>CM066578.1:37505767-38968267 GCA_033816785.1 Picus viridis | reverse complement strand
CTTCTGTTGCTGGTTGCCCTGCCATTCAGTTCTGTTTAAGCCTGGAGTTCAGTGCTAGCTACGTTCACAATCACAGAATCACAGAAACATTCAGGTTGGAAAAGACCCTCAGGATCACTAAGTCCAACCAATAACCCTACTCTACAAAGTTTACCCCTAAACCATATTCCCAAGCACCACATCCAAACAGCCTGTAAACACATCCAGGGTTGGTGACTCAACCACCTCCCTGGGCAGCCCATTCCAATGCCTGACCACTCTTTCTGTGATTTTTATTCCCTAATATCTAGTCTAAATGTTCATTTCCCTCATGTCCATTCCCCTCAGAAGCCAGAACCTAGGCTGATTTTTAAATGTTTACCTACATATTCACTCAGAAATCCAGTGAACCAATCTTCTCCTGAAAATAAAGGCAAAGTAACCCATTTTTTTCTGCCTAGTTCTGGCTTTATTTCACAGTATCTATGCCAGTTTCAGTAGCAATGGCTTAGCTTTGTCCCCTCTGGTAACCCCAGCAGGCTTTTATTTTTGATGGTAAAATAGCTGGTATACAGCACAAACCATAACAGACAAACAAAAAATGAAGGGAAATACCATTATTCTGTTTGGGCTGCCCAGAAGGCAGTGCACACTTGTCAGGCTGAACTGTGATACAGACATATCAGGCAGCTTCCTGGGGTTTGATCTGCTCCCTAAGTTACATCCCATGCCAACGACACTGAATCAGGATGATAAGGTATTGGGAAAAAATGTTCTCAGTGAGTAGAAATGCCAAATATTTTATCTTGAGATCTGCTGCTTGGCATGGTATTGATATGAGGGATGTTCTGTGGCATCATTGGTAGCCACTGATAGTGAAAAGCTGCAGCTTAGCAGGTGCAAGCACCTCTCACAAATGTAGCTGAAAAGTGAGGCATTGCTGTTATTGATGTTAACTGGCATTAACTGACATTCCAGAAAGGGTAGGAACTGGAAAAAAGATGGCTCTAGCCAATGGATGCAAACAGAGGGAAGGAAAGCAAACAGTCTGTGCTGGTTCTGCAGCCAAGGTGATTGTAAAGGTATCTTGTGAAATGCAGCAGCTGCAAAACCCTTGCTAATGGCCACAGGGTCCTGGTCCCACAGCCCTGTGTCCACTCCACTTCCCAGCATAAGTAAACAGGCAAGCAAACAAGCAAAGCTCCAGTACAACAAACATGAATGGGATAAAGAGGAAGAAAAAATACAGTATGCTTTGCTACTTTACAGTTCTCTGCTCTTTTCCTGTTACTGCCTTGCCCCTGCTTGCTATTTAAACACTCACTTGGCTCACACTGTGTGCCCAAGAGCAAGAGGTGTCAGTCAGAGCAGGGGCAGAGGAGCTGCTAGAGAGTTGGCAAGGTGGGAAAGGATTGTGCCTGCTCTGTCCCTCTCACTGCTGCTTGGAAAGGGAGTTGTGCTGAAAGCAGGGTGGCAGGGAGAAATGTTCCAGAAGGCAAAAATTCCAAATGCCAGGATAGGCAAAGAACTCACTTATGCTCTGAAGACTATGAGCTGCAGCTTCACAAGATGCTGTTTGAGGCTGAGCAGGAGATCTTGTGGTTCAGGAGAAAGAAGAGCGGAAAAGATAAAAAAGCCAAAAACAGTAGAGGGTCAGGAGGCAAGCCTGTGAGTGTAACACCATCATGAGATGTCCCTGTTGCTTTTGTCCACCTGCAGTTGGCCAGAAATCATTTTTTCTGCTGTTTTCTCAATTCCTTGATTTCAAAGCTGACTAATTTACACATAGCAGTATGATTAAGTTAGGGGGGAAAAAAGGCAAGATATTCATATCAAGTTGCTGAATAATGTCTGGAAGATCTGTGATGTTGAGGTAGGTATTTCTTCTAAAATCTCTGGTCATGATTTCACAGGATCACAGGATTTCAGAGGTTGGAAGGGATCATCGGCTCCAACCCCTCTGCCAGAGCAGGACCATACAATCTAGCTCAGGTCACACAGGAAAGCATCCAGACGGGCCTTGAAAGAAGAAAGAAGAGACTCCACAACCTCTCTGGGAAGTCTGTTCAAGTGGTCTTTGACCCTTACAGTGAAGAAGTTCCCCCTTGTGTTGAGGTGGAACCTCCTGCTCTGCAGCTTACATCCATTGCTTCTTGTCCTATCCATTGCTATCTTGTCCTCTCTGTACAGGGAGCAAGTGAGAAGAGCCTGTCCCCTCCCTCCTGACACCCAGCCCTCAGATATTTATAAACATTTATTACATCCCTTCTCAGTCTTCTCTTTTCCAGACTAAAAAGCCCCAGGTCCCTCAGCCTTTCCTTATAAGGCAGTGCTCCAGAGACCTTCAATCATCCTTGCAGCCCTCTGCTGGACCCTCTCCAGCAGATCCCTGCCCTTCTTAAACTGGGGAGCCCAAAACTGAACTCATTACACAAGATGAGGTCTCACCAGGGCAGAGTAGAACCTCCCTCAATCTGCTGGACACACTCTTCTTAATACACCTCAGGATGCCATTTGCCTTCTTGGACACCAGAGCACATTGCTGTCCCATGGATGGCTTGTTATCCACCAGGACTCTCAGGTCCCTCTCCACAAGGCTGCTCTCCAGCAGATCACCTCCCAGCCTGTATTGGTGCAGTTTATTATTCCTCCCCAGATGCAGGACTCTGCACTTGTCCTTGTTGAACCTCATTTGGTTCCTCTGTGCCCAGCTCTCAGTCTGTCCAAGTCTCACTGGATGGCTGCACAGCCTTCAGCTGTACTAGCCAAGCCTATATGTATGTGTCTGTGTTTCCAGTGAGCTAATAGCTCGAATTTGAGACTATGGAAAGAAGAGATAGTTGATGTTAAGCCAATAGGAATTAATTAAGAGTGGAGGGACTTCTGGATTAGTTTTCTTAGGCCATTTTTATTAGAATTGGAGTAAAGAAGGTTGTTTTATTCCCCTGTAGAATTTGTGACTTTCATAAAAAAGATTGTGGAACTGTCCCAATTTGTTTATTCTATCATATGGGAAAAAAAATGTTCAGCAAAAATATGTAGAGGATTTTCATGACATATCAGCTGAAGTTATGTTGCCTGCATCTGAGAGCTCTGCTCTCAGAACTACAGTTCCCAGTTTGCAGAAGAGATTCATAAGACAGTCAGCACAGGACAAAGTAAAGGGGGATAAAAGGATGAGAGAAGGAAAGAAACATAGAAATAAAAAAAGAAACTGAGTAAAAACACCAAGAAAGAATTACCATTTATTCAGTTATTTATTCCAGGCCAAGCTGTCAGCCTGTGGCTTGGACAGCAGCACTCTGTGCTGGGTCAGGAACTGGCTGGAGGGCCAAGCCACTAGTGGTGAATGGTGCCACATCCAGCTGGCATCCAGTGGTGTCCCCCAGGGATCAGTGCTGGGCCCCATGCTCTTCAATATCTTTATTGCTGATCTGGATGAGGGCATTGAGTCCATCATCAGTAAATTTGCAGACAACACCAAGCTGGGGGCAGGTGTTGATCTGTTAGAGGGTAGGAGAGCTCTGCAGAGGGACCTTGACAGGCTGGACAGATGGGCAGAATCCAACGGCATGAGATTTAACACATCCAAGTGCCGGGTTCTGCACATTGGCTGCAGCAACCCCATGCAGTGCTACAGGCTGGGGTCAGAGTGGCTGGAGAGCAGCCAGGCAGAGAGGGATCTGAGAGTACTGGCTGACAGTAGGCTGAACATGAGCCAGCAGTGTGCACAGGTGGCCAAGAAGGCCAATGGCATCCTGACCTGGATCAGGAATAGTGTGGCCAGCAGGAGCAGGGAAGTCATTCTGCCCCTGTACACTGCACTGGTTAGGCCACACCTTGAGTCCTGTGTCCACTTCTGGGCCCCTCAGTTTAGGAAGGATGTTGACTTGCTGGAACATGTCCAGAGAAGGGCAACAAAGTTAGTGAGGGGTTTGGAGCACAAGCCCTATAAGGAGAGGCTGAGGGAGCTGGGGTTGCTTAGCCTGGAGAGGAGGAAGCTCAGGGGAAACCTTATTGCTGCCTGCAACTACCTGAAGGGAGGTTGTAGACAGGTGAGGGCTGGTCTCTTCTCCCAGGCAAGCAACACCAGAACAAGAGGACACAGTCTCAAGCTGTGCCAGGGGAGGTTTAGGCTGGATGTTAGGAAGAAGTTCTTCCCAGAAAGAGTGATTGGCCATTGGAATGGGCTGTCTGGGGAGGCGGTGGAGTCGCCATCACTGGAGGTGTTTAGGAGGAGACTTGATGGGGCGCTTGGTGCCATGGTTTAGTTGATTAGATGGTGTTGGATGAAGGGTTGGACACGATGATCTTGAAGGTCTCTTCCAACCTGGTCTATTCTATTCTATTCTATTCTATTCTATTCTATTCTATTCTATTCTATTCTATTCTATTCTATTTAAAAAAAAAAAAAGAAAAAAGAAAAAAAGATATACCCATCTAAAAGTACCTTTCAATACTGATGCATTGACACCCACAATAAGGGGGAAAATATGCCAAAATTCCAGCCACAGAGCAATGAAAACTAGATGAAAATGACAGCTATCTCAAGAAAGGTAAATGATCCATCCTTTAGGAACTGTGAATATAGAGAAGATAGTTGTTATTCCTGTTGTGCAGCAAATGAAATTTGGGAGCCAGCTTTGCAAAGATGCTTTTCATAAATATAAAGCAAATTTCATAAACACAATATTTAGGCTATGCCATTTGTGTCGTTTTGCAAATTAATACTAAATGCACAAGTAAATGAATAACACTAAGAAAATAAGCAGTGTAATATGATGCCATGTAGCAAATTCATGACAGAGCTGATAAAACAGGTTTCTTCTTTCTGAATCCTGTGGTTTCTTGCCAAGAGGTTCTTTGTGTTTCGTTCTTACTTTTTGAGAGGGTCTGACTTATACCAATGAATTTTTATGTGACTTTTAAAAAAGTATTTTAGAAAAGTTCTTGACCTCTTTTGATAGAGGTAATAGACACAGTCCAGAGCTCATCATGTTTCACAACTCCCTCTAGGGGCTGAAAAACACCTGCTGAGTCACTGCAGAAGTATTTGCTCCTGCTACTCTTCTCTTGGCATCTTTTTAAAAAGTGCTTTTTAAAAGTGCAGTGTGGCCAGGGCCAGGAACAGTTATGTTTTGGTAAATCCTTAAAATCCAGCTGAAGGTAAAAACTGGAGGTTGGAAAGTAAAATGAACTGAGAAAACAAAGTAAAAACTCATTTTTACAGTCAGGATTCCGCTTTCATGGCATGGTAGCATTTCCATCAAATAAATAGAAAGATCTTCTGGGTAACCTGGAGGCTCACTTGTAATAGTTACCGAATAACACATCTGTGGTTTGCCATCACACACTGTTCTTTCCTGTTGGCTTGAGGCTCTGGCCGGCCTGATCTAGTGTAGGGTGTCCCTGCCTATGGCAGGGGTTGGAACTAGATGATGCTTGTGGTCCCTTCCAACCCTGACTGATACTATGATACTATGATACTATGATACTATGATACTATGATACTATGATACTATGGTCTTGGACTAGATGACCTTTGGAGGTCCCTTCCAATCCAGACTATTCTATGATTCTATTTCCTACTGTATTGGGTTGGGCTGAGCTGGAGTTAATTCTCTTCACAGCATCTTTCTGGTGCTGTGTTTTTTGCAGCATTAGTTGATAACATAGCAGTGTTTTGGCTACTGTTGAATCCAGTACCCAGGCTGTGTCCTTTCAACATTTCCCTGCCCCAAGAGTACATTGAGGGGTGGGCAAAATCCTGGGAGGGGACATAGCTAAGCCAGCTGACTCAGACTGGCCAGAGGTATTCCATACCATATGACGTCAGTTCAAGTATAAGAATGAAGTGAAAGAAGGAAATGGGGGCATTCACCCATGGCATCTATCCCCCAAGTAACCACCAAGCTTAGAGAGCCCTACCTCCCAAGACCAACCATCATCCTGCTGATGGGCAGTAGAGACTAACATCTCTCTCTCTGACTTTTGCTTCCACGCGGTCTATTGCTGTTTGCTTATTAGTGTTATTAAAATTGCTCCTATCCTATTCCTGCCTTCTGTATTTTTTTTTTCCCTTCTCCCTCAGTTCACTTAAGAGGGGGAGTGATAGAGCAGCTTTTGTTGGCATTTGGCTTCCAGGCCAGGGCCAAACCACCACACCTACAAACCACTATTAACAAACCATATATATAGCAGCTCCATATATTTGAAAGAAAATTGTTCATCTGAAATAAAATCAGGAGGTTATAATTAATTAAAAAATGTGAAAAAAATAGTAAAAATGCCTGTACAGATTTTATCTAGTTCATTGTCTTGTGGTAAAAGAAAAATTGCTTTCTCTACTCAAACTAAATTTTTTATGGGCTTGATTTGTTTCGTACGTACTTGTGATAAAAACTTTCTGGAAGAGTTGGAGGAAACTCAGTGTGAATCAGTAAGAAGTGTAACAGAACTACATTTCAAATGTCTTTATTAATGCCTGGTGTCAATGGGTTGAGTTGAATCTGCTGCTGTTATTCATACCACACTGCAGTCATACCAGCCACAAAAATGAATATACTGGCTTGTGTGGTTGGAGTAATTTCAACTACTTACTTCACTGACAGAGTCTGAACTCCAGCCTGAACATGGAGGAAAGACGGAGGGTGCAGAGTGGGGAACAGTGACCATGTGTCCCTGATTTCTCAGGGCCCACTGCCTGAAATCAGGCAGTTTTTAGTGTTTTCCAAACAAGGTGCCAAAAATGGAAGCCTTTTAGATCACTGAACAATGGAAAAAGAGTTTTGCTCCTTCCTCTTGCGATGAATTGTTAAAAATGTGTAAGCTGAAATTCCCTTTGCCTGTTCCAATTAAGGAAAGAGATGTACATCACCCCAGCTAAGAAAAATGTGAGCTGCTGAAATTTGTATTATTGTGTTGCTGGGAAACATTTTCTCCCACATGGGATGTCAGTCACACAGGAAATGCAGTCATTTTTTGTGGTTTTAATTATTTCCACTGAGAAAGCATTTTGTTTTCTCCTTAAGATCTTGTTATTGCATAAACAAACAACTACGTGGCTTTAATTCCGTGCTTTGACTTCTTGCTGGGTTTTTTAACCACATCTGGCAACCTGAAAGCAGTTTTACATGCATTCATTAATACCAAATGTCAGGCTAAAGCTTTCTAAAGCCCATCAAAATCTTCTAATCGTTGCAGGCAAGCAACAAATAAAATCGGTGTCCAACACACAGGCCATTTTGTATTCACCCAGTGGGCACAAAGAAATAAGCCTCACACAGTCCTACCACGCAATTAAAGCTCTAAGTCATTAATTCCCCAGAACATTTGTCACCTGGGTTTGTTAACAGGTAGCAAGGACAGTCTTTAACGGACAGCATATATCTGGAGGTGTCAGAGAAAATTCAGTTTGAGACCATAATTTTCCTTTGGCAGGAGACACTGTAAGCTCAGGAGGTGGAGTGGCAGGTCTGGTGTCACCCAGGAGAGGGTATTTGGATGTAATGGAGGGTTTCTGCCCCAGAATACTTCCCTGCCTCTGTAGTCACAAAAATCCCATCCTTTGAAATACAGTTAAGAGAAATACTATGCTGGCAGCACTCCAACAGGGAGGTACCAGTGAGGTTTCCTTTCCCCACTGTGATAGCCATGCGGGGCAGGTATGCACTTTGCTGGCAGAGAGACCAGGGAGGAAACAGTTTGCTTCCTGCTTAAAAAAACAAACAAACAAACAAACCCAAGACAAACAAACAAACAAAACCCCAACATATTTATATTTTCTCTCACTTTGAGGAGGGAGTGAAGGCCATTTGGCTGCCAGCTTTCTGGCCCCCTCACACCATCTGATATACTTCCTGAAGGCAGGCTGTGCCTGTGTGCACAATAGCTGCTTTGTTATCCAGCATGATTCAGTTGGGTGTGCACCTGTGGGACCCCTCAGGACTTCCTCAGGGAAGAAACCCTCAGTGGGGTCATGGCCTCAGAGTGGACCCCCTGACATGCATAGCACTTGGTGTTGGTTGCAGCCCACTGCAGTTCAGGGGCTGGCATTTACTATTCAGTTGTTTGCATAAAGTTGTTTTATTTTTAAAAGACATCACCTCTGGTGTGACAGATTTATTGATCTCCAGAGTAGAAGCAAAACCTCTCCAGTGATTTTGGAGCTTCTGAGTACTGTGGCCCAGGGGCTGACTCTATGTCCCTCCCCACTACTGTCACAGAAAGACATGCCATGCAGGAAGGCCTGCGCATCACCAAGATCCCTGTCACCCCAACATGGCTGCTTGTCTGAGTTCTCTTTTTAAAAAGACTTGGACATCTCCAAAGATTATGGAAGTCCTGGTGCACTCATTTGGCTTCTATGTGGTGAGGACTGCCAGCCTATGAGCAGCTCCATTCAGTAAACACCCTCCTCTCTCCATTCTCATTCAGATTCAGACTCTGTGCTGCTTGGTTTGGCTTAAACCTCTCTATTTCAGACCAGTCACTAAAGCATTAGCATTGGCAAAGGCCAAGGGGGTGTCAGTGGTACAGCATGTGCTGTGTAGGAGGCACATGGTGATCTGAAGGGCTGCCAGACTGCCTTTGAGCCGGAATATCCCTGAGGAAGGGATGTCTGAGACTGAATTCAGAGCATGCAGGGTGCACACAATGCTTTAGCCTTCCAATACAGCTTCTAACGTCAGCAAACCTTGTCAAAGCAGTGTGGATAAAGCACAGTTTTGTAGGTATCTGCCATGAAGTTTAGCTCTCAAGTAGGAGTTTTCCTACTGTGGACATAATGCACAAGAAAGCTTTTGGCACATGTCAAGTCAATAAGCAGGAGTTACTGACTTGGCTAAAGGTTGTTTTCACACTACAAACAGTGATCAGACACTCCAGAGCAGCACCTACTTTTATGAGGACAAAAGAACTTGTTAGTCTGTTCCTGGCTTCTTTGGAAAAGTGTTTTCCTTCTCCAGCCTCGTCAGAGAGAGAGCACACCAATCTCACTGACTTTTGGGGAAGCTATTGAAGAGTTTTGGCACTGCCTTCAACCTCTTCCCCTCCAGACAGGGAACTCTGAACATTTCCCTCATGCTCCACTTTCTTCTCCAAATCTTACTCTTTCCTAGGTAGTGACTAACGTGCTCCCCACCCAAAGGAAAATCTCTTACTCTGTCTGTGACTCTCTGCACCACCTTCCTCCAGAGCATAGTGGATCACTGCATGACAGATGCTTGAGCTGTGGATCCAGCCCATTGGCAATCTGTTGAATGTGTACTGGATTCCTCTCCTGGTACAGAGTATATAACAAGAACACTCTCCTGAATTGCACCTTGGATTTTTGCAGTGGGTGTTTGCCCTCTCCTGATGGAGAGCTTTGTGAATATGCTTTCACATTCCCCCACTACATACATACTCATGCTTACTATCACCCAGCTCTCTGACCATGTCTTCTCTTTGTCTCAGCCCACCCAAGGAGGCAGAGCTACAGCACTGAGGAAGGAAACTCAAACCTTCTATTCCCTTCTGAAGAAAGTCCCAGTTCACTGCAAGACATCTGACTTTGAAACAGCTCTCCCTGTAGTTTAGTAGAGTTTTCTGACTAGTAACATCTTTAGACATATATATCCTTATTTATCATTGTAGGCTTTGGCTAAAAACAAACACCTTTGGGACAGCCCTGAAACTCCTGGACACATACCACTGAAATCAGAGGCTACATGATTAAAGTGCCTCAGTCCTGGGGTCTTATGATTATCATGACCACATGATTCACCCTGTCAGTTGTAAAAACTTGAAAGCCTGAGTTAGTTGAGCTTCATTCATAGAAATTCAAGAATGAGTTCTTCACAGAAAGAGTTGTTGGCCATTGGAATGTCCTGACCAGGGAGGTGGTGGAGTCACCATCCCTGGAGGTGTTCTAGAGGGGATTGGATGTGACACTTGAAGCCATGGTTTACTTAGTCCTGCGGTGTTGGGTGACAGGCTGGACTTGATGATCTCTGAGGTCTTTTCCAGCCTTATTGATTCTATGATACCTCTGATTTTTTTTTTTTTTACTTTACTTTTTCAATGAGCTGATCTCTTGCCTGTGTCTGTTTAGAGGTGTTGGGACCTTGGAGCAAGAGAAGAATCATTTTCCTCATCAAAATTTCTGTCTTTGTCAGATCCTGCTTCTTCCCAGATGATGGGTAGCATTGAACAAGTAGGTTTGGAGGGAGCTTTTTGGAGAAGTAGAGGAGCTGCACTGCACTGCATTGTTCTGCATGGTAACTGCAACTGGCCA
The DNA here is from genome assembly GCA_033816785.1 of Picus viridis. Lineage (NCBI taxonomy): Eukaryota > Metazoa > Chordata > Aves > Piciformes > Picidae > Picus > Picus viridis. The sequence continues at coordinate 38,958,012 of CM066578.1, read as the reverse complement.
GGTGCAACATAGGGGCTTGCAGCCAGTGCATGGGCTCTGAAGCCTGCAAGAGCCTCAAAGGCTGCAGTTACAGCAGTAAAGCAGTGATCTACTCTCAGATTTGGCATGGCTGCTTTTGGATACTTCTCACATCATTCCATCCCTTCAAGTTTTATTTCCAAGTGGGTGGTGAATCAAATTGATGTTTGATTGCTGTAGGTTGCTGTGAGTTCAGAGAGGAGAGATTTCTGGGCAGCTCGCTAGGCCAGACGTGCCTAAGTCTGTGTAGATGTGGTTCCCACCTTGGCTGTACTGCTCTGGGAAAGAGGAAGGTGAGAAGCAGTTCAGCTGTCTCAACAACAGCTTATGTTGTCCTTCCCCCTTCAACCCCTCAAATAAGCAGGGAAAGGAAGCAAACACCTTCTGGTTTTAAATCTAGTCTTCTGATAACCAGGCAGTTTTGTCTTGATGGCTATTGTATGTGTGCGTTCTTCATGTCTGAGTATTGCATAGGTTTATTTTGTGAACAGGAGCACCTGGAAGCACTATTACAAAAGACAGTTATGCAGAAGCTGGGAAATCCCAGAAAGCTCTCATGCCTCTGTAACTCAGCTCTTTTGTGCATATACACAATACAGTGTTTACTATCTTTATTACATACCATTTCTTTCACACGCCCTCACCTTTTGTTCAGTACACAGAGCAGAAAATGTTTAGTTAATAATGATTTGGAGGTCTGTGTTACATTGGAGCTCAGAGTGCGAAACCACAGCCATTGCTGCTCCCCTTGAAACCTACAGTGTTAGTCAATATTTTCATTTTGCTTGGTTAGTTCCAGACTATGCTCCTAACCTTGGAATTGGACACAATCCGTTGTGGAGAGATGGCTAAGAGTTTGCATATAAAATGCTAGATGGTACTGTGGTATATAAAAAATTCATAAACCTGAATGAATCCATTATCTCAACATGCCAATAAGATGAGTGGATAGCATTATCTCTGCACTGGGGTTGAGGATTTGGGATAGATCATTTTAAGTGGAAAAAACCCTCCAAAACAAATCCTTAAGTTTGGATGGTGAGTCTGAGAAAGCTAGGATCTGTCCTTGTCATTTAGCATTCAGCAAGTCTTAATACATATAAAGGCAGTTACCATTTACTTTATTTGCAGTCAGGAGTATGGAACACAGCTGAAAATAAAGAATCTCAGATTGTACAAAGGGAAAATAGAAGTCTGACAGCATCCTTTGTAGTGCATCTAGTCCATCTTCCTGTGCTAAAAAGAAAGGTCAGCTGTATCTGTCTTCCCCTGAGTATCCCTACTGCTAGCTTGTTCCTGTCTAACATGTTCTTAAAAATCCTTAAACCCAGAGGTTTCACTGCCTCCCAAGGCAGCTCTCTTCCACTGCCTAATTATGCTTGTTGTTCGACTGGCGTTTGGACTAAAACCTCTGTACTACAAGTAGTCCACCTTTCCTTGCTTTGTCTGAGCATATTCCTCTGCTCTTTGAAAGTGTTGGATATCTGCTATTGACTCCTGGAGGCCTCACTGGCTCACACCCCTCTTTGGGGAACACTTCCTAGAATGGAACATGAAATGCAAGCAGAGGCCTCAGGGGTGCTGTGCAAGGCAGAAACATATCTCTGTGCTTTCTGTGTGTTACTGTTGCAGTTTGGGCTGGGTGCCCTCTGCTACGTGAGGTGCTTCCTGTGTCCAGAGGTCCAGCCCAGTGGGTGGACACAGGAAACTAGGTATTTCTACCATTATTCTCTGCACCACTATAAGATCCAGTGCGAGGTCTCAGCACCTCCTCTTTCTTCCTCGCCGTCACCCGGTAACTGGGGGAGATGGTGTCTCCCAGCCATGGGCATGGCTAGGCCCAAGGCCATGGGGGGATGGGCAGTCTCAGATCTGGCCAGCTGAGACTAGCCTAGCAATGGGGGGGGGAGAAGGAGCCCTGGGGATCTTGGATGTACCCCCAGGTGGGGATGGGATCTTCCTGGGTCTGTTTTGGGATTTCTTTTGTCACTGTGCTTCTGGCTCTCTGTAAATGTTCACTGCTTTTTCATTTAAACTTTCCATCACTCTTGCAATCCGTTTGTCTGAGTTGTTATTTTTGCCCGTGGTGGGGGAGGGGGCTGCCTCAACCCATCACAGTTACTCTTCTGCCTATACATCCCAGATGTGATTCTTGCATATCTCCACAACACTGTCAATGTTGTTGCTCATGAATAACTAGGGGTATGCTACAACTGCAGGTCCTTTTCTATGGAACTGTCATCCATCCTGCCAGGTCCCGTTTCCTAAATTTGTAATTAATTACTCTTATTTAAATGTAGACCTTGGTGTTTTTCCTTACTGAATTATTTCCCACATTTTTCCAACTCACTCTACTGATCTGTGGGCCTTCTTCCCTTGAGTGTGCCTGCAGCTCCTCTCCAAGATGGGTGTTTGTGGAGCCCCCCCAAATTTAACATGCACAGCCACTAATGGCATGAGTGATGGAGCGGAAAGCACAAAAGTGAAGCAGAAGCAGACCAGACCACTTTGGAAACAACAGTGGATTTCTTTCCATTTTGACAGTGATTTGTAAATAATTATTTAGGTGGAGTTCCCCCATAATTATTTTCCAAGCATTTTAGAAACAAGGCATCTGCAAATGAACAAACTACTGTGGAAAGTCTGGTCTAAATGAAATCCCCAGGCAGCAGCTCTGTGTCATAGGCTCAGACTGGAGATCAGCTTTTACCTGTCTGCAGGATGAGGCACTTCTTGGTTCAGAGCTGCCTGTGGTGACTCCTCCTAAGGAAAGAGAATCAGGTGCAAACTCTTGGCCACCAGGAGCTGGGAAGGATGGACACTGTCATTGAGGATAGCACCTTTAGAGACTTCATCTTTTGAGCTCTAGCATGCCTGCACATGTCCTAACTACTGATTGAGCCAAACCTGGACAGGTTTTTGCAGGAAGAGGAAAGCATACATTCTTGGCACAAAAGTTAGACTGTTGTTTGCACTGAGCTTTGCTGTAAGCAGATCTTAAATGCAGTGGACCTACCTGCTGTGACTGGAGCAAGGTTTTCAGAGTCTGGGCAAAGGAAGGTGAGGGACTGGGCAAGTCAAGTACTGTACCAGTCTGCCTTTCTGTCCAGGAAACGTGAAAATGACCTTGTCATGCAGCCAGGAAGCCCAGAACACAATGTTCAGCTTGAAGGAAAGATGCCAGGATTAGTTAGTGTTCAGAGTGCCTCAAAATAGTAAGGCACAGTTGTATGTGCTTTTAGTAGTATTTTCTATAGCCACAGGTAGCTACTGAGATTGCTTCATACATCCAGGGATGGAGGGAAAAAGGCAATTTCAAATTCTTTTATTAAGTATATTAACTGAGTTGCTATACATTTAGTTGACAGGAGCCCTGACTGTAGCCAGCTACAAAGTGGATACTCATAACAGCTACTGATGTTCACCTCAGTACAGCTTTTCTTTTACATTCTCCCCCACCTTCCCCCCCCCCCCCATCCCCGCTTAATTTCAATCAAATCTGTTGAAATTAGTGAGATGATAATCACCTCGAAACAAGGCACCTCCGATAAAGCAGTGGGCAGCTTTATCAGCACCTAAAGTCATGTACTGGTCGTCTTTAGAGACCAGCTGTCATCATGTTCTCCACCTTCAGGTGACAGGGAAGAACAGCAGACCGAGACGAGACATTAGAGGCTCTTCACCTTCGCTCGACTCCACACTTAAATGCTCTGCACCGATGTCACATCCCTCCTTTACATCAACAATCATATGATCATCTTCTCCATAACAAATATATCGAAACTATGACCTCACAGAAGCAGGTTTTCATAGAATAGAATCATAGAATGTATTGGTTGGAATGGACCAGCAGGGGTCATCTTGTCCAACCCCCGGCAGCAAGAAGGGACATCTCCAGCTAGTCATGATGCTCAGGGCCCCATAAAGTTGCACCTTGAGTGTCTCCATGGATGGGGCCTCCACCACATCTCTGAGCAGCCTGTTCCAGTATTTCACTACCCCCACTGTGAAAAACTTCCTTTTTATGTCCAACCTAAATCTACCCTGCTCCAGTTTCACACCATTGCCCCTCATCCTATCTCTACAAGCCCTTCTGAACAGTCTTTCCCCAGCCTTCCTGTAGGTCCCTTTAACATATTGAAATGTAGCACTCAGGTCACCCTAGAGCCTTCTCTTCCCCAGGCTGAACAGCCACAATTCTTTTAGCCAGTCTTCATAGGAGAGGTGCTCCAGTGCTCTGATAATCTTTGTTGATTTGGGTTTCTTCATCACAGACAAGCAAAATAAGTATCTCTTTTGGGGGGGTTCAGACTAATACTCTTTTAGGGAACAAAAAAATCTGCCTTCCCCCCCCCCCCTTTCTTTCTTTCTTTCTTTTTTTTCTCTTTTTTTTTTTCTCTTTTTTTTAAGCTATCTTAAAAGACTATAAGATGTCTACTTTTCTTCCACTAGAGGTCACCAACATGACAGTTTTACAAAGAAACTGCAGGAGTGAGCAGGGCAATTTCAATTTAGAGTAGAGTAGAGTAGAGTAGAATAGAATAGAATAGAATAGAATAGAATAGAATAGAATAGAATAGAATAGAATAGAATAGAATAGGTTGGAAGAGATCTTGGAGGTCATTGAGTCCAACCTATCATCCAACACTATCTAATCAACTAAAACATGGCACCAAGCACCCCATCAAGTCTCTTCCTAAACACCTCCAGAGATGGTGACTCCTCCACCTCCCTGGGCAGCCCATTCCAATGGGCAATCACTCTTTCTGGGAAGAACTTCTTCCTAACATCCAGCCTAAACCTCCCCTGGCTCAGCTTGAGACTGTGTCTTCTTGTTCTGGCACTGGTCCCAAGAGGTTCTCTTGGGACTTGCATGAATTTGGCCACCTAATCATTCTGGAATAACACTTTGAACCAGGCCACCTAATCATTCTGGAATAACACTTTGAACCAAACTACTTTGGCAAAACTTCTCACACAGATTTCTACTGTGGGGGCTGAACATATTTCTGGGAAAGAAAAATGTATGTATGTGTGTGTATATATATGTAACTTGTGTTATCACCTTAAAGGATAGCTGAGAAAAGTTAGATCATGCCAAAATAAGTACACTGAGCAGTTATTTTGACCAGGCTAGGCCACAATTAAAAAGGGGAATATTCACTAATAAGAAAACAAATTAAAATGAGGATTTGAAATTAGACTCTGTGCTCTATCTTTCCTGTTGCCAGCTCAGTAAATGAAGACCAGAAAGGATGTTTTATGGCATGATACCCTAGCCCCACAGCTACTCTGAAGTCTATAACACTTGGCAGTGCACTGGCAGGCTGCAGCCAGGTAGGGACCTAGTCTGTGGTCACAGTGGCAACTTAACTCATTAGGGACTTACTCAGCCAGGCAATGCTTTTGCTGTGCACTGTGCACTTACTCACCCCACCTCTTCCACTGCAGCTTGGAGGCTGTGCTCAGCAAGTGGTTGTTACAGCTGCAAACAATATTGCAGCTGGCTAATACAAAATTTGCTGTGACATGCCATGCAGCATACAGATAACCAGAGCCAGGGGTGGCATCAGCAGTTCTAAATCACCCCTATGTCTCTCACACATCTAGCAACAGGAGTATCCCAAAGGGAGCACCAACACTGCCTTTCCGCTGTAGCAATTTGAGGCTTCTCAAAATTCCCTTCTTGTTTCCCCACAGCAACGCAGCAGCCCACTTTTATTCCCCTAGTCATCTCTCTCCATGTCATTGCAGCAGTGTCAGATTGAAGCCTTATCTAACCTATTATCCCCAGGTCTTAACATGGCCTTGCAGTGACACATCCTATAAAAGGGTCAGGGTTGTGCAGCAGAGACACAGCATATGTAGCTCAGTTCAGTTGCTGGAAAGTTGTATTTTTCCATGAATTGCAGGCCTCAGTGTGCTTTTCCAGAGCAGAGTAGGCCATCACACATCCTGCTGGTCCAGGAGATAAGGGTACACAATAGCCGAGAGTCATAGTTCACAGCCCCTAGCACACCACCAGGAACTTCACCTTTGCTGACAACCAGTTCAGGGCCCATGCAACAGGAAACAAAAAGAGACTCTTCCCAGAAAGTTGTACATTACTCATGAATCACCTGATCTCAATGGCAAATGTAGCTGCTAAACATATGGCTTACATAAATCATTTAATAAGGTTGAATGTACCTTAGCAGATATTTTCCTCTTCCATATTCTGCCTGCAACTCTTTGCAAAGTCTTACCCCAGTTATATTCTTGTTCTTCTGTCCACTTTTGGTCTCATCCACCTTCCTGCAAAAAGTTTCAAATAATTCTGGCAGCAAGTAGTGGTTTAGAGTTATCAGAGACAGCAACACCCCTCACCTGCTTAGCTGGACCACTCACATTTGGGATGGCTGGAGTAAGAACTGAAGAAGACTCTTTCCAGTACTCCAGCTAAACCACTCAATATGTCAACAATTTTATTCCTCACAACACTTAACAAGCATCAGTTGCCTTTAATCCATGGCAGCTAGCACCTCTCAGCATTTCACTGCAATGAAGTCTGCAAAATGCTTCTACAGTTCTCTTCTCAGTCCTTGCCAACATCACTTTTGTTCTTTCTTATTCAGGGCCAGAAAAAGTGTGCATAGCTTAAGTAAGACTCTGGGATGGAATAAAATTGCTCTTTCACTAAATCATTAATTTTCAACCCGTTTTATAAATAGTGGGTTCCATCTGGGAGAAAAGAGAGTCTGTAGCCATAGTCAAGCACCTCTGCTGCCCTGTAGTCCCACAGCAGAAAGTAACAGGCAAGATGTGACCTGTGTCATACAACCTGACACTTTTGTCTTGCATATCAGGAAAGGTGGGAAGACTATTGACACCAGAAGGTGGATGACAGGACAGGCTGGTTGAAACTTGGGTGGAACTTAGTCTGGCGAGCTTGAATACAAGCTATACGAGAAACATTGTTTCTGCACAGGTTTACTGCTAAAGTGAGCCCTGAGAGTCCCCTGTGAGTCTGCTGAGCCTAGATGGAAAGCCCAGCTGACACATCTTGCTCACTGTTGCTGTCAGAGTTAACTAAGACAAGCATCTATCAAGATGACAACATCACTTGTGAGGAATAAAGTGCAGATTGCCCAGCTAAGAAACACATTATGTGTTTGACCAGTCAAGCTCCCTGATAGCAGATGCCGTGTGCATGGCTGGGGATGTTCACATTGGCTCCTCTGGGAGAGCAGCCTACAGGCACCTCTGTCTTCAGGGATGCCTGTGCATTCATGCAGGCACACTCTGGGTGCAGTGTGTACATCCTCCCAGGGTGTGGGGGTTGAAATTACCCCTCCCCCCAGCAAAAAAAATTGCTGGACCAGCTCAGTGGAAGCAAATGAAGCTGTATTTAGAAGCAAAACTACAATCTAGAAATGAAATGCAACAAATATGTAGAAACCATACAATATGCAATATTTATTCTATGATTTACATATATGTACAATTTATAAACAGCACAAGAACTCCCCCACGACAAATCAGGGGGATACTAATAGCTTCCCCCTGCCTGCTCCATTCCCTACCCCCCTGTACATGTGGGACAAGAGAAAGAGCAGAGAGTTGTTTGTTAATACTCAGCCACAACAAAGCAATGCAGCAGAGGTCAGCAAAGCCAGCAGAAGCCAGAGCTAGTATCTGCTAGAGCGAGGAAGCTGACAAGAGAAAGTTAGTATATACAGCTAACATGTTTGTTATCAGTCCAATGGGATGATTTAGAACTTATCATTATTTTCCTTTCTGCATCCAATAGTAATTTATTTACATTCTACTACTTTCTGTTCAAGATCTGTGGAAAATTTTCAAGGCACAGCCTAAAACTACCACACAGGGTCAGGTTCAAACTATGGTTTTTTTCTTACTTCTGAGTAAGTGTGGTGAACTGGCACTTCTGTTGTGTGGTTTTGGATTAATCTGAATGGGAAGAGCTTCTTGTATTACTAGAAACATATCCTATTGTGCTCTTGACGATGTTGAGGTAAAAGGGCTGGAGACAGAAGGAATATATGATGTAGAGGATATACATCTGCTAACCTCAGTGTTTGGGTCTGTGTGTCTACAAATTCTCTTTTGTGATATTCAGAGTGCAACTTAACTTTTCATTCAAGGAATTAAGGAGAGGTTAGTAATTAGCTTATTGGGGGAAAATCAGTACAGAATATTTAGAACAAATTGAATTAAAACACTTTTCTGAAGAATTCACACCACAAAATATCTATAATCCTAGCTCTGGAATATATAGGCAAGCTGACACTGTATTCAAAGGAGGGAGTGGAGTAGGATTTGCATTTGGTGTAATCAGCTAGCTTCTAAAATGACTCTTTGGTTTAGTAACAGCACTTTTCACAGGATCACAGGATGTTAGGGGTTGGAATGGACCTCCAAAGATCATCGAGTCCAAACCTTCTGGCCAGAGCAGGACCATAGAATCTAGCACAGGTCACACAGGAACACATCTATGGGTGTGGAAAGTCTCCAGAGGAGACTCCATAACCTCTCTGAGGAGCCTGTTCCAGTGCTCTGTGACCCTCACAGTGAAGAAGTTCCTCCTCATGTTGAGATGGAACCTACTGTGCTGTAGTTTATACCCATTATCCCTTGTCCTATCACAGGGTGCAACTGAGAAGAGTCTGTCTCTTCCCTCTTGACACCCAGCCCTCAGGTGCCTTTTCCAGTTGCCTTTTCAGAGTGCAGATTCCAAGAATAAATAAATAAATAAATAAGGCACATTTATAGAGAACTAAGCTTCCTGGAAGTACCACATTTGAACTCACAAGCTTCTTAACAGCCTTTATATATCCGGATAGAGTAATCAGTGTATTTTCATCCTTAGCCAGCAAGCAATTTGGCATTAGTGCTTCACCTTATTTAAAGCTGTCGCAAAAGACTCCCAATTTGTGGTGAACGTGAGGGGAGAATATAAGCTTGTAAAGACAGACAGTCTAAATTTGGGAAGGGTAATGAAAAGCATTGTACTTAGAGCTAAAAAAGAAAATGGATAGCATTGTGGGAACAGATTACTGTCAGGCTCTTCTGTTCTTTAGCTGGACTCACCTAGTTAGTATTAATAAACATGATGGTGAAATTTAGGTTTCAGTTTTGACTATGAAAACTTGTATGACTCTCTGCATTGACATAGATAACAATAGGGTGTTTTTTCCCCTTTATTATTATGTTGAATAGTTCCTTTTTTGAAAACTGGCCAGTTTAAAAAGGACTGAAGTAAAATTTGCAGTCTTTCAAATAGCAATAAATTCCTGTTTGGAGTTAGAGCCTCCAGAACTAATACGGAACCTTATTCTTCCTAAACAAGTATCTTGTTAGTCCCTGAATTAAAAATCTCAGGTAGGATAAAAGCTTTCTTGGAAATAGAGAGGGGATGATAGATGCAGGAAAATCTGAGATGAACGAGTGTAATAAACATATATTACATGTGCTGGAACGTGTCCAGAGAAGGGCCACGAGGATGATCAGAGGGCTGGAGCACCTCTCCTATGAGGACAGACTGAAGGAGTTGGGGCTGTTCAGTCTGGAGAAGACAAGGCTCTGAGGTGACCTCATTGTGGCCTTCCAGTATCTGAAGGGGGCCTACAAGAAGGCTGGGGAGGGACTTCTCAGGCTATCAGGTAGTGATAGGACTAGGGGGAATGGAATGAAGCTGGAGGTGGGGAGATTCAGGCTAGATGTGAGGAGGAAGTTCTTCACCATGAGAGTGGTGAAGCCCTGAAATGGGTTGTCCAGGGGGTGCTTGAGGCCCCATCCCTGGAGGTGTTTAAGACCAGGCTGGATGAGGCTCTGTCCAGCCTGATCTAGTGTGGGGTGTCCCTGCCCATGGCAGGGGAGTTGGAAGTAGATGATCCTTGTGGTCCCTTCCAACCCTGACTGATACTATGATAATACTATGATATATATTTTAATGCATTTTATAATTAATATTTCCTGGTGGTGGTATACTCCAACACCACTGTAACTTATTTACAAAACCTATTCACAGGTTCTATTATTTGGTTGTGGGTATTACGTTCCACATATGAAGACAGTTAAATGATTGAAACACAGATCTAACATTTCCAATACAGCAATTCAAATTGGAAATACAGGCGCTGTGATCTGTGGTTTTCCCACAAATGGGATTCCATGGCAGACTGGCCGGGTACTCATGACTTGCTTTTCTGTATGGTATCTCCCCAGATGCTGTGGCTATGATTTGAGCAGTCCTTTGCTCAGAGAGGGCTAAGGGCCTCTCTCTTGTCATGCAGTTCACAGTCTAGAGCTTTCCCTTGGCTTGGAGAGGGCTAGGGGTCCTCTCTTGTGTACTCTGTTCACTGGTCTGCAGCCTCTTCTGAGATTCAATTCCCTTGGAGCTTTTTCCCCTTTCTGCCTTAGTCCAGGTGCAAGGCCTGGGTGAAGTTGTTGGTCTGCTAGGGCAGGTTCTTCAGCTGCTTCAGCTGATATAGTCTGGGCAGCGACTGGCTTGAGAGCAGCCCTGAAGAAAAGGAATTGGGGGTGCTGGTGGGTGAGAAGCTCAACATGAGCCAGCAATGTGCACTTGCAGCCCAGAAAGTCAATTGCATCCTGGGCTGCATCAAGAGAAGCATAGCCAGCAGGTCAAGGGAGGTGATTTGCCCTCTCTACTCCACTCTGGTGGTACCCCACCTGGAGTACTGCATCCAGTTCTGAAGTCCTATTACAGGAAGGATCTGGCCATGCTGGAGCATGTCCAGAGAAGGGCCATGAGGATGATTAGAGGGCTGGAGAATCTCTCCTGTGAGGACACACTGAGGGAGTTGGGGCTGTTCAGTCTGGAGAAGAGAAGGCTCCAAGGAGACCTTATTGTGGCCTTCCAATATTTTAAGAGGGCCTACAAGAAAGCTGGTGAGGGACTTTTTAGGGTGTCAGGTAATGATAGGACTAGGGGGAATGGAAAAAAAATAGAAATGGATAGATTCAGATTGGATGTTAGAAAGAAGTTCTTCAGCATGAGGATGGTGAGACACTGGAACAGGTTGCCCAGGGGGTGGTAGAAGCCCCATCCCTGGAGGTTTTTAAGGCCAGGCTGGATGTGTCTCTGAGCAACCTGATCTAGTGTGAGGTGTCCCTGCCCATGGCAGGGGGTTGGAACCAGATGATCCTTGAGGTCCCTTCCAACCCTAACAATTCTACAATTCTACTCAGGCAGCATTTGGCTCTTGTTGCTTGCTGGGTGAGAACAAGCCATGGTGCCTGACTTCCTGGCTGGTTTCAATACTGTCCCAAGACAATTAATGCCCTTTGGTAATACAGAACCCTGATAACTGGACCTATGGGATGGGGCACATCCAAACATGGCCAGGAGCACACACAGTTCACAGCCTTATTACAAAGTTAATTACATGTGGTATATGTTTATCTGGACCCCAGGAAGTGTCCAGGTTTGCACATTCACAGGTGCTTACAATGTTAATCATGTGCTACACAATTATCTTGACCATCTGGACATCAGGAACTGTCCAGGTAAGCACATTTGCAGGTGCTTCGCCCATTGTCTAGGGCTAGGGCATGTTTGGGGGTTTGACTCTTCGGGACAATGAGTCCTTGCTTTTCAGATCTGATGGTGCTTTGTTAGAGATGTTCTAAAATTAATAAATAAATAAATTACACATCTTTTCAAAAGGATTGTACTGTTGGGGCTTGCTGTGTCATAAATAGGGCAGAAACTAAAAAAGACTTGGGAAGGAAGCTGTCAAAGGTGCACATCAGTATCTTATAAAGGAAGCCAAGCGTGGTCTACGGTGGGGAAAGAGAAGATGTGAGGTTTCCTGGTCACAAAGAAATTATCCTTTTCTGAATTTGACAGACACACAGAGACAAGGGGTATGGCAAAGGGCAGGCAAACAGAGGGTCACAGGCAGCTGGGGTGACTGGTTTTCAGCTGTCATCTGTGTGAAACCAAATTGCAAACACAATTTGCCACTCAGTGATGGATAAACAGAGAGTTAAAATAGATCCTATTTTTAATATGTGATTACATAGATAGCTGCTGGATTTTAAACTATAAGCATTATGTATTTTATCTCCATGTGTAATGAGTTTGGGTACTGCATGTGCCTGTACAACTAATAAAGTATACCTAAGTGTCATTTATCAACAATGAGCACTGTGCCAGGAGTACAAGAGCACTGAAAATTGAGTTCTAGCATCCTCATCCAGGGAAAGGTACTAATTTCTATTTTTAAATGGTCTCTTCAAAAAGCAATTCTGGGATCCATGTGTCATTTTAAATTTTTTACTTGAAGTGGACTTAGAGGATGGCCTAATCATATAATGATGTTTTTTCTGCAACAGATGAAAAAGCTTAGTCAAAATGGAAGCACTAAATAGAGGGCATATAGTTGGCCACATGTGGGGAAAGTAACTCCTGCTTGGTTCATATGCACCCATAAAATGCCAGAGGATAGATGCAAATAAACTGTTTGCAATTTAGAATAGAATAGAATAGAATAGAATAGAATAGAATAGAATAGAATAGAATAGAATAGAATAGAATAGAATAGAATAGAATAGAATTAACCAGGTTGGAAGAGACCTTTGAGATCATCAAGTCCAACCTATCATCCAACACTATCTAATCAACTAAACCATGGCACCAAGCACCCCATCAAGTCTCTTCCTACACACTTCCAGGGGTTGGTGACTCCACCACCTCCCTGGACAGTCCATTCCAATGGCCAACAACTCTCTCTATGAAGAACTTCCTCCTAACATCCAGCCTAAACTTCCCCTGGTGCAGTTTGAGACTGTGTCCTCTTGTTCTGGTGCTGGCTGCCTGGGAGAAGAGGCCAACTCCTGCCTGGCTACAACCTCCCTTCAGGTAGTTGCAGACAGCAATGAGGTCTCCCCTGAGCCTCCTCCTCTCCTGGCTAAGCAACCCCAGCTCCCTCAGCCTCTCCTTACAGGGCTTGTGCTCCAAACCCCTCACCAGCCCTTCTCTGGACACATTCCAGCAAGTCAACATCTTTTCTAAATGGAGGGGCCCAGGACTGGACACAGGACTCAAGGTGTGGCCTAACCAGTGCTGAGTACAGGGGCAGAATGACTTCCTTGCTCCTGCTGGCCACACTGTTCCTGATCCAGGCCAGGATGCCATTGGCCTTCTTGGCCACCTGTGCACACTGCTGGCTCATGTTCATCCTACTATCAACCAGTACCCCCAGGTCCCTCTCTGCCTGGCCGCTCTCCAGCCACTCTGACCCCAGCCTGTAGCACTGCATGGGGTTGCTGTGGCCAGTGTGTAGAACCCGGCACTTGGATGTGTTAAATCTCATGCCATTTCTCCCACTTTGTAGATACTTGGGATTTGTCTCGTTTAAAAATGTCATATAAAACTGTCCCCAGGTTGAAAAGGTGATAATATATTGTAAATAATTTAATTTCACTATAAAAATCTGCTTGTAATTTTAAAACAGTTGTGGGATTCTTTTTTTTTTTAAAACTCCACAACAGAAGCTGAGACTAATTTCAGGAGTGGCAACCTTGCTCTGCCAGTATCAAATTAACACAGAGAGGCAAAATCAAGCTCACTCTGCTTTTTTCTTACTTCACAAGGAGTGGTCTTCCCAATATAGGTTTAGTAAATTATATTTATTAAATTTGTCAAGTTAAAATGCATTAACTGTATGCAGACACTTAGGTTGTGTGTTCCTGAATGTCCAAAGTGGTTGGAGTCCTGACTACCTAATGGGAAGAAGAAAAATCTAGATGTGTGAACATACTTAAGAGAATATTACCTGGATTCAGTTTATGCTTATCTGGAGGATGACACTGCTTCTCTCACAGCCTTCATGTGGATGCTACTGTTGAAACATAGGAACCTTTTAGAAATGGTGCACACTTCATTCCAGTGTATGCTGGAACATAGCTGTTGTCTGTAACCCTGAGCCCTGATACCTGGGTTATACACAAGCAAAACAACACTGAAGGTCTTGCTGCCCACAACTAGCAACCTACCTGAAGCCTCAAGTCACCACCTATAAACTTCAGTTACAATTCAACAACTCAGAGGGATTGATTTTTCAATAGCTCAGCTGGGCGACCATCAGTGGCTCATATGCTCTTGACATCGTTAAGCTAAGTTGAAGTTTCACTTTTGCCAAAGTGATGAGGTCCTGCTCCCCCTCACAGCTTCCTGTCCCCATCTCTGTGCCAGATGCTTGTTCTGCTACAGGCCCAGTGCAGGACAGAAAGCAGGGGAATTATGGAAATCTCTTGTTTTGGTTAAATAAACTGCTAGTTTGGCTCAGTGTTCTGTGAAACATATCAGAACTGTTGGTCTAGCCCAGCTATGAAGTAGAACAAGTCTTAGGTAGCTTAACCCTGTAAGTTTCACTTTTCAGGCTCTGGCAATTGCTTTTTAAGGCAAAGGAACTTGATAGCTCTGTTACCAGGCTTCCTTAATGAGCTGCTCCAATCAAGGTGACATGGAAACCAACAGACATACAACTAGCCTGTCCGTTGCAACAGAAATTCATAGTTGCAGTAGAGTGAAGGAAAACAGTAAATCACACACACAACAATGCTCCTCTGAAGGCATCAACAAGAGCTAGAACACACAGAATGGTAGAGAAGGTACTCACTGGTGCTGACTTTTATTCATGTAAATAATCCCACTGAAGCCAGGGGGAAACTGGAGTGAATACATTTGTGAGTGTTGTGTGTTGGAGGGTTCTATAATCTGGCTCAGAGTGACTAACCACGGTATTTTAGCATGAGCAGTTGGTGAATTATTTTTACCCAGATGGTAACAGGCTTTCATCAAATGTTTGGTTTCAGTCATGCTAGCCGAATGGCTCTGCTAACGATGCTCTCATGGTGCATGAAAAAATTATTTACAGGTTTATGTGATTTAATGCAAGTCTCTGTAGATTTTGGCACTGTTTCACACTAGAACTACTCTTCTGGAAATTATTTTCTAATGGAGTGTCCCACTATCTTATGTATTTGCAGCCCTTTGCCATTACCTGTCACAATATTTTTCATGCTGGCGACATGCCAAGCGATACAATGTCATGCTGGTAACACATATTTCAGGGTAAGATAGCCACAGTGATAGGTGCTTTAGAAATAATAAGGCAAAGTATCTTCTTTTCATATATTTTTTTCTTTTCATTTTATAGGCTGCTTGTTTCTTTTTAGCAACCACAAAATAAGGAGCAGTGCATCACTAGTCATCTGTAAACCATGCTTTTAGAATCCATGCTTTGGCAGTATGTTAGTCATGACATCTGATAAGCCTTCTGCTGGCTTGCAGTGATGTTTTAAATAAATACAGATTTTCTTTGCTAAATGTTTTTAATTGCTTGCAGGCCTTATCAGCATCTGCAAAGGTAAAATACTTCAACTCCCTAGTGAGCTGCATGGTTTGTAGTTAGTTCTACATCCTTTTGATGTCGATCCCATGTGCCTGTAATGTGGTCTGCTAAATACACATCCAGGTTAAGCAAACTTATGCACATGCTGAATGATCACTTGGGGGTGTGTATGAATCTTTTTGAACCAACTGCATTTAATAATCACTGAAAACTCCCTTTATAGACAATGGAAAGAGACCATCCCTTCAAGAGGGACCAACATCTCTGCTAAAGACACAGTGAGATCAGTTCATCTCCCTGGGTACCTGTTTCTCTCTGTCAACACTGCAAAGGGAGACTGGGTGGCTGACTCTGGGCTGACCCATATATGTAAAGCAATACAATTTAATTAACTGTATGTGGATCAACATACATTGGTGATATCCCACATTTGTAATTGATGAATAAAGTAGTTGAACAGAATTTTATTGATGAATACATTTGTCGAAGAAAATAGTGCTTGGATAATTGCTAAGCAGAAATGGTTCTTACAGGGTTTAGTCCCAGTCTTCAAATTTATCATTCAAAACACCACAGTAAATTATAACTTATAAGAAACATGATGGCTGGAATTGCTTGTACCCACACCACCAACCTATGTTTCTTGAGTTTTAGGATGGCGTCTAGTTAGGGCTGTGCCTGTGATCCGATCTCCCAGGCTGAGTGAACTGGAGCACAGAGAAACTTCAGACTCAAATCTGGAAATGTAAGTCATATCTGAGACTGTCTTTACCTTTCTTCAGTAAAGCATGTCCCATAACGTGTTGTCTGGTCATCACTTACGAGAAACAAGTGGAATATTCTGTCCCTTTGGAAAAGCTGCATATCCACATGTCACCTCTATCTCTTGTATCTGTCTACCTCAGCACAGGCAGGCAGGCACTAACTGCAGTCATATGGCAATATATCACTTCTGTTCAAATCCATACAAAGGTGGGTTTTAACATGTATAACTGAACTGATACATCACAGTGCTTAGCAGGAAATTTCTCTGCAGGGCATATACTTCGTATCTGTGCAGACATTATCTGCACAGCCATATTCAGAGTAGTGTGTGCGTTTATCTGCACTAGTGAGTTGATTTCCCTGGAAGAGCAAAAACGGTGACTGGTTGACTTACAGTTTTTAATACACACAGGACTCTGCACTAGATCTCTACTCCACTGTCTGGCATACTATAATGAAGGTTGCATCCTTACATAAATAAAGAAGTTCTATACAGAGAGAGTGATTGCCCATTGGAATGGGCTGCCCGGGGAGGTGGTGGAGTCACCATCATTGGAGGTGCTCAGGCGGAGACTTGATGGGGTGCTTGGTGCCATGGTTTAGTTGTTTAGGTGGGTTGGATTGGTTGATAGGTTGGACGCGATGATCTTGAAGGTCTCTTCCAACCTGGTTAATTCAATTCTATTCTATTCTATTCTATTCTATTCTATTCTATTCTATTCTATTCTATTCTATTCTATTCTATTCTATTCTATTCTATTCTATTCTATTCTATTCTATTCTTCCTATACCAGCAAAGAAAATCTCTGTATCAAACCACTAGACAACACTGGAAAGTATAAAGTGCAGAAGGAAGGATGTTTATGAGTGGGCTTAGATCTTATCCCATAAACCACTTATTTGTGTGCTTCATATATTGCATTCATGAAAGATGGCCTGAATTGTGGGATATCTTCTTTTTATCCACATGTGGGAGACCATTCATAGAGTACCAAGCTCCTCACCTCCTCCTGCAGGACCTTACTGAACAAATAGGCCAAAGTAAACAGAGGACAATTTACTTAACAGCTCAATCTTCCCAAATACAGCACTACTGAAGGATTTTGCGGACATGGTGCAAAGTGGCTCTTGCCTGCTACTGCTTATCCAGTGCTGCTTATTCCTGCTTGCCAGAGGACAGAGAATGGAGCAGCAAGTGAACATTGCTTTTCTGTAGCAGTCAACAATCTGTGCATCGAAAAAATAACATGAAGAAAGTTGTCGCATTAACTGGGTGCATCTCAAAGGCAGGTGGATCCAGAGAGGGATGTTACAGAGGAGCTTGCACCTGTCAGGAAGGGTTTGTGTGGGCTTACTAAGGCCTTCACAGCTTCAGGAAAGAAGACGCCGCTGCCACCGGGAGGTGACGCCTGCGGAAGCGGAGCTGGAGCTGTGAGATCGGTGCTTCACGGTGGTGGCCACAGGGTGTCACCCTTGGTCCAGGCTGACACCACCCGGGCGCGATAGAAACATCTGCTGGGACCTTCTCCAGCTCTTCGACACCAGGGCAAAGGCCCCAGGCCAGCGCAGCAAAGGCCAGGCTCGCCATGCTTTACCTGCTCTGTCGCCACGCACAGAGGTCTCAGACCATTCTTTTCTGTTATTCCAACAGATGGAGCAGGAGGGAACTTCTGCGTAAACAACAGCCCCCCTGCTCTTTCCAGGGTTTGCAAACATCCAGAGTTGGAAAACTCACTTCAGGCAACTGCAGGTGACCCAAGAGAAATGTGTTGTGATTACACACATGCAGTGCCCATACCTGCACTGGAAACTCACAAACTACTGAATTTCAGTCTTTCAAAAAGAATGTTCTTTGAAAACTTTACCTGACCCTGGCCAAATATCTCTAATTTAAAACATAAATGCAGATCATATCTGTATTAATTCTTCAATGTCTTCTTTTTCAAACAGTAAACTATTTATTTTTTTTTAGCCCTCATTTTTTTGGAAAGTATTTTTGGAAGCATTTCTGCAGAAACTTTCCATAGACAGTTCCAACCATCATGGAATTTTTTATCCCCATCACCTTTGTACGTTGGTCTTTATATAAGAAGCTGTAAATATGAGGAGTCCCAGAAATCTTCTTTGCTACAATCCATCTTAGTAGCGCTACTGGGCTAACTACAGCCACATGGTATCACATAAACATCTGCAGCGCTGATAGGAGAGTAATGATGTGGAATATTCCATTCCCCTTAGACGAGTCCAGGTGGGCCAGGATTCATCTATCCTAACTTTAGTTACCTCAAGTAAAATGTCCAATTAAGACCACCACCCAAAGCTCTTTTCTGACCAACCTCCTTTTTTTTTTTTTTTTTTTTCTTTTTTTCTGCTATGTATAGAAATGTTTCGGGGGGGGGGGGGTGTGCAAAGCTGTATCAGAGTCTTGCTTTTCTTCATTAATATTTACAGTTTATGAAAAGTATATAGAATAGAATAGAATAGAATAGAATAGAATAGAATAGAATAGAATAGAATAGAATAGAATAGAATAGAATAGAATTAACAGGTTTGAAGAGACCTTTGAGATCATCGAGTCCAACCTGTCATCCAACACTATCTAATCAACTAAACCATGGCACCAAGCACCCCATCAAGTCTCCTCCTGAACACCTCCAGTGACGGTGACTCCACCACCTCCCTGGACAGCCCATTCCAATGGCCAACAACTCTCTCTATGAAGAACTTCCTCCTAACATCAGCCTAAACTTCCCCTGGTGCAGTTTGAGACTGTGTCCTCTTGTTCTGGTGCTGGTTGCCTGGGAGAAGAGACCAACTCCTGCCTGGCTACAACCTCCCTTCAGGTAGTGGTAGACAGCAATGAGGTCTCCCCTGAGCCTCTCCTCTCCAGGCTAAGCAACCCCAGCTCCCTCAGCCTCTCCTCATAGAGCTTGTGCTCCAAACCCCTCAGAAGATACATTGCTTTCTCAAACCTTTCAGAGAAGAAACAGTCATCTGCTGCTTAACTCACTTAAGGTCCAGACTGCCCTCCAGAAGTAACTGCCTGTTGACTACAGAAGGAGCACAACAAAAACACTGTCACTAAGAAGCTTATCTTCATAAGGTTCATGAAATGGTATGTGTCTCATGGCATGCAGAGATAAGCAATACAAACTAAACTACATGAGATGTCTGGATTTATGTATTTGAATGTTTTTGTATGTGTCATCAACACATACTGTCCAAGTGGCATATGAGAGCCCAGGGATGCTCACCTTATAAAATCTCATGCTTGTTTTAAAGATCATTGGGTCAACCATTCTGCTACGTTAAGCTAGCCAAACTGATGGCAGTCACAACACTACCGCCAACAGAAAATTTGGGTGATTGCTTCCATTTTATGAAGGAGTGAAATGAAACCAGTGGTTTAACTCTCAGTCAAAATAACAGATAACACCTGCGTCAAGGGGAATTTCAGAAGTCCTAGCCTTTGGCTGCTTAGTTCAGAGAATTTTCTCTTAGGGAAATTCAAGACAGGGAATTCTGTTTAGAAAAGCTAACAAACAAACTGGAAAAAAACAGCTGACTGCCATGGGCGCCCTCCTTTCAGAAATGACTTCAGGGTATCAAATTCAGGGAGACTGAAAACATGGACACTTCACCTTTTCTACACTAAAAGACTGAGGCAGCATATGTTGAATATTCATTGCTAGCAGTTGCAGACTTCTGCACAAAGCAGCAGCCGCATAATGAGCCTATGCATGGTAGAACAGTTAAAATTACAATCAGGCATTGTCTTTTAAAAGTAAACCATAGTAGTAACCTACATGCAGCAAAGATGAAAGGCACCAAATGTACACTTCTGAGTTGCTGAAGTTCCATACTTCTTATGATTGCATTAGGGTGTTTTTGTTTTTTCCCCAAATGATAGATAGTATTTAATGTTTTGTCACCCTAGGGCTGCAGCTCTCTGCTCACATATCTGCACGTAGCACCTTGCTAACGCCTGGGGAATGTGGGGCAAAGATAAAACTTTGGTGCTTAGCAAATGCAGTTCCATTTTCTATGGCAGCAAGTTAGTACTATATAGTTCAACATCTGTAGCCTACAAGTGATCAACACAAAAGGTGTTTCAGGCACATTAAAACACTGGAAGAGTTTGCAAGGCCTGTCCGTACAGTATTCAAAGAGTTACTGAACATGAATTTGAGACTGTTAGGAGTTTGAGGGGGAAGTGACTGCCTCTCTCTCATTATACTAACACGATCCAAAAGAAGGGAGGTTTCTTGGCATAAATTAGCATTTTCAGTTCTGAGTGTAGTCTCCCAGTTGATAGCTGAAGCCATGCAGATTTTTGTTAATTCCTGCATCCAATGGGTAATAAAAGATGCAGTTACTTGCATGCTTTTATGTTGGAACAGAACTATCAACCTTATGAGCACAGTGCTTGCGCTGCTGTTATCACAGTGGCCTGGACAACCACTGTGTCCAGGCTTTTCTCAGCAACTGCTCAAATGATTCCACCAGTAACCAGTGGATGAGAGCTGTAAATAAGGTGCAGACACCCAGCCCCTCCTAAAATGAAACCATTCATCACTATTTAGAAATTGCATGGGGTCACTCCAGAAGTGGTTAATTCTTCATTCTTGGCTGAAAGTCCCTCTAAGAGCAGGCCACCCACTAGTACTTACTAATAAAAATCTGTATCCAACAGCTCTGTTTTAGATGAATAGTCAAGATTACCTCATCCAGGTAAGCATGTGGTATTACAGTATTACCAAGGTTGGAAGAGACCTCGAAGATCATCGAGTCCAACCTGTAACCACAAACCTCACAACTAGACCATGGCACCAAGTGCCACATCCAGTCCCCTCCTAAACGCCTCCAAGGACAGCGACTCAACCACTTCCCCAGGCAGCGCATTCCAACGACGAATCACTCTCTGTGAAGAACTTTCTCCTCACCTCGAGCCTAAACTTCCCCTGTTGCAGCTTGAGACTGTGTCCCCTTGTTCTGGTGCTGGCTGCCAGGGAGAAGAGGCCAACCCCTTCCTGGCTACAACCACCCTTCAGGTAGTTGTAGAGAGCAATGAGGTCGCCCCTGAGCCTCCTCTTCTCCGGGCTAAACAGCCCCAGCTCCCTCAGCCTCTCCTCATAGGGCTTGGTCAGTTAGTGACATGTACCTCCCCAGTACAGACTTTAGCACACTGGCAAACTCAGGGTACATTAAACTCCCCAGGTCATAGCATCAATATTTGATGCTCCAGGATGGACTCCCATGTGTAGGGAGCTTCCACCACTGCTAGAAAACCTGCTTTTAGCATATGCCTGCAGCATACTGTAGTTATGCTTTGTCCACACTAGAGAGCAGTGCTTTCACTCGTTTTGAGAAGTGTGAACATTTACACATCAGAGCACTCACGTTAACGCACACCCACTCCAACACCCACAGCTGGAAGACCGAGTATTTTGCCAAGCTGCAGTTTGACAGAATAACCATCACACATCTCAGCAAAATTACACAGGTAACTTAAAAAAAAAAAAAAACAACTGAGCTGTCAATCAGCCTAACTTTTGTTTTTCAAAGCTGTCTAAAATTTTTCAGAGAGAAAAAAAAATCTTTGTTTTAAAACCAACAACAACAACAAAAAAAGACTAATTTATGGAAGTATTTTTCAGGATTTTACTGCAAACCACTGGGTTTGGTCACAAAAATAATATGATACATGTAACCATGTTAATTATATTACATTACAATGATGGTATACATTACAAGTAAGTCTGTAAGTTTAAATATACACCTAGAGTTACAACTCAATGTACAGATCTTCTTTACAATACATACAATCAGGAATGAAAAAAAAAAAGAAGTCCACAAACCCCCAAACCCATAAATAATGCCCATTTTACAGATGACATCTTTTAAACTGGAAGCAAAAAAATGGAAAAGAAAAAAAAAAAAAAAAAAGGAAGAAAACAAATAAACCAACAGCTTTGACTGACTGCAGCTGGGGCATTTTGGTCCATAAAAACCCTTTCTAAAAATAGAAATCTTTTTCATAGCAGCAATGCTTTCTTCAAGCATTTGGATACAAGTAATTGCGAGCCCATTTCAGTAATTTCAGTTGACTGTATAGATTTACAAAAGAAATTTCAAAATTACACTTAAATTTATCTTCCAAATATGGAAGAAACAAACAATGCCCCACATTGTGGTATCCTGCAAGTGTCACACTGATGCTTTCAACTAAGTCCATCTGTAGTACGCAGACCACACGCATACCATTTGTTCACATAGTAAACCCACATAAATGAACTGAGAAACGCAATCTGCAACAACAACAAGGAAAGCTTTGGCGCTCACAAGATCTCATCAGAAAAAAGGCACATTTCAGAATATCCTCATCACGTTCAGACAGATCTTCAGGCAAGGCTTTTCGGAGCACGATTTCAAACCGGCTTGTTCTTACTCCTACGATCTCGCCACGGCAGTTTTGTGGCGGCAGTCCCTCTTGTTTTGCTTTCCCAAGGAGACAGCACCACTTTGGGGGAAGAACAAATGAAATGAAAAGCCTGTAAAGCTCATTTAGAGATTGATGTGCTCTTCAAAATAGCTTCCAGCAAACAGTGTAGTTGAAATTAAGGCTGCAAAGCTGCCATGGTGGAAATGTGCAAATTTTCTTTCAAGATGACCGGTCAACTGGCAGTTCCACCAGAAGGCCAAACAAAAATAAAAACAATAGTTGTTGCTGTTATTATTATTTAAAAAGATAAAGAAAAAAATGTTCACAAGAAAGAGTCCACGGGTGGGGCATAGGAGAAGCCCAAGAAAGCCTCAGCGGCTTCTTTGACGCTGGCGGTGATGAGAATGCTGTCTGGGGACTGTCCGATGGAGTTGGGGACTGGCTCATCGGTAAAC
Organism: Picus viridis; assembly: GCA_033816785.1. Taxonomy (NCBI): domain Eukaryota; kingdom Metazoa; phylum Chordata; class Aves; order Piciformes; family Picidae; genus Picus; species Picus viridis. The sequence goes on along the minus strand of CM066578.1, from coordinate 38,934,949 downwards.
TCTGGATCGAAGTGCCGCAGGTCATTGGGGCCACTCTGCAGAAAGAGAAGAAAAGATGCAACCCTTAGACCAAAACGTTTTATGAGTACAAAGTTTCAATTCAAAACGGGGACAAGCAGCCTTGTGCTACACATCAATGTCTTTTAGTTTGACCTTCTTGTGTATTCTGGTGCATATGAGCTCACTAAAAGCAAGATGATTCAATTTAATACATTACCCTCCAACTAAGCTCATGGAACAGAAACCAAACACACCACCACTCTGCCATGCAGCAATGTGCAGGGGGAGGGAGTGGGGGGACTTTGATTGCTGGGCTGGTTATTAAATTTAGCTTAGAAAATGCTCAGAAAGTGAAAGAGAACAATCTCTCTGACCAGATCTTTCTCTTCAGATGTTAGTATCCAATAAGCCACACTTGGGAAGCTACTTGCTTTCTGAACATCACCTTCCCCTTTCATAAAAGGGGGATAATAGGGATTATTTTAAAATAGCCAGGCAAACAAAGCCTGTAAGATGCAAAACAAAAACCCCAGTTAAATTTAGATTGCTCATCAGCAAAAATTCAGCTACTGCATATTTTTAACCTCGCCTGGACAACCACTGGGGAAGGAAAAGATGTGTTCCCCAAGCACAGCCATCCAGCCAGGTTTCCCCAGCTCCTGGGCACCCCACAGAGACAAGAGACATTCTATAATTAGAAGAGATACATACCACATTTGGGTTAAAAGGGGTGTAATCTTCTTATTAATGAGATCATCCCAGTTAATTGGGGAGAAGAAGATGTGATTCTTAATCTCCATCTGTTACAGAGAGAAAAATCGATTAATTCAGACCCAAGCTAATGTAAACAGTATGGCTTAGTCATCCTCCTGTACTGCCTACAGGCACTGGACAGTTTGCACTTACAAAGTCCTCCTTGGCACCCAGCCTCTTTGTCCTGTCCTTCTGCAAAAGGCCTTCCAGGAGATGTCTAGCCGAGTTGGTAATATTTGGCTTCAGCTGTAAGGGTTTGTTCAAGATGTTGTCATACATTTCTGCTGTGTTCCTGCTGTAGAAGGGTGGCTGTGGGAAGAGGAGACCCAGGTTAATGAAGCTGACAGGCAGGCATGGGGTTTCTTGTGGGGAAAGGATGCATAAGCTAGTTCGATCTGTCATGAAGGATTTGTTGCTTACCAGGCCATACAGCATCTCATACAGGACTGCTCCAAGGCACCACCAGTCCACAGTCCGGTCATAGGGCTGCTTGTGAAGAACTTCAGGAGCAAGATACTGTGTAAGAGAAGGAAGAAAACCACATTAGCCAAAGTGATCATTATAAGCAGGAAAGCCTCCCCATTTTTGAGCACCTTACTGAATTCCAGCAATATCTAAGCTACCAGAAAGCTACAAGCTCTTTACAGAGGGAGAAGGCTCAAGAGATGTACTCTCACGCTCTATGTGTTCTACATGTCCTCACTGGCAGCCTGGTATTCCAGGATCCATAATGCCCCCTTCCCTGCTTGTCTAACCAGACATAAAATATACACAGGAGATGCTGGTTTTCACTGACAGGTCAGCACTTGCTGCTGCCCTGTGAGAGGCAGGCTGACTGGTCGTACCTCTGGTGTGCCGCAGAAGGTGGAGGTCGTGCCATTGTGCTCTATGTTTTCTTTGCAGAGTCCGAAGTCAGTCAAGACAATGTGGCCCTGCGAATCAAGCAGGATATTCTCTGGCTTCAAGTCACTGTAGGAGGAGATGAAATAAGACAAGATGTCATTAGAGGAGCTACAGTGAGAACAGTGTAGATGCAGCTGTTTGCAGAACTTCACTAAGTTAATAAAAAAAAAAAACAACCCAAATTACAAGCAATGCTGAGCTCAAAATGAGATCAATTTTTCAATGTCTATTCAACAAAGCACGTGCTTTGTTCAGGCTGACAAACTGAAGGAGGTTGCTCACCGATAGACGATGTTCAGGGAGTGCAAGTAGCCCAGCGCACTGGCAATTTCAGCAGCGTAAAACCGGGCTCTCGGCTCCAGGAAGCAACGCTCCCTCTGGAGATGGTAGAACAACTACAGGAGACACAGAGAACAGAGAACAAAGTTGTGTACATGGCGCCAAAGCCCGTTAACAATGCACTTAATTAGACTCGACATATATAGCCAGGGAGAACAATAGCAGGAAATGGCCTAATGAACCTTCGGTACTTCAAAACTTGGCAGGCTGTAAACATCCAATCTACTAACTCTTCCCCCTAACTTTTCCCCTTATACTTCTTTTATATTTAAAAGGAAGGGTGAAAAATGTCTACCCTACTGCCACGCACATGATAGGAAATACTATTTCATTTTCTTGCTGCTTACCTCTCCACCATTGATGTAGTCCAGAACAAAATACAATTTGTCTGCAGTTTGGAAGGAAAAGTGAAGCCCAACCAGGAAGGGGTGTTTCACATTCTTCAGTAGGACATTGCGCTCTGACATAATGTGCTTCTCCTGAAAACGTAAGAAATCATCAATGTTTAGTACACTTTCATAGTAGTAAAGATACATTTGATGGCTGTGACAACGGCATCGTGAAGAAGCAGCTTACCTCTTTCTTCTTCAAGATTGCTTTTTCTGCAGAACTTTAACAGCATAGAACTGCTCTTCTGCCTTATGCCGTGCCAGAAGAACCTGAAACAGGGTAAAATCCCAAAGCTGAGCAATAGTGAAATACAGAACAACTTGTAAACGCAAGTGAAAACAAGCCTTTATGTTGGCTGCTGAGATAACTTTCTGTTAACTACATCCCTCTGGCTCAATGTGCCAGCCTAATGCTGTTATTACCACTCCTGCAGATCGATCTACCCTGCAGTTTTTAAGTTTAGTTTCTTTCTCTTCCAAAAACAAAGCATATGTTCTTCCCAGCACCAGTGTGCCAGACTCCCTGGCTCTTTCATACACAGCACCCTGCTCCCTCACCCTACAGTTACACAGGGAGCCTGGCACTAGGGTCCATTTAAGTTGCCACCATTTACCAAAGCCAATACTAACCCGACTCCTAGACATGACATACGAGAACAAATAAATTACAACAAGAAAAAAGAAATTAAATTTACCTTCCCAAAACTGCCTTTTCCAATCACTTTTAAGAAATGGAAGTCAGATGGTTTGGCATGTGGGTTGGATGATGGACCAAGATTGATCTGCTGCGAAGGACTGGGCTAGAAAAATAGACAAAAAATGTGATTATTAAAAGTTTGGTAGTGAGAATCTCAAGAATGTCTTTTAAAAAATATATATATATATATATATAAATAAAATGACCCTGCAAAAAGGAGATTAGCACTCTTCTTAAGACTAAAATTTTAATATTCATCTATACCACATAGCTTAAATGCTTATGTACTGCCTAAGAAGGATGTAACAGTCATAGCTTACTCAAAAGTTCTTGTTGAGGTCTTAGCCACATCCCATAAGAAGTAACAGCTAATAAAGTTTTAGTGACTGATTATTTTTTTTTAACTTCTCTATGTCAGCAAAAGAAAAAGTTCCACTCTGACTGGATTACTCTTTTTCCCAGTCACATCAGTATGCTACAAGCTGAACTGAAGTAACACTCATCATTCTAATTTTGCTCCACATCTATTACTGCCCGATTTGATGTTCTAAAAATTCTTCAGTGAGGAAAATCTACTTACCGGTGGAGAAGGATTAGCATTCATAAGTTCAGGCTCTTGAGGCTGGGAGATTTTCAAGATAGACTGAACTTCAGGGCTGCAAGGATAAGAATATGCATGATTAGAAGAGCTAGCAGATGCATCAGGCAGATCTTTCCACCAGAGGGCATGCACGTAACACGAAAGATGAGTTTTAGTTTGGGCTGTTCCAGAAGGCAAATGAAACAATCTATTCTACTTGAGGAGTAAATTAATATAGATAAAGTAAATGTTGTAATGCAAAGAAATGTACTTATACTGCAAGTACAGTTCAAAATAGGGATGGGTGCCTAGAAATCCCAACTGACTCATTTCTCCCAAACCCACCTCACAGGAACTGTTGCCAAATGAGTAATACCTCGAGAAGATCAATTAACTCTTCCGTAACAGTCATGCTAGAGGCATTGCAGTAAACAAACCTCACTGTTTTTTGGTTTGTTTGTTTTGCTTTTTTATAATTGTAACTGAGATGTGGGCATAATTCCTGATACTTACTGCTTGCATGCATACGAGTTGGTGGCTATCTTCTGAATAAAGTCGTTCAGTCCCATTCTTCTCTGTTTCATGAAAGCTATAACGTAAAAGGACAGGGAAAGGAGATATAAAATCATTAAGCCATACTGCCAGAAAAATCACAGCCTCCCGAGCATCGTCGAAGAAGCCCCTCTGTCGCTCACCGATAAGGATAGCCACCATTCCCCTCATCTTTGAGTAAGTCAAGGTAGAACCAGACGCCTCGGCTGCTTTCACGGTCATTTTCGAGCGAAGTTGGCAATAAATAAAGAGCCTGCACCGCGGCCGCCTCACAGAAACGCTCTGCCTCTGCGAAGCATCCGACGGAGCTTAAGTGGCGGCTATGATGGGCGGGACCGGGGCGGGGCGCTAACACTCGACCCCCCCTCCCCGACGGCCTGGGCGGGTGGCCGCCTACGAAGGCGTCAGGAGGGGACAGGACGAGCGCCTCGGTTGTTGCCGTTGCCGTACCTCCAGGCAGAATCCCGGGAGAACACCCCCGCCCCCTCCCCCACCCTTCGCCCCGCAAGCATCCCCCTCGTGCAGGGCATCCACTAACAAATCCATCAGACTTTTTTTCTCTCGTTTTTCTCCACATCAACCTTCCACAACCCTGTTTCTCGCTGTCCCTCTTCTATTCCGGCCCTTCATATTTTTGTGTGGTTATATAAAACTGAAATCTCTCTCTGTCCTGGACGAGCACCTCTTCCTAAACTGCCCCTCCTTTCCCCACCGCAGCCCGCGTCCGCTGCCGGGCCCCGCCGCCCCGGATGAGCGGTGATAAGGGACGCTGGCGCTTCCTTGAAGGAGCCGCAGTGACTCAGGAGAACAAGACTTCCTGCCCGGTTTTCAATATAACAAACAAATTTCCCTTCTGTGCACTGCCCTGGTCCTGGCCGGGACATTACACAAAGGAAAGGGGGAAGTCCTTCTAATGACCAAACATGAAACGGTGTGTGTGTGTGTGAAATCCAAGTCCCCTGAAGTGGGAGGAGAGCGCAAAACCAGCCTGCTCCTCAGTTTTTGATTCCAGTATACACGGTCATTTGGGACACCGTGTACCCGGGACTTAATGGCTCAGCCGCTTCCGTGCGGCCGCGCCAGCGGAGCGCCGGTGCAGGCATGACACACAAGGTGAAAAGATGCCGAGGACCCCCTCCCATGGGGCGCTGGCAGGCACAGTCAAAGGTACGATGGCCTCCTTCCTTTTCGTCCTCCCCCGTTGCAGCCCTCGCAGGGGCAGGCGCGGCCACGGACTGCCCGGCTCCTGCTCGCCGGTGGAACTTTCCACCCGACGGGGCGTCACTCAGGCACGCATTTCGGCTCGCTGCCGGAGCGCAGGGCGCTGGGCTGTGGCCAACCTCGCCAGCTGCAACGTGCCCCCGTACTCCCCCAGCCCGCAGCCTTTTTTACATTTTTCCCTCCCTCATCCCTCTCTGCACTTGCTGCTGCCTCCCTCCGCCACCACAGGGGGCCGCTGGGCGGCATGACTTGGCAGCTGCCTGCTCCGTCTGCCTGGGGGTGGGGAGTGACGGCAAACGCCCCGCACAGCAGCCGTCAAAGCCTGCAGCTCACCCTGAGCAGCGAGACGGATGACCCGAGTGGAGAGATTAGGCCCCACGAGACTGGCACAGGTTTTAAAAAGCGCTGCAAAGCAAAAGCTTTACAGCGATCGAGCAAAGAGGGATACTTGCAGGCTCCACTCGTGTCTGCACCGAGCAGCCTGTGTCCTTCCCGGAGCGGCGGGTAACCCTGCTCGGCCCCGCCGCCACAGTGCGGGGGAGTGAAAGGGAGCGGGCGCCAGGAAAGGAAAGGGCGGCGGGAGCAGAGAGGGAAAAGCTGGCTGCGCTTGGCAGGGCTCTAGTTTCTCCCGGTTACTGCTTTCCTCACTGTTGCAAAGCAAAACTGCCTCCTTAATCAATTGAAAACGACACCAAAAAAAACCCCACAAAACCCCATAATAAACGACCCCCCAAAAATATACAAAAAAAGAGATACGGATTGAAATAGGAGTAGCAAGTCTCATCTGCCTTCTCTGAACTGCTTCCAGAGTGCTGCTGTTAAAAACTACTCGAGGCCCGCAGTTTTGAGGGCAACCGGGGATCCCGTCCCCTGCTCGCTGCTCCCCAGACATCTCTCTCCGGGTTCCAGGATGTGGCGCCCGCCGCCGGATTGGCGGCGCTGCCGTTCTGACACGCTCCTACCAGCTGTGGGTACAGGCAAGCATCTCCTAGCTCCCAGGCAAGCTCCTGCAGAGTCTTCCCCGCTGTTTCTGCACAACCTGCCACGGGCTCCAATCCACATCACTCCTCCTCCTCCTTCTGCCGCTAGCCCCCACGCACCCTCAAGCGCCCACGGCGCAGCCCGAGCGTGGCTCCACCATTGCCTGCCGGTTCCCCTGTTCTGACCGGCCACACCATCGCCCTCGCCCCCGCTTTACAATGGTCTTCTGGCAAGGGTTCCGCTGCTCTTCCAAAGTCACCTGGCCCTTTTCTGTGCCAAACGCTGCCCCTGCTCTAAACCGCATGCAGCCCCTCGCATCCGCCAGTGCCCTGCGGCGCGACAGCCACGCTGTTGGAGGGGCTTCTTCCCCGCGGGGCGCTTTTTTCCTGGCAGCAACAGAGTCTCCCGCCAGCAGATCGCTGAACCCACCTTTCAGCGACGACTTCTCCTCTTTGCCCCTCATCTCGCTCCCTGCCGAGGCCGCGGGCTCAGCGCGGCCGCGATGAGGGTGTAATTGAGCTGCCGGCCGTCGCCGTAATCCCAAATAACTCCCCTTCCTGGCCGGGCAGCCCGCAGGCAGGAGGGAGGCGGCAAGGGCGGCCGCCGCTCCCGCTGACCCGTTTATGGACGCAGTGTCGAGGACGGCTGACATACAGCGGCGTTATAAAGTTCAACACGGGCCGCCCCGCACACTCTGCCCCGTTGCAACATCGCCTTCAAAATTACTGTAATCAGCACGCACACACACACGGAAAACGGCGGGGGAGGGAGTGGGGAGGGGGGGGGGGGGGGAGGGGGGGGCCACTAAGGACTTAATCGACCTGCCGGCAGCAGCTAACCCTGCCCCACGGAAGGACCTGCCCACGCTCCCCCTCCCGCAAGGGCACAGTGCAAGCGGCCGCGCACCCACGGCGCGGGTTCAGCACACCCCTTCTCAAAAGGCTTTAGGACGGGCCGAGCACAGACGGGGCGGGGGCTGGGGGGCTGCCGGGTTGCCTCTACCCACGGGGGTCGGAAGGCTGCGGCTACCGGCCGGGCTTCAACGCCGGCCGGATAGCGCCGGGGTGGGACCGGCACGCCGCTCCGACCTGGCACCCACTGCCTTCCGCCGGCAGCGCCCCGGCGGCGCCCCCACCCGCGCTGCTCCGCTACCCCGCCGCCCGCCACGGCCCGGCCCGGCGCCGCGCACCCCCGGCCGCGCCCCGCTGCGGGCAGCCACTGTCCCTCCTGTCCTCCCACCGGCATCCACCTGCCGGCTCCCGTGGCCGGCAGGCCACTCGCCACCTCCGTGCTGGAAGTGTCGTCTTCGGGCCCGGCGACGGGCGCTTCGCGGCACGGACGTTTCTCATGCGGAAGGCAATTCCTTCCATTGAATGGGTTGTAACTCATGCGGCGCTTTAAACTCATGAACTGTCTTCTCAAAAGTCCGAGGTTTACTTTAAATGTCTGCGTGTCCTAAAGCAGTTGGAATGAGTCCAGAGGAAGACTACAAAACTGATGGAAGCTGGAGCACCTCTCCTTTGAAGAAAGAGAGTTGGGGTTGTTAAACCCGGAGAAGAGAGGCTCCGGGGAGACCTCAGAGTGGCTTTTCAGTACTTAAGAAAGATGGGGGCATTTTTTAGCAAGGCGTGCTGTGGCAGGACAAGAAGTAATGTTTTTTAACTCAATGATCTTAAAGTTATCTTTTCCAGCCTAAACTATTTTAAGACTCTGCAAAAGAAGGTAGGTTTAGAATAGATGAAGAAGTATTTTTACAATGAGGCTGGCGAAACACTGTCCAGAGAAGTAGTTGAAGGTCCATCCCCAGAAACACTCCAGCTCAGGTTGGATGGCGCTCTGAGCAACCTGATACAGTTACAGATGTGTGCCTGCTGCTCACTGGACTAGACCTTTAACAGTCCCTTCCAATCCAAACTATTCAATGGTTCTATGATTTAAAACTTTTCTCCACAATGATAGCAATGGAACAATGGAAAAGGAAAAGGCACCCAAAGCAAAGATCTCCTCATTTGAAAGCCAATTCTTATAGAAAAGTATCAGACATTGTGAAAATCTCAATAAACTGCAAGGGTTTCCATCACAAATTTGTATAGTCAGTGGGCTAAGAGTGTACATCTAAAAGGTAAACCCAGGAGAAGAATCAAAAAACTAGCACTGAAAATGAATAAAAATAAAGTAGAAGGTGGCTACTGAAAATAAAAATGAATGGGACACATAAACTGTATTAAACGTTTTAGAACTCCTTGCCCCAAGATGTGTGCACCCCTAAACTATGGTGGGGTTCAAGAATGGCTAGGCAAAGTAATAGAAAAAAAAAAAAAAAACCAAAGCAAATGAAAAACTAACCAAACCCCAAACCAAACAAAAAACCCCAAACCAAACAAAACCCCAACAAACAAAAAAACCCCACTCAACTACAAAGGTGGTGTGTCTGATTTGGAATGTTCCTGGACCACAAAATCCTGGGAGGGTTGTTTGGGGGGCAAATCACTGAATAATTGCCTGTTCTTGCCCTCTCCCTTAACCACACCTTACCAGGTGTGGCTGGTAACCCAGTGAGACCTACACGGACCTTGGGCCTGTACCTTCATTCTGATAGTCTCATATTGCACTTAATGAGTTTTTAGTCACACAGTTTAAGCAGCTCACAAAACCCCAGAATCTGCTGCTTACTGAAAAGGAGAAAAAGAACTGATTTGATTTGTAACCTGATGTTAATTACTTGACTCTGTCAGATGACTGTGTTCTGTGCTATAGCAGCACAAAGTAAACAGATGCTCATCAAGGGTTTCACCGTGCCAGCACCCAAAACAGGGCCCTGCTGACAGACTCAGAGATGCAGAAACACACAGGCTCAGCTGGAACAGTGGGTGATCTAGGACAGGGTAGGCATGACATTATGGCTTCTCAGTATGGGAAACCACCCCCTGCAACACACACAATACAATACAATACAATACAATACAATACAATACAATACAATACACCAGGTTGAAAGAGACCTTCAAGATCATCGCGTCCAACCCATCAACCAATCCAACCCACCTAAACAACTAAACCATGCAACCACATGCAACACACACACCAGTTCACATATTAACTGGAATTTGTGAGTTCTCTTCCTCTAATTCTGTCTTGGTCCTCAATGTCCACTGTGGAGGAAGATTTATGAATGTAATTCAGTGCCTCCATCCTTCAGGAATTACATTCTCTGCTTCCAAACTTCAGTTTGGCAGTTAATTCATTGCTGAATGAATGAATCCCTGCTTACTTATCTTGGTGATTCAAGACCTTAAGATGCAGCAGATTGGACTGTTCCTAGAATTACTTGACTGACTCTGGAAAGAAGCTTCCCCAACTTCTGCAAATATTTTCAGCAATATTTGACTTTGGGTTAATTAAACAAAGATGGAATTCAAGCCTTGGACTGCAAGACTGACATAGCCCCCCAAATGCAAAAGGCAATGGCACTTCTAGCAGCATCTGTTTTCTGAAGCAAAATCTCAAAAGTCTGTTATTTCCCCCTGATAAATCCCCAACAAACAAATTCTTAGCTCTGACCTTGTGATTAAGTTTTATGCGTAACAGCCAAAACTTTCAGTCAAAACCTTCAGGCTGCCCCCACAAGTGATGTCTACAAGTAGCAGCAAATAGATAAGGAACTGAGTAACAGCTTTAATAACAATCCCAACAGGGATTTTAAATCAGGAGCTTTTGAATGCTGTTATCAGGTCTGCTAGACGTTGTTCTGACAGGAGGTTTATTGACTGAAGTCCCTGTTGATTTGGAAACATCTTAATTGATTTGAGTGTCATATTTTGCCAAACACTAATTTGGAACATCTTTTATTTCCCTTTTCTGATGCTTACAGAGCAGGTTTACTGCATTGTCAATAAGAGGCTTTAGTGCCAAGGGATTACACTCACAGGATCACAGAGTGATGCAGGGATGTACTGAGAAAAAAGTAATTCCTGTCCTTGTAGAAAACAGTGGAAAATTACAGCATCCTTTAGAGGCACTGACCTCTGGTTAAAATAGCTGATAAATGATGCTCTAACTTCCATTTTCATTCTCTAATGGAGCTGTTGTCACTGCAGTGCTAGCAGCAAATGTTGCAGGTGTTTCAGCCTGTAGCAGAGAGGTGACTGCAGAAGCAGCACATTTGTATGCCTTACTCTGAGGGTGCCTCCCCTCTCCCACACCCCCGACTGGTATAAATCCTTGCAATGTTGTGTAGCCTTTCTAGTTTAGAGTCCTCATAGAACCAGATACTTGAATTCATTGTTGTCATGAATTTAATGCGCTGTGACTGCACAGAGTTGGGTTTTATCAGAGTTAAATAATGCTGCTATAGTAAGGGAGGTGAAAACATAAGATGGAAAAGCAATTTCAAAAAAAGAACTTGCGAGAAAAATGAGGATTCTTAGTGATACTCTGAATTTGGCCTGTTGGTCTGCTTTGGTCACAAGGCAGCCTAATGTGGGGAGCTGGTATGTGCTCCAGAATGAATACTGCTAGCATGTGGTGTCCGCTGACTCTGACACTCAGATTTTCCTTCCAAAACTGCAGCTCTTGAAAGATAGTAGCAGAGATGGATTGAGGCAAGGACACAATCTGAACAAGTTTCCCTTTACCTCTTGCTTTACATAAGTGCTAAAATACAATAGCTGATCTAACCTAGCTACCAGATCATCTCTCCATTTCCCTTATCTCTTCATCTAGTGTTCCACGAGGTGTTTGCTACCATGCTATCTCAATGCCTTTTATGTATATACAAACCCCCATCATCACCATTGTTGTTCATTATCTTAAAAGAAAGATCTCTTTAAGCCTGTAAGCCCTCCAGCAACCTTGGAGTTAAGGCACTAAATGCTGTAAATAGTGAGCAAATTAGTCAAAGAGGAATTTTTGCTAGAGAGAGGCTCATCTGGCTGCTAAGTCAAAGAAGCAACTTGGATTCTTGGAAATGGATTAGATATGAAAATAGAGGCCTGGTAGAGTGGGGGTTTTCTTTCAGGAAGTGTAAGAAGCTTCCTGGGAAAAAGGACACAAAACTTGCATAATGAAGAGGGCTTTGTCTGTAGGGATTTCTCTCCAATGACCTGTGATTTTAGGATGTATTTGTCACAGTTCTGTGGGTCCATTGCTTTCAATGGGGTTATTACAGCATTTCTGAGGGTAGACAAGAGTAGGTGAGAGATTGAGAGAAGTGTTAATCTTGCCCTAGGTAACTCATCCAAAATGGATGTATTTATCCTTCTTAAATTTTGTCATTTGAGTTAGGCATATAGTCACTAAAGGCAACCTCCTTGATCAGAAGAGACAAATAAACAACCACTCAGTGCATCTGTGTCCTAAGTCAGGCAGTGTCTGCTGTTTAGTTGAAGAAATTTGGATCTGAAACCCATAGGAAAAGATAACGTTTCAAGGCAAGTTTAAGTACCATATATGACAAGCAGATATACCTGACCTGGCTCAGTCTAGTCTAGCTATGGACTTGGAAGAGGACTTGATATAATGCTCCATAGCGCTCCTCAAGGATGAATTATGTATCTTGGCTTCCAGCTGGTAGCCCTGTGTGGGTCTGTATTGTGTTGGATAGACAAGATATGCCAGCTTTCATGAAATTAGCTGATGTTACCTTGCCTTTCACTATGCCCAGTATCATCTCAGAGAGATATGAATGTATATGAATGCGCTCTACAACTACCTGAAGGGTGGTTGTAGCCAGGAGGAGGTTGATCTCTTCTCCCAGGCAACCAGCACCAGAACGAGAGAACACAGTTTCAAACTGCACCAGGGGAAGTTTAGGCTCGAGGTGAGGAGAAAGTTCTTCACAGAGAGAGTTGTTAGCCATTGGAATGGGCTGCCCAGGAAGATGGTGGACTCACTGTCCCTGGAGGTGTTCAAAAAGGGTTTGGATGTGGCACTTGGTGCCATGGTTTAGTAGTCATGAGGTCTTGGGTGACAGGTTGGACTTGATGATCTTTGAGGTCTTTTCCAACCATATTGATTCTATGATTCTATGACCAGTTCCAGGGAAGTCTGTAGTAGGACCAAAAATTAAATGCAAAGTGAAATTTCTCTCATTCTAATAACTGGATTAAGATTAGTGTACAGCAACATATATTGCATATTTCCCAGCTTCACTCACACAATTATATGTGTTGTAAACACACAACTTATGATGGCAAGAGTCAGCGCAGGCATTGCAGGCGTCTGCTGTACCTTGGTGGAATCCTGTGTAGGTATCTGAAATCACTACAGTCCTTGTTCCCTTCCCAGCAGGAGCTACCAATCACAGTGAAAAATATGGGACTTGGAAACACTGGCATCTAAAAGGTTGTGACTCAAGAAAAGGCCTGAATCCAGATTTGTTAAGAAGGGAAGGAAATACAGCTATCCACACTGAACCGGCAGCTGGTAGCATCCAGCATGCCACCATCCAATCACCACAAATAATATTACTGTAAGACAAAAATGTCCCACAGCTGTTTCACCTTTAATATGGCTTCCATTTACTTTACATCTTTGTAAATCCTTTATGTGATTCCACACAGAAGAGTTTAACTTTGGGTAGCCAAACTCAAATGTTTTGGCCATAAATTTACTACACTTCAGGACCAAAAGGAGCTGCTAGAACATCTAGCCTGCCCATCTGCGTAGCACAGGCTTGCATTTGCTGCTGTGCGTATCAGGTCTAATGACTTCAGCTCTTAGGTTTCTTGTCTCTTCCTCTTAACTCAAGCTTGACTATCTCAACATTTTCATTCAAGGATAAGAATCAGGAGATTTTGACAAGCACAGACACCTACCCATGCAGAATCATGTAACAGACCACAGATTGTGAGTATATGACCTCTCCAGCCTTCTGCAACAGCTTCCTCACCTCAGTGCAGCTGCAGCTGCACATCAGCACCCACATGGTGGGTGTTACCAACCCTTGGAGCAGCTGGCAGATCTCCATGTGGGAGCTCCCACTAACTCACATTAGTCAGCCAGGTGATGAGCACCTGGACATAGCCTCTTCATCTGGCAGAGATGAAGCAGGAGGCAGCCCACTTAGAACAGTAAGTGTAGTACACACATTGGCTGCATAGTCGTTTAGCCTCCCAAAAAAGAGAATAGAGCTTTGGAAGTGTGCCTTGCTCTAAGTAGTTGCTGATATTTCTGTAACACATCCCTGCAGAACCTTGTAACACTGTGGTTTCTTTCAGAAAATATTTGCAAACAGGAGCAGGAAGGGCAAATCTAGCATATTGAATTGCTGTCAAATGTAGTGTGACTGATACATAGTTCGCAGCTTGACACTAATTTCTATAGCTGCAGTGAGATGAATGCAACACCTCTTTGCCTAGCTGAATATCTTTTGACATGTTGCAAATATGTCTCAGCCTGCTGCAATATAGGAAACATTACTAAGCAGTGTGGGGTTTTGTTGACAGTGGAGTTCTTTAGCAATACAGGTAAAGTTCCAGGTGAAGAAACTGAAATGTAAAGAGGTTAAGCAGAGTACTGCCCAGTGAGACAGATGGTTGAAAACAAGACTTTTGGCCTTGGTGTTGTACCACTTGTGCAGACACTGAAGGCAAATACAGAGTTTACATGCAGAAAGGCACAACGTAGCTGGCGATGGCAGCTTTGGTCACTTGCACAGCACTGGGAACTTCTCTGCAGTTATAGGGAATTGTGTTGCTGTTATTCATGGTTTTCGCTTAGCAATGATTCTCACTTCTACGTATTTCTATCCAGAGCTCTGTAAACCCTCACAGAGGGGAATTTTAACAGTGACACTTTAAACAATGAAAATGTGGGGAAGTTGGATGACTTGGGTCATTGTCATATGATAAGCCTGAAATAGAATAAACGTTTTGTAGTGCTTATGGCTTTCACTTCCATGCTCAACTCATTTGCCACAGAGACTACTTCCTGCAAGGCTCATTTAGTGACTGACCCAAACTGACTAAGTCAAAACAGTGGTTTAAATCACAGCTGTTGGACTCTAAATCAAAATCTAGCGCCGTCTTCTCCCAAGTTCCATGAAGTTTGCAAGTAACACTCTAGTTTTGACCTGCAATGTTGAGATCCTTAATGCTTTTTTACAGAAGTGATGTATAGGCAGACAAGGAGCTGAGAAATGAAGGGGATTTCTCAGGGAGGAAGAAATCTGTGTGCGCCAAAGTTTGAGACATGAAAGTATACAGTACACAGTGAGCTGCATGTACCAGAGTCAGCTGAGTAGTAACTCTGTATCCATATCCTTTTTGATCTCACTCTACCTGTTTCAGAATGGATAGTGATGTGGTAATGAAGTACACTCAGCTTTGGAGATGGCACTCAAGGATATTTACAGACCATGTTTTTCTCATCTAGTATTACACATGTATATTCATCACTGTGATCATGCTTCTTAATTTAATATATCTTCTATATTCTGTTTTGTTTAACTTTTCTAATTTGAGCAGCATACACAGAGCTTACAACTCTTTCATTTAGTCTCAGGTCACACTAATGACTTATCATCATTGAAGCCCAAGCACTCACCCTGGTTATTTCAAGTGTATTTGTCTTTAGGTGCTGCAACCACAACTAGTAAACTTTGCCTGTGTGAGATGAGTCATAGAACAATAGAAAAGGACTTCTATGTATGCATTTGTGCTTGCTGGAACATAGTTACCTGTCAAGTTCTTTACTCTGAAGGTGGTGAGACACTGGAATGGGTTGCCTGGAGAAGCTGTGAACACTTCATCCTTGGACGTGTTTAAGACCAGACTGGATGAGTCTTTGAGCAACCTGGTCCCATGGGACATATTGCTGTCCATGACGGAGGGGTTGGCACTAGATGATCTTTAAGGTCCCTACCAAGCTATTATGTGAGTCTTTCAGCTGTGACTAATGAACTAGTGAACACATTTGTTAAAGACAGCTTAATAGGAAAATGTGACTTGTTCTTGTGGAAGGAGGCTGTTGTGATGTTAGAAACTGTGAGAACCAACATTAATTCATTAGTGTAATGAGTGTTTTTTCTTTATACACATTTTTACTCTTAGATGTGGTGGTTTTAAATAGTGAAGAATATTATGAGCCTGAGACATGAAGTCCTGCTTTGTTGTATAAGCCTGTTTGTGGCTGGTAGCATAGGAAATAAAGGTCTTTGAGCATTTTTTACTGTCTTGTGCCTTCCTTCCCATTAAACAGTATTTCTCAAATCTTGTTAATTCAGGGATTACTCAGGCTTTTGGAAAACTTATCCGTGGACCACCTTGTACAACCCAGTTATAAGGTTAAAGCTCACAAGCAAATGTAATGACGGTAAGTTTTGAGTGTTCACTCACTTGCCTTTTTCAAGCATGTGTTAGAATCATAGTATCAGTCAGGATCATCAGGATCATCACAAGGATCATCTAGTTCCAATCCCCCTGCCATAGGCAGGGATGCCCTGCACTAAATCAGGCTGGCCAGAGCCTCATCCAGCCTGGTCTTAAACACCTCCAGGGATGGGGCCTCAACCACCTCCCTGGACAACCCATTCCAGGGCTTCACCACTCTCACGGTGAAGACCTTCTTCCTCACATCCACTCTGGATCTCCCCACCTCCAGCTTCATTCCATTCCCCCTAGTCCTATCACTACCTGACACCTTAAAAAGTCCCTCACCAGCTTTCTTGTAGGCCCCCTTAAAATATTGGAAGGCCACAATAAGGTCTCCTTGGAGCCTTCTCTTCTCCAGACTGAACAGCCCCAACTCCCTCAGTCTATCCTCATAGGAGAGGTTCTCCAGCCCTCTGATCATCCTCGTGGCCCTTCTCTGGACATGTTCCAGCATGTTCATATCTCTCTTGTAATAGGTGTTGAGAATATAATTACTCTTATTTCTGTTTCTTTTGCTTGATTGATTACCTGGGGAAAAAAATTGTGACTATTTTTCAGATTACTGTCTGACATTTAGTGGGCTACTAGAACTGCCACACCATCTCTGTGAAGTGTCTGACACCATTACTGGAGATGAGATCCTAGGGCATGTAAATCTTTAGTTGGACCAAAGTATCAACTCAAAGGCTCCTAAAGCAATTTAAGAATGCTACACTGATTAAAACTTATTTTATCAATATATTACAGCTATTAACTTGTAAAAAGTCCTCTTTCATCAGTCCTTATCATTTTTCCCAGATGGTCCTTAAATAGATTTCAAAGTCACTTTTTACTTCCATTTGGCTCTGGAGGAAGAAAAACAGGCTTCCAGGCTGTATGCCATCATTCATGAGCATGGCTCAGCACGCCAACATTTCTGTGAGGCCAGCTTACAAGAAATGTGGAACTGCTGAATTCTTTTCATAACACAAAATGTTTAGACTGCTAGAAAAAAAAAAAAAGAGAAAAAAAGGAAAAAAAGGAAAAATAAAAAACAAAAAGGAAGTGATGTGGGAGTGTGTGGGGAACTCCATATAGAAAGAGGAAGTATTGTGTGGCTGATCAGGAAATAGGTACAAAGCATCTGTTTGGGTAGTATTTTCACTTGTTTTGGGGATATTTCCATAGCAAACTGGAATCTTGCCCTGCATGTAGGTATCACTTCTCTCCAGTGTGAAAGACAGGCATGAATTTGTAGTGAAACACAGCAGCTGTCAGAATGAGCACATAGCAACACGGCACAACAGCTGAAGGCAGGTTGCGTACAACACAACATCCTGCTGAAGCTGCAGTGTTGTAGAGCTGTTCTGGGCTGCAAGAACGACAAGCAAGGCTCTGACTTCTAGAAAGACAAAGGCTTTTTTCCATGCTGTCTCTTCTGATGAGAAACAGTTGTCTTTTGACTCAAAAAACTCCTAGATACAGTCCCTGTGTCCGTGTTAGAACAAATCCAGGAAAGTATAAAAGGCAGCAAGGTGTGAACATCATGAAAACCCTTTCTGACTCTGCCTGGCAAGTCACTTCTTTACCATTCATGGATGTGACAAGAGAGAAGTTTAGTCACAGAATCACAGAATCACCAAGGTTGGAAGAGACCTCAAAGATCACCAGTCCTCATCTTTCTGTAAGCATTGGCTGATCTGGAGTACACTGCCAATCTTTGTGATGTCAGGGCTGTTCTCTCCTTTGGTTTTGTCACACAACTGAATTTCTGTTTTTTTCTTCAGAAGCCAACTCCAAAAAAATGACAGATTTTCTTGTGTAAATTTCTGCTTATGCACTAGCTCTTGAGCAACTTGTTAGTCAGATCCTTGCAGAGTTGTGGGGAGGGTAGTATACTGCCCCCAGTGCAATGAAGTAATTTTTAGAGGAAGTCCTTGTATGGACAATTTATCCATTGTTTTGGAAGACTTCAAGTAGCATTTCCAGGAGAACTGATTGAAATTCCAGATTTGATTTTCCTTATTCAGGCATTCTTTGGTCAGCTGTGAGGCAGAGGCAAGATTCAATATGCTGGTGTGAGTGGGCAGCACAGAAAGCTGAGACAAAATCCCTGACAGAGGATATTTTGGACCTCCCCTCCAAGACGGGAATGTAATGCTCCTGCAGTGTTATAAATGAACTGAAATAAATGAAAACTATGTTTCAAGAGCTGTCGTGGTAAAACTTCTGAGCACCATACGAAGTAAGATGTAGAATAAGGCAATTATTTGAAGGGTTTTTTTGTCATTGGCTTTCCCCTTTCCACAGAATAAAACTTGTTAGCTGAAGTTATTTCAAACATGACCCATTCCCATTTGCTAAGCAGATCATAATTTGTCTACATTTCTCTTGGATCACAGTGTAACAAAAGTGGCAGGACATAATTTTCTGCACTGCTTCCTTGCTCGTCTTCTACACCCTTGTTTTTCCTTTGTCTTCTTTCCAGCCTTTCCACCACTCCTTTCTGCTCCTGCACTTCACTTTCTTTTCTCCCTCAGGACTTTCTTCCTTCCTGGCTACATTCAGTTGAAGCCAGCACTTTGAAAGCAACACCATCACCTATGTAACCTGCAGAGGAACATCAAGAATTCAAAGTAATCTTCAAAATTATTTCAGGTGAAAGAGGTCACTTTCTCATGTTTTGATTTCATAGTGTAGAGTCAAACAGAATCTGGAAAACTGCACAATTTTGGCTACCCACTTCAAGAAGGATGTCAAATAAATGGAGAAGGCTTGAGTGGAGGGCTACCAGGATGGTCAGGGATCAAGTGCACAAAACCTCTTAGGACAGGCTGCAGAGCTGGGCTTGTATAATCTGGTGAAGAGGAGGCCAAAAGCAGTTGACCAGCAGCCTATGACTTCATGATGAGGAACACCAATGACACCGGAGCCAAACACTTTTGGTGGTAACAGAGTGTGGAAGAGGGGACAATGGCAACAAGATGAATGTTCAGCTGGGACATTAGGAAACGAGATGCTCACTAGTGCAGCAGTGCAGCCTCGAGAGTTGGAGGAAACCTTGTCCCTGCATGTTTCCAAGCCTCAACCAGACAAAGCCACTTGACCTGCTCCAGTGCTGGCTATAGTCTGTCCTTGAGGTGGGATGGGTTTCTCATCGGGCCCCTCTAAATAGCAATGTAAAAATGCAAAATGATTTATTTGCCCTCTCAAAACACTTAGTGTAGCATTCCCTGTTCTGTCTCTCAGTTAACCAGTCCCTCCTGAACTGGAAGAGGAGGAAGGAGGCACAGGATGAGGCACTTAGTGCCATGGTCTAGTTGATTAGTTAGGGTTAGGTGATCAGCTGGACTTGATGATCTTGGAGGTCTCTTCCAACCTGGTTGGTTCTGTGATTTTTAATTTTTTTTCTAATACTTTTTAAAGGGAAGGATAATATAAACCAACGTGAACAGTTATGGCTATTCTGGCAGAAGTGAAATCACAGAGTCACAGAACATTATGGGTTGGAAGGGACCTCAAAAGATCATACAGTCAAACCCCCTTGCCAGGGCAGGATCACCTAGAATAGGTCACACAGGAACTCGTCCAGACTGGTTTGGAATGTCTCCAGAGAAGGACACTCCACAACCTCTCTGGAACAGGCTGCCCTTGTGAATACCTCTAAACCTTGCTTTAAACTGAATGTATTTCATGCAGAAAGTGTCCTTCAGTTTTCACTGCCCTTCAAGACTATGTTCTTGCGGGTACTAGAAGATGTGGAAGCAGAGTGCAATGCTGAGAGTCCAGCAAATGTGGCCAGCAGAGCAGAAACTGATTTTTGGTTAAAACTGCATTGCAGTTCTGATACATCTGTCAGGTAACAACAGGCTTAAGAGGAAAAAAAGTTTGTTCAGATGGTGAAATATGTCTATCCCCTAGTCAGGCTCCTCCTGAACTATAGTCTGATTCTCAAGTAGTCCTGGAAGGATACCTGACAGCATTGTAGGTCACCCTTCATTAGAATGTATATTCTCAGGTCTACAAACGAGTGCAAGTGCCCTCCTTGTTGGGATGATTTGTATCCATGTAATGTGTTTCCAGAATAAAAGTTTTTTTAGTGTGTCAAGAATTAGGACTTCTCTTCAAGTTATTCTGATGAAATTTTGTTCACTTGTGTCATTTGTATCTTTTTTTTTTTTTACCCTGGGGCTGTCCACAGCCATGCAATGGTTTCTCTGGAGAGGTTATGTCTTTTACAGTCTCCTCCTGATGAAGATATAAACTTATTTTTACTAGGATGCTTGACATACTTTGTTTAGGACATATGTTGTAAGCCACAATCTTGCATTTGCTACAATTACTTTTAACATACTTGCAAACTTTTTTGGTTGTTCTTTGTGTGCGTGCAGCTGTATTAAAAGCAACAGCAATTTCCCATCTGTTTTAATTTGCAGCAAATGAGTTTATGCTGCCGTGTTTTAGGTAGATAAGAGATTGTCTTCCCAGTAATTATCTCCAGACAGTGCTGTTTGAGTGATGTGATAGGCTAAATGAAAATGATAGTGTATCTCAGGTAAACTGAGCAATTTAATTCGAACATATTAAAGTCTGATTAGAATAAAAGGTTGTGAATTAATTTCCCTAGCCACTGAGCTGATATTCACAAATTGCCTTCTGAAATGTACAGTGACAAGGCAGACAGAAGTATCTCCGTGAGACTACGGAGGGGATCAAGGAGAATCATGATTTTTGACATAATTTAAAATGAATCCTTTTTCATACCAGTGTCTGGGATCACACTTCTTACTCCTCTGGTGCCTGAGAAGTACGAAGGGGTTTGGTGCTGTAATACAGCTGTGGACACTGGTTGTTGCCACGTTTTTCATGAAAACCTGTAAAACATAGTTTCTTCTCCATAAGAACAGAAGCCTTCCATTTTCTGTGTAGGAACTGGGAAAGTAGAAGGTTTCTTTAAGGAAACTTTCCTTTCTTTCCTAAGGCAATCAGTCTGGGTAGAGCCATCTCTCTGCCTGGGGCCTTGAAAGATAATTAGGGTTTAATGCATTGCAAGCCTTAGTTAGTCCTGCTCCCTTCTAAAGCATGTTTACCTCGGGATATTTGCATCATTGTGAAAATAATTAAATGTCTCCTCAGTCAGGCTGTTCCATTATGGGACCCATTGCTGCTGTGTGATGGATGGGGAAATGCCACTTATGTGGTACCCTTCCTGGACAAACCTCGCTGTTTGAGCGCTGTTTGAGATGTGTGGTCACACAGATTTCTTTTGCAAAATATATTGCAGAAAAGTATAATATCTTTCACTACCATTAGAGAAAAAATTTAATCTTGTAAAATAGCAACGTGGGCACATTCCCAATTTGAAGGTGACTTTTAGAAACAACAGCAAAAAAATACAGTAAATTATAGTAATCAAATATTTTCCTTTTTCTGTGAGGACATCATTCAATATGTTATTTTTTCTTTTCTAAATGCATAGCAATACTTCTTGGGCAGGAGCCAAGCAATCCAAATGGACAACCAGAAGAATGCTGATACTCAGCTGCTGGTTTATGTCACATTTTCCTAGAGCTTTTATCTATTAATCATGCAACAACCCATGCTGCTGTGTGATTTATCGCTGAGCTGCATAACAGCACAAAAGGGTTGTGGCCGATGCCCCTTGTACTGCTCTTTTAAAGTATTAACTCTCTTCTATAAGGCTTGGAGTTCTTTTCACTGGCAAGACTCCAGCTAAAGGGGCTTTCCATGTGGTCTTGACAGCCAAGGTGAGGCTCACTGCTGTGGAAACAGGACCTCAAAATAAAGCTACAATTTGGATACTGTCTGGAAAATACAGGGTGGTGAAGGAAATGTTAGGGCAAGAGAAAAGACTGGATCTGGATATCCTTCTGGAACCTGGAAGGTCAATGGATTTGTTGCCTCCCCATCACTCTGCTGTTTTCTCTGGTGGTCTCTTTTCTATTCTCTTGTTGCCCCTTACCTTCATCCCCCACACTGCATTACCTCTAGAAGTCTCATCTACCGCCACACTCTGGAAGAAAGCTCACCAGAACACTGGCTTGGCTAACTTGATAGTGCCCTTCTTCACCGTATTCTGTGGTATGTTAGGCACCATATTTATAGCTCAACAGAGCAAGAAACAAATTATTTCAAAACAGAACAAAACCAAAACCAAACCAAACAACCAACCAATCAACCAAACCAATACTTTAATCTGTGCTACGAGTGTGTGGGATGTACAAGAAAATGGGACTCTGAGGACAGTAGCATAATGCTTGGAACAAGGATGGAAAGAAGTAGAGGGGTATTGAGGAATCTCCACTAAAGATGTTAAACCCAGCTCAGTTATCCTTCCTGCATAGTCAGGGGAGAGATAAGGACACAAGGAGGGGCTGATTCTTCTCCTCCTCCAACAGTAGTTTTCTTGCAGTTGAGAAGAACAGAAGCTGTTCTTCCATTCATTGTCACAAAAAAACAGAATGGCAAGTTGCAACATCACCACCCCCTTTGCAGAGGTCTTAGGTGAGATCCCTCAGTCTGTATTGATAGTGAGGGCTGGAGCAATCTTCACTATCAGTACAGACTGGGGGATGGGGTGATAGCAAGCAGCCCTGTGGAAAAGGACTTGAGGGTGCTGATGAATGAGAAGCTGGACATGAGCAGGCAGTGTGCATTTGCAGCCCAGAAGGCAAATCACATCCTGGGTTGCATCAAAAGATGCATTGCCAGCAGATCCAGAGAGGTGATTCTGCCACTTTGCTCTGGTGAGACCTCACCTGGAGTACTCTCTACAGGTCTGGAGCCCTCCATACAGGTCTGGAGCCCTCCATACAGGAAGAACATGGACCCGATGGATAGGGTCCAGAGGAGGGCCATGAAAATGATCAGGGGGTTGGAGCACCTCTGCTACGAGGACAGGCTGAGGGAGCTGGGAGTGTTCAGCCTGGGGAAGAGGAGGCTCTGGACAGACCTGATAGCAGCTTTCCAGTACCTGAAGGGGGCCTACAGGAAGGATGGAGAGAGACTGTTTACAAGAGCCTGTGGTGATAGGATGAAGGACAATGACTTCCAACTAGAGAAGGGCAGGTTTATATTGGATATCAGGAAGAAGTTCTTCACTATGAGGTGGTGAAACACTGGAACAGGTTGCCCGGGGAGGTGATGGAGGCTCCTTCCCTGAAGATATTCAAGGTGAGGCTCGATGAGGCCCTGGGCAACCTGATCTAGTTGAGGATGCCCCTGCTGACGGTGGGAAGATTGGACAGGATGACCTCTGGAGGTCCCTTCTGGCCTGGGCCATTCTATGATTCTATTCTGTGATTCTATGATTTTATTTTGTAGTTGGGAAAAAATTCTTCAGACCTAAATGTACTGGGAAGGCCATTTGTCACCAAAACTTTAGACTGCACAGTCACCATGGACCTTCCGTCGGAGCCACCATGGAGCCCAGCTTCCTGCCTGACACTGCTGGCTGCACTTTGGTGTGAAGCTGTACTTCAGGTTTATCTGGAATGACTTCATGTCTCTTCCACCCAGACTGTTATATTTATGTTTTAGTGCAAGTTCAGTATGACACAGAGAGAGATGTTTATATTAACTGCAATTAAGATCTATTAGACCTTTGATCTGCTACCATGTTGTAGTATATAAATTAATATATTAAAGGGAAAATAAAATGTGAAATAATTATCTTCTGTAAATTGTAAAGCTGAACATCAAGCTGTGCCTTAGAGTAGTTTCATCACATTTTTAATTGAGCTAGCTTTAGTGTCAGGAACAAAAAAGAGCTTTTTTGGACAAGATGAGGGGAAAGTAGAACAAAAGCTGATGTTTCATTAATCTGAGAGATGTCATGGGCTTGAAAGTGTAATCTTTGAAACTTGTGTAGTGGGAAATCAAACTACCAGATTGTTAGGTTTTGAGAAGTAAAGCCCTAGTTCTCTCAAATAGATACCCATTGGCGAGAAAATTACTAAAGCTGATTTGGAGATCAGTCTGAAAAAAAGTTGCACTGAGAGGACAAAATTAGCCAAGTATGATGTTCAGCTGATGTGAGGAAAAAAATGACCAACCTGATAATCTGTCTTAAAAACAAATTCTTATTTTCCACTATCTGCTGAATCAGACTGATGGTTTCCTTGAAGAGAGGCACAGTGACTTCATTGCTCTATCCTGGAAGCACAGCTGGAGCACAGAGTGGTGAGAGGGGCATGAACATGGCTGAGGAGAAGGACTGGGTTGAAAGGGGATATTTTCTCTTGCACTCTGGTGAGGTCAGCTCAGAGAGCTTTCTTGGGGGCAGAGGGGATCATGTTGTGCTTGTGCATTTTGAACACAGGTGTTTTTTGAGAATCACATTTCTGCTTCCAGTCCTCACAGACAGCAATGGGCAGTGAATCCTAGGCTACGTACTCCCAGATGGGGAGCACTCGTCCAGTCTTCGTCAATATGAACTCTAAAAGTGCAAAGTAAAGCTTTCTGGCACTCCCAAACAAGAATATACAATACAATAGAATAAACCAGGTTGGAAGAGACCTTCAAGATCATCGCGTCCAAACCATCAACCAATCCAACCCACCCAACAACTAAACCATGGCACCAAGCACCCCATCAAGTCTCCTCCTGAACACCTCCAATGATGGTGACTCCACCACCTCCACGGGCAGCCCATTCCAATGGGGAATCACTCTCTCTGTATAGAACTTCTTCCTAACATCCAGCCTAAACCTGCCCTGGTGCATCCTGAGACTGTGTCCTCTTGTTCTGGTGCTGGCTGCCTGGGAGAAGAGACCAACCTCTGCCTGGCTACAACCTCCCTTCAGGTAGTTGTAGAGAGCAATGAGGTCACCCCTGAGTCTCCTTCTCTCCAGGCTAAGCAACCCCAGCTCCCTCAGTCTCTCCTCATAGGCCTTGTGTTCCAAATATACAAACAACAATACTTCAGAGGACTGATCTTGGGTTCAAAATCTACACTGGACTGTGAAATAGTGTTGTGCCAGTCCAGTAAGCAACAGATCTCATAGAGGTTTTGTTGTTGGTTGTTTTATTTTTTGACTTCTCAAGGAGGAGAAAGGAGAAAGAATGGCATTTACTGTTCCTTCAGGACTTTGAGCATACATGAAAAGCTTACATTGAAGTGGGTTTTGTTTGGTATGTTGGATTTTTGCTTTGTCTGGATTTTTCACAGCATGTTCTTTGGCTGTATTGACCGTTCCCAGTTTTGCTGCATATCATGGCTTGCTGTACAGCCTGCAGAAGTGTATAAAATGGAGCTGCAAGACAAGGTGCAGAACCTAGGGGGAATTCCCAGCAAATGCCCCAATTATTACAGCTCTGTCTCGGGCTGTTGTTCCCTTGAGGTACCGTATAGTTTCATGCAGAAGGAGACAGTCTATGAATTCCCACTGCAGAAGCAGATCTCCCCGTGGATAAGTTTTGTAGGTAAACTGTCAAAAATGGAAGTTACACCTCAGCCTTCTACATCAGTCTCTTTGCTCTGTTCAAGGGCCTTTTAGCTTTGGAGTGTAGTTGAGAGCATTAAAGACTCACGATGGTTTGCTTCTTGAGTAACCACTGATGTCTGCAGAGTGAATACCATAGTAGGTGCAAAATTATATCATATCTTAGCAGGAGCATTCTGCAGAGCTTTGGGCTAAGCAGCAGCAGGTCAGGCACAGCAGGTGCAAATACATGCAAAAGACTGTGGGATCTCAGTCTCATAAAAAGCTCTCCTGCCTGCCTGCCCACCTGTCTGGTGAGTTTCTAGCTCTCATGGTG
This sequence comes from Picus viridis, assembly GCA_033816785.1. Lineage (NCBI taxonomy): Eukaryota > Metazoa > Chordata > Aves > Piciformes > Picidae > Picus > Picus viridis. Next base: position 38,909,404 of record CM066578.1, on the reverse strand, counting down.
ATAAATGGTCCAAGTGAACTCTAAAATTCACCGTTTTGAGTGTAGAGAGGAAGGCAGAGAAGAGAGCAAGCAGGTTAGTTCATGAATGTTGAATGTCAGTGATGGTAATAATTCTAATGTGGAAATGCTGGTTTGAATGGGTGCTTTAGATGTAGCAATGAGAAACAGTATTTAGAAAGCAGTCTGGGTTTATTGCTTTTATTATATTTATATTGTCTTTTGTAGCCTGCAGACAAAATGACTGAGAAAGATCCCAAATAACTTTGCATAACTGGTTGAGTAAACACAGCAGGTTTCATTATCAGTGATTAATATCATTAATATAGACCTGTTCAGTATGAAGGTCAAAAATCACACAGACCTGAGCTGTTGAACTGCAGTATTTTGGGCCAGAGGAAGCTACTTTCCCAGTGGTGTGAGCTGTGTGTGGCAGAAGTGAGTGCTCAGTGCCAGGTTGCAGTAATCCTGAGCTGGATAGGCAACTGGCACTGCCAGCTCAGCTGTGAAATGTTGTAGTTAATTAAGCAGGCAAAAACAGAGGACTGAAAATTAAATGGCTGCTAATGTGAACAATGTTGCAAACCTAAAGCATTCAAAATCACAAGCTCAGACACTGTTCCAAAGTTATAAGATTTGTTTACACACCATTTTAAAATAACAACAAAAAAAAATCAATGGTAAATTTGTTCTTCTTGCTCTTTAATTTCAGAGAGTCCATCTGCTTCACAGTCTTTCATCTTCTTTTCAACCACAAATAGTAGGTATCTAAACATTGTTCTCAGTCTCCTAGGTCAAGAAAGTAGGAATATGTGAAGGAAACTTGAAATACAATGAGGTTTATCATCAAGTTGCAAGAATGGGTTAGCCTTGTGCTGCAAACTAGAGGCATTAAGTATCACACCTCTCTGACCATTGTTTAATAAATACTTCAGATCCAAAATTATCAAGAATGCTTTCAGAAAAATTATGTAGAAGAGTAGGAGCTGCTTCTGTAGTTTGCTGGCCTTTGTTTCCACTTCCACCTCTCCTTTCCCTTCCCCCTCAACCCCTGCCCTTTTTATCCCCTCAAATCCCAGAGCACCTTGGCTATGTTTGAATCTCTTCCCACCCCAGGTGTGGCCACTTGGCCCTCCCCACCCACTCCCCTTTTTAATCCCCCCAGGAAAGCCAGAAGCCCTAAGCTGAGCCCATCTGGGCTGAGGGATCCCCCTCTCATCACCGGTGAGTCCTTCTGGTGCACACTGGGTGATGGTGGTGGTGACAACAAAGGCCGGGGGCCTGGTGGCCCCCGGTTAGGTAGGGAGAACATTGATTGACACTGTAATATCATCCACAGGTGCTGGCTGGGCCTCCTTCCACGGGCTGTGCTCCTCTGTGTGTTACCTTGACTGGTTGAGGGTCTTACCCCAGGCTCTGGGATGGGTGCTAAAATGGTGGTGATGGAGCAGAAGCTGTTTAGGCAGGGTGGAGGATGGTGGAGGAGGATGGAGGAGGAGGCAGCTGGGGCTGCTTTGGGAAGATGAAGCAGGGTGGTGGTGGGGGAGCAGGTTTGTTTTTTGGTTTATTTTTTGCTCCTCCTTGCTTCCCTGCACCCTGGGATGGAGCAGCCCAAGGCAGTGGTGGAGTGCCCTTTCCCTGGAGGGATTGAAAAGCCATGGAGATGTGGTGCTGAGGGTCAAGGGTTTAGTGGGGACCTGGCCTTTTCTTGCTCTTCATTCTCTGATTCTTTTGCAGTCATTCCCAAGGACAGGACGCCCAATTTTGTCATGCAAGCACAACACAATCATAAGGCTCACTCTGCATCCCAAAACAACCCAGGAGTTCAAGCTTTCACTTCAAAGCAGTATCAAAAGCCAGTGTGTAACTAGAATGCAAGCCTACTACTTTTGTCCTGGTTGAGGGGATTATGCAGGTGCCAGACAAGATTACCTTTGATTGCTGATGTAGAAACAGGGAAAGAAACACTCCTTTAGCCTTCTAATGATGTTTTTTACACATGCCTAAGAATTGGCTACCAAATTTGTTATGGGAAAGCAATTGGATTTTAAAGAAGCTCAATTAACTGAGGTGGTGAAGAAGGTTTTTTTAATGCTTCTTATGTAGTCCCGCTGGAAAACACTTGAAAATCAAAGGTGATTCAAGATGTTATCCTAAGTGTCCCTACTCTGCTAATTGCTGCAATCTCGTACTGAGGAAGACTTTTAAGTCTATTGTGTCATGGCAGAAGAACCGTTAAACTTCAACTACCCTGGGACTAAATCCTGGATTATTAAACCATGATAACGTTTTCTGCTTTAACTGAAAGTAGTCCAGATACCTAATCAACCTAGATAAGAAAAAGAACAGCACTCCATCCCATAATCACTGCCAAGAAATGGCTCCTAAATACCTTTCAAGGTTCCTTCTGACCCAAACCAGTGTATGAATACTGGTTTTTAACTGTATGATTTTCCAGATATGTTTTCATGTGTAGCCAGGTCTAGAAAGATGAGAGGACAATCACTTCTGGTAGTGAAGGAAGGGCAGGAACTAGTAAGAGGGACACTGAGAGCCCTTACACTGCATGTAAAGCTGGCAGAGGGATAAAGCAGATTGCTGGCCTGTTGCAATTCAGGCAGAAGAGAGCACAGCTCAGATTGTTCAAACCAGTGGAGGAACCCTGTGTGGACTCCCATATTGTAGAAAAAGTGTCATGGCTATAGCAAATGTTGCTTAGGGGTCAGGGTAACCTGATAGACCACAGACATCTCAGGAAGGAGTGAGAGTGTTTGGGCAATTAAATGTATTTCTAAACTTGTTTCATTAAAGTTTATCATCTAGATCAACATCAAACCTTTCAACTGAAATCTGCTTCAGGATCTGATAGCTACTTGTCCTGCTAGGAGCAGTTTATGTTTACTGGGAAATTGGCACTGTGTAGCCACATTTTGGGGGCGTCTTTTTCTTGGCTTAAATGCGGTTCTGACATGTCATCCAACCACAGCACCAAAAGTCTAGATTAGTCCCATACGCTTTTCATTTGTAAACAAGGTCTAAGCTTATGACAAAACAAAGAGAAGTGAAGGCAGAGCACAAAACACACACCTTCCAATCCCCCCAAAACCAGCAAAACCCCAAGAGAGAAAGGCAACAGAGTAAGAAGAATGTGTGTGAACTTCACATATTCTGTTCACTCAAGTCTGTGCTGTCTGTGATAAAACTAATGAGGCTGTTCATGCACATGGCGTTCACATGCTTGGTCCCTTGTGTACAGATCAGGGGTTACCAAGGGCCACTTTTGCTCTTGAACATATTCACAGGACTCTTGCTGGTAGTTAAGAAGAGCTCTGCTCACAAAGCAGATCAATGCCAAAATGTGGCTGATCTGCTATAATAGATTTGTTTCTTCTCATTATGCCGTGGTATAATTCCTTAGGAGCCTTTGTGCAACACATTGTGCACTGCGGCTGCCCTGCGTGCAAGTGAGTTGTTGCTGCTATTGTTATTGTCTAGCAAACACTGAGTGGGTGAGAGCCAATGTCGTTTTGACATGACAAGCATCCTTCACTTAAGCTTGACTTGGGGACAAAGCACTTCCTTGCTGAATAAAGGCTCATCGGAAGCAGAGAGCTCTGCCCACTCAACCCCTGTGCTGCCCCAGCCCCACTGCCCGCCTTGCTGAGTGCTGTCCTTACCTGCCTCTTCACCACCCCAGAGGGGCCTGGGCTCAGCCTTCAGCAGCGAGTCTCCTTTGCTGTGGGGCTCCTTCACCTGAAAAACAAAAGGAACACATCAGGTCACAAGAGCTTCCTATTGCTCTAGGTTATTGCTCACAACGCTTAAGACTGAAATTATCCATTTTCTTTGCATGGAAAATATGTCAGGCGGCAGTGCAAGACCATTCTCCATCCGTTTGTATAATAAAGGGCAAACTTATGAGGTGCCAGGTACTGCAAGAAAAGGGGTCTGTGCTTCATTGTACTTTGAATTGCATTTTTCCATTCAAAAATGTCTGTGTTGATTTTTACACCCATGGACCAGATGGTTAGGCCTGTTCTCCTGCCCTTACCTGCTGAGGTAGGGGAAGGGAAAGGTAGGGTCCCAGCAGGGCTATCTTCTGGTATGGAGGTTGCTGTGGCGAGCCACTTTGTCCACTTTTTCACACAGGGTGGGGGCAGCCTTAATGGGGATGGAATTTGGATGTAATCCTTTCACATACCCTTGGGAATTGCCAGTGGGGGAGTTACAACCCCTGTTCCCCTCCCTGATTAACAACTCATCCACGCTATTATGGTACATCTATCTGCTGGACCTCTTACACAAGAGGCTTAGTTCAGAGCTGCATATGAATCTGTGAGAACTAGGAGTGTGACTGTACTCTGGTACCACTTTCACAAGGGTACCAGCTGTTTACCTTTATATTGTTACTTCTGGGGGATAAACAGAGTGCAAGGATGAAGTCAGTCAGTAGGATTACACATTTACTAATGCTGTCTACTTCAAAGTGCTTCCCAGGATCTCCATCCTATTTAAATGCTGTGTCCAGCATCAGGAGGGGAAGCAGCAGTCAAACAGCAAATAAGGTGCTGCAGAAGAATAAGGTAAAGAATTCTCAGTAGAATCACCGCAGAGGCTTTTGGTTAAAAGTTCTGGTGTTCAAAGACATCAGAACTTTTCTAACATCAAAACTCGGGTGCTTCTTCATACAAATGCATTGTTTTCACAATCTTCAGTCCTGAAGCATCAAAGAGTTTGTCAGTATGAGTCACTCATGCAGAATTTTCACCTGATGTTCTTTGTACTTTCAGTTTAAGAAGTGTTTTCATTCAAAAGATTCCCAACTTAAATGGCAACTTCACCCATCCTTATGCACACTCCAAACAGGAGGGTGAAGCTGCCTGGAGGATGCACAAAGTTCCAAAACATTGAGAAGATGTCTCACTTTCCTGATAGTATATTTCTGACTATGTTTATTCAGGAGATTAAGTGCATGGCTAATAACAAGAAAGAAATAGGCACTCAGGACAGCCACTCTTCCTTGCTACTGCAAATCTCTGTGATTAAAGAGTCAGGGGGTCTGCAGGAAAGAAGCAGCATGGGAATAGAAAGTAGAGTGTGGGATGAGGAAGGGAAGGAGAGGAAATACTTAGTTTGATGCAGGCAGAGCTCTGATTATGTCCAGAATACAAGCTCAGAAAACACCAGAGAAAAACATATAAGCAGCAGCATAAGCTAGATGTGGTGTGTCCCTACAGAAAAGTGTATCTTTATTTGTGTACAAAACAATACATGGCAGAGCCACAGTGGCAGCAACAGAAGTACATCTAAAATGTCCACAAGCAGCAAAAAGCTGAATGCTGAAAGCTGCAAACCCTGAACTCTGTTCCTTAATGGAATCCAGTAAAAAGGGAAACTCTCAGCCATTCTGTCATGAAACAAGAAGCACTGCAGTCAAAGTTCTGCAAAGGTAAAGGTCTAGCAAGTTGTACAAAGGGGCCACATGCAGCAAAGCCCGAAGGAAAAAATTTATGCCAAGCAAGTACTACACAGGAATAGAACAGAAGGGAGGCCACTGTTACTGGAAGTAATGATTCCCAGGAGGATCACATGCATATTCTTTCCTCACCTTATGCACGTGCAGTGTCTTGCAAGTAAGGGCAGTGGAGGCTTTTATCAAGGGGACTGAAACACCAGTGACTTCATCAATCAAGAGTAGCACTGGGTGGGGGTGAAGGCACACATATGTACCCACCAAAAGGAGGAGGATTTGCAGCAAAAGCACAGGACTGAGCTGACACCACAGCAGCATCACCCTTTTTGTCTCGTCCCGGCTCAGCGCCAGCAAATCGCAGAGCTGGCCACAACCTTGTTGTGCTCCAGAGTGTGCCAATCTGCTGAACCACACCTGGTAACACTTCTGCATCTCACAGCAGTGGTGGGAAGGTAAAAGTATTAACTGTGCAAAAGAGAATACCAGTGACAGAAATCCACAAACAGCTAGGAAACCTAGTTTGAAGTAGCTTCTGGAGCTCTTCTAGCACTACATGTAGGTTGGACTCGATGATCTTTGAGGTCTCTTCCAACCTTAGTGATACTGTGATATTGCCACTATAAATGTCTGTGATATTGCTAACACAGACACCCATTCCAATGGTTTTGCTCCTCTGCCTTTTTCTCCTTTAACTGCTTCACAATTATCTGTGTTTACAGTGGCATTTTAATCATGCCTTCCATTTGTATGTCTATGCTGCCATATCAGTTGAGGTTCTCCAAAAAGTGAGGCATGCTTAGGGACTTCCCACTTGTTATTGCATGCAATAAGTTTCTTTTGTATGTTTTCCTGGATTATTTTCACAAGTTAGCAGTTCAGCAGAATAATTAATTCTCTGATAATGGGAATTTCACATGAAGTATATATGGTGTTAATTCTTGTGCTTTAACATGTAAGAAAAACTATAAGGCCACTACATCTACAAAATAAAAAGTGGTATGCAGGTGGGTTTAGTTTTTAAGGTACTTTTCCCTCTTTGTAATAGTTACTCTGAAGAAGTTCTACTTTTGTTTGTGACAGTGAGTATGCTTATCGTGGTGTTTGTGAAATGCTGGATTAAGTCTGTTTCCTAGCTGACTTGCTCAAGCCTAAAGTTCAATGAGGGGGAAGGAGACAAATTGCTTAATGCTAGTGGCCGAGTCTTTGTGGTAGCAGAGTACACTTAAGCCACAGCAGATAAAACCTCAGCAGGTCAAATATTTTTGAAACAATATCCATACAATTGTGACTCCATGTAGAAAAGAGCGAATGCTTTCATCCTGTAAAGCTCAGCTGCTCTTTTCCCTCATTTCTTGGACTCTAACAGTGTGACTCCAAGAGGCCAGATGCCCTGGTGAGTGGGACTGCTCCCACTAAGCCTTGCCTTGGAAGTCAGTTGTGGAGAAGTACAGACTTTGATTTACAGGAGACAAACCATGTTAGAGGTTGTATCTATGAAGCAGAGTTTAAAGGCTATAAACTGTGTTTGGGAGTTCCTCTGATCTCAATGCTGTTGCGAGATGATAAAAGAAAGTAGAAATCAGAAGTTCATATGTCAGTGCAAGCAACACTTGACCTGAAGGGTGGTTGTAGCCAGGAGGGAGTTGGTCTCTTCTCCCAGGCAAGCAGCACCAGAACAAGAGGACACAGTCTCAAGCTGTGCCAGGGGAAGTTTAGGCTCAAGGTGAGGAGAAAGTTCTTCACTGAGAGAGTCATTCGCCATTGGAATGGGCTGCCCAGGGAGGTGGTGGAGTCACCATCCCTGGAAGTGTTCAAGAGGGGATTGGATGTGACACTTGGTGCCGTGGTCTAGTCATGAGGTCTGTGGTGATAGGTTGGATGTGATGATCTTTGAGGTCTCTTCCAACCTTGGTGATACTGTGAAATATTGATTATTTTTTTTTTCACTAAAATTCAGTGCTTTATATATTTTGTACAAACGTGATGTTAATCCTGCTTTGTCTTGCTTTAAAAGCAGTAAAAATACATCAGCCTATAGAAATGATTAATGAAGTAGCAGCTACATTATTTCCTTCTCTACTCCTTTTGATCTGGACACAGTATTCCCTTCAGCTGCAACTCATCTTTGTAGGCCTTCAACCTAGGGGCTGCCCTTAACAGAAAGACTGGAAAAGTAACAACATGAGTAGATGGTCTGCCTGTTCTTGCAAAGGCTGGTGTAGGCTGAAGAATGGGAAAGACTGTTGAAATGCAAGTATTTGATGAGATACTCTGAAAAAGCTCATCTTCCTCATGACACCCAGCATGGGGTTGGTTGAGAGCATCCAGGCATTCATATATGTGCCTCCATGTCATTGTGGGAGTCCCAGAGGAGCTGGGACCTAAGGAATTTGTTTCTCCATTGCAGTAATGTGGACTCCCCATTCCTCCAGTGCACAGAGCAAGGTGCCATGTGGGGAACAACCACCAAAAATGGAGAAAGAAGTCAGAGTAAAGACGACCTATTATTCTTTGAATAATAACGTTAGTAAGGTAGATAACACTTCTGGTCTAGAAATGACCTAAGACTCTTAATGCACTCACTTTCAATGGGACTACTGCGATGTTTATCACTTAGCCCTCCTCAACTGCTCTGCTGAACCGAGAGCCAAAGAAATGTGATCTGACAAAGAAATGTGATCTGCCTCATTCATCTCAAAGGCAATTTCAACTCTGAAGCCTAATTTACACATCAACATTGTTGATTGCTTCATTGCTGAACATCTTAACAGAAAGAGCTCATTAATGGCTGCATATTCTGTTCAGTTGAAAGGACATCAATACCAACAGTGGAAGCAGAATACATTAGCTAGACTAAATACCACAGCCGCTTTGTATTAAAAAGAAAAGATATTGCTCACAGATACCAAATGGTACTCATTTATTTAAGTTATCTGCTTTCTCTGCTGTTTTGTGGAGTCCTGTAGAAGTTCTGTCTTATTCAGCAAGACACAGCCTTGGGATCCAGCATATTTTTGCTACTGGGGTGACAATGATTATCCTATTTTCACTTGAAGTTCTCAATTATCCACATAGTCATTGAATTCTTTATGACACTTAACATTCAGATTTACAGCTTCATTCCTGGGGAGTGTCTTCCAGTGAAGACACTATCAGGATGTAACAGGGCTTGAGCATACATTAGCTCTGTGTATTGTGTTCGTGAAATGCTGACCTAAAGTGAAAAGACTGATAGAGTTGTTGATGCTAAAATGTCTATAATCGAGCTTTAAAGCCACTTATCCATTGAAATAAATGGGATCTGTCCACATTTCAGCAATGCTGAAGTCTCAGTGGTGTTATCAAGTCAACGATCCTAAACAGCTGCCAAAGGACTACTGCCATGTCTAGTATCCAGGAAGGGCTGCCACCACTTACAGTAACCACAATCATTTGCAGTTTCTGAAATGAAAGTAGATTGAACTGCCTTGTGCAGAAGTTCAAAGCAGGAAACCCAGGTGGATCTGAACTCTGAAGTTGCCTAGACTGGGACATGAGTATTGTAGCTTCTCAAGGGCAGGTCCTCCCAGGCCGTCTGTGAAAGACTATCCATAGATTTATGTAGATAGAGCCTTAAATAATGTGGACTCCAAGGTGTGCCTATGGGTGGAAGAAACAGTGATGCAGATTTATACAAAACCATCATGACAGTGGATTTGATTATGCTGTGATGAAGTCAGCTTGAAAGACCATAACTGGGCTGCAAAGTTGAGAGAAGGCCATGTGCTGCAATACTGTTTCTCCACACAGCAATCTGCATCCTTGTACAGCATCTTCGAAGGAGGCTCCAGTTCTAGGTGCAACAGACTGCAGGATCCCATAGCTGCTGGCACAAGTGCATGTGCTCTTCCAGATACTTGTGTGCATTTTTGTTCTTTTCTGGGCCTCAGAAGGATTCACAAAGTCCCATGTTTGCACTATAAGAGTCAGAAACTATAGGCTTTGTAGGACAGGCATATCCTCATGCCAAATCATAAGCCCCACTGGGCCTTGCGCTGTTCTGTAGGTGAAAAGAACATTCATTGTTTTCTCCACTTCTTTTGGTCAGTAATTTTAATCTCATTCCTTCCACTCACCCTTCATCTTCTCTTATGCTCCACTGCTTTGCAGACAGACTGATCTTCCTTTTATGGGAGGTGTACTTTTTCAAAACCCAGAGATAAGACCGCATGCACCTCTGTGCTTCCTTAGTAAAGGGAAGAAGTCTGGGCTAGAGCAGCATAGGCAGGAGGTGGCTTTTTTTATCTCTCAGAAAAGAGGGTTTCCTAGCTGTGGCAGTTTTAGGCTATGCCTTTAAAACTTAGCTGCAGATTTCGAGCAGAAAAGTAGGAAAATATAAATACATCACTATTGGGTGTAAAAAGGAAAACCAAAGACTGTTCTAAACAAATTCATTGGACAAAATGTCTGGGATAAGAGCAACTCTTCACATTTCACTTCCATTCCCATTCTTTTTCTTTTCTCTTCTTGGCTGTTCTGCTTTGCCCAAGAGGTAACAACGCTTCTGGCTGACATTCAGATAAGAATTAACGCTCCTTTCTCTTAACTCCTCTTTTCCTCTGGTACAGGGGGAGGCTTTGGGGGCAGGGGGCAGTGGAGCAGCTTCCCTGATCTCTTTTGGGAACCAGGGGGGTTTCCATGGGGTTTTTTGCTAATTGTAAATATCTGTATAACATTGCAAATACTGTATATTTTGTACATATTCATTACATTCCATTGTAGAGTGTAGGTTTTGCTTGTAAATACAGCTTTCATTTGCTTCTAACTGAGTTAGTCTGGCTGAGTTAATGCTGAGGGAAACTTCAACACTAGCTTTGCAAAATATTTTTTTCTCTCCAGAACAGCCACAATGCAGGTAGCCCAGTGGGATCTGAAGGATTCTCTTCCAAGGAGAAGCACCAAGAGTTAAAAGAATAATGTGCTTCAACTGTATTACTGATTTATTAAAATAATTTTCTAACAGATTTTTGCTATAATACCAACAATCTTTTGGCACAGGTGCTTGTTATTGGGGAAAAAAAAATTCCACCATTCATAAAAGAAATCTTTTATTCAGGCTTCAGATTTAATTGTCAATAAATATCATGGCTTTGCCTTGGCAATTGTCAGTTTGTGGTAGGCCTTAATCTTCGCGATAATTTTTTGTCCTGCTAAGATTATGAGGGAAGGGAGATTGAGATATTATTGCTGTCCTAAATACTCAGTTAAAACAGTGCACAAAAGGCTGGCTTTGGATCACAGAATTGTCAGGGTTGGAAAGGATCGTCTAGTTGTAACCCTCCCTGCCATGGGCAGGGACACCCTCCACTAGACCGGGTTGCCCAGAGCCACATCCAGCCTGGCCTTAAAAACATCTCACAGGAGAGCTACTAACTGCGTAAGATTCTGTGATATTCGCAGCTGGTCAGTACAGGTCCAAGATATTTTTGAGCAGGTCCCATTTAACCTGCAAAAACATAACACTCTTCCAGAGCTTCCTTGACCATTGCCTGCTGACAGAAAGTGCCTCTACCTGCAGATTGGGTTGACTGTGTTTTCCACGCGTTTTTGAACCAAGCGGACTGTATCCTAGCCTGAAGGTAAGCTCAGGGGCATAACTGAACAACACTTTGTGAATCACAGCTTTTGTGATTCATTGCTTTCAACAGTGCAAACCAGATCTGTATTTAATGATGTTGGGAAACAGATCTGTTTGAATGGAACCGGCTGATGTAACATATTGAAGGGCCCTGTTGTAGCTCGAAAGAAAGATGTGCACCCAGGGACAATGAAACTGCAAACCTTTCTGTTACTGAAAAGAGTCCTTCCTCTTGAGTAAGCAAAATCACGGGGGAGCAGCAGTGAAAACCAGCACTTTTCTTCCCTACACTTACACAAAATTTCTCCTTCACTTTATCTACAATAGAGCTGCACCAGTCCAGCCAATGTCGATAAAGGTTATTTGTGCAGTAAAGGCCTTTTGGATTGCTCATTATGAAGCGGCCAACAGCTTTTGTCACAATCAAGTGGTGGGAATAAGAAAGCATTAAATAGCAATTAATCATAAAAAAAAAAAAAAGTATCACATTTTTCTCCAGTAAATTCTTCATTTAAAAATTCATAGAATCACAGAAAGGCAGGGGTTGGATCTCTGGAGACCATGTAGTACAACCCCTCTGCTAATGCAGGTACACGTAGATCAGGTTGCAGGCTTCATTAAAGACAGAATATTAGGTCCAAGGCTTCTTACCTCAGATTTTGAAAAAGTCTGAGTTAAGATTCAGGTTCATATCTATTTTGCTCCATGGGGCTAAATATGAATCTGTAGGCCAAACCATGCTGAATGAAGAGGAAATTCAGGTGCATGTGTTGAATTCAGAATTACAGTCACAATGAATGGGCAGTCAGAAGTAGCTAGTACAGTGATCTCCTCTGATACTCTGCATCATATGGCTACAGTAGCTTGCCAGGTTTATTGCTACCTGACCCCCCTCACCACTGGCAAAATTTCTTATCGGCTTCTGAGTTCAGAATTTCCAGTGATGGAAAATCAACCCTTGATTCTATGAGTTATTTGTTCAAGAGTTTTGATCTTTGCTTGATCTTCCAGTCACAGGATTCTTTTATGTTTTCTCCTTTGAAGAGCTTTGTGTTACAAGCAGCTGTTCCATCAGGGAGATATTTGCAGGCCATGGTCAAGTTGCCTCTCAAGCTCATTTTTGATGAAGTCATCACAGCCCTCTCACTGAGGGTTAAACGATCTTGCATTTGGTGGAGGAAAGAAAAAAATCACACGGTCCCTACAAAGTAGCAGACAGAGCTGTAGATTCGAGCCCTTGCAGTGGCCTCACATTAACACATACCTACATCAGGATGATTCAAGCTCAGAAAGAAAAAATCCTATAGTTAACATTAGATGTGTTTTCAAAAAAATACCCCAACACCAACAAAACAAACAAACCAAAAACCACCAAAACAAAAGAAAGCAAACCAACCAACCAAACCCAAAACCCACCACCCCCAAAAAACTGTTAGGAAACCAGAGCTCAGGTCTAGACTGATCTAGTGTGGGGTGTCCCTGCCTGTGGCAGGGGGGTTGGAACTAGATGATCCTTGTGGTCCCTTCCAACCCTGACTGATACTATGATACTATGACTGTCAAAAATAGGATTTATTGCCATTTTTCTTTTTATGTAGATTTTATCATTCTAAAGATTACAATTCAACTGTCAGAAAAAAAAATAATACATCATATCATAGAGTCATAGAATCAGACAGGATTGGAAGGGACCAAAAGGATCATCTAGTTCCAACCCCCTGCCATGGGCAGGGGCGCCCCACACTAGATCAGGCTGGCCAGAGCCTCGTCCAGCCTAGTCCTAAACACCTCCAGGGATGGGGACTCAACCTCCAGGGTTGTACAACCCATTCCAGGGCTTCACCACTCTCACAGAGAAGAACATCTTCCTCAGGTCCAGTCTGAATCTCACCACCTCCAGCTTCATTCCATTCACCCTATATCCTATAACATAAGTGATAAACTATCATAGAATCATAGAATCAGTCAGGGTTGGAAGGGACCACAAGGATCATCTAGTTCCAACCCCCCTGCCATGGGCAGGGACACCCCACACTAGATTAGGCTGGCCAGAGCCTCGTCCAGCCTGGTCTTAAACACCTATGCCTGAAGTATTTTTAAGTTGGGAGTTTAACTCTCTTAAGTAGCATAATGGATTAAAAAAAAAAAAAAAAAGTAGCTGTCTGCAGACCTGACAGAACACTTGCAGTGAACAAGAGAGGTTGATTAGAGGGGACAGAGCTTCCACATGTTGACAAGGTCCTTGGAGCTGTGGATATCTTCCAAGGCTCACAAGCCACTTCCCTTTTTTCTAGAAAAGTGTCATGAGACTGGACTTTTCGTTCCTTGCTTGCTCTAATCAGAATCACCCAATTGGACCTTAGCCTGCTCTCACCCACAAACAACGAATGCAGGGAAATTAATGTTCACTGAATTGGCTCCAGGTTTGGTTTAAGATTTGGGCAAAGGTCGGGGTCAGTTCTCACTTTGCCTACACTAGTTCTCTGCCCTGGGGTGTTAAAGCCTCAGAAATAATCAATGACCTTTGTGTGCTCCCGGCTTGTTTTGAACTGCTGCTGGCCTGAGCAAGGGGCATTTTCCCATGGATGAGCAAGGGAGATGGCTCAGCAACAAACCCCTACCTAGGGCGACAGTTGTTCTCTGGCTGCTCAGTCACGTAGCACATATTGCCAGGGAGAAGATGCTACTGGATTTTGCTTCTGATACTAAGTGCATTTACTGCGTAGGAAATTTATTGACCCTCTAGAATATATCCTCACTCTGGCCTAGGCAGTGGTATGGAAAGCTCATTGCAATATTATAGTATTGTTCTCTGGTTTTCTGTACAAGGTAAGAAATGAAACAGTGACTGCTCAAGCAGTGATGACGCCTTCTTCAAGCCAGAGACAACTGGTAATATGTGGCATTTTGACCTAGCAAGCTTAAGGATTAATTAGGTAATTATTATCTCCATTTTACAGAGGGAAAATCCAAATACCAAAGAGTTTGAAGACTTATTCAAACGTAAATCTTAGTTCAAAGAATCTGAAATAGACTCTAGTTCCAAATCCTCCAATTAATTCTCATGATGAAGTGATATCCTTTAATACATTCTTACATAAGTATGGCAAGCAGTTTACACACATGGTAGGTTTTAAACCAGTGGAGAAGCCTTTTTTCAGCATATATTTTTGATGCTCATCAAGTGCTTGGGGATCTGGAGGTGGGGAGATTCAGGCTGGACATGAGAAGGAGGTTCTTCACCATGAGAGTGGTGAAGCCCTGGAATGGGTTGTCCAGGGAGGTGGTTGGGGCCCCATCCCTGGAGGTGTTTAAGACCAGGCTGGATGAGGCTCTGGCCAGCCTGATCTAGTGTGGGGTGTCCCTGCCCATGGGGAACTAGATGATTCTTGTGGTCCCTTCCAACCCTGGCTGATACTATGATCTTTTTTTCAAGGCTTGTGGTTCTGCCAGGTATTCACATACAAAGAAACAGAGAGGCAGTAGATCTCAAATCTCACCAACAGGAACTAGCAAGCCCACAAAACTGTGTGTATGGGGCTCACTCAGAAACATGTATGAATTACACAGGAACAGGGTTAAATTTGTTTCTGAGTGATTACTTCTGTTGTAGTACAGCTCCAAGTCTCTGGAGCTTGGTAAATGGAAGTGAAGGGTAACGGTTCCACTTGTGCAAGGGCCCACACAGATCCAGCTGCAATTTACAGCCGTTGAGAGAAACAGGAGCAAGTTATCTGGGGGGTGCTGTGATCCCTATAGGTCTTCTTTGGACTGATTGTGGCCAGATTTCTAGTTCCACCCCCAAATGCCACCATAGCCTAATCCCTTTTGCAGCTCTTAGCCCTGTGCAGTATCCATAACAGCAGTGGTGGGGAGCACTCTGCAGACACCTTGATTCCCGTGTACAAAGATGCCGGGCAGCATCTTCTTTACTCGTCTCTGAAACACAAATGTATGTATATGCTTGACTGAAGAACAGAAAGTGAAGACAATGGAGGAGCAGACAAGTACTTTGACCCACCAACAGCAAGCACACAGTGCACCCATCGACTATCCTGCTGCATTGAGACTTAGATTTACATTGCCTGAGCTGTAAATACCCTGAGGAAGCCAAACAATGCTTGCTACATGGATGGCTTTGGTCTCCTGCTAACTGTGAAATGTTGATACTTTCATAATATTGCAGTTCAGTGTCATGTTAGTAAAGCCTAGGACATATTTTTATAACAAAATGTAGTCTCTTAGGCATGAATTAACATGCTGTACTTGGATTCGACTTTTTTTCCCCTTAATACCTGATTGTTCTCCCTTTCATTTTCCCTGCTAAGGAATCATTTGACCTGAAAATAAAAAGGAAATGAGGCTGATTAGAAGCAAAACGTTTTTGGAGAGTGACTGTGTTAAATTTAGATCACATTTCCATTAATTTCTGACGGCTCAATGACACAGTGAGGGATGGATCCTGGTCTCTGTTTAAGGCAATGGAAAATCTCATTCCATCTTTGGGGTTCACTGCTTGAAGAAAAGAAAAATGAAAGGACACATTCTAGCTGGTGCAAGCAATAGTTTCATTCACAGAGAATGTGAAAAATCAATTGACACTTTAACTGCCTGACCTCTGTTACAAACATCTGTGGGGAAAGAAATCAACAAATTGTGTCCTTTTTTAGTTAGGTTCATTTAAGGTTATAACGTTAGCTGCATGTGTTTTCACAGGAAGAAATGAAGCAAAGCTTCAGCTACAGTTGAGCTGTATGGGGGATGTAAATGGATGTCTACATAATACCATCACTGTCTGGCTTGTGTGTGCAATACTTGAAATGGAATTGTATACAACTGTTACAAGCTCGTGCTGTTCGACACCCTTGTTTTACAAGAGGTGGAAGAAACAGAGTGATACTGGCCTGATAATGAGGGCAGTGATTGTTTGCCATTTAGAAACCGGAACAGAAACTGAAATAACTTGAACAAATAGACTATGGTTACATCAGGGGTGTGATTAGGGCTTATCAGTGGGTTTCTTCTGGCTCTCATGACAGGAGCTAAAGGTAACTGGGTCAACTTATGCAGGTTAGATGAACTCCCTATGCAATCTATGTCCACTGCATTGGAGCCAGTCATGGAGATACCCTCCACCATCGGTTCAATCTCAAGGAAGCCTCCAGCACTGGGTACCGTGATGGGGTGGTGTGTTCTCAGCACTGTACCAGAAAGTCTCTTATGATGGGAGTATGTGGTCACAAAACCAATTGTGACATCAGCTGAGTGACTTCAGTGTGGATTCACCCAGTGTTAGCAATAGTGGGATCATTTTCCAGCACTTTCCTGAGCTGGTTTGGTTAGGCAGTGTCTGTGAAGGCATTTTATCCCTCTCTGCTCTTGCTGTCAACCACCCTGGTTCCAGTACATTCATACACACATACATTACTATAAACATACATGTTGCCATTAAGACATGTCTTGGGGATCTTATTGGTGCAGATAAAGTCTAAAACTACATTCTACCCAAGAAATAAATTGTGAGACCTGAGTTGTAAAATTCTATACAAACATATTTCTTGTCTGGATTGATGTTCACGTTGGTAAGCCATGCAGCAACTTCTATGTTGGATGGAGATTTAAATCAAATTTCTTTGCTCCAGTTTCTACTCACAAGCTAGGCTTTAAGTGAGGAATGAATAAGGCCTGTGTGGTCCTTGCACTCTGGCTTTGCTTTTTTGCCTAAACATTTCACAGTTTGATGTTTGATGGTGTGATTATTAACAAGACTTGGTCTTGCACAAAATGGTTAGCTCATGGTGTCCAAAAGTTCAACATAAAGGTTAGTACTGTTTAATATACAACTACTTGCATGTCTACTGAACATATTTGTTGGTGCACTGCCTCTGCTGTTGCGGATTTTCTCTTGCTTTGAATCTTGAGGGTTAAGGGAAGAAGAACAAGGCACATTTCACTGTTTATTTCCAGCCATAAAAGCATCAAATGAGTCTTTTGGATGCATTTATGCATTCTCTTCCAACATATTGTTTCTAGTCATAGCACCAAGAAAAAGAGGAATTGCTAAGTTAAAAAATATTTAACATGCTACTAAATGTAAGCAGTCATTGCAACTCTGGAAAGCATTTGCTCCTTTTTTCACAGTACAAGTATTCACTTGCATTCAAAGTAATCTAATCAGATATGGGAATGCTAGTTGGTTGCATGCCCTTTCATAGCTATGTATGTCCCTGATGAAAGTTCCCAGTCGTGCTTAGAGAGCCAGAGATTCAGTTTTTCCATTCCTTCAAAAGATACATCCAGCATGCAGGTGGCCTTCTTTCCAGCTGTCCATGAA
Source organism: Picus viridis (assembly GCA_033816785.1). Taxonomy (NCBI): domain Eukaryota; kingdom Metazoa; phylum Chordata; class Aves; order Piciformes; family Picidae; genus Picus; species Picus viridis. The sequence goes on along the minus strand of CM066578.1, from coordinate 38,891,983 downwards.
ACTTAAAAACAGATGTAGCATAACCAGTTTTCCATCATGGCCACTGAGGCCATCAGCAGGATTAATTGATTTATGGATTGTGGCTTTGGTCCAAGAAGAGCCTATATTTCTCCTCCAAAGTAACTGGAGGAGCATACTTAGCAAAATGATAGAATATGATCCTAAGCTACCCAAAATTGGCAACGATCGAGCTGGAGCCAAACTGATATTGACATTGTGACAGAACTGAAGAAGTTTGTTACCATCAGCCTCACCACAAGGCTGCTGCCAAGACATAGGAGATTCAAAGTCAAGTATATACAGCAGTTTCAGTAAAAAAAAAAAAAAAAAGTACATTGAGAAATGTTTTATGAAGCCATTGGCTGTTTTTTTTTTCCCTTTTTTTTTTCTTTTCCCCTAAATATTTTCAAGACTTAGAAAATAAAACTGTAGAAAAGATCTTCTAAAGATCTGCAGTACAGCCTTGTATGTATATCTACAGATATTCCTATAGGTCTTATTTCTACTCAGTATTTCTGGCTTGAAATGTGAGGAAGAGTCAGGCTGCTAATGGAACACGTGGCACCGATACAACCTAAGTTTTGCAGCAAGAGGCTTGGAAAGTGTCCAAATAGCCTTTTTCCTGCGCTATTTCAGTTACAGACTGGGGCAAGTGGGTAAGTTCTGCACGGTCTATCAGTTGTGCTAATGTGGTAAAACCGCTGATTGAAAGCCTGCAGTAGTAATCCTGTACCTGTAAGGGGACAAAGGGACCAAAGATTGCTAACATTGTCACCACAGGTAAGCCTGGGAGGACCAGGAGGCGCCAGATCTATTGGTAGAGTGTCTTCGGAATTGGGTGTGAAACGCCCCCTCCAAATGCAGGGGCAAAGCCCTGGACTGAAACGGGGGAGGGTGGGGGTGGGCGGGAACTACCTCAGGAAATGGCCATCTTGCAGTTGAGTTTCATGCTCAAGGTGTGTCTACAAAAGGCACATTGTGAAGGAGAAACTACCTGAGCACAACAATCTGTTATGGTGTGTCCATGTCTTCCATGGATTAATGCCCAGTTACTTCCTTGCAAAGAGACCTCACAAAATTGTGGAGTATGGAAAGTATTAAGCAATGCTTATCAAGGTCGAAAGTTACTCTGCAGTTCATGTGTGAAATGATATCCTGAATGTGCGATGTGTCAACAGCCATATAACCCATGATAAGAACTTTGTTTCCTTCACTGTTATACCAGCTCCAGTTCACATGGCTTTCAGAAGTTGATGTAATAAAACTCCAGTCTTCTTGCATGTGGAGCATGCAAGAAAATCAGCATATCACACTGATGGACACAGTTAATTTCCTCTTCAGGACAAAGTTGCATTGATCAAAGCAGAAGAATCCGAAATCCCCCCTGCCCCTACAATTGCTGTGTCTCCTGAAAGAAATATGAACTAAAAGAAGACTGTGAAAGCTAGTTATACCTAAATAACTTTACTCTAGAACAGATACCCCTCCTTTGTAGTGTTGCCTTGTACGCTCCTAGAGAAGTGATGAAGTGATGATATAAGAAAGATTATTTCCTTTTAAAAGTTGACAACGCTGAAGGTCACTGCTGAAGAGCTTCAATTCCAGCATAATGAGCAAGAGTTTCTAGAGGCACTAGCAACTCCAAGTGACTCTTGACTTAAGGTCCTGTATAATTCCTTGGCACATGATGGGTGTTTTTTGGCTTCTGCGAGGCTTCTAAAGAACAGCTCAGTGCATTTGTGTCCAAGAGCTAAAGTGCCTACAGTTCCTGGTCACTTCTAACAACTCGGCCATCATCAATGCACATAATCAAAGCAAATATTTACAGAAAATGTTATTTTGACACATTAGGGATATAATGAGCACATTTTACTGACACAGTGATTTTAAAAACAGAAAGCCACCTCCAGAGCCAGCTGGAACTGAGAACTCTGAAGCATTTCACTAATGTATGACAACATGAAGGCAAAGCTAAAGAGAAAAAATCCAGACTTTCAATTCTGACAAAAACAACTGGTGACTGAAGTAAGGTCCACAGATATCTGAAATTCTTCCAGTTATATTAATTAGGTTTTAAAGATACTTTTCAGATACACAATATTTATCTTGACAGAGCCTTTCTGAACAGTTTCATTGTTTCATTCATTTCACTTTGGTGCTTTGAAAAGAAAGCAAGTTTGTTCTTTTCCTCAGTAGCCATTCCTTCAGTAGCTGTCATTTATTATGCAGAAAAAAAGGGGTTGTGTTGTATTTCTGTATGCATTTGTCTTTGTCTGCAGCTATATTTTCTTTCAATGGATGTATCTTGGGGCTTAGGGAATTGTTTTGATGAAAGGGCTGCTTTTTAAGCCAAAATGTCTTTATCTCTAATACGGCCTCAGTCCCTGTGGGCTAGATGGGTGGGTGGGGAGTGAAGAAAACATTGAAAAAATAACCTCTTAAGAAACTAAACATAATTATCTTAATAATGCTAACTTCTAGGCATCTGTTTTCTAGGCTATGACCTGTAACTCTAGGTACCTCTTTAGCAGCACTAAATGCTTCAGAACAACATCAGCCAGTACACTGACAATAGAGGGGGAAATCTGTTAGCATAAGCTAGCTCTTTCTTTTTGTGTTTTTCGAAACGCATCTCAAGGACAGCAATCCCTGTTTTTATCTGATACCTCAGGCCTGACATCAAATGCTGTAATGGTCTTGTTTTTAGTGTCTTTCTAATCTAGAGAAATCACATCTTGCTTTACATGAGGCTGCCAGAAATATAGTTGCAGGCCTGATGGTCAAACTTGGCTATTCTCAAGAATACAGTGCTCTCAGCTACAACACTGCTTCATCCTACAACTCCTTAACAGAGATAAACCTTGCAGCAGTGAATAGAGACCAGAAATCATCTAACCTGAAGGGTGTTCAGGCAGGTTACTCAGGGATGAAGCAAGCTGCTGGGTTTCGTGTGTGTTCTTACAGAGAGATGGAGCTGAAAAAGGAAGCATTCATAATATCCTCCATTTTCACCTGAACAAGTTTATTACAGAGTAGTAGCTAGAAGATGTTTAGGGAGTGGGGAAGTGTTTCCCCCACCTACCAGATTTGAAAAAGTATCTAAATTGCAGTCCTTACTTTCCTCAGGCTTCCACTTCACGTTATCAGCAATGATATGTGGGAGGTACCCACCCTTAGCAGCTCTTTCTCTTGCTTTTCAGGGGCAAGAGTGGATCCTATGGCATTCTCTTGAGCATCATTTTTGCATGTGAATCCTTCGTGGTTTGAAGAAACACATCTGGCCCCTTTTTACTCAGGACTGTTCTGTAGCACCTAATTCTGTCTCTGTAGAAAACTTTCCTGAGTCTTTTAACGCCTATGTAATTGTAGGCAATGGAGTCTACCCCAGAAGGTAGATGTTGTTATCAGATGCCCTCTTAAAATGTGCATTGTTTTTTACCACATTCATAGTTTGTTTGAGGTTCTTTGTCACAGAATCATAGAAGAGACCTTAGAGATCATCTAGTCCAACCTCTCCACCTCACAAGTAGACTTGGCTGCAGAAGGCCTCATCCAACCTGTCCTTGAACACCCCTAGGGAGAAGGCATCCACAACCTCCCTGGGCATCCCATTCCATAGTCTCTCCACCCTTATACGGAAGAGCTAAGATCCAGTTTAAGCCTACCCTCCATCAGCTTAAAACCATTCCCCTCTTGCTAGACAGATCAAAACCATTCCATTGTCCTATTGCTAGACATTCTTTTGAAAAGTTCCTCCTTGTGATGGCTATTGGGGTTTCTTTGTGTTTTGTGGTTTGGGTGTTTGGTGTTTGTTTGTTTGTTTTACTTTTTAAAACCTGTCTTTAAATCCTCTTCTTTTTTTTTTTTTTTTTTTTTCTTTTTTTTTTTTTTTTTTTTTTTTTTTTTTTTTTTCTTTTTTTTTTTTTTTCTTTCTTTCTTTTTTTCCAAAGAGAAAAAAAAATCCTTTGTTGCATAGGAAAGCAAAGCCCGTGTGTTTTACATGAAAGCTCACTGCTAAGAATTTCTTAGTTAAAAAGGTTTGGACTACTTATCAGCTCCTTAAAACTGGTTCTTCCTAATCTATAGAAGTCTCATGGTTCTGACTCCCTCTTCAAGACTTTGTAGATATCAGGTGGATTACCCTCCCCCACCCCCACAAAGCTATCAGGAAAAGGTGATACTTCTTTTCCTCCAAAATCCCAGTTTACCCAAAAGGATAGTCATGAGGTCTGTGGTGACGGGTTGGACTTGATGATCTTTGAGGTCTCTTCCAACCTTGGTGATCCTGTGATATTAAAACCAGTTCCTTCTTTGCCAATAAGGCTCCAAGATAGTTTTGAAACAGTGTAACTGTTTTGAGTCCCAGCAGAGTTTGGTTTTTTCTCTTTTTTTTTCTTTTTAATGGTAATGTCAATAAGATTTGATACAATATAGGTCATACAAACTCTTTGAACAGCTGCACTGTTGATTGGAAATAATTATCTTTCCATTAATGCAAACAGCAAAAAGAAAAAGAGCTGACTTATCATACATCACTCAAATCCAGAGAGTGCATTATGGAAACACTTTTAGACATCCTGTGCTGACTTTTCAGAGGGTGAAAAAGACTTCACAGAATGTAAAGGGTGTAATTGAATATAGAGCAAGTACACTGTGTTAAGATAGGAGACACTGAGGAGTCCTGGGATCTGGGGATTGCATTAAATTACCTTAAATGAGCAGCATGCAGTGTATTAACTAACGTTATAATAGGATTTACAGAATGCATGACTTTACTATGGAGGTCTTAGACAAGTATAACCTCTTTGTGCAAAGAAGAAAGTTCTACATAAAAGGTTATCCAGAAGTTCTAGGAAGAAAAATAGTGATACTTATTTATAAAGTACAAAGGAATGCAGTGGCTATAACAGTAACACGAAGGTCAGAACAGAATTACTCACTGCATTACTCATACTGACCAAGACACTTGGGAAGTCTTGTGATATCTTTGTCTTCCTGGGGTAGACAGACTAGTGGGTATAGACTATACTGAGGAAGAAATAATCTCCTTATGGGCCAGATTTGCATTTCTTCAGGGAGAAACGACACACAAGACTATTGCTGATCTTCAAAAGCACAGTCTGGACTGGTAACATAGCCCTGGCCCCAGTCAAGTGACTGGTATGGCCCTGCAGCCACTCCTGCCTTCTGCATCCCGTTGTCTGTTCCCTGGACCCCCTGGCTATGTTAGCACGTCATTTATTTGTCCCTTGATGAATGGGCTTGGGTTTAAATCCTACTCGGGTATTTTACAGAGCTAGTCTAAAGCGGTCTGCACGTGATCTTATCCATGTGTTTGCGAGCTGTTTTGTCTTCAGTGCTGCTACACTTTAAGAGAGGAGTTTTAATTGCCTGTCAGATTGGTTTTATGACTTTGTCACACAATGCAACAGACTCCTTTATCTACTGTGAAGCGCTGAATTATCATCAAAATGAGCTGAAGCAATGATTACAAAATGGACAATAAACAGATTAAAATCAAACTCCAGGAGAGGAGAGCAATTCCAGTTGTCCCTGCTGAATATAACCTCTGAAGTGCAAATCAGTCTAACGCAGCATTAAGAAATATGCATTGGGTTTTGTTTGCTTGGTTGGTTTTTGTTTTGGTTTTGTTTGTTTTCAAACAAAGTGCTTTCTAGCTGGTTTCATTCACCTTTCTCTTTGACTTAAAGTACCAAATATTACCAGAAGCAGGATTCTGGAGAAACAGAAAATACTGTCCCATTCTAGTAAGCAAATACAATACAATACAATACAATACACCAGGTTGAAAGAGACCTTCAAGATCATCGCATCCAACCCATCAACCAATCCAACCCACCTAAACAACTGAACCATAGCACCAAGCACCACATCAAGTCTCCTTCTGAACACCTCCAATGAAGGTGACTCCACCACCTCCCCAGGCAGCCCATTCCAATGGGCAATCACTCTCTCTGTATAGAACTTCTTCCTAACATCCAGCCTAAACCTGCCCTGGCGCAGCCTGAAACTGTGTCCTCTAACTCCTCTAACTCTCTTGACCTTATGTATCTGATCACTTGCTAACCAGATATGAGCTTTGTCTGTCCTGCATGGCTGGACAGAACTAAAGGGAAATTTAGTCTACTATGTCTGGTTTAAATTCCTCGCACTCTCCGTACTGGGTATTCACTGGATATTACTACCAGTGTAGAAACTGGTTCATTTCTCTGATCTCTATGGCTGTAAGCAAAGGCATTTGGATCTCTGAGTTGAAGCAGCATATTAAAACCAAAAATAATTTAAGAAAAACACTATATAGAGAAAGAGCTGTCATTCGCAGTCCAGGCACAACAGCAACAGCTTGGAAAGTAGAATACATTTTCATCTGCAGATTCGCTCAGGGAAAACCCTTGAAAATGAATTTCTTTAGGATAGGAGATATTTTAATTATTTTCAGTAGTGCTGCACCAGCATTCAAAAAGGAGGAGAGGGTGTTTTCAGTTTTCAATATTGGCTTGTCCAATTAATTTACCAAATGTGTGGCACTTGAGCAGACCCGTGATGGATGTACAAATGACTGAGTGCCTCGCTGCATACTTTTAAAGCACATGATTGATGTATCACATTATTTTTTTTTTGAGTCACAGAACTGATTTATATGCTCTGTGCTATACAGACATTCACTTTGTCAGTTGGGACTGTAAAAAACCCCACAGGCAATTGTCTACTATTCAGTCCTTGGCATTCACTGAAATTACACATAATTTTAGCCTGTGCATTTGCAAACTGTGCTTTGCTATTTCCATTTGAAAACGCTTTTGTGCTAAACATTTTTGACTCGTCTAAATAAATATTATCCATAATAACCCTATATCAATCCATTACAAAACCATGAAAGTACCTACTGCATTTAGATTGAATCCCTGAGACAAAGCCTGTTCCTACCTCACTCACATGCTGCCTTCACAGCTGACTCTCACATCTGCTGAGAATCGTGAGCAACAGAGAAATCTAAGACTGCTTTTCCTCTTGCTAAAGCTGTAGGATCTGCAATAAAATCCCATTTGAGCACTGGTCTTTGGGCATGATCAAATTCCTAAAGTACTGACACCTATTGGCAGATACCTATTGGCAGATACACAAGACTGTGCTTATGGGCAGAGATATGTATTCAAATGTACTCAATTCCAAATTCCATCAAAACCCCATTAGTGACACATTCATATCAATAGCTAAAAGAGCTTTAGTGCAGTCATCTAGAAACAACTATTTAGGAAATAGCTGTAAGCTAGGCTAGTGAAAATGAGTTTTCCATTTGAGGCTGTCAACTTGCAGGATTAAGCTACAACTTTGACTTGTGATGATCCAGAAAATGTACACTTTCTGCAGCCAGAAGCTGCTGAATGGAAAGAAGTGCAAAATACCTTCTGTTCTGTTCTAATTGCTCATATTAAATCACTTCTCTAAAACTCCCATTTTCAGACAGTGCTATAATACATTTCTGGAGCAGAGTATGATGACTGAGTTTACTTGTATATGAAAAACAGAAGTTATGGTTGTGGATTCTTAAATTACATGTAGTATGCAACTATTTCCTTTACTGTTTTTAACATCTTTTTCCTTTGGATTATGTTGGAAATATCCTTGTCAATACAATATGGAACATTGAAAACAGGATTGCCCAACAGGTTCTTCTCTCTCTGTGTGATTCCTGTAAGTACAAGGTACAGTCCCCAGACTCAGTTGGATAAGTCCTCACCCTCCAGTCTTAGGTGGCATAGCAAAATACACTTTGAAATCAGGAATAATCAAGTGTAAAGGCAAGAACATCCCATACAGTAATATATTAAACTCCAGATGTAAATAAATTTAATTATTGTGCTTTGACAAACAGGTCCAGATTCCTGTATCTCTTGTGTTTAAAGTCTGCTTATACAGTGCATCCTTTACCATACATGAGATCTTCTCATTGAATTTATGCTATATGCTAGCTTTTACTTTAAATTGTTTTCCATTTTTGCTTTCCACACCTATCCCTACTCTTTCAGTTCTGCAATAGAATAGAATAGAATAGAATTAGAATAGAATAGAATAGAATAGAATAGAATAGAATACAATAGAATAAACTAGGTTGGAAGAGACCTTCAAGATCATCGCGTCCAACCTATCAACCAATCCAACCCACCCAAACAACTAAACCATGGTACCAAGCACCCCATCAAGTCTCCTCCTGAACACCTCCAATGAAGGTGACTCCACCACCTCCACAGGTAGCCCATTCCAATGGGCAATCACTCTCTCTGTATAGAACTTCTTCCTAACATCCAGCCTAAACCTGCCCTGGTGCAGCTTGAGACTGTGTCCTCTTGTTCTGGTGCTGGCTGCCTGGGAGAAGAGACCAACCTCTGCCTGGCTACAGCCTCCCTTCAGGTAGTTGTAGAGAGCAACAAGGTCACCCCTGAGTCTCCACCCCTCCAGGCTAAGCAACCCCAGCTCCCTCAGCCTCTCCTCATAGGGCTTGTGTTCCAAACCCCTCACCAACTTCGTTGCCCTTCTCTGGACACGCTCCAGCAAGTCAACATCCTTCCTAAACTGGACACAGTACTCGAGGTGTGCCCTAACCAGTGCAGTGTACAGGGGCAGAATGACCTCCCTGCTCCTGCTGGCCACACGAGCCAATGGAGCAGGCAAATGAAAGGTCATGTCTTTTTTCTGGAATGAGTTTAAGAATATGGTTATTTTCTTACTAGAAGCTTTTCCTCGTTACAAGAATGGATAAAAAGTAACCCAAAACTTATTGCGATGATCTTCATAAGTGTGTCCTGAATCCCCATGTGGGGAGGTTCCTGCATGCACATGGCAGCAAGGTTTCTCACACCAAATGTCAGCCCGAGCTGTAGTTTCATTCGAATACTGGCCTCTTTGTCTGTCCTTTGCTCCTTGGCAATTTCTTCCCAAAGAACCTACATACTAAGGCTTCCACAGTCCACTTCAAAGTCATTATAGAAATGACAGGAAAGAATGATACAACTTAGCCTGCAAGTCCTCTCCCAGGCATTTTTTGCTGCGCTATCACTGGTCTGTCCTCACCCACAGTGGATATATTTATTTCCCTTCATTCCCTATATACCTCCATAGGGGCAGAAGTAAAAACAGTGAGTGAAGGGCTGTACTCCTCGCTTAATGGCTAGAGGATCTGCTTTGAAGGATGTGGGATTGGCTTTCTGAACTACCCTGAGCTCAGGTCTTCAGTAAGCTACTCTCTGTGGCACCCAGAGCTGCCTTCTGGAATAATCACAGTTAATTTAAGACCCTGCAGTGTGTTCTGAGTATTTCTAATTACTCCATCAAAGTGCATTACCATGTTTCTGTCTTTATCAAGTGTAATCTGCCATCAGGTTGTTAATTTGCCTAGGTTTATTAGAGGCTCTCACAGTCCTCTCTAGATTTGATTTTACTGAATGATTCTGTTATGCAAGCTTTTCCCCCCACCTACTTTTCTTTTCCAAATTATGTTTTATTGCAGCACTTTTCACATATTTTCATTCCAGGATTAATTGTCCTACACTGGGCTTTCTTTCAGGATTTCCATTTCTTTTATTGTATATGTGCATATGTTTGTGTATCAACTAGCACTTGCCTCATTGCCAATGCAGATCATTAAATGTAGGAGGGCTTTTTATCCAAAATGCACGAGAAAACCATGTTTCCATAACAAGACCAATCAGATCTGTCACCAAACTCTTTACAGAGAGCTAGACAGATACTGCTTTTTCTCATCTCCACATTTTCCTAGTCCATTAAAAGGCATTTATTTTTAGGATGACCCTTTACAGAATGTATTTCATCTGAAACATATTCTTACCCAATGTCAAATGCAAGTTTCTAGAAGCCATGTGCTATTTATAGGAGAGTTTCAGAAGTAAAGCTATCTCAAATAATTACCCAATGTTTGGCTTCAATATATTTTCTTTCAACATAACTCAAATTTGAAACATGACTTTTGGTAAAGTGCCAAAATCTGACTGAGGATTCTTCCATATACAGGAGCTTTGAATGATTTTTAATAGTAAAATATATTCCAGCTATCGATCTAATATGATCCAAAAGTGTCTTTGAGAGTAATTAACTTCCAATAAGCTGGAAAGGACTTGTCCAAAGAGGAGGCAACACTGAATTCCCTGCAGCCTTAAGAAAGGCTTTCCTGGTGCTCCTTTTCCCACTGCAGTGGTTGAAGGAAGATGGGGCCTCTTCCTCAGCAGCCTCCACCTCTTTTCCACTGCCAGTCCCACAGCAGCAGCAAGAGAGGGCAAAGAGACCAAAACTCTGCCAAACCTACCAGATCACACCTGATGTGAGGACAGATCTTTCATCGGGGCTGGTGGGGCTCAGTACCCTGCTCAGCACCCCTGAGCCCTCAGTCATGCAGCAGTGGCTGTGCCCAACACACAAAGGTGCTCCCAGCAGTTGGAAGTCATGTTGCTCAAATGAAGTACATTAGTTTGCTCTTTCCTTCCACTTGTCCCTTAGCTAGGGGCAGCACAGGGTTTTTGTTTAGCTTTGGAAAGAAAAGACAGCTCTAAACATTAAGGGCTTTGGTCTGCTGCATAAAGATGTGTCCGTGGTGCTTCAGGACAAAGGCCAGTTTATAGATAGGGCAGCACGAAGCCTTTTTAGACAAAGAGAAAAGAACAGAACAAGCCTTGAACCTAGATGTTGGCTCTGAGAAAATAAAAAAAAGATAGAAAAAAGAATTTGAGTCCAATAACAAGGTATGTTATCTTTTGCCTATTTAGAGAAAGGTCTGAAACTAGGACACAACAATACACTGTGAGCTGCAGATCATGTAGAATATGAAGGATTTTTGTATGTGAATCTATGTAGGTATGATTTACCTCTAATAACCCAGTTTGGTAAACCCTCATCTCAGGGGTTTAAATCACACTTAATTTTCACCATGTTCCCCTCTCCCTGCTTGGTAGATATCTAAGCACATCTAAGAGGTGGTTTTCCCACCCATTCAAAACCATTCTATTTACATGGATTATTCATCTTAAAGAATGGCAATATATTTTGAAAGGAAATTTACCCTTCTCATCAAGACAGTAAGTTTTATGCAACCTGAAGTATGTAGACAGCCATGGAAAAGCAAGGAATGGTTATTACAAATCATTGCCTGATAAGAAGGACATCGAGACACTTGAACGTGTCCAGAGAAGGGCAACAAGGCTGGTGAGAGGCCTTGAGCACAAGCCCTATGAGGAGAGGCTGAGGGAGCTGGGGTTGTTTAGCCTGGAGAAGAGGAGGCTCAGGGGCGACCTCATTGCTCTCTACAACTACCTGAAAGGTGGTTGTAGCCAGGAAGGGGTTGGTCTCTTCTCCCTAGCAACCAGCACCAGAAGAAGGGGACACAGTCTCAAGCTGCACCAGGGGAAGTTTAGGCTGGAGGTGAGGAGAAAGTTCTTCACCGAGAGAGTGATTCACCATTGGAATGGGCTGCCCAGGGAGGTGGTTGAGTCGCTGTCCCTGGAGGCGTTCAAGAGGGGACTGGATGTGGCACTTGGTGCCATGGTCTAGTCGTGAGGTTTGTGGTTACAGGTTGGACTCGATGATCTTCGAGGTCTCTTCCAACCTTGGTAATACTGTGATATAGTGATTATCCTGGCAGTGGTCCAAAGCCCTCGGGGCTTCAGCTGTTAACACTGGTAGAAGAGATATAAGCTTCCATATAACTAATACACATAAGTTACCAAAACCAATAATTTACCTATGTAAGTCAGCATTGTGAAAACTAGCATTGGTTTTCTGGCAGGGCTTGAAATTGTCTAGTCCACTGTATACAATGTGGAAAAAAATGCTATACAAATGCAGAGAGAATATACTATCACACAAACACTAGAGGACACTGAGTAGAGGTTACATCAGTAATCATTTATAAACTCCAGTTGACACATGCCTTAATAGAAAAGCCTGTGGAAGTGGAAATGGAAGCATATAATAAGAAAAACTCCCTCATCATTTGAAATGCTTTCAGTTTCAATATAATCTTATTTACATTACATCGATTTTTAGAGACTCCACTGCATAATTACCATCGCAGTAAACAAGCAGTAATGATTTCTTTCCCTGGTTTTGTGTTAGAAAGAAGAATAGGAATACAGACAAGAGTTCCCTTGGGTAACATGGTTTAATCAGGTTGGTTTTTAAAAGGCCTTTTTCAAACAGATCAGAATAGCCTGAAATATGTCAGAGAAAGCTTATACCTACAATAAGCCTTTAATAATATTTCACAGCTGATTTCTTTTTGAATTAATTTGTCCTTGAGCAAAAGGACAGAGTCAGTAGGACCCTTGCATTTGTTGGTAATGGGCATAACACAAAAGAACTGTAATCACTGTACTAGCACCTGGTTGCAATATTGAAAGGCAGAAAGGAAGAGCAATGGAGGAAAAGAGGCAAGAATTAGCCAGGAGAGTCCACTGGCACAATCCAGGCTCCCTGCTGATTTAACATAGACCACGTTCTCTTCTCCTTGGAATATGGACTGTCTCTGTTCAAGTTCATTGGTTTGAAGTGAAGGAAGTTATTTCACATTTAACTGCCTTGTGCCATTTGTAACCCCTCAACAGAATCTCACCCAGAAATTCTCTTTAAACCTGGAAAAGGTCAGACATGGAACTCCTTCAGCCTTTCTTATTAAAATCCTCCTGCCTGGTTTCATTGTAGGAAAAGAGGCAGTGACCTTACCTTTAATCACATCAAAGGCTCTTCTGCTTTAACTTACTTAAAAGACTCCCTGTGCAGGGTAGCTTTATCCAAGGAGTCTTTCACCAGACAACACTTTTTAAAAGCAGCATGCAAAATTTCTCTCTTGCTGCAGACTCCAGCTGCTGAGTAAGCAGCCTCTCTGCTGCCTGCAGTAAGGAGACAGGGAGAGAGGTCTGGTGGGACCCGTGTTCAGCCAAATCTATCCCATATGCATGTAAAACCTAATGGAAGTCAGTGTGAGGCCCTACAGCTGTGCAGGAGTACGTGTGATTTACAGCAAGGCGAAGGATTTGCAGAATCCTCCATCTTCGGTGCTTTCATTTTTTAACGCTTCAGCCTGAGCAAAGTTAATCTTCTTAATGAAGCAAAATGGAGGAGTAATTAGTCCCTCTGCCTGTGCATATGTTTCACCAAAATGCCTGTGCTGGGTTTCTGAAGTGCACAGGACTTCAATTTTTATTTGGTGCATGAATTTCCCTGTTTAAAAATGCAGCAGATGTAGCATGAGAAAATGTTTCTGCTGTGAGCTCGGTGCTGAGGCTCTGACAAATGCCTTGTCACATTTGCTCTGCTTTGTACTTGGAAAGATTCTTATTTGTTTGCTTTTATGTTTCTACAACTCTCTCCCTTTTCTTGTGTGTGCACCATTTCCAGGCAGTGACAGCTCTGTCAGGGATGATGGGCTCAGAGCAAAACTTTCTGTCTGTGTTCACCTTTTCTCTGTGGGTGTCATGCACATCTGAACGATAAATGGAAGGTCCAAAATCTGCCTCAGCAGAGCCCCACCTTGACCCTTTAATCTCCACCCTGGCAGTTTTGCTGCCTTCCACTCTGTGTGCAGCTGCCCAGCACTACACTCAGAATTATGTTGTTCATAATACACCGGCATGCCTCGAGGCAAACCAAGGTTTCTTCTGCTTGAAAGACCCACTGAATTGTTCACCCCCTGCTCAGGAAAACTCCTTAAGCCAAACTCTTATTTCTAAAGAGAAAGCTAGATGCGGCTTAAGGATGGAAGAAGGGAAGAAGGGAAGGGAAGTTTAGGCTCGAGGTGAGGAGAAAGTTCTTCACCGAGAGAGTGATTCGTTATTGGAATGGGCTGCCCGGGGAGGTGGTTGAGTCTCCGTCCCTGGAGGCGGTCAAGAGGGGACTGGATGTGGCACTTGGTGCCATGGTCTAGTTGTGAGGTTGTGGTTACAGGTTGGACTCGATGATCTTCAAGGTCTCTTCCAACCTTGGTAATTCTATTCTATTCTATTCTATTCTATTCTATTCTATTCTATTCTATTCTATTCTATTCTATTCTATTCTATTCTATTCTATTCTATTAATTCTATTCTATTCTATTCTATCAAGGGTGGTCTTGTAACTGTGGGACAGAAGGCCAAAAATGATAGAGTCCTGGTTCTTTTAATTATTTTGGAAGGACAATGTCACCTCTCTGCATCTCAGTTTCTGTGAAACAGGGACATACTACTTAGTGTTACTACTAATCTGTTCAAATACTACAAGACCACATCACAGCACTTTAGTGAAGAACCCTTCGTTGCTCATGCAGTCCATGGGTCTCAAAGCTCAAGGTAGGAAGCAGAGTCCAGATGTGCACAGCAGCCTAGGTCCACAGAGTTTTGGATTTTGAAGAATGCCCTCTCTCCAAGGGAAGCACCGTCTCCTACGTACAGACCCATTTAGCAGTGTGAAACGCGCAAGCAAAGTTAGGGGGAAGGAAAGAGTGCCTTACTTTGGTACTTCTCTGGCTCTCCCAGGAGCAGGACTCAGCCTCCTGAGGAGTGATCCCTCGCTGGAAAGGGTGGTCGCTCAGGCAGGTTTGGCACAGAGGAGGGTCTAGCTCTGAATCCGCTGGAGGTAAATGCATCACAGTGGACCCCGGGTATTTGAGGCTGGTGTGTGGGTGCTTTTCAACGCTGACCATTGGGCTCTTAATCCACCTTCGTACCTGCCAACACAGAAAAAGGTTATGAACTCTCTTTGCTTTATGGCAGCACCTAGCAGAGTGCAGCAGGGTTTCTGATGCAGATAAAGGCACAGATTGAGGGAAGTAATCAGGTACCATACTGAATCAGGATCATTTTTCTATAGGAGAAAGTACTAGGCCATGTCAGAGTTCATGTGTGAACATGCACCACAGCCAGGGTCTTTATGCTGAGAAGAATTTACTGATCTGTTTAGCTACAACACAAAATCCAGTCGTTATAAAGCTGTAAACATATACACAATAGACTGCTAAGAAAAGTAAGACAACTACACAAAGCAAGCACCCCCAGCCTAAAGATCTCAATCCTCCCTGTGGAGAGAAAGAAGCTGTTTTTGCAAGTATACCAATTGTAGTGCTATAAGTCCTTTCTGCAGTCCTTTCTCAACAGCAATATCTTTTATTTCATCTCCAACTCCACACACTATCTTAGCCTTTTCTCTGACTCCTATCACCACTTTTAAGAGTCAGTTTCTCATGTTGACTTGCTTCCTGCCTACCTTGCCCTGTTTTGTCCTTGTCTCTGCACCTTCTCAGCTAGGACTCAGTACACTACAGTAGGAAGGACTATTTATGAGCATAATATGCTGCGCTCCCAGGGCACAATGTCATCTGTGTGCACTTTGTTTGCTCTGCCTTTCAGTTCTGTGACAGCCTGTTTTCTGCTGTGTGAACTGAAAGTATTGGATTTTCTAACAAGGTAAATGAGGAGTCAGAGACCTTTCAGAGCATTTTTTCCAAGTCATTTCGTACTGTGATGAGATCACCTTATGAGCTGTGCTATTTTTGCACTCACTCTGACCAAAACTCTCTCATCTGAGTGTGATAGATAGGGAAGAATCAGGATAGGTTTCACCAGCCCAGAGAATAAAGGCTGAGACATCCAGAGCTGACAGCCCAACCAGCCTCCTACTGACAAGAGGCAACCTCTTTGCTCTGTGAGCTGAATCTCCTATCTGTGCAGGGGAGTGGCAAAGGGCTGCAAGGGACTCACATCAGGGTGCACAATGCTTGTCTGCTTCTGCTTCTGCAGGAAAAAGCCAGAAAAAGCACTTGTCCTCAGCATTGCCATGCTTCATTAGGAAATTATATTTGCCATTAGAGGATGCTTTGCATCAGGAAAATAAACATTTAATGTTACATTAGTCATGCCAAGCGTTTGATTAACAGTGGAGGTCTGTATTGCAGCAACCGGTTACCAGGATCACATATGATAAACAAACAGAATGAAACATGTCTAACCGGCCTTCTGCTGGTGACGCCTCTATGAGTTATACACCTGCAATTGCCCTGCTGTGCTGACCTGATGGAAATCTCCAGGCTACGGAAACTGTGCTTTCCTCTCTGTGTAAACCAAGCAAATAGATGTCCTTCCATGGGCAAACAGGCACTTCCCACTGCATTCCTCACTTGCATTTTTTATAAGCCTCATTTAGGGTGGATGATGTTAGCTCCTACTACCATGCTCTGCAGCATCCCTACAGTGTCAGCCCTGCTTTTGCTCACTAGAGTTGATGCTGTAGCTGGCAGGTGCCATGTCTGCATGCTTTTGTAACTAATTTTGCAGAATTGAAACACAGGTGGTTAAAGTTCTAGGGAATCATTTTGCCAGGATGTTGAAACCAATGTATGTGTTTTACTGAACCTCTCTACTGTTATAATTAGAATCATAGAATCATAGAATTGTTAGGGTTGGAAGGGACCTCAAGGATCATCTACTTCCAACTCCACTGCCATAGGCAGGGACACCTCACACTAGATCAGGTTGCTCAGAATCACACTCAGCCTGGCCTTAACAATCTCCAGGGATGGAGCTCCTACCACTTCCCTGGGCAACCTGTTCCAGTGTCTCACCACCCTCATGGTGAAGAACTTCTTCCTAACATTCAAGCTGAATCAACCCATTTCTACTTTTTTTTTCCCATTTCCCCTTGTCCTATCACTACCTGACACCTTAAAAAGTCCCTCCCCAGCTTTCTTGTAGGCTGCCTTAAGATACTGGAAGGCCACAATTAGGTCTCCTTGGAGCCTTCTCTTCTTCAGACTGAATAGCCCCAACTCTCTCAGTGTGTCTTCATAGGAGAGGTGCTCCAGCCCTCTAATCATCCTCGTGGCCCTTCTCCTGACATGTTCCAGCATGTCCAGATCCTTCCTGTAATAGGGGCTGCAGAACCAGATGCAGTACTCCAGGTGGGGTCTCACCAGAGCTGAGTAGAGGGGGAGAATTGCTTCCCCCGACCTTCTGGCTATGCTTCTCTTGATGCTAGCTTCGAAGGGGGAAGGGGCTGAAACCAGTCCCCCCAGACAGGAGTCTGAGGGTGGTAAGCTGGAGTCAGGGGCAAAACCAGCAGCCCAGCTGAAGTGCATGTACACTAATGCACGAAGTATGGGCAACAAACATGAGGAGCTGGAAGCCTTGTTGCAGCACGAAAGATATGATGTAGTTGCCATCACGGAGACATGGTGGGATGACTCGCATGACTGGAGCACTGCAATTGACGGCTACAGGCTATTCAGGAGAGACAGGCAGGGAAGAAGGGGTGGAGGGGTGGCCCTGTACATCAGGGAGGCTCTTGATGCCATTGAGCTAGAGATCAGGGATGATTGGGTTGAGTGCGTGTGGGTAAGAATTAGAGGGAAGACCAGCAGGGCAGACATGCTGGTTGGAGTCTGTTATAGACCACCCAACCAGGAGGATGATCTTGATGAAGCATTCTATAGGCAGCTTAAGGCTGTCTCAAGATCGCCTAACCTTGTTCTCGTGGGAGACTTCAATCTGCCTGATATCTGCTGGGATCACAACATAGCAGAGAGGAGGCAGTCTAGGAGGTTCTTAGAGTGCATGGAGGACAGCTTCTTATCCCAGGTGCTGCGTGAGCCTACCAGGGGTAAGGCTATGCTTGACCTCCTCTTCACCAACAGGGAAGGGCTGGTGGGTGATGTGGTGGTCGGAGGGTGTTTAGGCACCAGTGACCACGAGATAATTGAGTTTTCAGTATTCAGCCAAGCCAAGAGGGGGAACAAGAAGACCTCCACTCTGGACTTCCGGAGGGCGGACTTCAGGCTACTCAAGGAACTAACTCAGAAGGTTCCTTGGGAAACAGCCCTTAAAAACAAAGGGGTTCAGGAGAGCTGGACCTACTTCAAGAAAGAACTCTTGAAGGCGCAGGAACAGGCTGTGCCGGTGTGCCGGAAGATGAGCCGCCGGGGCAGACGGCCAGCCTGGTTGGGTAATGAACTTCTAAAGGAACTAAGGGAAAAAAAGAGGGTGTATGATCTTTGGAAAAAAGGGGAGGCAACCCATGGAATGTTTAGGGATGTTGCTAGGTCTTGTAGGAAGAAAATTAGGGAGGCAAAAGCACATTTGGAGCTCAGACTGGCCTCTGCTGTGAAGGACAACAAAAAGTCTTTCTATAAATATATTAATAGCAAGAGGAAGGGCAAGGAGAAGCTCCACTCCTTGGTGGGCATGGAGGGGAATATTGTAACAAAGGATGAGGAAAAGGCAGAGGTGCTTAACACCTTCTTTACCTCAATCTTTACTAGCAGGACAGAACGGCTTCCAGACAGCTGGCCTGCAGAGCTGGCAGAAGGAGCCAGGGAGCAGCATAGTTTTCCCCTGTTCCAGGATGGGAGAGTTAGAGATCTTCTCAGCCGCTTGGACCCCCACAAGTCCATGGGACCGGATGGGATCCATCCTAGGGTGCTGAGGGAGCTGGCGGATGAGCTGTCCAGGCCGCTCTCCATCATTTTTCAGCAGTCCTGGCTCACTGGAGAGGTCCCAGAAGACTGGAAGCTGGCCAACGTGGTGCCCATCCATAAGAAGGGCCAGTTGGAAGAGCCGGGGAATTATAGGCCTGTCAGCCTGACCTCAGTGCCAGGCAAGATTATGGAACGGGTCATCTCGAGTGCGATCACACAGCACTTACAGGATGGCCAGGGGCTCAGGCCTAGCCAGCATGGATTTAGGAGGGGCAGGTCCTGCCTGACCAACCTGATCTCCTTCTATGATCAGGTGACCCGCCTGGTGGATGCGGGGAGGCCTGTGGATGTGGTCTACCTGGACCTCAGCAAGGCCTTTGACACAGTCCCCCACAGCAAACTCCTGGCCAAGCTGGCAGCCCGTGGCTTGGACAGGAGCACACTGCGTTGGGTTAGGAACTGGCTGGAGGGCCGAGCCCAGAGAGTGGTGGTGAATGGTGCCACATCCAGCTGGTGGCCTGTCACTAGTGGTGTGCCCCAGGGATCAGTGCTGGGCCCCATGCTTTTCAACATCTTTATTGATGATCTGGATGAGGGCATTGAGTCCATCATCAGTAAATTTGCAGATGACACCAAGCTGGGGGCAGCAGTTGATTTGCTGGAGGGCAGAGAGGCTTTGCAGAGGGACCTGGACAGGCTGGACAGATGGGCAGAGTCCAATGGCATGAGATTTAACACATCCAAGTGCCGGGTTCTGCACATTGGCCACAACAACCCCAGGCAGTGCTACAGGCTGGGGTCAGAGTGGCTGGAGAGCGGCCAGGCTGAGAGGAACCTGGGGGTGCTGGTTGATTGGAAGCTGAACATGAGCCAGCAGTGTGCCCAGGCAGCCAAGAGGGCCAACCGCATCCTGGCCTGCATTAGGAATAGTATGGCCAGCAGGAGCAGGGAGGTCATTGTGCCCCTGTACTCTGCTTTGGTTAGGCCGCACCTTGAGTACTGTGTCCAGTTCTGGGCCCCTCAGTTTAGGAAGGACATTGAGACACTTGAACGTGTCCAGAGAAGGGCAACAAGGCTGGTGAGAGGCCTTGAGCACAAGCCCTATGAGGAGAGGCTGAGGGAGCTGGGGTTGTTTAGCCTGGAGAAGAGGAGGCTCAGGGGCGACCTCATTGCTCTCTACAACTACCTGAAGGGTGGTTGTAGCCAGGAAGGGGTTGGCCTCTTCTCCCTAGCAACCAGCACCAGAAGAAGGGGACACAGTCTCAAGCTGCACCAGGGGAAGTTTAGGCTGGAGGTGAGGAGAAAGTTCTTCACCGAGAGAGTGATTCGTCATTGGAATGGGCTGCCCGGGAGGTGGTTGAGTCTCCGTCCCTGGAGGCGTTCAGGAGGGGACTGGATGTGGCACTTGGTGCCATGGTCTAGTTGTGAGGTTGTGGTTACAGGTTGGACTCGATGATCTTCAAGGTCTCTTCCAACCTTGGTAATTCTATTCTATTCTATTCTATGCAGCCCAGTATGTGATTGGCTTTCTGGGCTGCAAGTGCAGCCTAAGTTCCATACTAGTGCAGTTCTGCAAGTGCATTCCTAAGTTCCATACTAGTGCAGAGAGATTGTTGGCTCATCCTTTTTCTTATCCTGACTTTTTTTTTTTTTTTTGGAGCCTCAGGCTAATGAGTTGAAGTCATAGGGGGAAGGGTTATTTTCTTCAGATTTCATTTCAATAAACATATTTTGAAACTGATCTTTTGACTCCAGCAGGTTTTAAACACACTTGCATTTGCCAGGCATAATTGAGTCTATGATTGTTAAACACATAATTAAATACACTACTATTACCAAGTAAATTAATGGTTGTGTGCCTTGATCTAATTCCAGAATCTGGTATGTTGAAAAGAATAATTATATTTCTGATCAAAAAAAACATGCTTGATTTTCCAGTGTGGTTTTATTATGGGAAGCATAGTGTTTAATGTTTTTCTGAGAGGATTGAATTGCTTCTTTTTGTCCTTTTTAAACTAGGCCTGGTGATCAGTTGTTTTATGACTTGGTTCTACCTTTTGTCCTTGGTACCACAGTATCACAGTATCACCAAAGTTGGAAGTGACCTCAAAGATCATTCAGTCCAACCTGTCACCACAGACCTCATGACTAGACCATGGCACCAAGTGCCACTTCCAATCCCCTCTTGAACACCTCCAGGGACGGTGACTCCACCACCTCCCTGGGCAGCCCATTCCAATGGTGAACGATATCCTGCGTCTCCAGTCATGTCAATATGGGTGCACACAGTGTGCAAAAGTGGGCATGAAAGAAGAGTAAAACAGCAGGCAAGGGACTAGGCCATAAAGAGATTAAGTTTTTCTTAAAAATTCAAGGGTCATGGCTGAATCTTTCACTTGAGACTGGTTGATTGCATGGAGCATCAACTCAGGCAGGAATTCAGATGCAAATCTGGGGTTTAGATTTCATTAGGACTCAGTGAGGTTTGGGTTTATGATTTCAGGACATTTGCAGTGACACAGTTAATCAATAATTTCTGTTGTGGCTTTACCTGTTGTTTCACTGTCTTGTGTTCCCATTTGCAGATACCCAGTCTGTCTGCCTATTAAGGAGCATTCTAAATATGGCCTAGGTACTGCTGATACAGCAAAATCTATCAAATTAACTTGTAGGTCTACCTTCTATTGGCTATGAAATATACATTCAGCAGCATAATGATCATAAATTAAAAATTACCCTCCAGTGCTTTATCTTGTGTGAATGGTAATGTTGAGTAAAAATAACAGAGTGTGCATTTTTATCAAGCTGCACACACCCAAGTGTAAGTGATATCTTCTGGCTCCTGCATCATCAAGTGCTCCCTTAGTTCAGGGTGAATCCTAAACAATTTTTCTTACTATTGTTTCTTCCAGACTGACTCCTAGTTGTAACTCAGGTGCACAGGTTTTTCTTGAATGAATTTTTGTTGATTTAAAGTATTGGATTAAATGGATGTTTTCAAAACATAGGTCCATATTATATGTACATTGCAGCCTGTACCAAGAGATGAAGAAGGAGTATGATTATCATAGTATCAGTCAGGGTTGGAAGGGACCACAAGGATCATCTAGTTCCAATCCCCCTGCCATGGGCAGGGACACCCTACACTAGATCAGCCTGGCCAGAGCCTCATCCAGCCTGGTCTTAAACACTTCCAGGGACGGGGCCTCAACCACCTCCCTGGATAACCCATTCCAAGGCTTCACCACTCACCATGGTGAAGAACTTCCTCCTCACATCTAGCCTGAATCTCCCTACCTCCAGCTTCATTCCATTCCCCCTAGTCCTATCACTACCTGATGTCCTGAGAAGTCCCTCCCCAGCCTTCTTGTAGGCTCCCTTCAGATACTGATTATGAACACTGTTCTGTTCATTATGATTATGAACACTGTTTTGTTCAGTGCAGCAGGGGCTTGGGGAAACTAAAGTGGGAATATTTTAGGAGTAACTAGCTTTGATGCTGAATGGAGTAGAAGATGTTTATTTAATGGTTGGAACCATTTCAAATAGGTTAGCACACCCACAGGTCAAATGTGCTGGCAGAGAAAAGGCTTTCAACAATTCTGTTTTTCCTTTGTTGGATCGGGTAAAGTTCAGGTCCACATACATCCAGCCACATTTGCTCAGTCCAGGATGCCATGCTGACTCAGTGAAATGCACACAATATTTCAATAAACTTAAATGAGTCACTCTGATAAGTAATATATGATCTACAAGTACCGTCAGAAACCCAAGACCTGTGTAGCTAAGCCCAGGGAAGTGGTTTTTCTTCTTTCTGAAGTGTTTGCCTCTGACCAAGGCACCAAGCTGGGGTTCTGTGTCACCTGCCTGCGTGCCCAGACCTGACCCACACCTGCTTGAGGGAGTTGAGCAGGGATTGTCACTTTAGTGGGTGAGAGCTGGCACAGAAGCATAGAATCATAGAATTGATAAGGTTGGAAAAGACCTCAAGGATCATCAAGTCCAACCTGTCACCCAATGCCTCATGAATACTAAACCAGGGCACCAAGTGCCATGTCCAGTCCCCTCTTAAACACCTCCAGGGATGGTGACTCTGCCACCTCCCTGGGCAGCACATTCCAAAGGCCAACAGCTCTCTCTGTGAAGAACTTTCTCCTCACCTCGAGCCTAAACTTCCCCTGGCACAGCTTGAGACTGTGTCCTCTTGTTCTGGTGCTGGTTGCCTGGGAGAAGAGACCAACTCCCTCCTGGCTACAACCTCCCTTCAGGTAGTTGTAGACAGCAAGAAGGTCTCCCCTGAGCCTCCTCTTCTCCAGACTAAATCCCAGCTCCCTCAGCCTCTCCTCCTAGGGCTTGTGCTCAAGACATGTTTGTTATTTTTAGAACTTGCCTACATCAATGTGTTAATGTCCACTGATCCAAGAATGAATTAGGTACATGCACAGTCAGGTTTTGTATTCAGACATTTCCCCCCCCCAGAACTGACATGATTAATTCTGTAGCTATTTCCTTCATTTATCTGAATTAAAAATTCAGATTTTATTCTGGATTGAAAAGTCCATGATAACTTTAATGACATCTAACAAATTTCTACTTTCATATCTTCAGCTAATTCAGACCAAGATTCCTCAGTATTCCTCTGCAGGCAAACCCTACATTTGCCTTCTGAAATTGATAGATCATGCAAAGTAACATGCACAGAAGAGCATGGTAATTGTTATGAACACTCTGAGTGGAAAATGAAATGATTCACCACTGATTTTCAACACGTATCCCTATCAAAAAAACATTGAAAATATTGATTTGAATCTGGAAGTGTGAATTGGCAGTACCTTTGTTGCAGCAAGGCCAAGAGCAGACTTCTGAAGAAAAACAGCTTTCCTGGGCTTAGATATGCAGGTCTCGGGTTTCTATTGATCTTTGTAGTTTATATATTGCTTTTCAGAGTGACTCAGTTAAGTTTATTTAAATGTTACCTGTATATATTAGTCACTGAATTGTAAGTCTACACTATAAGCTTTTTGTCTAGCTTTAACCTTAATGAACTTCAAAGATTTTTGCATGTTTAATATTTACATTTACACTAGACAAGTGCCTTAAATTTGTGGCTCTGTTTGACTTGGACGATCTTAAATATCAGTAAAGATTTCAAAGTGCAAAGCTTAATTTCTTTTGAATTTGCTTCCACTAAACAACTCTCACATTGAATTGGATGGGAAGGGAAGGGAAGGGAAGGGAAGGGAAGGGGGAAGGGAAGGGAAGGGAAGGGAAGGGAAGGGAAGGGAAGGGAAGGAAGGGAAGGGAAGGGAAGGGAAGGGAAGGGAAGGGAAGGGAAGGGAAGGGAAGGGAAGGGGGAAGGGAAGGGAAGGGAAGGGAAGGGAAGGGAAGGGAAGGGAAGGAAGGGAAGGGAAGGGAAGGGAAGGGAAGGGAAGGGAAGGGAAGGGAAGGGAAGGGAAGGGAAGGGAGGGGAAGGGAAGGGAAGAGGAAGGGAGAGGGAGGAGAGGAAGGGAGAGGGAGGAGAGGAGAGGAGAGGGAGGAGAAGAGAGGAGAGGAGAGGAGAGGAGAGGAGAGGAGAGAGAGGAGAGGAGAGGAGAGGAGAGAGGAGAGAGGGAGAGGAGAGGAGAGGAGAGAGAGGAGAGGAGAGGAGAGGAGAGAGGAGAGAGAGAGAGAGAGGAGAGGAGAGGAGAGGAGAGAGAGGAGAGGAGAGGAGAGAAGAGAGAGAGAGAGAGAAGAGAGAGAGAAGAGAGGAGAAGAGGAGAAGAGAGAGGAGAGGAGAGAGAAGAGAGAGAGAAGAGAAGAAGAAAAGAAAAGAAAAGAAAAGAAAAGAAAAGAAAAGAAAAGAAAAGAAAAGAAAAGAAAAGAAAAGAAAAGAAAAGAAAAGAAAAGAAAAGAAAAGAAAAGAAAAGAAAAGAAAAGAAAAGAAAAGAAAAGAAAAGAAAAGAAAAGCAATTTTGAAGAAATTTCATCTAGTTTCTTCCCTGACTGACAAAGACAGCTTACCAAGGAGCAGATATAGTTTTTTATTTAGGGCATTGTATGATGCTCAGATGCCAAAATTCTAGTTCATCATACTTGATGGCAATGTAAGGAGTATTTGATTATTTAAATATACTATTTTTATATAGATATTCTTACTATGATATCCATCTTCCAATAAATAAACTGGAGTCTGCTCCTAGCTGCAGGAAGCAATTCTATTCTGAACTGTTTCTGAAGATTTCCGTACTTTCATTTCCAAAGCAAAGCTCTTTAAACACCCTGGGCGACTTCATCCACCATTACAGAGTGTAGGCAGCTGACTCTTTAAGTGTATCTGAAATAATTTGAGCAGGACAGAGCAGAACAGAAAGAGCTCCCAGTTTCTCTTGTCCCATCATAATTAGTCATGATGTTTCTTTACGCCTTTTTCTCATCAACAACTCTTGGCTGCTAGAAATTACTTCTCTTGCACAGCTGCCTGTTGTAGAGTGCCCAAGAGTTTCTGGTCAAGCTGTAAGGGCATTTATGTGATTCATTGTTCCCACACTAATTCTTTGATGATGCAACCTCTTAGCCTGTGTGGATGGACATAAATTTGCTTTGCTGGTGGCGTGCACTGAGCAGCTGCCAGTCAGTTGTAGTGCAGTAGCTGCACGTCAGCATCCCGTCACGCTCAGAGCGAGTGCCTCTTGCTGCTGTCTAAGGCTGAGCAAGAGATAATCTGCACCCATCCATGTGGACAGGCATGAGATTTGTCAAATACTGCATTACCGCAGTTAGCTAGAAGTTGATTCAAAATGTTTCAGGGAATACTCGTTTGGAGAGGAAAAAAATCCAAAGCAAGAAAAAGATAATTTACCCAAATTATCTGTGAAAGAAGACCAGCTTTAATACATCCAGAAACATAATTTCTGAAAAGAGTGAGTCTTGAAGATGCCAAAACAGTTCATTTCAACATTAAATATAAATGCCAAATATAAATGTTCCACATTTCCAGTCAAATGATGTGGGATATTTTTTTAGCTTTGAGATGGCACAATTTGTTTGGAGTAAGTGCAATCAGCTTCACACTCACAGACCTTCACGGCTGGGAATAAACTTAAGTATACCTCTGGACTCTGTTGCTTTTTAAGATTGTTTTTTCTTGTACTTCTGGTTTTGGTGGACCATCAAAGGTTCTTTGCAACTAGTCAAAATTGTTTGGTATTTCTTCTATTTCTTGCAATGACCACAAACAAACTGATGAAAATTTTCCCCATTCTTCCAAGCTCAGTGAATTAAAAAGTGTTGTACACCCTTCTAGAATCATAGAATCAGTAAGGTTGGAAAAGACCTCAGAGATCATAAATTCCAAACTATTGCCTAACACCTCATGACTAACTAAACCATGGTTTCAAGTGCCACATCCAAT
This sequence comes from Picus viridis, assembly GCA_033816785.1. NCBI lineage: Eukaryota > Metazoa > Chordata > Aves > Piciformes > Picidae > Picus > Picus viridis. Next base: position 38,866,127 of record CM066578.1, on the reverse strand, counting down.
CCCCTTTTGAACACCTCCACGGGTGGGGACTCCGCCACCTAGATAGTAGCCATCTCATTAATCCTAAACTAAATTGAACTGTGACTGTTCTTAGAGAACAGTTCAAGCATGGCCTAAAATATTACTGAAAGATGCACATTTTTTCTTCAATTACTTTTAATATTTTCTAACTCTTGTTTGCTCTGCTTTCTTTGTTTGCTTTACTTCCTACACCCACAATATCCAACAGTGATAATCACTCAGACTAGAAAAATTTCCAGATGTGACTCAATGAGATTTGCTGAGTTCCAGGTTCTTTTCCATTCCTGGCTTTCCCTCTTATGTAATAGCCAACAGATACAGCTTTTAATTGCATATGGCTCAGTTGTCAATGGCATCAGTCAACTCAGCACATTTGATACTTTAATCAGGTATTCATAAGCCAGTCCCCATCACTGTAATCAAGAGCAATATTTTCTGTGAGAGAAACAACAGCCTAAGGCTGCTACCAGTGCAGATGTTGCTTTTGCTGGAAGGAAGGAGGTGCAAATGGCACCAGTGGCCGTCCTGGTGTGACCTTTCTGGATTTGGAGATTCTGGAAAGCCCCAGTGTTTCTTACAACACTAACAAGCTTGTTTGATGACTTCCCAGATGAAGGTTTTGCTCTCGAGAGTGGTGAATACATTGAAAAGGAAAAGGCACCTTTACACAAGTTATCTAATGTCTTGCTCTTAGGGATCTCTTGCCAAAGGAATTAGGCTCTGTGGATTTAAGAGTCACTTCACTAAGTCTCAGTGCCTCGTGCGAACTACTGATTTTAGCAGGATTTAACCATACAGTGTGAATATACATATTATGGAGCAGGAAATATTAATGTGAAAGAAGAAGGGCATAAGTTTGTAGACAAATTTGATAGGCCATTAGATATCTAAAATTGAAAGCATTTGATGAGAACTGAGAGTAAACTGAATGCCGGAATGGTTTAAAGGAGGCTGTGAAAATATGCTTAGAGTCCCAGTACTGTCAGCCAGCACTCAGTGAAAGAGTACACCCATCAGCACAACAATATTGAATTTAATCAGATGGCCTATGTGTATATATGCTCTGTATGACAGCATTTTCTTCCTCTGAAGCTTTGGATAGTCTTTTTTTCCTGTTTTTGTTTTGGTTGGGGGGGATTGATGTAAACCACTGTGTGTGCTTGAACTTTTCGGTGCTTCGATTTCTACTCTTCATGAATGTTCCCGTTTGTGTCAATTCACGGGCTTTTACGGCTCTCAGTCACTTCCTAGTTACATGTTTCATTGCAAAGTCTCTGGATATTTGTTTTCCTACCAGACAGCATCAAATGCCTTGACTGTGATCTAGGTCAGTGTGCATATGTGTTTTAGTTCTGCCTCCCGGTGATATCAAATGTACTTTTCTCCTTTTGCAGTTGCAGTTCATCTGATCCCTTCTTTCCTTTTCCTGACATTATCTCATTGCACCTCAGACCAGGATCTGAATTGTTATCCATTATGCAAACCCTAGGTGGACAAGGAGCTCTTGGAATCATCTCTCCCCACAGCCTTCTGAGCGGCTGTAAGGAAACCTATTTAAAGTACAATTAGGGAGATTACAGAAAGAAAAGCTCCATTGTTCAAACTGTATGCAACCACCTACTTAAATGGAAAGTGGTAAATGAGAGGCAGGCCGATTAATGCCCAGACTGAGATGTATCACTACTCTCTAGCTGGCTTTAACATTTAATTTGTCACGTCCCATAGGAAATGCAGCACAGCAAAAAAGTCAAATCACCTCAAGCTATTTTTTTCCCTTCCAGAGCCCTGAGACATGTCACTTTGTTGATTAATAATCACATTTTATTAAAAAAAAAAAAAAAAAAAAAAAAAAAGTGAAGGACAATTCACTGCAGAGTCATCATTTACAGCTTTCTCTGCAAACTAAAAAGCTGCTCACTGTAAAAGGCAGCCTGAGACTAGATAAAAGACGACACTGTTTCTACACAGACCTGGATGAGCATGACCTGGATTCATGGAGGGATCAGCCCTCCAAGTGCCAGGATAAAGGCTGCCTGCATGTGAATGGGATCCAGGGAAGGATGAGTTGGTCACAGCTCATGCTGGAGGGGTGCGTGCTCTTTACATCAGCCCCAGCACACTTCGGTCACAGGCACAAGGTATTGCAAGACAGAGGAATACAACTCTGGCTGCAACAGGACTTCTATAAGCCCTAGCGAAATCTGTACCAGTTCTGTGGGGTTCAGTTTCTCTTCCTATCCTCTTCTGACATTTCATCATCAATTCTTTGTGGAGAACTTCCACCTTTGTGGCTGCCTGTAGATGTGACTAATAATTGTCACAAAGAGGCGCATATGAAGGTATATATGATGGTCAGAACGAAGGTATATATGATGGTCAGAACTTGATGCCTTTCATGATCTCCCTGCAATTGCTGAAACCATAAGAGCTCAATCAGAAGAATGACTTATCCTAGTTCTGTGGATTTCCTTATTTGGAATGTATAACTACAGTCTACCATCTCCTTCTGCCTCCAGCTAGATGGAGTTGTGAGATACAGCCAATGGGCAAACTGGTTTGGTGTAAATGTCGATAGTTTCACCAAGCTCAGCACGTACTTCCCCTTCAGCTCATGTTTCCCTGTTTCCTCCCACAGAAAACACTGTACAAAAAAAGAGAACACAGCTGTCCCAGCACATCGAGGGTACCTGAGTCTGAGGGCTGGGAAGTTTTTATGGGTTCCCCACACCCAGGTACACTCTTGGTTCATGCTGAGAATTTGACCTGTTCAGTGCCACAGGTTTGCTCATGTTTGTTGTGTTGTGGCGAGCATTTTGAGGCTTTCATTGTGTTCTTTCATCAGCACTTTATTGCTATTTGGACACACACAGAGGCACACGCGCTTTCCCAGACCATATTATATCACTTGCCATAATAACATCTGGCAGAAAACAAAGGTATATAAGAGGAAGCATAGTAAATATTTCTGTATTTGTTGTTGTCGTCACCTGCAGTGCTAACATTTGAGTAAATAAGACAGCTTTTTATGATCTTAAGTGTGAATGTCTCCAGGTCATAGTAGCAAGTCAGCAAAGGCAAGATCCTTAAAAACATACGTTGGCATGTGACTGCAGTCAGCCATCAATCCCAAAATATGATGAATGCCAAAATGACTTAAGGTGTTTGGATACTCTAAGTATGGGTTTAAATAATCCTGCTGAGCAAGTTGCATCCATGTAAGTCAAGGTACAAAGAGCAACAGAAAGCTTAGACACCCCAGTGATGCCAATAACGAGTGTTAATGAGGACACAGACAGCTGCCTGGCTGATTTTCCAGTTCTAGTTAATGGAAAAGTTCTTGCAAATTCCAGTGGTGCAGAAGAAAGTCTGTAAACCCCATGTCTCACACTGATAGCTAAATTAGCTTTTGCTGTGCTCTGGTATTGACTGCCTGATTTGTTTTAAAGGCGGCATTAAAAATATTTCTAAACAACTGAACAGGCACCACTTTGGGTTTTCCTCTCTTCCTTCCCTCCGTGTGGTCCTTGAGAACAATTGTTAGTCTTATGGGATTCTTTTCTCTGTGAATAAATAAATAACTGATGTGTTGGAATCAGGTAAGAGCTCTTGGATCAATTGTAAGCACTGATGGCACTTGTTTCTACAGGAGATGAAATAATGGATTCATTGTCCATGCTGGAGTATAAACACCCTCTCTCTGTGTATTATGTCAAAGAGGAAAACAAAACAAAATGGGGTTCATTGTGTATGTGCAAGTCTAATCTTTCCAGGCTACCAAGTTAAAAATGCTTTTCATCTAGATCAAATAAAAACAACACGAACAATGGGACCCCAAAGCCTGTCCAAACAGTCCGAGGCTGCTCACTTGTACCTTCTCTTCTCTATTCTCTTTTTCATGCGAGCGCATCTCATTGTCAGCAAACCAAGGCAACGTTTATTTTAACTCCTGCTCTGATAAACACCACATCCCCCATCTATTAGTCAAAACCTCAAAGCAGTCTGCAGGGTATTGTGAGCATCTGAGCCAGACACAGGAGCCAGGGAATACATGGTCAGATGTGGATGGGCTGAAAAGATAGCTGAATGAAAAGAAAAAAAAGCCCAAGCAAAACAATGATTTCTCACTGCACTTTTCCTCTCTTCCAGTTTTCTGATGCAATAATTATTTTGCATCTGTCAGTAGTCTGGGCTGAAATACCACAGTGTTATAAAGCTTAGCTGCAGTCCAAGAATAATGGCTGCAGTGGCAGAACATGATGTGTGACTGGATGTGGCATCAAGTCTCCTTCAGTAGTCATCCTTAGCTGTTCGGTCAAAAGCTTCATACTGTTGCGAGCAGCGAAGCATACTTCGTGTGGCCTGAAATTAATAACTTTCCTGTTCCTAATTTGAGCCTGATACTGCACTTCACTCATCTCCTTTTGATTTGGCAGATGGTGACCCTTGTAATATATTACATAATATTGCATACCATCCTCATTTTTTATTGATCTTTAAGGCAGCCAGGATCATTAACCAAGCTGATTTAGAATGACCAGTCCTTCTGGCCCTGCAAGATAGACAAGCCAAAACATTCACAGAGCTGCAAGACAGATCATGCACCTCAGCAAGCTGCAATATTCCTGGAGCAGCTCCAGATGAGAGATGACAGTGTTTTTTTTTTCACAGGTCAGCTCCTTTACAAGGCAAGGCTGGGCTGGGATCTATCAACAGGAACTTCAGCAGCCCGTGTGGACTCATTTGTAATGTGTGCAGTGCCATGGGGCAGGCTGCACATCCCCAAGTCAGGAGCCCTACCTGAGCACTCAGCAGCTCTCAGGAATGAGTTCCTGTCATCTAGCAGACTTCTGGGTGACACAGACAAGGGAAATGCTTTTCTTCTTCTGGTCTTGAGTCAAAGGAGGTATGTTTGCTTAAAGGCACATCTTCCAAAAAATATTTATCCTTTCTCTTCATAGCTTTTTCTAGGGCCAGTTTGCTTTTGCTGTTGAGTTGCTAAGAATACTGTTTGAGGAGAAACAGAAAATCCTGATAGCTCAAATTAGCCATTTTTAAAGGACATCCCAGCTAGGATGCTGTGTGTAGCAGTGTGTGAGGCACAGATACATTTCAATCAGGATTTATAATATTACTTTACTCTGAGCCACACAAAACCTTATATCTTATACCACCACCTTCAGTCGAGGTTTAAGCTAGGAGAAGGTTTTGTAATTCAAGTGTTTTCACAAATCAATTCTGTCTCATATATGACCAATTCTTTTAAGATCTTTCACTGATTTTTCATGTTAATTCCTCTCAGTAAGGATAATCAAAATGAACTAGTGGGGAGTGTCACCACTTAATACATAACTGTCAGCATTTGATTACATGGTCCTGAATAATTTGTAAAGAAAACATGCCTCTTCCTGCAGCAGCTGCTCAAAATGAACATAAAACTCCTTTATACAGGAAACTCTTAAGAGGTTAACATCTTTTGGTTAATGATTCAAAACTTTCTGTACATGATATTCTTTTAAGATATGTAATGAAATCTATCTGAGTCTATCTGAAAGGTGGACCTAATGTTTATGGCTTTTCCTGCTCCCAAAGCTGCAAGCAACATTTATTTCTTGTCCCATGAGGAGAAAACTGCAACTTCTGGTTATATTTCAGTCTACTCTGAAATTTGTTTGAATTTTTACCAAGCTTCCCCTTCCTCTCTAGAGACTGGATGCCTCATCCACTCGAGGAACAGATCTTAGAGTCCTCCTTGGAGACTGGGAAATGACTCAGTACTTCAAAGCCAAAACAGCAAACACTAGAGATGAACTAACAGTTGTGAAGCCCCATTCTACTGCGGTTTCATCACCTACAAACTGCAGCTGTTTTAATTTGTGAAACCAAGCAATTTCTGCTGCACCTGTCAAACCTGCCTGGCCTTCCAACAAATTGGGCCATGTGTTGATTTTGCAGGTCTTAACATAGCCTGAGAAACATGGTCTTCAAAAAGGGCTAAGTGAAGTAGAGTTAATCAGAGTAAAGCCACATTTTCAAACTGCCAATCATATGTATATTAAAAAAAAATATGTTATTCAGTGAAAAGTGTAGTAACAGATGCAAACCAGACACACTCAAGAAGTATGAAACAAGGGAGGCTTTCTTTCTGCTGTTTACATTATTTTCTTTCTTAGCTTAGTATTTTTTCCAGGGACATGCCACAGACACAAGAAACGTGTTGCCCAGCTCTTTTAGTCACTGTGATCTCCACTGTATCACTAGATGATGGCAGTAAAGACCTTTGTTCTAGAAACACAAGCTGAAGTGTCAGTCATCAATACTGACTTATCAGCCTGAGGACTGGAGTCTCTTGCATGTGAGGGTCATTGGTTTTGGGAAGCCTGTGACTGAAACTGTTTGTTCTAAGTCTCTTGTTCCACATGCATGTTGTGTATGGGTTTTCTTTTACCTAATTCTTGCAAAAGTTCTGAAGTCATTTTGGGTAAAAGCCATTGGAAGCAAATACTTTTTTTCCTCTGAGTGAGGAAATTGAGCTGGTTAAACAATAAATAGGATATCAGAGGAAAGTATCTACTGTTGAAAATACCCTGCAGGCAGGAGGATCTGCATGGTTTCAGTCTGGTGTGTAAATCCTTTTGGAGGGCTCCTACTCAACAATGTAAACTGCTGTGTAAAAGAACAAGTGAAATGATGAAAGAGGTACCCCTTTGCTTAAAGAATTATCTTCATTTAAAGCACACAGAAATTGGAGAAGGAGGAAATGCTTGAGACAGACAAGTCAGCCAGGCTTTTAAATGGACTGAGTAGTATTTGTATTTTATGTAACCATTAAATAAGAGAAGTCAGACCACAGTCTGAGGTTGTGGACTTGGCCAGTGACTCCTTTGCTAGAGACAACATTTTCAAAAGCAGTGAATGCACCCAACTCTTGGCCCTTTGCAGTGCTTGTGACTCACTGTGCTCACTGTCAGTGTGGAGAGCCAGCTGGGTACATGGCACAACTGCTTGGTTTTTTTTTAGCCTGCTAGGGCAAGTGGACTCATTTTCAGGTAGCACACCTACACTGGAGAAACCCAACATGGATGAATGGATCAAATATTTGTGCACAGATCTGCAAAGACAGTTGGATATGCAGAAGCTTCCGGGGTCCTCCAAAGCTCACACAAGTTCCTACAAGAGCTTCATGAAACACAGTGTTAGTCTGGACTTGCTAGCAGCCTATGACAAAGAAGAAACAATCTCTCCTTTCATCTCTATTTAGGCCTATTCAGTGCACAGGCTACTAAATGGGAAATGTCCAGGTAGATTAGGCCATGGAGGAAAAAAAAAAAAAGAGAGTAACAATGAACAGAACGAATTTGTTGAAAAGAAAACTTATTTATGTGTTTGAATTCTGGAGGACTGCCAGCCTGCTTGGAACTACACAGAAAGAGAACCTCATCAGGCTTTTCTCTTATCTAATTACAGCTCTTTCAGGCTTACTACATATTGAATAATTGAGGGTGGAATGAACAATCTCAGAGTAGCTCTGACCTTTTTTCCCATTCAACATTTCTTAATTAATCTTAAATAGAGGAGGAAGGAATTTATTTAGTCCAGGCAAGATCTCCTGGAGTGGTCACCTTTATCCCCTCAACACTGTACTCAGAAGTGCAGTGTGAAAGAAAAGCCATAAAAAATAAAGTAAGTCTTGAATCAGAATGGCCTCTCACAGGGGGCTAGTGGAGGGTGCATGCATGAAAACTGCAGGTTTAGGAAGGAATGGGCACTTCATGGACTCTTCTGACAACATGAGTCAAATCTCACAGTCTCCTTATCAAAAACATTGATCTCCCATCTCTTCTAAGTGCATCATAACTTGTGGTACCATGCACTGGGGAGACTGTCAAACTGAAATGCAGGATCTGAAAGAGAAGTGTAAGTTCCAGGATAATGAATGGAAACTCTAAATTACCTCCAGAGGACTGCATTGCTTCTTGCCTGTCCACCTCTTCAAGGGGCTTGATGGTGTCAGAGACCTTGAACTAAGAGATGATTTTGTCTGATGTGATGCATGAAATATTACTCCAAAAACAACCATTGAAAAAGGAATTTTATGAGAGACTGACACATACCTTTTTGTTTGAGTCAAATGACATAGCACAGAACTTGTCTGTCCACAGCATCTTGTGTGGGAGTACCAGCTACTTCAAACAAAAATAGAGACCTGGTACAGAAATGTCTATGGTGTGGTATTGAAACTCATCTTGTTTTGTGTGACAGGAAGATAAGTGACAATAAAACAATGTATGCCTATATACACATAAAGATCATAGAATCACAGAATCAGCCAGGTTGGAAAAGACCTCAGAGATCATCAAGTCCAAACTATTACCTAATATGTAACACCTCATGACAACTAAACCATGCCCCGTCCAATCCTTTTTTGAACACCTCCAGGGATGGGGACTCCACCAACTAGATAGTTACCATCTCATTAATCCTAAACTAAATTGAACTGTGACTGTTCTTAGAGAGCAGTTCAAGCATGGCCTAAAATGTTACTGAAAGATGCACAGTTTTTTTTTTTTAAAGTACTTTTAATATTTTCTAACTCTTGTTTGCTCTACTGTCTTTGTTTGCTTTACTTCCTAAAAACACGATATCCAACAGTGATAATCACTCAGAATAGAAAATTTCCAGATGTGATTAAATGAGATTTGCTGAGTTCCAGGGTTTTTCCCTTTCCTGGCTTTCCCTCTTATGTAATAGCCAACAGATACAGCCTTTAATTTCATAGGGCTCAGTTGTCAATGGCATCAGTCAACTCAGCACTATTACCACAAACTATTACCTAATATCTAACACCTCATGACAACCAAACTAGGGCTTCAAGTGCCACATCCAATCCTTTTTTGAATACCTCCAGGGACTCTACCACTTCCCTGGTCAGCCCATTCCAATGGCCAATTACTCTTTCTGTGAAGAACTTTCTCCTCACATCCAGCCTAAACTTCACCTGGTGCAGCTTGGGGCTGTGTCCTCTTGTTCTGGTGCTGGTTGCTAGAGAGAAGAGACCAACCCCTTCCTGGCTACAATCACCTTTCAGGTAGTTGTAGAGAGCAATAAGGTCTCCCTTGAGCTTCCTCTTCTCCAGGCTAAACACCCCCATCTCCCTCAGCCTCTCCCTATAGGGCTTGTGCTTGAGACCTCTCACCAGCCTCGTTGCCCTTGTCTGGACATGTTCAAGTATGCATGCTGCATGTTAATATGCATGCATATACACAGATAAGTTTAAATCTTAGGCCTCTTTGTAAAATTCAGGGAGATGAGGGGTTTTCTTCTCTAAATATTTTGAGAAGTGCAGAAAAAAGTCTTCAAGACTAATTGGGGTATGTCCTTTGAATGGCACTGAGGATGCTACTCAGTTGTTTTGATGGGACCCAAAAGATGGATCTACACCAGAATTTCTTATATCCTCTGAATTGTAGGTCAGTCTGTGAGGATTTCTAATGAGGTCTGCCCTGTTTTAAAAATTACTCATATACACATTCCACTTTCATTACACATTTGTTTAGAAGTGGAGTAAAATCTTGGTCAAGAATGGATGGCAGAGCAGCTACTCACATTCTCTATACACAGGCAACTGAAGGCCAGAAATGTTGCACCTAACATTGCCTCAACGTAGCCAAGTGTTTGGTTGCAGTGGTAACAGTCAGAGGAGACATGCAGGTATTGACCTGATGCCAGGACAGGAGAATGGTCTTTTTTGCCCTACCGTGCAAAGCAGTGTTCTGAAAAATCCATTGTTTGAGGAACCTGGTTGTTTCATTTGATGAAGTGCCAAGAAAGATGAACCAGAACAGGAATAATGAATTTGACAGGGAAGTAAGTGTGGAAATGTGAGATACGGATGGATCAAAAGCCCTGCTTTCAGAGTGGCAATGGAGATACCGCCATTGTTTGAGTCTCTGAAAATGTCAGAGCTTTAAAACAGTGCAAACAATGCTGGCCCAACCATGTGCTTGCCATGACTTACTCAATGTAGAAGGGTGTACAGTTGCTCCATGTCTGGTCTTTTGAGCCTGGCAACCAACAGACACCTCTGGATGAAGGCTGCATCCTTGGGATGCACATCTGTGGAGCTTTTGAGCATTGAGCATCATTTATGCCAATCTGTTCTTTGAGTCCAAGAGAGAGTTCAAAGTCAGCCCTGACTAGTAGTCCTAAACAAAGATGCTTGACTATTAATTATCTTTGTCTGCTGTTTTCCTAGATGAACACAAAATCAAGCTGAAGTCAGTGATATTGCTATAGAAAAGGACAGATTATCCATAGAGCAACGGAGATGACAACAGGGAGCCAGGATGCGAGGGGAAGTTTAGGCTCGAGGTGAGGAGAAAGTTCTTCACCGAGAGAGTGATTCGTCATTGGAGTGGGCTGCCCGGGGAGGTGGTTGAGTCTCCGTCCCTGGAGGCGTTCAGAGGGGACTGGATGTGGCACTTGGTGCCATGGTCTGGTTGTGAGGTTGTGGTTACAGGCTGTACTCGATGATCTTCAAAGTCTCTTCCAACCTTGGTAATTCTATTCTATTCTATTCTATTCTATTCTATTCTATTCTATTCTATTCTATTCTATTCTATTCTATTCTATTCTATTCTATTCTACACACACAACTTGGAGGCAGAGTGGATGTGCTTTTCATGACACCAGCCGTCTGTTGGCATAAGAAGAAAAGGTCATGATACTGAGCTCAGGATTGCTTTGGTCTGGGGCTCTGGGGTTGAAGTACCTGAACAGATCTCTGAAAGTGTTTCTGGCAGAGGGATTGCTTCCCTCTACTCCCCATGTGCTCTGAACTGAAAGTTGGTACTTTGAAACAATGAGTTCTGTATCACATCTGAGCTTCTTCACCAAAGCCACTTTAGACCTTGATAATTGTACTTGGATGTATCAGGCACATAAATACATGTCTTGGTCCTTTCTGAGGAGCCAAGCAATAGGGTGAGATCTTGGTTATGTGGACAGGCAGCAAGATTGGTGTAACCTGAGATAGAATAAAGGACTGTGTTGAAAAAAAAAGTTAGGAAAACACTCCGGCATTCCTTCTTGATGAGAGGGCATGGGTGATAGTCTTAAGCATCAGATCAGAAGATAAAGATTCTGAGACTCTGCTCCACTCTTGTGGATTTCACAGATCTTGTTTCCAATAAGAGATCAAGCTCAAACAAGAATGAACAAGCATCCTTGCAGCTGACGGAGATATGAGTTTATCTGAGGGGCAGGGACGGCATTCTGAGCCCTGTGCTCCCAGTTACTATCGCCATAATTGCGTTTGTTATTAAAATAGTCTACATAACCTTTAATTTCAAGGATTCTTACAGGGGAACAATAGAAGGCAATTTTACAAGGGTTCAAACAAGAAATGAATCATAGTTTGCAATCATTAGCTGCAGGTTGTAAGTTTCTAATACTGGGCATTCTCCCAACTACACAGCATCTGCAACAGCATAGCTGTTAATTTTATTACAGGTTTTTATATCACAGACTGTCCTCCTCCAACATTACTTTTCAGTATCTTCTTTTCAGATTTTTTTTTTTTTTTATAGCTCTTTGTGTCACAGCCTAACAGTTAGTCAAAAAGGTTTTACACAGAGGATTCCTACAGTGATTTTATTCCCATAGCATAGAGGTTTAGGCCAACACTTCGACTGGAAAAGTAATTTTTACAATGGCTGTTCTTGTAAGGAACACTCCTTTTAGTTGGCCTTTTAGGAATGAGGGGTCAAAAGTTTTACATGGATCAGAGTGTGTCAAACAATGACAACTTGTTTCAAAAATCTCATTAATTTTAAAGTAAGGGGAAAAATGTCATTAAACAAATTCCAATCTGTTTACACTGAAGTTGTTCAGTTTAGCAGTCCTTCCATCAGATGAATGAAAGAATCTTTTAGGGAAACAAAAGATACTTAAAGTACTGCATATTTAATAGAATCATAGAATCAACCAGACTGGAAGAGACTTCAGAGATCATCATGTCCAAACTATTACCTAATACCAAACACCTCATGACAACTAAACCATGGCTTCAAGTGCCACGTCCAATCCTTTTTTGAACACCTCCAGGGACGGTGACTCCACCACCTCCCTGGCCAGCCCATTCCAATGGCCAATTACTCGTTGTGTGAAGAACTTTCTCCTCACCATAGCCTAAACTTCTCCTGGTTCAGCTTGAGACTGTGTCCTCTTGTTCTGGTGCTGGTTGCCTGGGAGAAGAAACCAACCCCCACCTGGCTGCAACCTCCTTTCAGGTAGTTGTAGAGAGCAATAAGGTCTCTCCTGAGCTTCCTTTTCTCCAGGCTAAACACCTCCAGCTCCCCTCAGCCTCTCCTCGTAGGGCTTATGCTCCAAACCCCTCACCAGCTTTGTTGCCCTTCTCTGGACACGGTCCAGCAACTCAACATCCTTCTTGAATTGAGGGGCCCAGAACTGGACACAGGACTCAAGGTGTGGCCTAACCAGTGCTGAGTACAGGGGCAGAATGACCTCCCTGCTCCTGCTGGTCACACTATTCCTAATGCAGGCCAGGATGCCATTGGCTCATGTTGAACCAGCTGTCAACCACCACCTCCAGGTCCCTTTCTGCCTGGCTGCTCTCCAGCCACTCTGTCCCCAGCCCATAGATCTGCATGGGGTTGTTGTGGCCGAAGTGCAGCACCCAGCACTTGGACTTATTAAATGCCATCATTTTTTTTCACTAACAATATTATTTTCCCCCCACTTATTTCTACTATACCTTTGAGGACCTCTAATTGTACCAGTGAAAAACAGGCATAGAAATTGAAGCAGCAAGATGATCTAGCAAATATCATAGTATCATAGTATCTGTCAGGGTTAGAAGGGACCACAAGGATCATCTAGTTCCAATCCCCCTGCCATGGGCAGGGGCACCCTACACTAGATCAGGCTGGCCAGAGCCTCATCCAGACTGGTCTTAAACACCTCCAGGGATGGGGCCTCAACCACCTCCCTGGATAACCCAGTCCAGGGGTTCACCACTCTCATGGTGAAGAACTTCCTCCTCACATCTAGCCTGAATCTCCCCACCTCCAGCTTCATTCCATTCCCCCTAGTCCTATCACTACCTGAGATCCTGAGAAGTCCCTCCCCAGCCTTCTTGGAGGCCCCCTTCAGATACTGGAAGGCCACAATAAGGTCACCTCGGAGCCTTCAGTCTTCTCCAGACTGAACAGCCCCAACTCCTTCAGTCTCTCCTCATAGGAGAGGTGCTCCAGCCCTCTGATCATCCTCATGGCCCTTCTCTGGACACGTTCCAACACCTCCATATCCCTCTTGTAATAGGGGCTCCAGAACTGGACGCAGTACTCCAGGTGGGGTCTCACCGATGCTGAGTAGAGGGGGAGAATCACCTCCCTTGACCTGCTGGCCACACTCTCTTGATGCAGCCCAGGATGTGATTGGCTTTCCAGGCTTTCAAAGTGCACATTGAGAGCTCATGTTGAGCTTCTCGTCCACCAGCACCCCCAAGTCTCTCCTCCTCCGGGCTGCTTTCCAGCCAGTCACTGCCCAGCCTGTATTTGTGCCTGGGATTGCCTCGACCCAAATTGCCTCGACCCAGATGCAGGACCCTGCACTTGGTCTTGTTGAAGCTCATGAAGTTGGCTTGTGCCCACCTCTCCAGCCTGTCAAGGTCCCTCTGGAGGGTTTCATGCTCATGAAACCTCAGCTGAGATTGGAACCTGATTTGTTTAGACGGTGTAGAAATTCAGCATCTTCTACTGCCACTGCCTTGTGAACAAGAAGGCATCAGGCACTTAGGATCATTTGAAAAACAAAAGGTTATTTTGCTGGGGAAAAGTCACTTCTCTCTTGTGCAGCAACTTCTCTAACAGACTTAATTTGTGAAATGGGAATCACTTCTCTGCCTTATCAGGATATTTTGAGACTCAGTTAATTGCTTTTTAGCTGATTTGGACATCTGTCGGTGCAGAGTCTTCACTAAATGTTAAAATTCATTGTCTTTGGCACTACTAATTGTTTTCTTACTCTCAATAATTAATCATCTTGCTGTAAACTCAACTGTCATAAATAACAAACACTAACAATTGTTTTGTGTTAACATGGTATTTAGAAGAAAACCCACTTCTCTGGCATCAATTTGATTTTGCAAGGTTCTTTTGTGGTTTTAGGTCTTGTTTTTCCATTGCTTTAGTATCTCCATTCCCCCCCCCCCCTGCAGAGATGCCTGCTGTCCTTCTATTTTCTCCTTCTCTAAATCAGCCAATTTTTTTAAAAGCATGTAAGCGTTCTCTTGCTTCCAATTCTAATTCCTTTCTCCATGGACACAACCTTTGACCTCCTCTGAGCGTGTAACCCTTACCAAAATGGTGTCTTTAATTAGGAGGGCAACAAGTCTCCAAGTTGTTCCAAGTTCTTAGTCCAGCACAGCTAAATATGCATACCATATTTAGCACTCTTCCCATTTGGCAGAGGCATCATACTGGTTTTTCAGCAGACACAGATGTTTGTTTTGCAGTATCTCAGTTTGCATCACCTCTTCCCACACAGCCAAGAGTGTCCAAAAGCCTTTGTGTTGCTCTTCTTGCTGGAAGTTTCTTACGTCAGATAATTTGGATGTTCCAACGAGGTAAATTATACTGAGGCTGCTGAGCTGAGTTATGATAGCAGTGACATCATTGTGTTTGGATTTCTCTAAGAATTTAACTCCAGACTCTGTGGCCTATAAAACAGTGTTAATAAGCACTTGGCAGAAAACTCAAAGATTTCATGGCTGGCTCTTCCCCAAACAGAAGTCATGCTCAACTCTGAAGGCATGTAATGAAGAGAGACCAAAGCACTTTTCAGGCTCGAGCAATATCTAATCTAATCTTGAAAGGAATGAGCCAGAACAAGCTCTCAAAGGAGCCTCCCCCCATCACAATTTTATTAGTAATGGTGGGTAATGAGAACCTGAAAGTGGTAGAACAGCTGTGAGTGGGTCTGGAAAAATCCAGTCAGATTCTGAAAATGTCAAAAAAAAAGAAGTCTATTTCTCAGGAGGGCAGAGCTGAGATAAACAGTAAATCTTGAGATGAACTCTGTGGTCTGCATTTTCCAGGAGGAGAGTGACGTAGAGCATAAGAGAAAAGCCTCATCAGACTATGCATACAGAAAAACCCAAACTTATCACATCTGAAGAGAGAGCAAATTTTAAAGGGTTCAGTATAAAATGAGATCATGCAGCCTGCATTTACCAGTATGCCATACTTGCCTGCTGTCTTCCTTCCATGAGGAAAAAGTGGATCACTTAATCTATATGGTGCTCAGTAAGTCAGTAAGACAGTGATAACACATGGGAATTAATTAGTTAAAATAAAAATAAGAGTACCTACAAAAATAATTACAGAATCACAAAATCACAGTATCACAGGACACATCCAGTTGGAAGGGAGCTCAAAGTTCATCTAGTTCAACTTTCGACCTGGCACCAAAAGGTCAATGCTAATCCATGTCCCTGAGTGCCAGGTCCACACACTGCTTAAACACCTCCAGAGATGGTGACTCCAACTCTGCCCTGGGCAGACCATTCCCATGTGGCCAAAGAACGGAAAGAAGCTTTTAAAAGCAGTTGGCTTATTTGACCTTGCTACATACAGCTGAAAGAAGAAATGACTGCTTGTGATAAGTAGAATAGAATAGAATAGAATAGAATAGAATAGAATAGAATAGAATAGAATAGAATAGAATAGAATGGAATGGAATGGAGTGGAGTGGAGTGGAGTGGAGTGGAGTGGAGTGGAATGGAATGGAATGGAATGGAATGGAATGGAATGGAATGGAATGGAATGGAATAGAATAGAATAGAATAGAATAGAATAGAATAGAATAGAATAGAATAGAATAGAATAGAATAGAATAGAATTAACCAGGTTGGAAGAGACCTTTGAGATCATAGAGTCCAACCTATCATCCAACACTATCTAATCCACTAACCCATGGCACCAAGCACCCCATCCAGTCTCTTCCTAAACACCTTCAGTGATGGTGTCTCCACCACCTCCCTGGGAAGCCCATTCCAATGCCAAATCACTCTTTCTGTGAAGAACTTCTTCCTAACATCCAGCCTAAAGTACAGCAGCTGTTCTACATATGATGGAAGTGCAAGACCTGTTTTAGTTGTGGCTTTAGGGTGGCATAAAAGCAAATGGGAATAGTTTGGTCACAGGTAAAATTATGCTGAAAACTAAGAAGTGTTCTTTATTTTCAGTCAGGGTGATTCCCCTCAAAGTGATAGTGACCTGAGAAAGTTCAAGCAGCACCATGACAAATTTGTGGTAGGAATTATGAGACATGTTTAGGAAAAGAAATCCAGTTTAAAGAGTCTGGATGTGCCTTCTAGGTTTACATTTTCATGAAAGAGGAAGTAGTGGACTAAGGAAGGAAGAAAGGAATAAGAAAGACCTTTTGTTGTTTTCTTGTTTTCTTTCTTTGTTTCTTTTCTCTCTTTCTCTCTTTCTCTTTTTCTCTTTCTGCCATTATTCCTCTATCCTTCTTTATTTCTTTTATATTAATTTTATTACAAGCTCTTTGGGGTTGTGCTGGGCAAAGTTGACTGCTTAGAGCCTTGCCATGCCAAGAAGAGCCACAGATGCTCAGCACCTCTTCATACAGTAGTGAATAGGCAGCAAAACTCTATCTCACTTGCAGTCAGTGAAGATCCCTGTCTCTGGAAATTAGTTTCAAAGTGTATGTACTTTTTGTGACATTGGCCTGAGCAGCTAAGAAGGGCAGAAGCCATCACAAATAAAGCTGCCATTTTCATAAGGTACAGTCAGCTATGATTTGTTTTCCTATAGGTAAGCTCGTAGTTACCCTAAAAAAGGTAACTCCAGTCCTGAAACAAACTTCCAGACCTGCAAAACTCTTGCAGTAATCTACCAGAGAGAACATAACCTGTAGGAGGTCAGCTGGATGTATTGATTTCAAAGGATTTCTGTACCACTAAATTACTGTAATCCTAAAAATGATATTCAGGTGATTTTGCAACCCCCTCAGCTGCTCATTGCCTTGAGCTGTAATGCAGGCTGAGCTGTCATCTTCATGCATGATGATGATGTTTACAAGTTAGCCTCTTCATCTTGAGTATGAAGAAAGATGTTGGTGTGTAGTGCCAAAAAATATCAACCCAGAAAGGAGAAGGGCATGGGTTCCACGAACTAGATATTTGGGAAAGCTGCATAGAAACAAAGACAGGGATTTTTTTTCTTCTTCTTCCTTCTCATGCATTCACTTTAGCTTGACCTAAATTGCTAATTAATGCAAATTTTCCCAGTGAAAAAGGATTATGGATATTCTTTTCCTTATCAAGTTTTGGACTAGCAAATCCTTAATCCTTGCAATAAACTTCCTCTCTAAGATAGGCCTTATAATTTTTTTCCTTGCTTTTTTTTTTTCTCCTGATATGGAAGACAGATACTTCTTTCCCCATTTATCAGTCATTTATCTTCTTCGCATTCTGAATAAATCTGTATTTGGTCCTGGTCCAGACCTAAGAGGATAATGAATTCCCTTGTTCACTGAGGTTACCACATCATCAGACAGTGTTTAAGTAGCACAGGCAGTTCATCATTCATCCAGCTTGGCTGTGCTGTGTCATATGGCACGATATGGTATTTCAAGGTGAGAGGAGTCACATATTGCAAAATGTTATGCGAAAGTCTTTACAAGGGAGATAAATATAGGTGAAGAAAGCACTGCAAATAGCACAACCCCCCACTTCCCAAAAAGATTAGGAAGGCAGTAGGTGGCAATGAGAGGCCCCTCTGCCCTGGGGTATCCTGCTGGCTGAGCAGCAAAAGCATAGTTGCAGGTTTGCCACATGCGGTGATCCTTTGAATTGGTATGGCCCAGTTCTGTGGGTAATCCTAGACAGCTCTGATGGATGAGACCTGTGAGCCCCCCACAGCAGAGGGATCTGGCTTCTGCCAATTAACAAATCTTTTTCACTGAGCTTTGGGAAAGTCAAAGTGCTATGAGTATGTGAAAAGAGAGATTTACCAGCCATTTGTAGCCAAAACAAGTCAGTGGACTACATATGTATTGCTATCCAGCATGCTGCAGCAGTGGACAGGGAAAAGGATGTTAACAAAAATGAAGTTCATTATTTGCTGTGAGACAATGAAGTCTTTTAATCTCCCAGCCTTGTCAAGAGGTGATCCTTTTATGCCATGATGTAAGAGTACGTGAACAATGGTTTTTATAATTTATCTTCACCGGATTTATCTTCAGGTTCTTTCCTTGTTCCTATATAGGTCATATTCATCTCTCCCCTTATCCTTTTAGATATATGCATCACCACTAATTAAAAGAATTATTTAATTATTAAAATATGATCCTGATCCTAGACACAATTAGTTGTTATGCCTCTTGCAATGAAAAAGTGACAAACATCCTAAATCATTTTGTTTTCTCCCAGACTGTCCAGGTTTTAAGTGGATGAAGGCCCTATCTGTTTGTTCCAACCCTGCCAGCAATAATGGCTAGAGGGCATTCTGTAAAACCAATAGTTTCTGTTTCCCCTTTTATTTCATTGAAGTGTTCTGCCTTTTAGTTTCAGCCTTTCCTTCCTGTTCTCTGACCTCTGAACATGATTAGCCCATACCCTGAATCACCTGACACAGCAGGCAGCATCCCAGAGGGTCAGTGCTTTGTCATCAGAGATTAAACTAGGCTTAAAAACATATCGGATCCTTAAATTGAAGTCAGTGTTTGAATGCACTTTCAAACTAGCCTAAACAAGCTCTTTTAGTCCTTTCTGCACTCTTGGCCAGAGCAACAAAGAGAATTGCAATTTAATGAAAACATAAGGCTCAATGGAAAATAAAAACCATGAATATATATCTAGTAATTAAAAAAAATATATATGCAAATATGAGTTTAGCATTTCCTGAAATTTGAGAAGTTGTAATCTAGATTGATATGGATTTTTCATAATTAGACTTGAAAAACATCTGTGCTAGAAATGTGAGATTTTTGAGGAGACAGACTGGAGGATAATTTTAAACTGAAGAGATTGGAGTCCCATCCCTTGTTTCATCATAGATACTATTGGTCACCTGAGAAAAGGCTATACTGTACCCAGACAGCATATGTCCTTTTCTGGGTTTAAGTCACCTGTCAGTAGAGAGGGGATAGCAATACCTCACCCTGCAGTCAGGTCTGATAGGCTCCACAGGGCAAGAACTCCTCTAACTAGGAAATGTAGGAAGCATCCAATAGGTTGCTGGTGTTGGTTAGGGTGCATTGGTGCTGTGGTGATGCTTGCTGTCAAACAACATCACATGCTAAACTGACATGAAAAAACCTAGAAGCTATGCTTCCATACAGACAGGATTTTGGTGGTTACTCAGCCAGAGTGTGAAGAACATTGGTAGGGAACCTAACTGACTACACTTAACCTTCTTTCCTCATCTTCCAGTGGATAAATGCAGCAGTTCACCAGTTCAGCAAATGCAGGATATATTGGTGGGAGCCAGCAACACATTGTGAACATCTTATCTTGTCTGTGTGTGTTTCAGGCACTGACATAGGAACAATGTAGTTAATATCTGAATGCAAAGGATTGTCTGTGAGGAAGATAATGGGAGTAAGAGAAACATGGTGAAGATCCATCTATTGACAGAAATGTATAAGGAGAGAATTTCCTTCCTTTGTGTCTCTAAACTGGTTTTACTGATTACATCTATCTTCACCACAATAGCAAAAAAGGCAATATAAATTAATACCCTCAAGCACTAAAAATGGCTATTTGTCTTGATCCACTGTCCAGGACTGCATCACTGTGCCACTTTATCCAAATATGATTACAATGAATATGCTTTTCCAATGACAAATTCACTGATCATCAGTATAGCTCCGAAAAAAAGGGCAATTTTCCCTGCTTCTAAACCAAAATGAGGTAAAGGTTTCCAATGATATCTTGGTTTACCTCTAAACAGAGATAGAAGACAATTGACAATAATTAACCTCATACAGGAACTGCAAAGTATTTTGTTTTCTCTTTAAGAATACATTTATATTAAAACTTCTGAGCAATTTTGAAAACCAGATGAACCTTTCTGGTGACTTGTGTATCAAACATACATGTGCCAATAGTTACATACTGAAATAAGAGGCCATTTTTATGCTCTGAGTTTAGGTGGTGGTTGGGCTGTTTACCTGGGGCTTTCACAAATCACCTTGAAAATAACAATTGTTAGCAAAGTCTGCACTTTCCCCCCTGAGTGATTCTGCTAGTGTATTCCACATCTGCCCTTAAATCTGGCATCTTGATGTCCAAAAGGGGTTGACCCTGTCTTTCACATTGGTAGCTGGTATAGGCTTCCCTTTCTTTGCCTGAAGGGTTAAGTGGGCTAAACATATTCTTGGCATAACCAGGGGACAGAATGAATGGGGATGAATGAATGAATGAACTAACAAGTGAATGGAGCAGCTTATCTGCTCCTACTCCAGTCTGTTTAAAGAGAAGATTGTCGTTTTAATCATTCAGGAAATCCTTTTCAGAGGGGAGTCCCTGCTACCAATCCCCTTCTGATTCCTTGCTTCTCCTAGCTGGGTCTACGCAGACATACTCAGCGTACCTGTTGTGTTGGCATATGGAAATTTGTTGCTCAAGTTAAAAAGAGAGCGTGCAGCACCATCACTGCAAAAGAGTTGAAGAAACAGAAAGGACTTAACTAAAGTGATGAGGTAGAGGGTTACACTTATGATTCCTTAAGGAAATCAGCAGTCATATACAGTGCGCTGCAGATCCTTTCTAAATCCTGATGTATCTGCCTAAGTTAAAGAATACAAAAGAAAACAAAATCCAGGTGTATCTTAGTCTTATTTTTCCCCCTCCCGCATTAATTGTGATTACAGACAAATGACAAGCTGTGAAATATTTTGCTGAACTCAGTCTTTGTTCCCTTTTTCCTCCCCTCTATGAGACGATGAATGGAGGTGGGTAATACCGCACTTCAGACAAATGAAAGGTGTGGAGCGAGTCATTCTCCTAGGTGGATGTGGAGGAGGGAGTCAGAGACAAGCTGCAACAGCCCTGCACTTTGCTTTGGAGTCTATTATCCCAGTCTGAATAGCTGGTTGTATTGCGTCAAGCCCTGTGGTCAGCTGTGCCTGAGATGTACATTCCACAGCAAAGGCTGATGATGTAATGCCTTTCGATCCCCTCATCCCCCTACCCCTTCCCCAGCTCCCCTTTGCCTATGGGGCTATTACCCTCAGTATTCAGAACTGCCCATGCTACAGGCTCGTTACAGTAGTATTATTACAGTGATGTTAGAACACCTTCCCTCTTCAGCGACTTTCCCTCTGCTCTAGGACATTAGCAAATAAAGCACAACAAAAAGAGAAAGTGAAAAGAAAAAGAAATAAAGGAAAATCTTACCCTCTTTTTAAAAAACTGAAAGGCTGAGCACTTCTTGACTGGAAATCCATTCATGTCTTTGTTGACCATTTTCCACAGTGAAGGGTGCACAGTGGTAGATCCAGTGTGGCACTTGCTCGGCGTATCCGTTTCCTTCTGTATCCCTTTAGTTAATCGAGGCAGAGCAGGACGGGAGACTCACCAGCACGGCTCGGGCAGCCGTCCTCTACACATTCATCCTGCTGCACCAGCTACTGCAGCAGCAGCAAGCAAGCAGCAGCCTTTTCCAGCTTTCAGATGCAGTACACTATTAGCTTCTTAAAAACATCCCCTAAAACACACACTCCTATAAAACCCTGTGACAGCTTTCAGATCACAGGCAGAGATCTGTCTCAGGCTAAGTGGGTTTCACACAAACCCAAGTTCTAACATCCTGTGGGTGCTACTGGTACCTCATGCTGTATAAGCAGTGAGGTTACTGTGCTCAATTTGCTATTCTTCTTCAGGTGGTGTGATTCACTGCTGTTTGAGATGAGAGCTGGTTTTGATTGTGCAAATTCCAGCGGGAGCTGCAGTTCAGCAACAGCAGCGAGAGAGAGAGAGAGAGAGGGAGGGAGGGAGGGAGGGAGAGAGACATGCACAGGCAGAGCAGCTGAACACAAATAACCATACAAAGGATAGGAGAAAGGCTCGTGCAAAGAAGTGCTGAAAGGCAGTATGTTTCCCTTGGGAGAATGACAATGATAGCTCTTGTTTTCTACATGGACAGTTTTTGAGCAAAAGGAAAAGATATACAGGTCAATTTTAAAAATGGGGTTGTTTTTTTTTTTTTGTTATGTTGCTCTCCTTGCAATGATTTAGACAGTGATACTTTGGGAAAAAAAGGTCCATTGGGTGATCAGTGCAACACTGGGTTATGGGACAGGACACCTTGCAGACAGAAGCACTGAAGCTTCCTTAGGAAGTTCAGTGAGCTTAATGGAATCCACCACATGTAATGCAGTTAAATGTAAAGCAAGCAGACACAGAAAGATTTGATCAGATATATCTGTAGAAATATAGCTATAAAGCTTTTAAAACTATAAGAATTATTATGTGACAGAAAAATAGGGATGAAAAGGATCTTGAAAGGACACATTGTTTAAGCACCTTTGTATTAAATTCAATGGAGTTGAATATCACCAAGCCCAGTGAAGCCAATAACGTGTGTTTAACTTCACTGTAAAGTATCTTTTAATTAAGCTGTGTTTTCCAGCAAAGTCTGGAAATATAAAATAGCATCCTATGTTCCAGGTTAATAAACCTCAGTTTCAAGAAAATACCTTATTTCTGATATTGATCTGGCTTCTAGTTCTAGCTGTAGCTTCCTGGCAAACTTTTTCTATGAGGTTGATCAGCCCTGTTGTACGAAGCACATTTAAGGACACTGGTCTACAGTCACTTCTCAAGGATCTTTATGATTAGGTAAATAGACTGAGCATTTCACATTTTTCAGTGGAAGTCTAGACTTTTCTATAATGCCAATCTTCCTCTCCTCTCCTCGAGTCTCCTCTCCTTGAGTCTCCTCTCCTTGAGTGTCCTCTCCTCTCCTCGAGTCTCCTCTCCTCGAGTCTCCTCTCTTCCTCTCCTCGAGTCTCCTCTCTTCCTCTCCTTGAGTCTCCTCTCTTCCTCTCCTCGAGTCTCCTCTCTTCCTCTCCTTGAGTCTCCTCTCTTCCTCTCCTCGAGTCTCCTCTCTTCCTCTCCTCAAGTCTCCTCTCCTTTCCTCTCCTCTCCTCTCCTCAAGTCTCCTCTCCTTGATTCTCCTCTCTTCTCCTTGAGTCTCCTCTCCTTGACTCTCCTCTCCTTGAGTCTCCTTGAGTCTCCTCTCCTCAAGTCTCCTCTCCTTGAGTCTCCCCATGTCTCCTTTCAGTAGTGGCAGTGCTTAAAAGAACACTTTGATGGAGAAGTATTTTGGGGGTCTAGGATGAAAATTCTTATGAAAATTGTAAAGCCCCATCCTGGGTCAGAAACTGGAATACTCCTTTGAGAAGCTACAAGTTCAAAATCCAAGCAACACAAAAGCCATAATCTTGAGTTTGGGCATTCTTATCAGACTGTTCAAAGCAGTGGGTGAAAGAGTCAATATCTCATCAGAATTGTTCTGCTTTCTAGAGCTAATTGTGACTGCAGCAAGACAGGGATTTTTCTGCTCTGTTTCCCTGTCTGGGGGTAATTAATTTCACCAAGGAGAAGTTAAGCCCAGTCTCTGAAAACTGACCAGCAATTCAAGTGTCCAGCTAGAGGCATGTTGAATGGATGTTCAGAAAATCTAGAATTCTCAGCTTCAGCTTAGGCCTCTTTGAACTGAGAACCACTCTCTCTACCCTGCAGACCATCTCTCAGTCTCTAGTCATTTGGGAAAAATCCCTCATTAATCCTCTCCTGCACTTTAGAGCTGTCAGACCTATATTCTGGTACTTATAGACAGGGAAGTAGACAATGGTGAAGGTCCAGTTTTTATTGGTGGCATCTCTCAGTACTCTATTCTGAGCACAAGGTGCTTTGTCTGCTAATCTGATATGCAAGGAAACTATTGTTGAGAAATGGCTTTCACTCAGGCAAACCAGGCAGCTTGCTGTGCACATACATTTATTTTTGAGATCTTTGATCTATTCATCCACAGCTTTGATCTGTCTCTCAGCCTCAGATATTTCTCTAGAGGGCTCAGTACTATCTTCTCTTTCACAGAAGCATTTTTGTTGCCTCTACCTCCTCCAGAAGATTTCCAGACTGCTGTCTGAAATACCTTTCTCCTTACAGCCTTCTAAACCTGGCACCCTACATGCTGCAGGTGGTGGTGGCAGGGCCTTGGCCTTCACATGGTTTCTGCTATTTATTTAATTTGTCCCTTTTTTCCATCTGGACAAACTGGACACTTAAGTTTATTTTTATTAGACAGAAAATATTCCAACTATATTTAAAGTAGCCTGAAAAAGTACTGTAGTGATTATTTTTTCAGATAGGTGAATTACTGCGAAGGGAATGAGCTAGGATACTATCCCTGCATAATGTAAAACCCTTCCAGACTCTCCAAGATATTAATATTTTGGTAGAAATTCTTCTCAGCTAAGATCTTATTGACATTGTGGCCACATAGGATTTATTTGCAGACTTTCCTACTACAGGTATAGCAAGTGACTCAGTGGCTGCAGAGCTTATATCTAGCACTGGAGATCAAAATGTCCTTTAGAGAATCAACGCCATGTATCTGGTTTTACAGCAGTAAATGAAGATTTAAAGCCAGAGATATTTTTCTAAGCAAGAGTGTTCCACTTTATTATGGTGGCAAAAGGGTGGCTTCATAATTAAACCTGAAATAAGCGTGAAAGTCCATGTTCACTGTGTTTAACTGCAATGAAAAGGCATAAAAATTGAGTAGGGAAATAAGAACTCCAGCCAAACCAACCCCTTCAGTGGCGCTTTACTGTGACTGTCATGAAACACCAAGGGCTTTCATCAACTTGGTGTCCTGCCAGATGTGCCAAGCACTTTAAACAAGTCCTACAGGTACTTCAGGCTTTAATGGTCTTTAGCAGTTTCCATTAAACTGTCATATATTCACCCAATGACAAAATAAGTCTTTGTAAGGTCAGTCAGAAAAGAAATGCATGGATATTCTAGCTGCAAAAATTTGCAGAGCTGTAAAACACATAGTAGCTTTTGAATCCCTGTAAGGCAGCTCCATAGGAGAACAGGATTTTTTTCATAGCAGATCTTCTTGAAGAAGTAGTATAAAGTTAGATTAATGTAGTATGCAGAAGGCACTAAGCATGAACCAGAACCCTTATTCTGTCCTAGGTTTTAAAAACAGAGAATCCAAATAATTGGCTTTGCCTTTAAGCACTTATAAGTACAACGTAACAAGTAACTGGTGTTAAATCAGTTCAGGGTATATCAGGCAACAAGCAAATCATACTGATGAGTTCAATCAGCGACGGCCTCAGAAGCCTAACTCATGTTCTTATTGCCCTGCCTAAGAAGAATATTCATCATGAAGTCTCGTGTTTTAACGTCACAGCTCTTCATGACTTTCATTTCGCTGCGTTTTCAAAGTTGCTTACCTCTGTGGCACGGACCAAAACTACACGTTAAAGATAATTTCCAGTAGTCTTGCCAGCTACATGTTCTTACACAGATGACCTGTCATCTAGTGCTCTTCCTCTCCCTTCACTTGTGAGCAGGAAATGGGGGATAGCTTGACAGAATAGCAGAATCACAAAACATTAGGGGTTGGAAGGGACCTCCAGGGATCATTGAGTTCAACCACCCTGCCAAAGCAGGATCACCTGGGGCAGACCGCACAGGAAAGTGAGAATGAAAACTGAGGAGAGAAAAATGAGAGCTTGGCCCTGGCAGAGCTTTTTCTATCTCCAAAAATAAGGCTAGTTGAATCCCCATATGGATTTACACTCAGCTCTGCCTTTTCTTGACAATTCCTTGGTCTTGCCAGCATGTACATTTTATAAACACCTTGCTTACTCCAGCTCTCATGTGTTCTCTATCTTGTATCATTCATAAGCAACACTCGTCCCCAGGCTCCTCTTTATGTTTGCCACTGTGCTGTATTGCCAAGCCTGTTCCTGATCACAGGCAACCCAAGACAATATGTATGGCATGGTGCTGCTTGTTGGCCAGGTTTTCCTTCTCTTCATCTCTGCTTGTTCCTTGCCCTCCCATCATTGCAAGTAATGGATATGTGAGTGATGCAGAAGAAGGTTCATCCTACCATCACCACATTCACATATCAGAAATTAAAGCTGATGATACAATACTTATCAACAAAATTTAACAGAAATAGTACTGTTGCAAAGAGACAAAAGCATGCTTAGCACTTTGGGAACTTGCTCAAACCTAGCACTGTGTCCACTCTTGGCATTTCATCCCTCTCCTTTGAGAAGTATTTTGAGGGTCTCGTCACAGTGCTGTCAAAATCTTCTGATTGTCAAACAATTTTATTCAGGGAGAAACTAAAACATGATGGGATCTTCAGGAAGTTGTGGTACTTTCCTAAGGTATGAAGGCAGAAGAGGGTAAGGGAATTTCCTTAGCTGTGACAGATGAAGAAAAGACCCTTTTGATGATTGCTGCTGAGATATACGGCATAGCCAGCGGCACTGGGCAGGCACTCCAGCTCTGCCGTCAGCTGACAGGATTGACCATGCTGGCCTTCAGCAGCCTGTGCTTACTGAACAGAAAAGGACATCTATCCACTCTCCAGTATTTCAAGCTTCTTAAAAATGGCTTACAACAGTTTTTATTCATGTGCCATATCAGAACCAATTTGAAGGGATGATAGCCTGAAATTCTTCCAGGCCTGGAAGCAATTGTTCCGTATTTCATAGGTGAGCTAAAATCCCCTTCTGTGCAGCTGCACGTATTTCCCATTTCTGGCCTAAGGAGAGCAGGATATATAAAACCTATTCCACAAATAAGAAAGGAAAGATGGACGAAAACATCCATCTATATCCTATAGCCCGCAAAACAATCACCAGAAAATAATGAGCTTTGCTGGCTGCTGACCTGAGCAGAATTCAAACTGTCAAAATTTCTGTGACCAAGATCGGTCTGTTTAGCTGAAGAGCCCAAGTGCTTTTAATTTTTGCATACTTGACTTTTGCTGTTTGATTATTTCAGGCATCTCATTTCCTCAAGTATTACTTAGAGGAAGGATGAGAATAAAGTGATACAAGGAACCGTGAAATGAAATAAAGTAAAACTGACACTCACAAAAGAGAGAGGTCTGCTGCTAAAACAAGTCAAATTTCACTGAAATAGCTAGAGATGCTTTGTTTGTGCCAGGACTCTGTTTTTCCCAGAAAAGTACAATCTAGAAAAAAAACAACAAACCAACAACAGGATAGAGCACGTTCATCATTGTTTCCATTGGCACTTAGTTAGATTTCCTAACTGTATCTTGACTGATCTCTGAGGTTTTTTAAAGATAGGGAGCCAAAAAGGATTAGGAAAGAAAAAAAAAACTTTTATGGAAACCTTATTGAGTCAAAAATTTGCTCTGGCTTCTTTTTCATTCCTTGAATCAATTCACAAAGCAAAAGCTCTTTTTAGCCCCATCAGCACCTTCACAGCAGAGCCTGCCAGAGTCGGTGCCAGGACTGAATGAGCACTCTGTGCCTGCTCTCCCTGCAGCTCTCCCCTGTTCACCCACTGGCACAGACACCTGGTTTGGCACAGCACTTCTGTGGCATAGCCCAGCACTAGTGGGATCTTCCCAGATGCTAGCAAAGCACAGCTGGATGTGCCACCCTGGACAACAGCTTGTTGGATATGCCACCCTGACCACAGAGCTTGTCAGGTAGAAAGAGGCCTGCAAGTAAGTAAAGCCCCTACAAAATTATTCTGCAAATGATAAATAAAAATAAATAAATAGACAACAGTATTGAAATAAAGGCCTTATCATGACTGTATTTTGCTCCCATTTACTTTCCCTGCTATCCACCAGGAAAAAAGCTGATCTCATAACATTTGCAGGGATGGGGGTTTATGAACCATGGTGTTTCTAAGCAGACAGACACTGATAAAGGGCCAAGTTGGGACGGATTTAAACAAATTTGTGATATTTTAGGGGTGGAGGTGTGTTAGCATCTGTCCTGTATATTTGGGAGGACAAGATTGAAATAATACCTAGTTACACAGGGCTTAGTCTGTATTTCTACTGCCAATACCTCAAACATGGAATCATTACTGGTTTGGTAATGTTGGCAAATAAGCATGCTCTGTGGAGTACACTATCATTTTGCAGGGGTTTGGTAGTTAGAGATAGCTTTTGCAGATTTATTTAAATGTGTGTATTGTGTTAATAAAATAAAGTAAAATAAAATAAAGTAAAATAAAATAAAATAAAATAAAATACAATAAAGTAAAATAAAGTAAAATAAAATATCACAGCTAGGACACACAGTTCTCTAGGACATTTGCCAGCACTGTCAAGGGCAGCTTTATGGGCAGGTATGCACAGGACCTAGGTGGAGATGCTGTTCATTTTCCTCAGCAGGCTCAGCGTGCATTATTCTTTTCTCATGCTGTGGAAATCTGCTCTCTCTGACTAGCAGGTGGAGAAAGGAATTATATCAACCATCCCTCTAGGCAAAAAAAATTCTACTGATTGTGACAGTAGTTAGGAGTTCTCATTGTCCTTCACTGTTTCAAGGGTTTTGTCTGCTGATCAGCTGGTATTATTGTCAGCTCACTTCAAACAGTGTTGTTTCATCTCTGCTCTCTTTTTCACTCATACCATGGAGCCATTAGGCAAGAACTGTACTGAATTGCCCTTATGACATCCAGTGACTACCACACTTAGCTTTTGCTGCCTCCTTTCCCTGGTGAGCCAGCCCTTGGGGGCGTACCTCTTGACATTTTGCTCTTGATTCCTTTTCATGGTGTATTCTAGGTCAATGTCTCCACACTCTCTACACTGTAGGAAATTTGTCCCTGTTTACTGTAATCTACTAGAATGGATGTTTTCCAGCGACTCCAGCCAAGTAAGTAACTGCATTTAATTCGAAACCTAAAATTCCTTTGTTTCACTCTGCTTTGCCATTTAAAAACAGGACAAATACCCCAAAGGTACAAAGTTAACAGCATGTACCCAGCAGTGTGTAGTCCATCTAAATCAGGCTTGCTTATGACTCCTCAGCACAGAAATGAGGAAAAAGAGTCTGATGGGACTAACACCGACATAAAAATATTCCCAAGAAATCTGATTTTTCTGAAGTATCAGGTGAGTCACAATTACTCATTCAGTTCTTCAATTGGTTGGGGAGGGGGATATGGAGAAATAGCTTATTAATAGTGGCTCATAACATCTAAAAATTGCAGCAGCCCACATGCTGTTCAGTCACAGTGACTGCCTTGCAGGGGAGACAGCCAAGATCCATCCAGCTTCCATTACTTCTCTCCCAAACTCGTGGCTTTGTCAATTCCCATTGCCATTAGACCCAAGATATGAGCTGTCTGTGTAGGAGTGTTTGCAAGCGGTATTTCTCCAAGGCACAGTGAAACACTGACACGCAGACTCTGATAATCCAAATCATCATCTAGCCCTGCAAAAGGGCAAACCGAGTGGCAGTGCTGACTGACTTTGCATTAATTTTGCATTATGTCTCCAGATCTGCCAAGAAGTCTTTGTTTTGAAGACCTGGGCTGAGCAGCAATGGGATACACATAAACATTTGGCATACTAGCAGGGAGAAAAGGGCTAAGTTGCCTCCTCAGAAGACTGTGGTTTCAGTGGTTCAAAGACAAAAGAGGCATTTATCAGAAAATATTTGTGTACAGAAATTTGAAAACCTTAGGTAATGTTATGACTGAACTATTTTATTTTCACAGTAAACTCAGCTATGGCAACCCTCAATTTATAGCAAAGCAAATTAAAGTCACTAATTGTTTCATATGTGCAATGTGGGAATTGCAGTTTCATTTATAATGAAACTTAGATTACACCATAATTGCTCTGGCAGAAAAATGACTCCATTTTCAGAGGCTTCTGCTGTGTTCTCAGGCTGTGTCCTTGTCTGAAGTAGTTTTTATATTCCTTGACTAGTATCATGCTATCACACCTCTTAGGCTTTCCCAGAATTATGATTCATATTGCCCCATTCTCCAAATCCAGATAAATTCAATGGAAAAGCTCTCCTTTAGGTGGAAAAGTAAATAGAAATGCATTGCTCTGTGCAAAATCCCAGGGGAAATATCAGCTCATGCTTTTTATTTTGCTCAGGAGACTTTTGCACTTGACGTGTCCTCTGATGCTTTTCCTCTTACAGAAAGTCAGTTTCTTTGTAGAAGGAACTTCTGCCTCTTCCTACCAGGGCTTATCTAGTAATTGCCTGCAAAGTATGAGCATGTCTGCACTGAACATCTGGAATGAAAAAATATCATTGCAAAGACCTTCATGAACATGTTCCTAAGGTAATTAAATGCATAAATCACATTCCACATGACCTTCTCCCTCCTGTAGCATGTTTTGTTTCACACTCATCCATGAAGATCACTGCCAAGGTGGTTGTTGGTATATTTTGTGTGTTACAGTTGGTATTTCTACAGTTGGTATTTCTACTATATGTTTGCACTGGTGAGACAGTGGTTTATGACTTCAAACAGTTTGTAGCAGAGATCTCATTTTCTTGGATTTCTATGTCTAGTGTCTACAGGCCTGAGAGCTTTATGGAATAATACATAACAATTACCTGAAGTTTATGAGCTGTGCTGCCTTTACAATTTTTTCCAGTGTCCTATTATGAAATACTGTAACCATCCATAGGCATAGGAGGGGAGGAAATCTACACTTCTAGTTCCATAGAATCCCTAGTGTAGTTACACACAGTACAGTGAAAGAACAAGTACTTGTAATTAACGTTAACAGATACGGGCATGAAGTGACTGGCAACGCCGTATAATTGCGGCCCAAAGCAGGGACACTTGCCACTGAGACCAAGGGGTTGTTTACATGTCATTGATACCAGGATTTAACCACAAAGAAGCAGCATTTGGTTTCCTCAAGATCAACTCTCTGCAGTCTGAAAGTGTGAGGGAAATGTGTTAGGCCACTTTCTGGGCAACCTTTTGTGAAAATGAAACAGATTTCCAAGATATGAGATAATGAACACCTGAAATAAAGCTTTTTTTTTCCAGATGACTTCAGCCTTTTCATATTAAACACGCTTCCTGCAATTTTTCTGAGTAACCATTGTAGGCATCATCAGCAAAATGCTTTAGCATTTAGCTGGCATTACTAATGAATTTTTATGTGACACACCTCTGTATTGGAAAACCTACTGTATTAACACCAAATAGTTTAATCATTTAAGCCTGGATTATTTAGCAGCTTTTCCTTACATTTCATAAATGCTCCTGACATGTTTCACTGTTCTTGCTATAAACCACAGATGTGACATGGGCACTCATTTCTTCTATACACTTGAGCAAAGCACTGGACAAGATGTGCCACTCTTTTAGAAGATCTCAGTGTGCTCAGCTGGAGAACCTGTTCAAATTTATTGTGATGTGGTTTTTGTTTTTCTCTGAGAGTTTTTGATCAATTTTATATTTATCTCCTTGAACTTTCAATAATTCTGCATTAGTAGAGGCTGAATTTATGGTAAGTACACTGCATCTCTCAGTATGTCATGATTGTGGTCTTCCAGTATCTGAAGGGCGCCTACAAGAAGGCTGGGGAGGGACTTCTCAGGATATCAGGTAATGCTAGGACTAGGGGGAATGGAATGAAGCTGGAGGTGGGGAGATTCAGGCTGGACATGAGGAGGAAGTTCTTCACCATGAGAGCGGTGAAGCCCTGGAATGGGTTGTCCAGGGAGGTGGTTGAGGCCCCGTCCCTGAAGGTGTTTAAGACCAGGCTGGATGAGGCTCTGGCTGGCCTGACCTAGTGTGGGGTGTCCCTGCCCATGGCAGGGGGTTGGAACTAGATGACCCTCATGGTCCCTTCCAACCCTGACTAATATTATGACACTATGAATTTGTAGGTAGGCTAAAAAACCCTTCTTTGATCAGTTAGAATAAATGTCTTGGTTCAGGTAGCCTCAAAAATATCCATTAACAATTAACATTAGCGCTGAGGTACATCCCAAAATGGATCATGTCAAATTACATTCTTGATCAAACATGCAGAGATGTCTGATGATGCTGGAGAAATACAATTAGCAAATGTGATTGTAATCTATCATAAACCAAATCAACATATGGAAAATGATTCAGACAATGCTCTGGGAATTGAAAGAAAATTCGTATGTTAGAGTGTCATAAAGCAGACATGGCCATGAAAGGAAAGGAAAGTAAAACTAATTAAATCATTTCCAGTAAAAAGCACTTTTCATTACAAATTTCCATATGTCAAAACAAACACTATTCATATAAAAGGGTTGGGTTTAGTAAGTCTCAGGGTAATTTAACTTACAAATTGTCAAAATACCTCATTTTTGTTTCTCTAAAGGGCAAGTCTTCTTTGCTGACATGAAATTCCCTTTTCTCTTCAGCAATGTTAATTAGCACTTTGTGAAAAAAGTTTTTAAATAGTAATTATAAAAATAAAAGTTTTTAATTAAACTTAGAGTTTTTTAATATTGTGGCAGCACACAGAATTTCTTTTTCTTTGTCCTAACTCAGGACAAAATCCCTACACATCAGAAGCCTGCTTTGCATTCACGCCTTGCACACGTCAGCATTTGATTATCTCAGCGTACTGTACCATTGATTTTAGTTAGTCATGAAACAATCTCAGCATTGTTAAACCTATGCAAACTTCTGAATTCTGTATTTGGGGCCTCATTTTTTTCAGTGTGTCTTTTCAGACAGATGCAAGATTTAAATGCTTAGCATTTTGCACTCTTTTCCCCCTAGACAAGAGGACACAGTCTCAAGCTGCACCAGGGGAGGTTTAGGCTGGATGTTAGGAAGAAATTCTTCACAGAAAGAGAGATTGGCCATTGGAATGGGCTGCCCAGGGAAGTGGTGGAGTCACCATCACTGAGAGGTGTTTAGGAAGAGTCTGGATGAGGCACTTGGTGCCATGGTTTAGTTGATTAGATAATGTTGGATGATATGTTGGGTTCAATGATCTCAAAGGTCTTTTCCAACCTGGTTAGCTATTCTATTCTATTCTATTCTATTCTATTCTATTCTATTCTATTCTATTCTATTCTATTCTATTCTATTTTGATTAGATAGTGTTGGATGATATGTTGGGCTCAATGATCTCAAAGGTCTTTTCCAACCTGGTTAATTCTATTCTATTCTATTCTATTCTATTCTATTCTATTCTATTCTATTCTATTCTATTCTATTCTATTCTATTCTATTCTATTCCATTCCATTCCATTCCATTCCATTCCATTCCACTCCACTCCACTCCACTCCACTCCACTCCACTCCACTCCACTCCACTCCACTCCACTCCACTCCATTCCATTCCATTCCATTCCATTCCATTCTATTCTATTCTATTCTATTCTATTCTATTCTATTCTATTCTATTCTATTCTATTCTATTCTATTCTATAAATAGCTGTTGCTTGTTATGCTTTTCTCTACCATCCAGTGCAAATCCTTCTGCTGCTGTTGAATTAATTTGGAACCACAAGTAATTGGAGGAGTTTTCTACCTAAAAGCATTCAATACAGTAGTTTCTGACCTCTGCTTTCCCACATGGCAAAAGGAACATTAAAATTTATAGCATGTTTAACAGGACAGCAAATCTGGGCTTGGGTACATTCAAATAGAATTTAAAAAATAATATCTATGTGGGTAGCTTCTCAGCTACTCACCACTTACTTAGATGTCTTTGGTTAAGACTATAGTGCTGTCATGCCAAAGAGAAGCTGCCTTTCCAGAAACAGCTCTGAAATCAGTGCAGGGACTATATTATTAAAGCAAATCCTTAACCTTCGCACAGATCTTTATCATCAGCCAAACCTAAGCATCAAGGCTCTAGTTCAACGTACTGTCTTGAGTCAGAGGCAGCTATCTGCCTGTATCAGCTTCAATTTAATAAGGAATTAGATGGCAGTTTTGTGTTGAGAGTACTGGAGTAGTCTGTTCCCAAAATGATGAAGATGGTTGGTGAGTGAGGCAACACCTGTGCTGTGTGTTGAGGCAAGACATGAGCACATTTAGGGTTACTGGCCAGTAGATGCCTGGAGACTCTCTTATCCAGTGCTACATCTTTGTGGTAGGGTGAGAAAGTTCCCCACACACACACAAAAGATAAAACCACAGCTAAACTCAGTCGGAAAAGCAAATGAAACAAGCTGTATTTACAAGCAGAAATGGAATGCAATGAATATGTACAAAAATATACAATATTTACACTATATACAGAAATATACAGCAATGCATGTAATACAGGAGACCTTTTCCCCCCTGGCAGCCAGGGGGTTCCCCCTGTACCCCCCTTCTCCCTCCCTACCTCCCCTTTTTTTCCCAAAAAGGGTTAGAGAGAGAGAGAAAGGCAATTAAGGTGAAAATTCTGTTAGCTCAAAGCATATGCAAGAGTTAGTTTTCTTATCTGGTTAGCTCTGTTAATCCAAGGTCGCTCTGTTGCTTCAGCAAGAGAGAAGCCGACAGACCCACAGGAACAGAGAAGTGACTGACTCCAAACAGACTGAACCCAAAACTTTAAGTTGCATTCTACCTATCCACCAATGAAATTAGTTTAGAATATCTTTGTTTTTCAATACATTCAGCCAGAGTGTTCAGAAAGTGTCCATTTCTTAAAGGCACAGCCTAAAGCGGTCACAATCTTGGCTTTGAGCTCCATGAGTCCATAGCTGCTCAGTGGTTGATTTACTCAAAGCACAAGGAAATCTCCTTGTGTGCCACCAGATCTATACTGTGACTGTGAGGAAGACTTGCATCCATTTCAGCAGTAGCAGCTGCAAAGGTCCTCATAAGTATTATAGAAGCAGACACCAAATGCAAATGGCTGATGTCTCTGGGTCAACAAATATTGACTACTGACAGTTGTCCTGCAAGCCCTGTATTGCTTACAAGGCAGGCACTAAATTTGTGTAAGCACCATGTCATTTGTTTTGCTGTGTGTGGTGTGGGTCAGAGAAGATAGGCATGCGGAGCCAGGAATCATTAACATACTGATGCATATCTACCACTTATTAATGGAGTAAGACTCCATTGTCACTTGCTGACAGATCCAACTGGTGGCTACACTTAGCTGAATTAACTTAACTCTGGCTTTGATCAAGATCTCTGTTTCCATCACCCATATTGGAAGCCTCATGCTTAATCTGACAATATTAAAATCTGATTGAGTTTTCTGCAAGATCTGGGCTACAGAGAATTTAGGCTAAAATGCTTCCACTCAATCAATAATCTTCCAAATCTTCCTACAATTGACTCCTGAAGAAGGGAAATGTCCTCTTGGCATAGTAACAGCTGATGAGAATTACTAGTAAAATCAGTAACAAGTGACCTCCATCTCATTTGAGTGCAGATGGACAGCTTCAGGGCAGGGGGGGACATGGAATGATATGTAGTTGTGGGGTTTGTTCATCTCCAAGTTAATGAAGGTGTCACTGTGGCCTTATCATTCAGGATAAGATGAAGCCAAATAAGTTCCAATCTTGCTTCACTTTTCTGAGAAACAAACAAGAAATAACTACAACCAATACAAT
This sequence comes from Picus viridis, assembly GCA_033816785.1. Lineage (NCBI taxonomy): Eukaryota > Metazoa > Chordata > Aves > Piciformes > Picidae > Picus > Picus viridis. The sequence continues at coordinate 38,830,487 of CM066578.1, read as the reverse complement.
ACAATACAATACAATACACCAGGTTGAAAGAGACCTTCAAGATCATCACGTCCAACCCATCAACCAGTCATGATGGTGTAGCATATGTGAGAAGGAAATCAAACAGTTAACTAATCTGTCATTAGAAGAACACCCATCCAGTTCATCATCTGGGATATTTTTCTGATGACTGTAAAGGTATCATAACCCACTGTATTCTCAACTTAATTTCTCAGAAAAGGAGTGGCTCTGCCTAAAAAGGTCTCACTCACTCAATATTCTGTTTCCTAGAAAGAGGCACCACAACAGTCTCCTTCAGATTGCAAGCCTTCAATTTGTGGCTAAAAATGTTCCAATGCCTTCTTCATTGCTGCTTTTTAATATGCCTTGCCTTGCTGTCTAGGAAATCAGGCAAAACACTAAAATAAAAATACATTGATAATTATCTCAACAGGATGAAGCTGACTGTAAGGAGAACATGGAGCTACAATGGCGTCTTCATGCTAGAGTTCAAGACAATGAGAATATAGCAGCTCAGTCAGCCCCCACACATTAACAACTGAATCCAAAGGCAGTAACTAAATCTTCTGCATTATAGAATCATAGAATGGTTTGAGTTGGAAGGGATCTCCAAAGGTCATCTAGTCCAAACCTGCTGCAGTGAGCAGGGATATTCTTCACTAGATCAGGTTGCTCAGGGCCTTGTTGAGCCTGAACTTCAATAATTCCAGGGATGGGACCTCAACTACCTTCCTGGGCAACCTGTTCCAGTGTTCCACTACTCTAATGGCAAAGAACTTCCTTGTAACTTCGAACCATGGTCTTAATGTTATGTTAAACATTAAATAAATTGTTTCAAGCATGTAGCTGAACAGAAACTTCTAGGGATTTCTCATGTATATCCATACTTCAGTATCCAAGAGCGTCCGTCTGAAAGATGCGTGAGCAGAGCCATCCACTTCCTACCCCTGAAATTTGATATGGATAGATCTGGCCTTTGCTCAGTACTGTGTCCTCTGAGACAGAAGGTCAAGCAGTAAGGAGGTTTTTAGAGATTAAACCTTATCACACCAACCTCAGGACTGTGCATCCAAAATTTGGGTAAAAGAAGGTCAGATCAGCCTCATAATGAAAAAGAAGTTTGCTGTCTGATACAGATCCAGTCATCAGGGCAAGCAGGAGCCATAATGATCACAAAAGCAAGGGCAGAAGATATTAGCAACTGCTCAGTCTTTACCTAGAACAGACATTATGTTATGCTATGCTGTGTTTAATATATGGCTGGGTGAAAGTTTGATGCTGAAGTTTGGCTGATTCCTGTCATTATGCATGAAAATTTTGTTCAGTGATGATAAATATTGATCTGTAAACCTCTGCAGAGATCAGGAAAGACTTCTCGTTTTCAGACTATTCTTCTGATGCTACAACAATGTGACTCGGGACTTATTACACATGCCTGTTTCTTTTAAACTACAGTACTTACCTTCAGTGTCAGTTTTAGACACTGCCCCTGGAGCTACATGAAAAATGAAGTCTTGATCATTGCTCAGCTTTATGGAAATCCAGTGAAAGCAATTATGAGCCAAACCCTGAGAAGGTCACATATCTGAGTAAGAGCTTAGCAAGTGTGTCTGTGAGCAAGAGAGATCAAACGAAGTGCAGATGTACTCAGCTACTCACTGCCTCCATTGTGCTTGCCAACCTGATGCTAGCCATCACCACAACTCTAGGGTCCCCTCCCCATGCCATTACCCAGCAAGCACCGATTCAGATGATAGTATTTCTGTGAGTGAAATGAGAGGTAGATGTATTAATGAGCAGGGATGGGGATCACCATGTGACCCAGATGCCACTCTAGCTAGCGAAGAGTCTTACCCTGCCCAGTGGTGTCTGGTTTTCATCTGCCTGGGCTTTTGAAAGTTTCTGGGTAGGGTTATCATTTCTGAGGAGTCTTTGGTTGCAAGTTAAAAAAATCCTCATTTCAGTGCTTTTGTCTTACTGAATTATTCCAGAAGGAAAGGACTTAATACTTCTCCTCCTCCCATTTTACATTATATTTTTCTACCACTGAGGGAGACAAAAAGAAAATACAAGTGAAAAAAAGTCTTACTGGAATTTCACTTCTCTATTACTGCATTTTCCTTTTGCCTTTCTACATCATACCACTAAAATTCTCCCTCTTAGGAAAAGCCACTGAAATGTAACAGGTGGAATAACACATTGTAGTTTTGCAGAAATTAATTCATTCCAAATGAAATTACCTTTGATATGGTATACTTTTAAAAATAATCTCTTTTTTTGATTCCACCAGCCCCATGGTTCAATTTTCCAGGCTTGAAATAAAATAGGTGTACAGTTTCCTACGAGTCTTGTATGACTTCAGAAGAAGTAGGAGGACTTATGTTTTGTTACTGTAATTTTATCAGTCATTAAGGAATACTTTGGTAATAGTCAAATAATCATAATTTAGCACAGTATAGGAGCAGTCAATGGACAAAGGTATAATTTTGCTCTTCTGGTCTAAATTAGAACTGCTAAATTAATATACCGTAAGCAGGCTGATCTAACTGCTAATAGTCTTGCATTGACGTGGTTGAGTTCTCAACAGTCTGCCTATGGTCAAGCTGACTCTTGGCATCACTCACACTGAGGAGGTCTCATGTACCACACTGAAGTTAGACTAAATCCTGATTATTTATGGTTTACAGCATAAAGTTGCTGTGCCAGTTTAGGCTGGGTGCCTCCTGTTATTGCTATGTAAGTTACACCTCCAGTGTCTCAAGTGTCCAACCCAGTAGGTGGACACAGGAAACAGCCTATTTCTACACATAAATTCTGTGCCCTATAAATCCATCTGCAAAGTCATTCTCTTCCTCTTTCTTCCCTCTCTGCTCCCGTGGGAAATGCTCCCTATAGGTTAATGGTGGGGGAGTATCTTAGGTCTGTCTAGGCCTAATGCCAGGAGAAGAAGGGGGGCAGTCTCAGACCTGGCCAGCCTGAGACTAGCCTAGCAGTGAGAGAGGGTGGGGTGGGAAGAAAGATCCCTGGAGGTTTTTGGGTACACCCTCAGGTGGGGAGAAGTGAAATGTTGGGAGGCTTTTGGATGTGCTGTAAGGGACTCTGTACACTTTGGGATATCTTTGCCACTATGCTTTGTAGGTGTCTGTAAAACACCAATTGCTTTTTCCAGTTAAACTTTCCACCACTCTTCAATCCATTTGTGTGAGTGTCATTCTTTTGTCTATTTCAGGAGCAATAGAGGATCTGTCCAGCCTCAAACCAAGACAGAGGATGTTTTTTGTGGGAACTCTGCAAATTGGATTGGAGAAGTGCAGAGTCTTGCAAAATGAAAATCAAATGCAGTAGAAGTGAAGTGTCTCCAATTCACACTTGCTTTGGCTAGTCCTTATAGCTGTGTGCTTACTAGTTTTGTCTCTTCCCTAGTTAATACGTAAAATGCTACTAGAGCAGAACAACAGCAATTTATATTTGTTTTAGTCAAAACACAAAACTATAAGGACTAGACAAAGCAAAATAAATTAAAAAAACCACTCTTTTCTTGTGCTTCTTCAAAGAAGGCTCACCTAGTACAAAGGGGAGTTTCAGGTCCTTTTACTGCCACAGCCAAAAGCACAAATCAGATGCTGATGCTGACATAATGAGGAATTCTGTGTGTTTGGGAAACTATCATTCAGCTGCTTTGCATTATAAAAGATTCAAAGTTATTTTGCTCAGCCTTTATTTTTGTTGCTGCTAAGTAGTAGCTTCTACCTCCATCTAATAACATGGAAATACAACTAATTAAATCCAAGGATTGTAAACTATTCAGTGCTTTTGCACAGCATATTAAAAGGATAACAGCAAGTGTAACTGGAGAAATGAATAAAGCTTGACCACTGGAATCTCTTTGATAAGATTCTTGAGAAGTGCTCAAGAACTGGGCCTGTATGAACCTCACAAGGGTCAACGTGGCCAAATGCAAAGTCCTGCAGCTGGGTCAGGACAGTTCCTTCTCTCCATATGTAGTGGGGATGATGGGGTTGAGAGAAGCCCTGTGGAGAGGAACTTGGGGTACTGGTGGGTGAAAAGTTGGACATAAGCCTGTTATATGTGCTTGCAGCCCGAAAGCCATCCATCTCCTGGGTCGTGTGGCCAGAAAGCTGAGGAACTCTGCACTTGTGAGATCTCACCTGAAGTACTGTCTCTAGCTCTGGAGTCCTCAGCACAGGAATGACATGAACCTGTTGGAATGAGACCAAAGGTGGCCACAAAAATGTCCAGGGGGCTGGAATGTCTCTTCTATGAAGAAAGGTTGAGAGAGCTGAGGTTCAGTCTGGAGCAGAGAAGGCTCTTAGGAGATATTATTGAAGTCTTCCACTAATTAAATGGGGCTTATAAGGAAGGTGTGGACAGACATTTTAGCAGTGCCCATTGCAACAGTAATAGTTTCAAATCAAATAGCTAATAGTTTAACTTAAATAGTTTGACAGCTTTATATTTTTAAAAGAGTAGATTCAGACTAGATTTAAGGAAAAAATTTTTTACAGTGAGAGTGATGAAACACTGGACAGGTTGCTGAGAGAGGTGGTAGATCTTCCATCCTTAGAAATGTTCAAAGTCAGGTTGGAAAGGGCTCTGAACAAAATGGTCTAGTTGAAGATGCTCTTACTCATTGTCAGGTTGGATTAGATGATATTTAAAGGATCCTTCCCAATCAAACCATGATTCTATGATCCTGATTCAAAAGGTTATGGAAATTCTTTAGGCTCTGATGTATTAAACAAAGTGATCTGCTTAGGTTATAACTTGTCCCTAAATGAGTAGGATAATTAAAATCATGATAATATTTCTTCAATGTGAATTCATATAATTTGGAATAGGACTCATTCATTCACAAGCACTGTAGAAGTGAGATCTGCTGGTTTCAATTTTATAAGCTGGGTTGTTGAATCCATGCTTTTCTTCTTTCTTTTCAGTTGCTCAGATGCACATCTTCCTCACTGACACACTGAGCGTGCAGGATGAATTCAGTCCAGGTCACACAGATAAGCAGTGGGTAGCCGTGAGATCTGCCTCACTACACACCTGCAGCTGCAGATGGTGTGCCAAAGCTGCAGGCGTGTTCAGCAGATGGCTGGGAGCATTTTTAGGCATGATGGAGCAAATGGAGCCATTTTCAACATCTAGACACAGGTAGGTGAAAGATATTTTCCCTCTCACACACAGAGTCAGTCAATTTGGGGAATTAAAATGCAGAATTAAGAAACAAACGAACAAACGAACAAAAAACAATCCAAAAGCATTTGGTAAACAGGACACCAACATTACAAAAACAACTGCAGGAAGTCTTCTACTAAAAGTTACCCCCAAAAAGACAGAAGTATCTCTGAGCTGCATTCATATTTGCATGTCTTGTGTTCATAGTCCTCTAAAAGTCTTACTGCTTCTATTTCTTTTCTAGCTTCAGACAGTCACATGCCTGCAAAATGTTTTGCCTGACTTGGGAGGCAAATAAACTCCTCTGCTTTTCTATGTTAGATTATCAATTGTGTTAAAGACTTCCCTGCCTGCTAAGGAGAGGAGGAGAGGATGAGCTTTCACTGAGAACTGTTCTTTGAAGTGAAAACTTTTAGCAGAGCCCTCTCATTTCTAAGGACACTGTAATCATCATGATGGGAGGAAAAAAAAAACAACCAACCAACAAAAAAGGAGTATCTATCTTCCTCCCACTCCTCCCTTTCCCTCTCCGTACACACGTGCAGGTGCATTCACACACAGACACAGAGTCGCTATGGAAGTAACGACCTACAGTGCATGTGTTTTCTGAACTGCACTTTCACATTCACACAGGTTCAGGTTTTTTTCCAAATGGCCCATACATGCATACCAACACTCACACATCATGTTTCAAAGACTTTGCTTTTATTCTTTCCAGTGCATTTTTATGGTTTTGACCTTTATTTTCTGCACACATCCTGTCAAATCTTTTGCAAATGAATTTCGTAGACACAAATATTTGCTCTGAAGGAACTTGGAATTATAAACACCCACACTCAAGGAGGCTTTACTTTAAACATGAATGCTTTGCTATGGAAATAGTTTCATTCTTCACTCAGGGCATAAAATCTGCATGTTGTCTGGCTGCTTCCAACCAGGCAGCACAGCTTGATTTACAATTATGCTCCATAATTCCCTGTGATAGAAGTATACTGACAATAATCAATTCTAATTCATTCAGATAAATAATTTTAAAGTAAATGCACATTGCTGGAGGATGCTTAGCAAGCAGGGAAAAAAAAAAAAAAAGAAAAAAAGAAAAGCCCAATGGCTAAATGTGTTACATCTTAGGAATAGCTCTCTCTACCCTTATGCTGATGTATTCTTTGGGACTGTTTTAATGCAGTTCCTATAATTAGACAGTTAATCATAACCATCTTTTAGAGAATGAAATCTGTCTTTAACACTTGGGTTGATTTTGTCAGGCATCATACTGTATTTATTTCAGCAGAAGGTAGGTTGCAAGGCAGGGAAGTCTCTAAAATATTCCCAGGTGGCATTGACATCAGTTCCCTATATCAGACTGCATTGCTCTTCTTTCAGAAACACGGTGAAATTGTAGCCTCACTGAAGTCTGTGGAGATTTTGACAGCTGCTCCCAGAGTAATCCAGCTAGAGCAACAGCTTCATTTACAGTGTGCAGTGGCAGGGGGGAAATAGTGAGTTATGTGGAGACAGGGTTAGGTCCTCCTTTCCTTACCTGGATAAGAAAGTCACCTGTGGGCTGTGTCCCAGCCCTGGGAGACAGTAGGCATCTCTCTCCCAGGAATTTCTCTTGTGACCTGTACTAGCAAAGCCCCTCTAGCCACTCTTGTTCTGTTCTTCACACCCCTCTCCTGGTCACACCCCGAAGCTATGATGTCTGCAGGCAAAATGTGTTCCTTTAAAGAAGATTAACTGCCTCTGATAATATGGAGAGATTACTGTGTTTTTTAACCCTCTGAGAGTCTCAGAATAAACTGTCTGTGGGAACCCACTGCTGCTTGCCAGTGCGCTTTCTGTTGAGTTGGATGTTAGACTCAAAAATGATGACTGAATATCAGGGTGATACATTGTCAGGCCGGGTAATTATTTTGTCATGTGCCTTGTGGAAGGAAAGAGCTGTAGAAAGAACTGCAACAAACTGGGCAATGACTGCTGTTCTTGTAAATAGCTTAATGTTCAGGAATTGCACAACTGTAAGAAAGACCACGGTTTATGAGACTTAATTCATCTGATTGTAAAATCAGCCCGCTGAAGGAAATATCTAGGAAAGAATTTGTGTGTCAATCTTACTTCTGGTGCTTCTTGCCAGGTGTTTGAGGGATGAGAAAGAAGAGATAACTAAGAAAAAAAAAAAAAAAGTCACAAGTTTTCATTGTACTGCAATGTTTTCTTTCTCTACAAACTTAAATTGATATGAGAGGGGTGTAGATTTAGAGAATGCACTAGTTAATTGCCGCTCAATCCCTGGACCCCATGGATCCTTGCAACTCTTCCTGTTAGCAAACATGCCCAATAAATTCCCTGTGTCTCATTTGGAACTAGAAGGTTTTTTCAACATTTCATGAACATGGTATTTAGTTGAAATACTTGCTTAGAAATAATCTGCAGGGTTTAAACCTCTTGCAAGTATTCTATAGGATTTAGAGTGTGACAGGCAAAGGATTTAGACTGATTGTGATCATGTCTCAAGAAAACAAAGCAAAGGACTTATAACCACACAGCACTATTATAATCTGATTAGACCAAGGCTGCACCTTACTCATAAAATAAACCATCCCTTTGATTTCCTGTAGAATATCTAACACAGTCATGCTACAGTGTTGTTCAATAATTACTGGAATACTCAGAGTGAAAATTTGAAGGCAACTGTGCAAAAAAGTGGTGTTCTTGAGAAGTTCAACCACAATGAGGAAGGAGCCTACGTTTTTCATGTATCTGAAAGCAGCTAGTTAATAGGGTGATTTGTTTCATGTTGGAAAGGTGAAGGGAAGAGCATTTCTAAGAGTAACCTTTCATGCAAGGATAAATTAGATTAATGGTTTACCAAATGTTCTGGGTAAAGTAATTCTTTTACCTGGAGTGTTTTATTTAGGCAGGCATGCGAGAAGTCCGTTTGCAGCACTGCAGGGTTGGCATCCATTGCTTGCTTAATTCATGCCTGCAAATCCAACAGCAATTTCATACCATCAGAATGAATTTGAAACAGATTTCTTTTCCCTTTCCGAGAGAGAGAATTTGTGAGAAGCCCTCCTGGGGCAGGTTAGACTTGTTCTTTCTTTAACCTTCACATCTTTTGAACAATATGCTTTCGAGGAGGATGTTAAAAGGGCATTGAAGGACACTGATGAAAGTTTAATTCCTAGATTTTTTTGTCTGCATCCAGCACAGAGATCCTGTGAGGCCCGAAACTTGTCATCTAACTTTTCATGTGCCCAGATTCATTTGCTCTGAAACTGTAAAATTTGTCCATCTCCTGAGTGGGTCACAGTTCTAGAAGAGGCCAAGCAGCCGCATCTTCTGCTAACTGAGATGGCAGCAGAGGGAACTGAACATCTGCTGGGACAGGTCAGAGAATCAAATCATACTATAGAGCAGCATCAGCATAGATCTGCATACACCCCTAAATATATGCATGTGTCCATGCACCATGTTAGAGAGTTAACCTGAAAATCCTTGATAATTCTATGACTCCATGATTTTATATTCAGGCAGAACTGTTTTAGCTATGAGTATGTAATGACTGTATAAAGCCTGGTAATCCCAGTCATTGTAAGAGAATGTATATGGAGCTTGTCCCCTAAAGTACAGCAGGAGGAAATAGTAGCCAACCCTTTCCTTGCCCTCCGTTCCTAGGATTCCTTTTTCAGAGGGAGTTCTTGCCATAGGAAACTCTGACTTTCCACCCTGAATGAGGATGACTATCCTTCTCCTTCCATCTGTTTTCTTCCTTTGCAGTGTGTCTTGTGCTATAGCTTTCAAGAGGTACAAGTAGACCCTTCAGATGTGGCTTGGCTGTAGACATGTTTTGCCACCTGGCCAATTATTCTGGGCAGCAATCTTTAGAAATTCTCATTCTCTCTTATTATGAAGGACTTAAATTATCCTTTCTGCTCCATCTTAAATGTGTCTTGCACACGTGGTGAGTTTAATACAGTCTCTAGTTGTATGGCAATTAAATTGTCTTTAGATGGGAACTGCAAAACATAATGAGCTATAATATTTTCTCACATTCTGTAACAGTAGGTTTGACATGTGTCAAAAAAATCATTAAAAGGTACCCTAAAATATCCTATAATTTTCTCAGACACAGGCTCTCATTCAACTTGATGCAAAGTAACTTGCTGCCCTTATGTGATCTTGATTCTGTAACTAATAGCAGGAGGAAGAAATTTAGAGACATACATTCTGACTATTTCAGTAAAGAGAACTAGACCTTACACAGGGACTTTTCTGCATGTGTCCTGTAGAAGGACCTCAGAAACATTCAGTTAAGACTGAAACATACTGTGACAGGATGTCTTCTAAAGCAATCAGTCCTTGTAGGCTGTTTTCAGGCCAAGAACCCAGGGATGAGTCTTCATGGCAAAAAAGCTATTTGAGAGCTGGATAGGAAGCCCGGCTGTCTCACACTGTCATACCTGCACAAGTTGAGGACTTGTCTTGAGCGCTTGTTGGTGTTGATTGCCAAAAAGATGCTTTTTCTCAATAACCCATGCAACACTGTAGGATTAAGCCTGTATATACGTAGTCTGGGTTTGCTAAACTCCTATGGCCTTGAGTTGCACCAGGTGAGATTCAGAAAAGGTTATTAAGCACTGGACTAGGATCCCCAGGGAAGTGGTTGAATCCCCATCACTGGAGCTGTTTGAAAGATGCAAAGATGTGATGCTAATGGACACAGGTTAGCACTAGACATAGTGATTAGATAGTGGTTAGACTCAATGATCTTAGAGGTCTTTTCCAAGAAAAACAATTATATGAGTCTACAATTCAAAATGCTTCCCCTTCTGATTGAAGGAAGAACATGCTCTCTGTTTCCTTTACTACCAGGATAATTACAGTATAGTAAGACCCACCAGGCAGGTCAGAGCAAAGCTTGTTTAGAGTTTGAATTTCAACTGCACATTATGCACTTGCATTGTAATGTATTCAAACTGACAGCATCATTATGGTGAATTAATCTAAATTATGTCTAGACATATATTTACAACAACAAGCATCACAGAGGCTGTTTGGTGGCTGACAGCTCAGAGGAATTAAACAAGAAATTCCTATGCTTAACCCTTACAAAAAAAGGAATGAATTAATAATTGAAGGAAATACTGAGTTTAGGGCATGCTTCAGGAACAATACCAAAGCCATCTCCCTAGAATTTTACTACTTTGGATGTTGCTTTGTATGCTTAGCACTTAATTTTCATCCTCTCTCCTGTAGGGATATAAGCCTGCTGTAATGCCATCACAGGCTCAGAAGCGTGCACAGGGAGAGTGCAGAGAAGTCACAGAAAGTCCTAGGAAGAGTTACGTGATTTCTGCTTCTGTGCAAATAAAAGTGTGTGGATATACCCACACTTTGAAAGATTATTTTGAATCTCTTGTGACTGTTTTAAGTCAGCTGTGTGAGGAATCTTAACTATGAATAGAATAGAATAGAATAGAATAGAATAGAATAGAATAGAATAGAATGGAATGGAATGGAATAGAATAGAAATAGAATTACCAAGGTTGGAAGAGACCCTGAAGATCATCGAGTCCAACCTGTAACCACAACCTCACAACTAGACCATGGCACCAAGTGCCACATCCAGTCCCCTCCCGAACGCCTCCAGGGATGGAGACTCAACCACCTCCCCGGGCAGCCCATTCCAATGACGAATCACTCTCTCGGTGAAGAACTTTCTCCTCACCTCCAGCCTAAACTTCCCCTGGTGCAGCTTCAGACTGTGTCCCCTTGTTCTGGTGCTGGTTGCTAGGGAGAAGAGGCCAACCCCTTCCTGGCTACAACCACCCTTCAGGTAGTTGTAGAGAGCAATGAGGTCGCCCCTGAGCCTCCTCTTCTCCAGGCTAAACAGCCCCAGCTCCCTCAGCCTCTCCTCATAGGGCTTGTGCTCAAGGCCTCTCACCAGCCTTGTTGCCCTTCTCTGGACACGTTCAAGTGTCTCAATGTCCTTCCTAAACTGAGGGGCCCAGAACTGGACACAGTACTCAAGGTGCGGCCTAACCAAAGCAGAGTACAGGGGCACAATGACCTCCCTGCTCCTGCTGGCCATACTATTCCTAATGCAGGCCAGGATGCGGTTGGCCCTCTTGGCTGCCTGGGCACACTGCTGGCTCATGTTCAGCTTCCCATCAACCAGCACCCCCAGGTCCCTCTCTGCCTGGCCACTCTCCAGCCACTCTGACCCCAGCCTGTAGCACTGCCTGGGGTTGTTGTGGCCAATGTGCAGAACCCGGCACTTGGATGTGTTAAATCTCATGCCATTGGACTCTGCCCATCTGTCCAGCCTGTCGAGGTCTCTCTGCAAAGCCTCTCTGCCCTCCAGCAGATCAACTGCTGCCCCCAGCTTGGTGTCATCTGCAAATTTACTGATGATGGACTCAATGCCCTCATCCAGATCATCAATAAAGATGTTGAAAAGCATGGGGCCCAGCACTGATCCCTGGGGCACACCACTAGTGACAGGCCGCCAGCTGGATGTGGTGCCATTCACCATTACTCTCTGGGCTCGGCCCTCCAGCCAGTTCCTAACCCAACGCAGTGTGCTCCTGTCCAAGCCATGGGCTGCCAGCTTGGCCAGGAGTTTGCTGTGGGGACGGTGTCAAAGGCCTTACTGAGGTCCAGGTAGACCACATCCACAGGCCTCCCCACATCCACCAGGCGGGTCACCTGATCATAGAAGGAGATCAGGTTGGTCAGGCTTAACTTAAGTTAAGTTAAAGACATTCACTTAATATTGTTCCATCACTAGTAGCGATGGGGGAAGAAGGAAGCTTCTAGTTCACACTTACAATTTGTTATTTATAAGGACAAAGGTTTTAGGAAAAAATTTGATTGCTTTTAGTATACTTTCCACCTACAGATAATAATTTTATTACCCAGCTGTAATAAATCCACAACAGTGCCATTGAATCATGTAATTAATTGTAGCTTTATAGACTATGCACAGAACTTTGTCCTAAACTCACTGCAAGGTCAAAGATTGCAACTGCAGGCTGAAGGGCAGTGTACAAGAGGTTTGGTGTTTGGTCATAGCCATGGCTCTCAGGAGAGCAATCTGTGCAGCAGAACACACAGGAGATACCTGACCCAGAAGCTGCACTGTCTGAGGAATCTCCATGTCATCGATGGTTCTGCTGTGTCATGACAGAATTCCCCTGCAGTGACACAGGGATAGCATGTTCCCAGCTCCTGGGGAAATGAAATGCTTTCTCCCTAAACGGGCTAAGTGACAGGGGAAGGCCTGCCTCTGCCAGCCTGATGGTTTTGTAAGATCAAATTTTCTCCATTAATGCAACCTTCATGAGAATGTCCAGGAGGTCTGGCAGAAGGGTCTGAGAGAGGAACAGTTGAATGAGCCCAAGGAGGGTGAACTTAGGTGCTGGACAAGAGAAATGTGAAACTGGAGACTGCTACAGCATGAGGTCTCTGCATCTCTCAGTGTGCTGGAAAGCACTAGTGATTTTTACACTTGAGGAGACCCACAATATAAAATGCAATTCCTTGATGTGCCTTTTTTCTTCGTGGGGAAGCAGGAAAAAAATAACATATGCACAGCCTTAGGTACATGTCTAAACAGCTTCCAGCCTGGGAAAGGCTTTCACTTGGCTGACTCAGAGTGCAGGCAGAGCTACTGTCTGTGCAGATATGCCTGCAGATAAACCAGGTGGAAAGAGGAGTGCAAGAGGAGTACATATCTTACAGAAATTGGGTTGAGGTAAGAGTGAAGGCCACACAGAAAGGTCGGACTTATTTCTTAAGATTGCCCAAGAGGCCTGTGCCAAACCCATTGTTTGAACTCCAGCACCTCCTGAATCCCAGGTGAACAAGTGCAGTGGAGGCTTACCTTCAGAAGCAGTATTGCTACTACCTTTAATAAGTGTTTTAAGCACCCTGTCAAAAGTGTTTAGCAGTTATTTAGAAAGCAGAAGTGGCGATGTGAATGTACGGTGTTAGTTAGCAACTGCTGGCAGCTGGCTTGCATTTCTGGCCCGTGCTCATTAAGGGAGGCTGAAGGAATACGCCAGAGGTTTCAAAGGGGAGCAACAAAACTTACAAGTGGGCTGCCAAGCAGGCTGTAGGAGTGAGGACATATTGACCATAATTTAACCATAGTTTACTGGGAAAAAAAGAAAAAAAAGGAATCCTGAGGATCCAGAGGAGGGCCACAAAAACAGTTGGATTACGTCTCCTATGAGGTAGGAGAGGTAATCCAATTCCTAGTGCAGGGTGTCCCTGCCCATGGCAGGGGTTGGAACTAGATGATCCTTGTGGTCCCTTCCAACCCTGACTGATACTATGATACTATGAAGAAAAACTGAAAGAGTTGGGGTTCAGCCTGAAGAAGAGAAGGCTCTGGGGAGACATTGCAGCCTTGCAGTACTTAAAGGAGGCCTATAATAAAGATGTGGACAAACTTTTTAGCAGGGTCTGTTGCAACAGAGCAAGGAGTAATGGACTAAAGATGAGTAGCTTCAGACTACATATAAGGAAAGAATTTTTTTTACAATGAGGTAGTGAAACTCTGAAGCAGGTTGCCCTGAAAAGTGGTAGATGCCCCATCCCTGGAAACAATCAAGGTCATGCTGGATAGGACTCTGAGCTACCTGACCTAGTTAAAGATGTGCCTGATAATTTTAGGGGGTTAGGAATAGGTGATCTTTCAAGTTCCCTTCCCTATGATTGTACAGTTATGATTTGGGTGTTTTATAGAGGTGTTAGCACATAGGATGGATATCTGAGAGTAGAGAGCTTTTAAACTTTCACTGACAAAGACGTGACAAGATCCAGTCACATATGAAAGTCCTTCAGTGGGAAAAACTCCAAATCACAGCCTGCCATCAGTGGTGAAGATCTCACATGATTACCTTCAGGCTATGAAAGAATTCCTTCTCTCTCTCTCTCCAAGATTACTTTGCTACTCATCTACCACTTTCTGAAGTACCAGACCTTGGTCACCAGTTGGAAATGGAATAAAGCTGGGGATAGACCACTGACAGAAGTCACTACATAGTCTCAACTTTCTACTTTCTGTATCTTTCTCCAAATCTCAGGGTCAGAACAATAACCAGATTAGGGGCAGGAAAAGTGTTTTACTCCAAAAGATAATCAGGCAGGGATCTTGAGATTTTTTTTTTCTTTATCTTCAGCAAGAAGTGTAGTTTGCAGCCTGGAATGCCTCATTATTCCAGGGGCCTTCAGGGTGCAGATACTTGTCTCTCTCAGGTTTGCACCTGGTACAAAGCTTTTTCTCCAAAGAGCTCAAACACTTAGTATAACTGCAGTCTTTGGGCTATGCAGGAATTCAAACCATTCTCTCAGGCCAATAAAAGGACATTGCTGCTTCAGTTAAACTTCTAAAACAAAGTTCCAGAAAGTCCTTCTTCCCCACAGACCCATTCAGGCAATGCCCAAAGTCCTCATCCAAGTTCTCCAAGCTGGTAGCAGTCAGCATCTTGATGCCTGTCTCATATTCCTTATTATGAGTAATAAAGTAGAATTCTTTAAACTCATGTCCCCTTAATAACTTAATCCAGCAGATGATCTGAGAAGATCTCAGACTGAACACACTGCATTAAAATTGCAATGACAGTCACTTATAAAACATGGCTGGTGAATAAGGTCTTTATGTACCTGGCAAAGGATTAAAATGCCCAGCCAAGTTATGGTTACTTGACACAGGTTTAATTGTCCTTTCTCTGCCTGAGGGAATTTTTAAATCCCAGATTTCCAGAGGAAGAAATCTTTGCTTTTGGCACTCCCTTGAGCACTCTAGTTAAAAGGACAATTTACAAGTAAGTAAACACCATCAGTCATGGTTTTGGAGAAAAGTGTAATGTCCACTCAGTGTATTTAAAGGAAGAGCACTGACATGTCTTTTCTAATGCAAATTAAGGCCTGGGAACACGAAGTGAAAGTACTCAGATACCTGCCTGCAAGGAGACTTGGAATATAGTTTTATCACTGCTGTCAAAGTGCTCCACCAGCATGTCTTCATCCACTCTGGTGGCATGCAGTGGTGCCTTGCACTGTTAAAGGAGCCTATTCCAGGTCTAGCAAATAGCTATGAGCTTGCACATTGTAGTCCTTCTATGAACCTGAAGCTTAAAGATTTCTGAAATTCCCATCCATAAGCAGGGACAAACCCCCTAAAACTGTTTTCAGCATATAGTCACTTATGTAAACTCTCCAGACGAAATGCCTGGGTTTTTCCAAAACCTTTTGTCACAAATGAAGTTATTCTGTGAGCAGAAGAAAGAAAGATAAGTTGGTCTAAATCAAGAATTATTGGCATGTTTCTTCTTTCATTCACATTTTAGCCTTTCTAATAATGGAAGCACACCTAAGTGAGTTGTCTATATATGTAGCTGTCTTTCCCTTTGGCATTCGAGCCTACCTGTTGATTTGAATCAAATTTGAAGTCAGAATAAAACCCTTAAAGGTTTTTACTGACAGAACATTATTCTAGAGAGGAGTTGGGATGTGAAAAATTGCAAGGGAACCTGAGGAGGGGACTGAAAATATTAGTCTGTTAAATCAGCCAAGAGACAGAGACCTGTAAGAAACCTGACTGTGTGTTTTCCACTCGCTACTTTTATCTGACTTTTTCTTTCTGTAGATAATATCCATACTTTCTGAATCACTGAGCCTCATTTATAGAGTCCTCCAATAGCTGCCTGTTCTTGTGACCCTTGTGGGAACTTTGCAGTAACAATATATTTGAGGGTTTTCAAATTTGGTTCAAATCAGCCAACAAGTTCTGTGACTACTGAAGAGGAAAATATATGCAGGATGCAGTTCCAACAGAGATGAGAAAGCTTGTCAGCCCTTCAGCCATGAGCAAACCACTTGATACCAGCCAGAGCTAACAAAAGGAGAAAGGCTCAGGCTACTTACCCACTCCAACATATTCCCCCTTAAAACAGCAAGTTGAAACTCAGGCTAGTAGAAACTAGTTTGTTGCTTTTAAATGCTTCAATTGCCGCTTGTGATTCATCAATAGAAGAGCGGGCTACAACATGCAGGGAGATTTGTTTGGCCAGCTGTGAGCATGAGCAAGTCCAGACTCATGGCACCAGTCATCACTTTCTCACTGTTAATATATCCATGCAGAGCTCTCTGTTGTTGTTCTTGGGAAGAGAGAGTGAGGATGGAGGGAGCACGTGGACATCAAGCATCATTTGATCAGCACATGGAGAAGCATGAGAGAGGAACATCTGCAGTGTGCTCTCATACGCAGAGATCACGGTGTCCTGACTGTCAGAATATTACAGACGTATTTAAGAGATGGCAAAGTAGTAATTAACTTTCATGCCCAACATTGGAGAGTGAGAATCTTATTACTGAGTTTATTCATTCATGATGGCCAATGCACATTAATTAGAAAGGGAACATTTGTCCCTTTCATCCAGTTTTGTTCTGCCTTTATACATTTCAAAAACTCAAAACATCTTGCAAACAGGAAAAATGCAATTTTCTAGGAAACAATAGAAATTACTGTAGTCATTTTATTTTCACAAAAATTATGCTTGGTGTCTGTTTCTGTGGTGTAAATATAACCCATCCTACTATGTAACAGAAATTAACTTTACACAATGCACGGTTACTCAGCTCATGAGCTCCGATTCTGTTTTCAGTTATTAGCCATGAAAGCTACTGCTGTACAAAGTATCAGTTCAGTGATAACAATTTGGTGGGGAATAGAATAGAATAGAATAGAATAGAATAGAATAGAATAGAATAGAATAGAATAGAATAGACCAGGTTGGAAGAGACCTTCAAGATCATCACGTCCAACTTATTATCCAACTCACCTAATCAACTAACCATGCAACCAAGCACCTTATCATGTCTCCTCCTAAACACCTCCAATGATGGTGACTCTGCCACCTCCCCAGGCAGCCCATTCCAATGGGCAATCATTTTCTCTGTGTAGAGTTTCTTCCTAACCTCCAGCCTAAACCTCCCCTGGTGCAGCTTGAGACTGTGTCCTCTTGTTCTGGTGCTGGCTGCCTGGGAGAAGAGACCAACCTTTGCTTGTCTACAACCTCCCGTCAGGAAGTTGTAGAGAGCAATAAGGTCTCCCCTGAGCCTCCTCTTCTCCAGGCTAACCAACCCCAGCTCCCTCAGCCTCTCTTCACAGGGCTTGTGTTCCAAAGCCCTCACCAACTTTGTTGCCCTTTTCTGGACATGTTCCTGCAAGTCAACATCCTTCTTGAATTGAGGGGCCCAGAACTGGACACAGTACTCAAGGTGTGGCCTAACCAGTGCAAACTATGCAATTGCATAGCTTACATTAGCTTGGTGCTGCATGCCAACTAAGGCATGAAGCGTTTGCTCAAAAGTAGCTCTGTGTCTGACTGGAGTGTTACTACTGGACTTCTACTGAGGAATTTTCTGCAGGCCTTATTTGCATTTACACTAATGGCTTTTTACACCATTAAGGCAGGGAAAACGAGCCTTAAGCCAAGTACAGTTCTCTCATATTCTCTCCTCCAGGTCCCTTCACACTTGCCGAGCTATGTGATTGTAATCTGCGTGCCTGAATATTGGTCAAGAACATCTCTGTGTTTTTGTACAGGTGATTATATCACAGCAAGTGCACACATGCAGCACAGATAATCTCTGCAAAAACAGTAGTCATATATATACTGGCATGTTGGATTTAGTCCTTAGGTCTGACTCACTGTACAGCAACTACACAAGCAAGTACGCAAACATAGACGATGGATCAGACCCTGTGCAGATGCTTTGTGGTGCTGTATTCCTCTCTGGCAAATACCTGACCCCAGCAGAGATCCTCAGTGCTGCAACAATAGATGAGGTTTGGGATGAAGAATAAAGAAAGGCGAATGTACATGGCAGTACAGCAGTTCCACAGTGATTAACTTGGTATAATTTCAACTAATTTAACATTTCCCTCCCAACTGCTGGAATACTTCTGTTGACATGATGTATCTGCACTTCCCTCTGTCTTTGTAGCAAGCCTGTAGCTCCTAGTGATTTGAATTGTCTGCATGTTTGACAGCCATATCACCATCCCTGGTGTGTAAGTAGGCATTTCCTTCACTGTGACCAGCAGCTTGACAAGCAGAGCACCAAGAAGATGAAAAGGCAGTGTTTTTATGAATAAAGGACAGAAAACTGCAATAAAAGGTGCCCCTTTTACTGATCACGAGCCTCTCTGCTAGCCTCATATAATAATGTGGCAATGCTGAAAAGCTGGAATTTATCAAAAGTGAGTAGGTGTGCTGCTGAGGGGCAGCAGGCAGCCTGGGAGGTAAATGAGTAGCTGCTGGGGTGGCAGGTGGGGCAATCCAGGCTGTCGTGCTGCCTGGGCGCGGTGTGGCCAGAGAGGATGTCATGAAGATGAGGGAGGCTGAAGGGAGGAGAAGCCCCCCTAGAACACAGCATGATCTAATAAAACCTGAAGCCATGACCTCTGGGAAGAGGTTTGTTTTTCAGAGAGCATGGCATACTGCAGCTTGGAAGGGTTGCTGATGGTGCTGCCTGGCAAAGCACAAAGAGCTCCTTGTCAGGCTGCTGCTGACTTGTCCCGAAGTGCTGCAAGCCTGGCTTTGTTCTCTGGTCTTAATCACTCCATCAGTTGCATATGGGTTTAACCCTGCCTCCAGTCACAGTGACTTTAGATAGAATTCAACCACACCAGCTATTAAAAAGAAGTGTTTGGGGAGCAAGCAACTGCCCTGAGCCCACCATGGCAGTCTTCTCTTCCACAAGGAGGACCCAGGCAGTACTGCTGGGGACTCAGTGAGGCCACATGGCAGCACTCCATACTGGGATACCAGAAGAGAAGCCCAGCAGTGGGACTGGCTTGCTCCACATGGCTTTTTCAACTCCTGTCAGGAATGACCCCCTTAGTGCACTGGTGGGGAGCACCTCTTCCCACCCCAGCAGGGCCCAGCTCCCACCTCAGTCTGCCAAAACCACCTACACCCTGCACAGCTGCAACCAGTGCCATGGCCTTTGCTACGGCTGCCCAGGCCTGCAGGGTGCAGTGTTAGTGCCAGCTGCCCTGGTGAGTATCGCCTGCTTCCCTCAGCATTCCCATGGCAGGGATGGGGCGGGGTGTGGGGGGAGCATGGGGGCTGCCAGTGGTGGGTGGTGGGGGTAGGAGGGAGAAGACTTGGATAGGTACTACGCTGATGAACCATCTTAGCAGCCTGGCTTCTACAATCAGATAAAAACCGCTGTTGCTGAGATCCAGCAGGAGATAATAGGGAGTGTTAGCCAAAGGACTGACCTCATGTGCCCCTGCTGCTGTGCTGGGGACTCTGCAGGGGTGGGATAGAGATAACTGAGCAGCTTCTGGCACCTCCTCATCCAACAGAAGACATCTGCTTGGGGCCAAGGGGAGTCACGTTCTGGGAGCACTAGTTTTTCTGCCTTATGAACAAGGTGAGTCTGAAGGACTGTCTTGGATTCAGTCATGCACCACCAGTGTGCTCAGATGTGAAGTGGAATTCCAGCCCTAATTTTCATCTTCTATTAGGCTGAGTGAATCTTCCCAGAAAAACGATTTATGGAGCCAGCAGCTGCATCTTGTGGATGCCTTTGATTAGAGTTTCTTTTTTTGAGACAGACATTTACATTCATACAAAAGTGGATGGATTTGCATTAGCACTGAGCACTCCAAGCTCCTGCTGAACTCAAAACTACACCAAGGGCAACACGTCTGGATACAGATGGCCTAGCTGTCAGCACCACATAAGGAAACACTTGCCTGTGTGTAGTTCACCTGCAGGGGCATGGTTGCTTTGGACAGGCATGACAGCTGTAGCCCTTGGCCAGGTCTTACGCGACTAACTACATTATCCATGTATGGTTACTATGCAAATCTAGGCAAGGCAAACAGAAGACTCAAGTGTGTGTAGAAGGCTGTTTTTCTGTCCTGTCAAACTCTTTTTTCCTTGACCTCTTCTCCTGAATGTGCAAGCTGTTATTTTTTGCACACTCTCTGCATGCCAAATTTGAAAGAACTCACACTAGTTTTTCACTTTAAAACCCACTTGCACCTGTTTATCTTTCCCAGTGAGTGTATCAGCACCAAAGGTAACCTCATGCCTATTGTCTGTGCCACCTCAACAGCGTGTCTGCCATTGCCATCTCAATTGAATGTAGGCTGTTCTTCCTCAGATGGCTCTAGAAATCCATTTAAGAAGGCATGCTTTTAAAAATACTTCCTCTTCCTTTTATAGTTGGGCTTGGTTTGTTTGGTTGGTTTGAGGTTTTTTTTTTTTTTTTTTTGCTTGTGTTTTGTTGCTGTTGTCATTGCTTTGTTTGTGGGGTTTGGGGTTTTTTGGGGGGTGGTTTGTTTTATCTATTAAGATTTAAGGCAGGTGTGTCAAAATGCTTACAATTTTAATACCACTGAATCTCACTAGAAGCACAAGCTAGGATGCTGGATTCCTAGACACATTTGGGACATGAAATTCATTTGTTTCTAGTTAATTAATTCTGCACAGGAATGGTTACAGGCAGGATAAATATTTATGGTGCAGGAGAAGACAATATCTTTGACTGCAGCTCAGTTCTGTTGCCTTTATGCTCTGTTGCCTGGTGGGATCACACTCATATGAAAGGGGAATCAGGGCAGCATCACTCCTCCAAAAAGCCCAGGATTTCTCTGTCATGAACACTCAAAGAGGGAAGCAGGCAGCCATATGGGTAACTTAAAGATGGTGAAGCCATGTTACATCTGGCACAGGTGGTAGCTGGCAGGTGCCACCTCCTTCAAGGTCTTGGGGACACATCATCTCTCAGATGGCAAATCTCCAGCTGCCAAGACCTCTTCTACACATCACAGATTCCCACACTGTAGACAGCTGGTCAGTCTTCTGTGACCCACTAACCAGCTGCACCCAGTGGGTGAGATCACAGCAGCGTGCTGCTCTGCAAGTGCTAGTGGTATAGGGCATCTGGGAGAAGGGGAGGGAGGGGAAAGGGGAGAAAAGGCAAAGCAACCACATTCTATTTTGCCAGTCTTACATTCATCATGGGAGGCCTAACAGTTGTTGGCAGCATGATTATATAGGAACCAAGTGTTATAATACAGGTACTGCATGAAGACTCAAGAGAGTCATGCATCTCCCTTCACTCTGAGCATGTGAGCTGTGTCACTGGGAGCTTCTCTGGCTTTTAATGAAATCACACGATAAAAGCAGACTAGGGGGATTTGAAAATGTGTAGTTAAATTCAGCAATTTCTCCCTCCTGTATTAAAAAATACTTTTGCAATACTGACCTAAAAGCTAGGTTTTGCTTATCAGGTAACTTATTCAGATCTATCGTCCGCAGGAGAATTAAAATTTAAGCATTAATTAAACCAGTCATGATCTAAGCATTAGTCTATAAAGAAGGCAGTGAATCAGATACCTTGTATCTCCTCTTATAAGTCGTGACTTCTGTCACATATAATTACTTTCCCCTGTGGTATGCATGGGAAAGACCAGTTTCTAAATGAGGACACTTGCTATTAAAAACAGCAGGGTAAAGTTTCAGATACTAAGGGCTTCATCTGTAAGACTGATATTCAAATGAAATCAGCCCCAGTCTGGCAAAGCACTGGCACAAATGTTTATTTATGAGTGTGTGAATAGTCCTACTGCCTTTAGTGCCATCACTTCTGTTCCTGAAGTTAGGCATGCTCTTTAATGTTTTGTTCAAGCAGCCCCAGAGCACTCACTGGAGGTTCATTCAATTGCCAACACACAAACCAAGCATCCAGGAGTCACAGAGTTCAAAAAAGTGCCAGCTCCCTGGCACCAAGCTGTTGCTCCTGCAATGGCATGACTGACAGGCAGACTGTGGAGGAGGTAGGACTTGAGGAGATGGAGTGGCAGTGCTTTACAGGAGGCATACATGCATTGAAGGGGAAATATGCTGAGAGTGCATTCCAGGGGTGAGACGGTTGAGCTGTAAGGTGGTGCTGGAAGCCAGAACGAAGTGGATTGTAGGGCTGTGTGAAAGGATGGTGAACTCATCAGAATTGGATTGCAGAATATACCTGGAGTTGGAAGAGGGGTGCTACAAGGTTTGGTGGGAGTCTGTGGTGCTGCACATGGGGCAAACTGCAGAACTGTCTATGGGGAAGTAAACTGAGGGCTGTAC
The DNA here is from genome assembly GCA_033816785.1 of Picus viridis. Taxonomy (NCBI): domain Eukaryota; kingdom Metazoa; phylum Chordata; class Aves; order Piciformes; family Picidae; genus Picus; species Picus viridis. The sequence goes on along the minus strand of CM066578.1, from coordinate 38,808,120 downwards.
AGAAAGCTTCCTGGCAACTGTAGAGAAACATCTGAGGAATTCTTATCTTATCATAAACTCTGACAATTTTTCTTTCTGTTCTTTGCAAGGTGAGGTTCTGCACAGATTGTAAGCTGATTTAGGTCATCTCAATAGCATGGATTAGTCATGAAGGATCCAAGTGTACACATGGGCACTTTATGCAGCCACTTGAGTTCTGCAAATGTAGCTGACATGGTGATCAGAGAACAAGATTGCCTCAAGAAGCTTTTGCACTTCAGATGAAGCAATGACCTAAATGTTCTTTAAGGGTACAGGGAGTGGCTGTGCCATAACCAAGTCTGTCACTAGAAAACAGTCCTGAGGAAACAATACACATTTTTTCTTAAGTAGTCATGATGTTATTAAAAAAAAAAAAAAAAAAAAAAAATAAAAAAAGATTGCATTTCTTCTTTCTTACCATCATAAGCTTCTTACACCCCAGTTCTCCCTCAGCCCACCTGGCAGCAAGGAATGAGAGCCACTAATTGGCTGATTCCTCATGCCTCAAGGTAGAGGATACCTTTCCTGTCTGATTCTGGATTTGAGAAAGCAAGTAAGAAAGGGAGTGAATAAGAAGATGGCTTCAGCTGTGTATCAGTTTATTACTGCTCTCTGCCCTCCCCACTGAAGAAGTGTCTTCTGCAGACACCCTTAGTGTCTTGAGTCCTGCTAATTTGTTTGCCTCCTACTTGCTTGGTTCAGAAAAAGAGCGGGTATCTTGTCCAAGCAGCTCCAAGGATGCGGCACAATTTGAGTGCAACATAGACACCATTTGTCCAAATACTGAGGAATCTGGGAAACATGTAGCAAAAGCATTAATGGGTAAGCAGTGAAGATAAGAATGCTACTCATTGAAAAGCACTTAGTACAATTGATTTGTTGAGCTCTGTTGGCAGAATACAAAGTTTAGACAGATCCGTGTACACGTGTGTATATCAACAATGTCTGCTCCTTCAAGGTGTGTGCATATTCACATGGTGTATCAGCCTATCCAGCAGGGTGGCAACAAAACTGGTGCATCAGTTTCATGTCACTGAAAGAGTATCTTTGGGCACACTTATTTCTTGTTAACTCCTGTGTCTAACAAGAACACATTTCAGAGCTCTCATCTTCAAATGCCAAGCAGAGACACAGGCTGTTAAAACAGACTTTCATTGCTGACTTAAAATGACAAGAAAAAATGCTATGAGGACACCTTGCTTGGGATCACTTAGCTGAAAGTCAGCCAGTATCATCTGAGATGTTTCAGCCCTGTTGTTTGCATACAGGTATACTTTGATTTCAGACTTTGAGGAGCAGTGCATGTAAGGCAGGCCTTCACAATGATGTTGGTATCATCCCCTGTAAGGAGCTGCCTGCTCATCAACTGTGTCTGGAGTTATCAGAAATCAGCTAAACTCCAAGCTTGTATGAAAAGGCACCAAAGGTGTCAATTAAAGGAGCCCACACAGCCCCTCTAATGTCTCTTCCTCTGGTATTTGTAGAACAGAATAAACTGAGCTCTGAAGGGCTTCCACTTGAAGTTATTTTATAAGTGAGCTGGTTTGGGACTACCACTGTAGCTGAGCTTGCATTTTTTCCCCACCTTTTGTGACCTGGTGGAGACAAATTACAGAGCCAGGTGAAATCTCAGTGTGGATGGGGGCAGAAGAAAGGCTGTGCAGTTACAAGAGCGCTGTGTCGTATGACAGAGAATATGTGTGCAAAGCAAGGAGGGGCTGGTGGCAGAAAAGTGTTAAGAGCCCTCATGTTTGTGTTACAGATCTACATCACTGTACCATTTGATATCACAATGACCCCAGCCTTCCTGAGGAAAGTACCTACTTTCAAAGCAGTTGGCAGTGACCTTCACATTGCACCAATGATTAATCTATCACTCAAACAACCCTGTTGAGATACTGAAATGAACTTCTCACCAGGCAGGGGTCACAGATGTTTAGCTTCTAACTGAAATTCTGGGTCTCCTGCATATACCTACACATTTTCATACACAGGCATATACAGTTAGCAGTATTGTGTTTTGTAAGGAAAAAGTATTGCAGAAGTCTGGCAAAGGCAGGAGAAGAGGCTCCTCAATGTGAGGATTGTGCCTGGACTCAGCCTGGGTCCTGCCATAGGTAGAAATATAGGCAGATATCTTGAAGAATTATTCTCCCCTGTCTATCCTTCTCTGCCTTTTGATTGCCCACTATCACCTCTCATTCTGTGCTTACAAAATCACTATGGATCTCTGCACAACTAGATTGGGAGGATGGAGTTCAGAGGGAGAAACTGGCACTCTTTCTGCAAGATCTGTATCACCCATGTGACCTGCTTTAGTGCTTGCTTTGTGGGTGCAGGTGCAGGTGGTAACAAGAAATTGAATGTGAGGGTGGACAGGAATGCATCTCTTTGGCTTAAAATGACTATGAAATCTATGACCTTTCTGTAATGTCTTGTCTCAAGAAAACATATCCACTTTCACTCTTTGGGCTGAATTTATGGGAGAAGAATGAAAAATAAAAACTCCTATTGGAAAGGAAAAAACTATGCAGAAATCACTTCCATACATCCATGAATCCATCCAGCCCTATCATCATGGTACTACCTGAATACATCTTACTGCTATCAAACTCACATTTCTCAACAGACTTTAACATTACTCTTGGTTTTTTTCATCATGCAAATAGTAAGTAGTCAGAGTCTCTCCTGAGTCCCATATAATCAGACAAACAATGGCACTGATCTGTGTTTTTTTTTCCACAGCTGCTGTTTGGTTCTTAACACAGAAAAACAGAAGTAATAATAGAAGGGAAGGAGTAAGAGATGCTGAGCCCAGCACTTTAGCAGTGCCCTTGAGTTCTTGTTTTACCTGTTCACCTGTAATTGTAGCTTATCAGAAGCACATCAGAAGCCTCAGGTAGAAATACAGACAGATCACTGGGCTTGAAAAAATGAAGCCACGGGCTCCCAAAGTGCATAAGGCCAGGACCAAGGATGTGCTTTCCTGAGAACATAGTGAAATGCATTAGGCTCTCTGTAACAGCAATATAAATCCTCCAGGTACGCAGAGGAATGTCTCAGAAATTTTTAGTGTGCTTCTTTCCTCAGCTCAAATGCTTCTTCCTAAAACTGGAAAAGAAACTCATTCTCCATCTTCACCCACTCCCATGGTTTGTGGCTAGAAATGCCTGCTCGGATAAACAACTAGTCCCTAATCCTCAGTTTTGTGACATTAGGTTCATCAGTGCACTTGAGGATCTGGGCTCCAAAATTTAGAAGACTCTGCACAGAATTTAGAAGGGCTTTCAAACAAGGTATTTGCTCAACACAACATGGTATTTCACAGGGGTACCCTCAGATGATTTCACTGATTCCTGATTAGGCAGGTGTATTGAGAAGAGCACATACACCACTGTCAGCGCTGGAGAAATCCAGTCATATGGTGAAAATGAGCTCTAGTAGCACAGCAATGTACTTAATCACAGAAAATCTTGAAGGGTGTGAGTATTGGGAATGTAGGACAACTCCTACAAAGCACTGGAAGGAAAAGTGCCTGATTTAAGAGAGTACATTTGCAACCGATTGGCGTCTTCCAAGCAGCAAAGATCTGCAGGAAATACAAAAACTTCAGGAACTCTCTTAAATAATTCTCACTTCTCCATTAAGTGTTTATTTACAAAGGAGTTGCTCCAGAGATAGACCATTCATGCAAGTAAAAAAGAAAAAAAAGAATTCATATCATGTGATGAGAAGGTAGCCTTATGACTTCTCACACTTCACTGATTACTTTGGAGGTTTTTACAGTAATAATCAGTATGCCAAGGATGGAGCACTTACATTTTGTGTGCTGTAGATTTCAGCATGATGTAACAGTGGTGTGTAGCAATATAAATAATCAAGACACTAAGAACTTGTTCCTGTGTCTTTAGTGGCATTATTATTCAAACCATGAAAGGGACACGACTTCAGCTGGTTAATCTGAAGAAAAGATCTCATAAGACTAGTTGTCTTGTGAGACCAGAAATAAGAATGAATGATTTATACAAGTACCACAAAACCATACAAAGCAATATGGTATATTAATGCTAATTCAGTATGAACTAAAAGGAAATTCTGAACCATATTCTGAATGTGCTTCAGTTAACTGTGATATAAGCACCTTCCCATACATGTTGTCTTTTCATATCGAACTATAATATCCACTTTAGAAGCAGAGACTGTGTTTGAACACTTGGAAGCAGCTGTCATTTTGGAAAGGCCTGTGAAGGCTGGGGAGGGACTTCTCAGGCTATCAGGTAGTGATAGGACTAGGGGGAATGGAATGAAGCTGGAGGTAGGGAGATTCAGGCTGGACGTGAGGAGGAGGTTCTTCACCATGAGAGTGGTGAAGCCCTGGAATGGGTTGTCCAGGGAGGTGGTTGGGGCCCCGTCCCTGGGGGTGTTTAAGACCAGGCTGGATGAGGCTTTGGCCAGCCTGATCTAGTGTGGGGTGTCCCTGCCCATGGCAGGGGGTTGGAACTGGATGATCCTTGTGGTCCCTTCCAACCCTGACTGATACTATGATACTACTATGATCATACAGTAGAACATTCCCTTCCAACATGTTAAAATGCACATATGAAATGAGATCCTCATTGGAACATTACTGCATTCATTAATATTAAGAAAATTTCACATCACCAACCACCACACTGTAACAACCCTGCTGGTAGATTATTAGTCTACACTTCAGTGAATCATAGTGATGGACTTCCAGATTTGAAGTTTTTTGTAGGTTCATACTCGTCATTTCCAAGCTTTGGAGAAATGCATACCATACATTACACTACAGAGAGAGTGATTGGCCATTGGAATGGGCTGCCTGGGGAGGTGGTGGAGTCACCATCATTGGAAGTGTTCAGGAGGAGACTTGATGGGGTGCTTGGTGACATGATCTAGTTGTTTGGGTGGATTGGATTGGTTGATAGGTTGGACACGATGATCTTGAAGGTCTCTTCCAACCTAGTTTATTATTATTATTATCATTATTATCATTATTATTATTATTATACTTTCCATTGCTGAGGTAACCAGAAAAAAAATGCACATTGGCATGGTATTGTGTAACCTATTTTACAGGATGCTGCTGTTGATCATAAGGTAACAAAGCTCAGGTTTCAGAAAAGAGTTTCATTTTCCATCCTGCCTAGAAAGACAAAATACAAAGATCTATTAGGAAGGTTTAGAGACATCAGAATCAGTAGCATCCCTCCAAGTGGCACTGCTTTGGATGGCAAACATGGCTTTCATGGTGTACAGGAGAAGGTCTATATCCTCCCACCCCTCTTTCAGAGTCCAGCCCTGCTCAAAGCTCTGGCAAACAGCAGATTGTTTCCAGACTTTTACACTCCCCAAGTATCACCTGGGTGTGCTATCATAGCTTTTCGTATTTAGTACTGTCATGACCTTGTATATGACTGCATTAAGATAGGTAGTAAGTAAACAAAAAATTCAACATGTACACACTCAAAGGAAGGTTTCAGGGGTTTGTCTGGGGAATTACAAATGTATGGAGGCAATATTATTTATAATGAAGACTCTGAGGCTAAAAAAAAAGGATAAAGGCCTTGCAGTTCTGCCAAGTGTACATCTGCTCCCATTGTGTTTCTTCTTTGTTTTTTTTGCTGGCTAATGTTCTAATAAACTGGATGTGTTGTTATGAGCACCAAGAATCCAGTATGATTTTCACAAAAGGCAATGGGAAAAAAATCCTGTTGCTTTTCAGAGGCTCAGATTCTGCACCAATTTTATTTTCTCTCTCTTACTAGCAGATATATGAATAAAAAGCTGCAGATGCAGTTTTGATTGTCATTAGGTGTTCTTTAGTTCACATTATCCCTCTGTTGAGCCAAATTGTATTATTAGAACATCTGCTTATTCCAGATTTTCTCCTTTTGGATACCTTTTCGCCTCCATTTTGAAATGCTAAAAGTTATTCTCTGACAAAAAGGAAAAAAGTCTTTTAATGCTGTAGAATTACAACATGGCAAAAAAAAAAAGGAAATGGGCAAAACAAATAATATCAACATGCTCAGGGACAAAATATTTCTGCTTCTGAAACATGGAAGACACATTGGTTTTTCAAGACACTCTGCCTTTGTCTTGTATCTGCAATTTAAATATCTAGAGTCTTAAATATTATCTCCTTTTCTGTCACTTAGCTGGTCTCCTTGTCCTCACCTTTTCAATAACTGGCAAGAAAGGAGTTGTTTTCTTTCCTACTCTTGAGGACAAAATGAATCTGGCTTCTTCTAGAAGTCTATGTATGGATGAGGGTAATCAGATTCTGGAATTGCCTGTTCTGCACCATTAACTCTGAGATTAAACCAACTAACTCAAATGCTGATGATGGCATTTGCAGATGTGCTTTGAGGACTGACAAACAAAACAAAATAAAGCAGAAGAGGCTTGTTCACTTGGAAAAGCCTTCTCAGTTGCTTACTATTGATCACAGTATCACCAAGGTTGGAAGAGATGTCAAAGATCATCGAGTCCAACCTGTCACCACAGACCTCATGACTAGACCATGGCACCAAGTGCCACATCCAGTCCCCTCTTGAACAGTTCCAGGTATGGTGACTCCACCACCTCCCTCGGCAGCCCACTCCAATGGCGAACGACTCTCTCCGTGAAGAACTTTCTCCTCACCTCAAGCCTAAACTTCCCCTGGCACAGCTTGAGACTGTGTCCTCTTGTTGTGGTGCTGGTTGCTAGAGAGAAGAGACCAACCCCTTCCTGGCTACAACCACCCTTTAGGTAGTTGTAGAGAGCAATGAGGTTGCCCCTGAGCCTCCTCTCCTCCAGGCTAGACAACCCCAGCTCCCTCAGCCTCTCCTCATAGGGCTTGTGCTCAAGGCCTCTCACCAGCCTTGTTGCCCTTAAGCCACTCTTGTTGCTACCCTTGATGGTGAACCCCTATGTATTTATGAGCTTGTGTAAAATCCACCAAACATTTTTGTGAGTGTAACTCAGAGTTCTCTTTCCAGACGACAACTTTTGCTTCTGGAATAATTAGACAAGCTTTTTCTCACTGTGAATGACTGAAATATAAATATAGCTACAGCACCATGCACTGTCTGAGGAAGTAACCCACGGTTTGGTAGGGTTTTTTCCATATTTTTACAATTTATTTTATTTTAATAGGACCCTACATGCTATATGATAGAAGATCTTTCACAGAAAAGTTATTTCTGCTAGTGGGTAGTATGTACTTGTCAGTATGTATTTGGTTTCTGTGCCGGACTTATGCTTCCCATAATTTAAATTGTAATAATTAACTTAATTCCCAGCTGCCATGTTGAATATTAGCCTGATATGAAGCAGCTGAACTAACATATTTTTTTGATGTAAGTTAAAACTCCTGAAGATGCAAACCACGAATGGAATCATAATGAATGGATCTATACATAATTTTTCATTTTCTTCAACCATTTTTCACCTTCATTTGTGCCTTTACACGGATCTAAATACTGCTGTAGTTTGAAAATGTGTGGGCAGAAGTGTCTGTAGACATCTGATAAGTAAGAAGGTTATATATACACCTCAAGCACCAACTAAGAAAAGTCATGAGAAAAATGTGTTTGGAGCTTGGACAGTGTCAGACATAGAATGTGTTAGGTTGGAAGGGACCTTAAAAGAGATCATCTAGTTAGAATAGAATAGAATAGAATAGAATAGAATAGAATAGAATAGAATAGAATAGAATAGAATAGAATAGAATAGAAGTAGAATAGAATAGAATAGAATAGAATAGAATAGAATAGAATAGAATAGAATAGAATAGAATAAGAATAGAATAAGAATAGAATAGAATAGAATAGAATAGAATAGAATAGACCAGACCAGGTTGGAAGAGACCTTCAAGATCGTTGTGTCCAACCCATCATCCAACACCACCTAATCAACTAAACCATGCAACCAAGCACCCTATCAAGTCTCCTCCTGAACACCTCCAATGATGGTGACTCCACCACCTCCACGGGCAGTCCATTCAAATGGGCAATCACTCTCTCTGTGTAGAATTTCTTCCTAACATCCAGTCTGAACCTCCCCTGGTGCAGCTTGAGACTGTGTCCTCTTGTTCTGGTGCTGGTTGCCTGGGAGAAGAGACCAGCACAGTATCCCTCCTGGCTACAGCCACCCTTCAGGTAGTTGTAGAGAGTAATAAGGTCACCCCTCAGTCTCCTCTTCTCCAGGCTAAGCAACCCCAGCTCCCTCAGCCTCTCCTGATAGGGCTTGTATTCCAAGCCCCTCACCAACTTTGTTGCCCTTCTCTGGACATGTTCCAGCAAGTCAACATCCTTCCTAAACTGAGGGGCCCAGAACTGGACACAGTAATCAAGGTGTGGCCTAACCAGTGCAGTGTACAGGGGCAGAATGACCTCCCTGCTTCATCTGGCCACACTGTTTCTGATACGGGCCAGGATGCCATTGGCCCTCTTGGCTGCCTTGGCACACTGCAGGCTCATGTTCAGCCTACCATCGACCAGTACCCCCAGGTCCCTCTCTGTCTGGCCGCTCTCCAGCCACTCTGACCCCAACCTGCAGCACTGCATGGGGTACTAACTCTCTGCCATGGGCAGGACACTTGCTACAAGACCGGGTTTTTCATGACCCCATCCAACTTTGAACGCTATATTTTAGTGGCTTTGAACACTATATTCATAGGAAAGGTGCTCCAGCCCTCTGATCATCACAGAGGTGAGACTGACTGGCTTGCAGTTCCCTGGGTCTTACTTTTTTCCCCCTTTTTAAAATGGGGATTATGTTTCCTCTTTTCCTGTCAGTGGGAACTTCACCAGATTGCCATGCCTTTTCAAATATGATGGAAAAGTGGTTTGGCAACTTCATCTACCAGTTCCCTCAGGACTCATGGATGGATCTTATCAGGTCCCATGGACTTGTGTACCTTAATTTTTTTCAGGTGGTCTCAAACCACCTCTTTTGTCATTGTATTGGATAGAAAATATCAGCAAAATCAAAATCTGTCTAAATTCTCACAGAAAGGCAAAAAACAGTTTTGTTTTGTTGTTGTTCTTGTTTTGTTTTTAAAGATTTTATTTGATCCTGACTTCTGTCTGTGTGGCAAGCACAGAAAGAGCCAAGTTCCTGCCCCAGATCCATGTTTGGAAAGGAGTGTTTGCCATGGACCCTCCCTGATTAGACTGTGCAAGAAACTCATGCTGGAAATGATGCAGGAATGAACTGGTGGTTGGATGATTACTGCAGTGGTTTCCCCTGTGGTCTTCTTAATTGTTCCCTTTTGGTCTACAAAAAAATGAGATAAAAAAGAAGGTGGTTTTCATCCAAGCATCTTTTCCCTTTAAGTCCTTCATTGGTTTCCTAATGACCTACATATCACAGATTCCTTGTACTGGCTTGAAAGACTTTCTGTAACTCTCCAGCCTGCAACTTTAAGTGCCTCTGATGCTTGTTCACAGTGATGTCACATAACTACATCCTTGATCAGTGTGGGTAACATCTTCTTCCTGCCCCTAGCCTATTTGTAGTGAAGTCTTACCCACAGAGGTATTGTCCCACTCTATTTCCACCACTCAGTAAAGCTTGCTTCCGTTGTGATGAGACCTAAGTTTATTCAATGATATCTTTATGATGAAGAGAAGCATCAGCAAAATGTTAATTGTGTCAGACTCAAGCAGTTACCTTTTGAGGTGAAGGTTGTGGTTCTCATACTCCCTTAGCCCACAATCACCACGTTTGTTGTTCTCATTGTAACAGCATATCTAAAATTAGACTGCAAATTCTTTGCCTGTTAGATTGTCTACTTGCTGCGCCAAGTGCACAGTTTAGGCCCTGCATAGTTTGGTTATGGGCTAGGATTACATACAGCTGGGGTGGCATGATGTGGCTGGCTTGCTGACCAGGCTGTTTTGATTTCATTTCTGGGTGCAAATTATTGTCTTTGACTGCTAACCCAAATCTGAAAATGGCTCCTTAAAGGCTTACCCTTTATGTAAGATCATGGAAACAAAGATCTGTTGAAATGCTTCATAAGAATCCCTCATTTTATGTGTAAAAATGCTTCTGGAAAGATGATTTCCACAGAAGAAGCTCAACTCCAGAGCTCCCTTTGCTCTCATCTTGACTCAGGGAACCTACAGAATAACAACTAGCCAGTTCTATTTCCTCCAGTGCTTCAGAGAAACTGTCCAGTGTCTGAAAAGCTGAAAGTAAGTTAAAAGTATGTGTTTTGAGAATGGAATAAGGAGAATGTTTTGGATCAACTGATCAGGTGTATATTTGTCTACATCACTTGAAGAAAAACCAACAGAACAGCAATGTATTACACAGAATGCAGATTTAAAGGTGTAAGTGAAAAATCTGTCTGTAGGACTGGGACCTCTTGTCTTTCAAAAAAATGTGGCCTTTGGGGGAGTAAATGGGCATTTGTGCCAACAGCCAAAGAAAACATGAGATGGACCTCACAGACATTGATAACGTTTTTCAAGAGTTTTGACTAGACAGTGCCAAGCTGCTGTTTGCTGTGATGCCTGCCTCATCCAATGTTCTTCACTGGCAGACCTTCCCAGACTTGCATCTGATGATTCCACTCTTCTCCCTCCTCCCTGCCCTCTTTCTCTCTGTCGCTTCTTTGCTTTGTCTTTCTCTTTCACTTATCACATTCCTGTCCCTTCCCTCAGTGAAACTAGGCTCTGAAAGTACCATTTGGTACCATGGATTTCTGTGTTTTATCTCTTTTCCCTAGTTTTTGGCTCTTTTGTCTGCTTTGACTTTGAGCAATTTAGAGTGTGGACTCTCTCCTTTTCATCTGCACAGTGTCTAGGACAGAAGATCTCCATTCCTGGCTGATCCTTAACATGAATAAGAAGTATGTAAATAGAATGGACAACATAGTTTTATGTACTCATCTAGATAGGAAACTGTAAAACAATATGATTCATGCCCCAAAAGCTCTTCCTATATTAAGCAAAATAATTCTGTCCTCCTATAGTGGGATCCTTTGAAGCCTATTTTACATTAAATACACTTTTAAATTTTGATTTTCCATTGGCAGGCCTATGTAGCTCTATAAAGCAATTTTTCTGTCATGATAATTCTTCACTCTTACTTTTCTTTCAATTCTTCTGCAGGCCAAAATCAAATTTCTCCATTTCCATAGCCTTACATAAATTCTTTCTTCTATCCTACTCAGCAAACCTAATTAACAGCAGAGTCCTGCAAGAAGTCAGCAAACGTAAAAGCTCCTGCACTGCAATTTCTTTTTAAGCAGTGATGAAACTAACTTGATAGAGGATTTCAGTACATCCTATAGCGTTCCCTTATCTCCTGTGAGGGTAGTCTTTCATATAGCTCCTTGCCATGATTCCTCTGGCTCACCCAGAAAAGCTGGGATTGGAACAAATGGAAGCAAGCACAGTTTCCAAGCTTTAATTCCAATGTGCTACACCTAGCTCCAAACCTATGCTAAAAGGTCATGCCTACATTCTTCCCCCTCAGTTCACAAAGTCTCTTATACAAAATGCTTTCCTAAGTCATTTAAAAATAATTTCATGATGATTTAGTGGTCTATAATCTTTAAGGAGCTTTGTGCACTCTTTGGTGATTGCTTGGAAATTTGAGGAGTGCAAGTACAAGGTCCACTGCATGAGGGAAAATACCTTTTCAGGGCTCATCATTTATAGCACAGCAAAGATCAAGCATGAAAATAGTACAGTCTCTACTAGCTTCTAGTCTGGATGACACTGTAAAAGCAGTCTGTGTCTTTCTGGACTGGCTGCTATGAGCAGCTGAGGAATGGCTTGAGCTGGCTGTCAGAAGCTCAGAAAAGCATCCGTCTGCATGGCAGGCTGCTGCCCTGCTCAGCTGTTGGCAGTTACTTAACAGTCTGGGGTTTGGTTTTCTTTGAAATTAACTTGTAATAAACTTTGACCTCAGATTGAGCTCAGTTTAAGGTCAGGTAGGTGATATATGTGCATGATACGAAAAGCATTTAAAGGGTTCTGATTACTTTAGCTCCTGTCAATCTAGTTACAGACTTTAATATAAGATAGAAACTATTCTGGTCCCACAAATCTCAAGTCTTCATAGTCATAGGATAAGAACAATCCTTTTTTAGATCAGGCTATTTGCACTATTTATTTTGATCCTGGATTTTTTATTTCTTTTCTTCATATTAGATCTCAACATAGGCTGTTCTTATCCCTTCTCAAGTAAAGCCAACAAATCTGAATGCAAACACACATTAAGCATTTTTCTTTTTAAGAACAAAAGCTCCTGGGCAAGGAAACTTGCTACCCTTAAAGAAAACCAAAAGGAACAACAATGAAGGGGGGGGGGCGGGGCGAAGATTGTCTCACATTCCTGCATGTTTCTAAGGACCACTTAGGCCACATTTAGTTTTCCAAAAAAGAGCCAAATACCACCTGCAAGATCTTGATGTAAGGTAGGCAGTTGCACTGAGTGCCCCTGTACTCTGCATTGCTTAGGCCACACCTTCAGTACCATGTCCAGTTCTGGGCCCCTCAGTTTAGGAAGGACATCGAGATGCTTGAACATGTCCAGAGAAGGGCAACAAGGCTGGTGGGAGGCCTTGAGCACAAGCCCTATGAGGAGAGGCTGAGGGAGCTGGGATTGTTTAGCCTGGAGAAGAGGAGGCTCAGGGGCGACCTCATTGCTCTCTACAACTACCTGAAAGGAAGGGACTGGTCTCTTCTCTCTAGCAACCAGCACCAGAACAAGAGGACACAGTCTCAAGCTGCTCCAGGGGAAGTTTAGGCTCGAGGTGAGGAGGAAGTTCTTCACTGAGAGAGTCGTTCGTCACTGGAATGGGCTGCCCAGGGAGGTGGTGGAGTCACCATCCTTGGAGGTGTTCAAGAGGGGACTGGATGTGTCACTTGGTGCCATGGTCTAGTCATGAGGTCTGTGGTGACAGGTTGGACTCGATGATCTTTGAGGTCTCTTCCAACCTTGGCGATACTGGGATACTGTGAGCCCTCCAGGTGCTGTAACTGATTTTCCCAGAACTTTGCAAAAACAAAAAAAATGAGGAAAGTTTATATTGAAACTACTCATCAGCATCACATGTTCCACTTTGTCTGAGCAAAGCTGTTCAAATCTAGAATGCCCTGACAGATGAACTGAGTATGAAGTAGCATTCTAGGTGACATCCTTTCATTTTGCAAATCTGCCAAATGTATTCTACTCTCCCAGTGAACAGTCAGGTGTTAATCAGCATTATTATCTGTGAAGTTCTCTGTTTTAACTGCCTGGTGATGATATTGTTTGCACAGGTGCTCTTGCAGGGCAACTGAATTAATATCCATTTTCCTTGGCTGAAAGGCTTGTTTTTCGTGTCTTGCCTGTCTTTTTGCAGATGTAAAGGCAGAGTCTCTTTTGGACTCACATTTACAATTAGCTGTTCTCACCCAACAGGCTTTCTCTCCTGCTGATGCTGATGCATTAGGCTAGAGATACATTCTCATGCCTTCACAGAAGGGCCTGATCCTTTCCTCACTTAGATAATTAGATGTTTTGCCGTTAATATCAGCGGAAGCAGTGTCTGGCCCTATATCAATACTCCTCTTTTCCTGAAGAAGTAGCTTTTCCCAAACTGGTGATTAGACAGAAGGCTGCTGCCCATCAAACACAACATTAAGGTGTGCAACTTTTCCTAGTCCATCGTTCTCAGTGTCCTGAGACACACTGAGTGTGCTCTGTGGACACTGCTCAGTCCATCATAGTTCCCAGGCTTGTACTGTCCTTATCACTGGAATTTGGATACACAGATCTGAACTGCAAATGTTTCCTATCACATTATCTGCCTAACTACCAGACAGCCACTGCTTAATACAGTAGTTTATTTTTCCTTGAGCTAAGAGTTTTCAAAAACAAGTCATGTTTTCTCCTTAGGAGTCTTTGTTTCTAGTTTGCATTTCTATAAGTTTATGGAAGAACAAATCAGAGATCATCTTTGTATTTTGCTCTGAAGGTTGAAAGGCTGATTTGCTCTACAAGACATACCCAAATTCTGCAACATGCCCTCTTTCCATTAAACTTAAGGGGGATTTCTAAGTGAGATAGGTCTTTTTACTATACCCATTTGCCCTTTCACAGAGCCTAATTAAACTGATTGTGAAGGTTCCTGGGGTTTCAATGAGACTTAGCTCTAACTGTGAAAGGAGCCCTGTCACACAAAGCAAATACTAGCTGCCTTTTCCAGAGTATTTGGTCTTGCTTCTAAACAAAACTAAACTTAAGACTACTACTGAGGAACAGACACATATCCTAACCTGTTCTGTGCAGGATAAAACAGGCTGCAGTTTTCAGTATTTTTTTTTCCTACTAGCTTTTCAGATTATTTAAAGCACTGCAGTGAAAATAGTGTTATGGCTATCAAGTGACCCACTACTGTGTTCAAGCATACCTTTCCCAAAGCTACAAGAAATGGCTGTTCTCTGCTGCAGCAGACAGAGTCTACCCAAGATGACCATGCAAATGCAGGAAGCCTTAGACACATGAGCATCTGTCATATAAATTACTCTCTCTTCTGCCTGCTTCTGCTTAATCTTACCTACATTCAGGTTTGAATTGATCACTTCTGTGAAGGTTGCAATGAAAGAGCATCTGAGAATGGAAGAAGCTGGTAGTTTCTTATTTCATAGCATCAATAATATCGTACTAGAAGGCCAGACTTTGTCTACAGCTTCTTCAGAAATCCATTTCACCACCTTGTTGGATAATATTTCTCACACTTTACTGGGAATGTTTGAGTTTTGTGGGTGGGAGAGAGGGAGGCAGGGGTGGAGGGGCAGCAGCGTGGGGGAGAATTGGCGCACACACTGTGCAGCCCCTGCCTGTCTCCAGTCCTGCTGACTGCATGCATACCCTTGAATAATTTTGACTAAGCTGTGGTTCTCCTGGTTTAGATGCGAAAGGAACAAAATGACTGCTCCACCTCCTTATCAGCTGGCTAAAATGAACATGAAAAAAGGAGGTAGAACAGGTGGCAGACTGGAGAGACGTGCAGTGGTTGGTTTCTGACGTGCAGAAGCTGGTTTCTGGAGGCAGAAATTAAATTGACATAGTCACTGTTCCCTTATCTTTGATTTTTGAAAAAGTTTTGAGTGTCTGCTGACTCTTTCGTAAGTTGGTATTTGTGATTGCTGTAAGATACTGCCTTCAAGTGCTAGAAGTGTTTTTTTGAAATGACTTCCAAGGGCAGGGTTTTCTGAGATGTTACTGGATCTAAAGTAAATGACGCAGGGATGAATTCCTTACCTGCTTCCCTGCTGCGCCATTACAGTGACACAAGAAGCCACAGGCATGCACAGGTCATAGGCCCTGCGCCCCAGCTGCCACTCCCTCAACACTCTCCTACTTCTTCCTCCTTCCTTTGCCCTTTCCTCCAGAAGTTGTCTCTCTCCTTCCTCATTTTACTGTGCAGACTCTTACCTCTCAGTCATCAAAGTTTTTACCTCTCACCTGAACCCCATAATCATAAATCATTAATTACAAGATGCCTAAACAAATAGAAGTCTGATGAGGATGCTTATAATTTAGATGACAGAGAGAGTGTTTCCTGTTTATCTGGTTCTGTTTTTATGAAGCATCCTGCTACAAATAAGCGCTTTGGTTGAAACTTCAGCTTTCATAAGATCAGCCTGATTTTACCAAGGCAAACCCACATCCTGGAACCGAATCACACAGAATCTCCAGAGATGGTCACTCCACCACCTTTCTGGTCAGCCTGTTCCAGTGCTTCACCACCCTCAACGTAAAGAACTTCCTCCTCATGTTTAGATGGAGCTTCCTGTGGTCAAGTTTGTGCCCATTACTGCTTGTCCTGTCACTGGCCACCACCACAAAAAAGACTGGCCCTATTCTCTCAACACCCACCCTATAAGCATGTATAAGCATTGATAAGATTCCTCCTCAGTCTTTTCTTCTCCAGGCTAAAAGCCTCATCCCTCTGCTCTTCTTCAAAGGACAGATGTTCTAGTCCCCTAATTATCTTTGGAGCCCTTTGCTGTATCCTCTCAAACAGTTTGCTGTCCCTCTTGACCTTGTCCTTCTTGACCCTGCAATTGCACTTCATATCTTGTAAACTATTTTTTCACTCACAAAAAAACCCTATAGTTTGTAATGTTATGGTATCTGAAAGTCTAGTAGAAAAAAGAAATAATCCCTGAAAATTGCAGCGATGCCGTTGCCACATGCTGTTCTGTTGCGATGTTACTGTGCTGCGAAGTGGCACACTGGCATTTGCAAAGCAAAAAGCATTACGACTCAAAATGAGAGATTTGGGAGGGTTTTATTTGTTTTTAACCTGGGTTGGTGAGTCAAAAGTAAATCAGAAATTTAAAATATAGCACATAAGAATTCAAACCAGAATTTCAAAGCACTGCTGTTCACTCATCATTCTTCTGTTCCTAAGCAGCTACATAATTACTGTCTGCATAGGAAGTTCACTAATTGCTTTTATATTGAAATCTCTAATTAAATATTTGTCTTAACTAAATAATAGATTAAAACTGAGTTGAAAGGACATGATGTGAATAGCTGACTTTTCTGGTAATGGGGAGGATGCCTTAGGAGAGAAGCGAGTGGTATAGCAAACAGCCTCTCTGCAGCAAGTGTGGAGGAAACTGATCTACTTCAGTCTAATTCCCCACAGAAATGCTGCACAGAAATAGTTTTCTAGTATTCATGCAGTTTTTACTCAGATGGTTCTTATTCTCACATTGCTTGTTTCTCAGTAACCAACATAGGGCACATAAGAATCTCCTTCTCACTCTGCGTGTAAGGAATCCCTCTGTCACACCAAGTACAGGCCATGGGGGATGGCTCAGAGGAGTTCCCCTTTCCCAGTGATAACTTGATTTGGCTGCTATCAATACAAATGGCTTTATTTTTAAGCACCAGTTACATTAGGTGTGGGTTATTCCTAGAGCCCCACAATCAGAGGTGAGTGATTTCCTCTCATCTAACTGGGCCACTAAATCTAAGATTAACAGTCTTCCTGCCTTAATGGTCTTAGTGTCTCCCTCTACAAAGTCTTTCAAGTTAAAAGAACAATCTAGTGACATTACTTTTGAGACTACACATCCAAATGACTGATCTTAAATTATTCTGTTAATCATCTTAAGGAAAATGCTGTCTAGACTGTTATGATTTCTTCATTTGTTTAGTTATCCATCATAAATATATAGAGCAATTCCTTCTAGTTAGACATAGTTGTTTTAATACAAAGTTGCATACAATACAAGGTGAATTTAACTGCATATAGGCTGGCACATTAAAAGGATTTCCAGTTAAAAACATATGAAATGCATCAGAAGCTGGAGCCAGAGCTCAGTGACCAAGCAAATGAATTGGATCACTTCATTGATTCAGATACAGGCACCAAGATAATGTGTTTTCAAGTTGCTATTTTCAGCATTGGGATGGACTCTATTAGAGACCAAAATGCTGTATTAGCCATCCAGCTATTGAATTAGTGCTCATAAAGATCACCTTGCAATGACAGTGCTTGGAAGATTTCAACCAATGTGCACAGGCATACTTAAAGAGCTGTATTGGAAATAGCTGTGGAGATTAAGACATACCTCCAGATTATTCATGGCTTTTGAAAGATTTGTGACACAGTTACCTTGGTGTTTGCCATTGTCATCTTAGCTTTTGCATATCCCTGTGCAAAAACATTATGAGGACACTTCCACAACAGCAGAATAATAGGGGAAGGGGAACCTCAGGGCCCAACATTTCAGTGTTGTCATCAGAGTTGGTTTTGTTGTCGTACGAGTGGGAGTAAAACTGATCTTGAAAGAGAGTAGGCACAGACACCACAAAAAGAGATACTTCAGGGTAGCATTTTCTGCATTTCATTTGGCCCTGTTTTGGGCAGTCCTTTCAAATGCCAAGCTCACTGCTCAGTAACAGTATATCATGACAATTAAAACCAAACATCTTGCAAGCCACTAGATTTTAATCTTTGTAGGAAAAGTTAGAAGAAGACAATATAATTTGTGGGAGGGTGACTCAGCCTCATTTCCAGGCCAAATTCTATTTAAGGTTATTGGTTCCTTTTGTCTGTATTCCCCCACATTTGCAAAGACACTGTAGTTTGCATTCAGGCTCACTATGACGAGCTGTTAAAGGTCTGCTTCTTTCCACTGCATAGGTAATTTGTATTGAGGCTGTGGGAAGAGTGATTCTTGCTAGCAAACCCACAGCATTCTGCAGCCTTGAGTTAGTCTTTGCATATAAGCTGCTATGTGAGTACAGATTTCAGCGGAAATGTATTCATTTTATGTTTATTCACTCTTATTGGGAATGAATACCTAGAAATATTTGTAATGTGAAATATTTTATTTTTTTTTCTTTAATAACATGAACTAAACTCTGTGATCTCCAGTAGGGCCCAAGCTGACATGTGAGCTTTGATCTAAATCTGAGTATTTGGGATCTTTCAAGCTACCTTGCCACGACTGGTGGACAGAGTCATGCAAGCACTCTAAACCCATATTGACTTGACCAAATAATAGCATTTATCAAGGTAATGTCATATTAAAACTACCCTAGAACCCAAATCAAAAGTCTGACAAACAGGAACATGCTAATCTCACAGTAATAAAACCAATTATATTTAAAAAGAAAAACCTCAACCTGTCTTTACTTCTAAAGCATAAGGAGATTATCTTCATGATTCAGTGACTGACTGTCCTTGAATTCTTACATCATCAACTAAAAACGGCAACAGAGGAACCTCCAAAGGAATAAGCTTCTCTTTTGAGATGCACTGAATATACATGAGCTATGTTTGAGTCACTCAGTCCTGTACTTGTGGAGTCTTAATACGTTGCTGTAGCATGTTACAGATCTGTTGTCGCATGCACTAATAGCAGGGTAGAAAGCTGGAGCTAATCTCACCTTCACACACTCAGGGCATAGTCACTGTTCACAGAAGTAGTACTACAGTGTTGTTAGATCTTAGCTGAGATTTCTGCCCTGTGGCAGCCCCATCAACAGGCAGGAAAGGCCCTGAGGGTGACCATGAACCCATATGTCTCCTAGCAGTCCCAGAGGAGTCCTCTCCTGTGAGATGATGTCAGGGAAGATGGTACTTGCCACCTTTCTGGGCTCCTCCAAGCAGGCTTTCCTCCCTTAGGGATTCCTGCCAGACTCCCCATTGGCAGAAGTCAGTGTATACCACCCATAAATCTGTTTTCAGATGTTTACAGGCTGCAGGTTGCTTTGTTAATGTGGTTAAATTCCATCCTGTGTCTGATTTCATGTGTGCAGTCATCTTTATTAGATGACCAGGATCTCTTTCCCAGCACGCCTGTTCTGCTATTTATGTTGTGGTGTTTATGTGGTCAGGTGACTCAGGCAGAGGAGAACTCTCAGCATCATCATTCACAGGAGCCTGGACACTGTTTTGTCTGTTTTGTTTTCCTCGGCAACACAGTCAACCTATCAGATCCCATTCTTCCTCTGTCTGTGAGATGAGGAAACAATGCTGCAGTTCTATAGTGCATAATTCAGCTTTGACTATGCCCCACAGAGCCCAGCCCAGCTCCTTTGCTAAGTTCATTGTCAGATTTTCCATGTGTGGTACAAGCCTGACTTCACTTCTGACACCTCAGATGATCAATGTACTGACAGCAGTCATTACAGATGTAAGAAGCAGACTGTCATTGGTTTGCCTCGCTTGTCCACAGGCACTTATTCAGAACATAGGAACAACAGCAACAAAGGGGAGGGGAGAAGACCGGAAGGACTCATCCCTTTCATATAGAAAAAGGATCATGTCGTTGTCATTTAGACTTGATCCTCACTGTGAACGGAAGTATTAAAGGATTACTGAGTCATTTATACCCAGTTATACCCCCAAACATTGGGGTGGCTTTGTTTGCAGCTCAGGGTCACTGCTCCCACAGGTTTGCAGAGAAGAGGATTGCCCAGTGTGACTGCCACACTTTCCAATAAATTAACAGACTAAGGGAATCCTCTGCCTGAGCAGCTTCCTAAAATAGCACTGCTTACTTGCTGTGACAGTAAATCCTAAGGTGTTGTTCTCCCTTCCACCTACCTTTCTATTTTTTACTCTTGCACAAGGGAAAACAGCCTTCTTTTCCTCAAGTAGGATATAGAACAGGACTGTCTAAAACTTGTGTTCTTCCTGTATATGGGAAGTTTCATGTACTATTCTGATTGCTGAGTGTTGTGGTGCAGCAGACTTCCATACCAACACTCCAGTTGCAAAAGCAGCAGCAATGCAGGCTGTGACAAGTAGCTTGTGAGCACATAAGGCTTTAACTAACTTTAGGCATACCAGGAGTTGGATGATACTTAATGGCTGCGAGTCCCTGTTAGGATCTAATGAGGTAAAAGTGGCACTTCTGGCAAGAATCTGATTTAAATGGTTTCATTGCATCCCTACATAAGTGTACTGAAGCCCTACCCTACAGTGTGCATCACTGTTCTGTACATATGCAAGGTTAGAGTGTCATAATTACACTGTGCGAAACTGAGCAGCCCATGAGGTAGGAGAGAAATGCACCACTTCTCATTCCTCACTCCCCTCACTTAATCTGTGAATAAGCTTCCTTCCTCATTAAGCTGCTGAAGAGCGCAGCAAGGAGGTCTCCCCATAAGGCTGCTGTGCCCGGTGGGTACCTTTAGATAAGTGATGGAATCTGTGCCCCAGTGCATGCCCCAGTAGGGCCAGGTCACTGCAGTGAAGGGGGTGCCAGGGAAAATGTGTCCCTGCAGGTTTTGCCAGTGGAGGGCTGAGCAGCTTGGAGGAACCCTCCCAGGAGAAGATTAGGTTGAAAACAGTGGGATGTAGCACCCTGTGGCTGGTATACAGAGAAAGTTCTTGATCTTTCAATAATGTCTCCGAAAAAAGAGGGTTTCAGATTGTACCTATAGGTCTGCAAGTTATTCATTATTACCCAGCAGTCTCTATTCTTTCAGCTGTATAATATGGCAACACAGACTTACTCAGGGTCTGAAGGCCAGAATCTGTTGGAAACCAGGTAAAGCTCTGCTTTAGTTGTAGCTGGAAAAAAAAAAAATCTCTACTTTTTATTTCTCCCTCTGAGTTTCACACCTCTCCCAGGCTGTATTCACTGCAGTATTATAAGCAAACACTGCTTCTGGCAGCACTACACAGTAGGAAGAAATAAAAAGCATTGAGACTTCCACCATGGTTTTAAGATCTGATCAGTGCAAGATTTTAAGAAAGCTCTGACATCATTGCTGGGGTAGAGAGGTTTCCAAGCACAGTCAAGCACTTGGAGGTCCTAGTGAGCATGAGGTACTTTGCACTTCATACTTTGGCCAACAGAGAGAAAGCTAGAGTGGCCACCTTGTTCAGAAGAGTGTTTATAGCTGTCATTAGCAATGAAATATGCTGAAACTGATGCCTAGATCCTCAACAGGATTATGGCATCACAAGCCTTGTTGCTTCAGCAGGGTTAAAAGCCTTACTTTAGGTACCTAGACTCCCTTTGCTCTCTACACAAAAGATAAAGTAATTCAGAGTAGGATGTGGAAAGGAAGAGATAGAAGCTAGGGATTTGGGAGTATATGAGTCAGGGTATGTCTCAGTTTTTCCACCTTCTTTCCCTGGCTATGCTCCCCTCTTGCTCCTTCACATCCTAACCAGCAGGTGGTGAAGGACATTTTGGTGCATCTCTAGCAGGGGATTTTGGTGGGGGCTGCATCCGGCCAGGTGGGGAGAGCTCGTCCCATGCCTCTCAGAGAGGCAGCTGAAAATTGACGGGCGTTGCCTCCAGAGGTGCTCTATCTGCACACCAGTCTGCTTTCAACAGGAGATTCCTCTTGATCTCCTGTTTTAAAGGAGTTGACTCAACAAAATAAATACTTACATGCTCCAGTTTAGAGAGGATTAATTTCCACCTGGGAGGTGATTACCAACCAGTCAGATTTGTGCTGCATTAAATGTCCTCTAAGAAAGCAGGCCAGGGTGACTTCCTCAGGTGACAGGAGCCAGGAAAGAAAACTGAGTGCATGTAAATCCCTTGAATTCTCAGTACAGAAATCTCACCTGCTGGATACAAGGCAGGAATAAGTGTATAGGTCCACCTGGTTCAGAGGTCAGGTGAAACTAGCATGGCTGAGCAGTGTCTTCAATGCTACACTGCAGCAAGGAAATTCCCCTCTCCTGTTGTGTGAAGCCCAGATGCCAAAGGGATCAGATATTCATGCACAACAGTGAGGCTAAAGAGGCAGATACATTCTGGAAACATTCAAGGTCAGATAAGACTGGGCTATGAGCAACCTGATCTAGTTAAAGATGTCCTTGCTCATTGCAGGGGAGTTGGACTAGATGACCTTTGAAGATCCCTTCCAACCCAGAGCATTCTATTATTCTGTGAAAGGAAATGCACAGATTAATCTACGGTGGTGCGCATGGACATCCAACTAGTAATTAAGTCCACATTGCTTCATTGGTAGCATCAGGGCTTTTATTGTTTGGTTGGTTTTTTCTTTCAAGAAATGGAGCTGTTGACACTTAAAGAACTGCAATATTATAGCAACCTAAATATATGCAATGAAAAATATGCATACCTATGAAATCAAGTCATAGCCATCCAGAGGTTACATCTCCAAAACTGGAATTAGGAGACATTCAGGAATCTCTATTCCTCTGTATCCATTTTAGCATATTCTGAAGATTTCACACCCCATGGGAGTAATCAAAAATGATGCAAGAATCAGACCTGTATTCACTGATTTAATGTCTTAATCACCACTGAAACATCACAGGAAAACAGAGAAAGGTTTCATATGACCACTTCAGGGATGAAGTGTAATACTTGACATTTGTGGCATATGAAGTCACACCGCCATTCATAGTTGCTTGAGCTTGACAGGTTTTTTATTACTATTTTCTGGTTTCAGGGCAGGGTTTTGTTTGTTTGGGTTTTTTTCTTATTATTTTCTTTTACTTCATTTTATACTTATTTTTCTGTTACCTCATTCTTTATATTGCTGCTCTAGCAAGATTTGCATTCAGCTTGTTATTCTCTGGCAAGGGGATGTGAATGAACTCTGTGATTCAGCAAGTTAGCAGCACTGCAAGAAGGACTTCAGGGTCAAAGCAATTGGCTGCTACAGTCATAAAAAGCATTGCACTAAAATAGCATTGCAGCATGCACAGGAGGCACCAAAAAAACCCAGTTTCTCTTTAGAGACTACAGAAATAATGACGATGTATTTTTACAAGAGAAAGTAGAAAGCAATTTTGTGATGATGGCAGGTCTTTTAGGCACTCAGTGATGTCATTCACATAGGTGCTCTGGATGGAAGAAGAAGAAGCAGCTGCATCACAATTCTTTTCAGTGATGGCTGCATTTGCACTTTGATTTCAAATAGATGCCTGTCTATTAGTGAAATGTCACTTAACCACAAGGAACACAGTGACCAATGAAAAAATAAATAATATAATCTCTCATGGGAAGTCAGTTCCTTGTGCAATCTGCATTTCCCCCTCTGTTCCTTAAAATGAAACAAAAGAAATCCAAACCAAACTTGTTTTGGCTCAGAATAAGAAAACACTGAGGCAGAGAAAACTGCATGAGATTATTAGCTGGTGTTTGGTTTTTTTTTCGAACTGTTGTACTTTGTACATGGGAAATATTTCCCAACATGTTTGATTCAACCTTGAGGTGAAGGCTCCAGTCAGTCACTCACGCATCTGACCTCATATGTTCAACTCTATTCATCAAATGATTACTGCTTAACCCGATGCTGTCCACCCTCATGATGCAGGACAGAAGTGCTCCTGTGGTTCAGAGCCTGTAGGAGATGCTGACTTTGATTTTTCTCTGTAACTTCAGCTCTGAAGACAGAGATGCAGGGGACTGTGAAAAGAGATCTCCCCTTTTCTCAAGTGTGTGCTTCTCTTCCATCTTTCTGTAGGACAAGTAGGCCAGGATGGGGCCCTGGGTTTTAAGTAAGCTCTCCTTTGAGAGATGGCATGTCATTCCTGACAGCCTGTGAGCAGCAAAGTCAGTTCAGGGGTATTGCATGCTCAGCAAGCTAAACCTGGCAGCGTTCACTTCAGGAGCTGGACAGAATGCATATCCCAACATGTTTACTTGTTTGCAGGTGAAATAAAACAGGGCCAATGGGTAAGCAATATAATGTTTTAATGCACATTATCACTTCCCTTCTGAGTTTACATCACCAACACCAGTCAGTCAGCCCCTTATTACACACAGCCAACTGCATGTTCTTTCTTTAAATCTGTTTAATCATAAGACTACCTCCATAAAGTGTAAGATACAAAAGGACCATGCAGAGAACAGAAAAGAACATTTGGATCCCAAGGTGGTATTTAGTAAGTGACTATTGTAAAGACATAAAAATCAATCCAGATAGAGGTGTAATAAAACTTGGAGATGAAATGGAAACAAAGAACCCAAAGATTTTTCCACTTTAAAACTGCCAAGGCAGATTCAGGTAATTTAAAATAAATTAATAAAATTGTTTAAAACAAAAAAAAAAAAAAAAAAGGGCAAATTTGGAGTTTCTTTCTACTTTTCTATTTTGAGGAAGTTCTCGATGGCTTCAAAAGTTATGAAATTTCTGATTTATGAAACTTCTTAGAAACAATAGGAAGAGCTGATGAAATTTTCTGTGTAAGCAGGCATTTATTTTTACACCATTCCTAGTTTTATGATGCAGCAGAGAATTTCCAAATTCTTTTAGAAATGAACCTAAAGTTCATTCTTGAACTGCCTGAAAGGAAGCTGTAGCCACATGGGGGCTGGTCTCTTCTCCCAGGCAACCAGCACCAGAACAAGAGGACACAGTCTCAAGCTGTGCCAGGGGAGGTTTAGGCTGGATGTTAGGAAGAAGTTCTTCACAGAAAGAGGGATTGCCCATTGGAATGGGCTGCCCAGGGAGGTGGTGGAGTCACCATCACTGGAAGTGTTTAGGAAGAGACTGGATAGGGTGCTTGGTGCCATGGTTTAGTTGATTAGATAGTGTTGGATGATACGTTGGACTCGATCTCAAAGATCTCTTCCAACCCGGTCTATTCTATTCTATTCTATTCTATTCTATTCTATTCTATTCTATTCTATTCTATTCTATTCTATTCTATTCTATTCTATTCTATTCTATTCTATTCTATTCTATTCCATTCCATTCCATTCCATTCCATTCCATTCCATTCCATTCTATTCTATTCTATTCTATTCTACACTGTTCTATTCTGCTCTGTTCTATTCTGCTCTGTTCTATTCTATTCTATTCTATTCTATTCTATTCTATTCTATTCTATTCTATTCTATTCTATCCTATTCCTATTCCTATTCCTATTCCTATTCCTATTCCTATTCCTATTCCTATTCCTATTCCTATTCCTATTCCTATTCCTATTCCTATTCCTATTCTATTCTACTCCTATTCTGTTCTGCTCCTATTCCATTCTACTCCTATTCTATTTTACTTCTACTCTACTCTACTCTACTCTACTCTACTCTACTCTACTCTACTCTACTCTACTCTACTCTACTCTACTCTACTCTACTCTATTCTCTTTCACACAAAAGCCAACCAAAATAACAAGTTAATCTATTAAACAATGGCTGTGTGACTTTTAATGATGCAGTGAAATAATCCATGCATCAGTTTGCATTTTCAGTTTGTGACACTTAGTCCTGGTGTTGCATATTTGCTTATGCAAACACCCCCTCCCCACCCTGCCCATTACAGACTAGATTAGTAAAGCTTTGCTCAAAAATACACTGAGATGCACTTCACTTCCCAACAAGAAGGTTTTTTCACATTCCAGGTCACCATTTTAGCATCTTTTGCCTAAGTGATCAGTTGCCATTAAAGACGTTTTCCAAAGAAGGTGGCCCTGTTAGGGAAGTGACTCCTGCCTCACCCTGTCCCCATCCAGATGTATCTGTCACTTGGGCAGGCCTGCATGCCTCCTGTTGGCCAAAGCTGTCTGGCAGGGAGACAGTGACAGGGAGATAGGAGGAGCACTGAAAGAGGTTTTCAGGGCTGTTTTCAGATATCTAAGACTGGCATATAATTAGTGATATGTGAGAAAACATCAAAGCAACAGCAGAAAACAGAGTGCAAGGCAGTTGTTTTATTAAGAGCTTTGAGAACTCTGACCAGGACTATTGCACAAGGAGGTACTGAAGAGGTATTTTCTCTTATACAACTTTTGATGGCATAAATTATTATGTTTCTAAATATTTCCCAGGACTTTACACAGGCACAAGCTCCTGTTTGTGTCCAGTTAATCCTTAGGTTATAGATATCTGCAGGCATAGCTGTTTCTGGTAGTCTTTTCAGGTTAATGTATCTAGTAGACCATCACTGTGAATGAGCTGTGAGAGTGTGGTTGCATGTTTTGGGTAAGAATCTCTCCCGCTATTGGTTTTGAGACCAGATAGATTGCATTCGCATGGGGTGCTCCGGAGGTTATTGTCATGAGCAATATTTTAGGCATTGTCCTCAGGGGATCAGGTCTACTTGGGGGCCTGTTGATTTTCTTTCTCCTCCATCTGAGACAGCTTCTTTCTCAAGACTTCAAACCCTGCCTTTAAAAACTTACCCACCATAAAATGAAGACATTGGCTGAGCAAAAATTCTTCCCGTTTCTAATTCGATTTTGCTCTCAGCAGCCTGTGTCTGAGTCCTTCAGAAACACACCTTGCTCCAGATCAAATTTTTGGTGAATCTGCAAGAAAAGGTACAGAGCAAAGTTCTCAGCTCGTTCTGGTGGTCAGTCACAGAATACTTCAGAGAAGGAAACTGCTGCCATGGTGAACATCATTGTGTGATTACAACACAGGCACATACGGAAAGAAAGATTCCCTGTAGCAGCTCATTTGAAGAACAGCTTAAGCTTCACATGCAAGTTGCCAGCTGCCGGCCAGGACCTCAGAGCTCACGAGTTGTTAGTGAAAACACAGCTGAGAGACTATGTCCTGCTGGGTTGACTCAGCTGTGTTTTCCAAGTGGCTTGAAGGTGCAGTTCCACGTAGCTGAAATTTGACCTCAGGGTGACAAAGTAAGATCAATAAAAGCACTCAGATCCTTAGCAGGAGACAAGGACAAAACCTGCCTGCCAAACAGAGTACAAAGTGCTTGGCATGTCTCTCAAGTTCATTGTATTTAGTAACTCACTTACTATATTGGATTTGCTGTGCATAGTGACAACAGGGATTTTGAACTGCTGGCAGTATCTTTCTCAATGATTCTCTAATGCTTTCAAGAACACGGTGTTTAGAGCTCAAATTAATATACTCCAGGGTTCCCTGCCACATAGCATAAAGAACCAAATAGAAAAAGGCAGATAGAATGAACTTGTCTATTGTTTCTTCATGTATAAAATGTTCAGAATGATAATCCTTAGAAAAATACAGTATTTTTTTTCCAAATGTTCATAGTATCATAGAATCAGTCAGGGTTGGAAGGGACCATGAGGATCATCTAGTTCAAACTCCCCTGCCATGGGCAGGGACACCCCACACTAGAGCAGGCTGGCCAGAGCCTCATCCAGCCTGGTCCTAAACACCTCCAGGGACAGGGCCTCAACCACTTTCCTGGACAACCCAGTCCAGGGCTTCACCACTCTCAGGGTGAAGAACTTCCTCCTCATGTCCAGCCTGAATCTCCCCACCTCCAGCTTCATTCCATTCCCCCTAGTACTATCACTGCCTGATATCCTGAGAAGTCCCTCCCCAGCCTTCTTGTAGGCCCCCTTCAGATACTGGAAGGCCACAATGAGGTCACCTCGGAGCCTTCTCTTCTCCAGACTGAACAGCCCCAACTCTTTCAGTCTGTCCTCATAGGAGAGGTGCTCCAGCCTTCTGATCATCCTCGTGGCCCTTCTCTGGACACATTCCAGCTTTTCAGTTATCACATGTTCCAGCTTTTCAGTTATCTTTCTGGTTAGTGTAAGAAAAAGTGGGTTTGTACTATATAGGATCCAGAAAAGAGTAATTTATTGACACATTTGTAGTTCTGCTGCTTAAAAACAGGCAACTAGGGTTTGATTTTTTTTTTTAAATATCCTTCTATTGTGGCAATATTTGCTATACTTCTGCTAATAGTGTATCTTTAAGGCCAAGATAGAAATTCTCTGGCAGACCTGCCGACCCAGCACAGCTGTGATTAGTTTTATTCCAGCCTTGGACTGATGCTCCAGCTCCATTTGCAACTCTAAAAACCAAGGGAGTTAGTACTGCCTTTCCAATTACATGACAACAAAAGGGAAAGTGGTTTAGAAGAAACTGCTGCCTCATTTAGAAGGAACATCATCGCTTTGCAGCTCGATGCTCTGTAATCATAGACTCATAGAATCAATAAGGTTGGAAAAGACCTCAGATATCATCAAGCCCAACCTATCACCTGACTCCTCATGACTAACTAAACCATGGCTTCAAGTCCCATATCCAATCCTTTTCTGAACACCTCCAGGGATGGTGAATCTACCACCTCCATGGGCAGCCCATTCCAATAGCCAATTCTCTTTCTGTGAAGAACTTTCGCCTCACCTCGAGCCTAAACTTCCCCTGGCACAGCCTGAGACTGTGTCCTCTTGTTCTGTCACAGGTTGCCTGGGAGAAGAGACCAACCCCCACCTGTCTTCAACCTCCCTTCAGGTAGTTGTAGAGAGCAGTATGGTCTCCCCTGAGCCTTCTCTTCTCCAGGCTAAGCAACCCCAGCTCCCTCAGCCTCTCCTCATAGGGCTTGTGTTCCAAACCCCTCAACAACTTTGTTGCCCTTCTCTGGACACGTTCCAGCAAGTCAACATCTTTTGTAAACTGAGTGGCCCAGAACTGGACATAATACTCAAGGTGTGGGCTAACCAGTGCTGAGCACAAGGGATGACCTCCCTGCTCCTGCTGGCCACATTATTTCTGATAGAGGCCATCAGCCAACCTTCTAGCCACCTGGGCACACTGCTGGCTCATGTTCAGCTGGCTGTCAATCAGCACCTCCAGGTCCCTTTCTGACGGGCAGCTCTGCTTCTGCTTGACAAAAGGCATGGCACTGCTGCACTGAGCCGAGCCACACCGGCTAGGCAAAGGTCTGATTTAAGCAGGCAGCTGTAATGACTGGTAGCCCCAGCAGCAAGAGGTGAGGGATTATTGGAGGTGGCAAGCTTTGAGGAAAGGGAGGGTACAGAAGTTCAAGGTGTGTGCATATCTGAAACTTACGTAAAAGACTGATAATCTTACAGCCGTGCCACATTGAGGTGTTCTGACTTTGCCAAAGCCACTTCAGATAGAACAAAGTATTTCTGTCAGGCAATTACATACGAATTTTGGACACAAATCTGTGAAGGGAAGAATGCAACCCTATCTGAGGTTTGGGGATGTCTGAGAAGAGCAAGGGGAAGCTTCCTTTTCATTCAAACTCACGACTATTTTTCTATTAAAGCAATTCACTATCCATATGTCCATTAAAAGCAAAAGCTCTAACATTCCAAAGCATGGATTACTTTTAAGATGTCTTACAGATAAGTAGCTGAACTTGACAAAGCATGAATGCTTTTGCTTCTTTTGTGATATGTGACTCTCTTAGCATTCTTCCACTTAACATGAAGCAAATGTTCTTAAGGACAGAGAGAGCAAGAGAGAATGCTCTTCAGGTGTCCTGTGAATGAAGTAGGGATTGCAGGAATTCAGCTGCAGCATTAATAGGTACCTCATTACTTTGTGCAAAACACTTGCAGGTGAAGAGACTGGGCTGTAGTCTTCCTCCACATGTATGTTTTTTCTGTGCACATTTCTGATTCATCAGACACCAAAGTGGTTCCAGTAAATAAGTTGCCTCTAATACATAGCACAGAAATGTATGGTAGACTCATGCATATTTATTCAATACATGAATTGTATCTTATTCTGTGCCAATATGCCTTTAATAAATGTCTTTCATCCATTGCTTCCACAGGAATTCATACTGCTCACAGGAGCAGGAAAGGTTATGCTCAGGAAAATGGTCAGCATGCTGTACTTTCAGTATTCCTGCTACATGTTGGGAGCGTAGGGCATGAGATGACACCTGCTCAAAGGCTTAGGTTATCTCTGAGAATATAAAATCAACATTATCCACAATTCAGTAGATTTTTTGGGGTAATTTGCCACCTACACATACATTATTAAAGCTCTTGATGCACTCAACTGCTCATCTCTAAGTTACAGCAGTAATATAAAATCCCCCACTGTTATTATTACACAATTTTTCTTATAGAGATATTTTACTGCTGTAATCACTTCCCTCTAGGAGACTTCAGAAGATTTCATCTCCATTAGTAATGATTTAGAGTGTCAACTTAGTGCACATTACTTCAGCTTTCCTGTGACCTGCTGAAGCACAATTAATGGAAGCTGTAATAAGAAAAGTTGATGTCCCTCTTCCTACTAAAGAGGAAC
Organism: Picus viridis; assembly: GCA_033816785.1. Lineage (NCBI taxonomy): Eukaryota > Metazoa > Chordata > Aves > Piciformes > Picidae > Picus > Picus viridis. The sequence continues at coordinate 38,777,653 of CM066578.1, read as the reverse complement.
CTTTTCAAATAGGGTATACTTGAAATTTTAATACAAAGTGAAATGCCAGCATGTCCCTGCTCTGTTAGGGAAGGAAACAAAAAGGAGGAAAAATCAATTCAGATATTATGAAAATGGAGAAGAGTGAGAACATACTAAAATAAGAACAGTTACAGGGAACCTGAGACAATAGCATAGGCAGGTGGAAGGAGAAGAATAGTGATGAAATAACAATGTGTGTGCTACGCTGTAAACTCATTTTGGCAAGTAGATTTTTGGGTTTTTTTGCAGAGAAAAATCTATCAGCTTTGTTTTTCAAATCTCATTGCCCCAGAGACCAACCAGGCCAACATGTTAATGGGAGAAAAAGCTTCAAACTTTGTTCCTGTGTTGGTAGCCACATAAGCCAAAGAGCGGGAACAAAGACAAAGCCCTTTGCACAGGAGCAGGTAGCTGTCGGCACCATTGCTCAGAGGCCTAGGTTCTAAATATGCTTGTGTTGTGGGTTCCTTGGTTGAAGTCTCTCCTGATGAGATTAGGTCTGGAAATAGCACTGTGCTTTTTAAGGACAAGGAATATCAAGTGGAATTCAATAAAAATTCCACAGTGCAGTATTCTCCTTCATTTCCTTTTCTACTTCACTTTAGTGCAGTGTTGCTCCTCCTGGCTACTGACTACAACAAAAGCTGTTTGGGGAGAGTGAGGAATACTTGCTTGCAGTAAAGCTGGCTGAGCTAAAGAAAAAAGTGTCACATCAAGTAGGTCACTTTACCTTTGTTGCTTCAAGCCTGTTGCTCTAATTCTGTAAGATGGGAATGCTCCTTAATTTGTGTGCAGCATGTGATGAGATCTATAACCTATCATGTGGTGCACCTTTCATTTTCCAGCATTATTACTTTTTTAAGGTGAAGTCTAGTATTAAAGTTATTCCAAATAACAAGTATATAAACTGACTGCTGTTAAATGCTTCCTGGAGTGGATTTCCTCTATTACAGTAAACTTACCAGTTATGGAAAAGGAATGCTTGCCTCTAAAACTTTCATTGCATCCTTACTTTTCTTGTGATTAACAGAAATAACATTTGAGGAGAATTTTCTGACTTGTTTTTGTAGCTTGTCCCAGGAACTCAGGATTTAGTCCTGGTGTAATCACTGATATTGTATCTGCATGTTCACACCTTCAGATTGAAGCATAAATATTTGGAGTGCTCTGCTAAAGCCCTGACTCAGGTTTCCTGCTGGGAATTTAGAGCCAGAGAAGATATATCTCTGTTTCTCTTTGCTTTTGAAATATTTTGCGTACTTGAGTTGCGCTGTCTTTTGTTTAGAATTTAGTTTTGTGTTGTTTTGTCTTTAAGTAGTTCAAGGACTGAGTAGGGAGGATCAGAGTGTTGGACTTTAAAGATACATGAAGCGAGCTGTTGCAGAAATAAAACCCAAAGGCAAGACAGCTCAGAGATTTGGAGAGAATGTATGATTGCATTTCATGAGTGTGCTGAATTGTGATTATGAAAGTAGAGTGCTAATGGCTAAGTAGGTGATAAATCTATATTCTGGGAAAATAGGCATCACTTTGGAGTTGAGGTTATGATGCTATTTGTAGGTGTAATCCTGCACAGTCTCATTTGTATGTGTGATAATTCTATGCGTGTTTCCCTGTGTAGATTTGTACTGCCCTGTAGCAGGCTGTATTTAAATCCCTCGTAAATGTGAGATGTGGCATGCATTTGTATGTTCCACCTTTCCTTTATGCAGTTGGCATGTTTCTTACACTGCTCTTAACTTCCAAACTTAATGAAAGGCTACAAGCTTTCTTGAGGAGCCATGCACTTTGTGCTAAGAAACAGTTCACAAGTCTTCAACTTCTCACTTTTCTATCGAACAGATTGCATAGCTTTGTATGAATGCATGAATAGAAGGAGAGAGAGAGAGTTGTAAAGCTGTCATCTTGTACAGTACTACTCTGGTTGCTAATACCTTTTCACCTTTAACATAGATCAATCTTGACTGCACTTCAAGAGTTAGATACATGTCTGTCTTTTGACATCAACATTTACACAAATATTTACCTATGTAAACACAGATGACAGAATCACAGAATTTCAGGAGCTGGAAGGTACCTCGAAAGATCATCTAGTCAAACTCTCCTGCCAGAGCAGGATCACCTACACCAGGTTATACAGGAATGCATCCAGACAAGTTTTGAATATCTCCAGAGAGGGAGACTCCACAACCTCCCTGGGCAGCCTGTTCCAGTGTTCTGTAATCCTCACAGTGAAAAAAACATTACTCATATTTACATGAAACTTCCATTGCCCCTTGTACTGCCATTGGGCACCACCGAGAAGAGCCTGGCTCCATCCTCTTGGGACTCACCCTTTACATATCTATAAACATAGATGCATATGTGTTGTTTGTGCAATTGTTGCAAAAGCATCAGAGAAAGCTTGAAGCATGAGCATGGACTGTTTGCACAATGAACAGTTTAAATAACACACTAATAACAGAATTATAGAATAATTTCAGTTGGAAAAGACTTCTAAGATCATTGAGTCTAGCCATCAACCTAACACAACCATGGCCATTAAACCATGTCCCAGAGTGCCATGTTTATGTATGTTCTTGTAATGCATTAGTACATAGTTCCTTAAAAGCTAGTAGCTTGCCCACCAGTAAACCAAACTACCTGTCATAAAACAGCATAACACTTACTGAAAGACTATTTAAATGAAAACATTTATCTTTTTACACAGAGAGCTAAGTTCTTCTCCAGATCACGAGTTGCATCTGCTTCCCAAGAACATCCCTCCCTGCCTATTACATGATTATAGCTGAGCATCCAAACACTAAATGAAAGAGAGAGAGAGGGAGAGAATTCAGGAAGCAAAGACATTTATGAGGGGCTAAAGTAGTTACTGACTAACCATTTCAGCATTTTGATAAGATGTTTATTCTGTGCCAAGACACATTGCTGAGTAGGTGTCAAAAGTCCAAGCAGATTTGATCTAAAGATAACCTCAAAGAACATTCCCTGCCAGAATTGTGTTGATTTTAGCAGTTCAATATGTTTCACAACATGAGATGAATTTTCATTACACAGTGTATCATACTGCAAGAACCTGCAGTGACCTGAGATGAATTTTTTACCCACTCAGGAGCAACTTTGCTTTTAGTCAGGCTGCATGGGGGATGGAAGTACAAATTTGTCACTGCTCTGAGGCTGAAGAACAATGCATGTATGTTTGGAAGATGAAAAATCTAATCACAATTCTAGGGAAAATGGAGCATCAACATTAGCTGAGAGGTGAAGATCTAGGGTCTGGTGAAATCTGACTGGATGCACTTCCTTAGAACCTGTGACAGGGATAACGGTCTTGCTTACTGTGGTGTGACAACCCTTATTTTTTGCCCCCAAGACATAAAGGGGGGTACAGATACCTGTGTAAATAATCTTATGATAGAGTGTAGTACATTAATCTCTCTTTTAAAAAATGTCTTGTATGGTATTCCATGAAGTCCTCCAATGAACTCAAGCTGCACCAGGGGAAGTTTAGGCTCGAGGTGAGGAGAAAGTTCTTCACAGAGAGAGTGATTCGCCATTGGAATGGGCTGCCCGGGGAGGTGGGGGAGTCACCGTCCCTGGAGGTGTTCAAGAGGGGATTGGAAGTGGCACTTGGTGCCATGGTCTAGTCATGGGGTCTGTGGTGACAGGTTGGACTCTATGATCTTCGAGGTCTCTTCCAACCTTGGCGATACTGTGATACTGTGAAAGTGGCTCGTGGCTTTGGGGGGTTTTATATTTCCCAGCACTCCAGCACCTGGTAGATCTATGTTTAAAAGGATACACATGTCCAGTGGTTGTGTAAGTCCATCTCAGCTGAGGTGGATGGTATGCCCAGGCATAGTTCAATTGTTAGCAGCAAGTTCTGCAGCTTCCTTGTGAACACCAGTCGGTGTCAAGTATAATTCCACATGGACAGGTCTGGGAGATCCACTCAGTTCTCATCATTTCAGATGCAAGAGACAAAAGTTTTTATGGCACCCATGCTACAGCAAAAGCTTCCTGAATACAAGCTTGAAGTATATGTATCCCCTAAGCTCCTCAGTCCCCAGGAATTGGCAGAGTAAAAACTATTTCTCTCAGCACAGTTCTAGAACTAACCATGTAAAGGTGCATATGGCTGAAATAAGATAATATGTGGCAATCTTGTCTAAGGCGTTAAGAGGAAGTACACCAAGGGGAAAATGCAGTTGACTGAAAAAAAAACTCTTTTGTGGATGAATTGTACCCACAAGTGTTTTATAACTAAGGGCATTCTGTTATATGCTATTACCATTTGTTACATTATATCACAGAATCATAGAATTATTAGGGTTGGAAGGAACTTCTAGGATCATCGAGTTCCAACACCCCTGCCATGGGCAGGGACACCTCACACTAAATCAGGTTGCTCAGAGCCACATTAAAAACCTCCAGGGATGAGGCTTCCACCACCTCCCTGGGCAACCTGTTCCAGTGTCTCACCACCCTCATGGGGAACAACTTATTCCTAACATCCAATCTGAATCTACCCAGTTCTAGTTTTGTTCCATTCCCCCTAGTCCTATCATTACCTGACACCTTAAAAAGTCCCTCACCAGCTTTCTTGTAGCCCCCTTAAGATACTGGAAGGCCACAATTAGGTCTTCTTGGAGCTTTCTCTTCTCCAGACTGAATAGCCCCAACTCTTTCAGTCTGTCTCCATAGGAGAGGTGCTCCAGCCCTCTGATCATCCTTGTGGCCCTTCTCTGGACATGCTCCAGCATGTCCATATCCCTCTTGTAATAGGGACTCCAGAACTGGACACAGTACTCCAGGTGGGGTCTCACCAGAGCAGACTAGATGGGGACAATCAAAAACAATCAAAATAAGAAAATGCAATGCTCTAGTCTAATTCCTACCCATCTAAGGACTGCCATTTAAAGAAAGAACAGCCTTTAAAATCATAGAACTGCCTGGTTGGCAAAGACCTCAAGATTATGGAGTCCAATCATAACCTAACATCTCTCTGTATACAATCATCTCCCTAAGCACTTCATCCAAACATCTTTGAAACACTCCACCACTTCCCTGGGCAGCCTGTTCCAGTGCCTGATGGCCCTTTTGATACTTTCGATCCTTTTAGTGTCAACATTTGCTGGATCTTCATTGAAACACTACTTTGTTTTTTTTTTTTTTTTGTTTCAAATAACACAAATTGCCTGTCAATGACACAGTAAAATAATTCAAATATTTATATTTTGACTTAACATCTATCAGCGTTTGTTTTAATTCAGACTTACCAACAGGAACACATCAAATTTACAGATGAGAGCACACTAACCTCTAGAACACAGGCTTAAAACAAAGTAAGAAGAGAGCTGAGGACATATCCTCCTTGATAAACTCCAAAATGTTGCTAGAAATTTTTTGTCTATGCAAGTAGAATATGATTCAGCAGGGTTTTTTTATATTGTGAAGTCTTAAATGCCCAAAAAGTAGGAAAAATACCCAACCAACCAATCAATCAAAATAAAAACCCCCAAAAATACCAGTATGCTTTCAATTAGTGCATACATTCAACATAAGGAATAACACACCAAAGAACTGCTCTATGTGCAGACTACAGGCACTCTTTTTGTGTAATTACTAAGGAAATTAATTTCTTTATTGTATAAGATTATATCTGAAGTGACTGTTGTTCCCCACTTGTTGTATTCTGTTGCTTGTTTGGCTGAGAGCATCTCTTCTGCTACATTTAAATGCTTCCTTTCCAACAGAACAGAGTCCTCAACCAGACATGGGGTCTCAGGGCACTGCTGGAATAATATGTAAAAGGATACTCTAACATTGCTCTTTGGAGACCTGGAATTAAGTCTTCTGTTTAGCTGTGATCGTTACATTGACAACACAGTTCGAGGTTATGAATGTTGGTCTTGTAGCTAATGGGACTCTAGAGATCTGGGTTCAGTTCTTGGCTCAAGCACAGGCTTCAGCTGTTCAATTAATCTCCATGTGCCTCAGTTCCTAACCTGTTAAAGATAGATAATAATGTATTTTTCCCATTCTGTGTCTGTTTCATCTAGTTAGCATATAAACTTTCCAGGGCAGTGATATACTCTTTCTTCAGGACTGTATAACTTCTAATACAAGTAAGCTCTGATTTTGCTGTGCTTCTGCTAAAGATCTGCTGTATCAGAATAATGAATAATTGTAGAATGTATCTCAATTATGCTAGTTTTAAATTTTTTAGTGATGCTCACAGTCTTTCTTTCCTCTGGTCTCCCTACAGGGCCTTTGAAAAGATTTCTTTTACTCTGTGAAATATGCTGAGCCTCCTTCTGGAAATTCCACTGCATAAGAATTCTTCAGCCTCTGCTGCAATGCTGTTCTTCTTTCACACAAAAACCCCCAAACAAACAAACAAAATGCTGCAAATTATTGAAGAGTATGACAGATCCTGCCATTTGATGGTCCCTCTAGAATGCTCCTTGGTACTTTGATAATAGCAGAGATCATCATTGATTGTTAAGTGTTCAACTAAAAAATGGGGGAAAAAGGGCAAGGTTATCATCTGTCTTGCTTCCATTTTTTTCTGGTAGCAGCTATGCTGTGGAGTGAATGTCCCCCCTTTCTGCACATTGTCTTCAGTTAAGTTAGAAACAATGCCAATTTTTTAAGGACTAGCACCATCCTATGAGAATTGCAGTGTATTGACAGAGTATCAAAGTTAATTTGCTTCAGACCCAAAAGGAGACCTTGTGCTGTGTTACTGAGTGTGCACAAGCACTCCTTTTAACCATATTTTCTTATCACAGTATCACTAAGGTTGGAAGAGACCTCGAAGATCATTGAGTCCAACCTGTCACCACAGACCCTACGACTAGACCATGGCACCAAGTGCCATGCCCAATCCCCTCATGAATACCTCCAGGGATGGTGGCTCCACCACCTCCCCAGGCAGCCCATTCCAGTGGCGAATGACTCTCTCCATGAAGAACTTTCTCCTCACCTCCAGCCTAAACTTCCCCTGGCGCAGCTTGAGACTGTGTCCCCTTGTTCTGGTGCTGGTTGCTTGAGAGAAGAGGCCAACCCCTTCCTGGCTACAACCACCTTTCAGGTAGTTGTAGAGAGCAATGAAGTTGCCCCTGAGCCTCCTCTTCTCCAGGATAAACAATCCCAGCTCCCTCAGCCTCTCCTCATAGGGCTTGTGCTCAAGGCCTCTCCCCAGCCTTGTTGCCCTTCTCTGGACATGTTCTAGTGTCTCGATGTCCTTCTTAAACTGAGGGGCCCAGAACTGGACACAGTAGTCAAGGTATGGCCTAACCAATGCAGAGTACAGGGGCACAATGACCTCCCTGCTCCTGCTGGCCACACTATTCCTAATGCAGGCCAGGATGCCGTTGGCCTTCTTGGCCACCTGGGCACACTGCTGGCTCATGTTCAGGCGGCTGTCGATCAGCACCCCCAGGTCCCTCTCTGTTTGGGAACTCTCCAGCCACTCCGACCCCAGCCTGTAGCTCTGCATGGGGTTGTTGTGGCCAAAGTGCAGCACCCGGCACTTGGACTTGTTGAATGCCATCCCATTGGACTCCACCCATCTGTTTAGTTGGTTGAGGTCCCTCTGCAGAGCCCTTCTACCCTCTAACTGACCTACATCTGCTCCCAACTTGGTGTCATCTGCAAATTTGCTGATGACTGTCTCAATCCCCTCATCCAGATCGTCAATGAACACATTGAAGAGGATGGGGCCCAGCACTGATCCCTGGGGACGCCACTGGTGACTGGCTGCCAGCTGGATGTGACGCCATTCACCACCACTCTCTGGACCTGGCCCTCCAGCCAGTTCCTAACCCAGCTCAGAGTGTTGCTGTCCAAGCCACAAGCTGACATCTTAGCCAGCAGTTTGCTGTGGAGGACGGTGTCAAAGGCCTTGCTGAAGTCCAGGTAGACCGCTTCCACAGGCCTCCCCACATCTACCATCTGAAAAAATTTCTTCCTCATAGCAGCCCAAAATTACAATGAAGATCATAAACACATTAAGGCATAGTGGGGCATGATGTTTATAGTAAGTCTTGTCTGATTTTTGTCTTATTTCATTTTTTTTTTTCAAATCTGTGTTTCGTAATGGGCAGGTGTTCCACTATGTCAGTAGAGACACAGAATATTCCTGCTGTTCATTAAAATTCTGATTCCTTTTTAATTTTCTCTAAGTTCTTGACTACTGTGATTCCTCAGTCTGGTTATGCATGGTGAGAAAGAAAAAAAAACAGTCCTTTACCAGTTTTGAGTTTACTGCTCCTCCATTCATTGGATGTTCCCTTGCTGGTGCATGAGCCATGATGTTCCATATGTATCATCTCTAGATCTTTCATTATCCTACAGACTTTTATTATTTCCCTTCATATTAGTCTCCTTTCTAGCATCAATGATTCCAATCTCTTCAATTTCTCTGATATTTGAAAGATTTTTCTGAACCTTTGCTCAGTCCCATCATCCATCTGCAAACTCCTTCAGTTCTGCCGTATCGCCTCAGAGATAGCCAATCACATCCTGGGCTGCATTAAGAGAAGCACGGCCAGCAGGTTGAGGGAGGTGATGATTCTTCCCCTCTACTCTGCTCTGGTGAGACCCCACCTGGAGTACTGCATACAGTTCTGGAGCCCCTCTTACAGGAAGGATCTGGACATGCTGGAGTGTGTCTAGAGAAGGGCCACAAGGATGATTAGAGGGCTGGAGCACCTCTCCTATGAAGACAGACTGAGAGAGTTGGGACTATTCAGTCTGGAGAAGAGAAGGCTCCAAGAAGACCTTATTGTGGCCTTCCAGTATCTTGAGGGGGGCTACAAGAAAGCTGGGGAGGGACTTTTTAAGGTGTCAGGTAATGATAGGACTAGGGGGAATGGAACAAAACTAGAACTGGGTAGATTCAGATTGGATGTTAGAAATAAGTTGTTCCCCATGAGGGTGGTGAGACACTGGAACAGGCTGCCCTGGGAGGTGGTAGAAACCCCATTCCTGGAGGTTTTTAAGGCCATGTGGCTCCAAGCAACCTGAGGGTGTGAAGTGTCCCTGCCCATGGCAGGGGTGTTGGAACTCGATGATCCTTGAGGTCCCTTCCAACCCTAACAATTCTATGATTCTATATGGCTGGTACCACTTACTAGACTCTGGATAAGTCCGCAGCATTGCTTCAGTGACAGACACCTTAAAGGAATCTATATTATTGTCTTTCTTTTAGTTTCAGTTGCCTTTGAGGTGTTTTTAAGACATGAAAGTTCTTCTGCAATGATGCATGGGAATTTCCTTAGTGGAAGAATGGGATGCTCACGACTAAAGAACTTTTTTCCTGCCTTTTAGATGAATTTGTTAGAGGAGGACAACAGGACTTTCATCTGCAGCATGCTTATGTACACCAAGTACAGTGAGAGCTCCTCCCAGAAGGGAAATTCCTCATAAAGTCTGAAGTGTTTACAAACAGCTCACATGTTCCTGCTTCTGTGTCCAAAAATAAATTATTTAACAAATCTAGATTTAACTGAGAAGGTCATGAGTACATGACAAGCAAAAGTTGAATAAGAGAATAAAAGAAAAATTCTGGACTACTTGAAACTGTGTAATGAACTTGCAGGTTTTTTAGGTGAAGGCCTCTCCTAAGATAATGCTCTTTGCACACAAGAGTCCTCAGATAATATTCTGTCTGCAGAAAGCTTTTTCCTGATTACTTATCAGCTGCTTTTCAAAGTGAACTTAGTGCTGCTGAAAGATGCCAATTCAACAGCTGCAAGGACTGAAGGTCCTTTGGAGGGACACAAGGACATGCATACAGTTGCATACACACATATACTGTTCCAGCTCCAGTGTACTGGCAAGATGATTCAGTCCAAAGGGAACTTCTTCAGCTGGAAAGAATTAATCTTCTATCTAGATGATATTTATATGGTCCTAATTACTGTGGTTATCTAAACTGCCCATAATCATTGTACTACTGTACTAAAAATGGGGCATCTTGCAGGCATACTTGGAGTCACGTATGCCACACTCTGGAGCCATGTAGCAACAGCCCTTTTCACAGCCATTGCTGCTACCATGGTACCTGATGAGGATGACTCATGGGAATATGAATTTGTGCTGTGAAAGACTGTGCAGCAGTTGTTGTGCAGCAGTTGTTGAGCATATGCATGGCAAGTATTTGTCCGTGCTCCTCTTTTTTTCTGCGCAGCTGCAGAGCTTTAACCAAGCTGCCATTTGGATTGCAGCATACTGGATATCTGCCTGGCTTGGCTGCTGCACTTGCCAAGTCATGCACATTAGTCTGGTCTTTGCTATTTTTTCAGTATGTGAATGCACTTTCTCAAAATAGTGAGAAATCATGATCTCATTTCATGAAACCCATCAGGTTTTTATGCATTAAACCGTATTTTAAGGATACATTGATTCACTCACTGACAGAAGCTCCTTATCATACAATCCATTTAATTCTATGCTTCCCCTGAAAGCTTCTAAATATTTGTTTCCTTTCCCATTTGGCGGGATCATAAGACCACAATTACTTATCATGCAGAGAGTAAAACTCCTCCTTCCAGAGCAACAGACTGACAATTACTGAATTTCAAGTGGTGCCATGTCATTCGTTCCTCTGCAGCAGCACAGGTGGCAGGCATTCAAACATTTACTCAAAAGGTGTCTCTGCACCACCCTCCACCCTCCTCAGTCCTCCCACCTGAGCATCCCAGAGAGCTCAGCTTCAGCCAGGCTCTGTCCATGCTGCTTGGTACTGCTGTCAATTTCAGCCTTTGCCTGTCACTGTTCACAAAGCAGGGCAGCCAGGAACAGCAAGCCAAGCACTGAACAAGATAAGGGGTGTGCCAAGAAGGGGAAAGGATGACAATGGACCGATGGACTCATCCAGTCAGATGTAGATAAGCTAGTCTGAACAGTGTGGCAAACAAATTGCCGCTCCAGCATTTCAGCCAGCTGCAGACACAAGGTAACAGGAAGGGACAGAGCCTGCCCAGGACCAAGGTTCACATGACTCTGAGTGAACGAGACCAAAAGTACTGGTGAACTGTCATGCAATGGCCTTGCTTTATCCATAGGTAACAACACTGTTGCAAACACAGCTGGGTTAATGCTGTCCAAAGGGTCTTTGGTTGGTCTGAGAGAGGCTCTGTCAGCCATGAGATAAATAACCATGACATCCTCAGTTCTCTGAGCAGCTCACTGCCTCCAGGTCACAGTGAGGATCACAGTGGGTGATGTGCATTCACCCTGCAGCTGCTACAGTTCATAGCTCTGGTGACAGTGCATTTGCACTTGCATGACTGACCATGCACTGCAATCAGGTGAAACACAGGTGCACTTTGTTTTCCCTACCTTACTTCATACCACCTTTTGCCACCTCGCTGTGGGAACAGACAGAAGGATGGAGCAAACAACTGAGAGGCCAAGAGAACTTGGTTGATTACACATGAACTGTAACACTCCATCCAGCCTGAGCCAGAAGCACAGAAGGGTGAAACAGGTTTATCCTCAAGCACATCGTTTAAATGGTGTTCTGTAAGTCTCCCAACTGCTATGCTGTGAACATCTCTCAAGAAATACAGCCATACATCACATTCACAGTTTCACTCAGTGCCAGCTCTTACATCACCTGTTGTTGGCAAACTCCATCAATGAGGACAGTTTTCTGGCAATTATGTCAGCCAGCCTCTTCTTTATATAGCAGTGTTGCTCAGCATATGATAGCAACAGTGGAGGTTTCTGAACTATTTAATTTATTTATTTATTTATTAAAACTCTCAATTGACATATTTGCTCATACCTTCTAGTTTTGATAACCCTTGACTATAGATCTGCTGTGCATGCACTGATACATTATTCTTTTTTTTTTCTTTCCTTTTGGAAGTGGGTTTTCAAACAATTAAAGGAAAAGCTAAAGAGCCTCTTTGGAGAACAACAGCCAGAACTCCTCTAAAATGTTCAGAAAGATACAGGAGGTGGATCTGGCAAACCTAGGAGCTTTCAAAATCCTCAGTGAGGGCTTGGAGGCTGGGGCAGTTGACAGAGGATTAGGTGGAAGCTGTTATCACAGGCTGGCTAGGTTATGCATTTCCTTCAATTCAATCCCTACTGTGCACAGAGCAGCAATGTACCTAACAGCTGCATGTTCTCTGCTTCCCTTTTGAGCCCTGCTCTGGCCAAAAAAGCCTTTATCAAAGGACGCATTTGGGTACCTTTGTTCATTAATGGTAGCTGAGACAGAATACAATTTCTTCTTCATCTCCATTGCCTCTGCCATAAGTCCCCGTGGAATGAAATCTCCTGGGACTTTGCAGCACTACAAGTCAATTGCTAAAGGGAATTTAAATAAACACTGCCTTAGTTTGCTAGCGATAATCAGCTATTATTAGTTTGATGTCCACAGCCTGCAATTGCAAAACTCTTACTAGCCCAGATTGAGGGAAAGGGAGCGAGTCCTTGCTGCAATTTGGTGCTTTTTTCTTGACCATTTACCTGCTTGTGTTTCTTTTACTCTTTATAACGAGTGGAGGAAATCACAGCAAATACAGGAGGGAGTCTGGACGCTGCTCCTGTGGGAAGTCCACATTCCATGCAAGTGTTGCATAATGGAGACTTTTCCTCGGACCCAGTCCAGCATTGCTTCCTGCCAGACACTCTTTTCCTTTAGCATTGGGACCATATGAGGAAAAAAGAAACTTTTATTCCCTAATAGGGAAAAAACACCTCATTCTTCCTCTTCCCCCTCAAACCTAAGATACATTAAAACTCTTATTATGCAAACATAAAGCAGCATGCTGATGAAACTGTCACTGTCTTTTTTTGACATCTTAATATTCTAGTTAGACAGGTTTATAAAACATGTATTCTCTTTTCCAGTCTCCCTAAAATGTAACACCTTCCTTCTGCCACCAGCTAATGACATTACTGAAGTAATTCATGTTATGACACTGAAGGTCATGACTGTAAATCCTGCTGATCAGTCAAAGCAAATGTCATTGCAAAACCAGTGAATTTTCTTACTTATATTTTATCCCAGAATTGCTGCTGCTGAGCAGTGCACATCTCACTAGCATGGATGCGTCAGCAGGTAGGACCTACCATGCCATTCATCTTTCAGTGCTGGAAAAACAACCATTTACATAATTCTGCATAACACTTATACTGCCAAAAATCCACACCACAGATGAACCAACAAAATGCAAGCTGAATTCACTGTGTGATCAGATGAGCAGTCAGAAATCAACTACTTACTTAAACAAAACCAAACACCCAGAGCTCACAGGGGTTAGTTACAGCAGAGTTGTACATTGGTTTACCAGAAGTGTGTTTTAAGCACAAGTTTAATGACCAGGGCTATATTGAAAAGATTTAACTATCTTTTGGACCATAAACTTTGAGGATGCAAAGACAAAGAGACAAAAGCTAATCATATGGTGTGAAATACCAGTCCTTTTACTTGTAACTACTTATCTTGTCTTTTTTTCTGCTTGTGAACAACCACGAATAAGACTTTAAATTTGCTAGTGGTGTGAAGCAATAGGATGCTATGCTTCAAGGAGTGCCACACCATGATGACTACAGGCCCTCAATGTAAGCAGATGCCCTGGTAGCAGACACCTCCTACATGTCTCTTTTTCCCTCCCCATTTACCTTCACTCATTCCCTGCCATTTTGTCTTGGCCCTGACAGATACCAGAGGGATAACTAACCTCAGCAGTTTTACAACTTTTGCCTTTGCTACAGGAAAATTCAGTTTTTCCATGCAAAAATAAAGGCAGTACCCGTACTCATAATTCCTGAGATAAGACAAAATCCAGGAAACACAGTGGAAGAAAACATAAATAGAGAGGAAAGATGACCAGTAACAGCCCCATCATGTGGTATCTCTGTAGGAGAGAAGAGAGCTGCTGTATGAAAGAGATTGTCTGTAACATACAAGGATGTTGACACAGCAAACTAGAGTGGATGGCCACTCCTCCCTAAGGAATGGCCTAGCTCATTCTCACTCTTTGACTGTCCTGGAAATAGAAGGAGGATTGCTGGAATGGGTGGGAAAATTACTTTTCCTGTGAAGAAGTGAGACAGCTGAACTCTGCCTCCCCTTCATGTGTTTTTGAACTTAATTTTGAATTTAATTCCTAGTCATGGCTAGGGTTAGCACAGGTGTCCCCTGGAGGCAGTGTAATGTGAACTGCTAAAGCAAGTCCACCAGCTATGCCATGACCCAGATTTCATCAATGCTGAACTAGAAAATTATTCCTCAGATTCATTAGAAAATTAGAGGCAATCAGAGGCTTGAACTCAGCATCAGAAATCCACTCACACCTAGTTTGTTCCAAGGGCTGTGAAGCAGAGTGCAGGAGACTTTATTAGAAGTTAACCTGATGGGTGTGTTAATTTAACATGGCAAAGCACAGCAGGAAATCTTGACTCTGATTCTGACTGAGATTCCTGTTGTAGAACTGATGTTCTTGCAGCTGAGACGGATTCAAGCAACAAGGCTGCACGTCTTTCAGTGTCAACTCACATGTGGGAAAGTAGACAGATTTTAAGAATCGTAGCTGCTTTTCTTTTTTCTCTCTATGCACAGGTAAATGTTATGACCAGAAGTGCTAAGCCACAGCATAAATGCAGCATGGGAGGAAGTAGCAAAGAAGAGAAATTACAGTACTAGAACAGCTGCAGTGACAAGTTGACTAAAAGCTCATCTGATCTGAGGTGTGTGTTCTCAAAACCCCACAATGTCCCTGGCTTTAGCTGTTCCTTTTAACAGTCATAATCCTGGACCTGTGTATCAGTAAGAGAATACCATTAAAAAGCAGTGTAGGATAAAAGAGTCAGAGCAGAGGAAAACTTAGAGAGGTGGATAGGGAGAAGTTATTGTAGAGGGAAACTGGTGAACAGGAGCCAGTGTACCTGACTGGTGCTGTAGCTCCCAGCCTTGACCAGCTGATTACCCCAAAGAGCCTTCAGAAACTGATCAGAGCACCAGCTGGACAACCCTGTGTGCACTCCTTAGTGGCCTAGCCTGCACTCTTATGGATGTTATTTTTAACCACTGGAAGATTAGACTGCTCTATTTTATGGTGAGGTATTTTATGACAATGTTGTGCTTTGGCCCACTGCTGAAGACAAAGTCTCAAGTCCACAGGTCTGTATAATGAAGCAAGCTGGCCAAAGGTCAGGGGTGGTGACAGGAGAGCAATGCCAGTTGTTTGCAGTATGAGCATTACCCATCACCACATCCTGATGTAAAAAATACTCAGCTGTTATTAATATGAAACTTTCCATTCCCCACGTGAGACCAGTTGTCTACCTGTCATTATTTAACATGTTGTTGACAGCATACTCTGCACTGTGAAAGTACAAATAAGAGAAATAGGAAGATATATTAAGCCTGTCTGTTATGGTGACCGTGTTTAAATGATTGAAGAACATCTCATGAAACCTAGAGTTAGATGCTTAGGGTAGGATTTATCTTTCCTAGCTTCATATGTCTGTTAAGTCAGTCACCTGCATCTGAGCTAGGCAAATTCTGCTGCCTGCATACACAGTGGAGAACAAGAGCTTCCAGAAGGCAAATTACTATTTTAGACACCCACAGCAGTCAAAAAAAGGACCCAATATCTACAATTTTTTCACTATACTTTGCCTCTGGGTTGGTCCCAGGGATAGGACATCCACAGGCAGCTAGGGCTTGTCTTCAGGAATCCAGCTCATACAGCCCAAGGTAATTTGCAATATGATGGCATGCAGCATGTGGGGGTGACTGAGAGACCCATTTAAAAAGTACACTCTTGATGCAGTCAAAGATGCAAATCTGCACATACAATGTCACCTTCATGGAAGACAAGGGTTTAGATAAGCACAGGGTACAGTTTGTACCAGGCAGGATATTCTGTCAAGAACAGGTGATCTACTTGCTTGGAGAGATGTTTATCACTTATTCATTAATGAGTAGACAAGAATGGTCTTTGAGGAAAGAAGATTTCTAACTTTGCATGTGGTGAACTCCATTTCTGTGGACATAGAGACAGCCTGATTTAGCACTCATGAACCTTTTGCTCCATATCTGAGTCAGCATTATTGCTGCTGCAAATAAATAAATATTATTGCTATTTACTCTCTGCTTGCAGTAGATGTAGGCAGGACAGGAGAAAGGGAAGCTGGAATTGCAATGCACAGATTCACTCCTGATTTATTTTTTCTTTGGTTTCTGCCATAACTAAATCATTTTGACAATGCTCCAGATGTACCAGATTTTGTATAATTGCTGGGATCACTGTCTTTCCTGATCTTACAGCTGCACAGAGAGGCGAACACAGCAGGCAGGGAAAAAGGCAGAGCAACGTCAAACATGGTGGTGGAAAAGTGAATAACTGCATCTCTAAAAACTAATTACACACAGTTTACCCAGGTTGCTTAATACCTGCTGAACACACACAAGGAGATGGCTATTGCTTTGTGACTGATTTAGGGGAACTGTTTTTCCTGTTATTATGTATGGTTAATCAGGTTCAGACTGATGCAATCCTCAGTACCGGGAGGAAAGGCATAGGCCTCAAGTCAATAAAAGCTCTTCTAGACATGTCCCCCTTTGACAGAAGATAATGCAAAGCTGTTTTTCAGTAGTCCTGCTATCTCTGATCCTCAGTTTAGCCCCAGACTTCTGGGAGGTACCTTAAAGTACAGGTACTGTCTGTGTCAGCAAATGAGGCTCCTACACAGGCTAGGCCAGAGTATGGATCAAATGTACCAGGTGTCTCGGAACAGTTCTCTGGATTTGGCATTTAAAAACAGTAGTTTATGTTAATGAAACTGAAAGGGAGCTCTGGAGTGTGTCAGTATGGATTTCTGTGTTGCTATCACAGTCTGGAAACTGCCAGAAGGACATTTGCATGTTGCACAGAGTGCGCAGAATCACTTAGTGTCATGTGCTTTGTGTCAGAACAGTTAGGACCCTCTTGGGAAGTGTTGTGTTCTAACATTATTTAAGATATGGGCTCAATAATGCCCTTAATGAGAATACCTAGAATGTACAAAGGGTCAGTGACCCTGTAAAGGAAGGGGAAATAGTTGAAAAATGCATAGGGAGGGGCTGGTATTGGAGAAGTCCAAGGAAATGTGTTGCCTTAACTAACTGCTGATGTCTCTCGTGACTAATGTATTATTCTTCATAGAACAACACAGGTTATACGCTGGGCAGGCTGCTTAATGAGGTATTGAACCAAACACGTTGGTATCTTAAAGAAAACTCTTTTCTCCTGAGCCTTATGCATAAGAATCAGATTCAAGGGGAAACTTCTCATCTCTGAACTCCTGTAAGTGCCTGGAAAAGTTATGAAATGGTGAATCATAGAGAAGATAGTATTGCATTTCAGCAGCAAATGCATTTTATCAGTGCAATGAAGTAGAGCAGGCACTGTGCAACTTTGAATTTGAACTGTGCTCTTGCACTCAAAATTGTCTGAAGGCATTTGCAATCAAAGCCAAGCTGGTACAAAGAACACAAAGGAATACAAGTGTTGCGTGGAGGTAGAGGCAGAATAAAGAGCAAACATAAAACCCCAACCAACCAAAACCAACCGAAAAACCAAACAAAAACCAAAGAAACAAGAAAGCAAACAAACAAACAAACCCCAACACTTTAAAGAAATGTGTGAACAATAAAATTAAAGAAATTTAGCACATGAGAAAGTGGAGATAGCCCTTTCAAGGAGGAAATGCATGGTAAAACACCCAGGAGGACAGAGATCCCAAGCAAGCAGTTTGATGCCTGAAGTCTTGTAGCCTGAAGCTTCAAGAAGACAAAAATTGAAGCAGCTGGAAATGGAGAGAAGAAACATTTAAGTTTGGCATGGAGGGGAAAAGTATCAGTATTTGTGCACTAGACAACTGTAGTGAATGTTGGTGTGACAACCAGAGACATTATACGGGACAGTAGGTGAAAAGTCAGAAGTGAAGGGAGACATTTGTGAGTCACCATTCAGGCAGTACCTCTAAGTACTGAAAAATATGAGGTCATGAAGAATTGTATGTATAGCATAAATCCTTATTCTTCCTCAACACCTTTCAGTTGGTTCATTCTAATTCAAAGCCAGAGATTCTTTAGGATCCTGGTTGTCTTCTACCTACATTCAGCAGTCCCTTGGTAGATGTCTCTCAATTTTATGCTGTAACCATGCTGACAGAATTGCATGGGCAGTTCTTATACTGCAGAAAGTGCCTCAAGCCACCTAATGTTTACACACAGAAATAGCAGGTGTAACATCTGAACCATCTCACTCTCCCAGAAAGCGAGATATTGAGGTCAAAGCTCTGATATTCCATTGGTATTGTGTAGACATAGCAGGCTGGGGTCAGAGTGGCTGGAGAGAAGCCAGGCAGAGAGGGACCTGGGGATAATGGTCAATGGTAGGCTGAACATGAGCCTGCAGTGTGCCCAGGTGGCCAAGAGGGCCAATGGCATCCTGGCCTGTATCAGGAACAGTGTGGCCAGCAGGAGCAGGGAGGTCATTCTACCCCTGTACACTGCACTGGTTAGGCCACACCTTGAGTACTGTGTCTGGGCCCCTCAATTCAAGAGGGATCTTGAGTTGCTGAAACATGTCTAGAGAAGGGAAACAAAGTTGGTGAGGGGTTTGGAACACAAGCCCTATGAGGAGAGGCTGAGGGAGCTGGGGTTGCTTAGCCTAGAGAAGAGGAGGCTCAGGGGAGACCTTATTGTTCTCTACAACTACCTGAAGGGAGGTTGTAGACAGGCCGAGGCTAGTCTCTTCTCCCAGGCAACCAGCACCAGAACAAGAGGACACAGTCTCAGGCTGTGCCAAGGAGGTTCAGACTGGCTGTTAGGAAGAAATTCTTCACAGAGAGAGTGATTGCCCATTGGAATGTGCTGCCCAGGGAGGTGGTGGAGTCACCATCATTGGAGGTGTTTAGGAGGAGACTTGATGGGGTTCTTGGTTGCATGGTTTAGTTGATTAGGTGGTGTTGGATAATAGGTTGGAAGCGATGATCTTGCAACCTGGTTTATTCTATTCTATTCTATTCTATTCTATTCTATTCTATTCTATTCTATTCTATTCTATTCTATTCTAGTCTAGTCTAGTCTAGTCTAGTCTAGTCTAGTCTAGTCTAGTCTTGTCTAGTCTAGTCTAGTCTACATAGAACCAGCATTGTAAGCAGTAATATCTCTCAGTCATGTTTGATTATCATGAAAGGATGATGGGTTAAGTAGCAGCCAGCTTTCTGCATCTCACATGTAGGCAATTTAGCTGTTTGCCAGTAGCACAGTCTCACATCAGCTAAACCCAGGTTTTGCAGCAATGCTTGGACTAACTTATTATGGCTTGTCACATCTTCAAACGTCAAACTGGCAAATTACTTTTCTAAACTCCTCAGGATTTATGAATTTGTTAAAAAATAAAGAATAAAATTACATACAGAAGACATCCATAGGTTTTGTGTGCCTTTGATGCAACCTCCTGCTTGTTGGTTTTCTTTGCTCATCTCTGCAGACTGCAAAGCTGCAGCATTATTTTCTCTTCACTTGTTAGTGTTAAGAATCGTGGTGCTATAGTGCAGATTTCAGCCTACAGGAGGCTAAAAACCTAAGTGAAGCCCATCCCACACTAGTTTACAGAGAGTCCCATTAGGCTGTCCTTCATTGAAAAGAGAAGGAAGCTCTCCCCGTCCTTCTCTTTCTTGGAATAACTTTTGTACATATACACAGTCTGAAAGAAAACAAACTCTCCATGAGTAAGTTTATGGAAGAAGGTCATGACATTTCCACTGAAAATACATGATGTTGTTCCTGTTGAGATTACTAGTGAAATTCCCATCAACTTCAGTCAGAGCAAAAGCAGAGTACGAACAAAATCCAGAATGGCTCCCAGTGCTGCCTAATAAATTTCATGCAGTGGTTGCTGGTTTTAGGAATTTGGGGTTTAGACAAAAGATAAAGAGAGGGAAAGTGAAGGAGCATGAAGAGAAACAGAGCAAACTGTTTTGTCTGGAGCAAATGAACGCCGTTACAACATGTTCTTTAAATAATAAATCGACATTGTGAGTTGAAATGAAATTTAAACGTTTTTCTTTCTCAGTATCACTTACCGCTTTGAAACAACCCAATTCTTTATTGATCTTTCTTCCCATCAAATGGAAAATTCAAACAATTGTGGTGCAAAAATGCAGTGCTTCCGTGCAAGATTTGGATCAAGCAGACTTTTTCACAGAATCGACAAGCTTTGTTTCATAGAATCACAGAGTTATTGAATTGTTTTGGTTGGGAAAGATCTCTGAGATCATCAAGCCAACCATTGACCTAACACCACCAAGGCCATTAAACCACATCCCAAAGTGCCATCTCCACAGATTTCTTGAATGCCCCCAGGGACAATGATTCCATCGCCTCCCTGGGCAGCTGTTCAAACGTCTAACCACTCTCCATAAAGAAACTTTTCCTAATATCCAACTTCAGCCTCCCCTGGCACAACTTCAGGCCATTTCCTTTCATCCTATCACATGATCCTAAAGAGAAGAGACCAACCCCTGTCCCACTACAACTTCCTTTAAGGTAGCTGTAGAGAGCAATGAGGTGTCCCCTCAGCTTTTTCCCAACTAAACAATCCCAGTTCTCTCAGCCATTCGTTCTATAGACCTTCCACCAGCTTCATTGCCCTTCTCTGGATACACTCCAGCAACTCAATGTTGTTCTTGTAGTGAGGGGCCCAAAACTGAACACATTTTTCAGTGCCAAGTACAGGGGCACTTCCCTACTCCTACTGACTACACCATTCCTGATACAGGCCAGAATACTATCAGCCTTCTTGGTCACCTAAGCACACTGCTGGCTCATGTTCAGGTGGCTGTTTACCATTTGGAATTTCCAAGCATATGTTAGGTAGACCATCAAAAACCAGAAACAGCTGTTCCTGCTCTGCTGAGTGTAAAGAGCAGGAACAGAGTTCTGTGGGAAGGAAAATCTCCTCAGGCTTTGGAACCTGCTTCTGGAAGGCAATGAAATTAGGCTTATTTAAGAAAGAGTACAGACACGGGACACAAGTCAGTTTTACCCATGTGGGACATTTACAATACAAGCAGAGCAGTCCAGGTGCTCTGTTCTGAGGATACCAAGGAGATAAATTCAGCTATGACTCATATCCAACAGCAGACCCTTCTGGAGCAGCAGTGGAAGGTCAAGAGACATGGCCAAAGGTGACCTCAAATGCTTCTGTGTAAGCATTTGAATTGCTCTTGGGGCATTTTGGTTCCCCACTTCCTGCCTCCCAACACTCCTTCAGTGACCTCTCAGCCCCTGGGAGCAGCACTGGAGCATGAAGCCACAGGCTGCTTTTCTGAGGAATCATCCTCTCCTGGAGAAAAACAGCTTCCCTACCACTGCAGGCTGGAGAATCATTCAACTGCCAGGCATGTTCAAGTGCAGTTTTTTACTGTTTGTTGCCAGGGAAGTAATTAGAACAAAGCCAAGTAAGCAGAAGTTCATTTTACTAATTTTTTTTTATTATTTCATCTTTTGACTGGGGTTCCTTATTTTAGGTGTTAGCATGGCTGTGGTCACATCAAAACCAACAAAAAATTTGACACTGGCTCTGCTATGAACCTTGCAGTGTCCAAAGAAAGCCTAAGCACTAAATGGAGAAACCTCTTCTAAGAGAGAAATGAGAGCGATAACAAGACAAAAGCTCATTATTTTTCAGGTTGGATATACACAGATGCTGTGTTTTTAGGTACTTTTTACTCCTGATCTGTTTTACCTGAAACTGAGTTTCTCCAGATAGGTGTCCTCAGCTCCCACGTCTCCCACTCTTATCAGCTTAGACCCACTGTGGAAACCAGAAAACAGCCGACAACGTTTGGAGACTCTGTTGCAATTAATGTAAGTACAGCAAGATCCACAGGGCTATCTGGCTTGACCATTAAATTGTATTATGTGCAGACTACAAAGGGAGAAAATTGGAGGGGAAAAGGAGACTGTGAATCTGTTCCTATAGTATTGAATTGTATAGTTGCAGCTGAAATTAGGCAATCACATAGGCAAATTCAACACCATCTTGTTAAGAGTCTGTTTTCAGTCAAATTGCGAGAGTGTTTTAGGATCCAAGCAAACAGTTGTTAACCATTCATTGTGTTAAACACTGTGATAACTTCACTAGTTATTTCAATTTGTTCTAAATCAGCCCCAGAGGAAAAAAAAAAAAAGACAGCATAATCAACCTCAGGAAGTTGCAGGAAACATGAAGTAAAATGAAGACATAATGAATCCATTTTAATCTGATAATCAAAATTACCTATCCCTTGAATTTCTTCATCAATGTTCTTTTGCTATTATTTTTTCAGTGCTGTGCACATAGCTAACCTATAAAGCTGACAAATTATAAGCTGGTTTTGTTTTGGTAGATGATCACATCCTGTGCCTGTGACTACCATCTTCTGATCAATGGTGGGAATTCTTGAGGAAGTTTGGAGTCAAACACGTGGGATGATTTTAACTGGCTGATTAAGCAAGTTATCACTGTGCCTGAGGTAGTTCCTAAGTGTATGTGTAATGTTAAGAGACTTGCAGTAGCCTATAAGCACAAAATTACCAAATCAGGAAGCTGTGTCGTACCTCTATTTTGCATAATTTGCTCCTAGAGTGTCAGTGGTTTGTGACACCACCACAGATGAAGGTATTAGAATGCAAACTTCCTTTAATTATGCAAAACAAAGACTGCACTGCATGGTTTCCAGAAGGATTTAACATCTAGCAGTTGTGGGCAAGAGGTTCATGCTAGCTGTGTTAATACTGAGATAGGTGTTTAGGCCTTCCACACATCTCTTCCTTTCATTTATTTCCACATCCTTCAACCCCTTGCCTCCTGGGTCCTCTTAGCAATCACAAGCCACTTTGATGATCCTTAAAGCACTATAAAGCTTTTCATGGAGCTATTACAGCAGCAAAAATGGATCCAGGATACTTGAGCTGATGTCAAAACCACTGACTGTTGACAGAGTCTTCTCTTTGGTTATCCCTCTTTTAACTACTTGTATTGTCTCATGATACTTTAAATCCAAGTCTTTCTGCTGACTGGGATGCATTTCCAAAATGGCTGCTACAGACCTTTGGTTTAGGCAACTTTTCCTTATAAGCTGTTTTTTTTTCCTTGTCAGCTGATGGGGAAAATCCCACCCATAGCAAATATTTAGAAGATATCGTTATCTGCCTATCTTTTTATTTTCATTGAGCATCCTTTGTTTGGGACTCAGAAGAGCTGTGTGATTCAGGAACAGGAAGAGCCGAGACAGGCAGACTGGGCTTGTACAGGGAACTGAGGAAACTCTACAGAAGAACAGCGTGTCCTTTGTTGTGTCCTGGTTTGGCATCGGGTTAGTAAGTGCTGATTTATTCTCTGAGGCTTGGACAGGAACTGCATGTATGTCAGCCAAGAGAGTTTGGAATATCTGGGCAACACCTGTGGATGGATTTGCTTTCTTAATATGTTGGTTTGCAGCCATACAGGTCTGCAAGAACCGCAGACCCTATTACACGATTACAGTTAGAGAAGGGCTTTTTGGTGTTGCGTGACCAATGCTGTGCTTTCAATCAGAATACTTCTAATCCTATTAAAAGCTTATCTGTATCATGAAAGGGCTATAGTTCTGTGAGTATTTAGAGTATGCTTTGCATTTCCACTCAACCAGTTTTGTATTGGTCCACTGGTATATAAAGGTCTTCAGATGATCCTAAGCTGCATTTTATATAGATCTGTCATGCCCGGAGCAGTGTGAGAGGGGATCACCTGACTCTGACTCTGTTTAAAACCAGGGGATTTTTCTTAACAATATGTTAAAAAGTGCAGTCAGTGCATAAAATTTTTTGAACGTCTAAAGAAAGGTTTGAAGATAGTAGTGATGGTTACATTGGGGAATTCAGCCAGGTAATTGCTTGAGAGTTACTTTCAAGGGGCCAGAGCCCCTTGTGCAGGATCAAGCTGGTAACAGCCTACAGATACTAGTTAATGAAGCAATCTATCAGGAGCTGAAGCTTGATGCTTGAGTGATGTTTATTATGGTAACAGCCATTGAAGTCAGTGTGAATAACTGTGACAACGGCATTGTGTAATTCCAGCCTTATTTCCATATCAAATCACTTTTGGTGACAGGTGAAAGAGTGAGGCTCCTGCTTGCAAGGCACACAAAGCCACAATGGGCAATTGAGTTAATGTTGATGTTTTATCTTTAGTGTGTCACCTGTGATCAAGATGCTGAAAGCCAGATTCTACCTTCAGATGCAAGTATGGAAACTTGTTGCCTTAAAACTTTGTCATTGTTCCTGAGAATGCAGCGTCACTGTGCTTAGATTGTATCTTCCATCACAGATTGGGCAATCTTCACAGCATCTTGCACATGAATAAAGAGACTTTAGTTAGGAGTTCTCTCAGCCAGCTATGCATCAGATGGAGTGAAGGACATCTACATCTTTACCGGACTGACTATGCTAAATGTAGCTCTTGTGCACCTCTTTCCATTATTCTCCTTAGCAGCATCACAGTCAGCACTACACAGCTTTTTGGCTATTTTGATGAAAGCAAAAGAGATGTGTAGCTATTCTGGGGTTGGCTTGTTGTTGGGTTTTGATTTGGCTTTTTTTTTGCTTTGTTTTGTTTAGGTTTGGGGGGTTTTGCTATTGTTTGGGGTGGAGGGGTTTTTTTGTTGTTTTGGCTGCTTTGTTTGTTGTTGCTTTGCTTGGGTTTGTTGTTTGGGTTTTGTTTGGTTGGTTTTGTTTTTGTTTTGTTTTGGTTTGGTTTGTTTTGTTTGTTTCCTAACTGGAGCACCTGCAGAACAATGTATTCATAAAGTAAAGATGTTGAGAAACTCAGTGACTGAAAGACTGATGGTGAAATCATACCCTTAGGAAATAGCCACAGAGAGTTTCCATAGACAGATGGAAATAATAATTGTGAATGGAGAATTTGTATTAATAATTAACACAAGGCTTGATTGACACCTATCATTTATCATCACCTTCTGCTAGTGCAAATAATCTCAACTCCTATAAATGCACCTGTGAGTTTTGAAAAGAGAAGCTGTCTAATCAACAGTCTGATGAATCAGAACTTGCAGCTTTGAGAGGTTGAAGGTCTGCTTGATCAAAACAAATCCACATCGGGTAAGACCTGTCTACAGTTTGGCTTTTGAGAATCATTCAAAGGTTTGACAAAGAACATCAAGCCACCAGGGTAGTTCAGTGAATTTGGACAACCCTTATGAGAACCAAGTTTAGAACAAAGTCACATCTAGGATGAGAGCCCACCTGCCAAACCTCAGATTAACAAACATAACATATAGCTGGGTACAGGCTAGTTTGCCTTACTTTTTAGGTGCCTGTTTTCATTAGCTCCCTTCCTAGCTTGACACCTCCCTTGGAAATGGTCTTCAGGTTCTTACATATGCCCTGAGGCCTGATCCGGGAGATGGCTTGTGAATTGTCTGCAAAACCTGCCTCCCCCTGCCTTCCAAAATTAGTCATGGTATCTCCTCATCCACCTTTTTCTTCCTAAGAAAATCTGAGGCCTTGGGCTGTACAGCTGAAACCACCTTTCCTATATCCCATGGGAAAATATGCAAGATTTCATATAGTTTCATATGCAAGATTTCATGTAGATTACAACTTTCCAACTTCCTTCTGAATTTAGGCCATAGAAAAGTTGGGAATGCAGTACATTAGGGCCCAAGGTACAGTCCATGTCCCTGCCTAATGGCTATTTTCATCTGTAGAAATGGTAGCACTGGATTACAGACCCAGTTCCCTCAGTTCCTCACATACTGGCTTCTTTGTGGCTTAGGAAAAATGCCAGCATTATGAAAGTCTTAATATCTTTCAGTGAAGCACTGAAAATAAACCCTGCAGTCTCCTTTCTTTGCTTCCTTTGGTTGGAACTTTTGGGCCAGTCCAGTATGCACTGAATCAGTGAGAGTCCTTCAATCAGTTTGCATGGTCAGGCACTATCAAGCTTCTGATAACACAGATATTATTAATAGCTTGGCTTTATGCAATGCTTTTTAACAGGGAAAAAAGAGGAAAAGAGTGTAGTTTTAGCCTCTGTGTTCAGGATTTGCTTCTATCAACCACCGAAAAGCAACCACATGTGGGAAGAAATGTGACTGCAATGAAACAGTTCACAGCAGAGTCATGTTATGATAGCACATCTCTCCAGTTCATGAAGCTCCAGGCAGCAGATGATATACTAACAACGCGGCAAAATATGTGGTGCAAAGCCTGCTGAAAAGCACGTGCTACATTGTTTCAGAAATGCCCATATTGGCACTTTGACTAGAAAAGGTCAGTGACAATTCTTTGGATGTTTTTTCCCTTTTTGTCTCTCCCGTATGAGCTTTCATTTCTGAGCAAGTTTTATTTCAACTGTCCTGTTAATCTGGCCAATATTTCTCATTTCCCTGCTTTGTAGAGGAATCGTAAGTGAAATGGATGACCAGCCTGCATAGTAAGACATTTTCCAATAGACTATATATGAAAAATTCTTTTGTTTTTTTCAGTCAGAGAATGAAGAAACCTTTATATTTTTCAAATTTTTGAAACACAATCTGCATTATTCACTGGTGGGCTTTTGAGTTGTGAAGTTTTTCCACAAATCAGGCTCAAAATCCAAAAAGAAACCTGTCATAGTATCATAGAATCAGTCAGGGTTGGAAGGCACCACAAGGATCATCCAGTTCCAACCCCCCTGCCATGGGCAGGGACACCTCACACTAGATCAGGCTGGCCAGAGCCTCATCCAACCTGGTCTTTAACACCTCCAGGGATGGGACCTCAACCACCTCCCTGGACAACCCATTCCAGGGCTTCACCACTCTCAGGGTGAAGAACTTCCTCCTCATGTCCAGCCTGAATCTCCCCACCTCCAACTTCATTCCATTCCCCCTAGTCCTGTCACTTCTTGATATCCTGATAAGTCCCTCCCCAGCCTTCTTGTAGGCCCCCTTCAAATACTGGAAGGCCACAATGAGGTCACCTCGGAGCCTTCTCTTCTCCAGACTGAACAGGCCCAACTCCTTCAGTCTATCCTCATAGGAGAGGTGCTCCAGCCCTCTGATCATCCTCGTGGCCCTTCTCTGGACACCTTCCAGCACGTCCATATCCCTCTTGTAACAGGGGCTCCAGAACTGCATGCAGTACTCCAGGTGGGGTCTCACCAATGCTGAGTAGAGGGGGAGAATCACCTCCCTTGACCTGCTGGCCACACTTCTCTTGATGCAGCCCAGGATCTGATTGGCTTTCCAGGCTGCAAGTGCACATTGAGAGCTCATGTTGAGCTTCTCGTCCACCAGCATCCTGAAGTCTCTCTCCTCTGGGCTGCTCTCCAGCCAGTCCCTGCCCAGCCTGTATTTGTGCCTGGGATTGCCCCAACCTAGATGCAGGAGCCTGCACTTGGTCTTGTTGAAGCTCATGAGGTTGGCTTGTGCCTGTCCCTTTGGATTATTCTAATTCTGAAACTTTAAGAAAAATATACCTTCTCTTCCCTTCATTTTTCAGGCAGCTATGTTCCAGCACGCTGGAACCAAACTGGTGGATTATATGCACTAGAATTTTGGCTTATATGCACCTGTCAAGAAATGATTGCTTGCTTGCTTGCTTCATTCCCTCAATTGCAAAAATTACTAGTTTCTTTCCCAGAGATCCTATTTTGTGATGGAGAGCTGTTGGTTTGCACTTACTCTGATACAAACATGGAGGAAATGAAGAGTTGTTTCCAAAAAGCTAAAGCGGGACAGATAAAAGCATTGAGTGATTGTAACTGTACAGGTCACCCATGTGTTTGGACAGCTGAGTCCAAATGCATGAGGTCTGTGTTCTGAAGGGGTTGCAGCTGCAGGGTACCTATAAAGGGCACTGAGAGGCTGGAAAGAATTTCTAGGAGGGATTTTCACTTCCAGAATGAAAACAGTAGGATTTAATTTCAGAGAAAATATTACAGAAGCCTACCCTCCCCTAAGTACATATGACGTAAGTTAAATGCACAAACACTGGATAAAAACAAAGGCATTTGCAAAGTTAAAGCACCAAAAGACAGGAGAGGTTTTGTCAGCAGTAGATTAGTTTGCTGCAGCCTTCTTGCCATATGCCTCCCAGTACTGCCTCTGCTGGATTGAAATTTACTTCCATGTGACAATCAATTAATATTATTAATGATGTCATTGTGATTCTGAAGTTAAGGATCAAAACCAAGCAGCTTGGATGTGAGTCAGCTGCAGAAAAGGCACCTGAAAAATGTCTATTCTTAGTCAGTAATGAAAAACAGGAATGGCATTTTCCATCAGATCCGAGTTAAACGTTCTGTGAAAGGTGATACAGGACACTATTTCCATTGTCCTCCATCTTTTCCAGGAGATGGACCTCCTAAATCTTGCTTGTTAGATCTTGCACTGGGATTGATTTTTGTTTTAAATAAAATGCTTTCAGCCATAAATAGGAGCTTCTCATATAAGTTTTCATCTCCAAGTGAACAGGATTTGGTCTTGTTTCATTCTACAGTGCATTTGCCATATGAAGTCCATGTCAAAGTTTCCTTGACCTCAAAGACAGCAGGTTTGAGCTGTTTACCGATATAATTAAAATGTTTGTAACGACAGAAACAGAGGTACACACCACAACAGCTATTTCAACAGAGAGCTCTTTTCCCCTCTTGCTGCCTCAGTCTCCCATCTGCTTGCCACTAGCATTTTTAAGCCAGAGTGCACCTTAAATGAAAGTTGCCATAGAAATTTATGCCCCTAATTAGTTTTATATGAATCCAGATAAATTCCACTTTCTTCTCCATCTAAGTCTTCAGCTTTTGCTCTCTGATTTCCATCTCCTTCTCATGCCCCCAGACCCAGGAAAACACTCTCTTTTTTAACAGCTGGTCCACTCACTCTGATGGTGGAGTCACCATCACAAGGAGTGTTTAAGAAGAGACTGGATGGGGCACTTAGTGCCATGGTTTAGTTGATTAGATGGTGTTAGATGATAGGTTGGACTTGATGATCTCAAAGTTATTTTCCAACATGATTAATTCTATTCTATTCTATTCTATTCTATTCTATTCTATTCTAGTCTAGTCTAGTCTAGTCTAGTCTAGTCTACTCTAGTCTACTCTAGTCTAGTCTACTCTAGTCTAGTCTAGTCTAGCCTAGCCTAGCCTAGTCTAGTCTAGTCTAGTCTAGTCTAAACCTTCCTTTTGTCTCCTTTCTTGTGGGCTGTGGCAGTGACCTAACAAATCATGTTGTTTCCTTCACAGTCTCTTCTATAGCTCAGTCTTACCAACTCTTTTCTTCTTCCAACAGTCTAGATGGTGCTCCTTGATTTTCTGAGGTATTTCCCAGTCTGTAACAAAACAGTCATAGCAAAATCTGCCTTTCCTTTCTTCACTACAAATTGGAGGTTACCCCTGCATTTCCTAAGAGGTCTGATGTTAACCAACCATCAGTTGATTTTGTACTTATTCCCTTTCAAGGATTGCTAGGTTAGACCCAGACAAGTGCCAGTCCTAGGCTGCCTTAAAAGACCAGATCACTGGGTAATACTGAAGGAAAAAAGAATGGATTATGCTAGGCTTTTTATTTTAAAGTGAGAAATGCACATTTATAGAATGCTAAAGGAACTGACATCCTCAGTTTTCATATAAAGTTCATGATATGATATGATAACATTAATATTTGAAGGAGGTTTGCAAAATTTATGTGTAATTAGCATTTAAGTGATTCCTGCTATAAAAGCTGGAAAAATCACTGTATTTCTGGAAAAAGTTATAACTTTACTTGCTCTCTCTTTTCATTAAGGCAGTTAAAGAGGTGCCACAGGAACTAAGGCTTTCCATCGTTAACAGCAACTTTATTAATCTATTTTCTGTTCTTTCAGGAACTACTCTAAGGAAGAAATGATAAGGAAAAAAATGTCCCCCACTGAATTTTCTATTTTACATTTTTGCTTATGAAAAAGTTGGAAAAAAACCAAACCCTAAATTATTTATTGTAAGAGATTTCATAGGACATGACAAACAGTGTGTACTTTTGTGTATGTAGGGTAGGGGTGGAGTATGGTCCAGGATGGAAATTTCCAGCAAAGCCAAACTTCTGACAGTGAGAGGGAGGCACAAAGCTACTCTTTGTTGTATAGCCACTAGCCTGGCTGCCAGCCCACTACTGGACAATCCACATCTGGGGTGCCTTCACCTTCAAAGGTGAAGTTCTACCCTTCTCTGCTGGGAAACCCATGACATGGACATCTCATCACTCTTTGCTTCATAATCTACCACTGTTACATTTGGACTGTTTAGGACAGCATAGTTCTGTCTGTACCAAAGCATGTTATCTTTTTTTGCCTGTAGTCAGAAAGCAGGACTGGGCTTTTCGAGGTCAGTATTGCAGATTTGCTGGCAGTCACAGAAGTATCTAAACCATTTACTTTCCTATGGGTGTTCAGGACACCTTTGTCCCTTCCCTTTAAAGTCAATATTTTAAAAATAAATGTTTGGGGAAATTGGACCTTTGGGATGAGTCATGGAGTCACTGTCTGTGAGCTCTGCCAATAAAAGCATCAGCTGACATTGAGTGTTCACTTACCTTTTCTGATGATACTGTAAGTATCATATGATACTGTAAGTATCAACATTAAGTCAGTCAGCCTCCATATAACTGTAACCAAAATTGGGCTAAATGACATGCAAATGCTACCTTGGGCCACACAGGCAATATTTTAATCCATTGAAGGCTATCTAACTGGATCACAGAATACATCTGGTTGAAACAGACCTCAAAGATCATCCAGTCCAACCCTCAACCCAGCACTGAAAAGTCAACACTAAAACACATGCCGAAACACCAGATCCACACGCCTCTCAAACGCCCCCAGGATGGTGACTCTACCACCACCCTGGACAGATCATTCCTATGTTTGACAACCCTTTCAGTGAAGAAATATTTCCTAATAAAGGATGTAAGCTTGCATTCTTTATCTGATTTATCTTTTCCTCTCCTCATTTGCTTCATATTGGATGTCACTGATTTCTAGCCTTCTTGGAAATGCTAAACACATATAGCCTGGATAGCAGGAATGTGGCGGGTTTGAATGATGTTGTTCCAGAAGGTCCATGAGGTCTATCAAATGGGTGGAGATAGGAACATTGGGGTGCATTGAGAGTCATGATTCACGCTTAAAAAATGAAATGTAGCTTGAATAACAATTATTTCTTATGTTCTGTTAGATTGTGAATAGCAATCCAAGCAAAATGAACTGTAAAGTTAGGTTGTTTAAAATCAATCTAGACCACATAAAACCTGCACTGCATGGAATACTGCGTAGGATGCAGTCTCTTGCCCTGTTACAAGAAGGGATTCAAATGACCCCAACACCTGCAAGTTTCTTTTGATCATTTTGTAGCTTGTACAGTTAGAATAATTGTTTTGTCAGTCACCAGAAACTCCCTTTTGATGAGAACATTGTTCTTGACTCCAGGTGGGGTCCACTTCTGGCGTGGCAGAATTATTCCAAGGACTAATATAGTGAGTGTGTTCACCTGTGCTGTATATTACTGCCCACGTGCTTAATAAATCAAGCCAGCCTGATAAATATATTACCTTGGACCTTTACCTCTAAAAAAAAATATCAGCAATAAAGGCAAATTTGCCCAGGAGAAGCTGGGCAAATAAATTTCACAGTCTCCTGTGTTATTAGATGAGCTACATATCACAGTTTGTGGGGATTTCCCAGTGGACACCTTTCAGTGCAACATAGCAGAGATTAGTGAACAATGTTACATAGATGCCCGGGGAGGTGGTGGAGTTGCCATCATTGGAGGTGTTTAGGAGGAGATTTGATGGGGTGCTTGGTGCCATGGTTTATTTGATTAGATGGTTTTGGATGATGGGTTGGACACAATGATCTCGAAGGTCTCTTCCAACCTGGTTTATTCTATTCTAGTCTAGTCTAGTCTAGTTTAGTCTAGTCTAGTCTAGTCTAGTCTAGTCTAGTGCTGTTACAAGACCATGACAACAAATGAAGTGAAAAGGCCTAAGGATTAGTTGAAACAACTGATGACCTAAGGCAAAGAGCTCAGCCAGCCCGTAGCAATGTGGAAATGTCCCTTGCCAAGGCCCCTAAAGTTACCGTAGGATTTACTTTGTCAAAGTTAGAATAATGTTTTAGCTTTTTCTGTATTTGTGTATCTTGGAAGTTTCTAAAAATTCATAAAATCATAGAATGGTCCAGGCCAGAAGGGACCTCCAAAGATCATCTAGTCTGGCCTCCCCGTAGTCAGCAGGGACATCCCCAACTAGATCGGGTTGCTCAGGGCCTCATCAAGCGTCACCTAGCCTCACCTTGAATATCTCCAGGGAAGGAGCCTGTCTCGATCCGGAGAGGGAAAGAGATTGAGGTTTTTAATGAATATTCCCGTGTTGTGAAATTAGAGGCACAAACGAGGCCAAAATATCAACAGCTAGACTATTTATTACATAAATAAAGTGGAGGGATCAGAATAGGAAGAGAGAGAAGAAAGGGAGAAGAGGGAAAGAATTATATTACCACACCCCTCACCCCCCAAGACAGTTTGAGTCTGTGGAGGAAAGGTGCTGCAGGAGATGTTGGGTCTGTAGAGAAACGGTGCTGCAGGAGATGTTGGGTCTGTAGAGGAAGGGTGCTGAGGCTTTGGCTGTAGAAGGGATGAGGTCCTCTGGGCAGCTTCTTCAAGCTCCATGAGTTGCAGCAGCCGGAACTTAGGGCACGGAGAGTCCAAGATCCATTGTGTTGGCCCCGGGATGTTTCCAGCGTGTGCTGCCGTCAGCTTTGTTCTGCATCTTGTTTCTCCAATTTTCTCCTCCAACAAGCTAGCAGTTGCTCCAGTCTTTTATACAGTTTTTTAGCCCTTAGGCAAGTGTCCAGGTGTTGTTCCCCAGGATATCGTTCTGGGAAATCATCTCTAGGTCCAGGTATCGTTCCCCAGGAAATCTGTGTACTCAGGTGAGTTTGGGCAGCCACTGGATGGAGGGGGGAAGGCCTCCGCCTCCTCCTGCTCCATCTAGCTACCGACACACTCTTTTCACATCAGGAACCATTGTCCTTTCCTGGGGTATCTGATGGCTGGAAATGATCTTGTCCTGAAGGTGTGAATGCTGGGCCCTTGGACCATTGTTGTAGGCCAGCTGCAGTCCCGTGAGCAATGTTATCTTTGCACCTTCCAAGAGTCCTTCCAGTGGCTCTGCCCAACGCACATCAGCTATTGTCTGGACAGAGCCTCAACCACTTCCCTGGCCAACCTGTTTCAGTGTTCCACCACCCTCACAGTAAAGAACTTGTTCCTAATAGCCAATCTAAATCTGCCCTTCTCTAGTTTGATGTCATTGTCCCTTGTCTTGTCACTGCAGGCCTTCATAAACAGTCTCTCTCCACCCTTCCTGTAGGTACTGGAAGGCTGCTATCAGGTCTTCCTGGAGCCTTCTCTTCTCCAAGTTGAACAATCCCAGCTCCTGCAGCCTGTACTCATAACAGAAGTGCTTCAACCCCCTGATCATTTTCGTGGACCCCCTGGAACCACTGCAGTGTGCCTAGTACCTTAGCTGATCAGAGAACTTTAAACACTCCTTTTAATAAGCTATCTGAGCAATTTCAGGTTGGATTTTTTTTTTCTTTCAAGGAAAACCAGGTCATAAATTCAGCCTTGACTCCACAATGCCAGTGTCAAACCTCCTGTTCATTGTAGTGGAGCTAGAATGTCATGTAGGTATCCTGAATATTTCTTATTTGTTTATGTCCTGCATCAGCTAAACTGCCAGCTGTTTGTTGGTGACTTTAAAATGAATTCAAATAATCCTCATTCTGTTAAGTGGGCTGGTCCTTCCTTCTTCCTGTGCTGGGTTTGCCCTTGTCATTACAGGCATACAATAAGGAGACTTCTCTGCCACAGATGTTTACAATACAGCCTGTAAATAATGGATTTCCACTGTTTAAAAAAAAAAAAAAAAAACATCCCCCCAAAAAAACAGCAAAACATTTTTTTTAATGCAGAGCTACAAGGTTTGCAGTGCTACAAGGTTTGCAGAGCTGGCGTCAGCTTACCCACACACAGAGTCTCATAGTTTCCTGGAAGAAGCCTGTGGCATCCTCCCCTCTTGTAAAATGTTTCTTCCAGAAGCATTAAAAAAACTATCAACCAAGACAAACGTGCAAAATGAAGCATCTCAAAAGAGGAGGAAACTAGAAAAGGGGGCTGAGAAATGGAACCCTGCAGGAAAAGACTTCAATTTATCTAGTGATACCAGCTCATAAATTGTCTGAGGCTCCATCTGTAAATGGTGACTCCCACACACAGAATTTATTTTCAGAAGTAGTAAACATTTATGCTAAGTTAAAACTGCACATTTTAAAGTTCTGTCCTAGGGATTCTGTTCTGCTGGCTCTGTATCAAAGTATCAAAGAGATATTTAATCTCAGAGAAAGTTCACGGTCTGGAAGGCATGAAAAGACAAGGGGTGCATTTACTTCTTCGGATTCCTTTCCTTTGTAAGTCTGGGAGACAAATTGATACCCAGGGGTAGCTACTCTGGATACGAGGGCTCATGATTGTTTCTTGGGTTATGGTGGGTTTAAAGTGGCTTCTCTTTATCACTGTGCCCAAATGGTTGAGTATTTTTGCCTTAATTGAAACGACAGTTTGAGATATAACAGCAGGGGAAAAAATATTACCACTCCACCCTTGTTTTATGACAGCATTCACTTCTGGAGGTTATTTTTCCACTTCTAAGCAAGTGATAGAGGCATTATGACACCATGCACTGTTACCCTCTAATTCTGGTGGTCCTGGCTATGAGAGTGGAATTCACAGCCTTGTTTGAGCACTTATTTTTCCAGTGCCACAAACAGTGACTTTAGAGACAAGGAGGTTGGACAGAGTGCCGGAGCCCATGCCGGAGCCAAGAGACAAAGGCTAAAGAGTGGGATTCATCTGAAACCCTGTTGCTCTCAGGAACCGAGACGCTTTCCAGTGGCTCATCTTGATTGGCATGCCAGGATGAAAAATGAAACTGTACTTTGATGGCACTTCCAAAACTTAGGCACATTAAAGCACAGGAAGCCATCTTATTCTTTACTCTAAGGCCAAAACTGCTGCTGCTCCTGGATGAGATGTCCCTCTTATTTTTGTTGAATGCTTATGGTTAAAGCAGTTACCTAGGAGGCAAAGACCTCTGTTTGTGTTTGTGTTCAAGTCTGTTGAGGCTCAGGAGAACAGAGTGTCATCTTCTACATCCTCAGAAGATAGTTCATGGCAGGAAAAGTAATAAGGTGAGATGTCTTCTGGTCAAGATTAGTCAAGATCAGGCCAAGAAGGAGCTCACAAAACTGGAGAGTGATAGCAAGCTGGGGAAGTATAACTGTATCTTAGTGAGATCTCTTGAAGGAGAGAAGCCGTTTCCTTCATGGGGTTTATTCATTGATTTTTAAATGTAAAATACACAAACATATTCTGAAAGACTTTAAGGATCAGACACATGCAAAGATGAACGCTTTATTCACAATGCCGAAATCTCTCCTTGGATTTGAACTTAGCCTTGAATGCAAAATGTAAGATGGCCTCTTTCATACTTAGAATCATAGAATCAGTCAGGGTTGGAAGGGACCACAAGGATCATCCAGTTCCAACCCCCTGCCATGGGCAGGGACACCTCACACTAGATCAGGCTGGCCAGAGCCTCATCCAGCCTGGTCATAAACACCTCGAGGGATGGGGCCTCAACCACCTCCCTGGATAACCCATTCCAGGGCTTCACCACTCTCAGGGGGAAGAATTCCTCCTCATGTCCAGCCTGAATCTCCCCACCTCCAGCTTCATTCCATCCCCCTAGTCCTATCTCTACCTGATACCCTGAGAAGTCCCTCCCCAGCCTTCTTGGAGGTCCCCTTCAGATACTGGAAGGCCGCAATTAGGTCACCTCTGAACCGCCTCTTCTCCAGACTGAACAGCCCCAACTCCTTCAGTCTGTCCTCATAGGAGAGGTGCTCCAGCCCTCTGATCATCCTCGTGGCCCTTCTCTGGACACATTCCAGCACGTCCATATCCCTCTTGTAATAGGGACTCCAGAACTGGATGCAGTACTCCAGGTGGGGTCTCAGCAGGGCTGAGTAGAGGGGGAGAATCACCTCCCTTGACCTGCTGGCCACACTTCTCTTGATGCATCCCAGGATCTGATTGGCTTTCTGGGCTGCAAGTGCACATTGAGAGCTCACGTTGAGCTTCTCCTCCATCAGCACCCCCAAGTCTCTCTCCTCAGGGCTACATGGATAAGTTTCTCTCTGATCTCTGTCACAACCCTGAACTAATCTGACTTTTTTTCTTCTTTTAGATGTTGTTGATGTCAGTGTGGTGATCTCATGCAGTCTCCCTACAACACCTTACTTCATAACACCATAATTAATAGCACTTTCGTGATGACAAAAAAAATAAAAAATCAGATGTCAGGCATTTGTGTTCTCTTTTTTAAACAGCATGGCAAACAAGAGGGTACAAACAGCATGAGATTCACCGTGAGAGGTCATGCATGAAACATTTCATAAATCTGCTGCCCTGCTGCAGAGGGAATGGAAGCTCACACATCTGAGTTGTTTCCTGGTGGATGTGGGGAGGCCTGTGGATGTGGTCTACCTGGACCTCAGCAAGGCCTTTGACACAGTCCCCCACAGCAAACTCCTGGCCAAGCTGGCAGCCCATGGCTTGGACAGGAGCACACTGTGTTGGGTTAGGAACTGGTTGGAGGGCCGAGCCCAGAGAGTGGTGGTGAATGGTGCCACATCCAGCTGGCAGCCTGTCACTAGTGGTGTTCCCCAGGGATCAGTGCTGGGCCCCATGCTCTTCAACATCTTTAGTGATGATCTGGATGAGGGCATTGAGTCCATCATCAGTAAGTTTGCGGACGACACCAAGCTGGGGGCAGGAGTTGATCTGCTGGAGGGCAGAGAGGCTTTGCAGAGGGACCTCGACAGGCTGGACAGATGGGCAGAGTCCAAGGGCATGAGATTTAACACATCCAAGTGCCGGGTTCTGCACATTGGCCACAGCAACCCCAGGCAGTGCTACAGGCTGGGGTCAGAGTGGTTGGAGAGCGGCCAGGCAGAGAGGGACCTGGGGGTGCTGGTTGATGGGAGGCTGAACATGAGCCTGCAGTGTGCCCAGGCAGCCAAGAGGGCCAATGGCATCCTGGCCTGCATCAGGAACAGTGTGGCCAGAAGGAGCAGGGAGGTCATTCTGCCCCTGTACACTGCACTGGTTAGGCCGCACCTTGAGTCCTGTGTCCAGTTCTGGGCCCCTCAATTCAAGAGGGATGTTGAGTTGCTGAAACATGTCCAGAGAAGGGAAACAAAGTTGGTGAGGGGTTTGGAACAGAAGCCCTATGAAGAGAGGCTGAGGGAGCTGAGGTTGCTTAGCCTGGAGAAGAGGAGACTGAGGGGTGACCTTATTGCTCTCTACAACTACCTGAAGGGAGGTTGTAGCCAGGCAGAGGTTGGCCTCTTCTCCCCGCAGCCAGTACCAGAACAAGAGGACACAGTCTCAAGCTGCACCAGGGCAGGTTTAGACTGGACATTAGGAGGAAGTTCTATACAGAGAGAGTGATTCCCCATTGGAATGGGCTGCCTGGGGAGGTGGTGGAGTCACCTTCATTGGAGGTGTTCAGGAGGAGACTTGATGGGGTGCTTGGTGACATGATCTAGTTGTTTGATGGGTTGGACGCGATGATCTTGAAGGTCTCTTCCAACCTGGTGTATTGTATTGTATTGTTTCCTAATCTCCTTTTAACACTAACTTACACAAAATGCACCTGCCTAGAAGTCTAGGCATTTTCATAAGGTTTGCCATTCACACAGTAAAGCATGCCGTGCTAATGGCCTAGAATCACTTTCCATAACCACCTTCTCGAACCACGTCTTGCATATTCCTTATCCAAAAGGGAATGGACAAACCTGGGATTTCCAGAAAGACAGCCAGTCTGGATGCCATTAGAAAGAAACTTTTATAACATTTCTATTTTATTATTTTGCCACTAGGCCATGTATTTTTTACCCATAAAAATTACGTCCAAATCCCTCCACTGCAGCCAGCTGCTGTCTCCTAAGGAAAGGATAGCAACAGAAGCTCACACTGTTAAATGTAGTAGAATTAGAAGACCATATTTTAAGCACAGAGCAGAAACTAATTAGGAAACAGTCCAGGCTAGTTCTGAATGCCTATGTCTTTTTTTCCCGAAGCAAGGGTCCGAAGTCAGATGTATTTCTCACTAATTAAAGTGCCTGAATGGTCCCAACATGTCTCTTGCCACAGGAGCTACCAAAGTTTCTTTAAGATACCCACAGTGACAACAGTGGAAAAAAGAAAAGAAGCAAAACTGCTACTAGGCAAGGCCAGGAGATCAGGACAAGTCCCTTTGCTGTGGAACATTGCTCATGCAGTGCTTTGAAAGGGAAAGCTCAAGGGCACCTTAACAGCCAATCAGAGGATTGCAGGATGTTAGAAGTTGGAAGGGATCTCCAGAGATCATCGAGTCTAAGCCCCTGCCAGAGCAGGACCATAGAATCTAGCACAGGTCACACAGGAATGCATCCAGAGGGATCTTGAAAGTCTCCAGAGAAGGAGACTCCACAACATCTCTGGGCAGCCTGTGACCCTCACAGTGAAGAAGCTCCTTGTCATGTTGAGGTCGAACCTCCCGTGCAGTAGTTAATATCCATTGCCACTTCTCCTACCACAGGGTGCAGTGGAGAAGAGTATGTCCCCTCTCTCTTGACACCCAGCTCTCAGATATTTATAAACATTTATTAAATCCCCTCTCAGTCTTCTCTTCTCCAAACTAAAAAGCCCCAGGGCTCTCAGCCTCTCCTCATAGGGCACATGCTCCAGTCCCTCAGTCATCCTCATAGACCTCCACTGGATTCTCTCTCGAGTAGATCCCTGTACCTCTTGAACTGGGGAGCCCAAAACTGGACACAGTATTCCAGGTCAGGTCTCACTAGGGCAGAGCAGAGGAGGAGGAGACAGATATTTGGCAGCATGTTGCAGCTTAGGAGCTGCAAAGGTCTGTTAGAGACCTTAACTGAGGTGTTCTGCAGAGGCCTGCCAATCCACACCCAGAAACATTCCTCAGAAGCTACAGGAAAAGGAACAAGTAGCTGAAGGAAAGCTAGGACTGTTGCACTAAGCAAAAGGGTTAGATACTCCATTTAGCTGAATCAGGACATCATCTGATTATTAGAAGCAGCCATAGCTTTTGGACAGAAGACAGAAAAATGTCTCTTGTCAGAAAGATGATGCAAAAATATGTTAAATTGCACTACATTTCAAAAATCAGATTTAAATATGCTGTGACTGTTTTCCCAGTTATCTTTGATGCACTCACAATATTTTGAGTTCCTAATTTAGATATATTTTAATGTTCTTCTGTGAAGCCACTGTACCTAAATGCATCACTAACTTCAAAATGTTAATATTTCATAAATTTGATCTGACATTGTGCTGAAAATTTGCAGCATTACTGAGGGCAAACACTGCTACATTAGCAAATGCTGCAGCGTTACAGAAAAACAACCAACAAACTTTATTCCTTGACACAACACGAAGAATTTCAGTGACGTGGCAAATTGGAATGTGTTGAATTTTCATTCCAGTTCAGAATGAAGACAAATGTCAAATCACTGTGAATTCTTATGGAGTAGAAATGTTATCCCTGACTGCCTGTCTAATGGTAGATGGCCCTGAAGGTGAGAATATTTGGAAGGTCAGTACAAGTTGCTCTGTAACAGAGCACACCAGCTAATGACACTTTTGATTTCAACCCCAGCAATGCAACTAGCTACCCAATCAGCAAGCAGCAAACAGTTTCTTCCTGAAAAGGGACATGAGGTCACCATCTTGAAGCATCTTAAGTCAGCAAGTTAGGTGAGAGAATTTGCTCTGGTCCCAAGAGCTACATCTGCCTCCAAGAAGTGCTGACTGGGCTCTTGCTGCGGCTTGCTCGCTGTTGAGTGGACACACACATGGCTGGGGGACTACAGCTAGATCCCAGCACCTGGGCAGCATATTTTGCCTTTTGTAGTCACACTAAACCCATAGTGTCCTTGCTGACCCAGGGCTTTATTAGATAAGAGTTGTGAGAAACTGGCAACTGGAAAGCAGTGAGTACAGCATGCAACAGCATGTCCCCAGGTGAACTGCTCTGTCACCTGCCTGCTGGCATGGCCAGCAAATCACACTGGTGTCTAGCAGATGTTAGCCAGTCCCAGACTCATGGGGACCTGTCTGACCTGCAGAGAAGATTTTGGAAGTTGAGTCTTGGTGTAACAGCTAGTATAAAAAGAACTGAGTGGTTAAAATAGTAAGCTAGTGTCTTACCAGGATGTAAATCAGAGTTTTTAATTGTGAGAGGACTTGCATTTGGATTAACTGTGTATGTAATGTGACCAGACCAAACCAAGACAGGGCTCCTGCTGACAGTCTGGTGAAGAAATATCCTGGTGTGTTGCTTCCGTCAGTGGAAAGTAAAACACTGTACTGTCACCAGGCCCTGCTTGCTGCTGAGGGCTGGGAACTGGGTGTTCTCTGCTCCCTTGTGAAAGCTCACAGGTGAGAGGAAGGGCTTCTTTCCAGCTCACATGTTCTCGGAAATGATTTGCATGTCAGCATATATACATTTTGACTCCTTAATCCTAAAACCAACATTGCTTTGCTTGTTATTTTCTATCAAAAAGGGTGGCTCGCGCAAATTTTTTTTTCTGCACTCTCTTTTCCTAAACATGAAAAACTTCTGATTTTGAAGGAACAGGAAGAGAATTTTTTATCTTAGAGATACTGCCTTATTTCCTCCACAGGCAAACTAAAATAGCTCCAGAACAGAAGCACGGGACACAGTTGCCCTAGGTCTATCACAATATCCTATCAATTTTTCCTTGCCCTCCAGCTTATGTCAGTGCTGCAGGTTTAATCGAGTCATCATAATTCTGTCACTCACAAGGTACAGTTGCATGATGTCTCACAAAGCCTCCTATCTGAGGCCAGACTACAGACTGTAAGGAAAAACTTTTATTAGTTTTGGCATTATTTGGGTTTTCCACCTCTTAGAATTTGTGCTGCAATGACTAATTCCTCCTTGTTTTCTCTGTGATAAACCCTGAGAGAGATGTTAAGATCTTCTGGCCCATATCCTTATCCTGACCTGTATGTCAAATTGTAGGACCCAATTCCTGTAACACAAAAACAACCTCTTTCTTAAGAAGTCCTCACTGCTGTGATAGCAGAAATATTCTAGGAAAGCCTAAGCAGTGGTGGCCCCTCCTCTACTCAAAGAAACTACTCATGAGTCACTGAGGAGACTTTCTTCTATTCTGCAGTATATATGCAAGGGAAGTATGGTTTTCAGCCTCACATCTGCAGCATTTCTCATCTGTGTGCACTATGGAGCAGAGATCTCACCATCAGTAAATAAAATCATAAAAAAAAAACCAGCCTGATTTGAGGCTGGGAGACCGAAGTTATGGAAAAGGCCACACTGTTTCTGAAGCTCAGGAGAAGGGGGACGAAACCACAGCCACCTGTGATTCTCACTACATCTTGAAATGAATGGAAAGTTCCAGTGTTTGTCTGGGTCAAAGGGATGTGAAGGAAACCAGTAGTTGTGGTGGGAGGGGAAGAATATGAGGCCATTAAGTGTTTCAGGTGGTGGTCTGTGGCTCTGTTTTTTTCACTGAGTTTCAGTAAAGGCCCATGCAGACACTTTACTGCTGGCCTGTGTTATTCTGAGAGCTGCCGCTGTAGGGTGATACTCAGAATATCTCAAGGACAGCCTTGTTCAGTGGCTACCCAAAGAATTTTCCAAAGAAGGCACAGGATTAATAGATCCCTCAAGATCTTCTGCAAGCCTACCAGGGAGAAGCTGAGAGGCACAGAGGTGCAAATAACATCAGACATGTGCCATTGTAAGCAACTTTCTGGACTCCCTGCCCTATGCTTGTACCATGGAGTATAAGACTCCCTCCCTCTCAGTCCTGTAATCCTAACTCTTTCTTTGTGTAATACTTAAATTCTGATTTTCAGATGCAA
The DNA here is from genome assembly GCA_033816785.1 of Picus viridis. Classification (NCBI taxonomy): domain Eukaryota; kingdom Metazoa; phylum Chordata; class Aves; order Piciformes; family Picidae; genus Picus; species Picus viridis. Next base: position 38,735,498 of record CM066578.1, on the reverse strand, counting down.
AAACACCTGATGCTGCGCTGCAGTCGACTTCAAACCAAGTCCAGAAGGTCACACTGAAATAAGAAGTGAACCTCTTCCAGAATGGGTAAACTTATCCTGGTACTTCAGATATTCTCTTATCCCTAAGTGATGACTTGGACTAAAATGAGATGGCACCAGCTTGGGTGACAATATTTCCTCAGCATTCAGTTTGCCTGATGCATGACCAGCTGGCTTTGGTGTATGCATAGGGTGCTATGAGTGTACGTATCCTGCAATGCCAAGAGCTTTGGAGCAAGGCTCTAAGCTGCTGCCATCCCTGGTCATGCTCTCTGGCTGCACTTGCTGTCTGGATAGCTCAGAAAAAACACCAATTGCAATGCACTGTCGTGCTTCAAACCCAGCCAAGGAGATGATTGAGGGCACAGGGGAATATCTCTGGACCCTGGCCAGTGTTTCAGGATTTTCACTTGACTGGTAGGAATGCAAAGTAACATTTGCAAAATCCAGTCAGAGTGTCAGGTCAGGACTTTTCTATTCCTTTTATATTTATAACTTGATGTGAATTGTCATGGGGTTCATTTATATATGATTTTAAGCAAGCAGCTTACAGCTGAGCCCTACCATAGAAGTCCATGTTTCATAAGACCTTATTTTGAAGATCTGTCTGCTCTCCTTCAACGTAATACAAACAGCACTATAAACCAAGCAATTTCTGTGCAGAGCTGCATGCTTTCCACTAGTCAAATAATTTGGTCTGGTTTATCTTTTAGAACCTTAATAGGAATAATTTTGTTTCTCATTTTTGGGGACAGGAAAAGTGAGGAAGGAAAGAACAAAAGGAATTGCCTCTATCATTTGCCTCCCCTGACAAAGCTAAAAGTTCTTGGTTATTCCTTAGAGAACAATTTAAAAAACCCACCAAACAACCACCCACAAATCTACAGGAATAAGGTAAAGACTTTTATCATTTTGGCTACCTAATGTGTCCTGATGCAGCTTTCAGTAAACACAAATGAGAAAATAAGTAAATAAGTTCAGCTGCAGGCTGGGCAGTAAGCCTATAGGTAGATAATTTTTGCAGGCTGTTTGAAGTTTATTTATTTGAAGAAGACCTGGGAAAGAGGCTGAAGCTGGCAGCCTCTCTGCAAGGGATTAATACCCAACCCTGTCCTCACCATAGAACAGCAATACTGCAGGCAGAGACCAAGAGCCAGATATTTCACTTTGCATGCTGTAATCATCCTGGTAACAGAGGTTTATAAATAAAGGATAGAGTGCAAAGGAAGCAGCTTCGCAGACAGAGATTAAGTTATAACTAGCAGGAGAGAAAATATCATCAAGCCATGAGGCAGCCAATGGTAGTCAAAAGGATTCCATCAGTCTTCCAGCTGCATACTTGTGAGTGCTGCATTCTTTCTTCATGGAGTACTGGCATAGATGTTAGCTGAGTCCAACCTGTCCTCTCCTGTATGTTTTCAGAACTGACAACTGAGAGCCAGAAATCCTTGGGGCTTCTAAATAATCATTTATAGCTCCACTTATTCTCTAATATCAATTCATCTTCCATGCCTAGACAACTCTTCTGCTACTCACATACAACTTCACTTTGGTGACTTCCCCCCTGCTCTATCTGACTTGTTCTGGAGATGTTTCTTGGTTAACAAGCAACAGTGTATCAGCTGCAATTCAGACATGATATTTATTATATGGTATATGATCCTATAACTTAAGACATATTATATAGTATCAGATTATATTATTACAGTGGGTGGTGACAATTTTCTTGTAGAAAGAGATAACATCGAGCTCATGCTATATCAGCATATCCAACTATAAATCCATTGACAGCAATAAAATAAAAAGTCAACCTATATATTGAGCACATTTTGAGTTAAACATACAGTTAGCATTATGTGATTAAGAATAAAAGACACCCAGATGTTTTATCTGCTTACTACATCCTTTGCAAAGAAGCTAGCCATGATATCTAAGTGTTAATATTGGAAAGGTTACTTCCCACCAGGTCTGGTCTTCCCAAAGAGGTTGAAGAGGTATATGGACCTATGGCCTACAATTACTTTTGGTGCAGTCACTAGACATGACAAAAAGAGTAAGGAGAGACATTTACTTGATTTTGCTTTAGATGTCCAAGTTGTAACCCAGACCTACAAAGTACGGGAGACACAGAAACATTGGAGACTCAGGGGTGACCTTATTGCTCTCTACAACTACCTGAAGGGAGGTTGTAGGCAGCGGTTGGTCTCTTCTCCCAGGCAGCCAGTACCAGAACAACAGGACACAGTGTCAGGCTGTGCCAGGGCAGGTTTAAGCTGGATGTTAGGAAGAAGTTCTATACAGAGAGAGTGATTGCCCATTGGAATGGGCTGCCCGTGGAGGTGGTGGAGTCACCTTCACTGGAAGTGTTCAGGAGGAGACTTGATGGGGTGCTTGGTTGCATGGTTTAGTTGATTAGGTGGGTTGGATTGGTTGATGGGTTGGATGCGATGATCTTGAAGGTCTCTTTCAACCTGGTGTATTGTATTGTATTATATTGTATTGTATTGTATCCATTCATATCCCTTGTGGTAGGCCCAGAAGCAGCAGTCATTTACTACTTGGAGATCAAGCTAAAATCTGTGTCAGCCAAGTGCTGGCACAGAGCATCCTCCAGCTAATCAATCCTGTTAAACTGGGTAGCATAATGTGTGGAACTGACCAGCATGGATCTCCTCAGTACACTTAATTTTCATCCTGGGATGACCACACCCTAAGTAGACTCGTAACAACTATTAGCTCAAGGCTACATTCAAGCTTATGATGTTTGTCTAGATAACACCACTGGTTAATATCTCAATCCATTTTTAATTGGAAAATAGTCTGGGATTTGTGGGGTTTTGTGGGGTTGTTTTGTTTTGTGTTAATAGCATTATTTATTCATCTTGATATAGATGCATTAATTTTTAATTTAACAATAAAAACAAGCAAACAAACAAGCAAACACACCTGGATCTCATAATTTCAGTGTATATACTGTTCAGGGGTTATTTTTTCTATGCCTGCTACTCCACACTCACACCACTACAGCTTGGAGCTGAGCTTGTCTGTAATTTAGACTGGATCTCCAGGGTATGGATGTGGTGTAACTAGTTCTGTTGACTTTAGAGTCAGCCTTACAATCCTTACATCTAAAGGCTTCCTCAAGGGTTCAATGATTACTGAAAAATACCAGCTTTCATTGAAACAAAAGCCAAGAGGTTTTGGACACTTCACCAAAAAGTCCAAAATATGCAAATCCTTAATTAATAATAATAATATTAAAAAAAAAAATCTCAGCATGGCTATCACACAACTTAGTGGGTCTTGGGGATGTGGTTTCAGTGCTTGGTTGGGCACTCTTCCTTGCTCAGCATTAAGTGTGTATTGAAACAGGGTTATACTCCACAAGAGAGTTCCCAGAAACCTCTTAAAATCTCCAAATGGCACAAGTTTATAGAGTAGCAAATGTCCCACTAATGCTTAGGAGGTGGGAGTTTCTTCACATTATTCCAGGGTTACACTAGTGTACATCTACTTGTGCCAGTAGAGGTTCAGCAAGGCCAACTGCAAAGTGCTACACCTGGGGCAGGGCAGCCATTGCTATCACTGCAGACTTGGGGGTGATGTGGCTCACAGCAGTCCTACAAGGAAGGGCCTAGCAGGTGTGAGTAGAGGTGAATAATAAGCTGGACACAAGACAAAAATGTGCACTTGCAACCCAGAGGCCAACCACATCCTGGGCTGCATCAAAAGAAATGTGACCAGCAGGTCAAGGCAAGTGATTCTGCCTCTCTGCTTCACGCTGGTGAGAACTCTCCTTTGAGGAGAGGCTGAGAGGTTGGATTGTTCAGGCAGGAGAAGAGCAGGCTGCAGGGGGACCTTATTGTGGCCTATCAGTACTTGAAGAGGGACTCTAAGAAAGATGAGGACAGTCTTTACAGCCAGGCCTGTTGCAACATGACAAGATGTAATGGGTTTAAACTAAAAGAGAGTACATTTAGACTAGATACAAGGAAGAATTTTTTTACAGTCAGAGTGGTGAAACAGTGGAACAGGTTGCCCAGGAAGCTGGTAGAAGGCCCCTTACTGGAGACATTCAAGATCAGGTTGGATGGAGCTGTGAGCAACCTGATCTCATTAAAGGTGTCCCTACTCACTACCGAGGGGGTTGGACTAGATCAACTCTGAAGGTCTCTTCCAATCTAAAACATTCTGCAATTCTATGATTCCATGATTTCATGCAGTGGAAGGGTGAAGTAGCATAGCAGTGAATCAGGCCCGGTGTTTTGAGTAATATGCAAGTATGAAGTACTTAGGAGTTATTGTGCAAGTTCCCATTGTGTTTATGAGGAAAAATATTATGCATGCAACATTCAACATGGTACCCTTGCACCAAACAAAAGGCTGTTAGTTTCAATAGAGACAGTTTCTGAAATACCAAGCACCTAGATGAGCAGCAGAGGCTGGATAAAATTAATGTCATTTCCTTGTTTGAAATAGTTGCTCTTAGTTATGCAAATCTTCACACACACAAAATGTCAACATTGTACTAGAGAAATAAGATGGAAAATACTGAAATTTTATCTAGGTCATTCAAATAAGATACCTATAAATAGGGAAACACAGGAAACTGCTGCTGATGCAGAATGTTCCCTCTATCAGCTTTCTCAGATGTGTCCACCGAAAGATTTCCAGCACGTTCTCCTTTCCCTGCCTGCCTGCCATTTGCCTGCATTTGTTACCATATCTCTCTTCACTCCCTTCTTTCCTTTCTCTGCCCTTCTCACTTCCCCTTCAGGATCACATCTCTGAGACTGATTGTCTATTACTCTTTCCACTGCAATCTCTTCCTCTCTCCCATGCAGCCAAATGCAAATCTATACCCCTGCCATCCTGCTTTTACCTGGCCTGGCCTCTATTCACCTTGTCATGACCCTCTTCACCTCATATGTCCGCTTAACACCTTCATCATCTCATGCCTGTTGCTCCTTTGCATGGCTTATTGAAATGTATCTTCATTTCTGTCATAACCTTGTACCACTGCACTAAATATAACCTACTCCCTTCAGTTGCTGGTTAAGCTGAACATCTAGATCCACCTGAAGTCTTTCTGCTGCTCGTTTGTTCTCTCACACTCCCCAGCCTATAAGAATGAATTTACCCCCTTTCATTCCTACTCCCTCCAGTTTTCCCCATTCTCTCACCCTCTTTTCTTACTTCTTATCTTCCTTTCTAAACATTTCTGTCATCCACAGACTACCCAGACCCTTCCTCTTTGATTTGCATTTGCTCAGAAACCACAACGTTGTTCACTTCATGCAACCCTTTGCTCATTAGGTAGTTATCACTAGAAAATTCTCTATAAGTAATCACAGGAAACTGTTCTCCAGATTCTAAACGTTTTTTAATTGGGTTTGTTTGTTTGTGTGTTTGTTGGGTGCTTTTTTAGAAAACTTGGCAATGCCTAAGCTGCTGATGTGGTGGGGCTATTATCTAAGACATAGTATCATAGTATCAGTCAGGGTTGGAAGGGACCATAAGGATCATCTAGTTCCAACCCCCCTGCCATGGGCAGGGACACCTCACATTAGATCAGGCTGGCCAGAGCCTCATCCAGACTGGGCTTAAGCGATGATCTTGAAGGTCTCTTTCAACCTGGTGTATTGTATTGTGTTGTGTTGTGTTGTTGTATTGTATTGTATTGTATTGTATTGTATTGTATTGTATTGTATTGTATTGTATTGTATTAAACACCTCCAGGGATGGGGCCTCAACCACCTCCCTGGACAACCCATTCCAGGGCTTCACCACTCTCATGGGGAAGAACTTCCTCCTCATGTCCAGCCTGAATCTCCCCACCTCCAACTTCATTCCATTCCCCCTAGTCCTATCACTACCTGATACCCTGAGAAGTCCCTCCCCAGCCTTCCTGTAGGCCCCCTTCAGATACTGGAAGGCCACAATTAGGTCACCTCGGAGCCTTCTCTTCTCCAGACTTAACAACCCCAACTCCTTCAGTCTGTTCTCATAGGAGAGGTGCTCCAGCCCTCTGATCATCCTCGTGGCCCTTCTCTGGACACATTCCAGCACGTCCATATCCCTCTTGTAATAGGGGCTCCAGAACTGGATGCAGTACTCCAGGTGGGGTCTCAGCAGGGCTGAGTAGAGGGGGAGAATCACCTCCCTTGACCTGCTGGCCACACTTCTCTTGATGCATCCCAGGATCTGATTGGCTTTCCGGGCTGCAAGTGCACATTGAGAGCTCATGTTGAGCTTCTCGTCCACCAGCATCCCGAAGTCTCTCTCCTCTGGGCTGCTCTCCAGCCAGTCCCTGCCCAGCCTGTATTTGTGCCTGGGATTGCCTCGACCCAGATGCAGGACCCTGCACTTGGTCATGTTGAACCTCATCAGGTTGACATGTTGGTCAGTACTGTTACTGGACCTATTGTTCTGAGTTTATCCATGTTCTGCCTTCTGATTTTCAGTTACCTTATAAGGCCTGTGTAAAAACACACACTCCATCCTTTTTTCCCTCCTGTGTTTTTATAGTAATAGAGTCGTAGAATGCTGGAAGAGACCTTTAAAGGTCATCTAGTCCAACACCCTTGCACTATGTAAGGGCATCCCCAAGTAGGTGAAGTTGCTCAGAGCCCTGTATATGTCATATTGCCTGACACTAAAGAGACTTGATCTTTTTCTTGGGTTTTCAAATTCCATGGCTGTGAAATTGATGAAAAGTATAATTTCAAAACATGATAGAAGACATATGCAAATACAGAAAATGCAAAGGAAAAAGAAACAAAACTAACCTTACACTGTAAATATTCACAACCATAGTTCCTTTCTATCTGGGAAGATACATCTGAGATGAAGGAAGGTTTTCTGGATACATGGAAAATCACTTTTGAAGGATGACACCGTATCATATTTTGGCAGCTTAGCAGTGACTTATCTGTTTCTGCAATACTTATGCAGACTCCCCCAAATCAGAAATGAGATGGGTTTTAAGAGGCCCTTTGTTCAGCTCTCTAGGTGGTAGCCAGCAGTCCAGGAGACACCCTGCAGCACAGATAGAGCATGCTGTTTTTCTGCTATAAGGACTTCTACAGGCAGAGAGTGCAGAGCATGTTAGCCAGGTGGTTTGAAGTGAAACAGCTACTAGGGTGCTGGGAGGTATTTCATTGTCGTAGTATGCAGCAATCCTTGGTTTAATTCAACGTGAGAACGGGCAGCCTGCTGTGTTGATATAACCTCAGCTGCACTGTGAGAATGAAAAAGGCTCTTCTGTGATGTAATCTAACCTCAGACTCTTTAATTTTCTATTGCCAGAATAGCTTTAATGAACCTATGAATGCAACTTCAGCTACCCCATGTTTAGATAGATAATGGTTTTAGTGTTACAGCCTCGGGCAGACTTTCACAACATTTGGCCACCAGCAGGAGACTGAGGAACAGAAATGGAGTTTCTTCTGAGACAGTTACGTCTTTTCTCCGTGCTCTGGACTGGAAAAGTATATCCGATGCTAAGAAAAGCCTTTGTACTTACTTCTGTTAGCCTTAACTGTGCTTTCCCTGCTTTATTTCTACCATTTCTATTTCCAATGAAGCACAGATCTAGAGGTGGACCTGAAAGGACTTCAGTGACATCCTTCCCTGTTTTAGGGGAGGATGGAGGAATACAAGCTCCTACACCATTTGATTGTGCAAAGTACCATGGTGCCTGTGCTCTGTCATTTGACTCAGGCTTGAATCCACTTCTGTTTGACAAATTCTGCACAAAGGTTGCTTTTGTAAATTTTAAAAGCAACTTGCCTTGGAGAAAGTAGAAATATTTCTAAATTTCAGTGCAAATATTTCTAAATTAAAATTCCTGAGAGGGAGACAGTTCCTGAGAGGGAGAAAGGACAAGATCCAGCACATAAAGAGTTATAAGCAACAAATGAAGTAAAGCTAGACTTTGAAAGTCTGCTTCTGACACTATGTTCACACAGAGAACCTCAGCCTACTGAGACAGCTCCAGAGCAACCTCCTAAAGGATTAGTTACCCTGTGGGGATTCACCACCAGTCACCATCAGAATACCATGCTAGTGCTAGTAAAACTGCCTGTAGAGGGTCTGTAGGGAGAAAGATTTAACTGATGAGATTGGATTCAGTTTCTGTAATAACGTCTATCAAAAAAATTAGGAAGCTAGCATAGAGTCCCTAGGTGAGAAGTGATGTGCTTCTCATGAGTGATTCTTAATAGGACATGATAAGGTCATTTTCCCATACTGGTTTGTGGTAAGAGGCTACTTTCTCTTCTGTGACTATACACTACAGACTAATCATACAATCATAGAATCATAGAATCAATAAGGTTGGAAAAGACCTCAGACATCATCAAGCCCAACCTACCACCCAACACCTCATGACTAACTAAACCATGGCTTCAAGTCCCACATCCAATCCCCTCTTGAACACCTCCAGGGATGGTGAATCCATCACCTCCACAGGCAGTCCATTCCAATAGCCAATAACTCTTTCTGTGAAGAACTTTCTCCTCACCTTGAGCCTAAACTTGCCCTGGTGCAGCTTGAGACTGTGTCCTCTTGTTCTGGTGCTGGTTGCCTGGGAGAAGAGACCAACCCCCACCTGTCTTCAACCTCCTTTCAGGTAGTAGTAGACAGCAATAAGGTCTGCCCTGAGCCTCCTCTTCTCCAGGCTAAACAATCCCAGCTCCCTCAGCCTCTCCTCACAGGGCTTGTGTTCAAGACCTCTCACCAGCCTCACTGTCCTTCTCTGGACATGTTCAAGTGTCTCGATATCCTTCTTAAACTGGGGGGCCCGGAACTGGACACAGTACTCAAGGTGTGGCCTAACTAGTGCTAAAAAGGAAGAGCAGTATGAACTGTTAGAACAGGATCAAATGTCCCTGTCCTCCTCTTCTGCCCCATTTTACAGCTGCGGTATGTTCACTCCAATGTTTTAGAGATGCTGATGCAGGATACTAATAGGCAGTAATTAATTTTGGCAGCAGATCCAAGCCAACAGCATTTCAAATTTTCTGAAAGGATTTTGTAAGACCCTAAGAAGTCTGGAAACTAAGGCAAAAAGCAAATCCTAATCTTTCTTGATTTTTTTTTTCCTGGGAGATGTCTACTCCCAGCCAAAACAACTAGCTTTTTTGGAGGAGGGGATGCTTCAGCATAAGGTATTTTGGTCTCTCTGGTACCTTTTCTGTGGGAAAACAAGGGACTAACCTTCTAGACCATCTGCCAATGACTTCCTGGAATTGCATTTAGTTCATCTGTGAGGCAAATGGAAGTTCCACAGCTCAGATTCAGGACTGAATTCCAAGCACCACACAACATGATGTCTTTCAGTTCAGCTCTACCTGTTGTAAGGATACACAGAATCACAGAATTGTCAGGGTTGGAAGGGACCTCAAAGATCATTGAGTTCCAACCCCCCTGCCATAAGCAGGGACACCTCACACTAGATCAGGTTGCCCAGAGCCACATCCAGTCTGGTCTTAAAAGCCTCCAGGGATGGGGCTTCCACCACCTCCCTGGGCAGCCTGTTCCAGTGTCTCACCACCCTCATGGTGAAGAACTTTTTCCTAACATCCAATCTGAGTCTATCCACTTCCAGTTTTGTTCCATTTCCCCTAGTCCTATCACTACCCAACATCCTAAAAAGCCCCTCATCAGCTTTCCTGTAAGGCCCCTTCAAATACTGGAAGGCCACAATAAGGTCTCCTTGGAGACTTCTCCATACTGAATAGCCCCAACTCCCTCAGTCTGTCCTCATAGGAGAGGTGCTCCAGCCCTCTGACCATCCTTGTAACCCTTCTCTGGGCATGCTCCAGCATGTCCAGATCCTTCCTGTAATAGGGGCTCCAGAACTGGATGCAGTAATCCAGGTGGGGTCTCACCAGAGCTGAGTAGAGGGGGAGAATCACCTCCCTTGACCTGCTGGCCACACTTCTCTTGATGCAGCCCAAGATGTGATTGGCTTTCTGGGGTGCAAGTGCACACTGCTGGCTCATGTTAAGCTTCTCCTCCACCAGCACCCTGAAGTCCTTTTTTCAGGGCTGCTCTCAAGCCAGTCACTGCCCAGCCTATATCAGTGCTTGGGATTGCCCCAACCCAGATGCAGGACCTTGCACTTGGTCTTGTTGAACCTTATTAGGTTGTCAGGGGCCCATGTCTCCAGCCTGTCAAGGTCCCTCTTGATGGATCTCTTCCCTCCAGCATGTCTGCTGCACCACACAGCTTGGTGTCATCAGTAAACCTTCTGAGGCTGCACTCAATGCCACTGTCCATGTCACCAACAAAGATATTAGACAAGCTCATTATGGAACCTATTCAAGTTCCTTATTGAACATAGATACGGCTGATCCCTCATGCAATTGGAATTTTGATTCACTACTCTTTTGTGAGGAGTCTCTGGTGCAAAACAAATGTGCACACACACATGCATGCATATAGATACTGTGCTGCAAACTCAAGTGTTCAAGAAACCCTCAAACATCAGAAATCCATTTTTCTATCTTTTGTTGTTTTCAGCCATCCTGGGTTCATGCCTTACAGCAAAGTTGTTGGTTTTTTTTATTACAGTGTCCCTTGCTTCACTCAGGGCCTGAAATATGTGATGCAACTGAATGTAACATTTTTCCTCCTCAGCTAGTGGCTCTCATTCTGTACAAGCCAAATCCTCTTCCAAAGACAACATTATTTATTATGTCACAAGCTAATAAAGGAGCTCTGTAAGGCATCATGAAGATATCCAAGTGCCTTTGCAATCACCAGTGAATTTGTTCCTTTTGGAAGGAAGCAACGTGGATTTTCATGTTTCAGTGCCTGGTATTATGATCAATGACAACTTTTTACTGAAATCAATTTGTCCAGCATCACTGAGCCCACTCTACAAAGAACTGGAAACACCTTTGTTACTTTATGAGATAAAATGACTTATTTACAGTTCCCTCCACACACGGGGAGTTTAGATCAGAAGTCTAACTGGGACTAAGAGGTTTTTGAGTCACATTTTTTATTAACATTTGTGGAAGGACACTTTTGGATAAAGATGGAGCAAGAAGCTGAAGTGTGAGTTTTTAACAAGACGAAGTAGCACTCAGACTTTAGTAACTCCTAGTACCCTTACTTTTCATACATATGCATCCCAAGCCCCAGCCCTTCCCCACACTCCCTGCTACTACACCTCCAGCTCTTAGTAGGTTCAGATGGAGTTTTAGGTGGCTCTGAGAAGTCAGGCTGAAGCTGGGAAACACAGACATGTGATATGCTGTGCCCTCAGCTATGAATAGTCAGCACTGTTGTTGTGCAAGCCTCCAGCCAGCCCTGCCACCTGTGACGACTGGGTGGCTTGGGACAGAAAGTCCTTGGCAGGAGCTAAACCTTAATGAGCTTAAAAGGCATTGAACAATTTAACAAATGCAGACCCAGGCTGCAGAGTAAGTCGTTGCAGAAAGTTTCCAGTGCTAACAGTTTACGAGACAATAATTTACACTATCTGGATGGTTTTAATTACAGGACAGTTCAGACCAGTTGCTTAAGTTTTCCCAAGGGGTAATTAGTCACCCTGTGCATTTGCATATTTTCCACTGCTGCATTGAAGCAAATCAGATATACTTATCAGAAGATTGACCTGGCAACCTCTGCTCTTGGCAGATTCGGGTTTGAGTTTCATCGTGACAGTATCTAATGTATCAGTAAATGTTCAACGGTAATGCAGGCAAACTTGGGGGAGATGATCAAAACCATCACATAAATAGAAAGACACCAAATACTATCAGTAAGTAAGAAATGATGGACTACCTATTCTTACAGATTGCACAGTAGAAAATACACCAGTTTGTAAATACAGTAATTTTTTATGCTTCTCATATTGCTTCACTTTGCTAATGGTTTTCATTGGGTTTCATTTTAATTTTTACCACCAGGGCAATGATTGTTTCCCCTGGAAAAAGGTGATAATGGGCATAAATCACAGTCAATTTAAATTGTGATAGGTATTTGAGCACATAAATTGCATTCTTATGAAAGGCCCTAAAATTGGTACTCATTCAAGTAGAAAATTGCAAAATGACAACTGGCATTATTCAAAGTCCATCTAGCCTGATGAGGTGGGTTATCCAGGAACCTATGTGTACTTGTATTATGCAGTGCAGTGCAAACTAGACAAAGTCAAAGACTTTGCTATTTTTGAGTCACTTTTGTTAATACTGAAGTTTAAATCTCTGAATGCTCAGGATAAGCAAGCCCTAAGTTTATAGAAATGAGGAAAAGGACAGCTAACAAGTGATAGATGAGTTTTCAGATATCCTTGTCCTATGAAGCAGGTCAAAATTTGATATTATGTAATAGCACATGCATGTATATTTGCACAGACACATATATAAGCATAAAATAGTTTCAATAAAAACTGCATGTGAGGTTTAGGTAGATAAATTTCAACTCCTTTATGAAAACTAAGTACTAAATCCTCCTTGTCTTGGCCTTCATGCCTTTGCTTTACCAGGTAAAGAAACTAACTAGTTGGGTCAGTTAGGTTTTGCCCTGGAATTTTTTAAGCCTTTGTTATCTGGCAGGTCAGATGTCATGATCAGAATTGTCTCTTTGGTCTGAAAATAAGGGAAGTGTTATTTCTCAGAGAAATAACCCTGCCACCAGATTCTCTTCTGCAGACAGTCCCCACCAGGCAGGGGGGATCTTTTGGGAGCTGATGGCTCCTGACATCTTGGTGCACTCAGCAGCAGCCCATTTATCACATGAAAGGAACAGAACTGAGGAGAGGCTCTTATTGCACACACCATGTCTGTAATGAAGATATCCTCTTTGTAGAGGACAGTAGTAATGAAGTGCTGCCGTGCAAATGCTTCACATGTTCACGCTCTCTCCTAATGTATGCTTTACACCAAGGAGTAGGATAGAGAGCTGGCCTTGAGCAAGAGGCAGTTTGGAGCAGGATCCATCTATCTTGCAGGAATTTCCTGCTGAGCCTGGTTTCAGCTCCTTCAGACCATCTGCACTCTGCCAAGACCCTGATGACACATTGCCTTCCAGAGTACAGCAGGATGATTCATGTATTCACAGCAACTGATGTATAGCAGGAGAGCTGCAAAACTTGATGAAGAACAACAAGAAAGCTGAAGGGGCTCACCCATTTTCCTCACTCAGAATAGAAGCTTCTGGATGCTCACAGCCTGCTGGACAACAACAGAAAAGCTCAGTAAGTTATGAAAAAGCACACATGCATACATGTAAATTCATTGACATAAGTAGTGATTCTCTGTTTTCCAAAATTCTATCCATATTTGATTTAAATCAGAGCAATAATCATAGAATCATAGAATTGTTTTGGTTGGGAAAGACCTCTAAGATCATTGAGTCCAATGATCCACCTAACATGGACACAAGACCATGTCCACATGTTTCTTGAGCACCTCCAGGGACACTGACTCCACCACCTGCCCAGGAAGCCTATTCCAATGCCTCAATACTCTTGCAGTAAAGAAATTTTTGGAATATCCATTCTAAAGCTCTTCTGGCACAGTTTCATCCATTTCCTCTTGTCCTATCACCTGATACTGGGGAGAAGAGACAAAGCTGAGGGAGCTGGGGTTGCTTAGCCTGGAGAAGAGGAGGCTCCATAGAGACCTTATTGCTCTCTACAGCTACCCAAAGGGAGGTTGTAGCCAGGTGGGGGTTGGTCTCTTCTCCCGGGTGGCCAGCACCAGAACAAGTGGACACAGCCTCAAGCTGTGGCAGGGGAGGTTTAGGCTGGATGTTGGGAAGAAGTTCTTCATAGAAAGAGTGATTGGGCATTAGAATGGGCTGCCCAGGGAGGTGGAGGAGTCACCATCACTGGAGGTGTTTAGGAAGAGACTGGATGGGGTGCTTGGTGCCATGGTTTAGTTGGTTAGACAGTGTTGGATGATAGGTTGGACTCAATTATCTCAAAGGTCTCCAACGTGGTTCATTCTATTCTAGTCTAGTCTAGTCTAGTCTATTCCAACCTTCTTTCAATAATATGCCACAAGAAAAAAAAAAGAGACCTTGCAGATCTTTAGGATTAACATGGAAATTAATGACCCTGAAAAGGTGGTTTTGAGAGGAAGAAAGGAGACAATTCAATAGTAGAACTTTATCTGAATCACATTAATGCAACATTGTAGAAGAAAAACCTCCATTATAGCAATAGCCTGACACCAGTGGCTGCATACTTAAAGTGGCACTCTAATAATTTAACTAATTTGATGTATTTATTTATTTATTTATTTATTAAATTATATACCATATTTCCCAGAGGGAGAGAAAGCTTTTAATGTGGGAGTCCTTTCATGAATCACCAGAAGTCAGTGAAAACACACTTCTTCTGTAATCTTTAAAATAAGAAATTAGTAATAGGGGAGCACATGCTAAACTGCTATATGTGTCTTAACTTCTGTTCTTGTTGTCGAACAGAGATATTTTGCAGCTTGTGTCCCCCCCCAAATAAAATTTATTGTCTTTAAAAGAAAGCAAGCAAGTTGATGCTTCCTTTACTTCAATGTGCTTGGCAAAGCATGAACTTTTACTGAAGGTAGCAAGCATGCTTAAGATTTTCAGTCTTCTGCTAAAGACAGCAAAGTGATCACGATTTTAATAATAATAATAATACAATACACCCATCGCGTCCAACCCATCAAACAATCCAACCCACCCAACAACTAGACCATACAGCCAAGCACCCCATCAAGTCTTCTCCTGAACACCTCCAGTGAAGGTGACTCCACCACCTTCATGGGCAGCTGATTCCAATGGCCAATCACTCTCTCCATGTAGAACTTCTTCCTAACATCCAGCCTAAACCTGCCCTGGCGCAGCCTGAGACTGTGTCCTCTTGTTCTGGTACTGGCTGCCTGGGAGAAGAGGCCAACCTCTGCCTGGCTACAACCTCCCTTCAGGTAGTTGTAGAGAGCAATAAGGTCACCCCTCAGTCTCCTCTTCTCCAGGCTAAGCAACCCCAGCTCCCTCAGCCTTTCCTCATAGGGCTTGTGTTCCAAACCCCTCACCAGCTTTGTTGCCCTTCTCTGGACACGTTCCAGCAAGTCAACATCCTTCCTAAACTGAGGGGCCCAGAACTGGACACAGTACTCAAGGTGCGGCCTAACCAGTGCAGTGTACAGGGGAGAATGACCTCCCTGCTCCTGCTGGCCACACTGTTCCTGATGCAAGCCAGGATGCCATTGGCCTTCTTGGCTGCCTGGGCACACTGCAGGCTCATGTTCAGCCTACAATCAACCAGTACCCCCAGGTCCCTCTCTGCCTGGCCACTCTCCAGCCACTCTGACCCCAGCCTGTAGCACTGCCTGGGGTTGTTGTGGCCAATGTGCAGAACCCGGCACTTGGATGTGTTCAATCTCATGCCCTTGGACTCTGCCCATCTGTCCAGCCTGTCGAGGTCCCTCTGCAAAGCCTCTCTGCCCTCCAGCAAATCAACTGCTGCCCCCAGTTTGGTGTCATCTCCAAATTTACTGATGATGGACTCAATGCCCTCATCCAGATCATCAATAAAGATGTTGAAGAGCATGGGGCCCAGTACTGATCCCTGGGGCACACCACTGGATGTTAGGAAGAAGTTCTACACGGAGAGAGTGATTGGCCATTGGAATCGGCTGCCCATGGAGGTGGTGGAGTCACCTTCACTGGAGGTGTTCAGGAGAAGACTTGATGGGGTGCTTGGCTGTATGGTCTAGTTGTTGGGTGGGTTGGATTGTTTGATGGGTTGGATGCGATGATCTTGAAGGTCTCTTCCAACCTGGTGTATTGTATTATTATTATTATTATTATTATTATTATTATTATTATTATTATTATTATTATTATTACTAGTGACAGGCCGCCAGCTGGATGTGGCGCCATTCACCATTACTCTCTGGGCTCGGCCCTCCAGCCAGTTCCTAACCCAACGCAGTGTGCTCCTGTCCAAGCCATGGGCTGCCAGCTTGGCCAGGAGTTTGCTGTGGGGGACGGTGTCAAAGGCCTTGCTGAGGTCCAGGTAGACCACATCCACAGGCCTCCCCACATCCACCAGGCGGGTCACCTGATCATAGAAGGAGATCAGGTTGGTCAGGCAGGACCTGCCCCTCCTAAATCCATGCTGGCTAGGCCTGAGCCCCTGGCCATCCTGTAAGTGCTGTGTGATCGCACTCGAGATGAGCCGTTCCATAATCTTGCCTGGCACTGAGGTCAGGCTGACAGGCCTATAATTCCCCAGCTCATCCAACCGGCCCTTCTTGTGGATGGGCACCACGTTAGCCAGCTTCCAGTCTTCTGGGACCTCTCCAGTGAGCCAGGACTGCTGAAAAATGATGGAAAGTGGCTTGGACAGCTCATCTGTCAGCAATCTCAGCACCCTAGGATGGATCCCATCCGGTCCCATGGCCTTGTGGGGGTCCAAGCGGCTCAGTAGATCTCTAACTTCCTCTTGGAGCAGTGGGAAACTATGCAGCTCTCTGGCTCCTTCTGCCAGCTCTGCAGGCCAGCTGTCTGGAAGACGTTCTGTCCTGCTAGTGAAGACTGAGGCAAAGAAGGTGTTAAGTACCTCTGCCTTTTCCTCATTCTTTGTTACAACGTTCCCCTCCGTGTCAACCAAGGAGTGGAGGTTGTCCTTGCCCTTCTTCTTGCTATTGATGTATTTATAGAAGGACTTTTTGTTGTCCTTCACAGCAGAGGCCAGTCTAAGTTCTAAATGGGCTTTTGCCTCCCTAATTTTCTTCCTACACAACCTAGCAACATCCCTAAACATTCTGTAGGTTGCCTCCCCTTTCTTCCAAAGATGATACACCCTCTTTTTTTCCCTAAGTTCTATTAAAAGTTCATTGCCCATCCAGGCTGGCCGTCTGCCCCGGCGGCTCATCTTCCGGCACACCGGCACAGCCTGTTCTTGCACCTTCAATAGTTCTTCCTTGAAGTAGGTCCAGCTCTCCTGGACCCCTTTGTTTTTAAGGGCTGATTCCCAAGGAACCTTCTGAATTAGTTCCTTGAGTAGCCTGAAGTCTGCCCTCCGGAAGTCCAGAGTGGAGGTCTTCTTGCTCCCCCTCTTGGCTTGGCTGCATACTGAAAACTCTATTATGTCGTGGTCACTGGTGCCTAAACACCCTCCGACCACCACATCACCCACCAGCCCTTCCCTGTTGGTGAAGAGGAGGTCAAGCATAGCCTTACCCCTGGTAGGCTCACACAGCACCTGGGATAAGAAGCTGTCCTCCATGCACTCTAAGAACCTCCTAGACTGCCTCCTCTCTGCTGTGTTGAGATCCCAGCAGATATCAGGCAGGTTGAAGTCACCCATGAGAATGAGGTCAGGTGATCTTGAGACAGCCTTAAGCTGCCTATAGAATGCCTCATCGACATCCTCCTCCTGGTTGGGTGGTCTATAACAGACGCCAAGCAGGATGTCTGCCCTGTTGGTCTTCCCTCTAATTCTCACCCACAAGCACTCAACCCTATCATCCCTGATCTCCATCTCAACAGCATCCAGTGCCTCCCTGACGTACAGGGCCACCCCTCCACCCCTTCTTCCTTGCCTTCTTTGTTGTTGCCAGAGAGCCTGGCTGGCTTCTGCTACAGCTCATGGAGATTTTTGTAGGTTTGAGTAGAAGCTACCTAGCAGGGTATCTACCCTAAAGGGGTAACCTATTGTAGAGTCAACAAGGTCATCCTGGCCCAACACTTGCCATCCCTCATCTCAGATCAGTCATTGGTACCATGCTCAGGAAGCACAAGTCACTAGGCCCCTTCTCCTCTAGCTTTCTTTGCACACACATTGTAAATTCATTGCCTTTTCATTCTGCTTGTACAGCTGCAAACACTACAGACATCCAGGTTTGCAAATGTGCAGAAGATTCAATAATGCCAACCTAAATGATGATAATTGCATCCAAATAAAAGTTTAGATGTGCTGCAGGTATGCTAATGAAAGATAAAAAATAAGTGATGGATCACATTAAGCTGAAAAGTTATTTAATTTTCATAAGAAATGATATGAATACTTTTTCCACAAGCCATTCAGCTCTACCCATCAATAAAATTGGTTCTAGTGGCAGTTAGTGGCAAATGGTTGCAGCTCACTGTTCTCTAGTGAATGGATGTGATGAGAATGTCTCCGTTTGCACAGTACAGAAGTCCACTGGCATTTAAATCTGTCCCCAGCCAGCTCTTCCACTCAATACTGGCTAGGAATATGGACATAAGAATAATGTTTAACAAACACAAGTGAGCTAGAAAGCTTTAGCAAAGATTCCTTTGTATTGGCAAAGCTAAATCTATCTACCACTTGTCTAGGGAAGGGCTTATCATAGTATCATAGTATCAGTCAGGGTTGGAAGGGACCACAAGGTTCATCTAGTTCCAACCCCCCTGCCATGGGCAGGGACACCTCACACTAGATCAAGCTGGCCAGAGCCTCATCCAGCCTGGTCTTAAACACCTCCAGGGACTAGGCCTCAACCACCTCCCTGGACAACCCAGTCCAGGGCTTCACCACTCTCATGGTGAAGAACTTCCTCCTCATGTCCAGCCTGAATCTCCCCACCTCCAGCTTCATTCCATTCCCCCTAGTCCTATCACTACCTGATAGCCTGATAATTCCCTCCCCAGCCTTCCTGTAGGCCCTCTTCAGATACTGGAAGGCCACAATTAGGTCACCTCGGAGCCTTCTCTTCTCCAGACTGAACGGCCCCAACTCTTTCAGTCTGTCCTCATAGGAGAGGTATGAATGTGGTTCTGTTGATTAATCCATGGCAGCAAACAAACTGAAGCATAGTAAAAGCCTGAAGCTAAAGAGCACAGTGTATTTGTGAATGCATTTCTACCAAACATGGTGTGAAGACTTATTCTTCCTGTCTAACATTAACTGAATTAAAGGAAAAATATTTTGTCCCTTTGTTTACACCATGAATTAAATTAAAAATAAAACTATGCATAACCCAAGATCTGAAAAAGACATGTTGAATAAAAATCCTACTAGCTCTTCCTCACTCACCTTCTTGGGTCTCTTTCACCTTCCCCAGGGCTACACCTGGGAAAAGAATAGAAGTGCAGACTCCTGAAAGAGCTTGTTTTGCTGAAGTTGGCATGGGAGCAGCTAAGGATTGCGTAAGGTCAGTTCTCTTCATTGTTTCTGTTGATCTTTAAGCTGTTAGTATAGAGTCATTGTGACTTGATTCCTTTGAATGGAAAACACCATGAAGGAGCCATGATGAAAATACTTGTGCTGATTAGGGAAGTGGTTTTTCATCATGAAAGCAAATATATGGCCGCATTTCCATGCAGGTAGGAGTGTCATGTTCTTGCCCATCCTTTTTCTTTTTATGCAGGCCCAACAATAGCCTCAACTCATGATTGCTATGGAGGATTTTTAAGTACAGTGTGAACCTGAGGGTGGTTTGCAGACTTTGGCTTTGGGAGAGTCATCAAAAGCTGCCTGTTTCCCCCTGGATTTTGCCTTTCAGGTTACTGACCTTTTAACAGAATTCTATGGATTGCTGTCTTCTCACCAACCTACACAAGCAAATCATCCTTTCTTCCTGGTGGCTGAACCAGATTGTCTTGAATTAACCAAATCTAGACAGGGAAGCACAGTAAATGGATGCGTGTCAGCACAGAGGAAAGAAGGATCCATCTCAGTTCCTCTTCAAACTGGCGTGTTTTCCATCACCTATAAATCACAACAATCCATGGAGCAATATTCACATGTCATGCTGGAGAAAGGAAAGCACATTATTTGGTTCCTCGTACAAAAAGCAGATGAGGTGCTTGTAAAGGATGTGGATAGCATTGGCATTGCATGGGATGTCATCTTGCAGTAAAAGCAACATCAGCTTATGATTTGTGGATGGTCTTAAAGCTCTCATCCTCACTACCTTATTAAATCTTCACTGCTGCTCTAGACTGGGTGTCAACTGAGATCTTCATGGTGCTTCTTCCCCTTTTTTTGACCTATCTGCTGCTGTAATGAGACTGTCTTTTCATCTACCATTGCTTACAAAACACACAGAAAATTAAATATCTTTGCAGCCTATCTGCTGCAAAGACAGCTTCAAATCAGACAGAGGTGACCAAAAGAAATAATTTAGTGATTAGGCAAGACACACACAGTTACACAGAGCACTCCTGTATGTTTGTGTTTCTCTGGCAGCCAAACTAAGAGTGAAAAATCCAGTAGCCCAAGCTGCTCACAGCTGGGGTTTTGTGTGTTGGGTTTTGACTTCTAATGAAACAGCTACTAAGTTGAAACACTGTGCTAATTTGTGCCAGAAGTTGTGGAGGAGGCAGAAGATCCTGAACTAGGTTTATATTACATTCATTCAGGTTGGAAAACTTTGGAAGGGTGATTCTTACACGCCTTCATGAGTGGAGCAATGAACGATTTAGATGTGAATTGAGACCTTTCCTCACTACTTTTGCCACAGTGACATTTAGCCCAGAAGTGACTGGCCCTGAGAAATTCCCATGTGCTTCATTTCTGACAGCAACCATAGAGACTTAAACTTCTGTCTTCTGGTCTTCTGCTGCAGCTGAGGAAGCTCAGTTGTGCCAGCAGAGCATTGCCAGCTTCTCTATGGGTCCTTGCTCCCATGCAGTCGGTGCAGCAGGACACAGGGAAGGCTAGGCACTGCAAGAACTGGAATGGGTTGCCCAGGGAGGTGGTTGAGGCCCCATCCCTGGAGGTGTTTTAGAGCAGGCTGGATGACGCTCTGGCCAGCCTGATGTAGTGTGATGTGTCTCTGCCCATGGCAGGGGGGTTGGAACTAGATGATCCTTGCGGTCCCTTCCAACCCTGACTGATTCTATGAGTCTATAATTTAAAATGAAAATTTTTTTTCCCCTTTTTTCTTTTGGGAGATACTTTACTTGGTAAAATCAGATCTGTTTCAAAATCAGAACTTGAAATTATTGGGAAACATTACCAGGAACACTTTTCCCCCCTTTTTTTTTTTTTTTTTTTTTTTTTTTTTTTTTTTTTCAACACAATCCTCCAAATGCAGCTGATTGATTAAAATGCAAACTGCTTGTTTGCTTGAAGCCATTTACTGATTTAGATCCAACTTCACAAATAGTTTCCATTCTCCCAGAGTGTACTTTCTGGCAAAACAATCCCTTGCAGCTCTATTGGCTTCACTTATTTCAATGTCATCACTCTTGAAAGCGAAGTGTGAGGCTGTATTATAAATGGTAGCTGCACACAAAGAAAGAATAAAGTTTTGGAGGAGGCAGAGGATCCTGAAGTAGGTTTACATTACATTCATTCAGGTTGGAAAACTTTGGAAGGGTGATTCTTACACGCCTTCATGAGTGGAGCAATGAACGATTTAGATGTGAATCGAGACAGGCCTTTCCTCACTGCTTTTGCCACAGTGACATTTAGCCCAGAAGTGACTGGCCCTGAGAAATTCCCATGTGCTTCGTTTCTGACAGCAATCATAGAGACTTAAACTTCTGTCTTCTGGTCTTCTGCTGCAGCTGAGGAAGCTCAGTTGTGCCAGCAGAGCATTGCCAGCTTCTCTATGGGTCCTTGCTCCCATGCAGTCGGTGCAGC
The DNA here is from genome assembly GCA_033816785.1 of Picus viridis. NCBI lineage: Eukaryota > Metazoa > Chordata > Aves > Piciformes > Picidae > Picus > Picus viridis. The sequence goes on along the minus strand of CM066578.1, from coordinate 38,713,891 downwards.
AGGACACAGGGAAGGCTAGGCACTGCAAGAACTGAGGATGTGCTGGGAGAGATGATGCTTCCCTCCAGCCCTCTCACTACTTCCTAGCATATCCTGTGCTGCACCAGGACATGGTGCTGTTCTGGGGGACAACGGCCACTTCAGGGTTGAAACCTTCAGCTTGTAAGGAGAAAAGTCATCTCAGGGGAAGCAAGAGACACACTGTACGTCTATCTTTCAGGGGGAATATTACAGTAGCATTAGGTTTAGCTCTCTTAGTCACACTTGCACAGACTGCAGCACCTCTGAGAACCTCTCAAACCCAGAGATCAGCTGAAACATTCAAATCTTCTCCATGTGACCATTGTTTGGCAAGCCTTCCTTCACTTCAATTATAAATTACAGTGCAGGTCCAGGAAACAAACAGAAAAACCCCACAACAATAAAACAAACCCAACCTATTTAGCAAGGAGCCAAGTGTGGGTTTTGCATAACACCTGTGACTTGCTTCTGGAAAATACTTGAAAGCAAACATTGTACACATTGAAGCCCACAGAACAATAGGAGTACATTTTCTTTTGTCCTGTGAACAGCACTACATAACTTTCTGACTAAATATTGCTAGAACTGGCTCTTGCTGGCATCATGATGAGATGAACTTCTGATCCTTAAAAGAAGTAGCACTATTGCCTTGCTTCCAAGCTAAGGGTGAGGGAGACTTAGAGAAAGAAAGTACAGTGCCCTCATTAGCTAACAGGATTAGAAATTCAAAGGTACAGACTAGCCTGAACAACTTATTTTTTCACATTATTTTACCTGATAAGTCATCTCAACCAGAATGACCAAACACTGGAATAAGAAAAAGAAAGATTGGGGGTTTTTTAAGTGCAAGAGAAAAATGTCCAATAAAATATTGATGAAGAGTGTTTGGGAACCAGAAGTAATGCCTGATGAAAAATTTCTGTTAGAAAATGAATCTGATAGGAAGCAGTGATCCAGTGAGGTCAGAGCATTTTGCAGGAATGCAAATAATTGTTGGATCCTTTCTCTGAAAATTTGTCAACATGAATGCAGAGCATCTGATGGGCTTGTGTGGAAACAAGGATCAAAAATGAAGCACTCTGTAATTTTATAAAGCCCTTTTCATATTAGAAAGAGGTTCTTCACAGAAGAAGTGATTGCCCATTGGAATGGGCTGCCCAGGGAGGTGGTCAACATCCTTGGAGGTGCTTAAGAAAAGACTGAATGAGGCTAGTTGATTAGTCAGGGTTGGGTGATTGGTTCGACTTGATGATCTTGGAGGTCTCTTCCAAGCTAGCTGATTCTGTGATTCTGCGAAATGGCCCATTGTACTCAACTGGGGCTAATAATAAAGTTTTAAATGGTCACATTTTTTGATAGAGTGGAGATAATAATTTGCAAATACCTTTAATAAAAATATAGATGATGAAGCTTGTTAGCAGTAACTGTCACCCCAAGTACTCATGTGAGACTCTGGAAAAAATGTTCTCAGAGAAGGAGTGACACTGAAGACAGTTCAGATGCTCAGAATTAAGCAAGGGCAGATGAGGAGATGTATCTCCCAGTCAATTGTGAAAAATATACTGGGGATTATAGAATAGAATAGAATAGAATAGAATAGAATAGAATAGAATAGAATAGAATAGAATAGGATAGGATAGAATAGGATAGGATAGAATAGAATAGAATAGAATAGAATAGAATAGAATAGAATAGAATAGAATAGAATAGAATAGAATAGAATAGAATAGAATAGAATAGAATAGACCTGGTTGGAAGAGACCTTTGAGATCATCAAGTCCAACCCATCATCCAACACCATCTAATCAACTAAACCATGGCACCAAGCACCCCATCAAGTCTCCTCCTAAACACCTCCAGCGATGCTAACTTCACCTATATAGTCACATAATCAACTAAAATGAAAATGTCATTAATTTTATAGCACCACCACAGCAGATTATCAGACTGCACAGCCATTCCATAAGATAAACTACATAACATTGTTACTATGGTTCCAGAACAATTAAGTAGAGTTACTGAAACTAGCCTGTGGTATGTCTAGCACTAATTTCATGTCTTCCTTTGTTTGCACTGTTCCAGGTCATAAGAATGACTACATTAAATCACTCTGAGACAGCTGTGTCCAAATTTCTGTGTAGTACATACAGATGAGAAAGTTCATCTTGATGGTGTGAAGAGCTATGCTTTACTGATGTATGAAAGCCTCTCTGGAAATTGTGTGCAAAATGTAGAATGCAGATATGTGCAAGTGGCTATGCAATTACTTTTCTTTGTCTTTTACTTTCCCCACCCCTTCCTATAGCCAACATTCTACCATTTAATTGCACACAGGTAATTGAATCTTCATCTATTCTTGCAATATCATATCTGCTTACATTTCTTAGCTGTTCCCTCAGAGGAGTTCTCCTCCATTAAGGACCTAAACCTTTCCTGAATCACACATGGGGCTGCACTGACAGCAGAGACAGTGATACAGTCGCAAGACTTTGGAATGAGCTTTGCATTAAAGCTCTTTAACCTACAAACCAGCTGAAAGCAGTCATGATAATATAGAATTCAGACAGGCTGGTTTACCTAGCCTCTAAGCAGAGTCCATGTGACTATGTCACTCCTATGTCCATGTAGCTATAGCTTACTGTGTCAGAGGGCTTTCAGAAGTACAGGAACAGTAGAAGAGTACAAATAAATACAAACATCAAGTCATGCCTGACAGATTGCTGCTCTGTTCAAACAGTGTTTATCTATGTTACCCACACTCTTTGCAAATAAGCTTTATTTTTTTTTTAAGCAAAGCTTAATCCATTTATAGTGCATCTGGAGTAGATATTTGTTGGATAGGCAAATGTAACACCAGTGAGTGCAGGAGGGTCTTTCCAGAGTGTTACAGATCATGTCTGCATTAGCCTGTAAACCTGTGCAATAGGAGGGGAAGTGTAAGTTAAAGCTACTATTTTGTTCTTAGTCCACCACGACACAAACCCAACCAAAGCACAGCGAGGGAACAACCAAGATCTTTGTGAAGAAGCACTCTGCTATTCCAAGACAAAGTATCAGCACAGTCACACTTGCCTTTCTGGAGGGCCTCAGAAACTTAGCTCTTCAGGGCTTTCACTGTGAAGGACATGGTACAGAAAAGTCATTCTTTCCACTGACAAACCTAAATCTAGTCACAACCTCCTGCTTTTCCACACAGCAGGTAGCTTTGGTTCTCTCCCAGAGCTCACAGTCAGTCAGACTTGAGGTTACTTTTTCAGTTTTGTTTTTTAATCATGCCTTATAAACAGTTTTGTGGCAGGTGAGTGAGTGTATTCAGAGGCATATTTCTAGTCACCTGACAAAATCTGGCCCAAAGCTTCTGTAACAACTCATTCTCTGCTCCAGAGCTCATTGAAAGCAACAGCATGATACCAGAATGTAATGCAGCCCTTTGTGCTACAGCACTTATAATCGAACTATTGTTCGTCATGCTTCAGTGTAGTTCCTAGAAAAGAAGATTTGAAAAAGAGGGTTAAGACTAGGTTTATAAAACTTAAGTATGTACCTAATCTGTCTGGGAAAATGTTAATTCGCTTTGCGCATTTTGGAAGCTGTCTCTGACCTTAATGTCAGAGCAACATGCTCAGAGCAGCATGCAGTCTGAAAGTATGTAATTGATAACTCTGATTACAAAAACACATGTTAAAAAAAAAAAAAAGAAAGAAAAATAAAAGTTTACATTTGAAATTGTCTGCTTGTATACCAAATATATATTCAAAGCTGTAGTGCATATTGTGTGTATATATATAAAAAAACAGATAAACCTACCCAGCACTGTATTAGAGTAGAGTAGAGTAGAGTAGAGTAGAGAGAATAGAATAGAATAGAATAGAATAGAATAGAATAGAATAGAATAGAATAGAATAGAATTGAATTGAATAGAATAGAATTGAATAGAATTGAATAGAAGAATAGAATAGACCAGGTTGCAAGAGGCCTTCAAGATCATCACGTCCAACTTATCATCCAACACCACCTAATCAACTAAACCATGCAACCAAGCACCCTATCAAGTCTCCTCCTAAACACCTCCAATGATGGTGACTCCATCACCTCCCCAGGCAGCCCATTCCAATGGGAAATCACTCTCTCTGTGTAGAGTTTCTTCCTAACCTCCAGCCTAAACCTCCCCTGGCACAGCTTGAGACTGTGTCCTCTTTTCCTGGTGCTGGTTGCCTGGAAGAAGAGACCAACCTCCACCTGTCTACAACCTCCCCAACGTTGTTTACTAATGGAGTTGCCACTTTCTAGAGCACCACTGTAACAATTTGAGGACCAGGCTTCAAAAGCTCTGCCTGACCCTTTGTGATGGTTTAACCCACACACATCAACAAAAGCTCAGCTGAGCGCAGCCTGGGAAGCAAATGAAGCTGTATTTTACAAGCAATAATGGAATGCAATGAATATGTGCAGAGTATACAGTATTTACAATAGTATACAGGTATTTACAAAGAGAAAACAGCACAGAAATCCTCCTTGGGCAGCAGGATTCTACCTCACCTTCCCCCAACCAATCCCATCCCTTTTTCTTCTGGTTAATTAGAAGAAAAGAGAAAAGGTAATATGTTAGACAGATTTTTAGTTAGCTCAAAGCATTGTTAAGAAGTTAGTATTGCTTATCTCAAGGCCATAGATAAGAAGTCTCTCTCTCTCCTGAGAAGTCCCTCCCCAACCTTCTTGTGCCCCCTTCAGATACTGGAAGGCCACAATTAGGTCACCTCTGAGCCTTCTCTTCTCCAGGCTGAACAGCCCTAACTCTTTCAGTCTGTCCTCGTAGAAGAGGTGCTCCAGCCCTCTGATCATCCTCGTGGCCCTTCTCTGGACACCTTCCAGTGTGTCCATATCCCTCCTGTAATAGGGGCTCCAGAACTGGATGCAGCACTCCAGGTGGGGTCTCAGCAGGGCTGAGTAGAGGGGGAGAATCTTCCTCACAAGCTATAGATTGAAGAGCAATTTGATGTCTTGTAGTTCTGTATCTGCTGAAGCAGACTGCTGCACATCAGAGATGCTCTCTTCCCCCATTTATTCCCTGCCTCTCACTTTTTTCTGTTCCCAAACTTCTCAGGTTTGACAGAACATTAAGGAGAGTTTCAGGTCATTGCTGCAAGCTGAAAAAGAAGGCACTGCTGGGTTGTCTGCCTTTTAGTTGTCCCCAGCTATTATTTGAGTCTAATTTGCTGTGTAAGAGGACAGATTACATCAACAGGTTTTGTTTCTTACGGCTCACTGTTGCAGAAATGGTCCCCATGCAACTTCTTATTCTCAGCACATCTGGATGAGTTGCAAATGAAATCAATCATTTTGAAAAATTACTACAATTTTCATGCATTTTTGCAGTCACTTTTCATTCACTGAATGAGTGGAATGTGTAACAGTAGAGTCATTTGGTATGCTGCTAGTCTTCTAGCTTGGTTTTGGACCCATTGTTTTATGAAATGCCTAGAACTTTCCAACAGCTCCTGGAACATCTGGTTTACCACCACTATCATGCTGTGAAACTTGATGTCATTATACTTCCATTGAGAAAAGTGACTCTCCTGGGTGGAAAGAGTCCCAGATTTGGTGCAACTCAGGTGCCAGCCCTTCTGTATGTAGCAGGGCTGAGCCTGGGCTCTGCACAAGATCCCTTTCCAGCATTTTCACTGTGGAGAACAGTGTTGTGTAAAATGTCACTACACACTTGGCACAGAGGAGGAGAAAACAAACAGATGCAAACGTTCAAAAAGGAAATCGTAGCGTAAGAGGCGATGTCACAGTAGTCTTAACAGGGAAAATAAGCACTGGCTCCTCTTCAATTGCCTGTCAACTTGCCTGCTCACATCTCTAACACTTGGCCTGAGGAGCATTTTTCCTTTTGCAGTATCTTTGCCCTGCGCATGTGCTGCTTCCCACACGTGCTGGGCACAATGCCTCTTCTCCCACAGCTTGGGAATGTGTTCCCTCTGCCTGTCTCCTCTTCATTTCCTCCTGCTGGCCCTTTTCTCTTTTTCCTGCCCATTACTGTCTTTATTGTTATTTCTTTTGTTTGTTTGTGAGTTAAAAAGTGTGGATGTTTTGGTGGTGGTGGTGTTTCTGTTGGTGGTTGTGTTTTGGGTTTTGGTTTTGGTTTTTTTTTCCTGGGATGCTGTATGTTCTGGAAGAGTTTTAATGCTACGTGGTGCTCTTGCAGGTCAAGGCTTCTCCACACCCTTCTTCCTCATTTCTCCACTTTCTCTCTTTCCTTGCTCTTCTCAAGCTGTGGAATTGAGTGTCAATTGTTACTTTTTTATTTCCATTGGATTTAAACTATTACACATACTTCTCTGACAAGTAGTTTATATATTAATATATTAACTAAAGCTCAGTTATTAGACTGGTTTGAAGTTTTTATCTTTCTCCACATTGCCAAGTTTCCAATCACTGTGAATCGTGGTATCCAGAGCCTGGTGATAGGCTCTCATGTTTCATGCTTTTATTTCTTCAGGTAAGTTCTGTACTCCTTGGACATTCAACTGCCCACTCTGACACTTGCAGCCTTCTCATGATTCCAGTTTCCCAGCATTACTCTTTGGGACACAAGCACATCCAAGAGCAGGTATAGCTTCCATAAGGGGAAAATGGGAGAGGACTCCTTCTTCCCAGTGGGGCAATGCCTCTCTGCTCCTCTAGATTAGATTTTGCACCCCAGCTCACATCCTGGGGCTGGAGGAAGACATTGGTTTTCCCTACTGATGCATTTTCTCACTGTCCTGGAAGCAGCTGGGAAGAAGAAAAATTCCTGCCAAGGTGGGAGCAGATGCATATTGGCTTCTGGTTCTCTGCTGAGTCATAACAGCAAGTTAATGGAGAGCATTTTAAAGCTCATCCTAAATCCTCCTCTTGGGGAATTCCAAATGAGAGCACGTCTAAACTGTGCCTACACATTCAGACTTCATAACAACATGCACCAAGTCCTGAGAGATAATTGTATATAGTTATTGCTGTTCATTAGCTGGACTCTCTCCTAACTGGAAAGGCATCCATTCATGTAAGTGGCTATATGAATAGCAGCAAAGGTTCCTGCTCCAAGTGCCAGCAGTTTCCTGGAGAACTTCATATACTCTGAAGATATTCAAAAAGAAAGCCAGAAGAGCAGGATGTTCTCTGTTTACCTGTCTTCCCCTTTTCACCTTGCCTATTTCCTTTCTAGCCATTTGTGATCACGCAATTAGTGTTGACTCAGTTGCAGTGGATACGTTAGCTGCAGTTGCTTTCTTGAAGCGTTCTATTTAATCTCAAGGCCTAGACAGAGAAATGCACTAAAAGCTCTACAGAGATGAGGATGCATATGGTTTTATTCACACTCTTCCAACTCCACTTCTCTTATTGTTCAGTACACCAGGTATTTTTAACAAATATTTGCATTTCATACTCTATCAGAACAGTAGAGAATGCTTAGAGGTTCTTATGTTTTAACTGGCTCCGAAAGCAAGAAAAATCACTTGTTGATAAGAAGGAAGAACAGATCTCATTTCTAATCAGAGTTCAGTAGCCACACAGGCACCTTTCACTGCTCAGATAGAGTGACCTACATCAGGGGCCCATGAGGGGAGGCTCTGCTTAGAGCAGCATCTACACAGCTGTATACTAGGCAGAATAGAATTAGGAATAAGAATAGGAATAGGAATAGGAATAGAATAGAATAGAATAGAATAGAATAGAATAGAATAGAATAGAATAGAATAGAATAGAATAGAATAGAATAGAATTAACCACGTTGGAAGAGACCTTTGAGATCATCGTGTCCAACCTATCATTCAACACTATCTAATCAACTAAACCATGGCACCAAGCACCCCACCCAGTCTCTTCCTAAATACCTGCAGTGATGGTGACTCCACCACCTCCCTGGGCAGCCCATTCCAATGGGCAATCACTCTATGAAGAACTTCCTCCTAGCATCCAGCCTAAAGCACCCCTGCTGCAGCTTGAGACTGTGTCCTCTTGTTCTGGTGCTCGTTGCTCAGGACAAGAGACCAGCCCCCGCCTGTCTACAACCTCCCTTCAGGGAGTTGTAGAGAGTAATAAGGTCTCCCTGAGCCTCCTTCTCTCCAGGCTAAGCAACCCCAGCTCCCTCAGCCTTTCCTCACAGGGCTTGTGCTCCAAACCCCTCACCAACTTGGTTGCCTGTCTCTTGACACATTCCAGCAAGTCAACATCTTGCCTAAACTGAGGGGCCCAGAACTGGACACAGGACTCAAGGTGTGGCTTAACCAGTGCAGTGTACAGGGGCAGAATGACCTCCCTGCTCCTGCTGGCCACACTGTTCCTGATGCAGGCCAGGATGCCATTGGCCTTCTTGGCTGCCTGGGCTCACTACTGGCTTCACTTACAGGAGGAGATGGAGGCTTGGTTCAGTAGTTGTTTGAGCTTTAACAGCTGACAGACGAATAAATCAGAGAGAGGCTGACTTGTGAAACAGAGACCCATGTCACAATGTGCAGGCAGGAAAAATTTTTATGGCTTCTGATCTTTGATTTTCTGATTCCTTTTTTTTTTTTTCTCATCATTTCTTCTCCAATTATCTACCTCTGAATGTGGCTTGCCTCGTGGATATGAAAAAGTTCATTATTTCAGGCACAGAGTTTCCTCCTCCACAATGGGGTTCATACAGTCTGTTGGTGTTCAGTTTATACGCTCTTCAAAAAAGACATATTTCTCAATAGAGCAGAGAATGCCTTATGATACTACAAAGCTGGTTTAAGAAAGGTAGCAGCTACTTCCAAACAAGCAGCAAATTATAATGGTTGTGCTAGATGGAAGAATTTCTTTCATATTGCATTAAACTCCACAGGAGTGAATCAGCTGTGCCAATCCAAGTGGCTTTTCTCAGAAAAGATAAGTGGCCACTTATTTCCCACTGTCACATAAAGTGTTTCTCAAATGTACCTGAAAGTTATATGTAAAGACAGAGCACAATGAAGAATTGTGTATTTACTTTCTTCAAATAGGACAAAGTTGCATTTGATAGTGCTGTGGAACATACTGAAGGTAAGAGTCTTTTCTAACATAGAGATGCTTCTCGAGGAAAATTAAAGCTTTTGTGTAAATTCCTACAGCGTATTTCCAGATGATAAACCAGCCAGACTGTCTAAGCAATCTGTGTATCTGTTATGCAACTCAAGCTTTGCTCTGGGTCTTCCTAAAGAGTGTTCAACCATTGGACACCTTCCAACTGTTTCTCTTGTTTCTAGATGGGTTTTCTTAATCCACTTTGCCAAGGGCACCCTTCTGATCACATTCTTTCCGGAGACAGATTATAAAACCTTTGCTCTCACTTTGCAAGGTGGAGACCTGTTGTCCCTTCAAAAGATGCCTGCTGTACAAATGATCCTGGAAATGTGGAAGTAATGACTCATGATGGAGATTTAGGGGTACATGCAGTGTCATAGAATCATAGAATCAACAAGGTTGGAAAAGACCTCAAAGATCATCAAGTCCAACCTGCCACCCAATACCTCATGACTACTAGACCATGGCACCAAGTGCCACGTCCAATCCCCTCTTGAACACCTCCAGGGACGGTGACTCCACCACCTCCCTGGGCAGCTCATTCCAATGCCTAACAACTCTCTCAGTGAAGAACTTTCTCCTCACCTCAAGCCTAAACTTCCCCTGGCACAGTTTGAGACTGTGTGCTCTCGTTCTGGTGCTGGTTGCCTTGGAGAAGAGACCAACTCCCTCCTGGCTATAACCACCCTTCGGGTAGTTGTAGACAGCAATAAGGTCTGCCCTGAGCCTCCTCTTCTCCAGGCTAAACAATCCCAGCTCCCTCAGCCTCTCCTCATAGGGCTTGTGCTCGAGGCCTCTCACCAGCCTTGTTGCCCTTCTCTGGACACATCCAAGTGTCTCAATGTCCTTCTTAAATTGAGGAGCCCAGAACTCAATAGTCTTGTCCATAGTCTGTCTGTGTCCTGTAGGTAAAGCATTGCTCAGAACAGGTGTGGCAACCTGTCTTTTGTAAACTGACTGTAGGAATTTAAAACCAGATATTATCATTTCTGCTCATTCTGTAGATATGGTCACAAAACACTCAGCATAATGATCAGGTCCTTGCCTATCTAAAGATTATTCTATGGAAGAATAATGTATTACTTAATGGTGTCAAAATGTTGTTCTTGACTTCTGCCACTACAGCATTTAAAAATTAGAAGCAACTCCTTTGCAGACAATAGCTTCCTGTTGTCTAGAAAGTCATGTTATACCTTCAGGGTTAATTTGGCAAGAGACTAAAGTAGGCACCTCAGTGGAGGTGACCTAGGGAAGCTGATAAAAGCCTGTGTGGATTAGATCACTGTTCTGATTCCACTTGTGACACTAATGGAAATTAATTGATCCACCTATGAGGATGTGTGCCTGTTACTGCCACACATGCTTGTACATTTCTTCATGCTTCCCTTTCAGAGACAAAAAAGAAGGTAGAAGAGACCATAGTAGCTCTTTATGATATTTGCATCTCCTGAGGAGGATAACAAACCCTACAACTTCACAACTTAGATTTCCCCAAATCCTCATTGCTTACTGTAGTATGTGATGATTCACACAGAGAATTGTTAGCCATTGGCATGGGCTACCAAGGGAGGTGGTGGAGTCACCGTCCCTGGAGGTGTTCAAGAGGGGATTGGACATGGCACTTGGTGCCGTGGTCTAGTAGTCATGAGGTCTTGGGTGACAGGTTGGACTTGATGATCTTTGAGGTCTTTTCCAACCTTATTGATTCTATGATTCTGTGAGGTTAAAATTCAACCTGAAATCCCATGAGTGTTGACAGATGTAGGAATCTGACCAGGATGTATCCTCTCTGGACTTTGCCAGCACCCTAAGCTAAACACTCTGAATTTTAGAGAGTTCATAGTCAGTTAAGATCTGCATCAAAAATGTGAAGCTCAGATCCACTTTTTGTCTAAAATATGCCAGGCCACATGCCAGAGGACACATACCTAATTACCAGGCTGTGCTGATTATTCCTTCTTCTGTACTTTCCTCAGTAAATTTAGAATAAATTATATCTCTGGTAAATTGCACAAAGGGATGATTATACATTTAATTAGATGTTTACCTCTCATTTTCTTCATGCAATAGTAACTAGTGCAGATTACAGGAACTCAGAATAATGTATGGAGACATTTTCCCAGGGTTAGACACAATGAAAAAAAAAATCAAAACAAAACAAAACCAGTGAGGCTATTGGTTAGGGGAATATTTATACCATATTCAACTTTTCCCCCCTTCCTTTAATATGAAAATGAATAGTATCAGGGGACAGTGTCTCAGCTATTTGCAATCCATTGGAAAATGCATATTAGAAGGGAAAATACATAATTTATTAAATGTATTGCTTAGAGTAAGAAACTTGAAATTGACTTTTTTAAGTCTGGGGATTTTGGTTTCTACTTGGCATAAGCTACTCAGTCTGATGAATTATTCAGTGCTAAGCCTGCCAGTGAGAATAACAAGAAAACAGACATAGATTTTCAAATGTGGTTTTGTTTGATTGGGGGGGGAAGTTTAAAAATTTAATAGCTACACTTGAAAAAAAGCCTTATTCCTTCCTCATTGAACAACTGTTGATGGATGACTGCAGTTCTGCCTGTGAAAGGAGCACCCATGTGTATTCACTTAGTGGCACATAAACAAGAATGTTGTAAGAGATTGTACTGTACATTAAACTGCCACGAATGTTAAATAGAAGTAGAAATTGCTTCCTGTTGCCACCATTTTCTTTCAAACTAACCAAAAGGTATATATATATGTTAGAAGATAAGGATAGAAGGTCTCTTACTCCTGTTTGAGGAAATCAACTAGAAGGTAAAAATCCATCTCTCAGGATTGCTCTTTTACCACAAAACCAGTTCCCTATGCTATAAAAGTACTCCAATTTCCTTCAGAAGTGGAAAGAATTGTGCAAATAGCAGTATTTTTTCCCTCAGATTTAAATGTTTTCAGAAGAAAGTCTGCCTTTGCCGTAAGGGAAGCTAAATCTGGCTTTTGGTTATCCAAGTATCAGATTACCTAGTGTCTGAAAGATTCCTTAGCTCTGTAAAGAAAAACAACTTATTTGTAACAAATGTCTCTGACCACCACAAAAAAAGGGAATTTTTTCAGGAACTGAAGCAAAAGCCTTATTTAATCAGATCCTGTTTTTTTCATCATAATTACTAGGAGTGAACTGCCCTTGGTAACAGCAAGAATAGAGTAGAGTAGAGTAGAGTAGAGTAGAGTAGAGTAGAATAGAATAGAATAGAATAGAATAGAATAGAATAGAATAGAATAGAATAGAATAGAATAGAATAGAATAAAACAGGTTGGAAGAGACCTTCAAGATCATCACATCCAACCCATCATCCAACCAAGCTTTTAGTTTTCCTTTATTGTGAGGCTGAGTAAGACCCCCGGAGATATGAGGGATCAAAGTGAGTGAACACACATTCCATCTTACCTGTGCTGAATCACACTGTTCAGCTGGAAACAAGAACTGTTGGCAAGGGCCAAAACCCCTCCATCTAAATCTGAAAGCTTTACATTCCTTTCCATCTCATTTTTCCTGCATCCTACAATATTCTACCCACAGTCCTCCTGTGCCCTACAACCAGCACTGTCTATGATCTGGACAATGGAATGGAGTACATCCTCAGTAAGTTTGCAGGTGACACTAAATTGGGTGGGAATGTTGATCTGCTTGAGGGTGGGAAGGCTCTGCAGAGGGGTCTGGACAGACTGGGTAGATGGGCTGAGGTCAGTTGTGGGAGGTTTAACAAAGTCAAGTACCAGGTCCTGCACTTGGGTCTCAAAAACCCTATGCAATGCTACAGGCTTGGGGAAGAGTCAGCAGAAAAAGACCTGGGAGCGCTGGTGCCCAGCCAGCTGAACATGAGCCAGCACTGTGCTCAGTTAGTCAAGAAGGCCAACAGTATTCTGGCCTGTATCAGGAATAGTATAGTCAGCAGGAGTAGGGAAGTGGTCAGGCATTGGAATAATTTTCCAAGGGAGTTGGAGGAGTCATTGCCCCTGGAGGGGTTCAAGAAATATGTGATCATGGTACTTTGGAACACAACTTAATGGCCATGATGGTGTTTGGTCAACAGTTAGACTCAATAATCTTAAGGTCTTTTCCAGCCAAAACAGTTCTATGATTCTATGATAAGTGAAGGCAACAAAATGATCTCCTGGCAAAACACCAGGAAGTCTTAAGAACAAAAAATAAGATAAAATAAAACAAAATAAAATAAACCAAACCAAAACAAAACAAAGCAAAATAAACAAAAAAAAATTTAGTCCTTCAAAGTGTGAGCACACTTTGAAGTCCTCCACACTCAAAGTCCTCTGTGCAAAGCCATAGGCAGAATGGTGCAACACAGGAAGAAAGCATGGGGCAGAGCAAGTCAAAGCCTCCACTGGAAAAAAACAAACTCTGAGACGCTGCAACAAAGCCAGCATGGTGAGTCTGTACATGGAACTCGATCAGTGAGGAGTTGCAGTGACTGGCTGGAGAGCAGCCCTGAGGAGAGAGACACTTGGGGGTGCTGGTGGATGAGAAGCTCAACATGAGCTCTCAATGTGCACTTGCAGCCCGGAAAGCCAATCAGATCCTGGGATGCATCAAGAGAAGTGTGGCCAGCAGGTCAAGGGAGGTGATTCTCCCCCTCTACTCAGCCCTGCTGAGACCCCACCTGGAGTACTGCATCCAGTTCTGGAGCCCCTATTACAGGAGTGATGTGGACGTGCTGGAAGGTGTCCAGAGAAGGGCCACGAGGATGATCAGAGGGCTGGAGCACCTCTCCTATGAGGACAGACTGAGGGAGTTGGGGCTGTTCAGTCTGGAGAAGAGAAGGCTCAGAGGTGACCTAATTGTGGCCTTCCAGTATCTGAAGGGGGCCTACAGGAAGGCTGGGGAGGGACTTGTCAGGATATCAAAAAGTGACAGGACTAGGGGGAATGGAATGAAGCTGGAGGTGGGGAGATTCAGGCTGGACATGAGGAGGAAGTTCTTCACCATGAGAGTGGTGAAGCCCTGGACTGGATTGTCCAGGGAGGTGGTTGAGGCCCCATCCCTGGAGGTTTTTAAGACCAGGCTGGATGAGGCTCTGGCCAGCCTGATCTAGTGTGGGGTGTCCCTGCCCATGGCAGGGGGTTGGAACTGGATGATCCTTGTGGTCCCTTCCAACCCCGACTGATTCTATGATACTATGACTAGGTAGCAGCACAGCACCTTACAAAATAACTAAGAAAAAGATTGTACTAAGCTCTTGATTTTTACATCTGCCCATTCCAGCATATGACACCTTTCCTCATCTTTGGAAACCCTAAACAGATTCACAGACATCATGGTAAAACAGTGCCAATATGTTCATTCTCTGGGAGCTAAGAGTTACAGAAAAGTTAATTTCTGGAACTCTGCTTCCTTAAAATGTAAGGCATTGCTCTCTACAACTACCTGAAGGGAGGTTGTAGCCAGGCAGAGGTTGGTCTCTTCTCCCAGGCATCCAGCACCAGAACAAGAGGACACAGTCTCAAGCTGCACCAGGGGAGGTTTAGACTGGATGTTAGGAGGAAGTTCTATACAGAGAGAGTGATTCCCCATTGGAATGGGCTGCCCAGGGAGGTGGTGGAGTCACCATCATTGGAGGTGTTCAGGAGGAGACTGGATGGGGTGCTTGGTGACATGATCTAGTTGTTTGAATGGGTTGGATTGGTTGATAGGTTGGACGTGATGATCTTGAAGGTCTCTTCCAATCTGGTTTATTGCATTGTATTGTATTGTATAGTTGACTTTCACAATGAGACAACTTCTCTGAGTTTCTCATGGCATTCTTTCTATGAATGTTTTTGACATTTTGTTTAATATGTTGTAAATTAGTGCTTCAAATGACTGGTATAGGTCACGATAGACCTAATCTTCCAATAATATACTGTTTTATTCCTTCTACATCGTGTCTTGCTAAAAGTGAAAACTTTGTATTCCTTTGTACTAGTATTTTGTATTTTCTTTGATTAATTTTAACCAGGATAGCAGTTGTCAGGCCTAGAAACAGCGCTTTTGCAGATTAAAAGGGCTGTGGAAAATGTCTAGGTTTGTTAAAGGTGAGATAGCCTGGGTGAGAAAGAAACTAGAGGAACAATTTCAATAGAAATACTAAAATATCAGTTTAATCAACATATAAAACTCTTTTTGCATGAAAAAGTTCTGCTTTTTTAAATAAAAACACAAGCTAGCATTTCTCATGTTCAGAGAGTTCCTGAAACAGTGACTAACACACTTTGTAGAACTTTCTAAAGATCTTTTTCTTTAGCAATATAAGGAAAATATTTCAGCTTGCTGAACTATGGAACCACAAGTACAAATAGTTGGGGCATTTTTCACCCTAGGACTTGAGAAATACTCCAACACTGACTAATATCTGTGGTCATTTCCCTTCTGTCTCCCTCTTGTCCAGTCTGTGAAGGGCTTTTAAATATTTGTCAAATGCAAACAAAAAATAAGGAGTAGGAAAGGTGTGGCTGTAGGCAAGAAAACAAGTATCTAAAATCTTTAGGGAAAAGAAAGAGAGAAGTATAAATTACACACATTAGACTGCTCCAGGGTGAGAAAAGTATAAATTACACACATTAGACTGCTCCAGGGCTATTTAATTCAACTGGAGCTTTTCCATCAGCCTCAATGACCTTTGGACCAGACCCACTGCTGTTGTGACAAAGTGCAGAGTTCTCATTTCTTGCAGAAACTGTCTATTCTACCCAGGAGCCAATCTCTGTGCTGGAGCCCTCCTACCACACCTGAGGCTGAATTCAGATGACACTTCATCCAGGACATCTGAGCTGAAATTTGACCTATATAGCAAACACAGCATGTTGTTCCCTGAAGCGGATACCCCACTTAAAATGCAAGCATCGTCTGGATGGACACTGTCCAACTGTATTTTGAGTCCAACTTGCTGGAATCAAATTTATCCATCTATTCCTGCTGCTCTATGACATTCTGGTAACACAAAGCAGTTGTGAGCTTAAGGGACCATTTCAAGCATACTTGACCCAGGTATAAGTGGTTTCCAAAGGGACTGTGCAAAGTAGCGTGACCTACCTAGCAGAGTCATTTTAAGATAGGGTCATGACATCTAAACCTTTATTTTTCTCTAGGTCATCCTCTTGCTCTGGGCAGCAGGAAGAACAGGGGACTGGATACTAGATGACAGCTATGGGAATTTTCCCAGTTTTTACTGCCCTGTAGAAGGTGAAATAATTCACTTGGATTTCCCCAGCTCCTTTGCAACTCTATAAAAGGCCAAACTGATATGAATATATTTTTGCAGTCTTCCAGCTCTTGAAAAATTCTGCTAATTCACAAATAACCTGAATCTTTTACCATTTTAAATCTTAAACTTAAAAGATCTAATCTTCTTAGCTGGTACTTTGCTGAAAACACACAAAAACATTCTAAAATATTATTAACTGATTTTTTTTTTGAGTGAACCTACTCAATCTTGAAACAAACTTGGGATGATATTCTAGCACTCTCTATGTTCTCTTACTGTGTAATGAAATATCCCCTTGGGCTTACCCAAAAGTAGATGAACTTACATGAAAAATAATATGAGCTGTTACAGTACTCTCAGCTTAACTGGAATAAAGACTATTTTTGCAGAAGTACTCAGCCACTTGGAAATGTGCAGTTCAGTAGGTAAATTAATACAAGTCCTCATATCAAATCACTTTCCATAACTCCTGTAATTAACCAATTTCTAGTAATCTCCCTACATAATTCTCCATTCTGTTTTCATTTTTTTCCATTAGCAATACAATACAATACAATACAATACAATACAATACAATACAATACAATACACCAGGTTGGAAGAGATCTTCAAGATCATCGCGTCCAACCCATCAACCAATCCAACCCACCCAACAACTAAACCATGCAGCCAAGCACCCCATCAAGTCTCCTCCTGAACACCTCCAATGAAGGTGACTCCACCACCTCCATGGGCAGCCCATTCCAATGGGCAATCACTCTCTCTGTATAGAACTTCTTCCTAATATCCAGCCTAAACCTCCCCTGGTGCAGCTTGAGACTGTGTCCTGTTGTTCTGGTACTGGCTGCCTGGGAGAAGAGGCCAACCTCTGCCTGGCTACAACCTCCCTTCAGGTAGTTGTAGAGAGCAATAAGGTCACCCCTCAGTCTCCTCTTCTCCAGGCTAAGCAACCCCAGCTCCCTCAGCCTTTCCTCATAGGGCTTGTGTTCCAAACCCCTCACCAACTTCATTGCCCTTCTCTTGACACATTCCAGCAAGTCAACATCCTTCCTAAACTGAGGGGCCCAGAACTGGACACAGGACTCAAGGTGCAGCCTAACCAGTGCAGTGTACAGGGGCAGAATGACCACCCTGCTCCTGCTGGCCACACTATTCCTGATGCAGGCCAGGATGCCATTGGCCTTCTTGGCTGCCTGGGCACACTGCAGGCTCATGTTCAGCCTATAATCAACCAGTACCCCCAGGTCCCTCTCTGCCTGGCCGCTCTCCAGCCACTCTGACCCCAGCCTGTAGCACTGCCTGGGGTTGTTGTGGCCAATGTGCAGAACCCGGCACTTGGATGTGTTAAATCTCATGCTGTTGTATTCTGCCCATCTGTCCAGCCTGTCGAGGTCCCTCTGCAAAGCCTCTCTGCCCTCCAGCAGATCAACTTCTGCCCCCAGCTTGGTGTCGTCCGCAAATGGAAATAATGCCTGTTCCATTTTGTAGCTGGTCCTTACTAGCGTGTAAATATCTCACCGCTTCACTAGATATAAGCTGCTCTTACTGACAGCTACAAACTTTCCAGCACAAAACCACAAGAGCAAAGCAGACTTCTGTCTGCTGTGCAACAACTGAACGTTGGAACAATTTGAAAAACTTGAGGCTTTCAGAGCTTCATTCACCTCTCCCTTTTTGTTGTATCACCACACTCACTGCTTTTTCTAAAGAGGAGAGGCTGAGTGCTCTCCATAGTTTAGACTCTTTATTCCTATGTAAATGTGGATGTTTTAGCTTTAACACTTTTACTTATTTAAAATGGTAGCATATTTTGTCTTGGAAAGATAATTAAAAACCATAAACATAAAAACATGTCACATCTTGTTTCTGAGCTCAAGATAACCCCAGAATTGTGGTATAGAAAATAAACTCCAGATTTCTGGGTATTAATTGCATTTATTAATGTCTGTGTATTGATAACATTCATCACTATAGTGCAACAGATGGAATCAAACAGAGCTGTACTATATGAAGCCAAATTACCATCTTGTACTCCTGTAAGAATAAAACCCCTGCCAGATATCCCTCACTGATGGTTGCACCAGAAGGAAAACAGCTTCTGAAGGTACATATAATGTCATGTCACCCTCTATCAGTCCTAAAAGATAGAGCTATTTTGGGGCAATGCACAGATGGCAAAGAGCCATTACTGGCCTATACAAAGTAGGAAACCCATCAGGGTTCACTGATCTGCTAGAGTGCTAGGACTCCTAATTAGTCACAGCTGACCATCTTTCCTTCCAACTAAACTAGTAGAAACTGAATATATACATGCATAAATACATGTGCATGTAAACATTTCCTGCCAGAAGCCAGATTTTCCTCTCCCATGTGTTAATTTGCTCTCTCACACACACACTCCTTAAAACTGTAATTCATCAGTATTTGGAGGAGCCTTAACTTTTTGTGTGCTTGTACATAACCTACCACTACAGTCCATGCCCAGAGCTTCCACGCAGTTGTGAAATGTAAACAGAAACTACACTATGAGTAATAAATATAGGATACATCCTACAAATTAGTGCTAGAAAGCAGAGTCATACTTTATCATCTTTATTATCCTTTATTATAAAGGGTTACTGGCCAGTACAAAGTAGGAAATCTATCAGGGCTCACTGGTCTGCTTGAGTGCTAGGACTCCTAATTAGTCTCAGCTGGCCATCTTTCCTTTCAACTAAACTAGTAGAAACTGAATATATACGTGCATATATATATGTTCCATTGATCACCCTGGGGACAATCACAGTGCACCTGCAGGATGGCCAAGGGCTCAGGTCCAGCCAGCATGGATTTAGGAAGGGCAGGTCCTGCCTCATCAACCTGATCTCCTTCTATAATCAGGTGACTGCCTGGTGGATGTGGGAAGGATGTGGAGGTAGTCTACTTGGGCTTCAGCAAGGACTTTGATACCATCCCCCACAGCAAACTCCTGGCCAAGCTGTCAGCCCCTGGCTTGGACAGCAGCACTCTGAGCTGGGTTAGGAACTGGCTGGGAGGCTGAGCCCAGAGAGTGGTGGTGAATGGTGCCACATCCAGCTGGCAGCCAGTCACTAGTGGTATTCCCCAGGGTTCAGTGTTAGGCCCAATCCTATTCCATGTCTTTACTGATGATCTGGATGAGGGGATTGGGTCCACCATTAGTAAGTTTGTGGACGACACCAAGTTGGGAGCAGGTGTTGATCTGTTAGAGGGTAGGAGAACTCTGCAGAGGGACCTTGACCAGCTGAGTCCAACAGCAGATGGCAGATGGGTAGAGTCCAACAGCATGAGATTTAACACATCCAAGTACCAGGTGCTGCACTTTGATCACAACAACCCCATGCAGTGCTACAGGCTGGGGTCAGAGTGGTAGTCCTTTGGGATCATCCCTCAGAAAGGTCACAACCGCTGATAACAGTGAGAATCCAGGCTTCTGTCCTCTTCTGTTTTAGCTCTCAGCATGAAGAACCTCCTGTAGAATTTCACTGGCCTTGGCTCTGGTGATACACTTGCACTAATCACTACTCTTCTCAAGACTAAACAGGCCCAGGGATCTCAGTCTCTTTTCACAGGGGAGATGCTCTATGATTCTACACTCAAATCCCCTAATCATCCTCGTGTCTCTGCATTGGATTCTCTCCAGCAGGTCTCTGAACTAGTGGACATATGAACCAGTGGACATATCAATGAATCACAGAATCATACAGAATCACAGAATCAACCAGTTTGGAAGACACCTTAAAGACAGTTTAAGTGTCTGCCAGCTGCATTTTTCTCCACATCAAGGTACTGTAGGATGCTGCTCATGTTTGACACAAGTGATGATGCAGGCACACGTCTCTGGTGCCCAGCAACTTTGCTCCTGGTGCTGCAGGTCCTTCAGCTGGCATTGTGCAACTCCTCGTAACTCAGTCAGTGACTGCTGCTTGTCAGCAGCACCCGACAGGAAACACAAAGCTTCTCAAACAGCTTCTCTCTCAGCAGGGTGCCTTGCCTGTTGCAGCAGTGCCTTTGAGCCACTGCGGCGCCTGCCGTGGCAATAAAAGTCCAACGCAGGGAACGGAGCCTGCAGTCTGCTTCAGCCCCATGTAAAGGGCACTACGGCTTCCTGCCTCACAGGAAGCGCCCCCTCTGCGACCTGTCATTTCTGCTGTCTGGATGGCTGTCTCTTCACTTCCTGAAGCAAAACAAAATAGCATCAAACTTGAGTATCTCTCCTTTTTTGTTTTGCTAGGTCTTTTCCACAGGGGCTCTCCAAGCTTGTCTTGCCCAGCTGGAATTAATATAATCAGAGTCTCTGCGGAAAAGGCTGGGAAAGTGGAGAAGGCCCAGGGGGATGGAGTGTTTGCTGTTGAGATCCACATAAATCAGAACCAGCATATCACCCACTTGGATCTCTCTGGCAGGATCAAGGACAAAGGAACTTCTGTTTGCGGCACAGTGCTCCTAGCTTCGTGCATCTGGTCCACGGATTTGTGTGAACAGCTTTTGACTTAAGTAATAGCAAATCACAAGGAGAGGAGGGCACATGTTTCTGCAGCTCCACAGGAGTCAGGATGGATGCATGATAGGCATGCTGCAAGGATTCATGCACATCTACCCACCTGAACTTCAGATCTGACACATCTTTGCAGAGGAAGCTAAGAAATGGTAGGCAGGAAGAGAGAGAAGGAAGGCAAACTGCAGCAGTAGTAAGGATTATTCTCAAGTTATTTTTTTGATGCCACTTTATTGTAGGAGCAGCTTCTTGCTGGCTGATACATGACCCAGCAGAACAGTGCCCTGGACAAACACTCCATTCATTCATCTGCATCACAGACAAACGTCCAGCTTCTGGGTTTCCCCTTTCTAGTGCAAGGTGGACATGAAATGAAATTAGAAAGGAGGCATGCCAGTGTCTCCTCCAGACAGCCTTCCTGAGAAAGCCTTCGTTTTTGCTCACACACAGAAGTTTCATAGAGTTTTCTTTCTGTCAGTTCAGTGTGGCTGTGATCTTCCAACTTGAAGTGTTTAGTTTTAGCTTTAGGTCCCTGGCACATTGATGTCTGTGAGATATATATGCTAAATGGAAGAGAGACAGCTGAGCACAACACATACAAGTGCCTTACATAGCTTAGGTGTTACCTTGGTCCAGTTTGGATCACTACAACTAGATTTCTCAGCAGAGTTTGAGTGACAGATCACTCAGTGGACCAATTTCAAAAGTTTTTATGGGTGTTCTAGAGTTGGCTCTCCTGCCTTAGAAAGTCCTCCAGTAGGCTTTGTCCCCTGCAATGACTCATGGCCTCTAGCCTCAAGCCATTGCAGGAATTGCCTTGGTGTTAGGACACAAAACCACTATCTGGGCTGCAAAGCAACCCTGCCATCATCTCAATCACTTTGAACTGAGAAAAAAACCCCAAACAAATACAAAAAGGATAACCACTATGTCTTAAAGCCAGGGATATGAGAGGTAAAGAAACCCAGGGCCAGCTACTGCAACCTGGGAATGCTGCCAGTCTGCTCTAGAAACACTGGAATGGAGGACACTGCCATCTTTTTTGACTAAAATCGCTTTGTTGATTCTGCAGTACAGCCACAGCCAGAGAGACCCCAGTCTCCCAGGCCTTATGCTGTAGTATGTGGGGTTCACTGGGCTCTGATCAGTGCTAAATCTAAAAACTGCATCAAGTAGCACTTACAAATGAGGCAAGTAGGGTACAATATGGGTGCTAGGCTTTCTCAGAATTGAGAACAGAACTTTAAAGCAGTTATCTAAGTTGCTCTTCTTATGCTAAGACCTTGAATCCACATACAGGCTTTAGGTGAGGAACTGATAGAAAAGAGGGAGATCTGCTCAGAGAGGGGTAGCTCTGGCATTAGCAGTACAAAATGTAACAAGTGTTACATAAAGTGAAGGTAATGTTGACCTGATCAAAGAAGGTAGGAGTTTCACAGTAGTTTTATTGCAGAAATAAATAAATAAAATTAATAGGTTTTCTGAGGCAAAGATAAGAGGCCTAAATTTGATTTGGGAAGTACCTGTACTGATTTCCATTCCTAAAAATAGCTGCAATTTCAGAACATAGATTTGGCCTGCTGGATGCAGCTTATTCAGTGCCATCTAGCATTCAGCCTGGGTTGTAACAAATAGCACGTGGTGATGAAATGGAATTACAGACAAAATGTGCTGTCCTTATCCAATTAGGTGTTGCTACACATGAAATGAAGCATTTCTTTTCAACTCTTGCTGCTGATGGCTTTACGCTTTTGAGTTTCAGGCTGAATTAGTCTTATCTCCTGCAAAGCTATAAATAGTGTTTTGCTGTTGTAAAGCCTGACATTAAAGGGTTTTTCTGTACACACCTCAGGCTGCTTGTGGTGTTGGACCTGCTGGAGTTTTCAACACTACAATGCTCTAAAAATTTCACGGAAAGCCGTGGCTGTCTGTGTAGAAAGCAACAGACCTCAGAAACTCGTAGAACGAGGTGTACAGTTTGCTTCTAGGTAAGCTGTGGTGTCATGATTGCAGCAAGTAATCTGAGAATAAAGCTGAGCAAATAGAGCTGGTGGGAGATTTATTGATTAGATGAGAAGAATGAGTAAGTGCCAGACCTCCTACACATCTGTACTGACAGATTTTGACACCTCCATTGCGTGTGGTCAAGAGAATAATTGCCCAGGGTCATGGATCAGAGCAAACTGAGGCATATCAGCTAAGAAGTAGGCAGCAGTTCTGTTTTCATTCTTGTGTGGAATATATTGCTTTCAGAGCAGAAAAGCTGGATTCATGCACTCCTGAATCTCTTTTTGTGTTAATGGAATGACAGTGCTGAACTGTTTTTCAGTATTTTTCTCCTGACAACACAAACTGCCTGGAAATAATGTGATGACGTAGCCTGCAGGCAGAAAAGGATAGTATCAACTAAGAGGAAACACTACCTTATTTTGTTCCTTCTACCTGATGTATCTTTTTAAGATTGCAAACGTTTCTAATGCTCAAGCAATATGAAATACCTTAGCAGCAGATACAGACAACCATGTTCCCAAATGTAGCTGGGGAAGGGCAATTCATGCAGGTCACATATGTGTCTCTGAAAACGTGCCATCTTCAAAACAAATGGAACAACCAGGAAAGAAGTAAGTAAGTGGATAAAAGAACCCTCCACTTGCTTTTTATCACCACAAATGCTGAATTGGAGAACATCTTGCAGGTTCTATTATTCTATCCCAGTGCATTCAAGATGGCATCTGTAATATCAAAGCAGCCCAAGGCACAAAATCACTGTAACTTGTGTCATCCTGTGGTAACATTAGGCTGATGCCTAGGAAAACCATTGGATGTAAGAGAAAAATTACGATAAAGTCTAAATAATCCCATTGGTCTAATAACTAACCTAAGTTAGTTGTATAAACTAACTCTCTTTTCAGTTTCCTCTCTCTAGCAGATACTAGCTGGTGCTTTTACTTGGCTGTTGCTGACCTGGGCTGCATTCTTTTGGTGGCTAAGTACTAGCAAGCTACCATCTGCTCTTCTCTTTCTGTCATCACATGTACAGTGGGGAAGGCAGCAAAGAGGAGGAAGCTATTGGTAACCCCCTGGTTTTGTCCAGGGAGGTTTTTGTGTTGTTTGTAAATTGTGAATGTAAGTAAATATTGTATATTCTGTACATATTCCTTGCATTTCATATTTCTAGATTGTAGTGTGCTTGTAAATATAGCTGCATTTGCTTTCCAACTGAGCTGGTCTGGCAATTTTGTTTTGGGGGGTAATTTCAACCCACCACACATCCTCTGCATGTTGTTAGTGAGAATATCACAGGTGCATCTAGAGCTGTCGTGAGCCCTGATAAGTCCCTAACGTGGCCAAAAGAAACAATACTCTCGGCACTCCTCAGGCTGCTCTGAAATGCATTAGGAATTACCCACCACAAATTGCTCTGTAACATGGGAAAATAGTTATGGATTTATTCTTTTTATCTTTTGTTAAACTGTTCCAAATATTTGCAGTTCAGATCTGAAATCTGTAAGGGATTTCATACAAGGATACCTTTAATTTCTCTGTGCCACGCATTTGTAATGATTTCTTTTTTGCTCACCTAGGACATCCTACTGCCATCATGCCAGCTGTTAACAATATCATTCTTTCCCCACAAACCATGCAGTATACTGCAGGAGCCACAGAAGACATATCTGCACTGATTACTGTGCTCATGTGTCACCCCTGCCTCCACAGAAACAGCACAGTATCTTTGAGAAAGTGGTTTAAACATAGCCGCAGGCCAAATTCACTCTTGAGTGACTAACTACAAAGTCAGCCCAGGCATACATTTGGTCTTATTTGTCAGCAGTTATTTCAAAACCTCTCTCTTCTGTCTGGTGGAGGCTGGTGGCAACATGCCATCAGCAGCTGACTAGCATGACACTTTGTCAAGAAACAGGGCAAGTGAGGTTATCAGGAGAAAACTCAGCAGCATCATCACCATTCAGTCACCATCGTCCCTGGCTGGGTTGCCATGGAGTTGTAGCACACAGTGCACAAAATACCAACGTTTATTTTAGGAGAAATATGCAGTGGACTTCTGTCCCTATCTACCTCATCAGACTCCCTACATACTTATTACAGTGATGCCAACGAATTGGGCCTTGCATTGTTGCCATTGATGGAAAACTGAGAAGCTTGTGTTTTACCAAACTATATGATACACCTCGGTGGCATGCGCAGCAGACACAGATGCATGACCAACAGTAACTAAATGCTTTGAGGCTGCATCTGTGGAAAATTAGCGTTTCCCTGTGATGTGCTTGACTGGATTCACGTCATTCCTTTGGCAAGAAGGACAAAATTGCAGAAGTTTTTTCTTTTTTTTGTTTTTTTTCTTCTCCCCATTTTTTCCATGTGCCACAGCCAACAATGTTATATGTTACTAGCTTGTAGCACAGGGTCTAAACTTGGATTTTCCATTGCTTGAAAGGCAGACTAACTGTTTTCTTTTTGGAAAAGATCTGTTTCTCTCTCTGCTGCCTTTATCCCAGACCTCTTCAAAATATAGGTTTTCAATACTTTTCATTTACATGTAATAAATCAATGCTGGCAGACTTTATTTTTCTTTGCAGTTTGTATCCCACTAACCTCATAAAAAAAAAAAAAAGAAAGATATAAGGAAAAGAGGCTACAGAGGGAGAAGGAAAAACAAACAAACAAGCAAGCAAGCAAACAAACAAACAAACAAAAAACCCCACAACAACCCCCCTCCAAAGAATAATTGCCACAGTCCAAACATGAATCTACTGAACTGCAAATAGAATCATGGAATTGTTAGGGTTGGAAGGGACCTCAAGGATCATCTAGCTCCAACACCCCTGCCATGGGCAGGGACACCTCACACTAAATCAGGTTGCTCAGAGGCCACATCCAGCCTGGCCTTAAAAACCTCCAGGGATGGGGCTTCTACCACCTCCCTGGGCAACCTGTTCCAGTGTCTCACCACCATCATGGTGAAGAACTTCTTCCCAACATCCAATCTGAATCTATCCATTTCTATTGTTTTTCCATTCCCATAGTCCTGTCATTACCTGACACCCTAAAAAGTCCCTCCCCACCTTTCTTGTAGGCTCCCTTCAGATACTGGAAGGCCACAATAAGGTCTCCTTGGAGCCTTCTCTTCTCCAGATTGAATAGCCCCAACTCTCTCAGTCTGCCCTCATAGGAGAGGTGCTCCAGCCCTCTGATCATCCTCGTGGCCCTTGTCTGGACACATTCCAGCATGTATTTGGCAGCCATGGGGCCAAATCATTGTGAGAAAAGTGGTTGTTCCCAGTATCTTCAGTTGGCACCATAAGCACCAGTTCTAGGAAGTCTCCTAGGAAAGCTGCTTTTTATACCTCCATTCTAATTTTAGAGACAAGAAGTTTGTATAATGTGAGCATGCATCCACCTTACTAGCACCTTTCAAGGATTATATGTGTCTCCCAGAAGCTCAGTATTTCAAATGATGGTCTTTAAAAGGACAGATCACTCCTGATTGCCCCATTTAAGGTGGCTACAGTAGAATTGTTTTCCAAGTTCATGACAACCATGGGAAAGAGTTTTTAGAAATTAATGGTGCCTGCAAGCATGAACAAAAGAGTAAAACAAGGACATCCCAGTTTCTGAGGCTTGGCCTGGAAGCTCCATTATTAGTGATTTGATTGCTCCAAAGGTACTTACTAACCACAACCATAAGGAAGGGCCACATTTTATGAATCAGTATCCGCATCCGTAATTGCTAAGGACTTTGCCAGTTTGGTCCTCTGATGTAGCTGCCTCATAGCCAGATATTTTATCATAAACCTAGCTGGCCTCCCAGCACCACCTACTTCCAACTGAACTGGATGCCATAAGATCCCACCCAGAGGAGTCAAGCCTCCCCAGGAACAATGAGCAATTCTTGGGAGACGCCACTGGAAGGCTGCTGCCGTGGCACGGGAAGGCTGATAACATCTCCGAGCCACAGCAGCCCTTTGTGTCAGTAGACACAAGTGGGATGTTTCTTCTTAAGCTTTCCAGAGTTGGAGGAAGTGGGCCTTGAAACACAATGCTCATTGAAATTGGCTTTCATCTGGGGGATCTCAGAGCGTAAGCGCTGTTCAGTGATGTGCTTTCCATCTGCAGCTGAGGCCTCTTGATGCATTTCCTCTATTTGTTCCAGAGGGATGGATGGCAGCACCTTAAGGCAGGCACACATTGTACTAGCTGGTGGGCACTATTCTGGACTGTGGAAAACAGTAGTCCTGAGCAATAACAGTATCCTCAGGAGACTCTGATGGAAGCAGTCAACTTGTCAAATTACCTCGTCTTGCTCCTTCCCTCTCCATATGAATAGCATGCTTGTTAGAGAGAGGTTTAAAAGCATTTCACAACTACCCGTGGTGATTGTTGTTCAGAGTTGGCAAGGAAAGGCCATGTACACTTGTGACACTGAACAGCTCAAGCTCTGAAGAGCAATCCTGTAGATGGAGGTCAGCTATGAAACTGCTGAGTGTTACACACTGTTGTTTCACCCTCACCCTTTCCTTATCATTCTTGGATGATAACAAGAAATAGAGCTGAGAAAGATGTCACTAAGCACAAACTAAGACATGCTGAAAGCAACTCAGCCCATCAGTGCTTTACTCATCATATGGCTACAGACTGATCTTCTGCTTCAGGCTGTGGTTTTGCAGAACTTCTGGTTGTTCATGGAGTCTTGTAATTAGCCAAAAGGGAAATCTGAGCCACGGCTGGTTGCATGTACAAATGAGAACTGCATGAGTCTGCTGTGTCAGCAAGTATGTAATTGATTGTAAGGACAAAGTGTAGTGATTTCTAAAGAGTAAATGTTCTCTTAAATACCCTTTTCTGCTACAAGCTGCTGTGGAAAGTGTTCTACTTAATTGGCATCTCCCTATCAGAGTTATTTCATGAAAGCTCAAACTGCAGCGAGATGAGACTGCTAAGAAGGAACTGGGAGTAATATGTCTTTCACAAACCAATTACTGAGCGTTAGGCCTGAGCCCAGCTCATGGATCACAAGCAGGTTTTGGTAGCTGGGGACAGCTCTACTAATTAGTCACTCCGATTGGTTTACAGAGAGGGGAAAACATCAGACCAAAAATTCATTGAGTGTATGCGGGGGTGAGTGGTGTGGTGTGCAGGAGGAGGAAACCATTGCAAAGCCCGGCATCATCCCCTCACAGTCCACTTTGGTAACAAAATCTATTTTAGAAATTTCCTATCTAGAAATACTGCTGGTGATCCCCTCTGTGCCACCTATTCAAGCACTCTAAAAAAAGATCCTCACTTCCATCTGCTTCCAAAGGGTAAGTCCCATCCAGTCTGAAAGGGAGAAGAAAGCCTTTTTTTTTCACTCTCGATCCCTTGTCTGTCTGGATCCAGAGGTTGTGAGGCTTCCTGAGTACACTCAGAGCAGTGGGGTGAGGTCAAGCTGGGACAGGGGAAACAGCAGGAAGATCAGGCAGGGAGTCAGGCTGTCTGCCCCACTGGAGAAGAGCCAATGAAGTCAGAACCTAGGGCAAAGGCAGACTAAAAGGAAAATGACACCAAAGAATATAATTAGAAAAAAAAAAAAAGAGGGAAAAAGGGGGAATTAAATGTTTTATAAAGATTTGTAATGTTTTGTCTTCCAATGGGACAGGTCAGGGTATTCTAAATCAAGGATGGTAAGATACACCTTAAAGAAACAAAGAGACTGTCAATTTATGAATATGTTAATTCACTGTAGCAGCCCAGTGACCAAAGGATATTTTTAGGCAAATTCCAGGAAAATATATGGCCTGTGAGAATTTGATAACAGCATTGAGGATTACAATGGTGCTCAGATTTCAGTCAAGTTAGTCCTCTGCTGTGTGTAATGTTGTATGAGCATATAGTGCCCATTCAAGGACATTGTATAAAAAAACCACCCCAAGAGCAGCTTTAAAGCTTCAGCACAACAGTTGTCTTAAACGGCTGAGCATCTGGTAAACAAACAAGCATGATAATCGCTCAAGCTGTGCCAGGGGAGGTTTAGCCTGGAGGTTAGGAATACTACACAGAGAGAGTGATTGCCTGGGGAGGTGGTGGAGTCACCATCATTGGAGGTGTTTAGGAGGAGACTTGATAGGGTGCTTGGTTGCATGGTTTAGTTGATTAGGTGATGTTGGATGATAGGTTGGACATGATGATCTTGAAGGTCTCTTCCAACCTGATCTATTCCATTCCATTCCATTCCATTCCATTCTATTCACTACCAGACAGACATATCTACACAGGCATCTGTACTGTGACATGGGTTTGTTTCATCACTGACATTTGGGAACCACCAGGAACCTTAATGCCTCACACAGGGAAGATCAGGGTGAATTGATAGGCCTGAACGTGAGTAGGAGTTTTCCTCTCGATGTGAGGTGACTGAAGAGGGATTCTGGTTTAGGCCAAGGCTATTGGCACAACTTTTGGAGAATTAAATCTAGGTGAAATAAATTCCAACTTCATCATCTTTCACCTGAGTAGTAGGCATGCTAGAAATGGCATCAGGCATACTAGAAATGGCAATAGTGTTGTGATGAATAGAATGTAACAGAAAAGAAACCTTTTATTATCCAAGTTTCTGAAACATTGGTTAGGCCACACCTTGAGTCCTGTGTCCAGTTCTGGGCCCCTCAGTTTTAGAAGGATGTTGAGCTGCTTGAATGTGTCCAGAGAAGGGCAACAAAGCTGGGGAGGGGTTTGGAGCACAAGCCCTATGAGGAGAGGCTGAGGGAGCTAGGGTTGTTTAG
Organism: Picus viridis; assembly: GCA_033816785.1. Taxonomy (NCBI): domain Eukaryota; kingdom Metazoa; phylum Chordata; class Aves; order Piciformes; family Picidae; genus Picus; species Picus viridis. Next base: position 38,684,267 of record CM066578.1, on the reverse strand, counting down.
CCTGGAGAAGAGGAGGCTCAGAGGAGACCTTATTGCAGTCTACAACTACCTGAAGGGAGGTTGTAGCCAGGTGGGGGTTGGTCGCTTTTCCCAGGCAACCAGAGGACACAGTCTCAAGCTGTTCCAGGGGAGGTTTAGGCTGGATGTCCGGAAGGAATTCTTCACAGAGAGAGTGATTGCCCATTGGAATGGGTTGTCCAGGGAGGTGGTGGAGTCATCATTACTGGAAGTGTTTAAAAAGAGACTGCATGACGCACTTCGTGCCATGGTTTAGTTGATTAGATGGTGTTGAATGATAGGTTGGACTCAATGATCTCGAAGGTCTTTCCCAACCTGGTTAATTCTGTATGTTCTGTGGATGTTTTGCATATGTTCTGTATTTTAGAAGTTAGGTGCTGCTGAAGTATATTGTTTCCACACTGTAGAAATCAAGGGAATTGACTGGTGAAAAGTACCAAAGGGTAAAGAGTGACTTAGTATGACCATGTCTTTTTGAACTAATACACATGTTCAGCATAAGCATTGTTTAAAAAGCAATCATGTCACTTCCAAACATGCCTAGCCCTTTTCTGGGCCTTCTCAGATCCTCTGTGTTGGAAGGCTGAAAATCTCAGAGATACTTAACATAGGAATCTTTTTTATTCCTGACTCTCTGCAGGAACTAGCTGTAATTTTTACTCTTTTAAATGCATCTCAGAAGAGACATCTGCCTAAATCCCAGATCCATTCTTCTAGAATAAGTGAGTGCCTGGAGGATTTACACTGGCACTTCAGAGTGTACCTGAAACAGAGGAAGCATTAGCAGAGTAAGGTAAGATGTCCTGGCAGTGATTTAAAGGGTGAGGATGGAGGAATATAACCTCTTAAGTCAGTTGTCACACTGCTATTTATGCAGCTTCTGCTTTAGTCATCCTTCTAAAAGTTTGCCAGAACTCAACAGCTGTTTCTTCCTGCTTTCACTTAAGGTGTTAAAGTATAGTGGAAATTAAATCATCCAATCATCATGAATGAGATCAGTTTATGTAGTGGGTTGAGATAGCCACCCTCCCCACCACGGGCAAAATGACGACTCCAACAAACGGATTGCAAAAGTGATGGAAAAGTTTAAATAGAAGAAGTGAAGGTGCACAAAAGAAACCAGAAACAGTGAGAGAAGTAACCCCAACACACACCCGGATGAACCCCATCCCCACCTGAGGGTGGGCCCAAGACCCCCAGGGCTCGTTCTTCCCCGCCCCCACTGCTAGGCTAGTCTCAGCTGGCCAGGCCTGAGACCGCCCATCCCCCGGCCTTGGGCCTAGCCAGGCCCAAGGCTGGGAGACGTCTCCCCCAGTTACCGTGCGCCGGCGAGGGAAGAAAGAGAAAGAGGCGGACCCCACGCAAGGTCTTATAGCGGTGCAGGGGATTGTGGTAGGAGATACACGGTTTTCCTGTGTCCACCCACTGGGCTGGACTCCTGGACACAGGAAGTGTGCCATGCAGCAGAGGGCACCCAGCCCAAACCACCACACGCCACCCCTTATCTCATACCACAACCCCTGCACCCAAACACATCATCATATTAGAAATCCCTGATGACGCGTCCAGCAGGGTCCATATCTTCTTCTGGGCGTCCAAACAGTCTCTCTCAGGCTCAAGCATCAGTCCAGTCCAGTTCTTCCTCTCTCATCCAGTGGAACCTCCCAGCGATGCAGATTTCACTCTTCTGCAGTGCAGGTTCTCCATGGATCCGTTGGACATCCTGGCCACCTGGAAAAGCCTCACAACCTCCCAGCCAAGCTCTTCTTCTTGCTCACGTTTTGCTCAGCGGCATATCTCCACCCCTGGGGCAAGCCAGTCGGAACAATCCGGCTCCACGACTGCTTTTCCGATCCCCAGGGTGCCGCAAACCGACCGCCTCCGACCGCGGTCCAGGCTACCCAAACGCCTATCAGGGTACTTCGCCCTCCCCACCGGGCGTTCACGTACCGAGGCATAGCAATATCCGGCTGCACGCCCCCCCGGAAGAGGGAGGGCTGCGCCACAGCCCAACTGAGAGGCAGGGAGGCGGAGCCAGGTGCTCGGCGCCATTTTTCGGTACTGTCCGAAAAACATGGGGGAGATTAGAGCCAAGCCCACTGCAGCCCGAGCGCCGGCCGGCGTCCGCTACCGCGGCCACTCAGCACACAGCAGAGCCCGGCCGCCTCTACCGCCGCGGTACAGGATCAAAATCACCTCCACCCCTCGGGCACTCCAACAGCTTCCCCAGCGAAAGCCACAAGCGCGTTCTCAGAGCCTTTGAAAACGGCTTTCCAGCTGGGGTCCCCGTTCGCCCCTCCTGGGTCTCGGGGCTATCTCGCCCGCCCGCCCGCTGCGGCTGGCTCCATCCTTGCAGCGAGACGGACCTCATCTGACCTGCTCGCCGCTGCCCCTCCCCCGCCTCACCCCCGCCGCTTCCACCGCCCGCGGAGAGGAAAGCGTGGGGAGGGGCAGGTCCCGCGTTCTTAAGCGGCAACCCCCGACACACCAGGTGTCCCCCTGCGATCCACAAGAACCCACACGATCGCCCCGGCAGCAAAGCTTGAGCCCCCCCGACCTTCCCAAACCGAAAACCGACGCCCAGAACTAAATTTAAACTATCCATCATTTGCAATCCGATCTGCAGGTCGCCACACCAACCAGCCCCACGTTGGGCGCCAAAAATGTAGTGGGTTGAGATAGCCACCCTCCCCACCACGGGCAAAATGACGACTCCAACAAACGGATTGCAAAAGTGATGGAAAAGTTTAAATAGAAGAAGTGAAGGTGCACAAAAGAAACCAGAAACAGTGAGAGAAGTAACCCCAACACACACCCGGATGAACCCCATCCCCACCTGAGGGTGGGCCCAAGACCCCCAGGGCTCGTTCTTCCCCGCCCCCACTGCTAGGCTAGTCTCAGCTGGCCAGGCCTGAGACCGCCCATCCCCCGGCCTTGGGCCTAGCCAGGCCCAAGGCTGGGAGACGTCTCCCCCAGTTACCGTGCGCCGGCGAGGGAAGAAAGAGAAAGAGGCGGACCCCACGCAAGGTCTTATAGCGGTGCAGGGGATTGTGGTAGGAGATACACGGTTTTCCTGTGTCCACCCACTGGGCTGGACTCCTGGACACAGGAAGTGTGCCATGCAGCAGAGGGCACCCAGCCCAAACCACCACAGTTTATTAACCCAAACTCTAAAGTGCCAGAGCAGTAAAAGAGTGAAGATGATATCATGACATTTGGTACCGCTGGCATTCTTTATTTCAGTAGAGAACTGTCTACAGCTTTAGTATAATGCTACCTTACAGAAAGTCCTATCAGACAGGGACTATCATTCCTTGGTATCTCCTTTCCTCTATCTGATATCAGTCTGAATCACTTCACATAAAATTCAGTGACTAAGCGCCACATTTCATCAGTGTTCTAACCACAGTACTGCGTCTTTAGTAATTGGCCATAACATCTGAGGCTGTTGGGTAGTGGAAGATCTATAAAGTACTGCAGTGGGTCACAGAGTAGTCACAGCATCTCTTGGTTACCCTGGGTTGGGCAGGCAGTGAGTAAGCAGCATAATGCCAAATGTGGGTGTCACTAGATAAAGTATGTCAGCATGACTACAGTCTATATATTATAAACTTAAAGCAGCTTAAGTCTCTAACTGCCACCACAGACACACAAATCCGACATTAACATCTGAAAAACCTTAGCTTTGCTGTTGGTTAAGCCTAGAGATGCTTAAATTCTTCATCATTTTTGCATTCCTCTTTGAGACTGAAACACCACAAGCACAGCAGCACCAGGCTGAGCCCCCAGGAGGAGGTGTAGACGGAGGCAGCTTACAGAACAAGGCTTGTTTTCCTATGCAGCATTTCCAGGCAGATAACTTTGCAGCTTTGCTGTCTTTCCAGCCTTTTCCTCTCTGGCTGCTGTACTGGAACAGTCAGGGAAGGAGTGTTAACCAGCATTTATGTGTCTTCTTCCTTTCTGTCCTTCCACCTTGATCTCCACACAGTTCTCTCTGTTTTCTGCCAGATTCTACAAGAACTGCAAACTCTTCCCCAATGGTCTCCTCCCAGATGCCTGCAGGGTTTGTGATTGTCTTTCCCCCTCCATGCATTCAGTGCATACTGGTTTAATAAAACTGATGATGTGCAATTAAACCTGAAATTTTTGTCACTCTTCAGGAGATTTTGTCATTCATTATAGAATCACAGAATTATAGAATCATAGAATCAACAAGGCCGGAAAAGACCTCAAGGATCATCAAATCCAACCTGTCACCACAGACCTCATGCCTACTAAACCATGGCACCAAGTGTCATGTCCAATCCCCTCTTGAACACCTCCAGGGATGGCAACTCCACCACCTCCCTGGGCAGCCCATTCCAATGGCTAACAACTCTCTCAGTGAAGAACTTTCTCCTCACTTTGAGCCTAAACTTCCCCTGGCACAGCTTGAGACTGTGTCCTCTTGTTATGGTGCTGGCTGCCTGAGAGAAGAGACCAACCCCCTCTTGGCTATAACCACCCTTCAGGTAGTTGTAGACAGCAATAACGTCTCCCCTGAGCCTCCTCTTCTCCAGGCAATATTGCCTGCATCCGTGTCCCTGAGTGGGGCTTGTGGTGGGTTAACTTTGCCAGACCAACTCAGTTAAAAGCAAATGAAGTTGTATTTACAAGCAAAAATGACACTGTACATTGAAATGCAATGAATAGGTACAAAATATACAGTATTTACAATATTATAGAGGTATTTATAACTAGCAAACAACATTAAATCCCCCTAGCCAACAGACCAGGAAAAGCTCCCTGCTTCTCCCTCCCTGCCTCCCCCACTCCCCTGAACAAAAGGGAAGAGAGAGGGGCAGAGAAGTTAGACTTAGCCAAAGCCAGCTGATAAGCAGGTTATCTCTCCCAAGCGAAGCAAAACATCCAGAGATCAGAAGAGAAGAGGAAAGGGGAAGAATTGTTATGGTACAGCTCATCTTATTCCACATATTTACCCAATGTATTTGTTTAGAATAATCTTTTGTTTTCCTTTTTACACCCAACAGTGATTTATTTATATTTTTCTACTTTTCTGCTCAAAATCTGTAACTGATTTTTAAAGGCATAGCCTAAAACCACCACAAGGCTGAAGCTTTTCAACACAGTATGCTTTTGTTAAGGAGGTCCTCTTCAAATTGAGATTAGATGTTCCGTCTAGCATTCATTTAGCATCTAACTCATCGATAAAACCTGACTGTGACAAAAAAGGTTGGAGGAGGAATCAACATTAAAGGCACCAAAAATAATGAAAATTTCTTCTTAAACTGGGATACTTTGGAAAAACCCCACAAGGGTAATGAGAAACAGAAGGCCAGATCCCAAGTCCACTGCTGTGAACTTGCCTGCAAAAGCGCCTTATAGGATGACCCTGTGCCCTTGAGTCCCACATCCCTTGGGAGGTGAAGTGCTGGAACAGAACGGCCCCTCCAGGTCCCTCTCTGCCCTGATTGCCACCTCCCCACCCACTAGCCCATGACGCATGCACCCGGGTGCAGCAGGCGAGGGGATGAAACTGCAAGAGCCTGAAGAGATCTCAGGAGATTTGCCTGATGGATAAAAAAAGGACAGAAATAAAGTAGAGGCAGGGGTTTGGAGTCTCTAATCAGCAGTGATTGCTTCCTGTGCAGAAGTCAGCTGTTTCCATACAATAGCCAAGCTGTTCAGTCTCTAGGCGCCATCCCAAGGTCATCACTTTTCTATTGTTGTTCCCCGCCCTCACGGAAAATTCCTCTGCTCTTTTATGTATATAAGGGTGATCGATTTTTTTCTTGTTTGTTTGTTTTTAAATTTGGAAAACTCACGACTGCCTCTTGTGGTTGTGGGAGGTTTGGCACCAGGTACCGACCTGAACTTGGCTTTTCTTTCACCCTGCATCTCTACAACTTCTTAAATTTTTTAAGCACAACACTTATCTGGACTGTGCTTTGTGGAGCATGAAAGCCAAATTCAAATCTGACATAATTCTTTCTACTTGCTTCTCTAGGAATCTGCATGCCATTGCCCTCTGAGGCAGTGAGAAATGAGGCCATGGCAGTTACCAGATATGTTTTACTTATAAAATATTCATTTACTTATGTGAAACTTGCCTTTTCAAGCCTGCCTGGTGGAAGCTCTGTGAAAGGAAGTGTTTTATTCTAAGAAGCAATTGAGCCATCTTTGCATAGGTTTATTTTGAGATGTGCTGAGCAAAACTCTAAAACATTGAGAATTTAGAAGACCTTTAGAAAAAAGTTCTTTCTAGAAAGTTTCTCTGGTATCTCAGAATTCTTCTATACTCATTTCCCTGGGCAAGAGTTGTTCCTGGGTAACACTAAGTAGCTTTTTTAAAACCACTGCTTCTTATCTGTTGTTGGTAACATCAGTTGTACAAGGAGATTTAGCTCTCTGCAGATTTGATGCCACCTATAGCCCAGTCTACAGTTTTCAGAAGCTTTGACTAATTCACTGTGAATTTTTCTGGGCAGATGTAGTTTTCAAAGCAGAATTGGATTTCAGGAATGGCCTATTTCCCGGCACCCCATGCTGCTCAGGAATTCAGCGTGGGACCAGTTTACTACCCTACAAACGCTGGGATCTCTACATGAGGCATTTGCTTCTCAGGATGTTCAGTGGTGATTGTGGTCTCACAGCATTGTCTCTGGTGTCACTTACTACTAATGAAACAATTGTGTTCCTCAGTCCATGGCTTGCACAAAATTTAGGACAACTCAGTGCTTGAACATGCAACCATTGAAGGAGTCCAAGACAGATGAAAACTGTATTTACTTCTAAAAACTACTTTATTCCTGATTTATGTTTTGTTGTTGTTGTTTTCCAAAATATCTTTTAATGGTCCCTACTGCTGCTGCAGCAAACAAGGCTGAGCCACAGCAGTTACCCAGTGTCTAGGTTTGCCACTTGGATACATAGACTCCAAACCTGTAAGCTATGGCTGCGTGTAACTGATCCTTTGATTTCTCACTGGGTGATTTTTTTGCACTTTCTGCTTCTTAAGTTCCCTCAGGGGCACAGAAATTTGCTGCTCAGCTGCCAGCCAAGTTCATGAGTCTCTGTGCCCCTCGGAGTTCTCTTCAAGAAGGTACAGCCAGGGAGGCTTCACAGTTCTGCTGGGAACAATTGCTGTTAAAATACTTCAGTTTGAAGGCTTCTTTCCCGTTCTATGGGCTCAGGTTATTTCTTCTCCAGTTCATTATTCCACTGTAATAGTTTCTTTGGGGCTATTTCTAGTCACTGACTAGATTATCATTCTACTATTAGACAAAACACCGCAGAAGTCCTCTGATGACTCTGTCATTTTGAAAATCCTGATTGAGTTACTGTTTAATGTGAAACTTGTGCAACATAGATAGGGCACAAAAGAAATTATATGCTTTTTTAGCCTCTGTTAAAAGTTTTTTATACTGTTTGGGGTTATTTAATAAGAATAATAGAATGTTTGGTTGTGAACCATTGATTTTTCATGTCAGCCCAGTTTCAAAGTGACAGGTAGAAACTTGATCAGAAAAGGCTGTAGATTTACATATGGCATCTGTACACTGCCCTTTCACCCTTTCCCTCACAACTGTCACTGATGTATTATGTCAAGTGCCAACACGATTGTACCATCATGTTGAACTGCTGGCAATTTGCTCTACTATGTATACCTTTTATCTACAGGCCCTTTTTCAGATGTATCCCAAAAATTCAACTCCAAGAGTCTTTTCCTTCTCAAGGATGATTTTTCATTTCTAATATTTACTGCCACAGAAAGGTATTCAAATACTTTCTGCTCAGTATGGTACTCTTTGGCACTACCGAGTACCTGTACTTGCACAGTTTACTTATTGCTTATTTGTTTTCCACAAATGCTGAGTCCTTGATTTCCCACAATAAGGTTTAAAACAGATTTCTCTATAGGCTTCTACAGCAGATTTCTCTGAGCCCCTACAGCTCAGAGCACTATAGATCTTAATAATGAAGCCCTAAGCTTTCAGATAGCAATGTCACAGCACTATGTCTGGAATTGATCCTTAATGAAAAGAAAAAACAAAAAGTGCATATTTAAATACTTTAGTGCAGATGCATAGTCCAATAATGATTTAGTAGATTATAATAGAATAGAATTAGAATAGAATTAACCAGGTTGGAAGAGACCTTTGAGATCATCGAGCCCAACCTATCATCCAGCACTATCTAATCAACTAAACCATGGCACCAATCACCCCATCAAGTCTCTTCCTAAACACCTCCAGTGATGGTGACTCCACCACCTCCCTGGGCAGCACATTCCAACGGTGAATCACTCTTTCTATGAAGAACTTCTTCCTAATATCTAGCCTAAACTTCCCCTGGTGGAGCTTGAGACTGTGTCCTCTTGTTCTGGTGCTGGCTGCCCAGGAGACCAACCCTCACCTGGCTACAGCTTCCTTTCAGGTAGTTGTAGACAGCAATAAGGTCTGCCCTGAGCCTCCTCTTCTCTAGGCTAAGCAACTCCAGCTCCCTCAGCCTCTCCTCATAGGGCTTGTGCTCCAAATCCCTCACCAGCTTTGTTGCCCTTCTCTGGACACGTTCCAGCAAGTCAACATCTGACCTAAACTGAGTGGCCCAGAACTGGACACAGGACTCAAGGTGTGGCCTAACCAGTGCTGAGTACAGGGGCAGAATGACCTCCCTGCTCCTGCTGGCCACACTGTTCCTGATGCAGGCCAGGATGCCATTGACCTTCTTGGCTGCCTGGGCACCCTGCTGGCTTATGTTCAGCCTACTATCAACCAGTAGTACCCCCAGGTCCCTTTCTGCCTGGCTGCTCTCCAGCCACTCTGACCCCAGCCTGTAGCACTGCGTGGGGTTGTTGTGGCCAATGTGTAGAACCCGGCACTTGGATGTGTTCAATCGCATGCTGTTGGACTCCACCCCTCTGTCCAGAAAATTAGTAATAGTGTAAGAAATGTTATTGTAAGTTGTTTAATTTTACACATAAATAATATAAAACAAAATAATTTTTTTAAAGAAAGAAAAAAGGAACTATTGCTTCTAATTTGCACAGTACCACTCCAACAAAGCTCTTAGACTGGATACTTTGCTGTATCACCCAACCATCACTCAGCAGATTGCCGTGCAAATTGAACTGCACCTCCCCTGCTGTCCTTTCCATCCCTTTCTCCCCTTCCTCTCCCTGACAGGAAATGGTATGAGATTTATAGTTTAAAAACAAACCAGACAAAACCAGCTAGCATTGAACTGCCTTTGCTTCACAGGATAGCTGCAAGTTCATTCCCAAGAAACATTGTCATTATCACCTCTGCTTTTTATTGCAAAGGTTTAAATATTGTTTTCTTTTAATTCTGTTTATCCATGTTCATTTGTTTCAGGGCAATGTATCATTTAAAGCTAATAATATGTAATACTGAAGCCCTCAAATTTCATGGTTATGCAGGAGCTTTGCACTATTCACTGATGTGTGTTAAGTACTCAAGGAAAGGGTATGAGGTGAAGTAGAAGATTAAATTTAGGGTTTGTTTTATTTAAAGATGAAGTTTGCCCTCATATGTTATGATATGCTACAATAATTTTTCTGAGAAGGATGAACATATTGACTTCCTTACCTTTGCTATAGGATATTTTCCCAGATAGATTAATAGCTAATATTCTAACAATTTTTTTATGATTGCCTTCTCTTCCTGGGTCTCGTGCCTTTGAAGAAGATGATTCCTTCCTACTATGATTCAATACTTAGTTTATTAAAATGTTGCCAGTTACCTTTACCCTAAAAGTTGCTGTTGTGAAGCTGAAAACCCTTTTGAATAATGACTATGAAATTACTTTTTAAAATCCTACAAGTAGTTAATTATATTCCCAGAGAGCTGGGGTAATAACAAGAATACTCTGAGTTGTAATAAAAATGTAAGAAGATTTTTAGAAGGATATAAATCAGTCCTTAACTACAGTCCTGTTTTGGATTATCAAAGGCAATAGGGAGGGGTAGAAGTGGAACAGAAATGAGATAACTCACATGAAGCAGTAGCAGAGGAAATATAAACCATATGTATCTAGGCTGTGAAAATACACCAACATATTCACCTTCAAAAACCTTGTGAATACATTTCCATCGAGAGCAGAAATAACACTAACCAGTAGCTGGTCACTTGGGGCCCAGCACATGGGGCTTTAGCCCCCATGACTGAGCTCAGGGCAGGGCATTTCCCCCACACCACCAGGTTAAGGTGGAAACTGATCATGGGTGACTGAGGGTGACAGTACCTGGAGTGCCTGGCAGGCAAGCTCCAGTCAGGTTACCCACACCTAGGTGTAGGTACAGCACAGAATGCTGTTTTCCATGTGTGGTACTCAGCAGCTCTGATGGAAGCAGACACTCTGTGGTGGGCAGGGGCTTTCCCATGCAGTATCCACCACTGCACTGTGGGTGGGAGCCGTGTGCAGAATTTTTCCCCTTGCTCCAAGAGAGGGGATGAGACCTCACCTTGTGCAGGAAACTGAACAGGTCAAGTCTGTGTGAAAACACAGTTCCTGCACAGCAGCTTGCACCAGTTATTAAGACATTATACACATCTTAGCATTTAGCATGTGGAGGTACCAAGCCAATGGCTGAGGTTCTTGCTGCTGTTAACTGAAGGCCATTATCTTGTAGTTTGTGGCAGCTGGGTACTCTTTAAGAAAGGAAAATAAAGCTAAGCTTAGTGGTGACATGAATTTGTGCAGCAATTTCTATGCTCCTGCTCTGTTTGTCTAACATTTAAAACACAGCTATAGCATAAAAGAGTACTCTGGGTGCTAATGCTTACCCTCCACTTTCTAGGAACCCCACTGCATGGATGAGTTCCTGTTGCCACGTTATACAAATCATGTTTTTTTCTTCCTGGGCCTGTGACTTTCAGGCAAAAAAAGGCTTCTTTTATCTCTATTTGGAAATAAAGAACACTAACAAAATGCTCTGATTAAAGTGATTCATTCATCAGCAGGATGATTTTTGCATGTTGCTACTTTGTATGTGAGAACTATTGCACACAGGGAAACTGTGAATAGATTTAGTGTTTACATAGTACCAAAGTATAAGGTTGCTCCTTGTCACCAAAACAGCACTGAACCCTCATGATACACTAACATGTGCGTGGTAGCTGATGACACATCATTGCTGCCTACATTAGCACAGCAAAGATGCTTTGTTCTCTGATGTCATGAGTTTCAAATCCCAGCTGGGGATTTACTGACTAAGCCACAGTGAGCTGCTGTGAGTTCCCTCCTAAAAGGAGAAGAACAAAATAGAAAGTCTTTCTCCTTTCCATTTCTCTTCAGCAGAAGTGCTAAGCACTGGGAATTATTTCCCTGTTGGTATCAAAATATTACTATTTTCTTGCTGTAAAGAGCTACATACACCCATCAGTGGAGAAAAAGCTCATTAGGCACCCCAGGACAAGGCACAATGATTCCTCTGAGCTCAGATATATGTCACAGATAAAATCCTCACTCAAATAAAATTAGAAACTGCAACTCCATCCTACCATGGGTTGGAGCTGGTAATTGCACAGTATTTCTCTATACCAGGCTGCTTGCTCCCCTGCACAGACTGAGGAATTCCAGTCCTTCAGTTCTTCTCTTGTGTTTCTGCAAATTCTCATCTTTCAGTAACCCCACAGCACACATTGCAGATGGAAGACATTGGAACATACAAGCCTTGTATAGCCACTCACAAAGAAAGCTATTTTTTCTGCCTTCTTCACTGTGAGACATGGGTAGTGCAAGTGTGTCACCAGACCCAGGGCTAGTGAAACTCTGCAGGAGGTTCTTCATGCTGAGAACTAAACCAGGACAGGACAGAAGCCTGGCTTCTTGCTGTTACCGGTGGTCGTGACCTTTCCAAGGGATGATCCCAAAGGACTACACAATGGTTGAATTAGACTCACTGACTTCCTAGCATGTGGAGAGTCTTAATTCATTGTTAAAGAAGTGGAAATTCAGTCAGAGAAAAGTTGTGATTGTACACAGTCACACAGAAAACAGCAAAGAGGGAAAAATGGTCTAAAATTGTGTCTTAAATTCATCTTTTTCTCCTTATTCACTGCATGATCTTCCTCTGTGAAGAGAGACTGAGATTTCTGGGGCTGTTTAGTCTTGAGAAGAGAAGACTGAGAGGGGATCTCATCAATGTGTATAAATATCTGAGGGGTGGGTGTCAAGTAGAGGGAGCCAATCTCTTTTCAGTGGTGCACAGTAATAAGACAGGAACAACAGGTTCAAGCTTGAACATGGAAGATTTTACTTCAACATGAGGAGAAACTTCTTTACAGTGAGGGAGCACTGGAACAGGCTGCCCAGAGAGATTGTGGAGCCTCCTTCTCTGGAGACGTTCAAAACCCTCCTGGAGCTATTCCTGTGCAGACTACCCAAAGCGATCCTGCTTTGGCAGGGGGGTTGGACTCAATGAAGTCTTGAGGTCCCTTCCAACCTCTAATGTGCTATGGTACTGTGATACTGTTATACTGTGATCTTGGGTATTTCCTATATACCATCTCATCCCAGAAAAGCACTTTAAAACATCTCTCATATGTGGCCAGCACATGGAGATACTTTGAAAGAAAAGATAACAATTTCTCATTGCTTTTGTCAAAAAGCATGAGCTGAAGTCATGTGGCACTTGAGTCAGACAGGGTTTGCAAAAGCCTGATTTCCAAGAGGGACAGCAAGAGAATGAGCTCCAGCCTGTTTTTTCCTACAGCAGCAGCAACCAACTGTCAGAACTGCTTCATAAAAATGGTATAATGAAGAGAAAATTGAGTGCTTAGGGAAGAAAACACAGCATGAAAGGATTCAAAATTGCATGACTCCCGTGTGCTGTCACATCTGACAGTCAAGGAGATAAATCTCCATTCTGACCTGCAAGAATGGCCAGGTGTGAAAAAAATTCCACAGCTAAAGGAGGGTATGAAACAAGACCGGGCACCGAAATGGAGAGGAATCAGCAGGAAAGACTGAGAAAACTGGGTGAAGATAAGAACAGTGTGAGAGAAGTAAGGGATAATGATGAGCAAGAATGAAGGATTTTAATTGGTCTAGTGAGTTGCAGTTTTACTCAAAGGTCAGTGAGAAAAGGTAAAACTCAAGATTGAAAAATGTTTTCACACTCCTAACTCTAAAAACGCAACTTTCTCTTTCTCTTTCTCTTTCTCTTTCTCTTTCTCTTTCTCTTTCTCTTTCTCTTTCTCTTTCTCTTTCTCTTTCTCTTTCTCTCTTTCTCTTTTCTTTCTTTCTTTCTCTTTCTCTTTCTCTTTCTCTTTCTCTTTCTCTTTTCTTTCTCTTTCTCTTTCTCTTTCTCTTTCTCTTTCTCTTTCTCTTTCTCTTTCTCTTTCTCTTTTCTTTCTCTTTTCTTTCTCTTTCTTCTTTCTCTTTCTCTTTCTCTTTCTCTTTCTCTTTCTCTTTCTCTTTCTCTTTCTCTTTCTCTTCCTCTTTCTCTTCCTCTTCCTCTTCCTCTTTCTTCTCTTCCTCTTCCTCTTTCTCTCTTCTCTTCCTCTTCCTCTTCCTCTTTCTCTCTCTTTCTCTTTCTCTTTCTCTTTCTCTTTCTCTTTCTCTTTCTCTTTCTCTTTCTCTTTCTCTTTCTCTTTCTCTTTCTCTTTCTCTTTCTCTTTCTCTTTCTCTTTTTCTCTTTTTCTCTTTTTCTTTCTTTTTCTTTCTCTTTCTCTTTCTTTTCCTTTTCCTTTTCCTTTTCCTTTTCCTTTTTTTCCTTTTCCTTTTCCTTTTCCTTTTCCTTTTCCTTTTCCTTTTCCTTTTCCTTTTCCTTTTCCTTTTCCTTTTCCTTTTCCTTTTCCTTTTCCTTTTTATTTTCCTTTTAATTTTCCTTTTTCTTTTTCTTTACCTTCTTCTTTACCTTTTTCTTTACCTCTTTCTTTTCCTTTTTCTTTTCTTTTTCCCTATTTTTTCTTTTTTATTCTTCTTTTTGTTTGGGGGGAGGGGGAAGGAGGGGCAGGGTGCATTGCAAGGAGAAAGAAATCTTTTGCCTTGCAGAGATTTTAGCACATCTGATGAGGAGGTTATGAAAGTTCACACACATCCAAAATCTACCAGCTTCTTAACTACTCCTTTTGGAGTTCAGTGCTCACTAGGCTAGATGTACAGGCAGGGGTGTTGCAGGAAAAGTAACTAATGATTGTGTTTAAAATAGCACTGACCCTTCCTATCTTACTGGCATTGAGTACAGGGACCGGCACACCCACTCAGGCCTGCTTTGTGCTGCAAATATTTCACTGGTCTGACTATTTTGATTAGAGATGTGATTTCTTTTTTAACTGGAATTACTGTGGCAGTAAAATCCTTCAGGACAGAGGCCACTGTACAGCCATATAAATATAGCCATGTTTGTGATCATTCAACATCCTTTTCAATTATCATGTGGAATTAGGCAAAGCAGTATAAAATAATGTACTTCTAAACTACACCTGGGCAGAGATTGCTGTATTATTTTAAGTACACCAAGTGGCAGTTAGATATTCTGGATTTGTCACTTTGTCTCATTGGAAATTGGTGTCTTGCATTCACTAAAGCTAGGCTGCTTCACAGTAGCTGAGGGTATAAACTCTATCTGGCCAAACTGCTCCATCAAAGTCCAAAGCAGGATGTAACATTGCTTGTTAAGTCATTTCAAACCTGAACACTTAGCTGTCCTCTCCCTCTGGTAAATGTGGATCATCTCTAGATTAGCCCTTTGACAAAATAAGTCAAAACAAATGATGCCATTGAATTTAATTAAGTTACAACATCAATAAATAAAGGCTGACCAGTCTTTATTAATGTCGTCACTGATGCCTCAAAATAGGCAAAATAGCAAAGACCTGTTGAGCATTGCACAAACCTTGCATGGCTCCTTACAGACACGCTCCGGGCTAAGGTGTTCCCAGTCAGACAACCCAGTTGCAGGGGGAGCACATCAGTTTGAGGGATCTTTAAGGCAGCAGTAAAATGTTGGCAGCTTAAGGACAGAGGCTTAGACTGTGCAGTTCCTGCCTCAGAAGGAGAAGGATAGAAAGATAGGAGACTTGCTGATGCTAGCGCTGCTGGTGGTGGTGGCATGGGAGTCAGAGATGGTTTCTTTTCTGGGAGGCTTTGGTCTTTCTTTCCCTCATTCTTCAAAAAGTAACCTCTGATCCCAAACACCATTGTATGGCAGAGCTTGAGCTATTTAATGTCTCCAGCTCTTCATAGCTGCGGAGCAGCACCGGTGGCAGCTGGAAGGTAGGACAGGCACCATGCCTGAGAAGGAGGCTATCCTAGAGCAAAGGGATTGAGTCTCTCTTACACTACCATCTGCTTGGAGACAGAAAGAGTATGACAACACTTGAGGTGCAGTGGGAGCAGGGATTAGGGCTCTCTTCTGGTTTATTATTTTATAAGCCACTGTGTGGGGGCTGTGGAGCTGGCCTTATCCTGATTCGCAGTAGTTCAGGGGGGGATTTGAATTGCACTGTCCTGTGTGCAACCCTCCTGTGGCATCATACAGAGTGGGAAAAGAATGTTCTCCTTCCCTCTGCCCTCTGCAATTGCAAATATTTCTCCTGGTGAAGGGAATATCTGAATGAGCTTGGTTACTAAACTCAGCAGTAAGGATGTGCTTACACATTGAAATCAGCTATGTTGTTCAGGTTTAAAAATAGAAGAGGGAGGATTAGTCCCAACTTGAAGTGGATCTTAAAAGATGTATTTATGGCCCTTCTCTGCTCCACAAATTGTGCTGCAAGCTCAGCAACACCAATTACCCACTGCATTTATGAACAGCCAACAACAGCTCTCCTAACTCCTGCCTGTACAGGCCTTCGGAGTTTTTCCCCTTGTTAGATCTTACACCCTGCAGAAGAGACATCAAACCAGGAGAAGGGATTCAGCAGCAGTCAACATTTGATCCTGCATATAGTGCTATCCTGCCCTTAGCACCTGTGCACAATGCTTTTGCTAAGGAGCCACAAGCAGCGCTTTACACACACTCTGCCCAAATTGTGTGGGGAGAACAAATGGAGGGGAGGGAAGGGGGTGATACAGAGCTGGTCTCTGCCCAACTGTGCAGATGAATGCTGAGAGGGTCCTTGTTTCATGTGTTTCCTGCTTTGTCCTAATGGCTTGGCAGGGAAAAAGCACCAGGGCTTGAATGAAAGATTATGTTCACATCTCTTTAAGCTATTCTGAACTAGATTCTCTTCATAATCTACAGCTAGCACTTCATATAATTAAAGGGTTTATTTTTGTGTTACAAAATCTCTCCATAATTATAGATTGTTTGTGAAGTGCAGCATTTCTTTGTGTACATTTGAAGAAGTGAGAGACCTACCATTTTCTCCATTTCCTACTATGTCACCTGCATTTTCCTTCCTAACTACAAGCAATTAGCTTCCCCTTCTCTACCACACAACCAGCTCTGCTAAGATACCTTTTGTTTAATAAAAAAACCAGAGATAAAATTGCTTGTGAAGTACCCTCATAGACATCAAACAAGATTTCTGACAAGACACTATTTTTGCTTCATCAGGCTTTTCAACTGGAAGTCTGGGATACATTGAAACAAAAAGTAATTAGTTGAAACATAGATCAGAGCTGGGCAGAACTTCCCAAAGATTTGCTATTTTGTTGTTAAACAGTTGCACAACTTCTAATTAGAACTCCTTTATATCCAAGAAGGCCAATGGCATCTTGGCCTGCATCAAGAATAGTGTGGTCAGCAGGAGCAGGTAAGTCATTGTGCCCCTGTACTCTGCACTGGTTAGGCCATACCTTGAGTACTGTGTCCAGTTCAGGGCCCCTCAGTTTAAGAAGGACATTGAGACACTTGAACGTGTTCAGAGAAGGGCAACGAGGCTGGGGAGACGCCTCAAGCGCAAGCCCTACGAGGAGAGGCTGAGGGAGCTGGGGTTGTTTAGCCTGGAGAAGAGGAGGCTCAGGGGTGACCTCATTGCTCTCTACAACTACCTAAAGGGTGGTTGTAGCCAGGAAGGGGTTGGTCTCTTCTCTCAAGCAACCAGCACCAGAACAAGAGGACACAGTCTCAAGCTGCACCAGGGGAAGTTTAGGCTTGAGGTGAGGAGGAAATTCTTCACAGAGAGAGTCATTTGCCATTGGAATGGGCTGCTCAGCGAGGTGGTTGAGACACTGTCCCTGGAGGTATTCAAGAGGGGATTGGACATGGCACTTGGTGCCATGGTTTAGTCATGAGGTCTGTGGTGACAGGTTGGACTTGATGATCTTTGAGGTCTCTTCCAACCTTGATGATACTGTGATTATGGATGGAGAGAGAGCCAGAGAGGATGACAGGAGAGTCCTGAAGGTTTTCTCCCCTACTCATTCAGTCTTTTCTTCTATAAAGGATGTTGGCAGCAGGATGATTTCTTACCACCAAACAAAGAAATTGAAGCTGTGGAAAAAAAATTTTAAAATGGGGGGAAAGAACACCTACATAATTTAGAAATGAAAGGACTATCATATACAAATGTCAATAATTATCTTGGTAGAATAGAATAGAATAGAATAGACTAGAATAGACTAGACTAGAATAGACTAGAATAGACTAGAATAGACTAGAAAAGAATAGACTAGACTAGACTAGACTAGAATAGAATAGAATAGAATAGAATAGAATAGAATAGAATAGAATAGAATAGAATAGAATAGAATAGACCAGGTAGGAAGAGACCTTTGAGATCATCGAGTCGAACCTATCACCCAACACCATCTAATCAACTAAACCATGGCACCAAGTGCCTCATCCAGTCTCTTTTTAAGCACTTCCAATGATGGTCACTCCACCACCTCCCTGGGCAGCCCATTCCAATGGGCAATCACTCTCTCTATGAAGAATTTCTCCCTAGCATCCAGTCCAAACCTCCCCTGGTGCAGCTTGAGACTGTGTCCTCTTGTTCTGGTGCTGGTTGCCTGGGAAAAGAGACCAGTCCCCGCCTGTCTACAACCTCCCTTCAGGTAGTTGTGGAGAACATAATCTTTAAATGAAAATTGCATTGGAGTCTTTGGCAAAATAGATACTAGTGATGTTTTGCTTACTTTCACCCAACATGCTTCATAAAGCTGCCCTTTAAGACTCCTAGATTATTTTAAGCCATGTATTTGCAAAATGTTTAAAACAAGACAGATGTAGCTATAACAGTAGTAAAATACAAAACCAGAAAGGGGTAACAGGAAAAAAAAGATAACAGCTTTTGATTTTAGATAATCATTTGTTAACAATGAGCAAACCCAACATCTTAAATTACAAAGAAAACCAAAATAGACAAAGACATGGATGCGAATATCTTGTGATCTTTATAGGCACCAGTCCTGTTTTATTACACTGTCTTATATGTGCTTACTTTCCTTTTAGACTTGAAAATGAGCTACAAAAAGTTATGGAGCAGGAAGGTCATTCTGCCCCTGTACACCACACTGGTTAGGCCACACCTTGAGTACTATGTCCAGTTCTGGGCCCCTCAGTTTAAAAAAGATGTTGAATTGCTGGAACATGTCCAGAGAAGGGTAACAAAGTTGGTGAGGGGCTTGGAACACAAGCCTTATGAAGAGGGGCTGAAGAGCTGGGGTTGATTAGCCTGGAGAAAAGGAGGCTCAAGGGAGACCTTATTGTTGTCTACAACTACCTGAAGGGAGCTTGTAGACAGGTGGGGGCTGGACTCTTCTTCCAGGCAGCCAGCACCAGAACAAGAGGACACAGTCTCAAGCTGCACCAGGGGAGGTTCAGACTGGATGTTAGGAAGAAATTCTTCACAGAGAGAGTGATTGCCCATTGGAATGTGCTGCCTGGGGAGGTGGTGGAGTCACCGTCATTGGAGGTGTTTAGGAGGAAACTTGATGGGGTGCTTGGTTGCATGGTGTAGTCAATTAGGTGGTGTTGGATGATGGGTTGGACGCGATGATCATGAAGGTCTCTTCCAACCTGGTCTGGTCTATTCTATTCTATTCTATTCTATTCTATTCTATTCTATTCTATTCTATTCTAATGAAATGAGTTGGCTGCTCTTCTGCCCATCACTGATTTTTTTGCTGCTATCAGGTCTGACAGATTTTATGCTCAGAGTAAACTGACTTTTTTTAATTTAGAAACGTTCCTCTTCCTTCAGACTGTGACTTCTCAGATCTTGACTGACAAATAATTAGTGGGAAGCATGCAAAGTCGTTGTATCTCAGAAGAGAATTTGTTTACAAAACCTTTTTTAAAAGATCAGTTTAAATTGGACCTTGTAAAGTGTTCCTACTTATCAAGGTATTCAGTCATTTAGACAACTCAGAAGTAGCATGCCTTTGTGTTACCTGTTGTAATTATTATTTATTAGTATTGCAGCAGATCTTCACCATGAGAGTGGTGAAGCCCTGGAATGGGTTATCAGGGAGGTGGTTGAAACCCCATCCCTGGAGGTGTTTAAGACCAGGCTGGATGAGGCTCTGACTGGCCTGATCTAGTGCAGGGTGTCCCTGCCCATGGCAGGGGGCTGGAACTAGATGAACCTTGTGGTCCCTTCCAACCCTGATTGATACTATGATAATATGGTCCCTGGAGGCATCCTATACTTTCAACAAGTTAGTAATTGGAAAGCTTTTGGACACAAAATTTTTTAATTACCTAATTAGTTGGAAAGGAATGAAAGTATTTAATATTTCTGTTTGATACAAACAACAGAAATGTCCCCCATTTCAGGCAGTTTTCTGCAGAGAGAGTGAGGCAGTGGTAAAGGAGGCTCTGTAAGGTCACCTATTTCTCCAAGTATACTCTTCACAGAAAGCCTGAAGAGAGCAGAGGAACTCATTTCTGGCTCAAGGACCCTTGGGTTTGAGAACATTCCTCTGCTGCTCCTGATGCACACACATACTTTAGCTGCAGCGAACGTCACTGAAGTCAGCTGGGACACCAGTTAATGGTTATAAGGCAACTGCTGCCACTGCTCGTGTCATTTCTGTGACGCAGATGTAAGATCAACCCAGGAGACTTTTCCCAGGCCCTTTGGTTTCATGAACATAACATGATTAACTATGAAACTGTTGGCTGCTCTTCCATCAGAACTCTCTCTAATCTTCAGGCTTTTCGAAGCTTTCTGTCCACAGGCTTTAAGAAGGTTAAGTAAATTACTCAGTTATTGGCACAATAACTGAATCTATAGATGTGCTGGGGTCAGAGTGGCTGGAAAGCTGCCAGGTGGAAAGGGACCTGTGAGTACTGGTTGATAGTAGGCTGAACATGAGCCAGCAGTGTGCCCAGGTGGCCAAAAAGGCCAATGGCATCCTGGCCTGTATCAGGAATAGTGTGGTCAGCAGGAGCAGGGGAGACATTCTGCTCCTGTACTCAGCTCTGGTTAGGCCACACCTTGAGTCCTGTGTCCAGTTCTGGGCCCCTCAGTTTAGGCAAGATGTTGACTTGCTGGAACATGTCCAGGGAAGGGCAACAAAGCTGGTTAGGGGTTTGGAGCACAAGCCCTGTGAGGAGCAGTTGAGGGAGCTGGGATTGTTTAGCCTGGAGAAGAGGAGGCTCAGGGCAGACCTTATTGCTGTCTACAACTACCTGAAGCCAGGTGGGGGTTGGTCTCTTCTCCCAGGCAGCCAGCACCAGAACAAGAGGACACAGTCTCAAGCTGCAGCAGGGGAGCTTTAGGCTGGATGTTAAGAAGAAGTTCTTCCTAGAAAGAGTGATTGGCCATTGGAATGGGCTGCCTGGGGAGGTGGTGGAGTGACCATCTCTTGAAGTGTTTAAAAAGAGACTGGATGAGGCACTTAGTGGCATGGTTTAGTTGATTAGATGGTATTGGGTGATAGGTTGGACTTGATGATCTTGAAGGGCTTTTCCAACCTGGTTAATTCTCTAAGTTCTCTAAGTTCTGTAATGCAAGAGTACACTTGTGCTGCACACAGAGCTCATTTTGTGCAATCTTCACAGTATCACAGTATCTCCAAGGTTGGAAGAGACCTCAAAGATCATCGAGTCAAGATCATTGTGGGTCAAAAAAATGTGCAGAAAGCAGGAAATATTTCCTAAATATTAGCTAGAAACATTGCATATTAACTCATTAATAAGATGATTATGAAGTTTAATCTATCAGTTGGGATAGGAAAGACCTGTGTAGGTGAATACATTTTGCCCTTTATCTTGTTATTTCACTTCTTATTTTGTCCTATGAATGTTCTTTTAGGATGATTTGAATCAATATTTGCATGAATGAAAAGCAGATGGGTAAAATTGCCATCTTAGAAAAAGGTATTTACTTTAGTGTTGCAAGGTACACGATATCAGACAATCAAGCTGTTCAGTCCTACTTACTAGATAAGAGCCTATTTTCCATAGGAAAGCTTGTTTTACCAGCTCAGCTACACGTCTGCTCCCTTCTTTCTACATTATCTCTATCTAGCTGAATTGGCTATTGAGGAGAACATGGTCAAATAAATCAGAAATCATGAACAGGCCAACACTCACATGCAAAATTAACTTGCTTTGGCCAGCTGAGCATGTTTATCCAGTTAGGGAGCAGGAAAAGCACCATGTTTTACCTAGCCAAGCAAGAGTAAAGAACATGGCTCACATGCAAAGGATGTGCAATGAAACTATTCATTACTATTTTAGCAGCATCTGGAGACATCACTCAGGACTGAGACCGTGATGAGATGTAAAAACACCGAGCAAAAGACACTTTTGACTATCATGAGCTGACATCCTAATTAGACAAGGAAAGCAGATCAAGATACAAGGCTACACAGAAAACAAAACACGAGTGCAAGACAGTACTTATATTTCACTCCCAGGGACTGCAGACCTGGGTGAGGAAATGTAAGTGAAGACCTTTCTCCCAGGATCCCACAGCTAAATGTAAAGCTGCAGAGAGCTCTGCTCCTGAATCTTCAGTTTATGCTGTTCAGTTTATAAGAGTTTATGATGTTCTTCTTTTGGGCAGTATTGTTCTTTTAAAACTCCACTGTGGTAACCATGTGTGCACAAGCAAGCGACGTACGCATTCTCCTACTTCATTTTTCATTTTATCAGGGCTGCCACCAGAAAAAAAAAAAATATTAAAGCTGCCTTTAGAGCTTAGTCCAAAGGTATCATGAGTTCCAAATTATAAAAAGAGGTCTGAAAAGCCATGTGACTGCCAGAAGTGCCTGACACAAACCCTCCTCCCCCTTGCCCCCCAGAATAAAAACAACCCACAACAGTAACTACATCCATCAAATAGAGAGCTGGGATTGCTTAGCCTGGAGGGGAGGAGACTCAGGGGTGACTTTATTGCTCTATACATCTAACGAAGGGAGGATGTAGACAGGCAGAGGTTGGTCTCTTCTCCCAGGCAGCCAGTACCAGAACAAGAGGACACAGTCTCAGGATGCGCCAGGGCAGGTTTAGGCTGGATGTTAGGAAGAAGTTCTATACAGAGAGAGTGATTGCCCATTGGAATGGGCTGCCTGGGGAGGTGGTGGAGTCACCGTCATTGGAGGTGTTCAGGAGGAGACTTGATGGGGTGCTTGGTGCCATGGTTTAGTTGTTTAGGTGGGTTGGATTGGTTGATGGGTTGGACGCGATGATCTTGAAGGTCTCTTCCAACCTGGTTTATTCTATTGTATTCTATTGTAAATCAGATGGTGATTCAATATATGATCCAAATACAGCACATTCAATTGCCAGCTTAAATCTTATATGCCCATAAACTTCCCATCACATAAGCAGAGGAAACTGTCTCTTGGCAATGCACATAACAGTTTCTGCAGAATTCAAGTCTTGTTTTGCTAGTGCTGAGGTCACACATTATGATCTGGTTTAGATAACTTACCCATGAAACATCAATGTGAGCACTCACAATGAAGAAAAACATTGCTCCAGTTTGAGGTACACAACAAATGACTGTCACCAAGGAAGGACAAAGAGAAGGACAGCAGGTTCATTTGGTTACTCATCAAGATGTTAGTGTAATTATACATTGGGTTATTGCTGTGTTATTATGTCATTATTAAATTGAGTTTGGTTTTATGCTCTTGGATTTGACCCAAATCTGTGGGTATAACAATTGAATCAAATTACAAAATTAAATTAGGTAAATATAAATAAGTTTATTGTATTGTTATTGCTCCTCTTACCACATTAGAACTTTACTATCCATTGCCTGTTTTCCTTGCTTCCTAAACTGCATAGCTCTTTCTCAAAGTCATCTTCCACAGTATTTAAACCAAGGTCTTTAAGCCACAAAACCACTCATCTCCTCTGTGAGGCTCTACATTTAATAGGTGAAAGTTCTCAAAAATCTGACTTCTGTGTTTTTTTAAGGATGTGACAAATTGCTACAGACAAAAATGCTGTGATAGCACTAGATGTGTGGCTGAGGCTCGCTGGGTTTTCATGGCAGTGTCACATGCTGCAGGGTTGTCTCTGAATTGCTTATACAGTAATGGCAACAGAGATGTGGAACTCAGATTAGATGACTTATCTTTCTGAAGGATTTTTCTTCTGGGAAAAGCCTCTGAAGGCCTGATATGCAAAAAAAAAAAATACAAAGAGAAATCTGGTTAAAAATTAAAATGAAATATTGGTGGAGTGTTTTATCCCTCTGAAAGGGAGAGTGGAAAGACTGGGAATCAAGTTTTAAATCTTCACACTGAAAATGAATCAATTAAAGATCAGAGCAGAAACTGAGATCAGAATATCTGGATCAAATTCTGGTTAGAGAAGTTACAAGTTAAAAAAGAAATAATCTATTATGCAGGTATTATAATGGCATTGCATAAAATATTCAATTTATATTGTATACTTGTATACATAATGCCCAACTGTGCCTCCAGCTACAGTACTGCATAGCTGTCTAATGACTACTAGAAAGTCTGGAATCATACCAGTGCTATTCTCAGGAGTTAAGAATGAGCTGAGTAAACTACACTATATATATATACACACACACACACACATATATATATATATATATATATATACATACATACACTGATAACCTTTTCTAGACATGTTTGTAGACGTGCATTTCTTCTCTGTAATCATTATAGCACTGACTATAACGTTCATTTACAGCTATAAATTAGCAACATTGATGCCTTCTATTTGCAACACCCACATTTTCCTGTGATTCAGAGATATGCCAGCAAGCAAACTTAGCCACATGCAACTTGCATTGCAATATATCTCTACTACTGCATGTGTTTTTCTTTATCAATAAGAAAAGAATTTAAACACAGCTGTGCATATACCTACAGCATCAGCAGTGTCTTCCTCTTGTTAATTGAATTGCACAAAAGACATTTCTTGATTGCAAATATATAAAT
This sequence comes from Picus viridis, assembly GCA_033816785.1. Classification (NCBI taxonomy): domain Eukaryota; kingdom Metazoa; phylum Chordata; class Aves; order Piciformes; family Picidae; genus Picus; species Picus viridis. The sequence goes on along the minus strand of CM066578.1, from coordinate 38,659,952 downwards.
AAATAAAGTGTAATTTCTTTGACTAGCTATTCATTTGTTCCTCACATTTCTGTTTCTGCAGTTGTTTTTACCCCTGAGAAATCTTTTGAGAAGTGTTTTGGAGTTTGGGTTTGTTTTCTTGCATGTAAAGTCATTTGTTTTCTTTAATTTACAATTATTCAGAATACTCCACCTCTGTGTGTTCTCAAGCAGACAACCATTAAAAGAAAATGCATGATTCAGCTGTTAAATATTTAGAGTACTATGAGGGAGCCCCATGCATCCCTCCTGGGAAATTGTCTGTTGTCAACCAAAAAAAATTATGTAAGGGAACAGGAGCAGCTCCTTCAATACACTTTGTTACCTCAGATTATTGCTCCGGGCCAAGCAAGCTCAAGCAACACAATTCAGCTGCTTTGATGAAGGACAGATCTTCTCAAACTACCTCTTAAGTGCTGTCTTCTTAGCTCAAGAAAGCTTGAGTCCTCTATGATGCAACTTGAAAGGGGAGCTTGTGCATTGAGCTGGCCAGAATATGCTGACCTTTTTTGTGGATATCTTGAACTAGGGTGACATCAAGACAACCTCTGCCTTATAGTCTTGGCTTGAAAGTGAGCATTTGCAGACGCACAGCCATGCTTTCTGAAGGAATGAACAAATGTGGGTGATGTCACTGATTAAAAGAGACCACCACCTAATAGCTGAGTCCTAGGATTTTACAAACAGACAAACAAGCCAGGATTCAACCCAGACGTAATGCAGATCATGTGGCATGGATCATGTTCACGACTAGTCACCAAGACTTGGCCTGCAAAGACAAGCAGCTCTTTTGCCTGATATGTGAAATTAAGAGCAGCTAATGTACTAGCAGAATTATGGAAATTAAGAGCAACTAAGGGACTCAGATTAACAGCTCAAACAGAAGGCAAGGAGATTAATTTCTTTTCAATTCAAAAAGATTTTAACATAATCTCTTTTTTGAATACTAAGAAAATTGATAATAGAAAATGTGGTATGTATTTTAGAAAAAGAAGGGGAATATAAAATCAGGACAGAAAAACTTGATGAAGACTTTTCTCCCTGCAGCACTATAACAAAGACAAATGGTCGATAGTACGTGTCAGTGGCTGAGAACCATAGTCCCCTTGTCTCTTGGGATCTGTCCACTCTATGCCACATGACACAGTCTCAGGCTGCACCAGGGCAGGTTTAGGCTGGATGTTAGGAAGAAGTTCTATACAGAGAGAGTGATTGCCCATTGGAATGGGCTGCCTGTGGAGGTGGTGGAGTCACCTTCATTGGAGGTGTTCAGGAGGAGACTTGATGGGGTGCTTGGTGCCATGGTTTAGTTGTTTAGGTGGGTTGGATTGGTTGATGGGTTGGACACGATGATCTTGAAGGTCTCTTTCAACCTGGTGTATTGTATTGTATGATGCCCACTGGTTATATGTCCATGCCACATGAGAGGAGAGTGGCCATGTGATCATGTGCACCTCTTCTAAAAAGAACCAATTTGCAGCAGGACTGTCTCTGTCATAGCTTGCAAAAGCCTTTAAAAGGGATATTGGCAGTTCTACCTTCTGCAGTTACTCTTGTGCTTCATATTCTTGGAATATTCTCCAGGCAGGGGTACATTGTGAAGCAGAGCTCATGAAGTTATTATTATTAATGGAATTAACCACTGCACTCTGGATAGCAGCAAAAACTGACCCAGCTGTATGTTTTCTTACCAAACAAGGCTCTGGTTTTGAATGCTACAGTGAATGAGAGCAACAGATAACAGGCAGCAAAACTGATTGAGTAAAAGCCAGTGAAAATGTGAAAAAATAATTAGGAAATGTTGAAGTTATGCAGTGACAGAGTTACAAGTTATATGCACCTTTTAAAGCATCCGTGGATTCCCTGTAATCTTAGATTTCAGAGCTCAGTAGAACACCTTTGTCACTAAATTGAAGGGAGAAATTATGGAGGATACACCAGGGCAATTTGGGACAAATCAGGGGAGGGTGGCAGGAAAAAAAAAAAATAGAGGGAAGGAAGAAACATAAAATTGTGGAAGTGACATAATGGGAGAAGGAGACCATCAGTACATATGACCAAAAGAATATGTTGAGGGCAGTATTTTTTACACTTGCAGGAGCATGAAATGACAATTACCACCACTGATGTAGGATCTTCATGAGCCCTGGAGCAAAAACATTACCTATAGAATTATGTAGACCACTGCTGACCTGTAGGAAAGAGTTGCCTCCAGAATAGAATAGAATAGAATAGAATAGAATAGAATAGAATAGAATAGAATAGAATAGAATAGAATAGAATGGAATGGAATGGAATGGAATGGAATGGAATGGAATGGAATGGAATGGAATGGAATGGAATGGAATGGAATGGAATTGAATTGACCAGGTTGGAAGAAACCTTTGAGATCATCGAGTCCAACCTACCATCCAGTACTACCTAATCAACTAAACCATGACACCAAGCATGCCATCAAGTCTCTTCCTAAACACCTCCAGTGATGGTGACTCCACTACCTCCCTGGGCAGCCCATTCCAATGGCAAATCACTCTTTCTATGAAGAACTTCTTCCTAACATCCAGCCTAAACCTCCCCTGACACAGCTTGAGACTGTGTCCTCTTGTTCTGGTGCTGCTTGCCTGGGAGAAGAGACCAACCCCCCACCTGTCTACAACCTCCGTTCAGGTAGCTGTAGACAGCAATAAGGTCTGTCCTGAGCCCCCTCTTCTCCAGGCTAAGCAACCCCAGCTCCCTCAGCTTCTCCTCATAGGAATTGTGCTCCAAACCCCTCACCAGCTCTTGAATATTGCTGCCTGGGAACCACAGCAGGTTAATATTGGGCTGAATGAGGTTATGTCTAGAGATGATACTACTGATTATAAACTCTGTGAGGGAATGTGGCAGACCATGCTAACCCTGAAACTCTGGTCTACAAGTGCCAGTGTAACTTCAGGTTCACACAGGGTGAGTAGAGGGCTGGGGAACAAGATTAAGAGATTGAATCTACAGAATTATTTATTATTCTCTGATGTTATAAACCAACATGTGAGAGCCAGCACATTCCAAACTGAAGTGCATTCATCACTATTGTTAGCAATGCTGATGAAAATAATTATTTGTGCTTCCAATAGGAGTGCAAATCACAGAAGAAAAAAATTACAAGTCCGGAAAACATGAGGATATTATAACGAATCTAGATTCATAAACCCCTTGTGAAGTAGGTACCCTTATCTGCACATTACAGAGGAGGAAACTTTGGCATGGAGAGATTGTGATTTGCCCAGGGCCAGGCAGGAAGCCCAGGGAGCAGCTGAATAGAGCCCCAAGCTCCTGAATGCCAACCCTCCACTTCAGTCACAAGATCATTTATTCTTTCTTTCATTTGATACTTTTAAAAAGAATTAAATTAGGCAAATTCATAGTTATAGGTTCAAAAGTAAATTTCATCATCTTCTAACCTAGGATGTTCAGATCTGCATGGGAACAGAAGTCTGGTATAAGAGGTTTTCTTTACTTTCTGTACGTGCCAGGAGTGCAAATGAGTTAGGAATCTTAAACATCAAACAGGGTAATCTTTCTAGATGTGTCCCGTATCAAGACTTAGGAGGGGGTGCTGGAACAGACACAACTTTTCCAGATGCATTTTATGCCCCAAGCATGAATGCTTTTATTTTTGTCTCTGGACTGATACACATATGCCAGAGAGGATGTGCTTTTTCACACAGGAGATCTGGTGAGCCTCACCACAGAACACATGGTCACTCTGTGCTTGTGGAAATTGTCTGGGGGCTGGATAAGCTCCAGATCCTTTCCACCAAGACAGGGCTCATCCTAATGAGTGAATTCTTTTCATCACTGAGCAATTTCTCAACAGGTGGAAATAGTTACTACTTCCCCTTTTTGTCTGCAGCCTAATCTGTCAGTGATTTTCAGAAAATTCTTATCAGCTCAGATTTCATGGGCAAGAAGGGGCAGAAAAAGTTCATCCTACTTGTGAAAGCCCTTCAGCATGGGCCTGAGACGGACACCCAGCTGCACAGCACCGCAAAGACCACCATCAACTCTGTTCAACCCCACAGCAGACAAGTAAGGAGTATCTCACATGTCTATCTCTGTCCATTCTCAGAGGAGACTGAAGCTAAGCAAGCTTGCACTCTGAGATCCACCATGATACAGACATTTGCCCTGCTTATTTTGCCTGCCAGCAGCATCAGACCACCAAGCATTCAAATCTTCAGGTTCCTGGAGTGCTGCACAGCACTGCATGTGGCAAATAATTGAAGCCAGGGTAGAGATATCACTATGTTGCATGCAGAGTAAGCTTGGACACACAAAGAGTACTAGTGGCAGAAGCATAAGTGCCTAGTGACTTCAAATGTTTCCAAGACTTAAGAGCAGCCAACAGAAAGAATGTAATTTTACATTAAATGGTCAAAAAATGGTTCTGATATCTAAGTCTTCTTGTTGATCTAACTAAATATTTCAACAGACCATTAGCAGAGCCATATCAGAGGCGGAAGAAAGGCTCTGTAGTGCAGCTCTTTGTTTTTCTTGTACACTTCTTACCTGAATTGATAATTTCATACATGTTTCTTCCTTTAAAATTCAGATCCAGTAATATCTTATTTGTATGGTTTTGCACCTAAAGTGTCTTGGTACTAGCTTCACATTCAGCCCTGGCTGAGTGATACCTGTGGTGGGCAGTGTTAGGTTTATAGTTGAACTCATTAATCTTAAAGGTCTTTTCCAACCTAAATAATCCTATAATTCTACAGTACTGCTTTCACAGCTGGCTACCAGCTAGGCAGAATATTCTTGGTCATAGTAGCATATGTTAGTATAAATGGGACCCATGCTTGGTGTAAGCCCTGTTCTAACCTAACACCACTGGTGACTGCTGACTGCTTGCTGTATCATTCCTATCAGTCAGCTTTATCACCCAGTGTTGTCAAACATGCTATCAGTGTGCTGCTCTGTCCACAGGATCCCTAAAATCAAGATAATCTGTGTATACCGTATTTCCCCCTCTTCTCCACATCTTTCACTGAAAAAGACTGTCAGGCTGGTTTGGCAGAGACTCAACTCCAGGACCTCGACCTCGATCTCTAATTTCAGTGGGCTATATCCAACCTCTATGAAATACCACTGAGCCTGGCAACATCTCTTGGAGGAGAATCTTGGCACTAGAATTCTATTTTTCACATCTGGTATTAGAATTTGGTTTGGCACAAGTGGACATTTATTTTTTAACACCCAACGTATATGGAAAACAGAGACAAGTGCTAAAGGTAATAGAAGGAGGCAAAATGAAGAGGTTCCTGTGAAGAATTATTCTGCCACACTGTAGCAACACCGGAGATGCCTCCCCACCAGCCCCAGGCCCTGCTGCAGACAGTCACATGTCACATGAGCCCTGGGGAGTAGGCATCCACATTCACTCAGAGACAAGTGGCATGCCAAAGAGACTTCCTGAAGCACCCAGGGGGTTGTGCTGGTATCACAAAGACAGCTCACAGGGCTGCATACATAGCTACTGCCTCATTTGACCTACCATAGCCTCAGATCAGCTGATAGCATTTCTGATCAGCAGAGAGGCTATCTTTAATCTTTCCTCCTTTGTGACCACGTATTAACCACATGAGCATGACCCTCAGCATCCCAAGCAGGAAAACATGACTGCAGTTGTCACTTGCCTAACTACTTCTTGTTTCTTCAGCAGTTTCACAGAGATCATCAGCAAAATCAGTTCCTTTCTCCTATTGCCAGTTACCCCATCTGCAGCAAGAATATTAATAATTCCCAATCTCACATTACTGTGCAGGATTTTCCTTCAGCTCTCCTCAAGCTCTTGTCAGTTCCTAATCTAATTGTCACCTCCAGATATTTTGCAGACAGCAGAAAAGAGAGCAGAATATTATCAAATCCATGAAGAACATTAAGACAGAAAACAAGATTTCAAAGTGAGGAAAAGGACATACCAGCAACAGCCTATGCAAGGAGCTGCTTTGAGGAGTAAAGGTTTACTCTCTTAACTGTTCTTAGTAGCTGTCAGAACTACTCACTGACTTACATGCCAGCCATTGTAAACATTTTTAGCTTGGTCCTGTGAAAACAAGCCCAGGATCATTTGATCTGCTTCATGAAAAGACTGCTAGATGCCTTTTCAGTGGAAGCAATAGTGATTAATGGCTGCCCTGGCCACTGTGACTGCTGCTGCAGTGATCAACATTCCTCATCTCCATGCTCCAACCCTTGGGCTGCATGGAGAAGCTGTGTGGAAGCTGTCTCTTGCAAGCTGTGATGGATTTAGGGGCTGTGGCACTCCCTGCTGTGGCAAATGAGGCAGAGGAAGAAAAATTATGCCAAGGAGAAAGCCAATCAGCCTCAAGGAATGCTGGCCCTGTTGAGCTGAGGAAAAGCTGGGAAAGGTAACTTGTATGGTCATCTCTATGAGAAGTTGTTGCCATGCTCTCTGACCTCAGGGCTTCCTTTACTTTACGAGGTCTGTGCCATCAGAAAGCCACACTGCAGCACTTAGGCATTGGCTGGCTTGCCATGATTTGAGCTGCAGAGAAGACTCCTTCAACCACGAAGGACAGTGCCTTGCTGCCACCAGGTTGTCCTGCACCAGTGAGTCATTCCTGAGTCATTTGTATCTGTGCCAGGAACATCCAGTCTTCTCTGAGGGAATATAGCAACCTTCCTGGCTGACACAGTGAGATTGACTGGCAAGGACAGGTGAGACATCAGTTTACATTTGTTCTCAGCAAGTTTTACTAAGTATTAAACCATCAGCACCTAGCAACAGTTTGGAGAGGGGTCTAAATTAGCTGCCCTTCCCTCCCTTAATGATTTTATTTTCCTTTTCCACTGACAAGGAAGGTCTCAGCTGCTGAAGTGTAGAGAAGCACTGGGAGAAGATGAGAAGCAGCTTTTGTCAGCTTCAAGGACTTTTGCTGCGGGATCAGTATTGGTATCACACAACGTTAATAATGCTTTGTAAGAAGTCTCAGGGGAACACGGATCTCCAGCACAACAAGCAGTACAGCCCAAGCTTTTTGTTCATCTCCTTCAAATGGATTTGTAAAACCTAAAATCACCCTTTGTGAACTTTCCTGCTGAAATACACCACTGACTTCTCAAAATAAAACCTCTGTTTGATGATGAATTCATCAGGATGGGCCAAAGTTGCCCCCATTTATGCTTGAAGGAACTTCTTATCAGTTCTGGAGTGATTTGACCAGGACTAGTACAGGTGAGAATGTAAAGTCACGTGCTTTGTTCTCAGTAAACCCCCTAAAAACCACTTTTTATGGATGGGCCAAGTCTAAACTGATGGCAGAGGGAGGACAGGCAAGTACATTTAGGGATATTTATTACCCTTTTATTTAGGGAATAGTGGTGAGATCTTCAGAATATATCCATATTCCTTTTGTGTTAGCTACTTTCTGACAGAGACATTTAAAATGTGTGCTCATCTGCCTTCTTTGACTGAAGATGTCTAGTATCTTTGTAACAAGAAGAAATTCAGACAAGGAGTGCATCCTGCTTTCCCCTCTACTTGATAACCAAACTAGAAGAGAATGCCAAAGAATACAAAATTTGGCAACTGCTTCAGAGGAGCTCCTCCCTGGAGGAAGAATTCAAGATTGTGGGGAGGTCAAGAAGCCTGTATAATACCATCAGAGTGTCCTTCACCAGGCCAGTGGTCCTCCAGTTGTCTAGTTGTCTGAAAGTATAATGCTCCTCTGCTCTGCAAAATAAGTATTTTTGATACTCCTCACTTGGTAGCCCTTAGTACATTAAATAAAAACAAAACAACCACAAACACACAAATAAACCAAACCTAACCAAAACAAACAAGCAAGCAAAGTGGTATCATAGAATCAGTCAGGGTTGGAAGGGACCACAAGGATCATCTACTTCCAACCCCCCTGCCATGGGCAGGGACACCCCACACTAGATCAGGCTGGCCAGAGCCTCATCCAGCCTGGTCTTAAACACCTCCAGGGATGGGGCCTCAACCATCTCCCTGGACAATCCATTCCAGGGCTTCACCACTTTCACGGTGAAGAACTTCCTCCTCACGTCCAGTCTGAATCTCCCCACCTGAGCCTGCAGTGTGCCCAGGCAGCCAAAAAAGGCCAATGGCATCCTGGCCTGCATCAGGAACAGTGTGGCCAGCAGGAGCAGGGAGGTCATTCTGCCCCCGTACACTGCACTGGATAGGCTGCACCTCAAGTACTGCATCCAGTTCTGGGTCCCTCAGTTTAGGAAGGATGTTGTCTTGCTGGAACGTGTCCAGAGAAGGGCAACAAAGTTGGTGAGGGGTTTGGAACACAAGCCCTATGAGGAAAGGCTGAGGGAGCTGGGGTTGCTTAGCCTGGAGGGGAGGAGACTGAGGGGTGACCTTATTGCTCTCTACAACTACCTGAAGGGAGGTTGTAGCCAGGCAGAGGTTGGCCTCTTCTCCCAGGCAGCCAGTACCAGAACAAGAGGACACAGTCTCAAGCTGCGCCAGGGCAGGTTTAGGCTGGATGTTAGGAAGAAGTTCTATACAGAGAGAGTGATTGCCCATTGGAATGGGCTGCCCGTGGAGGTGGTGGAGTCACCTTCATTGGAGGTGTTCAGGAGGAGACTTGATGGGGTGCTTGGTGCCATGGTTTAGTTGTTTAGGTGGGTTGGATTGGTTGATGGGTTGGACACGATGATCTTGAAGGTCTCTTTCAACCTGGTGTATTGTATTGTATTGTATTATTGTATCTTCATTCCATTCCCCCAGTCCTATCACTAGGAGAGGTGCTCCAGCCCTCTGCTTATCCTTGTGGCCCGTCTCTGGACACGTTCCAGCACGTCAATATTCCTCTTGTAATAGGGGCTCCAGAACTGGACACAGCACTCCAGGTGGGGTCTCACCAGAGCTGAGGAGAGGGGGAGAATCACCTCCCTTGACCTGCTGGCCACACTTCTCTTGATGCAGCCCAGGCTCTGATTGGCTTTCTGGGCTGCAAGTGCACATTGAGAGCTCACGTTGAGCTTCTCCTCCACCAGCACCCCCAAGTCTCTCTCCTCAGGGCAGCTTTCCAGCCAGTCACTGCCCAAGTAGAAATAAATGTTTTGGTGCTTTAGCAATATTCAGGAACACCTTACAATGATGCAGAGCAGAATGGGCCAAAATATCCTTTGCATATCCTCACCCATGGAAAGGGCTCCATCATTGGTAGCTGTGTGTTGCACATTAGCAAAACTTAGTAACACTGAGGATCCTCTCAGAGTTTCTTTCCTCACTTTTGTGTGTCTAAACATGTTGCCACTATTAGTTTACTACTGGGAAGTAAGAAAGATGATAGATTTGCTTTCAAAGGTGTGAAACAGGAGGAGATTGGTTCTGCATGTTCTGCATACAGGACAGGCAAGAATGTCACTTCAGAGCTATGATTCTACTTCACTGTTTTAATTAGTAGGTAATGCTCCATTTCATAATATGCTGCTCTCTGTGCTTCTGCCGTGTCTCTGGAAATCAGCCTGTTTTCACTCAGACTGCAAGAGTGCTTTCTCTGTGAAGCAATCACACCTTGCTGGAAAACTCACCTTGTAATCTTTGGGTATAACAGCAGTGAATTTCACATTCTACCTGGTGTGACTGAGATTTAGCTCTACACTCACTCCTAATCAGGCTATAAATACAGCATACCTGATGCTTTTACTTAAGCTACCCAAGCATAATAGCTTACATCACAGGGTCATTCAGGGAAGCTGTTGCTCAAGCCACCACATTCAGTCTTAAAAAGGTTTGTACTGATTTCTAGTCCCTTGGTAACACTGGCATGTGAGACCACTGTAAACCAACCACTGAGACATCATATTTTTTCATCTTTGGGGTTTTTTTTTTAAGGGAAAGGATTTTAATTTTTGTTTTAACTTGAACTGTCTACTGATAAAGGAAGATGAAAAGATAGCTGGTGCTGAATGCTTCCTCTGTCTGGTTAGTAAGCATTTACCCCACATCCCGCATTTCCCCACGTGGAGACATAAACATGGTGAATCATGCTTAGCCCTATGTAAATGCTAAAACTGAGCCTTTGATGAGGTTTTTTTCATGGTTTTTCCCTGTGGGAAAGTTCCTTAGACTCCTTCTGAGAGAAATAATGTTCTGTCTTGTGTTTCACTATTCAAGAGGACCTGCAATGGAGCACTTAAACCAGAACTGGCTAAAATAGTCTTAGAAACTTTTAAGAAGTTTGCTATTTTCTTCTGGTAGTTCTGCAAATCTAACATGTATTTGGTTAAGAAAGGAAAATGTCTGATCCCTGAGTGAATGGTACTTGCAGGCTTTCAGACTTTCCTGAGATGAAAGAACCAACCAGGGGACATCATATAGCACACAACTAATATTTAGCAACAAAAGATTTTACCTAACTGGAACACATAAGTACTTCACTACCTACTCATTTTGGTTTGAATATGCTACTGCTGTTGAACCAAAACTGTGGGTACAGGAAGATTAACTACCAGACAGGAAAAGTGGTCCCTGTAACATCTGTTTTCAGTCACACGGTGATGCCCTAAAGCAGTACGCAAGACCAAATGTTGAGGGATTTCTCTCTTAAGTATCAGCATGAAGAGAAGACCAGGCCCAGCTGCTAGCTGACACTCAGGTGGTGAAATAGCTGAGCATTGAATGGGCTGGAAAGAGGTTTTAGCTCAAAACTCCATCCAGTGAGCCAGGTAACACACTGCTTTGGGAGTACAGCAGAGGACAGGGACTGTTTAATGCAGAACAAAAAGATGAACATTCTAATGTAAAGGTAGTCATCTTTGCCAATAATTTAAGTAATGTCATTCCAGGCAACCCCATAGTTGCCTAAAATATGCCTTCTTCAACTGCTGTGCAGTAACCTTTGGAGTGCAAAACCCCCACTGCTTTCATTCCCTTGGCTCTGAGATGATGAAGAATTTATTAGAGGATCATCCCACACTGAAATGTCTGCTTCAGACTGGAAAGGACAACTGTCACCAGGTCACTGTACTGCCATGAAAATATCTGTGGAATGTATACAAATGTCAGGCTTCCTAAAGCTGTAAACTTGGAAACCCAACAAGAACAAAGTTTGGACCCTTACTCAGTGAACAGATTTGCTTTCTCGGGGCTGTCCATTTTCTGACACTTGATCAAGCTAGAGTTAGATATTTGTAGCAATTAAATGTCCTTCTTGAAACTGTTTTTCTTCAAAACAGAAGGATCTAATTTCCAAATAATGCAGTGGAAAATTAGATACCATATCATAGGGGCTCTGATGAAACAGTTAAATAAAGTTTTGCAGTCTCAGAGGCAAGATAAAAAGCAATTATCAAAAAGTCTTATTTCTTGAACAGTGGCTACACATGTCATCTGGCAAGGAAAAGACTAAGAAGAAAATAAGCCCTGCATAAATGTGATAAAGACCAAATGTAAGCCCATATGCCCTCACACACATTTTAGGCAGGTGCCTACAACAACAGATGATGAGATTGCCCATGAAGGCTCACAGCCCAATGGGTGCTAATTCCAGGTTCCACCATGAGGCTGACAATTTCTAAACCAAGATCCAAACTATTTCAGCCCTGTCCATAGCAAGGGGACTTCACTGCTTGCTTCACATTAGGGAATGTTTGCTTTGCATTGGGTACCAAATGACAGGCTTCGTCACTCAGGCTCTCATATCTATTTACATCCTGCTGCACAGGCACTGGGAAAATGCTCTTTCACATGGTTTTGGGACTGGTATTAGCAAAAAGACCATGAGTCAGAGCAGCAGTTCAGAAGGGTTATCCAGGCAGAGGCAACACTCTAAAAAAGCTCAGGAATAATTCCCCATAAGCTCTGTTACCTCATTTTGGGTGCAGTAGCAGGGCTGGCCTGGAACATTTGTTATGTCATCGCTGTAGGTGGCCCTCCCACCCACAGGTAATCTTCAATGTTACTCTTGAAGTTTACCAAGCTAAATGACACCTGCCTCATGTGGAGGTAGCCCACTCCAAAATAGATTTCTCAAAGAAGGCTTTGACCTGAGTGCTTCAGTGATTAAATACCTATAAATAGCTCAAGGCAATGAGACACAAATAAGCAATGACCTCCCCTCAGGAAACAGCAGCCCACTAACTTGATTCTTATCTGCAGCCTATTAGGCCTGGTAATGAGGTTGGGCATATGGTCATTTTAAATTTGGTATGTGATGTAGTGCACCTTTTTGGGATACCATAGCCTACAACAAGGACAAGAACTACTCCTTTAGATGTCCATGTGCATAGGACAGCCTCCCTCAGAACGCTGATAGCAATGCAGAAAACTGCTTATCAGATCATTGTCTTAAAAAAAAAAGAGTTAAAAAAAATGAAGAAGCCCTTACCCATGAGATGTCCTTTCAAGTGTGGGACTCCAGGCTTTTGGCTGACATCCCTTTTCTCGCTGACAACCCTTTTCTGGCTGACATCCTTTTTCTGGCTGACATCCTTTTTCTGGCTGACTTGCGTTCTACATGACTGCAGTAGCACATTGCGGTCCCACGGGACCTGCTTGTTACTCCTGTGTAAACTTTCCCCCTTCAGCAAGGGGGAACAGATTCACAGTGATAGAAGGTTGGGACATTCAGCATGCTTAAAATCATAAGCCTTTAAAAAAAATTTTTTTCTTCTTTTTTTCCCCCTTTTTTTCTTTTGATCCTATGTCAAAGAAATTAATCATGATTATAAAACATGTTTTTGATGGTTTCCGTGTTTGCCTTGTAGTACCCCCAAGTCAAATACTATTTAAATCCCCATCAGCTTGCAAAGATATGTAGAAGAGACAGGGTTCAGGAGGCTGGCAGTGAGCTAACTGTATCAGCTGCAGAATAGCCAGCTGCCACACGACCAGGACTGATCTACATGGATGAAGCAAGCTGTGGGCAGGTGCAGTTTCTGTATCTCAAGGGTTCCTTCCAGGCCAGCAGCCTGGGTGACCCAGCCCCTTTGGTGTGTGGTGTGCCAGGGCTGCTTGTAGCCACCCGTGGCTGCCTTCCCTAGTGCCTAGTTTCAGGGACGCTCTTACTGTCTTGCAGCAAGAGGGAAGGAGGGGCAGACCTCTGGGCATTACAGAGAGATTACAGGAGGGAGGAGAAGAGAGGAGATTAATTGCTTGGTGTTGCTTGCAGATGGATTTTGAAAGTGGCAGTTTCGTATTTATGACCTAAGTAGACCAACTGGTCTGACCTTTGTAATGACTTATAAAGTATTGTGTTCTGGATGTATTTTCTGTGCTAGATTAAAAAAGATAACTTGCCCTGGAATTCCTTCTTTGCCTCCTCCTGTGCAGGCAGGTCACCTGGGAGAGATGGCAGCTCATTTTTCTCCTTCCTGCTTCTTTACTCCTTTTTTCCACAAAAGCTGTGACTATTCATGTATGAGTTAAATGATGCTGGCATTATACTCAAGTGGTGTCACAGTGAATCAAGAGACCTTTTCAAACCACTTGAATTTTAAGGGGCCAGAAAGAGTGGATTTAATTAAATTATAAAAAGGAAAAGAAAAAAGTGAATAATAGATGAAAAGCAAAAACTGAAGAATCTAAGATCAGAGGAATATCATATATATGCCCATTTCAATGCAGATTTCTGTCCTGTGGCCCAGATACCCTGCTCCCTACAGATAGCGACAAAAGGTAAAAGTTATCAAAAGTGTAATGCAGAGTAAAAGTCAAATATAATTTCAAGTTGATGAACTTTAACAATAGCTTAACTACAGGTTGCATGTCTCTGAACTTAGAACTGCAGAAAATGGTGCTTGGGAAAAGATAAATGTACCTATGACAAACACGGGACTGGGACGGATCGGGTGCGTTGCACAGCAAAACCTCAGTCCCGTTGTTGAGCTGCCCCCTCGCAGGCCATAAACCTTCGGAGGAGCCCTCTGCTTGCTTACTCCCATTTACCACAAACTGCAGAATCCTTGTATCCTTTACAAAAAACTTGGAACCTACAATTAAAAGTAAAAAAACCCCCACACCATATCTCTCTGGTGCAATGGAAGAGAGTGGGCTCTGAGGATTTCACCACTGTTCCAGGGGCCAAACAATCACACAGGATTTATGATGGAAAAACCTGTGTTTGTTGACCCTTACTATATAGATTCCATTTCTGAAGTATAGCCTTTATATTTTTATATTATATATATATTATATATATAAAATATATATATACACTGTAATACTTTATTAATAATATATTATATTGTGATTTAAAAAAAAAATATATATATCACCATGTATATTGCATGTCTGCAACATATTTTATTCTGCCCTACTGAAGGAGTCCAAAATGCACTTTGGACCACATGCACATGACCAGAGTTCATACAAAAGTATCTTTTTTTATATATATACTGGGAAAAACAAAACAAGATAAAACAAAACAGAACAAAACAAACAAATGTGCTGTCCACTGAACAAAACAAGGCACTCTGAGCTGCAGATGAGAGGGAAAACACAAAGCAAAGCTTCAGTGAATTCATTAAATGTGGAAATGCAGTAGTGCAAGGGATATCTTCACTAGGAATCATTATTCTAAGAAGCATAAGGAGCAATGTGGCATTATTCACTATCACATTTATTTAGTTAAAGACAGAATTGCAACAACAGAGTAAGAAGCTAAAACACTTCAGTAGTTCGATGTATAAGCATAATGGCCTGTGTGCATGTGCATGTAACCCCAGCCACACGCATGCACTTAGTCACCCAGGTGTTCTGGACATCATGTACTTCTGTGGAATCAGAAATCTGCACTACATTCATACAGGCTGTAATAAGAGAGCTACACAAGGTAAATAAATACTGACATTTTTATGAGTGAACTTTTGTGAACCAGTATAAAACGGGAGCATGAGAGGAACTCATAAAAAGAGGGCAAAAGCCAAAGAACAGATAAGGATAAGACACTGATATGAGGCCTGCAACAGAGAATGAAATGCAAAAGCAAGCATGACTTTTATTTGACATATATTCAGAGGAACATCCATTAAAGCCGTGTATCTATTTTAGGATTCAGGAAACTAAAGCTTTGTCCCTGTGTTACAGTTATCTCCACTGCCTGTCTCTTGAGTTACATCCTCATTAAATTCTATTGAAATTGCATTATTCTTGTGCTCCAAAGGTATGCTTTGGAAATTCTTAGCTACTGTGCAGTATAGCTGAAACTGAATTATTTGTATGCAACACTGTAATTATGTTACAGCCAGGACTCTGATTTTGAATACAGTCTCTGCATGTAAAGATTTTACCACACAGAAAAAGGATGCCTGCAAAAATCAATGTCCACAGTTAGGGCTATGGAAAGCACTTCACAGGCACAGCTTCAAGTGAATGAAACTAGCAGTGCAAATGAATAGAATATTACAGTTAATTTCTAGTTAAACCAGGCTCACACTAAAGGCCAAAAAGACAGATTCCCCAGCAAAAATCCTGACAGGTCATGGCTACTGGTCAAACAGGTGTTCAAGTACAATAAAAGCTATTATAACATCACAGAATACAAACAAGAGCAGGATTCAAAAGCTTGCTTTTATCCTAAGACTGACCTACACCATTCTTGATGTGTCCCAGTTGTTTGTGGGGCCTCCAGAGATGAAGGTTCAGCAGTGTCCATTGGTTATTTGCTAACCTGGTGGCATTCAATTGCATACCACAAGTCTGTATAGTCAGACAAGGAAAGTTGTGCAATGTCATGTATATTTGGTAGCTAATTGGTCACCAGAAAAGGTTTGCTGGTGTTGAGCTGAACAGACACATGGGGAAACTACACAAAACTGCTATACCCACTTGGGAAAAGTGGAAATCCTGTGATTCTGGCAACCCTAAACATTACAAGATATTTTGATTGGGTTTAAAGAACATATGAGCAATGACCATTATCAATGGTGTCATTATAATTTAAGGTAATTTTTCTGTGTCCAATATGAATTGATGAACCTGCAACAAGTTTTATAAGTCTGGCTGGGTCATCAGGATATTTAAAACAATGTATGTCCTGCCAGTGCACAATTTCAGGCCGTTATAAAAGAGTATGGCATAATCATAAACTGAATCACTGGATAAACTATTGCTGTGCTCTCACATTGCCTGCAATTTTTCTGTTCATTAAAGCAATAGGAATATCATTGATGTCACCTTTGAACAACCACTTTTGAAAAGAAACTCTTATGGAGAATCATTTCTGCTGTCTTCAAAATCTGACAATCATGCAGATTCCTTTGGAAATTAATTACCACAGAATTACAGAATCAATAAGGTTGGAAAAGAACTTCGAGATCATCAAGTCCAACCTATCACCCAGCACCCCATGACTAACTAAGCCATGGCTTCAAGTGTCACATCCAACCTCATTTTTTAACACCTCCAGGGACAGTGACTCCACCACCTCCCTGGGCAGCACATTCCAACAGCCAATAACTCTTTTTGTGAAGAACTTTTTCCTCACCTCGAGCCTAAACTTCCCCTGGCACAGCTTGAGACTGTGTCCTCTTGTTCTGGTGCTGCTTGCCTGGGAGAAGAGACCAATCCCCACCTGGCTACAACCTCCCTTCATGTAGTTGTAGACAGCAATGAGGTCTGCCTTGAGTCTCCTCTTCTCCAGGTTAAGCAACCCCAGCTCCCTCAGACTCTCCTCATAGGGCTTGTGCTCGAGGCCTCTCATCAGCCTCACTGCCCTTCTCTGGACATGTTCAAGTGTCTCAATATCCTTCTTAAATTGAGGGGCCCAGAACTGGACACAGTATTTAAGGTGTGCCCTTCCAGTGCTGAGTACAGGGGCACAATGACTTCCCTGCTCCTGCTGGCCACACTGTTTGTGATGCAGGCCAGGATGCCATTGGCCTTCTTGGCCACCTGAGCACACTGCTGGCTCATGTTCAGCCAGCTGGTATAGTGGGAGATTGTTATTGCTTTTAAGCACTTGAATAGATGCATCTTCCTAAACCCTCCAAAAATAACAGCAGTAATAGGTGTGTTGGTTGTTTTTCCAGCTCACTGGTGGAAGTCCACAGCCCCGCTGACCCCAGTACAAACACACTCCAGCAAACACCAGCCCTGACACAACTTCTTTCCACAGTTCCTACTGGCTGCTCCAAGTCAGATTGCATGTATCCATCTCCAGTTTCTTCTCAACAACACTGAAAAGCGTGGGTGTATTTTTTGAGGAGGTGTGCCAAAACCAATTCTTGTGCTACCAGGTTGTCTCATTTCAGAAGGCTTCTGCGCTCAGCTCCTGTACTGCAAAAGTTAGAGCTAAACTTCTCACTACAACTCTGGGTATCAGTAGCAGGAAAATTCTCAGCCTGACCTTCTCTGACCTTCTTTTTTTAAAGCTTTTTTTGGGAGGGGGCAGGAGAGGTAGAAAACAAGGGCAAGATGGAGAGGATCTGACCTGTGGCTTTATTTCTCCTGAGGAAATCTCATGGCAAAGTGGGTATCCTAGAAACCTCCTGGCATGCTCCAAGTTCAAGGGCGTTCTTAAATCTCACTTTCCAGTTGTCTGCCAATAAATAGGTACAGACTCAGGCAATGCCACTCTGAGCTGTGTCTCCAAGCACTTACCATTTGTTTTGTCAGCATTTTTCTCTGGCTGTATTTACAGAGTTTTAAAAATAAATAAATGGAAAATATGGGAACCTGGCCAGTGAGTAGCTATGAACAGGTTTCTACCTCTCACCTACATTTGGTGAAGTGTGAAGAAGCAGACTGGAGAGAGAATAAGAGTCTATATTTAAAGACATAAAGCAATAAAGATAACATTTCTAACCTCAATAAATAGTCAAGAGGAATCTGTTCAGAAGGATGGGAACGGTGCAAAGAGCAAAGGGAAGTAGAGGGGCATAAACAGAGGATGTCACGCTACATCACCCTGAGCTGCTGGAGCTGCCCCTTCTAGTATCAGGCAGGACTAAATGTCAGCATGGGAGCAATACTGCAATGGTGCTAGCCCTCTTAAAAATCAAGCTCATAGGCATTCTATATCCAGCCACTGTTTTTTGTCTTGCTTGGTAACACTCAAGGCGACAGTTCTTTTTTTATTTCCCTCAACAAAAGCTGAATTGAGCAAATTATAATGACCTACTCTGAGTGTTCCTGCCTCACATACTGCCTGACTGGCTAAAGCTCGAGTAAGTTACCATAATACTGCAAACATGACATTGCAGTAACTCCCAGACCTTCAATTCCCTGGCCACTGTTGGCTTAGGAGGTCATCCAGGCCATGAACAGCTCGAGCCAGTGACCTCAATCATCTGTAGCACTGGGACAGCTCTGCTGCCAAGCGGCCCTGCGGCTGGCCTGGCTGGTCCCAGTGGGGATTGCTGGCAGCAGGATGCATGAGCAAGAAGCCTGCCTGTACCCTGGCTGCCCTCAGGGGCATCTTTGGGATCCTGGCACCTCACCCTGCAGATAGTTGACACTGGCCACTCTGTGTATTGTCACAGGGTGAACTCATAGCAAGCTTTCTGCCAAACAGCATTTGCAACCAGATTCATGAATATCAGTAGATGTTTTGCTTCACTTTGGGGTTTTGGGGTTTTTTTTTCTTCTTTTTTTTTTTTTTTTTCCTGGTAATTGATTGCAAATGTTAAAAGAAGGCTGTTTACAGCATATGGTAGGTCTTTTATTACCCTGCATGATTTTGGCTCAGCAAGAACTGTAAGCATCGGCTGTTTTTACAGCTCTACAAATGATTTTCAGTCTTGTGCTTTCTCTCCTGGTCTTACTCATCACTGTGACAGCAATTCCCATCACTGCTGTGGGATGCTTTTTTAGGAAGTGGGCACACAATGACACACTGGGAAAACAAAGAGTCAAACCTCATTTGGAGACACTCTATTTTATTCACCCTTTAGCATCAGGTCACGGAATCAGAGAATCATACAGTTCATTAGGTTGGAAAAGGCCTTTAAGATTATCGAATCCAACCATTAACCCAGCACTGCCAAGTCCACCACTAAACCATCTTCCTAAGCCATCAGGTTATGAGGGCAGCTCTTGTCCCTGGTCCATCCCCGCCTCGAGGGTCCCGAGCGGTTCCCTCCCGCCCCCTGCCGCTCGCCTCCGCCGCTGCACACCGAGCAGGGCTACCGGCTACTGGGCTACCAGACTGCCGAGTCGGGGCAATACCCGCCGCCGGCGGCTCGACCCGCCGAGCGCCGCCACACCGGCCGCCACATCCTGCCCCTGCTCTGTCCCCGGCGACCATCGGTACCCCTGCGTCAGGTCTGGGGGCTCACAGGAACGTTTTGGTGATGAGGAAGGGCTGGTACTCCCGAGCATCACTGCTCCTGCTGCCGCTTATAGGGCACGATTTTTCAGCAATGCAGCACAAGCGTGCATGTCTTATCCCGAATAAATGTGCAAGGAAAGGAAGAGAGAAGGTAGAAATTATTCACACATCCGGAAGGGAAATGGAAGAGTAACTCGTGAAGTTAAAAATACACTTCAGCAAAACATAGCAAGAGCCAATATGCCTTCTGCAAGCCCTAAAGGGAACTCAAGGTCAGGAGGAATCAATACCCAGCCTTGCTACAGAACAGCAGCTGATGTTGGAGGGGTTCCTCAACACTTTTCTATTGCAGCAATACAATGATAGCAACACTCTCAGCGGTCAGGATCAAGAAACTGTCTGGTACAGTACTCTTTTTCAAAACCCTCTAAAGCAAGATAAGTGAGATGCTTGCTCTCCAGGCAGGGTATTCTATAACCTTATTCTCCTGTGTTCTCCTTCTGAGATATTTGAATGCAAACACTAGATGGAAGAGAGATAAAGACCCTAAGAGCAGTCTGTTGTAATTCTACATTCCCCTCTTTTGAGGAACATGAAAGGGATGGCATTAAAATATTTATATGAAGTGTTAAATACTAATTATTTCAAGTAATAATAAACATAGTCAGACTGTCATAGTGAAAGGCCAAATGGAATTCTAGAAATAGAGAAAAGGCAGGAAAAAAATCTTGGCAAAACATTTTGTCAGTCTGTTCTCTGTCCAAAAGATAAAGCTCTCCTAAGAGTCACCATAAATGGCAATAAATACCACAGGTGCTAATATCTTTATGCTAAAAATCACTATTCGAACATTAAGAATGCAAAGCACATAAGCAAGGACCATTTTGGAAACTTTAACCCAAGCAATTAGAAAGTTGGTATGCAAGCTATGTGGGTTTGGACATAAATTTACAAACAAACACAGTTAAACTCTGGTATACTTATTACTGCTGCTTGCAGTCGTAGCCAGCATAGCAATCCAATGTGGAATATCTCTGTCCCTCTGCACGAACCTTGGATGATATCCGGAGATGGGTGAGTGCTTCTCATTTATCAAGTTAATATGCTAAAGGAGCTTGTCTTTTGACATGCTCAGTGTGGAACAAATGTTGCCTTCAAGTCTAAAGGCTGAGTACTGGCGAAATGCACTTGGACTCCAAATGAGCTGGGTAAATAAAACATTCAGGTGATTCAAATCTGTTACAGTCAGACTGTGCACTCTAAAGTAGTAGCAGTTTGGACATTTCCTTGTAGGGTGGGGTTATTGAAAATGGTCTAGACTATACAGGCCAGGCATCCTGGCCTGTATCAGGAATAGTGTGGCCAGCAGGAGCAGGGATGTCATTTTTCCCCTGTACACAGCACTGGCTAGGCCACACCTTGAGTACTGTATCCAGTTCTGAGCCCCTCAGTTTAGGAAAGATAATGACTTGCTGGAATGTGTCCAGAGAAGGGCAACAAAGCTGGGGAGGGGGTCGGAGCACAAGCCCTGTGAGGAGAGGCTGAGGGAGCTGGGGCTGCTGAGCCTGGAGAAGAGGTAGGGGTTGGTCTCTTCTCCCAGGCAAGCAGCACCAGAACAAGAGGACACAGTCTCAAGCTGTGCCAGGGGAGGCTTAGGCTGGATGTTATGAAGAAGTTCTTCATTGAAAGAGTGATTGGTCATTGGAATGGGCTGCCCAGGGAGGTGGTGGAGTCACCATCACTGGAGGTGTTTAGGAAGAGACTGGATGGGATGCTTGGTGCCATGGTTTAGTTGATTGGATAGTGTTGGATGATAGGTTGGACTCGATGATCTCAAAGGTCTTTTCCAACCTGGTCAATTCAATTCAATTCAATTATTCTATTCTATTCTATTCTATTCTATTCTATTCTATTCTATTCTATTCTATTCTATTCTATATTCACTGAGTGAATACACTGACTTCAGATTATCTGAACAAATTCCATCTTGAATTCATGTTCACCTTGAATTCATGTTCAACCTATAATTTTTTTTTCTGAAATAGTATATCAGCAATATGTCTATAAGGTGCTTGGGCTAATTACCAGTCACCTATGTCCTACAACTATGGATAGAGAACAAAATCTTGAGGCAACCGAAGAAGAAAACGCAATCAAATATGGAAATAACTGTAGCAATTAAAAGAGGTCCCTTATTTGTACTTTTGCAAAAAAGTCAAGTATTGTAGTTATTATTTTCTTCTCAAAATCATGGCAATCTTGCTTCTAACGAGAACCTTAGACTTACTGATATTCTAATTCCTTATTTTTTCTAGAAAGAAAAAAAAAAAAAAAAAAAGAAAGTATGTTGTGCTTCATTATTTGTGCAACTACCGCAGGGGAACCTACTGGTTTTGGAACAAGCTGGTCAGTCAGTCTGGCTACATTCCTTGCAACAACTGACCTGAAGCCTTCCCCTTGACTATTTTACACTTACATCACTATAACATTTTGGAGCTTCATAGCCTGTGGCATCCATCCTGCCCTATTTCATCATTGCCTCTCAGGTCTAGACTATGTCCAAAGCCCTAAGGTCATGCCTGTCTGCCTTGCTGTGAGGTATACTCTCAATAAATGGAGGCTGGCTTAATCCAAGAGCTGAAGCATGCTCAGATTTGAAACTCTCTTGCAGGTTCAGCTGAAGAAGAATGATGAAGCATATCCATGTAAGAAAAAGGTCACACCAGTAACCCTGAGAGCAAGAAACAAATAGAAAATGTCCAAATAAAAACAGGGAGAAGCAGAACATGCCAGAACTAGTAGGCACATTTCTAATACTGAGGTTCATGTTTGATTCCTGAAGCATGAGTGCTAGAGAGACCTTTCTTCATAGTGCTTTTGTGGGTGGATTAGGGTTGGAAAACACTTCTTTTCTAAATTTTTTCTGTTGCAACAACATCCTCTGAAGTGATAGAGTGCTACAGGACGTGGCTCAACTCATAGAGGAGAGACGATGAAAACAGGTCTTATTTACTCATGGAAGTGAAAGCTGTGGGCTTCTCCCTTCCAGCACCTCACTGACACCACCAAGCCTTTGCACTATTCAGTCTCATCCTTGAGTCTTGTTAGTAAACTCAGGGATGAAAAACATTTCTTTGTTCCCTAAAATATCAAAGGAACTAGAGTTTTCCTTTCTCATTTCTATCATTATAACAAGCATTAAGTCAGCACAATAGGTGTTGGGCTTTCATGTCCTTAGGGCTGGTGGCACATGCACAAAATATTACTGTTATTGTTATTTTTACCATTTTTAGACATGCTTTGTTATGACTACAAAATGCCTATGAAAATAACAGATACTCAGTCTCATTTCTGTAACTGCTGAAGGGTCTCTCTTTGGAACCTCCCACAAAGCCTCATATGAGACAGGTAAGGTGAGGAAGAAGCACCAGGTGAGAGTTCTTAGCAGGAAAGGAAGAATCTAGACCAGCTTTATCCTAGTCCTGCTCCCACTGGGTTTGTGCTACACCAGGATCTTGTTGACTTTGATGGGACAGGAACCAAGCACCCAGACATGTTCCAGTCTTTCTGGCAGCCAAGAGTGTAACATATTTGGTACTAAATTGTACCAAGGAAAAGGCCTGGCAGTGTATGTAGCTTTCTTTTAAATATATTTAGCTTTTGTTGTTATTGAAAAGAAAATACTATAAACAAGTTTATCAAAACATACTGACTCATTCTCAGGTATTTGTGAAAGCACAGTCAAATGTCTTCAGGGCTCTTCCCTAGCTGCAAACCAAAAAAAAAATGAACTGGATTTTATTTTTAGTTTTTATTTGTGTTTTTATAGTTGGATGAAGGAAATCATGGATCTGGAACCTTCAAGGTGTTTTGGAGTGTATTAAGTTTGAAGCTAGGAGCTTACAGTTATTCGTACCAGTACAAAGAAATCCTCAGAGCTAACCAACACAAAGGTAACAGTAAAAAATACAGTGTCAAGTGCCTGTCCCATTCTTTCATATTTATCTTATTTTACAAATGTAAAAACTGTGATTCAGAGTGGCTAGAAGATGTCAATAGAATCATAAAATCATAGTATCAGTCAGGGTTGGAAGGGACCACAAGGATCATCTACTTCCAACCCCCTGCCATGGGCAGGGACACCTCACACTAGATCAGGCTGGCCAGAGCCTCATCCAGCCTAGTCTTAAACACCTCCAGGGATGGGGCCTCAACCACCTCCCTGGACAACCCATTCCAGGGCTTCACCACTCTCACAGTGAAGAACTTCCTCCTCATGTCCAGTATGAATGTCCCCACCTCCAACTCCATTCCATCTCCCCTAGTCCTATCACTACCTGATATAGAATCATAGAATCATAGTATCAGTCAGGGTTGGAAGGGACCACAAGGATCATCTACTTCCAATCCCCCTGCCATGGGCAGGGACACCCCACACTAGATCAGGCTGGCCAGAGCCTCGTCCAGCCTGGTCTTAAACACCTCCAGGGATGGGGCCTCAACCACCTCCCTGGATAACCCATGCCAGGGCTTCACCACTCTCATGGTGAAGAACTTCCTCTTCACATCTAGCCTGAATCTCCCCACCTCCAGCTTCATTCCATTCCCCCTAGTCCTACCACTACCTGACATTCTAAGAAGTCCCTCCCCAGCCTTCTTACAGGCCTCCTTCAGATACTGGAAGGCCACAATTAGGTCACCTCGGAGCCTTCTTTTGTCCAGACTGAACAGCCTCAACTCCCTCAGTCTGTCCTCATAGGAGAGGTGCTCCAGCCCTCTGATCATCCTCGTGGCCCTTCTCTGGACACGCTCCAGCATGTCCATATCCCTCTTGTAATGGGGGCTCCAGAACTGGATGCAGTACTCCAGGTGGAGTCTCACCAGAGCTGAGGAGGGGGAGAATCACCTCCCTTGACCTGCTGGCCACAATTCTCTTATAGAAGACCCAATAACCACAAAAGAGATCAAGAGGGAATAAAAATTAGTTGTTTTGGGTTCTAACTTGAAACAGAACGCTGCCTCTTAAACAAACAAAAAAATCACATTGTGAAAACCAAGAGATCACAAAGTTCAAATGACTGAGCCTCAGATTAGTAATACATACCCTCTGGTTCCCAGGTGTACCTGATTGCTCTTGATAAATCTAACTAGTGAAATAGATACACTGAAATATCTTGGTTGACCCTGTAATTTGGTTCCCAAAAGCCTGACATTGCAAATATTCTGCTGACATCATGGAGCATCCAATCCATGTAATTGCTGTGGGATAAAAACCAATAGAAGCAGGTGTTCAAATATATCTTGTGAAAAGCAATCATCTGATGTTAGGTGAAGATCAGTAGAGGTATGAGATAAGACAGAAAAAAGTTTACCCATTGATGGAAAACCTCACCAAAATGTCCTAAAAATTTCTCTCATGGCCCTCACTAGAGGTTTGGCACAGGCCTGAGGAATCCATCCTTATTTTTCACATGTCTCGATGCTTGTTGTTACAGGAGCCCATGTGCTCATGTGGTCATTGCCACAGATCTTTAGGAATCCAAGCAATGTGGATGAACTGAGGAAACTTATTTGTTCTTGATGTTCATCATTAAGTATTACTGTATCAGTAGTTTGTAATAGAATATGTAATTTGACCAAGTATTTTTTCACTTCCCCACACATGCCAGACAGTTCTAACCAGAACTTTCTACTTCAAAACATTATTTCCATACTCTATTCTGTACTGGTTTGGAAAGTATTCGTTGGCTAAACAGAACAGAGCAGTGATGCCTGCCAAGCATAACCTTCGTGACTGTAAACGAAGGCAACGCTCAGCTATCACTGACTGTTAACTCATAAATCAGCTGACGTGAGGCTGGAACATTGATCAGCAATTAAATGTCAAATTTAGAAATGCTTTTCTTCATGTTGTGTAAATGATCTGAGTATGGTAAAGTAATACTGATTCAGAAAGTCAAGCTAATTTAACAGGTATTCTTATAAAAAAAAAGAAGAAGAGAAGCTATACAGGTTATGCTAAACCACAAAGCTATGACATGTGACTGGCAGCTCTCTCTGGATGGATTGCAGAACAAAAAACCCCATAGAACTTATTGTTGTGTGCACTGAAGCAGCAGCATAAGGCTTCGGTGATTATATAGTCATCCAGTTATTCCATCACATACATTTAGCAGGTCCTCGGGTTGATAAATACCACAGATGACATTTCATAGGAGCATTGTCAGGCCAGGAAAATTTCACACACTGAATGTTAGCTTCTTGTAATTTTCCTCTAAAAAAAAAAAAAAAGGGGGGGGTGGGGGTGAGGAAAATAAAACCAAACAACTACCAATTCGTTGCTGTGTCCCTTTTGCTGATGACCTCCCACACCTGACCATGTGGTAGGAAAGAACTGACCAAGAAAGAAAACATTCTTGCTGGATCTGGACCTTGCTGCATGTCCCAAAAGAAATTGTAGCTCAACATTACCCAATACCCATATAACCTCACATAAGCCCTTTCCTGTTCAGTCACTTGACACAGTGCAGACACACAGCAGCACGAAAGAAGATGCATTGAACCTTGAAAGGAGATAAACAAATTGTTACAGCATGTGGTAACCAGCAACAGGATTTAGGACAGTAGGCTTCTGGAGAATGGTAACTGATGAGGTTTGGGGTTTTTTTTATTGTATCATATGACACCCCATAGAGACATCTTGCCTAAGAGATGGAGTAGAAATTAGTTTCCCCAGCATTTGTTCAGAGTTTGCATGTTTGTCTATTCCTCGGATAGGTGCAGGTCCTTGCTCTCTGCAAAGGGCTTAGTAATCAATCAAAGCAGGTATAGCTCCTGAGCAAGGACATAGAGAGATGCTTTCAGGCTGCTCTACAGCTAGCTTTGGTACACCTTTTGGTACCTGGTCCTGTGAGGACTTTCCTTAAAACCTACTTCACTCCACATCAGAAGGAATTTTCCAGCTCAGCCTGTTTCCCCTTGCTTGTCTCAAACCATATGAAATAGTCCAGAAAACCCACTGATTGATGGAGCAGACATGCATTTGTATCATCAGTATCTGAGTACAGTCTCCTAAAACATGCTCAGAGAACTAGTGCAATAGGAGAGTGTTGCAGTTCTTACTTTCCTACACAGAGAAATTAAAGTCCAGGTCTCCCCGAATATGGAGAAACCTAACCTCCGTTGATTTCTTTTGGGTTGAACAGGAAGTTATTGCTAAAAGAGAGAACACAGAACCCAGGCTAGGATTTTATCACTGACATCTTGCAGCTAATCCAATTATCCATCTTATTTTTACAGTACATTGAAGTCAATCACTTATGGTGGAACATTAGAATGTAACTTCGGGAGCACAGCAGCCAACTACCAGGGCATACCCACATTCATGAAGACCTATCAGGCTATTAAAATGCAGTTTCTGAAACTGAAGCCTGGCCTAGAAAACACTGAACTGCAATTTCCATGCACTGTCAGAACAAATCGATCAAAAGCAGCAGTTCAGGATCCCCACCTACCGTGAGGGACGAGAGAATAAACAGTGGTCCCACTTCACTAATCAGTCACCCCTCCACAAGCAGCTGGCAGTGCAAGCAGGACACTTAAGGGCAATTTGCAGAAAGATTATTTATTATTAATGAAATTCTGCAGCCTCTAAGGTAAGCAAGTGCTCCTCAAATGAAGGCTCTGGAACCGTGCCCCTTGCTTCCATCTGGGACTCTAAACAAAGAAATAATCCAGTGAAGATGGTTGCTTATACAAAACAAAACAAATCTGCTCTCCCTGAGAGAGATTTTGTAAGCCAAACAGGTATTTTCCATGGCTTTATGTGACTTACTGCGGCATGTTGGCACTAACCAAGAGGGTTTAATGCAATTTGTATCTGATCCAGATTCTTCTCATGGAAATGATTTTTGATGTGTTGTGCCTATCTTTAAATTCAGAGGTCCCTGGGAGATTGACTTTGTTCGACACAAACATAAATAGTATGGAAATTAAACCCTTCCTCTTGTAAGCTATTTTGCAGGTTGAGAGCCTCACACTGGTTCATTCATCTCTGATGTCAGACCTGCTTTGACATGCTGCTTAAGCATCACTCTCTGCTAATTAGCAGTATGCTCAATAAATTTACAATTTATCAGCTGTCAGGTGCATTAATTTGATGACACTGTCATCATACTCACAAAATCTAATTAATTTCATCGTTGCTTACAATAAAAAGAATACAGACAAATAGGTCATGGCAGAGGCAACATGCACATGGAACTGATTTCCCTTAAGTTTTCTCAAAAAAAAAAGAGAGAGCCCTACAGTCTTGCAGGAAAGTATCTTTGCTGTCTTCAGGTTAAATGAAATGAAAATACAATTATGGGGCTGAAGGCTGCAATGCAGAATATTGTATTGTTATTGGGAGCAATGCTAAGTGTCCCAGTGAAGCTCCAATAACATGCAAAGCCATTCACCTCCAGGTCTATGAGACAAAAATAGTCCAGACACCACCACAGTGAGCATGTCATTTGGTGAATATCTAGTAAGACAAAAGCTGGATGTGTTCCAGTCACTTCCAAATGAGACCTATGTGTAAAGCTGGTAGTTATAAATCTATTTTCATTTTCTGTCCAGAAAGGTAGCAAGATGAAAGAAGAGTGCAAAGACCTCTTCCATGGTCTTGGCAGACCCAGGGAGTACTGAGGAGAAGACTGGTCAGGGAAAGTGGTGAATTTCGGTTGGGTTGGAAGGGTAGGATAAGTGTTCATTTCAAGCCTTGCACACACACCATTCAAACTTTATGTTGCACAGCAAACCTGGTGTTCAAACCAGAGGCTCAGTGCTGCTCTCTGTATATGGTTTAGAATAGAATAGAATAGAATAGAATAGAATAGAATAGAATAGAATAGAATAGAATAGAATAGAATAGAATAGAATAGAATAGAATAGAATTAACCAGGTTGGGAAAGACCTTTGAGATCATTGAGTCCAACCTATCATCCAACACTATCTAATCAACTAAACCATGGCACCAAGTGCCTCATCCAGTCTCTTTTTAAACACTTTCAGTGATGGTGACTTCACCACCTCCCGGGCAGTCCATTCCAATGGCCAATCACTCTTTTTAGGAAGAATTTCTTCCTAACATCCAGCCTAAACCAACTCTGGTGCAGGTTGAGACTGTGTCCTCTTGTTCTGGTGCTGCTTGCCTGGGAGAAGAGACCAACCCCTACAAGGCTACAACCTCCTTTCAGGTAGTTGTAGACAGCAATAAGGTCTCCCCTGAGCCTCTTCCTCTCCAGGCTAAGCAAGCCCAGCTCCTCCTCTCCTCACAGGGCTTGTGCTCCGACCCCCTCCCCAGCTTTGTTGCCCTTCTGTGGACATGTTCCAGCAAGTCAACATCTTGCCTAAACTGAGGGGCCCAGAACTGGACACAGTAATCAAGGTGTGGCCTAACCAGTGCTGTGTACAGGGGCAGAATGACCTCCCTGCTCCTGCTGGCCACACTGTTCCTGATACAGGCTATACATAGACATACATATATCTATCTATATGTACACACATATATGTGTAGAGGTTTATATTTATGGTTGCACACAGGCCCAGAACAAGTGCAGCTGATGTATGGCAAGACCCCGAAGCAAATTGTAGAAAACTTTTTAAGAAGCTATGACAAAGAAAAGACCTTCTCACAAGCCACTTATTTTGCACTTTTCTTGAAAACTTTAAAGACTGCAACAATCTCACTTTAACATTCAAACTGGTAATCTCTTTTCCAGGCTGTTTTCTAGCAGTAACATTGCAGCTACAACTCAGACTAGTCTATTTGTCCAGAGAAACATCATCAGCAAAATGTTTCACCAACAACTGTACCAAACTGTCCCACAGTAACTACACTCTATGTCCTTTCCCTTGCCATGGGTGCACAAATTAACTCAAGCAACCCAAGGAATTGGAGGGATTTATTTTGTAGCTGTTAGGACTTGCCTCTCACATGAAGGAGATAATCTCCCAAGATTTACTCCTACGATGAGGTATTCCAATCATTCCATGGATTTCAGGATTAGTCATATATGCAGTACATTTTTTTTTAACCTGTTTTGAAATGTCAGGAGTGAGAGCTCTCAAAATTAACTGCTTGCGGGGCCAGTTCTGAAAGATTTGGCCTCAGCTAATACTTTCCTGTATGTTACACCACACAAAGCAACTGAACAACCTATTGCACTATTTGAAAGCGTCACTAGAAAAGTGCTGGGATGGGACAAATCAGCTTTGAATTTTGCAATGTGTTTTAAGGCCCTTTTCTGAACATCATCAGTGGCATGTGTCATTGACAGCATTTTCTATTCCTTTCCTCCTTTCAAACATAAGCACCCCTTTGTCAGAGGGCGTTGTGTGCTTAGGTTTCCTGTCAGTCCGTGGAGGGTTGGCTGAAGAAGCAGGATAAAGCATTTTCCTTTTGCCTCCAAGAACTTTGTGCTCACATCCTGGGTATTGTCTGAAGTGACATAAGACTTGAGTGACTTTCTACTGATATATACGTTTCTTGCATCAAATCAGTGAGCAAAGCCCACCATGAAATGAACAAGCCCAGAGGCCACATAGTTTTTTGTTTGTATAAATGGCAGGCAGTAACCAAACCAGCTGATCAGCTAAAAATTTGGCTGAAACTGGTTACAGACCTCTAGTTAAGGATTTCAGAGTAAAACATGAGAAACTGAGGAGTTTGATCCTCACTTCAACAGATTTTACACCAGAACAGTGTTGTTGTCCTCAGCCTTGGATATGATGCAAATCTAATGCAGGGTTCACTTCCTAAGTGAAGTTAAAGAGTGCAATGGGGCAGAAGAAAACCCAGGGAAAGTATCTAAATCCCTCCAAAATGTACTCAAAATTAATTATGTTTTTTAAAAAATTATTATTATTTTATTTTATATTATTTTTTAATAGGTAGCTTTCAAAATGACAGCTGCTGAAAATGTCTGGAAAGATTGAATTCCCTGTCTTCAGACAAAGAACCTGTCTTGGTTTGGCAGACCTGGCCAGGTGTATTTCCTCTTTCAACTATTTACATAGGAAACTGTGTCAAGGAGGCACCCCATGGGCTCAGGGGAGGTTTTGATTTTACTCAAATGATTCATGATGCTACAGTGCTATGTTCTCTTTGGACATTTGATGTTCATGGTGATGTAATTTTCATGTTTTGAATCATTGTGTCCTTTGTTTTCCCTTCTACCTGCTTGCTTTTGGGGTAGTCATCAAACAAGGAAAAAGGTCCTCTAAAGGAGTACTCTGAGTTCTCATAAAAAGATATTCTAATTGTCCAGGCACTTGCACAGCCCAGCCCTGATTATAATAACCTCAGGAGCAACCTTTGTGCCAGATATAGTTTATTAGGGAAACTTAAAGTGTTTAATCCACTCTGTAACTTGAATGAGGTCAATGTAAATATTCCACCTGGGCAAACAGCAAGGGAGGACATGCTGTTACAAAACTTGAACGAGTGATGCCAGAGCAAAAAGCTGAGCCCAGGGTAGTGTGACAGACTCCAAAGATTTCTAAGACTAAGTATTCACGTCAGTCATATCCCACTGACTGGTCACAATACCTACTTCTTTGCACACCACCTTCACACTCCACATTTGTGTTGCTGGTTCTTGCTGCACAGCACCATGGGCTCTCTCCTGCAACAGGACCTGTGGTGTCAGGCTGAGGTCTTTGGGAGAGGTGTTATCCAGGGCTGTGACAGTGAAGTCCAAGGGTTCAGGAGAAGCTGCAATGCAAGTTGCAACAAGGCCAGGGTCCTCCTGAAGGATCCATACCCTGGCATCACAGCTTCTCCTCATCTTGCCACCATTAGCTTTGGCCTTACCAGCATGTTTCATACTCTCAGAAACATCAGAACCTCAGCAATTTGAAGGCCATTTCACATATGCATACTGTTGAAAGAGCACATTAATCCAGACTGCTCCTCTGATTCTCTGCAAGCACAGGTTGAAAGCAATCCTCTCATTTTCACAAATCACATTTATTTCAAAAAGTGTGTTTTCAGTCTGAAATTTGAAACCTGTGGGTGAACATGTTACCAGTCCTGGTGCTGATTAAAAGCAAACCTCTCCTTCCATTTCTTTAGATCAGGAGAAGCAAAGCTGCTTTCTCATACTTGAGATCTCTTAGTTCCTCTCCCCCCCCCCCCCCCTTCTCTCTGATTTTGCCAGTGCCAATATTGCTTTGCAATGCTGTTTTGGCAGTGGTGAAGTAGCATATGCTAACAAAAATATTCATAATTTATTCTCAAGTATACCAACTAACCTTTCTTCTTCAGCCAAGGCAAAGAAACGGACAAATGTATTCAGGCTTCAGTTTTCAGTACTTTATTCACTGCACCTGAAATCAGCCGTACTTCACTTTTCTAAAAAGATCCATATCCTCTGGTTTTGCCACATGGTGCACTTTTGGATCACTGCAGTAGATGGTTAGAAATAATTCAGGAATATCCTCAGAAAACTGGATGATGTTTCTTCACTCCATGACCTCTTCTAGCTCATTTCTACCTTTGCAGGTTTTTTTCAGTGTGTCACAAGAGGAAAGATACTTCTTTTAGAAACTGGTGCATCTGGTCTTAGCGTCATGAATTGGCCACACTCACATGCAAAGATTTGGTACTCAGAGTTTGCAGAAAACCCAAAACCAAAGTCAGAAAAGGTATCAGAAGTTCTATTATTTACACATCAGCCTAACTTTTATGCACTGTTAGCTTTTTACCAGTTGCTTCCTACAGTGAAAGCAAAGAGACCCACGGTGGACCCCGAGGTTTCAAAAGGTATGTGTGCTTTGTGTCCAAGTATTGTCTGTCTAACAATGGAGCTATTCCACGGAAGCGGCAGAGCAGCAGCTTGTCTCCCCCAGCCTTTGTAGAACAAAGCAAGAAGCTTCTCAGGAGTCAGCTTTGTTGTTTTGCTGTTGTATAACGAGCTGTCATCCGGCCACAGGCGCCAGCGGCCGCAGCCCCCTTACGGGAGCATACAGTTCAAAAGCAGGGCTGGGTATTATGCAGCATAATTTGATGTGTCAAATGTCTTTATTACAAGCATTCCTGCAATGCTTGCTGTTAATACTCAGCAAAGAACGTGTATCAAACTTAGGACACAGGGAGGGACATGGGACAGTTCCTGGCAGCAGCCCTCACTTGCTCTGACAGAAACCATGATTTTCAGAGCCAGCATGTGAACTACCAAGAAAATCATTCAGCATGCTGCAATATTGATCTTCTCTGAACAACAGTGATAGCAACCAATAGCATTTGTCACTGACAATCCAGTCTTCCTCTTCTCTATACCCTCGGCAATCTCTTCTGAGGAGAGAAAACAAATAAATAAATAAAGGTTTGTGGCCAAATTAGGTTAGATGTGAGTTAAACTTACAGTAATTACAATGGTTTTATACTCTCTGTCCAAGTGGCTGCTTAGCTGCTGTTCTGCCTCTTGTAAACAATATGACACAACATCCCATGCAGTAAATGCTCAGTAAAATTCCTTCTGCTAGAGGTAACATACTGCACATATTACTGTGTTCAATGATCTCAGCATAGTTCAATGCTCATCAACATATTCTTAAAGGAATGAGAACAGGAAGAAAAAATCTGAAACCACAACCAAAACCAGTTGCTGGCAGTTAGGCCAAACCCTT
Source organism: Picus viridis (assembly GCA_033816785.1). Classification (NCBI taxonomy): domain Eukaryota; kingdom Metazoa; phylum Chordata; class Aves; order Piciformes; family Picidae; genus Picus; species Picus viridis. The sequence continues at coordinate 38,627,007 of CM066578.1, read as the reverse complement.
CTGGGAAACTATCAGTGCTTTCTTCTGCCTGTCTATTGCACAGGCACCATGGTAATAAGTGATTCAGATATATTTCTGATTAAATCAAAGAAAGATGACATTCTTCATAATAATGACACTCAGATGGACAGAATTGTTTTAAAAGCAGTCTGTTCATTCCTGTTTCTCACAATACCTGTGTGCATTTTGATTCACAGCTTAAAGCTCCAGGCTCCAACTAATCCTTTCAGAAATCAAATCACCATACCAGGCAATACTAGTGTTCATATAAATGAAAGAGCTTTGCTTTTTCATGAATCCATTGACTCATTCATCTTTCAAGTCTCCGCTCCAAACCTATTTCTTGTAGCAAACCCTCTGCCACTGGCATCCATGCATGAAGTCTACCATAACTCCCAACAAGAAACAAAATCAAGATACTTGTCTATACAAAAGAGAGAATGATCTTGTGGTTAAGATACTTTGCTTTCTAAAATACATATAGAGTCCCTCCTTTATGCATAGTCATGATTTCTGTGTGAGTTTCTACCATTTACCTTACCTCTTGCCTAGATTCTTCTTTCCCTAAAGAGCACGTTGTAATAACAGGGCTTTCAAACCATCCAGGGACAATGTAAGTGTTTGCTTCATTTTGACAATGGAAAGAACATTCACTAGTTTTAGCTGTGTATATGAGTAACCAGGTTACAGAAAGAGAGCTCTATACCAACTTTCTTAACCAAACTTTCCCTGAAGTATGTATGCTAAGAACGTTGGGCAAGCAAACACCAGCTGAGCAAGAAGACCAAGCTTTGTTATGGTAAGTAGATAGACACCACCCAAGGAAGGTAGCCCAAAGCAATGGGCAGCTGGATAGAAAACAAAGAAAATTCCTTCTTCATAAAGGAGCTCCTCCCCAGCAGCACACAAACACGCCTAAACTAGCTCTCTACAGTTCAAATAAAACCACCACAACCTTCCAATCTTCACTACCTAACAACAGGCTCCCTTACAGGGACTGCAACCTCTAACATAAGCATATATGACTCTCTGCTGTGGGATGATTCCCCTCCTTTCCTTAAAAGAGTAAGGAAAAAATCCCTAGTGAGCATGTAAAAGCATGTACCTTGCACACTGTTACACCACCTTCTATAACAGCACATTGTACCAGAGTACTGCCTAATCAGTTACTTAGTGAAAGATATCCTTCCTGGTACCAAATGGAAAACATGCACACTGTTTAAAATGAGCAAGCTCTCTCAGTGCTGTCCAGGAAATACACTTTGTCTAACCTGGTAACCCTACACAAAACAGCAAAAATGTGACCAAAAAAAGGTGTTCAGCAGTGGTAAAAGAGAAGGAAAGGAATTTTGAGGCCTTTACCCTTAGTTATTACACACTTCTCTTCAAACGGCACTGCTCCATGCACTTCCCTGACCATTAACACCCCTATACATGATTGGGAGCACTTGATGTAACCCCACATTATTCATACAAAAAGGTAAGAAAAACTCTCTTCAGAGAACTGCTCTGTCTGCTTGTAATAGCACTAGTCTCACCCACCATATTTTTAATCACTCTGATGTCTGCACCCGTGTGCTGCATGCCCCTGGGCTCAGGAACCTTATCTTACTGTTGATCTGCATAGACCCATGCACGCTGTCTATCTTTAAATAACAGAGGTAATTATTACTAGTAAATAATATATACTAGCTCATTTAAAATGAATCATGCTCTCCAGTCACCCTGGAGAACAAATAAAATAGGCAAAGCTACAAGGCATCACTTTAAAATACTTCTTATATAATTATGAAATTGCATTAGGCTGTGAGTCATGCCTGCAAATGCAGGGTTCATTGAGGGTAATTAAAATAAGTCACTATCTCCTCAAGGCAGTGACTCATAGGCTGCTGCCCATAGGAGAGTGCAGTGAAGTCAGGAAGAATCTCCTCTCTTCCCACTGGAAAAAAGAAACACAACACAATAGCAGCTTATTAAAGCAGTGGGTAGGACCAGTTTGCCCTTCAGGCAACATGTTTGGATTTTGATCCATGTTCAAGAAGTGAAATCAACTACATACTAACTCTGTATCTTACTTAGAACTATAGGAAAAAAGAAGGGGACTAAACACAACTGGAATATACCCAAATGTCATTTCCCTACATTAATTCTTTGTAGGCTTTCAAAAAAACTGTGTTCTGCATGTAGCAATATAGCAGTCCTCTAATCCAAACCTGCTAACAGTGAGGTGTCATACTCAGTAGGTATTCATGGATCATTCAGGGGTCCAGCAGGACTAGGGAAGTCATTCTGCCCCTGTACTGAGCACTGGTTAGGCCACACCATGAGTACTGTGTCCAGCTCTGGAGCCCTCGATTTAAGAAAGATGTTGAGTTGCTTGAATGTGTCCACAGAAGGGCAACAAAGCTGCTGAGGGGTTTGGAGCACAAGCCCTATGAGGGAGCTGGGGTTGTTTAGCCTGGAGAAGAAGAGGCTCAGAGGAGACCTTATTGCCATCTACAGCTACCTGAAGGGAGGTTGTAGACAGGTGGGGCTTGGTCTCTTCTCCCAGGCAAGCAGCACCAGAACAAGAGGACACAGTCTCAAGATGTGCCAGGGGAGGTTTAGGCTGGATGTCCGGAAGAAGTTCTTCCTAGAAAGAGTGATTGGCCATTGGAATGGGCTGCCCAGGGAGGTGGTGTAGTCACCATCACTGGGAGTGTTTAAAAATAGACTGGATGAGACACTTAGTGCCATGGTTTAGTTCATTAGATGGTGTTGGGTGATAGGTTGGACTTGATGATCTCGAAGGTCTTTTCCAACCTGGTTAATTCTGTATTCCGTACTTCATAATAGTCAAGGTGCAGCTGAGTTTGAACTCAGAGCCTGCAAAAGCTAGAAAGAGGAAATTAAGAGTGTTATGCTCCTTTGGTACTCCAAAAGGAATTCTAGGAAGGCAGCTGATGCCAACCTTTGTATCCATGTATATCTGCACAATAGCAGTTGATATTTTCAAATATTTTTTAAAAATACCCACAATTTGGCCAGGGCAGGCTGGAATAGCTCATGTAGTTTGGGAATTTGGTCCCCACAACATAAAGCTACTGGGAAAAATAGAATAGAATAGAATAGAATAGAATAGAATAGAATAGAATAGAATAGAATAGAATAGAATAGAATAGAATAGAATAGAATAGAATAGAATAGAATAGAATAGATTGGAAAAGACCTTTGAGATCATCAAGTCCAACCTATCATTCAACACCATCTAATCAACTAAATCAAGTGCCCCATCCAGTCTCTTCCTACAAATCTCCAGTTATGGTGACTCCACCACCTCCCTGAGCAGCCCATTCCAATGGCCAATCACTCTTTCTGTGAAGAGTTTCTTCCTAACACCTAGCCTAAACCTTCCCTGGTGCAGCTTGAGACTGTGTCCTCTTGTTCTGTCAGAGGTTACCTGGGAGAAGAGACAGTAGCTCTCTGTTTATCTCTGCCATGTCATTTCATCCTCTGCAGTTGGTGTCATGTGTTTTCTAGTATGTTTTGCTTTGCTAAACAATTAAAAAAAAAAAAAAAAAAAAAAAAAAGTATATCATTTTCATGAGCTCTTCAGCTCCTTTGATGTGAGAAAAGCCAGGCATCAAATGCATTTCTCATTGATATTCTTCTCAGAATCCCTTTCAGAAGGCTTCTGTCTACACGATGAGAATTAACTTAGGGGAAAAAAGAGTACCTTTTCAATAGATAAATTAATCTAAAATCTACCAATACTGGGAAATTTATTTCTTGGGAATACATGGTCAAGCTAATCACATTTTAAAAGAATTCTTTCTCATTATAAACCCCTTTGCAATAACACAGATGACAGCTGCAGGCTGGGGACAGAGTGGCTGGAAAGCAGCTGGGCAGAAAGACACCTGGGCATACTGGTTGACAGTAGGCTGAACATGAGCCTGCGGTGTGCCCAGGTGGCCAAGGCAGCTAGCAGCATCCCAGACTGTATCAGGAACAGTGTAGCCAGCAGGAGCAGGGAAGTCATTCTGACCCTGCACTCAGCACTGATTAGGCCACACCTTGAGTCCTGTGTCCAGTTCTGGGCCCCTCAGTTTAGGAAAGATGTTAAGTTGCTGGAATGTGTCCAGAGAAGGGCAACAAAGCTGATGAGGGGTTTGGAGCACAAATCCTATGAGGGAGCTGGGGTTGCTTAACCTGGAGAAGAGGAGGCTCAGGGAAGACCTCATTGCTGTCTGCAACTGCCTGAAGGGTGGTTCTAGCCAGGTGGGGGTCAGTCTTTTCTCCCAGGCAACCTGTGACAGAACAAGAGGACACAGTGTTCAAGTGGCACCAGGGAAGGTTTAGGCTGGATGTTAGAAAGAAATTCTTGGCAGAAAGAGTGATTGCCCATTGGAATGGGCTGTCCAGGGAGGTGGTGGACTCCCCATGACCTGGAAGCATTTAAAAAGAGACTGGATGAGGGACTTAGTGCCATGGTTTAGTTCATTAGATGGTGTTGGATGATAGGTTGGACTTCATAATCTCAAAGGTCTTTTCCAACCTGGTTAATTCTGTATTCTGTATTGATTGTAGGAATCTGTGACAGTTCAATATTAATTAACTGGCTTCTTCTCCTTAAAGCCTACCATCCCTGCCAAAGCATTCCAAAAGTTGTGCAGTATCAACAATGGATCCCATGCAGAGTATAACCTGGTATATGAGCCTAATCAGAGTTATTTTGTTAAGAAAGCTGCCAGAAATACTGAAGGAGGTGCAGAGCTAGTGGTGTTCAAATCATCTTAACTTAAAACAGTGCTTTTAACACTCACCTTCTCATTTAGGCTTTCCAGGAACATTTCAAATTTGGAGTGGTTGCTTCACCACTTTCTGTGTACCAAGGGGAATGTTGGCATACCATCCTGACAGGTCCCATTTGCATATAAAGCATGGCATTGTTCATTGTCCCCAGGGTCTTAAAGGCAGGGTGAAATTTATTTAGCAAGTGTTTCTTTTCAAGAAGTTTGACTGGAAATGTATTTATTTTCCTGATTGGGAACTGAGATTGGAACTGATACAGTCAGTCTGCTTTGGAATATGTATCCATGTTTGCAAATGTCCATGATGTATCACTGACTATTAGCCCCCTTTTGTAAATAATAGAAAAGTATTTGTAATTGTATTGGATCTGGCTGGGTCAGAGTTAACTTTCCTCATAGCTAACCCTAGCATTTATGGCTAGGTTGGTGTAGGTAACACACCAATGTTTTGGCTATTGCTGAGCAGCAGTGCTTGAAGAGCATCAAGGTTTTCTCCAGCCTTCCCCACCAAAGGCCAGTGAGCTGGAGATGGGCAATAAGTTGAGAAGGGACACAGCCAGGATAGCTGACCTTAACTGACCAAAGATGTTCCCTACCATATGATATGTTGCTTAGCAATAAAAATTAAGAGAAAAGGCTTTGGGGGAGAGAAGTGATGGTGAGGAATTAAAGCATTTATATTCCAAAGCAATAATAACACATACTGAGGTCTTTTTTCCCAGGAAATTGCTAGACATTGCCTACTGATGGAAAGTAAAGACTACCTCTCCTCCTTTTGCTTTGCTTCTGTGTACAGCCTTTGCTTTCCTCATTAAACTGCCTTTATTTCAACCCATGAGCTTGCCCATAGTATCTTCTCTCCCTGACCTTTGAGAAGGTGGAGTGAGTGACTTTGGGAGAATGGAGAGGTGGCTGGCATCCAGACAAGTCAACCCACTGCAGTAATATTCACTCACTTTTAACCTCCTACGCTTTGACTTGCCATAACTTTTAGTTCGTGTAGGAAGAACTGGAAGGTCTTTCATAGCTTATCATTATATCTGTCTATTCTTCATGCCTCATTCATACACTTTCTTATTGTTATTGTTCAGGTCTTCATGTGATAGAAGCTATAAGCTCACACCATTCATTAGGCGTGGTAGGAATCTATTAAATGGAAATGCCACGTTATCTTTTTGCCAGACCATTTTGAGCAGTGGCCTTTTTGTATAAAATGAGATTTTCATTTAAAAGCAGTGAGTCATAAACATGCAGAAGCACTATAAAAATCAGCATCACAAATAACCATCCCTAGTGAATAAATCCTGTGGACTGTTTCAGCAGAGGTGTAACTTTGGGGCACAGAAGTCCAGAAGGTCACACCAAAATCCTGTGATGTCTTGTTCTGTAAATTGTAATGACATTTATCAGTGGCAACTTTATTCAGTACCTCCTTCAGATAAGATTAGTCCACTCCCTTTTCCCTTCAAAATCATTTTAAGGGCATAACTAGACAGAACAAAGAAGCTTACTAAAATGTTCTTGGTTCTGTCCTTCTTTTTACATTTCCATACATGTACTGAAGCTGTCTGGAAAATAATTTAAATAATCTGTACTAGGGAACATTATTCTGCTCACAAGTGGGAAATCTTTGAAACTGGCTCTGTATGTCTAAAAGGAAGAGTCAGAATTCTGAATGCTTTGCCTTCCTGAAATATGGGCTGCATCAAGAGAATTGTGGCCAGCAGGTCAAGGAAGGAGATTCTCCCCCCTCTACTCAGCTCTGGTGAGACCCCACCTGGAGTACTGCATCCAGTTCTGGAACCCCTATTACAAGAGGATTATGGAGGTGCTGGAAGGTGTCCAGAGAAGGGCCACGAGGATGATCAGAGGGCTGGAGCACCTCTCCTATGAGGACAGACTGAAGGAGTTGGGGCTGTTCAGTCTGGACAAAAGAAGGCTCCGAGGTGACCTAATTGTGGCCTTCCAGTATCTGAAGGGGGCCTGTAAGAAGGCTGGGGAGGGACTTCTTAGGATATCAGGTAGTGATAGAACTAGGGGGAATGGAATGAAGCTGGAGGTGGGGAGATTCAGACTGGACATGAGGAGGAAGTTCTTCACCATGAGAATGGTGAAACCCTGGAATGGGTTGTCCAGGGAGATGGTTGAGGCCCCATCCCTGGAGGCGTTTAAGACCAGACTGGATGAAGCTCTGGCCAGCCTGATCTAGTGTGAGGTGTCCCTGCCCATGGCAGGGGTGTTGGAACTAGATGATCCTTGTGGTCCCTTCCAACCCTGACTGATTCTATGATTCTATGTTGGACTTATCTCTGTCCATCCTAAAAAACTCCCATTGTTTTTCCTCACTACTGGAACATCATAATTACTGGGGGGGGAAGAACAACCAAAGTTATTATTGTAGGATGAGGAACAAAAGTATGAATTATATATGCTTGTGCACTAAAGTAAGAGGCTGTTTGTAGTAGAACCATTATCTTATCTTTCCCACTCCTCAATTTCTATTTATGTTTCCGAGGCTCAAGGAGAGGAGAAAGTTCTTCACAGAAAGAGTAATTGGCCAGTGGAATGTGCTGCCCAGGCAGGTGGTGGAATCACCATCCCTGGAAGTGTTCAAAAAGGCTTGGACGTGGCCAAGCTTCATGGTTTAGTTGTCATGAGGTGTTAGGTATATTAGGTAATAGTTCAGACTTGATGATCTCTGAGGTCTTTTCCAACCTGGTTGATTCTGCGATTCTATATAAACTCCTAAATTTAGAGATCATGTCCCTACAATATCTATGGCACTAATGGATGGCACTAGAACAACAGTGCCATTGCTTATAAGGCTCATCCATAAGTCCTGGCAGCAAACCAGGCTTTACTCATCTTAGGTACAAAATTAGTTAGGACAGGTATGAAAAAAAGGAAATACCATTTATCAATACATCACTTTTATTGAATAAAAGTGTACTCTCAGATGTCTGAATTGTGTTTGAGGACTGCATTTAGTGCTGTTCTTAATGTTAACTAGTACTGCACTGAGCATTCAGGGCACATTGGTAAAGATACATGTGTTGATTTCCAAGACAAGGATTTTTGCTTCCAGCAGCAAAAGAAAACTCGAGGCTAGACCCTTACCAAAACACAATGAATGCAGTTTACAGAAGATTATAGCCTTTGAAGTATTTGTTGTAGTGCTGCAGGATAAACTGAAACCAGAACTTAAAGTTACTCTTGATTACATATAGCTTATTTCATGCAAGGAGTTAAAGGAAAAATTAGCCTGTTCCTACTTTGAGTTTGTATACATTAAGATAACTGTGGCTTGATAGGAATCATAGCAAGATCAATGTTTTAATTGTTATCATGTTCATTGGATTTTTCAATATAGTTTCCCAGGTGGTGTTATGCCTCAGACACTTTGGCAGGTGTTTGCAAACTGAGTGGCTCACAGAAGGCATAGGGTTGGAAGGGACCCTCAAAGGTCATCTTGTTCAAATCCCCTGCAATCAGCAGGGACATCTCCAACTATATCAGGCTCAGGCCACGTCAAATTTTACCTTGAATGTCTCCAGCGAAGGAGTCTCAAGCGCCTCTGGGTAACCTGTTCCAGTGTCTCAACACCCTCCTTGTGAATAACTTACTCCTGATATCCAACCTTTGCTCCAGTTTCAAACCATTGCCCCTCATCCTATTACTACAAACCCTTGAAAACAGCCCCTGACCAGATCTCCTGTAAGAGCCCTTCAGATACTGAAATGCTGCTCCAAGGTCTCCCTGGAGTCTTCTGTCCTCCAGGCTGAACAAATCCAACTCTGTCAGCCTGTCCCCATAGAGGAGGCACTCCAGGCAACTGATCATCTTTGTGGCCTCTTCTGGATTCTCTCTCCAGGTGAGGTCTCACCAGAGCAGAGCAGAATGGGAGAATAACCTCCTTTGATGTGCTGGCTACGCAGGGTAGTTTTCTGGGGGGAAGTTGTGCTTTAAATAGTTTCTGCGTCACGGGAAACATTTGCAACAACGTTTTCAAGCAGTGAAAGGAATGTTTGAAAGGCAGGCACACCGGCACTGAGACACATAATTACTTCTGCTCCTAGAGATTTGCAGCAGTACGGTTTGCAGTCATTGCTCTGAGAGGCACATGCCCAGGCTGAGATTGCTCATCACTTCTCTGTTTCTCTCATTCTTGGAGTAATTTTTTTTTCCTAGTAAACAGAAAGATTCAAGAGAAGAAACAAGTATTTTCCAGAATAGATAATTGTTTTGGTAAAAGGATGTCTCAGAAGGTTGGGACACCAGCTTGGGAAAGAAACAGCTCATGATAATAAAGGATAGTCTACAATATCACAAATGAAGAGAGTGAAGATGCATCAGGTTTTTGCCCCTTGTCAATAAAAAATCTAGGGCCTATCTAACAAAGGTTGTAGGAGTAAAAGAGCTACTTCTTTTTGCAGCAGGTGCTAGAACTGTGAAATTCACTGCCCAAAGAAGTCACAGAATCACAGAATCACCAAGGTTGGAAGAGACCTCAAAGATCATCAAGTCCAACCTGTCACCCAAGACCTCATGACTAAACCATGGCACCAAGTGCCACGTCCAATCCCCTCTGGAACACCTCCAGGAACGGTGACTCCACCACCTCCCTGGGAAGCCCATTCCAATGGCTAACAACTCTCTCAGTGAAGAACTTTCTCCTCACCTCAAGCCTAAACTTCCCCCGGTGCAGCTTGACACTGTGTCCTCTTGTTCTGGTGCTGGTTGCCTGGCAGAGGAGACCAACCCCCTCCTGGCTACAACCACCCTTCAGGTAGTGGCAGACAGCAATATGGTCTCCCCTGAGCCTCCTCTTCTCCAGGGTAAACAACCTCCCTCAGCCTCAGTCATGAAGACTCAGTTTAGCCAAGATCTTCAGGAAACCAGATGACTTCATTGAAAAGAAACTTGTTACTCTGAGGCCCTAACAAAGAAATTTATCTTGTTATTGCTGTTCCTGAAGCACCTGAAGCAGTGTCTTATGTCTAAGAGCAGACAGAAAATTATGTTTTACCCCCAGAGGAAGTAAAATAAAGATGCTTACCCACGGGATTGGAAAGAGTTGGAAGTAAAGGGAGTGCTATTCAAACTATATACAGAAATTACAAAATACCCAAATTCACATTCAGCCTCAGCCCAGTCCTTTGACCTGGGCTTATGACAACCTCTTTAAGACAAAAAAAAAAAACTTTTCAAGTCCTTCCTCACTTAGGCCAAAACCCCAGGCCCCAATCCCCTCCACACTTCTCTACCCCCGTTCCTCTGGGCCCCAACAGCACAGAAGATACTCGCTTTTCCCCAGCACACCAGGCCACTCAGGGCCAAAAACAAGAGGTAAGGTCTGGCCAGGAGAAGAGAGAATGAGAAGAAGGGCAGAACAAGCAGCAATGCTTGGTTTTCTAGAGATGCAGTGCTTATGGGAAATGAAATACAAACGATTACACTTTCCAGCGTGTATCTTTCGGACTGCCTAGACCTCATGGGAGACTTCTCTATGTTTTAGGACATCCCAGTGCCTTAAACCCAGGATGACAGTATTAAAGAAATGGTGGAGGGATAGATGGATCCTTTGATCCTTTGAACAGTTTCAGTGTTTTTATGCTGTATGTTCTTGGGACTGAACTTCCTAGGAATCTAGAAAGCTCCTGTGTCACTGAACTAAATGTCAAGAGTCCTTAAAAATGTTTTGGAAGCTGTTTACCAGCTTCAGCCAAGGCTGACAGCAGGAACAGCATTTCTGAAATATTGATGGTGTACAAGTTCTTTTAAAAATCAATGGCAGGAAGAAGAAACTGATCCAAATTATTCACAGAGTCACAGAATGTTTGAGGTTGGAAGAGACCTCTGGAGGTCAGCTTGTCCAACCACTGCTCAAGCTGGGCCACCTAGAATCAGTTGCCCAGGTCCTAGCAGAAGAGCCAAAAACTTAAGCATTCATCCATCAGACACCAAAGAAATAGTACAGAAGAGATACAAAAAAAAAAAAAAAAATTTGATAGATTTTACAGCTCAACAAACTTGTGTTTTATTGCAGAAATATTTGGGGTGACTGAGGTGACAGGAATGGTACCTTCAAAATGTGAATATAACTTTTTATCAGGCTGGAGTAGTTTTTAATCTATTTTTCTTGCCATAATTGCACTATGCCTTATGACTAAGATGTAAACTCCAGCTATAAATGACTCATAGCTCTCAAATTATATAATATATAATATATAATAATATATAGCAATTTATAATACCAAGTTATGAAAGCAATACATACACAATGCATTTAGACTGCAGCAGCAGCCAAATATTTGCTGTTTTGAATATACCTAAAAATACACACATCTGACCACAAAATCCATTCCTATTATAACAGTGCAAAATGGCATGATGGGCTTACAATAATTGGTATTTTCAGCTGCAGGTGGAGCTTTCAAACACCACATATCTGTCTTGGCCAATGAATTCTCCTGTCACAAAGAAACCAGAAGCTTTTCTCTCTGCCGCCATGTCCAGGATATTGTTGGTTACCTAATACTCACTCTCTTTTCCTTCGTGTATATATATATTTAACTTCAAAATGGGACTTGGGACATTTCAAGTATGAAGGGAACCATTTAAGTCCCTTTTTTATTCTCTGTCATGCCAAGGGGCAAAAATAATAGCCTTATGCAATGTTGCACCACGTTGCATAGGCTGATGTGGTATTACATAACACTGGCTAGGTACTGAAAGAAACGAATGTTTTCAACATACACACAAATAAGCCCTGAACGCAGGGATCCTTTCAGTGCCCTGAATGAGCACAATATAGACACTGTAAGCAATGAATCTGGCTTTCAGATGAACTAATCCAGACAGAAATGTAAGACCAGGGCTCCTGTTGTTCTCGCTTTGCCCAGGAGTGAACCAGGAAATGTTCCATTAAATCTCCCTTCAAAAGCATTGTAAAATAATGTCCTTTTTTTCAATGAAAAATTGCAGTGGTGGTGACTACACACCCTTTGATGATAACACTTTTATCTTCTATTTCAATTTCTGTCACAAAACCAATGTCAAAATTGAAATTCAAGGTTTGTCTGCACTCCTGTGGAAAAGCAAGGGATGTTCAAGAAGCAAGCTATAATCGTAGAATCATAGAATAGTCCAGCCTGGAAGGGACCTCCAAAGGTCATCTAGTTCAATCTCCCAGCAGTCTGCAGGAACACTCCCAACTAGACCAGGTTGTCCAGGGCCTCATCAAGCCTTACCTTGATTATCTCCATGGAAGGGGCCTCAACCACCTCCCTGGGCAATATTTTCCAATGCCCAACAATAAATGGTCAGTACTGGACCATTACCAAGCATCTGCATCTGTTCTCTGTATGTGTTAGCTCACTGATGATCAGGACATGCTAAGCTTCAGAGTGGTCAGCAGCTCAAGAGGTGATTCTGCCACTCTGCTCTGGTGAGACCTCATCTGGAGTACTGTGTCCATCCCTGGGGCTCCCAACATGAGACATGGACATGCTGAAGTGGGTCCAGAGGAGGGCCACAAAGATGATCAGAGGGCTGAAGCACCTCTGATATCAAGACAGGATGAAAGAATTAGGGCAGTTCAGTCTGGAGAAAGAGGGCTCCAGGGAGACTTTATAGCTACATTTCAGTATCTGAAGAGGACTTACAAAGTAGGCTGAAGAAGGGTTTGTAGAGATAGGGCAAGGGGAAATGGTTTTAAGCTACAGCAGGGTACATTTGTGTTGGACATTAGAAGGAGATTCTTCACAATGAGAGTGGTAAAATACTGAAACAGGTTGCCCAGGAATGTGCTTCAGGTCCTTGGACACATTCAAGATCAGATTTGATGTGGCCCTGGGCAGTATGATCGAGTTGGAGGTGTCCCTGCTGACTGCAGGGGCGTTGGACAAGATGACCTTTGAGGGTCCCTTCCAACCTAATGCAATCTGTGAGTCTGTGGTATAACAATATGTAACCAAATTTTGCCTGCTTCCTTAGTCTTTTGCAAACATTTTATTTTATACCTCAGTAAAAATAAAACAAACAAAACAACCCTGGCACTACAATGGAAAGGATTTTTCTCTATTACCTAAAACTACTTATGAGCATAATGTGCTAAACTCTATTACTCCAGACACAGCACAAGGAATATATTACTACTGTAACAGGGAGCCAGCTATGAGTACTGAATTGATTGCATCTATATGAATAAAGGTCTCTCAGAGAGCAGTAAAAGCATGACTTCAAAGTAAGATGGTTTCCAAGAATCAGGCATCAGATTTTGCTGAGAGAAAAGACTGAAAACGCTAGAAAGCAAAATTTTAAGCCAAAGGTAAGCCTGTATTTTGAAGCACATATCCTCCACAGGGTATTTTCACTAACTCATTAATGCAGTCATGATTAAAAAGAAAAAAAGATGGCAATATATCTGGCTGATGTTCTCATGGGAGGTTTGTATATTCAGATGCTTTAGTTGTCAGTTCCCTCTCCATTTTATGTCTTAAGTGCTCAGTTACTGATAAAACTAACATTCATTAGACTATGCAGTATGTAGTTAACACTCTGGTTTTAATCTTCTTCTGAATATTCAATAATTCTGCCAGTTAATTTCTGATAACTGCATCCTTTGTTTTTTTTTTTTTTTTTTTTTTTTTTTTTTTTTTTTTTAATCTTTAGAGCCCTAAATGTAAAAATTAGAAATTACTGAGAAAAATATCCAACAGTCACATTTCTACAACTGCCTGCGGGGAGGTTGTAGCCAGGTGGGGGCTGGTCTCTTCTCCCAGGCAACCAGCACTAGAACAGAAGGACACCAGTCTCAAGCTGTGCCAGGGGAGGTTTAGGCTGGATGTTAGGAAGAAGTTCTTCACAGAAAGAGGGATTGGCCATTGGAATGGGCTGCCCAGGGAGGTGGTGGAGTCACCATCACTGGAGGTGTTTAGGAAGAGACTGGATGGGATGCTTGGTGCCATGGTTTAATTGACTGGATAGCGTTGGATGATAGGTTGGACTCAATGATCTCGAAGGTCTTTTCCAACCTGGTTATTTCTATTCTATTCTATTCTATTCTATTCTATTCTATTCTATTCTATTCAATTCCATTCAATTCCATTGTATTCTATTCAATTCTATTCTATTCCATTCCATTCTATTCTATTCTATTCTATTCCAAGTCATCATTTTGTTATTAAAATCAGAACACAACTTTTGTTAGTGCAAAAATCACATATATACTGAACTATGGGAATATGCTGGATTTTAATGTCCTAATGAAGGACATCAATTCATTCGTCATTGGAATGGGCTGCCCAGGGAGGTGGTGGAATCACCGTCGCTGGAGGTGTTCAAGAGGGGATTGGATGTGGCACTTGGTGCCATGGTATAGTCATGCGGTCTTGGGTGATGGGTTGGACTCGATGATCTTTGAGGTCTCTTCCAACCTTGGTGATACTGTGATCATCATCAACCAACTGGAAACCAGTAATATTTCAATGTATTGGTTTTTTTTCATGTGGAGAATAATTATAAAGACAGTGAAAGTAAAGGGAAAATGCAATAAAAACTCTTGGTAGACAAGATGAAAATATGAGATAAAAATATTCTACCTCAGTTCTTCCTCTTGCTTGACACAGCAATATAATACAGCAAACAGAGAAACAGAGTAGCAGTAAATTTTTATGAGCAAAGTGGAAGAAACCTCATGAATATTCATCTAATTAGCCAATTTTAAATTGTTCGTCCATTGAATTTCCTAACATGTTCATGTTTCTTCCATGAGAACTTGAGGAAGATTTTTACATTATAATTTCAAGGGTAATTTTTACAGAAATAATGAGCAGCCATTCTCTAGTAACAATGAGTTCTGAAGGATTAGTGGAGAATGAAGTCACAGAAACATTCAGGTTGGAAAAGATGCTTGGAGTCACCACGTCCAATCAATAAACCTGCTCTACAAACTTCACCTATATCCCCAAGCACCATGTCTAAATGACCTTGAAAAACATCCAGGGTTGGTGACTCAACCACCTCCCTGGGCAGCCCATTCCAATGCCTGACCACTCTTTCTATGAAAAAAATGAATGCAAAAAAAGAAGGTTAGTTTAGAGAAACCATTAAAGAAGTTATGAAACATTACATGGAGATACTTTTTTTCCCCCATTACTTTGTGAAGCAAGCTATTACTGGTGCATTGCGTGTTTTATAAGATCTTTCCCCAACCACAGATTCATAGGATACCTTGGGTTGTGTGTTGGGTTAATGCCCTTTTCTGGAAACAAAAAACAAAGCAGGGAGGAGGGCTTGCTAGTACTTTGTACTCCCTCCAGGGTGTTCCCCCTCCCCCCACCCGGAGAAGCTGAGTCTGTTCCCCCCTCCCTGCCCAGCTAGGGTATAAAAAGCAGGGCACTGCAGCTATTAGCTTTCCTTTTGGCTCCTGCCTCTGCTGGATGAGAGCTACTGCAGCTGCCCTCCTGCTCCTCTGCCACGTGGTCGGGCCTCATCCTTCTCCCTGCTGCCTCCGCACCTCCTCAGAGAAAAGACTGTTTTTGTATTATTCTTTTTTTTGTCCCACTCCCATCCATCCTTGTCCTTGTGAACCTTTCCTGTTATCATTATATATATATATCTATATATTTATATATATAGATATATATATATCTTAAAGACAACTCTTTACCTCTCTACTTTCAAGCTGACTCCAAATTATTGTTTGGTGGATTTGCTCCCCTCTCTGTTGGGAGGGAGGAGGGGGAGTGGGGGAGAGATTCTCAGCCTTGCCTCCATCTGAGCTCTTAACTCCCAGTTAAGGCTCAAACCACCAAAGGGTGGAAGCAACCTGAAAGAGCATCCAGTTCCAACCCCCCTACCATGGGCAGGGAGTGGAAAGACAAAGAAAGATGCTTTGATAACAGCGGGAGAAAGATCTCTTGAAAGCGATATGTCAAGTTCTATTTCTCTCAACTATTTTCAGAATTACTTTCTATTTTGTCAGTATTCTGGATTCAGAAACAATAATGAAATGCAGCTGATTTCTGAGACCTTTTTTTTCCAAATAAAATTATTATTTACAAAAAAAAAAAAGAAAAAGTTAAAGGCTTGGGGCATGCTGGATGTTCAAAACAAAATTGTCAGTTAACCACTCTAAATAAGACTAATGCAGAGTATTTTCTCAGAAGGAAGTCCCACTAAATACACATAACCAAAAGCACCTTGATGTTAGAAACCTCCTCTGCTTACACATGTTGATGTTAAAGGAGCAGTGTAAGTATGTACATTGCAAAGAAATGATTAAAAAAAAGTTCTCCTCAAGTTTATCAGAGTTGATACAAACCAGGGAAGTCAGACTACAATGTCCTCTGGCTGCCATAGAAGTTAGCTCAGTTGATGGTTTCACTCATAAACCATTATAAATCTGTACATACACTACTTTATACTGAAACAAAGCCAAAGCAGCAGTGACACAATAGTGTACCTGAGAGCGATGGACTCAGTTTGATGGATGTCTCAAAGGCATCACAGTTTGCCTGTAAGATACAACTGCGAACTTTAACTGTTGAGTAGTGACAGCTGTCTCTTTTTGTGTCCCAGTCTGGGAATTCATCTTTAACTCTGAATCCCAGAGCAGAGAGGAGAAAGGTGATGTATAGACTCAAGTAACAGAAAAACAAGTTGAAAGGAAGCTAAAAATGTCACTGGTCCTTCCTATTTCACAGGGCATGGTAGGCATGCAATACATAGCTTGTTCCCTAGAGCCTTGTCCTGGTTTGAAGCCAGGCAGATCCTCTGTTGCCCCTAAAGGGGGCAAAAGAATGACACACAAATGGATTGCAGAAGTGATGGAAAGTTTCAATGGAAAAGCAGTAAGTGTTGTACAGAAATTACAAGCATAGTGGCAAAAGAAACCCAAAGCATACAGAGTCCCTTACAGCACATCCAAAAAACCTCCCAACTCTCCAACTCTTCCCTTCTCCCCACCTGAGGGTATACCCAAAATCCCCAGGGCTCTTTCTTCCACCCTCCACCCCCCCCACCCCACCCCCCCACCCCCCACCCCCCCACTAGGCTAGTCTCAGCTGGCCAGGTCTGAGACCATCCCTCCCCCTTCCCCTCCTGGCATTAGGTCTAGCCAGGCTTAAGAGGCTTTGAGATACTCCCCCACCGGACTTTGCAAATAAATGTATAGGGTGCAGGACACTATGGGTATGAAATACACTATTTCCTGTGTCCACCCACTGGGCTGGACACTCCGGACACAGGAGGTATAACCTATTTGACAGCAACAGTAGGCACCCAGCCTAAACTGCCACAAGCCTTTACCGGGGTTGTTCTTAGGGACTTCTTGGAGCTTCCAGCTATTTCCCATCCACTCTGCTCCAGCACTTTGCTATCATTTTGCAGAGAAAACAAAAAGTTGGGGGAGGGATGGATGAGTCCCCACTGAGAGCAGCTATTAGTTTCCTGCAGCTTCATGTACTCTCAGTGTCTGCAGATAAATCACACTAACACTGCATAAGTTGTCACAGTATCACAGTCTAAGATAGAAAACATGACTTTTGTTTTCAAAGAAATGAAAACCACTAGATCCTGAGGTGTCTTCAGCATATAGGTGAAAGTTGTCTCATGAGTCACTAGCAGTCTGTCATAGAAAAGAGAAAAATTGTTTCAGTAATTGTTACAGCTCACTGTGCCCAAAGACTAAAGTGATTCTGAGCCAAACCAATGCCTGTGCCCAAGAAGGACCCAAGAAGGCTCTTCTCAGTCTTTTGAAAGGCAGAAAGGAAAGTTATCCTTAATAAATGGCAAAATACTGGAAGCACAAGCCACAAGAAACACTGTGAATTAATGAGGAAAAACTGTAACACAGGACAGGAGAGAACAGCTCAGGATTTGGCTGATCCAGTTTTACACCAGCAGGGGTAACATCATATAAATGGGAGTATGAATGTATTTTGTTCCCTCTTTGCTTTCCCCATTACCTTTAGTTATAGGCTGCATGAATTATGTAGGGACTCAACAAGGCTGTGCAATTATAGCTGCAAAGATAAAAGCCAATTCAAAAGCTTGCAAACTTTTGTCACTCCTTATTTCCATCTTACTTTCTATTTATTGTAATAAATGTGGTAATATCTGAATCCTATGCAAAACAAGGCTGAGAAATCCCTGAGTACCAATCCCCGAACCAGCAAGGCAGTTACTTATGGGCCTGACTCTTACGTGCCCAGGTAGTCCCATTGAAGCTGGAGCAATTGCCTGAATGATAAGTACTAAGTACTAAGTACTAAGGTCTTCATGGGAAGTGAGATGCACCTTAGCAGTTGCCAGAGGACACACAGTAAATCTTACCTAATGCTACCTGCACACACGCTGCATTATTGTAGTGCATTGTAAATAGCTCAGCCACACACAGTGCTTGGTTGTGAACTGACAGGCTCATCACTGAAGGCATCAGAGGCCTGCTAAACCATGATGTACCACTGCCTCCCATACAAGACAGTGATGAACAGCTTTCATTTCAGTCACTTGCCATTTTGTGTCTGCCATAACGACAGCCATTGCACTGCTCTGAATGATAAAGGGACTACAGATCACAGTAATTAAAGATTTATAGTGGTGTAAATAATTAACACTCCCCCATTCCACTGTACACAAAAGTCATGTTTAGATGAATACAAAAGCAGCAGTAAGCTCATAGCAGGCAGCTGAAACCAATTCATCTATGACACATCTCAGAAGCCTCACATCCTCTTTCAAAAGAACATTTTTTGTTAGGTCAGGATATATTGGATGCAAAGAGATACACTGCATATTTAGTTCTTTTTTGTTTTTCAAAAGAATTAAGATGAACCTTATTCCAGAACTACTTATTAAAACCAGCCTGGTTTGTGTTTAGGCTCAGCAAATTATGTGCTGAGCTCTTCAGGTGCTAGAGACTATACCATGCCTCTAGTCCTGACATCAGCAATCTTACTGCCATTTGGGAACTTCATGATAGGAAAATTTATTTATTATTTTTTCCTCTTTGGAATTTAAGTGCTACTTTACTGGGTACCACTATTTTTTCCCCAATCATTATTTCCACCATAAAAATCATAATCACAAGTTTTGAATACAAACTCGTAGAAATCCTTAACACAAATGCAGGCCTCAATTTAGAGGCATGCATTGTTATGGCCCTGCTGGAATACTCATTTTGTTTCTACCATAAAAAAGATAGCTTTGATTCTCTTTAGATTGTACAGTGCACTCAAAACTCTGTTCCAAAAGCACAAAAAATGCCTGAATTAAAACATTAAGCTTGCAAAGAGCAGTACTTGGGAAAGATGAAAGCACACCAGAAATAAGGACGATGTGGTAACTTGAGTATAGATCCATTGCTCATGTGCATTATGGTAATGTCATTAGGTCATTAGCTGCTTGGTCACTTGCTCTTTATTTACAGACTTTCTTTCAGTCACTGCACATAAGGGACTTGTTCTGGTATGAATGAAATGTGCAATGAAAAAGGTTATTCTCTGCAGTTGCTCTGCCTCAGCAGCTGTGGAAGATGGAGCGTGAAAGGCGAAACTCAGAATTTCTGTCTCCTAGGAGATTTCAGAGTTTCAGGTGCTTCAAGTTGCAATTAGAAAGGAAAATAACAGTATCTCCTGCAAGATGGAAGTTCTGATGAGGTTTTGTTCTCTAAAAGGAAGAAAGACAGGTAATTTGTTTCAGAAACACATTCAGAGCTTGCAAGTTTCTGGTTCCACAAGCAACACACAAAAGTATTGCCTAGAAGCTTCTTGCACCCCGGCGCTCAGAACATGCCTTCAGCCTTCCTGCAAGAAAACAGTCTTGCAGGGCAGTGCAGCCCCTCAGCCTCCTGCCATAGACAGCACTCAAGGCCCTTGGGCACCTTGGATGGCCTATGCCATCATTAGACATGTCTCTGGTTCTAAAGCAAATTCCACCTTTGGTTTCCCTGGCCAGCTTATTTCTGTTGATATGCAGCTGCCTGCCCTACTTCATGCCCCATGGGTGTTAGGAAAGCCTAAGAAGAGACAAATAATTTCTCTTAGCTCCATCTCAGGGAAGGCTGCTTTGGAGCAATACATTTTCCTCTCCAAGGCTATCACTACGAGGAAGATGTGTTGCCTTTAAAAAGTGCACTTGAGTACTTGAGCTGCAAGGAGAGCTACTGGAACCAGTGGACAGTGTCCCCTACATTTTAGTAGCCTCAGGTCATTCTCTCACCCCTCACTACTATGCAAGGTTTGGTGAGGAGACATGTCTATGATGTCCTATACCTGAGACCAGGCAAATGAAAAGGTGTCTTCATGTACATGCATTTCTATGAGGCTAGAGAGAAGCAAAATGCACCATCCTCAGGGTCAAGGGGACAGCATTTGCCTGGGGTGCCAGGAAGGAATGCTGACAAGCCAAGGTTACATGGAGTCAGTGCCTGCCCTGGGCTGGCATTTCTTTCACAGAAGGGGTTGCATATTCTTGTAACTGGGCCAGAATGTCTGTGCCAAAATCTGCCTATTGAATAAACCTCCATGCTTCCTTCTAAACCAGTTTCATTCCAAGATAATTTTTTTACAGACAAGGAAACAATATTTTTGTGAGAGTCTCTTTGTACTATGGTTAGGGTTTGGGCTGGGATTTTTGTTGTTGTTGTTTGGGTTTTTTTAGTATTATTATTTTTTTGCTTTGTCTCCTTCTCCCTTCTTTTTCACAGCAGTGTGACCTGACCCTTGGTTGCTGGCAGCCACATGCCCAGCAGCACCCAGGAGGGCTTTGCATGCACTGGATGGGTCTCAGAGTATGCAGGAGTCATATTCATTTCTCTGGAGAGTTTCTTAAAGGCATTTGATTCCTGTGGCGTTAACTAGTTACTAAATAACAAAGATTCAGAGATTAGCGTTACCATACCTCCTCAGGGTTCAGCCAGACAGTGAGGGGGAGGAGAAAGGCAATAATGGGAGCTGCAGAGGACACTGAACCTGCAAGCACAAATTAAAAGACTGATTATTCACAAGGAGCTCAAGCTAAAAGTTAAGCTCAGCTGTTTTCTATGGTTGATACTGCTTCTCTCATTTCACAACCAATGGCTGCACAAGGTATTAAAACTGCCTTGCTGTCACAGTTTCACTTAAGCTTGTCACTGCTAATTTGCTGCATTACAGAATCATGGAATGATAGGTGTTGGAAGGGTCCTCTGGAAAGGGTCTAGTCCAGCCCCCTGTAACATGACTTTATCAGTGCTTTACTGGTGGAAGAGAACCAGGATTAAATAACTGTTAAGGAGAGGCTTTCCCTGTTTCCTCAAGACAATATTTTCAATCTAAATCACACTTCTAAAGAGCACTGGGTATCCTGAGCAGCAATGGCTCAGCTCTGCTTTTTAGAGGGTTGTGTTTGAATGTAGTCTCTCAGACATCATGCCAGTCAACGGGTACATGGGGCTCCCAGTCCTAAATATGCACAATGCAGGGCATGTGAAATGTCTGAAGAAAGAGCAGAAGTTTTTCTCATTTCAATTAGTGAACAAGAAAGAAAGAACAAAAAATCCCAATGAAGTAAGCTGATGTATCTTACTGTTTCCCTGAAGCTGAAATCTTCCATTCAAGAAACCTCTGGAGCAGTCTGCTGATTCTTTAAACCTTTCTTTGCATTTAAATACACTCAGATTATGGAATGTTCTTAATAGTAGCCTTCTGCAAAATGTTCAAATATTCATATAATGAGGAAAAATGTTTTAGTCCTCTGCAGTGGAACTTTAGGGGGTTTAAATGCTTGTTTTTCAGACACATTCACTCAATCTCTGCCTACATATTCACTCAGTTTCTGCCTTTAAGCACAATAGATGATCTCTTTTTGAAAGGATTGCAAAAAAACCTTTTTGAATGTAACAGATTCATACAGTGTTTTCCCTAGGGTCAGAGGATGAACCTTAGTAACACTCAGAACAAAAATGGCCTTGAGGGTTTTTCATTTTTGTTTGTAGAGCACATATGAAAAAGCAGCCTGTGTCAAGGGGCCTGAGAAACCCACTCCCAGGTTTTGCAGAGGGCCCCCGCCCCGGTTTCCTCTGGTACCTTCTGACAGCCTACAGAACTCTCAAATCAGCTCTGACTATGCAGAGCTCCAGCAAAGAGCAGGAGTTCATGCACAGCTGCTTGCTTTTCACTTGCCCACCTACATTTGTGTGTATTCAGAAACTTCTTCTCCCACTGTGTACTGATGCCTCTTTATCCTGTGCTGTGGATTGTGAGGAAGCAGCTTTGCAAGGGTATGAAAGCAGGAGTTATGGACTGTGACTATGATCTCATTGTTCTTGTACACATGCTTCATCTCCGCCACAGCATCCTTTCCAGAATATGAATGATTGTTAAAGAAAGGGACTTGGTGCACAGGGGTGTGATTTTCCCAAGTTTTTGCTGATTCATTTTATATCTATCTGAAGCAAGGAGGAGGAAAAACACCTTACAGAAACTGCAATACAAATTTCAAATAAAATAAACATATTTAGAACTCAGGATGCCTTTTTACATCCCATCTCACCTGTCAACATGAAAACAGAATTATTTTTTTCCACGTGGTGTTTCCCTAGCAATTCCTTAACAGAATTAGGGGTATCAGAAATTATGCAAGGAGTCTGTTGGTGATTCTGAGGGTAATCATGCAGATTGAGGATGTCTGAATAATTTGTGTAACCTCTGGTCTAGATTTCGCATTCTGGGTGCACATATTGTTAACTTCAGCCAAGCTCAGAATGTTGTGTTTTACTTGACAGACAACAATACCTCCTACCTACGCATTTTCAGAGACACATAGACAAATAACTAACTAACTAACTAAATCCATCCTCCTATAGAGGCATGTGGCTTCTCTTTGTCTGAGAGCTGGGCAAAAAATGTAAAGAAGCAGAAATATTTCAATGAGACATTCAAATATCAGCTGAATGATATTTGAATCATATCAGCCTGAAATCTTTCCATATGTATTTCCACCACCCATGGTGCCAAGAATTCCCCCAAAAGAGTCGTAAATACTGATGGCAAGGACTGAGAGATACCTTGCTGATTAGAGTCGGGTTTACATTGCCATCCATGGGTGGTTAAAGTTTTCACCATCCTGGAAGTTTTCTCCAGATCACTGATACAATACAATACACCAGGTTGAAAGAGACCTTCAAGATCATCGCGTCCAACCCATCAACCAATCCAACCCACCTAAACAACTAAACCATGCAACCAAGCACCCCATCAAATCTCCTCCTGAACACCTCCAATGAAGGTGACTCCACCATCTCCACGGGTAGCCCATTCCAATGGGCAATCACTCTCTCTGTATAGAACTTCTTAATACAATACAATACAATACACCAGGTTGGAAGAGACCTTCAAGATCATCGCATCCAACCCATCAAACAATCCAACCCACCCAACAACTAGACCATACAGCCAAGCACCCCATCAAGTCTTCTCCTGAACACCTCCAGTGAAGGTGACTCCACCACCTCCACGGGTAGCTGATTCCAATGGCCAATCACTCTCTCCGTGTAGAACTTCTTCCTAACATCCAGCCTAAACCTGCCCTGGCGCAGCCTGAGACTGTGTCCTCTTGTTCTGGTGCTGGCTGCCTGGGAGAAGAGGCCAACCTTTGCCTGGCTACAACCTCCCTTCAGGTAGTTGTAGAGAGCAAAAAGGTCACCCCTCAGTCTCCTCTTCTCCAGGCTAAGCAACCCCAGCTCACTCAGCCTTTCCTCATAGGGCTTGTGTTCCAAACCCCTTACCAGCTTTGTTTCCCTTCTCTGGACACGTTCCAGCAAGTCAACATCCTTCCTAAACTGAGGGGCCCAGAACTGGACACAGGACTCAAGGTGTGGCCTAACCAGTGCAGTGTACAGGGGCAGAATGACCTCCCTGCTCCTGCTGGCCACACTGTTCCTGATGCAGGCCAGGATGCCATTGGCCTTCTTGGCTGCCTGGGCACACTGCAGGCTCATGTTCAGCCTACAATCAACCAGTACCCCCAGGTCCCTCTCTGCCTGGCCGCTCTCCAGCCACTCTGACCCCAGCCTGTAGCACTGCCTGGGGTTGTTGTGGCCAATGTGCAGAACCCGGTACTTGGATGTGTTCAATCTCATGCCATTGGACTCTGCCCATCTGTCCAGCCTGTCGAGGTCCCTCTGCAAAGCCTCTCTGCCCTCCAGCAAATCAACTGCTGCCCCCAGCTTGGTGTCATCTGCAAATTTACTGATGATGGACTCAATGCCCTCATCCAGATCATCAATAAAGATGTTGAAGAGCATGGGGCCCAGTACTGATCCCTGGGGCACACCACTAGTGACAGGCCGCCAGCTGGATGTGGTGCCATTCACCATTACTCTCTGGGCTCGGCCCTCCAGCCAGTTCCTAACCCAACGCAGTGTGTTCCTGTCCAAGCCATGGGCTGCCATCTTGGCCAGGAGTTTGCTGTGGGGAACGGTGTCAAAGGCCTTGCTGAGGTCCAGGTAGACCACATCCACAGGCCTCCCCACATCCACCAGGCGGGTCACCTGATCATAGAAGGAGATCAGGTTGGTCAGGCAGGACCTGCCCCTCCTAAATCCATGCTGGCTAGGCCTGAGCCCCTGGTCATCCTGTAAGTGCTGTGTGATCGCACTCGAGATGAGCCGTTCCATAATCTTGCCTGGCACTGAGGTCAGGCTGACAGGCCTATAATTCCCTGGCTCATCCAACCGGCCCTTCTTGTGGATGGGCACCACGTTAGCCAGCTTCCAGTCTTCTGGGACCTCTCCAGTGAGCCAGGACTGCTGAAAAATGATGGAAAGTGGCTTGGACAGCTCATCTGTCAGCAATCTCAGCACCCTAGGATGGATCCCATCTGGTCCCATGGCCTTGTGGGGGTCCAAGCGGCTCAGTAGATCTCTAACTTCCTCTTGGAGCAGTGGGAAACTATGCAGCTCTCTGGCTCCTTCTGCCAGCTCTGCAGGCCAGCTGTCTGGAAGACGTTCTGCCCTGCTAGTGAAGACTGAGGCAAAGAAGGTGTTAAGTACCTCTGCCTTTTCCTCATTCTTTGTTACAACGTTCCCCTCCGTGTCAACCAAGGAGTGGAGGTTGTCCTTGCCCTTCTTCTTGCTATTGATGTATTTATAGAAGGACTTTTTGTTGTCCTTCACAGCAGAGGCCAGTCTAAGTTCTAAATGGGCTTTTGCCTCCCTAATTTTCTTCCTGCACAGCCTAGCAACATCCCTAAACATTCTGTAGGTTGCCTCCCCTTTCTTCCAAAGATAATACACCCTCTTTTTTTCCCTAAGTTCTATTAAAAGTTCATTGCCCATCCAGGCTGGCCGTCTGCCCCGGCGGCTCATCTTCCGGCACACCGGCACAGCCTGTTCTTGCACCTTCAATAGTTCTTCCTTGAAGTAGGTCCAGCTCTCCTGGACCCCTTTGTTTTTAAGGGCTGATTCCCAAGGAACCTTCTGAATTAGTTCCTTGAGTAGCCTGAAGTCTGCCCTCCTGAAGTCCAGAGTGGAGGTCTTCTTGCTCCCCCTCTTGGCTTGGCTGCATACTGAAAACTCTATTATGTCGTGGTCACTGGTGCCTAAACACCCTCCGACCACCACATCACCCACCAGCCCTTCCCTGTTGGTGAAGAGGAGGTCAAGCATAGCCTTACCCCTGGTAGGCTCACACAGCACCTGGGATAAGAAGCTGTCCTCCATGCACTCTAAGAACCTCCTAGACTGCCTCCTCTCTGCTGTGTTGAGATCCCAACAGATATCAGGCAGGTTGAAGTCACCCATGAGAATGAGGTCAGGTGATCTTGAGACAGCCTTAAGCTGCCTATAGAATGCCTCATCGACATCCTCCTCCTGGTTGGGTGGTCTATAACAGACGCCAACCAGGATGTCTACCCTGTTGGTCTTCCCTCTAATTCTCACCCACAAGCACTCAACCCTATCATCCCTGATCTCCATCTCAACAGCATCCAGTGCCTCCCTGACGTACAGGGCCACCCCTCCACCCCTTCTTCCTTGCCTGTCTCTCCTGAAGAGCCTGTAGCCATCAATTGCAGCGCTCCAGTCATGCGAGTCGTCCCACCACGTCTCTGTGATGGCTACTACATCATAACTTTCTTGCTGCAACAAGGCTTCCAGTTCCTCTTGTTTGTTACCCATGCTTCTTCCTAAGCTCCAGCCTAAACCTGCCCTGGCACAGCGTGAGGCTGTGTCCTCTTGTTCTGGTACTGGCTGTCTGGGAGAAGAGACCAACCTTTGATCAGGCAAACAGATCTGGCCAGCTCCTCGATTCATCCTGCAGGTGCCAACTAGACTCTTCCTTCACTACCATTTGTCTCACAGGTTCATGGACTCAATAGCACTTACAGAAGTGATGTAGTCAAGCAGCCTTCCTGCATCACCACTGTGCACTGTGTTATTGAACCCTTGCTACTGGATTATACTTCAGAGCCCTTTGAAATAACAGAGAGAAGCTCTTCAAAGAGCTTATCCCGAGATACATCTATGATTGACAGACCCTTCTTGTCTCACCCCATGCTTTTTTTGTTTGAAAACACATTGATTTTGTGACCCCTTATGGTTTTCAGTTAGGGACATTACATTGATGCAGCTTTCCTGAGACTAATGTGATCATCTCTTGTGTCGTCTTTATCTTCTTGACCATTTGAAAGATCATTCAGACAGGAAGGTATGAAAATGCCCTTTCCTTTCATCACAATGAAGTAGTTGTCAAGTTTTGAGCCACGAGCTGCCCAGGGCAAAAGGACAGAAAAGTTTTACACCTTCCCAGGTGTAAATTAAAAAAAAATGAATAATACATTTCTCCACAATGTATTGGACATTCAAATGGAAATTCTAGTTACAAATATGTACAAAAGTCATTCAGGTAAAAGGAATACACCTGGGTCTACCAGGCCAAAACCTTGCAGAAAACCTCGACTCAGCTTCATCAGGACCAAACTGCACCCCCACTACACTCAGGTCTGCCACAGGCCTTTTGGTGTAGCTAAAAATTCTCTGCCAGCCAAGGCCAAGAGAAAGCCATCTCCCCCACAGACTATGAGGTAACAATGCATGCATTCTGGCTGAAGAGCAGAGAGAGATAGATCTGGCTGTGCATTCCCTTAAAAAGAGAAATGCAGGGAAACAGAATAGAATCATAGATTGCAATACCCTGCGATGAGCTGCCTTTCTCTCTGGGACTCTCTCTCACCTCTGGAGGACTTCCCTTTGTGGTTATACCAATTAACTCTTGATTTCCCCTAGCCTACCACAATTATCATCCATAAATTCTATGATTTTATAATAGTCCACCTACTCCAATTTGTTGTCTCCCTCATAGAATCATGGAATTGTTAGGGTTGGAAGGGATCTCAAGGATCATCTAGTTCCAACACCCCTGCCATGCACAGGAACACCTCACACTAGGTAGAACAGGTTGTTCAGAACCACATCCAGCATGGCCTCAAAAACCTCCAGGAATGAGGCTTCTGCCACCTCCCTGGGAAACCTGTTCCAGTGTCTCATCACACTCATGGTGAAGAATTTCTTCCTATCATCCAATCTGAATCTACCCATTTCTAGTTTTGTTCTATTGCCCCTAGTCCTATCACTACCTGACGCTCTAAAAAGTCCCTCACCAGCTTTCTTGTAAGACCTCTTAAGATACTGGGAGGCCACAATAAGGTCTCCTTGGAGCCTTCTCTTCTTCAGACTGAACAGCCCCAACTCCCTCTGTCTGCCCTCATAGGAGAGGTGCTCCAGCCCTCTGATCATCCTCTTGGCTCTTCTCTGGACATGCTGGAGCATGTCCAGATCCTTCCTGTAAGAGGGGCTCCAGAACTGGACACAGTACTCAAGGTAGGGTCTCACCGGAGTGGAGGGGGAGAATCACCTCCATCAACCTGCTCTCTGTGCTGCTCTTGATGCACCCCAGGATGTGATTGGCTTTCTGGGCTGCAAGTACACACTGGTGGCCCATGTTGAGCTTCTCATCCACCAGCACCCTTGGTGTCACATCAATACAATACACCAGGTTGAAAGAGACCTTCAAGATCATCGCGTCCAACCCATCAACCAATCCAACCCACCCAACAACTAAACCATAACACCAAGCACCCCATCAAGTCTCCTCCTGAACACCTCCAATGAAGGTGACTCCACCACCTCCACGGGTAGCCCATTCCAATGGGCAATCACTCTCTCTGTATAGAACTTCTTTCTAACATCCAGCCTAAACCTGCCCTGGTGCAGCCTGAGACTGCCCTTCTCTGGACATGTTCCAGCAAGAAAACATCCTTCCTAAACTGAGGGGATGAGAATCTGACTTTCTTCTAAAAGCTTCTATTGTCCCCTCCAAGCACCTCAGCACTGCATATATCATCCTATACTCTTGTCTTCCACTTCCAGTCTTGTGTGTGAGCTACCAGAAACATAATTCCTTAACTAATATTACTTGTGATCACAATGTCTTTATCTTTTAATGCGAACAGCACACTACTCAGAATGAATTTCAGCCAGCTTCAGTGTTTTGCATCATATATGAGAAGTATTACAGAAGAAAAGTATGTGCTCTTTTACCTTTACTATTGTGGTGTGCCAAGACCAAAGCAGAGATTTGCTATATTTGAGATGCAGGACAGACATTTTATATGCAAGCTGTTGATACTTGGAGCTGTACCAGTTGCTGTTTCTAATTTGGAGAATAGCAAGCCTAGGGGACTGTTGAATGCTGCCACATGGTCTACATTTTCCCTCTGACACCTTTTCCTGTGTCACCCTAGACCCCCTCCCGAAAGTCAGACTAAGATGCTTCATTAGATAAGGCGGAAAAAGACCTTCCAATATTAGTAGCCATCGTACTTCCCTTATGTGAGACATGACACCTTGTATTTGATACAAGAGTAACTAGGTCATTAAATAACCTGGCAACCTACCCAAAGGACACAGAGGCGTATGTATAAGGGAGTTTTTATGTAAACATTTCATTCCAAGAGTGTACCCCTGTCATTAGTCCTTTAACATGCACTTTGCATAATCATCAGATAATGTCTGCACTTCTCTCCCATATATTTGTTTTTCAACTCTGCTTGTCATCTGTTATCCTCTTGGTATATGTCTGCATTGCCACACAATATTATGTTGTGTAACCACCAGAGAGATTATCCTATTTTGCAAGATGACTTTCACTGTAAGCTAGCAGGCATCTGCTAAATAAAGCCACATCCATTGCAGATCACCTTGGCTTTTAACTGTTGATGAACTTACTTCACAAACACTTGGCTTTTTTTTTCTTCTTTGCACTTTTCCCCTGTGCAAAGACACTCAGAATGACCACATGATGTGAGGAAGAAGTTCTTCACCATGAGAGTGGTGAAGGCCTGGAATGGGTTATCCAGGGAGGTGGTTGAGGCCCAGTCCCTGGAGGTGTTTAAGACCAGGCTGGACGAGGCTCTGGCCAGCGTGATCTAGTGTAGGGTGTCCCTGCCCATGGCAGGGGGTTGGAACTAGATGATCCTTGTGGTCGCTTCCAACCCTGACTGATTCTATGATTCTATGATTCTATGATCAAATGGATTATAGCACTGGGACATGTTTTATTATTTTTGGTCATTATTATGCTTTGAATTTTTGGCTGTGTTTCAGTTTCTGTAGCATGAGATTCTAGTAGGTTCTTGTGATGAGAGGTCAACTAAATTCAACCACTACTGTGAAGCTTTATAACAATAATACCTTTCATGCTACTATACTCTGTAAGCAATTCCAGTGGAATCCCTGTTCTGAGTAATTTATTGTAGCTCAACCATAAAAATGTGCTTTGGGCTGAAAGTGGATTTATAAGATTTCTTCCCAGGAGCATATGCTTTGTAAAATTTAATTTAAATCAGCTTAGCTATTTCTTTTTCTTTAAAGACTGAAGAATAAAAACAAAAGTAGATTATTAGTCTTTTTCTTAGCAGAAGAAAACCCTCACTTTTATGTCTATAACAAATAAGCATTATTTTGCCCCTTATGTATATATGTAATTCCATCAACTTTGAGGAAAACATGTGGAGAACCACGAAAACAAAGCTAGTCTTCCTTATTTTAATTGAAATATGGAGCCTATCTAGCCAACAATTTGGATGAGGATTTTCTATTGGGTAAAGGGAAAAATAGAAACAGTAATATTAGAGCACAGGATAAAAATAAATCCACTGAACATAAACTACTTATCACAACAGTTAGCAACAGAGTTCTGACAAATAGTAATAGAAAAAATCCTTTCCCTTCCCTTCCCTTCCCTTCCCTTCCCCCTTCCCTTCCCCCTTCCCTTCCTTCCCTTCCTTCCCTTCCCTTCCCTTCCCTTCCTTCCCTTCCCTTCCCTTCCTTCCCTTCCCTTCCCTTCCCTTCCCTTCCCTTCCCTTCCCTTCCTTCCCTTCCTTCCTTCCCTTCCTTCCCTTCCCTTCCCTTCCCTTCCCTTCCCTTCCCTTCCCTTCCTTTCCCATCTTCCCCTTATGTCCCCTCCCCTCCCCACCAAAATGCTCTTCTGCCATGTGATCCAGACTGCTTTCTGAAGTATAGCCTTCCAGTCCATCCATACAGCTAAAATCTTCTAATAACTTCTCACATCTCAGTAGTTCTCAAATCCCACATCTCGGGAGCATCCTTAGCTCTGCCAAAGTCAGGTATATCTTGTTCCACTCATTTTAATCATATAGCTTATTCTCCTATGGCTTGTGCTTGTCTGAGATTTACTTCAGACTTCCTCCTTTTCTCTAACACACACAATAGGGTGAGGTTCTTTTTACCTTTATATGTCCTCACAGACCATGCCTCTTCTCAGACTACTCTCAGACCCTTCTCAGTAGTATCAAGTGGCATGAAAAGGGGCAAGGGAAACAGACTGAAATACTACATTTAAACATCAGGAAATACTTCCTTGTTGTGAGATTGGTTGAACTCAGGAAGAGGTTGCCCAGAAAGGTGGAATATGCATCCCTGGAGATAATCAAAACTCAACTAGACACAGTCCTGAATGAACTATTCTCACCAGCCATGTTTGAACAGGAAAGTTGGACTAGATGATCTAGAGGTCCCTCCCCACCTCAGTGATTCTGCAGTTCAGTGGCCTTATTTAGAATATCTCATTCATTAATGACTTGATGACTCTTTCTTCCAAAAGGTATTTCTAGCAGCTTATACCACTTAGGAGTTGTATTTACAAACTTATCCCCATGCTCAGAAAAATCTCCCTACACACTCTACAAAGGTCTCCTCTCCCAGACTCTTCTGAAAACTCTTTCTTGCTGTTTATATAGTCTATAAAAGTAATTTGTTGAGATGTAGATGTTTTGTCTACTTGTTACTTTGCACTTCCGTGCCTGATTCTCCCTTAGTAATTGAGATTGTAAAATGCCTGAGATAGAGACAGAATCACTTGGGGTTTGAACTGCATCTGCTGCTGCTGTTTGTTGTAAATAAGTAGAACTGTTAGACAGTCAATGAAAAGAGAAATAAGTGGGTACCCTCCAAATAGCCACAGTATGTTCCAGATTGGGTCAAACTTAAAAGCCTTTACTGCAATTTTCAGTGTTAAGGAACTGGTTGGCTTGTACAAATACACAGAAAGTAAAAAGTATTTGAGCTATTGTTTTATTTTCTGTGCTACACTTTTAAGTTTCACAATTCCATGAAATTTAGCCTGAACTTTATGGGTAACTATGGTGACTATAATAAATGAAGTGACAAAGGTGGCTCAGACTGTGTTTACTGAGAAATAAGGAGCAGCTAGGAAAAAACCCTCTACTTTTCATGGATAGTTTATTCAGTCAGACACTTACATAGGTTGTTAATGTACCAGTGGGTTTTCAATTACTTGCTTCCACCTGTATGAATAGGCCTGCTTCTCCCTTTCTTTAATGGCAATGTGCTGAGTGCAATGAGACAAGCAGATAAAGTTCTGAAGCAGTTTTCATCAGCAGATGGAGTGGCACTATGTCCTAGAGAGATACGTTTCCTCCATCATACCCTAAACACTGCAATGCCACTCTGCTGCCTGAGCAGAGGTTGCTTTCCCATGTGTTCCTGGCTCTCGCTGGTAGCAGAGATGATGCTGTGTTGAATGTAACTATAATTATACATCCTGCTGTTCCATGTCTTTGATGCAACAGGGTAGGAGGGAAGACCTCAAACAGGACTGCAGTTGTGGGTGGCCAATTATCTAGCAGGATGTTTGGGAAAGGTCTTTTTGCTGTTTATACTTCATTACAAGCTGTGAAGAAAGCAATTAACACCTGGCCCTTCTTCCTTCCTTTTCGATACCTGTATAAACAGCAAAAATTATGCTACAAGCAGCAGAAGAAATTCAGACTGATCTCTGTGATGGCAGGGGTCTTCTCAGCCCCAAATTGCCAAAGTCTGCAATGTTCTGTACTTATCTCATACTCATTTCCATTCAGAAAACATTGATCTTTCTCATAATGCTAATAACAATACTGTAGCAGCTTTGGAAGTATGAAATGAGTAGCTTGATCAGAGCAATCAAGTATTCTCTTAGGATTTCATGAGATGAGCAGGAGTGCAGAAGATTTTCCTTTCTTTTGTCTGGGTATCAGAGTGCTGTGATGTCTGTGGTGTTGGGAAGTATGATGCTTTGACATGTTTAATTGCACCGACTTGAGTACAAATACACATATGTGCATGACTATGGCATCAAATTCACTGTGTATATGAAAATCTGACCCTTACATAACCAGAATTAACCTCCCTGTCTATGCTCATCTCTTTTCAATGTTTCATACCCAAAGTCCTTAGAAACAGTGCACTGGGACAGTTCTGCTGCATGTAGGCCCTCAGTATCTGAAGGGGAACTACAAGAAGGCTGGGGAGGGACTTCTCAGGCTATCAGGTAGTGATAGGACTAGGGGGAATGGAATGAAGCTGGAGGTGGGGAGATTCAGGCTGGATGTGAGGAGGAAGTTCTTCACCATGAGAGTGGTGAAGCCCTGGAATGGGTTATCCAGGGAGGTGGTTGAGGCCCTGTCCCTGGAAGTGTTTAAGACCAGGCTGGATGAGTCTCTGGCCAGCCTGATCTAGTGTAGGGTGTCCCTGCCCATGGCAGGGGGCTCGGAAGTAGATGATCCTTGTGGTCCCTTCCAACCCTGACTGATACTATGATACTATGACAGCAAGAAAAGCCAAGCCAACCTCTTTCCTAGTGCCTTACACCCATATTCCCCAGAAACACCTTCTTCACCAAAACACTTGCCAAGCCAATTTTCTTAATTTAGGAGAAGAGAGTTACAACTTGGTCAGGTCAAACTAGAAGTTCTGGCATAGGCAGAGCAAATTCTGGGACATAGAATAGAATAGAATAGAATAGAATAGAATAGAATAGAATAGAATAGAATAGAATAGAATAGAATAGAATAGAACAGAATTAACCAGGTTGGAAAAGACCTTCAAGATCATTGAGTCCAACCTATCATCCAACACCATCTAATCAACTGAACCATGGCAACAAGCACCCCATCCAGTCTCTTCCTAAATACCTCCAGGGATGGAGATTCCACCACCTCCCTGGGCAGCCCATTCCAATGGCAAATCACTCTTTCTGTGTAGAACTTCTTCCTAACACCCAGCCTAAACCTCCCCTGGTTCAGCATGAGACTGTGTCCTCTTGTTCTGGTACTGGTTGCCTGGGAGAAGAGATTTAGATTCAGATCATGGGTCATGTGATTTTGAAATACAATCTATGGCTTGTGAAATATGCAATAAATCCATAAATCCAGATGTGGGTTTAGAAATAAAATAATTCAAGATCCCTGTCATCCAAAAGCAGAGTTATTGGCACAAAGAAGTCCACCTGAACATAGTTTGTGGCAGTGCCTTCCCCCAAGAAACAAAGCCATGCAGCACTGGCTTCATCTGCACTTCATGAATAACCCAGTTTTCATCCCAGCAAGACCCTGACATCGCATGATAAACTAGTATCTGATATTTTCAGCCATAAGGTAATAGACTTACATTTGAGGAATTAGGTGTCACCTTTGAGCTGCACCTCACAGCTGACTGCGTCATGCACTTCTGCTCTGTTCCAACATGCAGTCCACATAGTGGTCTAAACCCACAAATTACTTTAAAACAGTGTTTAAATGCTGTGGTGGATTCAGCCTTGGTTCAGAGTACTTGATGTCACCCTAGATCTGAAGGGACTGGGAAAACACCTCTCCCATCTGGCCTGGAAGAACTTCTGAAAGGAGGTTGTAGCCAGGTGGGGGTTGGTCTCTTCTCCCAGGCAGCCAGCACCAGAACAAGAGGACACAGTCTCAAGCTGTGCCAGGGGAAGTTTAGGCTGGATGTTAGGAAGAAGTTCTTCACAGAAAGAGAGATTGGCCATTGGAATGGGCTGCCCAGGGGTGCCATGGTTTAGTTGATTAGATAGTGTTGGATGATAGGTTGGACTTGATGATCTCAAAGGTCTTTTCCAACCTGGTTAATTCTATTCTATTCTATTCTATTCTATTCTATTCTATTCTATTCTATTATTCTATTCTATTCTATTCTATTCTATTCTATTCTATTCTATTCTAAAGTGACCTTTGAATGATCTGCATTTTTCTCCAAAGTCCCAAACAAATGGACAGCCTTGTAACTCACATGTTTTGGGGATAAGCCATTATTCACAATGCAAGAAAAATATGAAAAATATACAGAATACAGAATTAATGGGGTTGGAGAAGACCTTTGAGATCATCAAGTCCAACCTATCACCCAACACCATCTAATCAATTAAACCATGGCTGTCGCTATAAGTTCTTATATGAGCTGGGTTTACCTTCTGATCTCCAAGCATTTTCCTTGTTTGATCCATCATAAGTATTTCTCTTAGCTCTTTAAATAACATTGGCTTATTGATATATGTGGGAAGGTAACTTCTTGCAGTAATAGAACAGATGAAGTTCTCTTTTAAATGTGAGATACTAAGTGAGAAGGGAACGGATGCCTTAATCTAAGATCAGATCCCAAACTCTCATCACTAGCTGCACAACTCTGCAAGACAAACATTAATGCAACAAATTGAAAAGGGCATTGTTGAAACTTGCCCACTGTAGACTTCTCTTTGTCACTAGGACCATTATCTTTATTTATTTCTAACCAGGAAAAATATTGTGGCAGCCATCTATCTCTTTTTCAGATGCCTAGTGGAAGCCAAAGAATATAAATGGTGTGAATAACTATGCAATATCCCTTGATTTCTATAAACCTCAGCTACCATTCAACATTAGCTGGATGGATCTTGTCTTATTACAGTGGACCTAACATTTTCCTGTGCTTTTCATTACATCAGTTTCTAAACTTTATATAAATTTTCACAGGGACTGGAAGGAAGAGGTAAAAAGTGGATACTTAAAATGCATTGAAAACATGCTTTGCTTTGATTAAATATATATCAGTGTCAATCAGTAATCCTGCACTAATAAGCTAGCCAGTAGTGATAAACAAGTACCATGGGAGTATTTTTAAAGGAGATTGAGATCTTTTGTGATTTATAATGCTGGATTCTTTTAGAATACTGCTTTTTAATCCTGTCTACACTGAACACTATTTATGTGATGACTAGAGACTTGGGCAACAAGATCTTGCATTTCCTAGGCCTGTTCCTGCTGGAGTTTTTCCACATCACAATTTGGCTGAAACATCAAGGTTTCATTCATATCCAGCATCCTCATCTCCAGACATCCCCGCAGGTCATTGCACCCCCTCCAGAACCAACAGTTCCAAGACTACAGTCTCCTCTCCTAGCTCCCTGTAGCAGGCAATTTGGTGTCAGAGTCCTGGACTTCAGGTGTCTTCACCCACATGAAGATGAATTTTCCTAAAACAATTACCTCCCTATTTAAGCCAGAAGTGAGGACTGTCAATAAGCTGCTAAATTACCCTGTGTACCAAGGTCCTCAATGTGGCTCATATTTATATTATAGCGCTCTGTAGGCACTACAGCTGCCTCTCCATCATCACTACCCTTCAGCCATGTTGCCTGCAGCCAGATTAGATTTCTCTCAGCTTTCCCTCCCCTCCTTACAGGCCTGGAAGTTTGGCCAGGTGCGTTAATCAGTTTAGGAGAGACGATGACTTGCTGGAAATTGTCCAGAGAAGGGCAACAAAGCTGGGGAGGGGTTTGGAACACAAGCCCTATGAGGAGAGGCTGAGAGAGTTGGGGTTGCTTAGCCTGGAGAGGAAGAGGCTCAGAGGAGACCTTATTGCTGTCTACCACTACCTGAAGGGAGGTGGTAGACAGGTGGGGGTTGGTCTCTTCTCCCAGGCAACCAGCACCAGAACAAGAGGACACAGTCTCAAGCTGTGCCAGTGGAGGCTTAGGCTGGATGTTTGGAAGAAGTTCTTCACAGAGAGAGTGATTGGCCATTGGAATGTGCTGCCCAGGGTGGTGGTGGAGTCTCCATCCCTGGAGGTGTTTAGGAAGAGACTGAATGGGGTGTTTGTTGCTATGGTTCAGTTGATTAGATGGTGTTGGATGATAGGTTGGAATCAATGATCTCGAAGGTCTTTTCCAACCTGGTTAATTCTATTCTATTCTAATTTCCCTCCTGTGAATCATGACACCATGAACAGAAACCTGCACTTACAGGACCTGGGATTTCCTCTGCTGTAACAAACTTTTTTTTTCCTTTTCTTGAAGGAAGAGTGAAACTGAGGTTCTGACACCTTTACAACTATATAAAACACATAAAATTTTCTTGCAGGTCTCTAAGTTGTACATTGAGGTGAGTAGGAAACATATCACACCGTGATCAAGTGTGATACAATGCAGTTTTCAGAACTCATATTTTCCTCTCTCAAAGACTGGTGGGTTGCACAGAGAAATAACCCCTCTTTGACCATCTGTCAGCATTCATGCATACAGTCCAGACTGGTCTGCTGTCCTTTGGCAGATCATAAAACCCCACACAATGATGCCTCTTTTCTCTTCCTAAATAAATGCCTGTTCTGCTGTGAGTGCCAGAGCTCCTCAAACTCTGCAGACAAGGAGAACAAACTGTGGATCTTTCATTAAACAAACAAACAAACAAACAAACACCTACCAAACATAGTGTCACGTGGGGAAAATCTTTGTTCCTTCTGTGTATAGGCAATATGCAAGAACAGGAAAATCCATCTGAAATGGTATGGTACCAGCTAGGACTTCATTCACATTTGAAGCCATCTAATAAGCTTACATATTAACCCTGCTGATTTACGTTAACCCTCAGCCATGGTGACAAGTACTCTTTGAACTTGCTGCACACTGGCACATTGTCTTTCTCCTTGCAAGGAACTCAAGTAGAGATTAGTGACGTTAATGAGGAAGAATAAGAGAGTGGATGTAAGCAAAGCTTGATATATTGGCAGATATCAAATAAATCCACAACTAGGCAGCAAATTAACTCTCACCAGAGGCCTAAATTTCATCAAAATACTATGCTTGACAATTCAGTCATGTCTGGTTTTGCATGTATTCTTGAAGCCATTGTTGAGCTTTTTTGTCTGAAAGGTATTCAGTTTTTATTAATTTTATTACAAACATAGGGATTTCCTCCCCCCCCATTTTGTTCCAACACAGAAGTTATAAATTCAAGCCCAGAAATCACTATTAAATATTGAAAGTCTCATAAATCAGATATTAATTCCCTCCCTGAAGATCCACAGGGCCTACTTTTCTCTGAAGTGAAGAAGATGAAGGTATCAATACTGCTCAGAATTCCAGTAAAAGAGTTTACTTTCTCTTTACTTCATAGGATTTTGTTACTGAAACAGGGAAATATGACTTAGCCAAACCACAAGCAAACAAACAAATCACCAGTGACAATTCCTTTGCCTGTTTTCTCCTCCAAAACACCAGCTTATGCACAAGTTCTCCCACAACCACAGCTGTTCACTACCTGTCCCCTAAGTGAAAGGAAAATAAGCTGTTTCATATCTATGACACATGTTTCTACTAGGGCAATTAGTGAAAAGTAGCCACAGGTGTACAAGCTTACACCTAGCCTGAAATACACTTTGGCTGTGAAGCTGACCAACATCAAAAACAAAGTGCACACCACATGTTCTGTTCTTGGAGAGGACAGGACTGAACAGTGGTGAAATAGTAAGTTCAAAGAACTCTGAGGTGCCAGGCAATGCAGAGAATAGAAGGAGGCAAGCAGTACCAGGGATGTGACAGGAAGGAGTCAAAGACCTGCAGGAGATTCCTAGGCTGGTGGTCCTGAAGGGTATGTGGCAAAAAGAGTCAGAAACTCTAAATCCTGCCTTCAACAAAAGATTGACAACCCCTGTCCTTGTTCACATTGACCCCACCATTACTGGCCCATATAACTGTATCATCTGAAGAAAGGTTGAAAGAGGACTCTAGTTGGTCTGTACTGTCATGGATCACTTACAGAGTGGCTGATCTGCTTTACTGCACTAGGGCAACAAATCCATGATTCCCAAAGTATTTCTGATTAACACTTTCTGCAGAGGCAGCCTTGGCCACATGGGCAGGTAGTTTGCTCTAGAAGCGCACACTGTTGTTAGAGTTAACATTTACTTAGCTGCAGGTGTATACTGATGACGTTAATAGAGACAGATAGAAGGGGAGATGGAAGCCAAGCCTAAGATACCAGTGGAGATTAGACAGGCACACAAAGGCAGCAAACAAAAAGTATTGATCAGCACTTGGCATAGGACAGTACTTCCTAAGAAAGAGTTCTCAGCTGACTCAGAGGCTGTATTTTTCCTCTCACAATTTGATTGTCATTTCTGCAGTTTTACCCTGCTGCCTCTTTCCCTGACAGCAAATATGAATAATCTCCCTCTTTGTAAGATCCTTTCCCAAGCCACATAAATGATCATGGACCTTCATTTTTCTGTTGAATTAGTTTTCCCTATTTCTGTCTCATGCCGCTGGTTTTATCTGACAATAATTTTGCTGGTGTCCTCTGATCTCCCTTACAGTTGTTCAGCCCAAAAGTTAAACGACCATGTTAACACCAGCAATCCTATCCAGACCCTGAGCTAGAGTATAGGACTGATTGCCTCCATTAAGAACATGCAGCTCCTGCTGTAGTGACACATACCGTGGTGTAAGGTGTGTTAACAGCACACTGGTAACTCACTCAGAGAAGTACACGCTATAAATCCTAGGCCAAACACCATCCCTCAACAGCAATACCCATATTTCTTAGCCTTATGGTCCACTGTCTCTTTGGAGTCAAGGAGGCAGAAGGGGCAAAGACCTTACAGGATTTCTGACCAGCCATCAAAGCATGGCTGGCAAATGGGTGGGATTCAGAGAGCGAGTCATACAAGAGGGCAGGTGGGACTCTGGTGACCAGTCAGTAGTAAATACTGACTGTCCAGGAAACTAGCAACGAAACAAAAAGACTGCTTAGCCTCCTTTGTCTCAGAAATGTTGACATTGAAGCAGAACTTTGGAACATTAGAGCCGAAAACCTAGGAAAACCTTTTGAAATTGATGTTGATTCAAGGACTGATGGCTTCTGCAGTTGGCCTGAGACTTTACAGTTTAAAATTCCTTTTTGGCCTACCTTTTGAAATCCCAAAATGAATGCAGAGGCCCTACCATATTCTCCATGTAAGTTATATTGGGCTCATAGCTACAACATATGGCAAAGGAGGCTACTGTTGACCTTGTGGCCCTCTGGATTCACACACTGGCCACAACAACTCCATGCAGTGCTACAGTCTGGGGTCAGAGTGGCTGGAGAGCAGCCAGGCAGAAAGGGACCTGGGGGTACTGGTCAATAGTAGGCTGAACATGAGCCTGCAGTGTGCCCAGGCAGCCAAGAAGGCCAATGGCATCCTGGCCTTTATCAGAAATAGTGTGGCCAGCAGGAGCAGGGAGGTCATTCTGCCCCTGTACACTGCACTGGTTAGGCCACACCTTGAGTCCTGTGTCCAGTTCTGGGCCCCTCAGTTTAGGAAAGATGTTGACTTGCTGGAACATGTCCAGAGAAGGGCAACAAGGTTGGTGAGGAGTTTGGAACACAAGCCCTGTGAGGAGAGGCTGAGGGAGCTGGGGTTGTTTAGACTGGAGAGGAGGAGGCTCAAGGGAGACCTCATTGCTGTCTGCAACTACCTGAAAGGAGGTTGTAGCCAGGTGGGGGTTGATCTCTTCTCCCAGGCAAACAACACCAGAACAAGAGAACACAGTCTCAACCTGTACCAGGGGAGGTTTAGGCTGGATGTTAGGAAGAAGTTCTTCACAGAAAGAGTGATTGGCCATTGGAATGGGCTGCTCAGGGAGGTGGTGGAGTTGCCATCACTGGAGGTGTTTAGGAAGAGACCTGATGGGGTACTTGATGCCATGGTTTAGTTGATTAGATGGTGTTGGATGATAGGTTGGACTCGATGATCTCGAAGGTCTCTTCCAACCTGGTTAATTCTATTCTATTCTATTTTTTTACTGAATGTCTTTTTTTAGCTCTTTCTGCTAAGTACCTCATCCTGGAATAATATACACTCAGATCCTCTAATGTATGAGGATTTCACTTACATTATGAGGACATTTTTCACTGAAAGATCATCACAGACAAGCAGAGCACATCTGCTGTTGGCACTCAGAGTGAAGGCATGCCTCCAGCAGATTCACACAACAGCATCACTTTTCCACAGATGCAGTGTCAAGTTACCTTCAAATTTCCTGGCCTCTGCCTAACTGTCTGATTTATAAAAAGCACAGCTAAGGAGTGCTGCAGTTAACTTCCTCACAGTATTTTTATTAAGAGAATTAAACAAACTTTCAGATAAATCTGAACTCGTATTTTGCATCATCTGAGCAGGGAAGTAAATAGCAATGAAGTATGATAAAGGAAAAAGAGGTTGGGATTCTCAAAAGGAGGATGAAGAAAATAACAATGAGAAAACAAAAGATAAAGTCAATGGTTGGAGTGGGAAAGATACCTAAGGAAAGAATGTACTGTGCTTCAATCTACAGGGAGCAGCACCTTATTTTCTTACATTGTAAGGCCATGCAAACACAAACTCCAGGTTGACCGAAGTCAGTATCTGTCTTCTCACCCCTAAGTATGGAAAACATGAGGTCAAGAGGAAGCAATAGGCATTGCATGATTGCTTTATAGAACAGTAACTTGTACTGGAAACAAAAAGGATTCAAGAGCCCTTATCCTATGGTCAGCTGCAGCAATGACATGCCTGTGGCCAGGCATGTGGCAAACTTTCCAACATGGGGGAAATAGAGTGAATTAACAAAACATATGAATGAAACAATATTCCAAAGTAAATTATTTCAGCTTTTGTAAGTCATGTCAATGCTGCAAATAACAATCAGGACAAAATTTGTTCCTTGACTTTTGTTACTACTCAGAAGTATCTGGAGACTTAAACAATGCTATCTCATAGTTTGTTCAGACCTAGAATAGGACCTTACTATTGTGGCTATAGGGGAAGGATAAATGGCCTTTTAACTCCTTTCTAGTACCAGCCATCGAGCACACACTCCAGTATCAAAAGAACTAAGCTATATAGCTGTAAATTCTTCCCAGACATGTCAGGATTTTATTCCCACCCCCACTACCAGAAGAATCCAAAACATGAGTCTACAATTTACCAAGTAGGAGGTGGAAAACATCTTTATCTCTGTACAAAGGCTCTGGACCAGGAGATCCTGTGAACATTAAAGGCAGAAAACTAACCCTGTGAGATACTTAAAAGGGACACTGTGAAGCTGACAGACCCTGGTTACCAAACCCAAAAGAAACAAACAGAGTGAGACTTGACTAAAAAAAATAAATACTTGGATATCCATTGTACGTTTGAATACTGCTTTAAGCATCAGTTCTTTTCAGTCAAGCTACAGCATTTTTTTTAGATTTCTCAAAGGATTTGGATGCTCTATTGTGGCCCGACTATGATCTGGCATCACTTCCCACAAATCAGTATCAAATGCAGAGAAGTAACCTGCTACCTAGGCATTTTGCAGACTAAAATAGTGCAGAGCCTAATCAGGAATCTCACGGCAGGAAACAGGCCTTCCTACAACAGGAAGCATAGGAAAGACTACTGGAGACAGCCGTCCAAAAGCAGCCACTTTGCCAAAAAAGACAAAATGGCTCTATACTGGCAACTGCTGCAGCAGGAAATCACTGAATTAAGCACTCAATCTACAGAGCAATTTAGTATGTCATCTGCTTCCTGGCAACAGATATTTGGAATAA
The DNA here is from genome assembly GCA_033816785.1 of Picus viridis. Classification (NCBI taxonomy): domain Eukaryota; kingdom Metazoa; phylum Chordata; class Aves; order Piciformes; family Picidae; genus Picus; species Picus viridis. The sequence continues at coordinate 38,584,993 of CM066578.1, read as the reverse complement.
CTGTTACACTGCATTTCAGCTCTATCTCATAATCAAGTTTAGGACAATGTCCTCTCCAGTAAGCAAAGAGGCCAAGGTCAGAGGCTTCTCTGATCCTACCCAGAATAAATATTTTTAACCCCTTTCCTTTCTCCATTTTCATAATCTTATAATTTCTAATTTAGGGGCTTGACATTCCGGTCTCTACTCTGATTTGGGTCCAGGGCAGACTGAGTCACTGATACAATGCTTGCCAAAGTTAACTGTGGCCTGCATGAGACTACAGCAGAATCTGACAGAAGATAAAGATCACATGCCACAGTGAAACGGGGAAAAGAAGGTAAATATATTATCTCTATGATTTCTTTGATGGAGGGTCAGGAAACTTTTCAGGAAGCTTAAATATAAAAAAAGAATTGAGAGAGGGAGGGAGGGAGGGAGGGAGGGAGGGAGGGAGGGAGGGAGGGAGGGAGGGAGGGAAAGAGAAGGAAAGAAAGAAAAGGTATTTGGAACTCAGAAGGAAGTAATATGAAAGGAATTTAGAAGGAAGGAATCAGAAGGAACCTGGAAGGAAGGAATTCATAATGAAGGAAGGAATTCATAAGAGAGGAAGGGAGGAAGGAAGGAAGGCAGGCAGGAAGGGAGGAAGGAAGGAAAGGAAGAGGGAGGGAGGGAGGGAGGGAGGGAGGGAGGGAGGGAGGGAGGGAGGGAAAGGGAGGGGAAAAGGGAGGGAAAAAGGGAGGGAGGGAAGGGAGGGAGGATCATCTGATCCAACCTCCCTGCTCAAGAAGGGTCTTCTAGAGTCAGCTGTACTTCATACAGGCAGTTTTGAATACCTTCAAGGATAGAGACTCTACAGCCTCTCTGGTCAACATGTGCCAGTGTTCAGTGATTTTAGTAATAGGGAAATGTATCCTAATGTTCAGATGACATCACCTGCATTTCATTTTTAAACCATTGCTTGTTGTTCTGTCACTGGACACCACTGAAGAAAGCCAGGCTTCATCCTCTTCACATCCTCCTCTAGGTATCTATATACACTGATAACATCATTTGAGCCTACTCATCTCTAGTCTGGACAGTCCCAACACTCTCTGTCTTTCCTAATAGGAGATATGTTCTTCTACCTTAATCATTTTTGTGGCCTTTCACTAGACTTTCCCTGGTATATTGATGTCTTTTCTATACTGAGGAGCACAACTGCACCCAGCCCTCCCAGGATGGCCCCATCAGTGCGGGGCAGAGGAGAAGGACCATGCCTGTTGTCAGCATTTCTCTTATACAGCTTAGTATACTACTAACCTCCTTTGCAGCAAGACATGTCTGGCACAATCATTGTGCATTTGGCTTTGGCTTTTGAAAATAGGCATTAGACTGTGGATAAAAAAATGCCACAGATGAGAGTAGAAACAAAAACAAAACAAAACAAACCCAAAACAATAAATAACAGACAATAATGCCAGAAAATAATTTTCTACAGTCACATAGCAATATACATATGTGCATACCATATTTTAAAAGAAATATAATTATGTTATTACTGACCAAAGGAAAGGGAAGGATGCAATTAATTGTGAATCCTTTTAGCACAGCTGTAGAAAGTAACTGAGTTTGAATGAAGTGATTTGCTGGAGTTGGTTATGTCCCTCCACTCTTCTGGTCTCCTCAGAAAATCTGCCAGTTGAGGAAATTTGGAAGCTGTAAAGTGCTACCTGCTAGAGACTTTAAAGGTCCTGTGTCCATTTCTAGAGCCCCTATTACAGGAAGGATCTGGACGTGCTGGAATGTGTCCAGAGAAGGGCCACAAGGATGATTAGAGGGCTGGAGAACCTCTCCTATGAGAACAGACTGAGGGAGTTGGGGCTGTTCAGTCTGGAGAAGAGAAGGCTCCAATGAGACCTTATTGTGGCCTTCCAGTATTTTAAGGGGTCCTACAAGAAAACTGGGGAGGGATTTTCTAGGGTGTCATGTAATGATAGGACTAGGGGGAATGCAGCAAAAATAAAAATGGGTAGATTCATATTGGATGTTAGGAAGAAGTTCTTCACCATGAGGGTGGTGAGACACTGGAACAGGTTGCCCAGGGAGCTGGTAGAAGCCTCATCCCTGGAGGTTTTTAAGGCCAGGCTGGATGTGGCTCTGAGCAACCTGATCTAGTGTGAGGGGTCCCTGCCCATGGCAGGGGTGTTGGAGCTAGATGATCCTTGAGGTCCCTTCCAACCCTAACAATTCTATGATTCCACATTTGGTGAGTCAGGCCGTGTGAAATTTATCTCAAAATGAGACTAACAACAATAACAATCACTGTCAGCAATAATAATCAACAGTTTTGATCATAGCTGCCATTTCTTATTTTATCCTAAGTGTTCCAGCATCCATTATAGGAGCAGGATTTTATGACAAAAGAGGCATTATATTTACATCAAGCAATGGAAAATAGGCTTCTGAGGAAAGCTTACTCTTAAAAAATTAGGTGTGCCAAGTTTATAATGTGCCTGAGCCAATTTGATCATGAACGCTTCACACTTCTACAGAAGAAACATCAAGCAAATTTTGAATGAAGGCTTTCATGAGTAGGACAGAACAGTCTGACTGTCCCTAAATTTATGGCTTTCTTTCCATTTTTTGGTTGTTTTTACCTCACATTCTTTATTTTATTATTTGTCAGGTTTTAAATGTTTCCTTGTGACAGAAAAACACTCTCCTAGCTATGAGCACTGAGCACCTGGCCAAGTGTCAGTCTAAGAAATCATACTTAAGCTGATACTTTCGCAGCTAAGAGGGTTTTGGCAATTAAACATTGCTTGGCAGTTCTGCAGAAAGAGTTGACATATGACAGGAATTTCCATGTGTGCAGGCTGCTTCCATATTAAGAAACACATAAACACACATAGCTGGGGCTTTACAAGGTGAAAAAATGAGGGAGGATCAGGATGAAAGTTGAGGGATTTAAGGATGGAATAAACACTTCTGAAGCCCAAGCCTTGTGTCAGAATGCAATTTGTTCCGTTGTTGCAGTTTCCATTGTTTCTATTCTCTCAAATTCTTTGCCTCAAAAATTGCTATAGGAGAGTGCATAGTTTAACAACAGTTTTCCTAGGTTAACTGTGAGGGGCTAATATACCTGACTTTTCTTTTACCATGCACTGGGTTTGCAAAAAGACCTGCCTGTTTTCTTGTCTCCTCAATATCACATCTCCTGGCCTTGGTGACACCTGAAGTCCCCAGTGCTTCTTCCAGCTACATCCTACACCCCTAGCTGTTAAATTCTCCAGATATGTAAAAATCAAGGTAAGCCCCAAACTGCCCAGGTGTAATCAAACCTTTAGGTCCCTGAACTATAGTAATAGGGCAGAAATTCAACAAGTAGATGCTTTTTAAACTGACACCACAGGGACCCTCTTCTTGGACACACCCCTCTACCAGTAGCTGAGATCCCTGATCCAGCTGAGCAGCAGTTAGACTTACGGTCTTTCCTCAGCCTGAAATTGCATGTCCCCAGTGAACACTCTAAAACAGATGCAAAGTGCAGTTCTTCCTGTAGTAGTTCCACTTTGCACTGACCAATTAAATATTTATTAGACTGGAAACAGAAAGAAAATAAACCTACAGCCTAGGAGCTGGGATAGTGAGCTTATGGTAGGCAAAGACCAGTCCGTGTTGTTGCCTGCACACAGCCAGGCATGCTCTGGCCACTCATAATAAATGTGGTGATTTTGTCACTTCTGCCTAGCTTGTCTCCTGCACATTAAGTGAGGTCTGCTACAGGCCAAATCACCAGACAGCATTCAGCATGTTAAATGCAGTCAGAGCTACAGGTCCCTTTGTGCCCAGAATAAAACATGTCTTCCAGGGAGTTTTGGCCAGCTGCACGCTAGGTGTCTATCCTGATTGTTATGCCCTGAGCTCTTGCTGGTGATGTCCTCTTGTACATCTTCTCCCAACAGCTGAATGTAAAAGCAGGCCAAGCTACAAGTACTGTAAAAGCTCACAGTGTAACCCAGTGCTGATTTCCTACAAAACACCCTGTTGAGGCAACTCCAGCTTTGGCCTCTCTTGACATGGAGGTGGATTTCCATTAGAAAAATTGAATGAAAGAAAACAAGCAAAGGAGAGGACAAAACACAAAAGAAACTTAGGCTGAGAAGGTAAGGGAAAGATCTTTTGAAGAGGGAACTGTAAACAAGGTGTGTAAAGCCTGATGTTACACTGCATTGTTCTAGTTCTGCCAAGACACAGATAGAAGATGTTGAGATATAAAGACACAGCAAATATTTCTGAAGAGACTGGCCTCGATCCAGTGCCAGGCTTTGTCAGCACTATTGGGGTGTGCAGATTTTGCATGGCATGTAGATCATGAATGCTCAAGGTCCTACTCCATTCAGATCATTGTCAGTTCCCTTTCTGGTCCTTTCCTTCATGGTAGACACAGAATTCCACTATCAAATGATCCTAAATGCTAACAAAATTTAGATCCGGTGCATAATCAGCCTCTTACTTCAATGTGGCATGATCCTTGAATTATATGTGCATGGATGGAGTCCAGATGCTGACTTAAACTAGGATTTAGCAAGTCAGAAACACTTGAAATTCCAAAAGAAAGTTGAAAACACAAAAACACCTCAAGTCACTCTGCAAGTTGTGGGATAGATCTCCTTTAGCAGAATTTCACATGGAAACTAGGTGGCTGGGTAAAACGACTGAGCTTAAATGCAAGGGTGGATGATGAGAGGTGAATAGGGAGCTGAGCATGGAATTTTAGCAGCACCACCCTTGACTTCCTTTTAACCTACTGTGGCCAGGCTCATATCCACCAAGTAGAGTAGCACGTAACAACTGACTACATCTGAGGAAAACACAAGAGAAAATAGGATGTTTTCAGATGATTTTCTTGATGCTTTTCTCATATTTTGCACCAAGACAGCTTAAGGCAATGGATGACAATACAATGACAAACAGGGAATTAACAAAAGAGCTAAATATGGTACAATTGCCACAGTTTACATCTGTATTCCTTTTTAATAGCAGAGCAACAGAAATTATTTTAATGGCAGTGGTCAGGCTAGGCCTCCAAATACGGCCTGTTTCAAGTAGGGAGTTTAGAAACATGGCAGAGCTACTCAGCACCCAGCAACCCCAGGCTAAGAGGAGCTCTTCAGAAAAGAGCTTTGTCAATACTGAGCTGGGATAAGAAGTCCCAAAAGTCACAAGCATAGAATCATAGAATCAGTCAGGGTTGGAAGGGACCACAAGGATCATCTAGTTCCAACCCCCCTGCCATGGGCAGAGACACCTCACACTAGATCAGGCCAGCCAGAGCCTCATCCAGCCTGGTCTTAAACACCTCCAGGGATGGGGACTCAACCACATCCCTGGACAACCCATTCCAGGGTTTCACCACTCTTATGGTGAAGAACTTCTTCCTCACATCCAGTCTGAATCTCCTCACCTCCAGCTTCTTTTCCAACCTTATTGATTCTATGATTCTATTCTGTAACAGTGATCAGTATTACAGTATTACCAAGGTTGGAAGAGACCTCAAAGATCATCAAGTCCAACCTGTAACCACAAACCTCACAACTAGACCATGGCACCAAGTGCCACGTCCAGTCCCCTCTTGAACGCCTCCAGGGACAGTGACTCAACCACCTCCCGGGCAGTCCATTCCAATGACAAATCACTCTCTCGGTGAAGAACTTTCTCCTCACCTCGAGCCTAAACTTCCCCTGGTGCAGCTTGAGACTGTGTCCCCTTGTTCTGGTGCTGGTTGCTAGGGAGAAGAGGCCAACCCCTTCCCCTTCAGACACAGGACAGGTTGGTTTATAGGTTGCAGTTTCTCCCTTCTTGGAGATATTCACAATCCATCTGGACATGGTCCTGAGCAACCTGCAGCCGAACCTGACTCTGATTTGGGCAGGACAACTGGACTAAAAAATATCAACAGGTCTCTTCTGTCTGAAGACAGAATCACAGACAGGACTCTTCAGAAGAGACTGAAGAAGTCAAACTTGAAGTGGCCTCAAGATCAGTTTCAAAATTCAAGTAACAATGACTAGTAATTCTGATTGAAGTGTTGACAGGTAATAACAATATCTCTGTTGGCTAGAGCACGTTTTGCTTTTGTTTCAACACCTGATTCTTTGCTGTAGGATGGGTATGTAGCATCTCTGCAGCAGTACTCATCACAAGTACACTGCTACCAAGATGTATTCATCCTGGGGAAACTGAACTTTCCCCTCAGTTTCTGTGTGTTCCCTAATTTTCAGAAATACTAGATTAGACCTCTTGATTTCAAGTATGAGGACTCAACAGAAAACAGGTCCCTCTGGCACCTACACCAAAGCCAAAGTTGGGTATGGTGAACATGTTTTTATGGAGCTCTTATAGTGCCTGATTTTGAAAACAGTGAGGAAAAAGTACTTTTCAGATTGAAAGTCCCTGGAAGATAAGAGCTGAAATAGTCACTTCCATAAGCACTAGTGCTGCATTGCTAGCAGGAAATATATAAATATTGTTGTAGGTCATATTTTAATGTATCATGTCTATCCCAGACAGGAAAAGAGAAGACTTCACCTCAATTGTTTGTTTCATTTTTCCTTTTCTGTCAGAGAAGGGAAAGGAGGCATTTGATTTTGTCCTGAAGACCAAGCCATGGGCAGGCAGGCTGCGGGGAGTTCCTTCCTTCTGGGCAGTTCCTGTTCCAAAGGCAGAGTAAAACTCTCTCCTCCAGCTGAACAATAAAAAAATGGCTTCTTGTTAAAATGAAAAAGAAAAAGAAAGGTGCATTAACATAACTTATTTTGATGATTATTTTGATGTGTTTAAACAGCTTCTGTAGAGATATAACAGAGTCTTACTTCCTCCTAGTCTGATCCTGCAGCCATGAAAGAAAGGTTTGACAGGTTGAGGACATTTGTGTGACAGAGAACCACATCACTTCAGAGGTTCTGACATTTCCCCCTCTGAACCTTAGTAAAAAAACCTTAGCTGTGGAAGCTGCACAGTGCAGAAAGCACAGCATGCCCTGCTGTGAAAGAAATGAGTCTGACAGTCAAGTTGGAAATTATAATGCCACCCTGAATGAAACTGAAGTTGTTATGCAACATCTATTAGGTGACTTGAGGGCATGAAAAGCTTTACTTCACCTTGACATTGTGAGGCAAAGTCTGACACAGCACGGAACAGCTGATAATAATTTTGTTTGTTCCTTAAACTGAGTATTCACATCTGCACACACCGCCAGAACATACTAAACACAGGTTTTTATGTTGTGTGTGTGGACAACAATACTCATTAGTTGGGTGGTGTTTTCTTCAGCAAAGCCAGAAAGGCCATTGTGAAAGCTGCTTGAGTGTTACAAATGAAAATGGAAAATTAAAAAGCTCAAGCATAGCAACCCATAATAGGACGGCTAGACAAAATTCCTCAAAGGTCACAGAACTGTTATCTGGCAAAAAAAGCGCCAGCAGGCATCTTATTACCAGCCACTGTTTGTTTTTCAAACACAATTCTTCTTTAATACCACAGAAAAAATTCCACTACCAAATGACCGTATCTGCAAGTGCTTTGAGTGTATGCGCTTTGTCATTTTTACATCACCACTTCCATTTCAGCAAACTATTTGTAACAAAATTATCTTGACCTATTCTTGTTCCCACCCTACTTAGCTACCACAGCTGATGCAAACCCCCACTGAACCAATAAACAATCCCACACTGATATCTATCTGACAGTGTCATAACACCTGCATGCGAAAGTCCCTAACTACTTATGTATAAAGGCAGAAAGACGATGTCTGCCTGTGTCTGGGAATGGTTGCAAAGAGGTTGTTTCTCATCCTCCTCTCTTCAGGCAGAATAATATTGGGAGAATGAATCTCTCATTTGCCTTCTGATTAATATCCCCAAACCCTGAGAACACAACCAAAACCCCAACAAAATATTGTTTATATTCTCCTTACCCTTTGGCTTCCAAAGCATTATTATTAATCTAATAAAGCACAATTTCATCCCCAAACACCAAACTACTGGTGACTGGACCTCTTAGGCAACAGCCTGAAATGTCTGGCAGCCTCCCAACTTTTTTCAGCCTTTTGGTTCTTATAAAAGACAACAAGGTTATTATTTAAGTTGTGCCATTTTTCTCCTGCTTGTTTAAAAAGCCTAGTTAAAGCATGGTAAGTAATACTAAATATGTGGAAAAATAAGTGCATCACTTAAATAAAACACAATGTGTATGTGGTCTGTTCAGCATGGAGCCTTTATGGCATGAGTTAATCTTTTAAGTCACATTACGCTTTTGTAGCTATTTATAGCCTCATATGTCCATCTTTTGCATCCTATGGTTTGGGATTTCTTTTCCAGATATAAACAGAGCTTCCTCCCTCTCTTTGTTTATGTGTCTGCCTGTCAACGTAGCGCCAGTGACTGTCTCTCTGCTTTGCTGCTGCTGCTCCTCATCCTGTTTATAGGTCATTGATGACTGCCATTGCCTCCTGGCTGCTGAGCAGAACTTCCCATAGCACTTCAGGATGTTTTAGTCACATTAACCTGTGCCGCCTGTCTGGAGCCAAGTGTCTACCCTCCGTGCTAGCACTGCGGGCAGCGTTTGCCACAGCAAAGTTCAGCTTTTGCTTCCTGGGGTGTCCAAGTATTTTCAGCAGCCCCTTGCATGAAAACACAGCTGGGTCCTATTCATTGTCCTGTCCATTCCAAAGAGTATAAACAGACACACAGCTGAGGAGTGAAAAAATGCTCCTATTTCTTTGGTTCTAAATATGTGAGGCCTCACAGTGGGCAGTATTCTTGCCAGCCACTGAACAAGGAGAAAAAACCTGGTAGCTCTTAGTTGGATGCAGGGTTTTATTTTCTTTATCTAGCAATGTCCAAGGTCATTAATACAATAGTTCTTTAACCACTTACTTCAGCAGGATGTGGCAAGAAGACCAGGTCAGCAACATCATGTAATGTGAACATGCACAAGACAACGTGAGAGGAAGAGGGGAACCAACTCTTTAGCACAGTTCCAGGTGCTGAAATGGAGTCAGTAATGCTATGTGGCTACAGCCCCACAGCAGAGTCTTATCCTCCAAGCCAGCAAGGTGAAGGTGGATAAATAGAGGACCTCTGAAGAGCATCAGAGCTTTGTGGTTTATGAAATCCATAGGAATAGGAGTGCAGCACTTGTACAGATCATCTTTTTCTGAATACAAGCACAGAGTAGTAGAGAGTAGTACTCGTAAACACAGAATATTTTTGTTACAGCTTGTTGAAAGACATTAGCATCTATCTCTGTGGCCCACAGCCTCCTCCATTTTACTGGATTGTAATCCAGGGGCCACCAGTATGTGTCCATCAGCAGTATTCAAGCATCTGCTTTAACAACATGCTCACACAATATTATTTTACAGCACACACCGGTAACGGAGTCCATAATTGTTCCTGCATCTCCTTGCTGCATTTTACCATCTATAAAGATATCCAAAGAACATACACTGTGTTTTACCTCCTCTTTAGGCTGGGAGATGGGGTGCAAGAAATGAAAATAATGAATGAGGCTGACTTGACCTCTGCCAGAAACTAGTGCATGGCTTACAACCTCTGCAGTGGCACTTATACACCTAGTTTTCACCAATTTCAAATTGGTAATGAGATCCTTAGCTACCACTTGTGCTTTTTAAACATTTCCTCCTTGGTCCTTGCAGCAGGGTGAAAAATGTGATTCATGAGAAAAATCAACATCCCAAGTAAAAAGTATGTTATGGGCAATTGAGCAAAGCGAAAGCACTGTTGGCAGGTAGACTGAAGCTTAGCACGTGGCACAAATGTGTATTCTTGGGGAAAAAAGAGTTTGATCTAATCCTTATGTTCCTTTAGGTTCCATTGTAAGCTTTTTAAACACTTTTACTAAAATAAAAACTTGGTGATTCCTTCATGCAGGAAGCTTCCTGTGCAATCAGCAGCCTCTCATCTATGCGAATGCGACAAGATCACAACTTCACATGACCCAGCATGACCACGCTTCGCCAACACTGCTGTGAATCTCATGATGTTGTGCATTTCCTCTGATAACACCAGTTCTTGGAGTCATTTTAGCAAGTATGAATGTGTTTGGGTTGCTTGCTTTATAAAACAGTGTGTTTTCATCTCATGTTGTGGGAAGATAAAGAGGAGGTTGTTTTGGTGTTTTTTTCTCCCCCTCCCAGGTAACTTTCACTTTTTCTTCTGCTCCATAGATTTGTTGCAGGGCAAAAGATTATACCTATGTGAAAAAAATCTCACTGTACAAGAAAACTTCCTCATTTTGGTAGTACTGAAGGTGTGAGGTCCATTTAAATTTAGTCCAATATCTTATCAGAAGAGTAGTGCAAGAGCTCCTTTGTAGCATTTCACATCTGTGTAATCAAAACACTAGGGGTTTGCAGTAGACTAATTTGTTTTGTTCTCTCATATTGTTCCCCTTCTCATTCAGGGAGATCTGTATTCAGTTCACATGCAACTTCCCTCTGAATCTTCTGTTCAGCTGTTGGTTATGTGCCACTTTCAAAGGCTCCCAATACATGCAAATTGATTTGATGATCCTAAGCAATGCATGTATTTGGTATGCTCCAAGATTCTTTTTTGTATATTAAATTCTTGTTTTCCTAAAAAGCAAGGGAAATAAATCAGAAAAGAGCAGTGTACCTGTGCAATTATGAAGTGACTGTTGAGTAATGCCAAAATATGCTTATGTTGCTGAATGTCTCTGATGAAAAAAACCCAACCAAACAAAAAACACCCCACCCCCCACCCCCCCGCAAAAACCCCAAACAATCAAAACCAAACCAAAACACAAAACCCCATGATGACAAGCTATGGAAAGACAGAACTACATTTAGCTCATTTTCCATCACTTCTCCACCAGCTTTTGATGGTGTTCAATGATGTGGCTCTGGACAACCTGATCAAGTGGATGGTGTCCCTGCCCATGGCAGGGGGGTTGGATCCTTGAGGTCCCTTCCAACCCTGACAATTCTGTGATATCATCTGTTAGTATGCCAAATTACTCTTCTGTTTAGAGCAGTTCTACATGCCAAGTCCCACAGATGTTAAGATTTTTTCTCCATGTCTATGGGACACCAGACACAATCTTATGTTCACATTTAATCCCAAGAGAAACCAGAGGTGAAGTCTGCAAAGCAAAATTGCAGCCTCCTTTATGAAGAGCTGGAAATAAGGGATCACTGTGGAAAAGAACCAGGTTGTGAGTAAGATTAAGGCCTAGAGCTCCAGTACAGAAGTGATGACTTGGGAGTAAAATGTTTTTGTTATGATCTTTTAAAGCCATTTCTACACAGAGCTTGCCTATCTCCTGTGGAGACTCTGGGTGACCTAGGAGCAAATGATCTAGGAAAACAAAAGTTATCTAGTTAGCTAAGGGCACACAAAGCATCATTCCAGTGATAGAGGGGAAACCTGGAATCCAAATAAGTGCTACACACTCAGCAGTTAGAATTGATTGAAGTAGAATAATAAAATAAAATGAGCTAGACTTGTATTAAAGTAAAGTGTAGGGATGAAGGGAGTCACTAGTTGGTATTGTTATTCAGCCTCTAGCTACAACTTCTAGTGTTGTAATCTCACTGTCCCGCTCTGGAGATATTTAAGGTGTGCTCCAGGAGAGCAGGAAGCAGAGTAGGAGGTGTGTTCTCACCTGTTTTTCCAAACCACATAAGGTAAGCAAAAATCCAGATTTGTCACAAGCTAAAACTCCCTCTAATTCACTTTTATGTTACTTCTTTTACTATCTTCACAGTGAGTGTAAGGAAGAGTTACTTTCACTGTATACAGACATAGACATATGCATGTGCATGGGCATGTAAGTGTATACATATACACGTGCATGTACATGTACTATCCTGGTTTGAAGCTGGACAGATCCTCTATTGCCCCAAGAGAGACAAAAGAATGACACTCACACAAATGGACTGGAAAGTGATGGAAAGTTTAAATGGAAAAGCAATTGGTGTTTTACAGAAATTGCAAAGCATAGTGGCAAAGATATCCCAAAGCATGCAGAGTCCCTTACAGCACATCCAAAGGACCCCAACACTTCCCTTCTCCCCACCTGAGGGTGTACCCAAAACCCCCAGGGCTCTTTCTTCCCCTCCCCTCCCTGCTCTTTCTTCCCCCTCTTCCCCCCACTGCCAGGCTAGTCTCAGGCTGGCCAGGTCCGAGACTGCCCCTCCCCCTTCTCCTCCTGGCATTAGACCTAGACAGGCCTAAGAGGATTTGAGATACTCCCCCACTATTACCCAATAGGGAGCATCTCCCATGGGAGCAGAGAGGGAAGAAAGAGGGAGAGAATGACTTTGCAGGAGAATTTATAGGGCACAGGATTTATGGGTAGAAATATGCTGTCCTGTGTGCACCTACTGGGCTGGACACTCGGGACACCGGAGGTATAACTTATGTGGCAGTAACAGGAGGCACCCAGCCTAAACTGCCACACATACATAGACATGCATATGCACATATTGCACTCTTATTTGCCTATCAAAACAATTTCAGACATTCCAAACAAGTGCCACTAACCAAGTTGGACAATTTAGCACATAGCCTATTCGGATTGATTGGCAGGATTTCATGCAACACAAAATCCATTCCAAAACACATGTACCTATGAGGGCTGCCTAGGCAAAGTGGTCATGTCTTTGAGAAGGGCTTGTGTAAATCCCAAAGTATCAGACCAGTCTGTGGAAGAGATCTTGCATGGGTAAGACATCAAGATTTCTAGCTGCTGACAGCTTTTTAGCGTGGTATATTTCAATGGACTTTTTCTTTCCCCAAATGTAAATAACTTTATTTGCCTTTGCAACAAGGTATTTACCTTTGAAGAAATACAGATTAATATGTTTGCTTATTTGTTATCAGTTTTGCTTTATGTCCTGGGGTAGGACTATTTGCTGTTTTTTCGATCAAAACCAAGAGTTCAAACAACAAATAGCTTCCACCACGAGCAGGCGGCAGTGTAAGAGCGCCTTCTATGCTTAGGCAGAAGAAATGCAAGGCAGGAAAGCCATTGAAAACAAGTCCACAGAATTAACAGCCACCGCTCTTGGGTGCAAATTCAGTAATACTTAAATCAGTAAAAGAAAAAGCTATCTCTCTGTTAAAGGAAATGGGTCAAACTCATCCTCAGGGTAGCAAGGATATGGATGTCATCTTTGGAGAATGATTCTTCTTACTGCAGCATAGGTGCTGGTGTCTCTGAGGAGCCTCAGTGAGAGTTCTATCAGCAACTACATTTTAAAACAATTTTTTAAAAATAATTCTTGTAATTTCCTCTGTTGTGCTGGTTTCCCAGGGCAAACAGGTGTGAAGGAGTTCTCATTCTGAAGTTTTATTTTCCTCCTGGGCTATTCCAGTGATCCAGTTTCCCAGGCAGCTTCACCAACAACTGTAGTTGCCCCACTAAAGCAGCAAGCTGTAAAAAAACTCCCATGACTGGACAGAAAGACAGGACAGGAGCTACCTAAGCCAACACAATGCCACTGCACATAAAACAAAGCAGAACTTGGACCCCCAAGAGCCAAGGGTCACCCAATAGGTGAGGGTCTAATTTCTAAGCTGGAAACTCAACCCCTATACAACGGGTAAAAAGCTAATTCCACTGAAATCACCTGCATTGAATTTCCATGCAATGGTTCTACCTTGATTTCAAACTCACCACAAGCTTTCATTTTACTCTTCCCACATGCATTGATTTTTCTGTCAAGACTCTATTAATTCATACATGATCTGCATGTGAATTGAAATTTCTGTAGTCAGAGTGAGTTAGTTTTGCACCTTCTTACTGTCTTTCCATCATTCCAGCGCATCTATAACTGGAGCTGGTACACCCAACACAATCCTTCATCTGACCTTATGTGCAGGAAAGGACAGCCAAACCATGCTAAGTAAAGCAAAGGCCTCCTGTCATCTATTTAACAGCAGTTATAGGGCTGGCATGCAAGTTGTTACAATACCTTTATATTAATACATAATTCATTTCTCCAACTATATTCAGATGTCAGTCTTTGCTGAGAAAGTAAGTGCTCTCCTTTAAGCCTTTAATTGCAAGCTGATTCAAGCAAAATTAGACCAATCATGCTGTTCAATGGCAGCAAATTCCATTTCCCAAGCCAGGAAACCCACTACACTGCTGCAACATGGATATGTGAAATGAGGTAACTCAGGCAAGAACAGATACAAGTCTAAAGGGGGATCTCATGAATATGGCAAGTGTTCACATATGCCCAGAGTCAATGACATAGTTTAACACCACACAGTGAAATATCTTGTAGACAACCAGAGCAGGCAACTGGAAAGCAGTATTGGCACATCAGACCAGTCTGGTGCCCATTAGTAAATCCTGCTGAGATAACAGCATTTATTGAGCGGAAGGCAGCACAGTGCCAATGTAACGCTACCACTTTGCAACCCTAATTACTCTCTATATGCTTTAAGCCAAGCCAAGAGCTGAACCTACTGGCCTTGCCTACCTTAGAGGAGATTTGCTATTTAAAATATCTTGGTAAACTCTCTTAACATCGATGAGACTTGTGCTAGCAAAAGATTTGTTTCACCTACAGCTTAAACAAAAGCTGTCCATATTGCATGTAGTTTCAGTGCTTAGCCAGACAGTCCTCCTCATTCCATTGTCTGTCTCATGACACAGGTGTGGTCTACTTTGACCAGCATATTATTCTTGTTTGGGAACAGAAAAGATGAGACCTTAGACCAGCAAAAGCTATATTATGAATGTCACAAGATGTCTTCTGAAATGCTCTCTCTCACTGGTTAAATATGTATATATATATATATATATATATATAAATAATCTCTAAAGGATTAATTATTTGCAACTAATAAAGAAATAACACACATGCACACAAGGACAAGATACAAAAGCCAGAGCAAAGGCAAGGAATAGATTTTGGAACTTAAAATGACCTTTCCAAAATGCACCCATCTCAAAGAGAAGGAAGGATGTGACTGGCTGAATAGGATAAAAATTAAATCGTAACCTGTCTCATGTGATTTTGTCAAGTACAGTCCTCATCTATGACACTGACTTTCCCATCCTCTTAAAAATTAGTGAAAGAGGCTTATTTTCAAAAGAAAAGAATGTCTTGGCAGCTGCATTCAGTGGTTGGTATGTGATCTGTTGTAAATTACGTTCAAAGAAGCGGAAGGAAAACTATTTCTGTGTAATCTTGGGCCTCTTCCCCCCCCCCTTTACTTCATTTCAATCTTGACACTTCTTACACAACAATGAAGTTCTTCACCCAGGGTTGTGATGGAGATAAATTAATTTTGGTTTGATAAATGTGATAACTGTGATGAGAGGTGGCTTTTATGTGCAGTTCATAATATCTGCCATCATACCTCTGTTATTTATTTGGTCATCATAAAGCAATCCATCTTTATTTTAAATACAGCATATTCATCAGCACAGAAATCTGAAACAAAGAAAATGAAGATGTTTTCCCCTTTCTCTGTCGCTGACCTGTTGACCACCTATTTTGGGAAGTAACCCTGCCTCTCTCTTCCTCTTCTTCCTCATCTGTCTTGTTGATTGATGCTGAAAATTCTTTGGAGCCAGATCTGGACTATATTTCATGTATGGGTCCCGATCAGCTGAAATATGTGCTAAGCTTCCCTGCACATTCATCGCTTCATTGTTTTGATTGGAGAAAAGCAAAGACGGTAACCAGTGATTTAACCAACAGTTAGCTGCCTTAAAATTACTCTCTCAGTTCTCTCACAGACTTAGTATAGTCCACACCTTGGGGAATTTTATTATCCTCGAAGTATATTACTAGAAATAATTACAATTTGAAAGCTCTTGTGGTAGGGAGGTAGAATTGATTAGCTGCCACATGACAAAACAAACAGAATGTTTTCACAGTATCACAGTATCACCAAGGTTGGAAGAGACTTCAAAGATTATCGAGTCCAACCTGTCACCACAGACCCCATAACTAGACCATGGCAGCAAGTGCCATGTCCAATCCCTTCTTGAACACCTCCAGGGACGGTGAATCCACCACCTCCCTGGGGAGCACATTCCAATGGCGAACAACTCTCTCAGTGAAGAACTTTCTCCTCACCTTGAGCCTAAACTTGCCCTGGCACAGCTTGAGACTCTGTCCTCTTGTTCTGGTGCTGATTGCCTGAGAGAAGAGACCAACCCCTTCCTGGCTACAACCATCTTTCAGGTAGTTGTAGAGAGCAATGAGGTCTCCCCTGAGCGTCCTCTTCTCCAGGCTAAACAATCCCAGCTCCCTCAGCCTCTCCTCATAGGGCTTGTGCTCGAGGCCTCTCACCAGCCTTGTTGCCCTTCTCTGGACACGTTCAAGAGTCTCAATGTCCTTCCTACGCTGAGGGGCACAAATGACTTCCCTGTTCCTACTGGCCACACTATTCCTAATGCATGCCAGGATGCCATTGGCTTTCTTGACCACCTGGGCACACTGCTGGCTCATGTTCAGCCAGCTGTCAATCAGCACCCCCAGGTCCCTCTCTGTTTGGCAGCTCTCCGGCCACTCTGACCCCAGCCTGTAGCTCTGCATGGGGTTGCTGTGGTCAAAGTGCAGCACCAGCACTTGGATTTGTTGAATGCCATCATATTGGACTCTGTAACATCGGACTCTCAACATTTTTTTTTTGAGGTGAGCATGATGGATGATTTGAATAATTGTTTCCACCACAGAAATCTTGATATTTAATTTTACATTATAAGGGAATTACATTAGATGCCTTGTGCTGCAAAGTTTCAATTACCTATTTGCACAGCTATTCAGAACTGCATAAGCAGATTTCTCAGCTTGCAAGACTATTCAATGCATTTTATGAAATAATGCAAAAAAATTAGAGGTGCTTAAGGTTAATATTTCAAATATTAATGAAGCTTTAGATACTGAGGAACATCATTTGGGCCCATGAATAGTTTTCACTGAGTTGGGGCTGTTCAGTCTGGAGAAGAGAAGGCTCCGAGGTGACCTCATTGTGGCCTTCCAGTATCTGAAGGGGGCCTACAAGAAGGCTGGGGAGGGACTTCTCAGGATCTCAGGTAGTGATAGGACTAGGGGGAATGGAATGAAGTTGGAGGTGGGGAGATTCAGGCTAGATGTGAGGAGGAAGTTCTTCACCATGAGAGTGGTGAAACCCTGGAATGGGTTGTCTAGGGAGGTGGTTGAGGCCCCATCCCTGGAGGTGTTTAAGACCAGACTGGATGAGTCTCTGGCCAGCCTGATCTATCGTGGGGTGTCCCTGCCCATGGCAGGGGGGTTGGAACTAGATGATCCTTGTGGTCCCTTCCAACCCTGACTGATACTATGATACTATGATCTCAAGCATGTTAAAGACCTAGATCAGAATGAGAGACAATGGTCTCATTTTCACAGCGTTCACTTGAAACTTTGTAGATCCATAGTGAATTCATTACTCTGCCACCGGGTACCATTTTACCCACTTATTGAGTAAATTTATGTAGGGTAAATCAGGAGAGCCTGCAGCTTTTAGAGATAGTTATCTATTTCTAACTCTCCAGAGCTGTCTCTAGAGACATGAGTCTGCTCATTCCTGCATTATTTGATTCAATTTTTGAAAGGTTAGTTCCCTTTTTTTGTGCGTAACAGAATGCAAAGCCCCTCCTGCCAGCACTGAGAGGAAAACCTTTCCAGCTTTCTACAGAAGATCTGTAACAATGAGAGAGAAAAAAATAAATCAAGATACTTTGAGGAAAAAAAGAGAAAGGGAGAAGTGGGAATTGGTATTCTTCCAGACTCATTTGCGAAGTAGGAAGTTTAGTGCTTGCACCTATGACAGTGTTTTTGCATTCTCCATTAGAAAGTTGTTTGGTAAACAAGCAGAAATTGGACCACCAACAGATTTAAGCACCCCTATTTCTTTGAAGTCTCAGCCACAGAATCACAAGTAATTTTTCAAAGAAAATAGAGGAGTTAGTCAGTTAAGCTTTCCAACACTGAGGAGATAAGCACCTGAGTATCTGTACAAATAACACTCTTTTGTCTCTGGACCCTGCCCTTAAAAATATCCAGATGCCTACCAGGAACTAGTGTATGTTACATGTTAAAGAACTTTGGAGATCTTTAGTCTCCAGGTAACAGCTCTCCAATCTACACAATGCTAGAGGTAGCACCCAAGAGAAAGACAGCAGGGTGCTTGGTTGTAAACTATCTCAAACATATTCTGCTCTCCTCTTACTGCCTGAAATGATCACAGAGATTTGTGAAGGTCTTGGGGGTGAATTTTCAGTCTCAAAATGGTACTGCTGCAAACATCAAAAGTTATGAAACCTTTTAAAACCCCGGATTTGGATTTCACTAGCACAGTTGTGACAAAAACTGACCTCAGACACTGCATAATCCACAGCATAGTCATTGTAAATAACCACATTCACAACTTTGGAAGCTGCTTGTCTGTCTGAAGGGCTATGGAGTGCTTGCAGGCATACCTTGCATCCCTACCCCACACAAGCCCCTGACTTAGGCATACTTCTTGCACAAGAAAAAGACACATAGCTTCACTGAGTGGGAGCTCAGCTCTTCATATGCTTTTCTCAGTTCTTGATAATAGTAAGAAAAGTGCATCACAAGTTTTGGATAGAAAGTATATTATCTGGCAGATTTTCTGTGAAAGCTGCCAAAGATAATAAAGATAAAACAGGGCCTAACATTTATAGTATAGAAAACCAAATGAAAGAAAAGTAAAAGTTCACAGAGAAGCCATAGTTCTGCCAAATGATATCACAGTGGAGTGCCCACTTATGGTATACAGAACCACACCTTAGAAGATAGAACAGGCATACATATGTACATTTCTTTTACTGTTGTGACTTTCATCTTCAAAAAGCCCCTTACAAATTCCACTGTCTTAGCACATAAGTAACTTAGAAACCTTTTAACTTTGCCTAGATAAGTAATTGCTTGGTGGGGGTTGGTGTTTGTTTGCGTTTCTTTGAATCAGTAGCATGGAATGTACCAGAATATCTGACCAAGAAACATTCCTAACATTTTTGAAAGACATGTTTTTATACTGCTGCTGTCAAGCTTTCAGATCACCATTGTATACCTGTCCACACAGACACTCCTCCAAACAATTCAGGGAAACCCCATTTTACCAGTTACAGGTCTTACGTGCACCCACAACAGCGCTGCACGTAAATTTCTTGGACAAGAAATTACCTACATACAGCCAGTGACATCCTTAAAAGGGATTTTATTTTGTTCAGTTCAACAAGTACATCATTTTGATTACATTTTCCCCTGGCTGTAGCATGCATATCTGTACTTGCAGGTGCGTGTGTGTGCGTGGTGAATATATAAAGACATATATAAAAACAAGTCATGCAAGCCTTGTGTAGGCTAAATTTTATGGTAGTGTGCTTAAATGGAAGCAGATGTGGAAATGTTTGGGCTCGGGTCCATATTTAAGATCATTAATATGTTTCTTCAGCTGTCCTTATAAGTATATGCAACAAGAAACACTCCTAAAGCATGCAACCTTTGCTATATTTTCCGAACAGGGATACAAGTAGTATACAACAACTCCAGAGCCAAGTGTCAAGACTGACAAGTTCCAGGAGAGTCACTGCTAAACAGACCGCAGTCTCCATTTCTTGTAGTTTCTTTCATATCTTCTTACATTGTCAGGAAGATTAATTACCACTGATTCCAACAATAAGATTATTAATTGCCACCAGTCCCAGCAATAGTTACAAGGCTCACTATAGTCATAAATGTAACTCATAATATCATAGTATCAGTCAGGGTTCGAAGGGACCACAAGGATCATCTAGTTCCAATTCCCCTGCCATGGGCAGGACACCTCACACTAGATCAGGCTGGCCAGAGCCTCACCCAGCCTGGTCTTAAACACCTCCAGGGACGGGGCCTCAACCAGCCCCCTGGACAACCCATTCCAGGGCTTCACCACTCTCATGGTGAAGAACTTCCTCCTCATGTCCAGTCTGAATCTCCCCACCTCCAGCTTCATTCCATTCCCCCTAGTCCTATCACTACCTAAGATCCTGAGAAGTCCCTCCCCAGCCTTCTTGGAGGCCCCCTTCAGACACTGGAAGGCCACAATGAGGTCACCTCGGAGCCTTCTTTTCTCCAGACTGAACAGCCCCAACTCCTTCAGTCTGTCCTCACAGGAGAGGTGCTCCAGCCCTCTGATCATCCTCGTGGCCTTTCTCTGAACATGTTCCAGCACATCCATATCCCTCTTGTAATAGGGGCTCCAGAACTGGACGCAGTACTCCAGGTGGGGTCTCACCAGAGCTGAGTTGAGGGGGAGAATCACCTCCCTTGACCTGCTGGCCACACTTCTCTTGATGCAGCCCAGGATCTGATTGGCTTTCCGGGCTGCAAGTGCACACTGAGAGCTCATGTTGAGCTGCTCATCCACCAGCACCCCCAAGTCTCTCTCCTCAGGGCTGCTCTCCAGCCAGTCACTGCCCAGCCTGTATTTGTGCCTGGGATTGCCTCGACCCAGATGCAGGACCCTGCACTTGGTCTTATTGAAGCTCATGAGGTTGGCTTGTGCCCACCTCTCCAGCCTGTCAAGGTCCCTCTGGATGGCATCCCTTCCCTGCAGCGTGTCCACTGCACCACACAGCTTGGTGTCATCAGCAAACTTGCTAAGGGTGCACTCAAAGCCACTGTCTGTGTCACCCACAAAGATGTTGAACTCACCAAATAGTAATCTCCAATAATATTTTTCTGTCATAGTTGACCTAATCTGCCTTAGAATTGTTCCTGCTGGTTGCTTTCCTACTCGAGACCACAAATTATAAGATAGAGTACCACTTGGTTGCTGATTTGCAAAGTACTTTTTTTTTAATCTAGTGAATGCAAACATGCAGAATAAACAGCAGCACCTTTCTAAAACTTGAACAGTTTTAGAACAGTTGTGGACTGCTTCAAAAATATGTGGTGGGAGAGTTGGCTGCACCGGTCCTTCAGTGTAATCAATTGAAAAACAAGAGGGTGAAAAATATCACACTAGAAACAAGAAGCAGCACAGGTTCCAAGGACTCCATCTTCAAATTAGTATTTCAGGTGATATGAAATAATAAGCTAAGACCTCTAAAAATACATTATTAGACTTGATCATTTCTCCTCAGTTGCTGACAGCTGGTGAGAAAGTTCCACATACTCTACTCACAATGTTTAAGACCTAGAAGTACTGCTAGGTTACTTGGTGTCCTCTCTAGATCACCACATGTGGATATGTTTCATTCGGCTGCCCCTCTACTACAGTCATGAGCTTGCCAACAGAAAGACATTGGATTTCAATCTGAAGAGTTTAAAGGGCAGCAAATCCACTTCCTAGCTTGTCTTGAAGGTTTAAGTAACTAATTAATAAGTTGTTTCTCCTTCAAATTTATACATGATCAGCTGCTAAGCCTTCTCTGTGCCTCTTTATAGATGGCCTGCAATTCCTATGAAGATGCCCTGTAACCAAATCTTCCCCCAGATGCTCTTCTGTTTTCACTTGCAGGGCACATTCTCTAATCTTCAAAGTTTTAAGCATCTCTTCTGTTGTGTCTCCAGTTTCTCATTCTTTCTTTCTCAACACAATCTCAACATTTCAATATCGTAGCTCAGCAGTACTGCCACAAAAGCAGAAGCTGTCTTCCTGGTCCTGCTGTTTTGTGTAGCCCAGCATGGCCTTAGATGCTGCTCTCTGCAGAGACTGCTGCTGAAATATCCACACAGGCACCTCTCCAGATCTGAAGCCCATGTTCTGCAGCCTTATCCAGCTTTCTTTGTTCATGGATTATAAGCTTTCTTTTGAAAACATCTGAATGGCCTTGCTTATCACATGATCCTGATCACTCCATCAGCTGCCTCATCCTCTCAGTTTACCAGTCTGCTGATCACTATATTATCTCCACATTTCCATGCTAATCAACTTAGACTGCAGTTAAAAATATGCAGTCTTGTGATTGTCTTGACAGTATCTCACTTGGAGGGAGGGAGGAAAGGGAGGAAGGGAGGAAGGGAGGAAGGGAGGAAGGGAGGAAGGGAGGAAGGGAGGAAGGAAGGAAGGAAGGGAGGAAGGAAGGAAGGAAGGAAGGAAGGAAGGAAGGAAGGAAGGAAGGAAGGAAGGAAGGAAGGAAGGAAGGAAGGAAGGAAGGAAGGAAGGAAGGAAGGAAGGAAGGAAGGAAGGAAGGAAGGAAGGAAGGAAGGAAGGAAGGAAGGAAGGAAGGAAGGAAGGAAGGAAGGAAGGAAGGAAGGGAGGGAGGGAGGGAGGGAGAGAGGGAGGGAGGGAGGGAGGGAGGGAGGGAGGAAGGAAGGAAGGAAGGAAGGAAGGAAGGAAGGGAGGAAGGGAGGGAGGGAGGGAGGGAGGGAGGGAGGGAGGGAGGGAGGGAGGGAGGGAGGGAGGAAATAAATCTATGAGCATTTCTCACTTGTAACCATTTGTAGGATTTTTCCTTTGCCTTGATTTGACCAGTAGCGTGGCTTGGATACCAAAAAGCACTACTATATAAATCAGAACACTGAGTAGTCCGGACAAAACACCTTGACAGTCACTGATCACAGTGATGCTTGTTTCAAGTATTCTAGACACCTCCTCAGACAACTTCTCCACACTAGAGTCATAGCTAGTCAGCTATGCCATTGGTACTTGCCATCAGTATTTGCCATCATTCTTCTCAGACAGTAAAGATTATACATAAGGTGAGGATTAGTCCTACGTCTTTACAGGCACACAGAGGTGTAGGAAGTTGATTTTTTTCCTCCTCCAGCTAATAATGTGCCTCTCCATTTTAAGATTTTCCTTAGTTGATCAGGTATTTAACCTTCTTTTTCCTAGAACTAGATTTTTTTTTCTTTTGCCTATTGTTTCCCTAATCATTTTTGCTCTTTCATGACTTGCTATTTTTATTGATTATGATATAATTTTACATTTTAGGGTTTTATATATATATATACACACACACATATAAAACATTTTTTTCCTTTCATTTAATCTTTGAGTTATGGAGTCTTCTTATTTTTGATTATCTGGTTCACAACCATCTCAGGCACCCAGCAAGCTGTGTAGCTGTACTGAGAACACAGGAAATAAAACTTTCTTAAACAAAGACACTACTGTCCCTGGCATAGTTGAACCAGTCTTATCACTGTTACCAAAGTAAGAACATGAATCACTGCATGAATTTCTGATTTCCTAGTTCAGAATACAACATGCACAGTACTTTGGGATTACAATATGCTGGCCCACCCAGAAGTACAAAAGGCAGCAGGAGAGGAGACTAGAGGCTTTCCTTTTTCTTTTTCTCTAAAAGGTGCAGATGCCATCTCTTTGCAGCCAGGCACCTCCAAAGACCTGCTTACAAATTCACTCACCTCCCCAGAGACATCATTCTCACTCTTAATACCTAGATCTTTGTGTTGTATTAAAACCACAAGACAATTAATAAGATACACTTTCAGAGTTCAATTTCTGTTAACATAAACAGTGGCAGCGAAAAGAGCTAAACTTCACAAGATCCCAGCTATGAGCTAACAAACAGAACTAACAAATGCTGCAAGGTTTTCTGTGCAGAGACTATGAGACAGCCACACTAGCCAAGGCTGAGCCAAGTGTTTTAGCACAAGCAGAGAGCTTTAAAGAAAAAATCTCACCCCCTTTAAGATCCATAAACTGTGCAACTGAGGTGAAAAACAGCATGTACTGCTCAGAAGTGAATTCATAGGCAGCAGATCAAAGTCTTTGCTTAGACATTGTAAAAAATCCAAAACTCATAGAAGTTAAGAGAAAGGCGGACTCGCATGCAGACAGCACCTAAACCAAATTCTGGCCCAATATCCATCTTACAGAGACTTGGCCATGTTACTTTTTAACCTGTGCAGAGAATGTGTCCAACCAAGCGAGTTCTCAGCACTGAAGTCCATCAAGGCTAGTGAAGGAGTAGGGAATATAGGACAAATTTCAATCTAGAAAAAAATAAAAGTATGTGGGAAGAGAATTGCAAAAGATGCACTGAAAACCTTGTAAAACTGTTATTAAGTAAATCAATGTCTGAAACTGATTTATCTGCACAAAAGAGAAGGTATTGATACGAGGCATGAATACTTAACCCACTCTTCATTTTCCATTGCCAAACCTTTCCCTTTACCTCAAAATTTGTGAAGTTGTTACTCAGAACCAAATCAAGTTTTAGTAGTATTCATTTTTTCAGGCTTCTGGAAGAAATTTGTTGTAGTGGTTTAACCACGTGGGAATATATCTTTGTTCCATTTGGTGTTTGCCCTTTCTTTCTCAGGAAATGGAGGATTGGAAAGGATGAAAAGTTCCTTCCCAGCCACCTCTCTTACTCTCCCACCAGGATGAACAAGCTCTGCATCCCAAACATTAAGATTTGACATGAGGGAGAGCAAGAGATAAGATAAAAGGAAGGTCAGGTGCAGCAGTGACTCCTTGTCTAATTCTCTCTTCATTCCTCATAAATAGCCAGTAACATGGTGCAACGAGGAGCCCTCACAACAGCTTTATCATGAGACTCCACTGAGAACAGGCTATATTGTACGTTTCCCCATCCCCTCTTCACTCCTAAATCTCTTGTGTATCGTTATGCTTTTATTTTTGCAGGCAAAGCAAAGACAGTTATGGGGAACTCATAAGACAAAATGCTCTCACTTCAAAAGGGAAAAAATAATTACATTTCACACTCTAAAGTGACTGCACAAATGTAACTCTGCTGTTTGTGTCTTGGCTTTATCCAGAATTATGTTGTTAACAGTTATGCCCTCAAGCTCTTCCCCAAATCTGATGTTTTGTGGACCAAGACAAATCACTGACCTGTCTCTCGATGCCTGAGACACAGTGAAAATCACTTCTGCACAGCAAAGGAAGGCATATTAGGAGTATAGGTAGGCATAATTCCACTGGCTTTAACCTCTCCTTCACAGAGGACAGCAGCTGTTAAAATATGGCAGCTGGGACTTCCAAGTCAGTTACATGCTGTGCCAGTGATCCAGCAGATCATCCCTTTTTATCCAGCCAGCAATTTTCAACATTGCCTGCTGTTACTAAATTGAAGATGACAGGAGTTGACCTGTAGCCTTGGACACTTATTCAGCTTGTGAAAAAACCTGATCTGACCATAGGCTTGTGTATACTCACTACCTAAAAGCAAAAAAAGTTGTTTAAAGAGAAGGGTAGCTGTCTCCCTTCCCCATGTTTTATTAGACATAGAATCACAGAATCATAGAGTTGTCAGGATTGGAAGGGACCTCAAGGATCATCCAGTGCCAACATCCCTGCCATGGGCAGGGACACCTCACACTAGATCATGTTGCTCAGAGCCACATCCAGCCTGGTCTTAAAAACCTCCAGGGATAAGGATTCTACCACCTCCCTGGGCAACCTGTTCCAGTGTCTCACCACAGTGAAGAACTTCCTAATATCCAGTCTGAATCGATCCATTTGTATTTTTTTCCCATTCCCCCTAGTCCTATCACTACCTGTGTGGTGGAGTAGAGACCTAAACCGGTCACAACCTGACACCCTAAAAAGTCCCTCCCCAGCCTTCTTATAGGCCCCCTTCAGATACTGGAAGGCCACAATAAGGTCTCCTCAAAGCCATCCTTTATTAAATGCTCAGTGCTCCTGTGTCATCATTTTGCATCAGTCATTCCCAAGGATTTACAGGGAGTGGGCACAGATGATGTGACTGGACAAAGTAACAGGGCTTTGCAATTATCCCCTGGCATACACTTTCAGCCACTGGCATTAGGAAATGAGAGCTCATAGCACACAACTAAGCTGCTTTGGAAAAATAGTCAGGAAACACGTGGAAGAGATATTAACAAAAGCACTCCAGCTACCCCTCATAGCTGCCAGATGCTGAGTAGCCAGCAGAAGCAAATGATTTTTAGGTGGCTGCTCAGCATCTGTCCTCAGGTCAAGAGTTTATGCCCTTCAGAGAGAGGAGGCACAGCACACAGAGAGGCAGAAAGATCGTGCTTCTCCAATAGATAGAGCTTCCTTTGCTTTCCTTTCATGTATGTGAAATTTTTAGTAAGACTATTTTAGAAAAGAGGTGAGTTGCTGGCAAGATAGCAAAGTCAGGAACATACAATTCTCGCATTTCCCATGCTGGTTTCCATTCTGTGTATCCAGGAATTTTCTGCCATGTTCCTACACTGTGTATTATGTCAGATTTCAGGGCTCAGCTAGCAAAAAAAAAAAAAAGTATGTCTATATGGATGGATCACACAAAAACTCTGGTTAATTTTCCATTGGATCCTGCTGTGATGCTAACTATAAGGCATGGTTTTAAGACCAAATGAGCTGTCAAGCATTAGGGCTGGGACTGGTACCAAACAAGTGATAGATTCTATTAACCCCTCCCCCTTCCCAAAGGGGAAGAGAAAGGAAACAAGGGAGACTCCGTGGACTGGAAAACTGAAACATCTTCAATGAAAATAATAACAGGAAAATTAAACATAGACAAATATATACAAAACAAATATCAAACTCAACCCCTTTGATGGCAATTGCGTCATCACAACCACTGATGCTGTGGGAAGAAAGTCAGACCCAGCAGAGGATGAAAACCACATTCAGGAGCTGGATTGGATTTGAAAACTGGATTCAGAAACATACAGACTGTAATCAAATGTAGAACAGAGACATCTGTGGATGACAGCCTTTAGAGATCTTAACCCTTGTGATCCCTCAGCTTTATACCTAATATGTCATATATGGAATGGAAAGCCTGGCTGTTAATTTAGGATCACCTGCCCTGTTCGCTCCTCTCTGGTGCAACCTATTACTTACTGCACCCCCAGTGCAGCATAGAAGATTTAGGAGTGACCTTGGTCGTCATAGGAGCAAGTATAAACAAGAGCCTTTCTGCATACCAATCCTCAGCAGTAATTATAAACATCCAGCATTATCACTTCTAGAACCAGACACTGTCTGCAAAAATGTGCCGTTTACTTCAGAAAGTATACTGCTACTAACTCATTAAGTGCAGTTACTTAGAAGAGACTGAGCAAAAACATAAAATCACTAAAAAGAATTAGTTCTGTTCTAGTTCAAACCAGAACTTCTGGTGGACGAGCAGCTCAACATGAGCTCTCAGTGTGCACTTGCAGCCCAGAAAGCCAATCAGATCCTGGGCTGCATCAAGAGAAGTGTGGCCAGCTCTGGTGAGACCCCACCTGGAGTACTGCATCCAGTTCTGGAGCCCCTATTACAAGAGGGATATGGAGGTGCTGGAAAGTGTCCAGAGAAGGGCCACAAGGATGATCAGAGGGCTGGAGCACCTCTCCTATGAGGACAGACTGAAGGAGGTGGGGCTGTTCAGTCTGAGAAGAGAAGACTCCAAGTTGACCTCATTGTGGCCTTCCAGTATCTGAAGGGGGCCTGCAAGAAGGGTGGAGAGGGACTTCTTAGGATATCAGGTAGTGATAGGATTAGGGGGAATGGAATGAAGTTGGAGGTGGGGCGATTCAGACTGGACATGAGGAGGAAGTTCTTCACCATGAGAGTGGTGAAGCCCTGGAATGGGTTGTCCAGGGAGGTGGTTGAGGTCCCATTCCTGGAGGTGTTTAAGACCAGGCTGGATGAGGCTCTGGCCAGCCTGATCTAGTGTGAGGTGTCCCTGCCCATGGCAGGGGGATTGGAACTAGATGATCCTTGTGGTCCCTTCCAACCCTGACTGATTCTATGAAATAGTGTAAAACCCACAAAGATAAACTTTTCTGGACAGAGCATATGAGAAGTTTCTGTGACAGGAACCATTTACAATTCCTTCTCATATTATTAAGATAATATTGATATAACATTGAAAATGTATATTATCCAGCATGCTTCATATATGAAATGCATTGATATTTTTAACATATGGTGGTCTTAAGGCCACTGTATACTACTCAGATTATCATTTTCCCTTTAGGCCCAACTTTTCACAGGAATATATGAACCTGGTTTTGCTGCCATTTGATGTGCAAATATTATTTGTTAAAGTACTTACTTCTATGCCTAGCTTCAGATTACACAAAGAAGAAAGGAATGCAAGGGTCCTAGGGTGAGAAGGGGAACCAGAACATTTCGTTCTCAGTTACTGACTCAGCTTGAGGTCAGCAGCAGTCCAAAGTTGTTTGCAGATGAACGGAGTTCAATGGTTCATGTGAAATAAATCAACACTCTCAGCAGTCAAGCCCACAAAAGCAATCATATTGCTAAAAAGCAGCATGAAGAAAAGAGGATCCAGAAGCCTGTTCTGTGAAGACACATCCAGCAAAGTCCTGTGCCGATAACTCCTGTTCTGAGCAGCAGTTGCGGGATGGGGAGGAGGAGCCATGCATCTGTTGCTTTTCTTGAGCCTGTTCTGTGAATCAAGAAATTCCCATTTCCCAGGCTCTGAGCATGCTCATTTTCAGGCACACATCTTCCAAAAATGAAGACTTGTTTTGGAGGAATGGGAACACATTTGCATAGACCTCAGGAAGTCATTCACATCAGCACAAAGTGAGTGAATGACACCAGCTGATCTGGTAGCATTTCACATTGTCAAAGAATCACAAAACCACAGAATGTTAGGGCCTGGAAGGAATCTCGAGAGATCATCTAGTCCAACTCCCCTGCTAGAGCAGGATCAATACAATACAATACAATACAATACAATACAATACAATACAATATACCTGGTTGAAAGAGACCTTCAAGATCATCGCGTCCAACCCATCAACCAATCCAACCCACCCAAACAACTAAACCATGGCACCAAGCACCCCATCAAGTCTCCCTCTGAACACCTCCAATGAAGGTGACTCCACCACCTCCACGGGCAGTCCATTCCAATGGGCAATCACTCTCTCTGTGTAGAACTTCTTCCTAACATCCAGCCTAAACCTGCCCTGGCACAGCCTGAGACTGTGTCCTCTTGTTCTGGTACTGGCTGCCTGGGAGAAGAGACCAACCTTTGCCTGGCTACAACCTCCCTTCAGGTAGTTGTAGAGAGCAATAAGGTCACCCTTCAGTCTCTCTTCTTCTCCAGGCTAAGCAACCCCAGCTCACTCAGCCTTTCCTCATAGGGCTTGTGCTCCAAACCCCTCCCCAGCTTTGTTGCCCTTCTCTGGACATGTTCCAGCAAGACAACATCCTTCCTAAACTGAGAGGCCCAGAACTGGACACAGGACTCGAGGTGTGGCCTAACCAGGGCAGTGTATAGGGGCAGAATGATCTCCCTGCTCCTGCTGGCCACACTGTTCCTGATGCAGGCCAGGATGCCATTGGCCTTCTTGGTTGCCTGGGCACACTGCAGGCTCATGTTCAACCTACCATCAACCAGGACCCCCAGGTCCCTCTCTGCCTGGCCGCTCCCCAGCCACTCTGACCCCAGCCTGTAGCACTGCATGGGGTTGTTGTGGCCAATGTGCAGAACCCAGCACTTGGATGTGTTCAATCTCATGCCGTTGGATTCTGCCCATCTGTCCAGCCTGTTGAGGTCCCTCTGCAAAGCCTCTCTATCCTCCAGCAGATCAACTCCTGCCCCCAGCTTGGTGTCATCTGCAAATTTACTGATGATGGACTCAATGCCCTCATCCAGATCATCAATAAAGATGTCAAAGAGCATTGGGCCCAGCTCTGATCCCTGGCACACATTGCTAGTGACTGGCCACCAGCTGGATGTGGCACCATTCACCACCACTCTCTGGGCTCGGCCCTCCAGCCAGTTCCATATCACACAGGAACACACCCAGGTGGGTTTCCAATACCTCCAGAGAAGGAGGCTCCATAACCCCCCCGGGCAGCCTGTTCCAGTGTTCTGTCACCCTCACAGTGAAAAAATTTCCCTACATGTTTCCGTGGAACTTCCTGTGCCTCAACTTCCATCCATTGCCCCTTGTTCTTTGAAAGAATGCCAGTGAAAAAATGCACCACCAGCATCAGCCAGTCCCGGTATATTAATCACATGTCTTTTGGGAAGCTTTCAAAAGTGGAATAAACCCTACTTCAATCAGGTGATAGTTTTCAAGACAACATTTTTCTGCCATCAAACTGCAGTCCTGATTTACTAATGACCATAATCCAGTTTCATGGGCAACCATCAATTGCTAGGAAGGCAATGGGCAATGAGTGCCTTTATTAAAGGGAGTAGATTTCAAAATCCAGGTGCTTCTAAACAAGGCTTACGTCTGCCCAGCCTTGAGCTCTCCCCATGCTACAGTGGGCCCAAAACAGTGAAGGAAAAGAACCAAGGAAAACAGGACACAAGTAGAACAAGGAAAGAGAATTCTTTAATCCTAGCCCAGCACTGGGTTGTAGGCATTCAGTTTCTCATTCAAAGAAAAGGTCAATTTTCTCAAAGCCTTCCCAAGCAATGTTTCCAAAATATTCAAGGATGAAGCATCCCCAGTGTCTCCAGCATTGGGTTGCATCTGTCATACATTTGCTTCAAGAGTGGCTCTCCCAACAAGTGATGACTTACGTGTTTAACAAAGACTGAAGTATAATGGCTGCAAGTAGAACAAAGTTCAGTATGGACTACCTCTGTGCAACAGTTCCACAGAGATGTTGTTGCTGCTGTTGCAGAAGACAGGACTACATAGAGTGATGCCTATCCTCTATGAAAGTAACCTTCATAAAAATCACAGTAGTTACCTAGGAGTGTAGTGGCACAGTTACTCCAAGTCTAAAAAATTGTACAGACACCCCAAATCTGTCACTTCTCACCAGTTTATTTCTGTGGATTAAAAGTAAATTAACATAATTTTCAAGAAAGCTTAAACCTTCAGTGAGTTTTCCTGCATGGCAGACCGTCACAAAGTCTTCCTTAGGAAAAGCAGAAACAAATGTCCTCATAAATGGCTACAGGTCACTAGCTTGCTACATCTTCACTCAACTTACTATTAGAATTGGCCCTGAAGTAAGACCTGAATCAGACTCTGGACGTATCTGTCTCCCTTCACTGTGCATGGAGCTGCTGGTGAATGGGTAGCATTGATTATCTGCCCAGATAGGGTTGGGAGGAATCAAGGTCAACATGTATGCTTCCTAGGAAAGATGTGCCCTATGAATAGAATAGAATAGAATAGAATAGAATAGAATAGAATAGAATAGAATAGAATAGAATAGAATAGAATAGAATAGACCAGACCAGGATGGAAAAGACATCCAAGATCATCATGTCCAACCTATCATCCAACACCGCCTAATCAACTAAACCATGCAACCAAGCACCCTATCAAGTCTCCTCCTGAACACCTCCAGTGATGGTGACTCCACCACCTCCTCAGGCAGCCCATTCCAATGGGCAATCACTCTCTCTGTGTAGAATTTCCTATGCTTGCACCCAATGTCAGTTTGCCATTGAAAATCTCAAAGCTTCCAAAATCTCTGTCATAGCAGTTCAAAAAGAAAGGTACTGTGAAGGTTGGCAGATGCCAAGATGGGCTCAACTTTTACTTTCCTGTGTCTCTAAAAAGACCCCTGACTCCCCACATATTTCAGAAAGGTACCATGATAAGCAGCAACATACTGAAATTCTATTTCTCCTGTCAACTACTCTTCTAATGGGTATTTAGATCCAAACTTTTTGCACATTCCTCGTACAAGGATCCTTGACAGTCTTCTTTCCTTGGTCTATCTAGATGCTTCATGTGATTTTTCTTCGTTATGTGTTTGTCTGCATGTCTTCATGGTCCTCCTCAGACCCCCTGCTTTTCATCCCCTTTTTATATTTCTTTCCCAGGCATGAATCCTCTAAAAATACTTTACTGAGCTTTTCCTGGTACTTTTGTCCTCTGATTTTTTTCCTCTGTCTGTAATTGCTAACAGTTCTTCCTGATGGACATACTGTCATTCACTCTTGAATGTACACTTCTAGGACATCTACAAACCATAGCTCTTCACCATGAAAACCACTGACTGATTAAAGCTAGAAAATACAAACATCCTTGGGGGGAGGTGGGGAGGAAGCAGAGCACAGAGATGAGAAGTTAGTGCTCAGTTATCTCCCTTGGTTGATTATCATGGGAGTGCTATCAGCTTTAAATTAATAATTTCATTGCTGTCTGTAAAATGTCTTAATAATACATCATCCCTATCCAGTTAATTGAAAATATCAATCTTACAACTTTCACCTGAAGATTTGGGGAACTTTTTCTAGACTGAAACCAGGTAGCAATGAATAGCATAGCATAGCATAGCATAGCATAGCATAGCATAGCATAGCATAGGAAAGCATAGAATAGAATAGCATAGAATAGATCAGCATAGAATAGAATAGCATAGCATACAACCTTCACCTGAAGATTTGGGGAACTTTTTCTAGACTGAAACCAGGTAGCAATGAATAGCATAGCATAGCATAGCATAGCATAGCATAGCATAGCATAGGATAGCATAGAATAGAATAGCATAGAATAGATCAGACCAGGTTGGAAAAGACCTTTGACATCATGGAGTCGAACCCATCATCCAACACTACCTAATCAACCAAACCATGGCACCAAGTACCCCATCCAGTCTCTTTTTAAACACCTCCAGTGATGGTGACTCCACCACCTCCCTGGGCAGCCCATTCCAATAGCCGATCACTCTTTCTAGGAAGAACTTCTTCCTAACATCCAGCCTAAACCTCACCTGGCACAACTTGAGACTGTGTCCTCTTGTTCTGGTGCTGGTTGCCTGGGAGAAGAGACCAGCCCCCACCTGGCTACCACTTCCCTTCAGGGAGTTGTAGAGAGTGAGAAGGTCTCCCCTGAGCCTCCTCTTCTCCAGGCTAAGCAACCCCAGCTCCCTCAGCCTCTCCTCATAGGGCTTGTGTTCCAAACCCCTCCCAGCTTTGTTGCCCTTCTCTGGACAATTTCCAGCAACTCAACATCTTTCCTAAACTGAGGGGCCCAGAACTGAACACAAAATCCCAGTGCTTTGCCACTCCTTGCTTCCTGTTCCTGGAACAATCATCCTGAAGAGCATCTCATCCTAACAGCATGATACAAGGACAGCCAGCATCTTGTGTATTATTTTAATTGGTTGGGAACTCTAATCTTATTCTTAAGTGGCTGAACTCCATCTTTTCCAAACAAAGTCTCAGCAGGGTCACATTGGTTATTTCTGCTTTCTTTTTCTTTAAAATTATTATTTGAAGGGCTCATTCACTTGACAATTAATTATATAACACATGGTAGTAATTAGCTGTAGAACTCTCAACAAATGCTAAATAAATTCCTTGTGATCAAAATCATATTAAGTAAATAAATACCAAATAATTGATAAACAAAGGCTACTGTGGGACTTTGTTGCATGAAGAAAAGTTAATGGAAACACTGCTCCCCATAGGGCTTGGGCAAAGAATGGAAAAGCAGCAAAGGCAGAAAAGCAACAATAACAGCAGCATGTTAATGCTCTGAAAAGGAAACAAGTCAAAACAAGACAGAACTGAAGAGCTAGCCAAGGATGTGATGGGAGGAGGAGACTGAATCATTCAAAGACTTCTGGGCCTGGAGATTACCTGATCATTCCTCAATCTTCTTTAAATGCACTGAGAAATAGCTGGCTAGATATTTATTCAGTGCAAAAAGTACAGCTCCACTGAGCTTGTCAGTTTCAATCCAGTGAAACTGATTTACACCAGGTTAGGAACTGGCTGGAGGGCCGAGCCCAGAGAGTGGTGGTGAATGGTGCCACATCCAGCTGGTGGCCAGTCACTAGCAATGTGTGCCAGGGATCAGAGCTGGGCCCAATGCTCTTTGACATCTTTATTGATGATCTGTATGAGGGCATTGAGTCCATCATCAGTAAATTTGCGGACGACACCAAGCTGGGGGCAGGAGTTGATCTGCTGGAGGGTAGAGAGGCTTTGCAGAGGGACCTCAACAGGCTGGACAGATGGGCAGAATCCAACGGCATGAGATTTAACACATCCATGTGCCGGGTTCTGCACACTGGCCACAGCAACCCCATGCAGTGCTACAGGCTGGGGTCAGAGTGGCTGGAGAGCGGCCAGGCAGAAGAGGGACCTGGGGGTACGGGTCCTGGTTGATGGTAGGTTGAACATGAGCCTGCAGTGTGCCCAGGCAGCCAAGAAGGCCAATGGCATCCTGGCCTGGGTCAGGAATAGTGTGGCCAGCAGGAGCAGGGAGGTCATTCTGCCCCTGTACACTGCACTGGTTAGGCCACACCTTGAGTCCTGTGTCCAGTTCTGGGGCCCTCAGTTTAGGAAGGATGTTGACTTGCTGGAACATGTCCAGAGAAGGGCAACAAAGCTGGGGAGGGGTTTGGAACACAAGCCCTATGAGGAGTGGCTGAGGGAGCTGGGGTTGCTTAGATTGGAGAAGAAGAGGCTCAGGGGAGACCTTATTGCTGTCTACAACTACCTGAAAGAAGGAGTAGACAGGCAGATGTTGGTCTCTTCTCCCAGGCAAACAGCACCAGAACAAGAGGACACAGTCTCAGGCTGCACCAGGGGAGGTTTAGGCTGGAGGTCAGAAAGAAATTCTTCACAGAGAGAGTGATTGCCCATTGGAATGGACTGCCCAGGGAGGTGGTGGAGTCACTATCACTGGAAGTGTTTTAAAAAGAGACTGGATGAGGCACTTGGTGCCATGTTTTAGTTGATTAGATAGTGTTGGATGATAGGTTGGAGTCGATGACCTCAAGGGTCTTTTCCAACATGGTTAATTCTATTCTATTATGTTCTATTCTATTCTATTCTATTCTATTCTATTCTATTCTATTCTATTCTATTCTATCCTATCCTATCCTATCCTATCCTATCCTATCCTATCCTATCCTATTCTATTCTGTTGAAAACTAGTGCTACTCATTTAAGACCCATGCTTGGTACTATCAGGCTGTTTGCTGGATTTACAACCAGATATCACTTGCCCTTTTAATACAAATTTTCAAATAAAATCAGTCATTCCATTTGGGGTTTAATTTTCTTCATGCTCCCTGAAGAATGTTGGCAGGGGGACATTTTGCAAAAGATGACAAGCAATTTGGTTTTTCTATATTCTGATAGGAAGAAAATGAAGTATGAAACTTAAAGGAGCAAATTGTCTCAGCTAGAATCAAAATCCACCGGACCATGACACAGCCTGAAGTTATCCTTCTGGGATTCATAAATCTTTATTTAATTTGAGGGAGAAAACATAAAAAAAAAAAAAAAAAAAGAAACAAAACTCCTTGAGGGAGATAGTGCTCCTAATAGAATTGACAAAACAAGTGGAAAATGTCTTTTCCAGTCAGATTCACACAATCCCTGACTCAGGAGGAATGCAGACACAAGTGAGAGCCCAAGGAAAGTAGTTCTCTTGAGGTTTCTCAGGAACTGGAAGCAGGAACTATCATCTTAGTATTCAAAAGGTGAGCATGTAATTAGACTCTCCGTGTCCTGGTTCTTAAAAACAGGCCATGCAATGCTAGCAATAAGCCACATTTATTAAAGACAGCTCAGGATGGCTTCCAAACTTCTCTGCTTTACTTCTCATTTGAAAGAATACAGGTAAAGCACTCCGGAAGCAGAAATTCCTCACTGCCCAAAAGATCTTTTCTAATTTGAGTGTGGTAAAAATGAAGATGCATAAATGAAAACAACTGAGGAGCAGCACTAAATAAAAAGGCCTTTCAGTGAAATATTTCTCTTCTTGCCACACATAGGTTTCATATTGTCCATGTAAAAATAAATGACCATATTTTCTCTATAAAGATATTTTCTCTTTGGAGAGTGTTGTCCAGAAGACTGAATTCAGCTCCATCTCTGAAGCAAGGTTCCTAGCTCTGAATAAAAGCTGTAATGGTGTGTCAGTCTTAAACAATGAGCACAAGACAAGGCAGCTCATTGTCTCGAATGGTAGTACACCAATTCTCTGTTTTCAGTCATTAGGGAGGAGGTACACCACAATTTTTACCAGAGAAAAAGAATATGGGGAAAAAAGAAATGGGTAGACTCAGATTAGATGTTAAGAAGAAGTTCTTCACCATGAGGGTGGTGAGACACAGAAACAGGTTGCCCAGGGAGGGAGTAGAAGGGGTATTGGAACTAGATAATCCTTGAGGTTCCTTCCAACCCTAACAATTCTTTGATTCTATGATTCTAAGAGGTGAAGATCTCACTCTGTGTTAGGGCCAGATAAACTCAGTAGCTGGAATGGACTACGACCTTTGAATCTTTGCCACATTAATCAATATGAAAACACAAAATATTTATATTTGGCAACATATTCATTTTGTTTGCTAACAAATCAGTGTACACACAAGGCTTTTTCTGATTATTTTCAGGATTTAAGGATAAAATTTGAATTCCTCAAATTATGTCTTCAGAACAAAGACAAAATAGATTTTGGTAATCTTGTTTCAAAGTGCAACCATAGGTTGACAGCATGCTGTAGGTTTCCTGGTATTGGAATATGATATTAGAAGCTACGAAGTGCCTTCAAGCAATATTGTGTTTAAAACCAAAATCCCAGGGCAGCAAGGACACACTCAGAGTTAATATTGCCAAAGCATTCTTGACACCACTTCACTTTTTCCAGCCAGTGTGCACACTGCCTGCATGCCAACATTCTTACACAGCAAACTGTGCCTGTGCTGAGTCTCTAGGACAGCTCTCAGAGTTGATGGAATGATCAGTGGGCAACCTTTCGCTGCTAGGTCACTAATTAAACACCAACCTCAGGATAATCATGATGAACCTTTTTTTTTTCACCTACTGTTTTAATATCATGTGCAAAATAAGGTAGCAGTTTCAGCCTCATTTCCAGCAGCCATAGCCACAATACAGAATGCCCTTGCACAGCTGCAACCAGGCAGTCAGTTTGTGCTGAAAGTGTCCAAAGAGAGAAGAATGGAAAGGAGAAGACAAAGAAACTCCCTTGTCAGATTTCAGCGCAGCATTTGTTAATCATTACTGCAAGACACTGGCAAAGTAACGCAGATGAGCTTCAGAACCATAGGCCTAAGTGGTTGTTCCATGCACTGTAATGCCACTGTGTCAGTTTAGGCTGGGTGCCTCCTGTTCCTGCCACATTATTTACACCTCTGATGTCCCAAGTGTCCAGCCCAGTAGGTGGACACAGGAAATAGCGTATTTCATACCCATAAATCCATCTGCAAAGTCATTCTCTTCCTCTTTCTTCCTCTCTGCTCCTGTGGGAGATGTTCCCTATCAGGTAATGATGGGGAAGTATCTCAAAGCCTCTTAAGCCTGGCTAGGCCTAATACCAGGGGAGAAGGGGGCAGGGGGCAGTCTCAGACCTGGCCAGATGAGACTAGCCTAGCGGGGGGGGGTGGTGCGGAAGAAAGAGCTCTGGGGATTTTGGGTATACCCTCAGGGAGGTAAAGGGAAGTGTTGGGAGGCTTTTGGGTGTGCTGGCAGAGGAGGCTCAAAGGAGACCTTACTGCTGTCTACAACTACCTGAAGGGAGGTTGTAGCCAGGTGGGGGTTGGTCTCTTCTTCAGGATAATCACCAACAGAACACTGAGGACACAGTCTCAAGCTGCACTGGAGGAGGTTTACGCTAGATGTTAGGAAGATATTCTTCACAGAAAGAGTGATTAGCCATTGGAATGGGCTGCCCAGGGAGGTAGTGGAGTCACCATCACTGGAAGTGTTTAAAAAGAGACTGGATGAGGCACTTAGTGCCATGGTTTAGTTGATTGGATAGTGTTGGATGATAGGTTGGACTTGATGACCTCAAAGGACTTTTCCAACCTGGTTAAAATTCTTGTATTCTGTATTATGTATTCAGCAAATCAAAATGTATTTATAAATTCAGTTTTAAATCCCTTCTGTATTTCCTCTGAGAGAAATTTTTTAAATAAAGATTCAATTTCTAGAAAGTTTGCTTCTAATGACCTGACCTTGAAGTGTAATTCAAGCCCTTCCATGTGTAGATTGTGCACAGAATCAGCTCCTTCCTCTCCAGCTTTCTAACTTCAGTATTTCTCAGAGGACTGCAGTGGAAAGCATAAAGCCATCTGGTGACACGGAGCAGTCACACAAATGTGTACACATAGGATATATCCTGTCTTGGAGACTTCAGATTGTTCTACATATGGAAATGTCAAGCTTCTAAAGAAGCGTGGGCTTTCCAGGAGTCTGTTAAAGGATAAAGGGACTCAGAATCTGGTTAGGAAATGGGCTCTGAGGAGACCTTATTGTGGCCTCCCAGTATCTTAAGAGGGCCTACAAGAAGGCTGGTGAGGGACTTTTAGGGTGTCAGGTAATGATAAGACATGGGGAAATGGAACAAAACTAGAAATGGGTAGATTCAGATTGGATGTTAGGAAGAAATTCTTCACCATGAGGGTGGTGAGACACTGGAACAGGTTTCCCAGGGAGGTGGTAGAAGCCTCATCCCTGGACGTTTGTAAGGCCAGGTTGGATGTGGCTCTGAGCAACCTGATCTGAGCAACCTGTGAGGTGTCCCTGCCCATGGCAGGGGGTTGAAACTAGATGATCCTGGAGGTCCCTTCCAGCCCTGACAATTCTCTGATTCTATGAGAGAGACAACAAACTGGAGTGGGTGGACTATCATAGAATCATAGAATTTATGGATGATTTGAGAAAAAACACAAGATGTACCCTGCAAAAACCTTACCTGCTTCAAGACTCCCACTTACATCAAAAGAGAAAGAAAGTTATTTTTCAGTGTTGATGCTGTAAAATCACATCTCATAAGCATCTTACAAAAGAAACCCACTTGGCTAGATAACAGCTGCAGACATTTACTTTGCAGGCAGGCGTTAAGGCACACTGCAAGCTGTACTCTCCATTCCCCCGGTCACATGGAAGCTGGCTGCTCCTGCAGTCACACACGTGAGGCACAAGCACCGAGCTACAGCCTGTGGAAAGCTCACACGCTGCACGTGAGGGTGGCTCTTCCCTCATGCCACGTTTATTTCCCCCTAGCTTTTCTTAACTCCTGCAAATGTCGATCCCCCTGTTAGCCACTTGTTCAAATATCTTCATTTATTTATCACAGCTATACTGAACTACATAACCAATGCTAAGCTCATCTCAGCACTAACATGAAGGTGTTTTTCTCTGAAAGAAAAATCTCAGAGGAACCAGGATGTCTGAAAGAGATGCCGTAGTACTCAGGGAGCCTTGCAGCATGAATCCTCACAGGATGCTTCATTAATTAATAATCTATAAGTATTTAATTAGTACCACTGGATATTCAGAACATAGAAACTTCAGTCTGAGGAAAGAGGGAAGAGCTGTCTGAGGAATATTTTTCTTGCAACTGTTCCTATAGCTTGTAGTCTGACACTTTATCCACGGATCTTTCCCTTCCAGACATCATACACAGAGTGCTCCTGTGAGATACAGGCATCTCAAGCTTACTTCAATAGATGTTGTTGGTGTTTTGGTGCTGTGAAGCAACAAGAAACATAATCAAGGCCATCCTTGGGCCTCTTCCAGACTTCACAGGGAACAGTGAAAAAAGTCCCATAGGTTTTGAATTCAACCCTGCCTTAGCCCACACTCAAGATTATTCATAGAATGATGTAGGTTGGAAGGAACGTTAAAGATCATCTAGTTCCCACCCCTCTGTCATGTGCAGGGACACCCTCTATTAGACCAGGATGCTCAAGGCCCCATCCAACCTGGCCTTGAACACCTCCAGGGAGGGGGCATCCACAACATCCCTGGGCAACCTGTTCCAGAGTCTCACTACATCACTGTGAAGAATTTCTTCCTAATACCTAGTCTAAATCTACCTTCCTCAAGCTTCAGTCCATCCCCTCTTGTCCTATAACCACATGTCCTTGTAAAAAGTTCCTTCCCAGGTTTGTTGTAGGCACCCGTCTAGTACTGGAAGGCTGATATAAGATCTTGCAAGATGACACAGTGGCCTTCTGGGCTACAAGAACACATTGCCAGCTCATGCTGAGTTTTTCATCAACTGACACCCCCAAGTCATTCTCCTTGAGACTGCTCTTGAGCCAGCCCTCTAGCAGCCTGTGTTTGTGCTTGGGATTGTCCTGACCCAGGTGTAGGATGTTGTACCTGGCCTTTTTCACAGAATCACAGAATCAGTCAGGTTGGAAAAGACCCTCAGGATCACCAAGTCCAACCAAAAACCCTACTCTACAAGGTTCACCCCTAAACCATATCCCCAAACACCACATCCAAAGCACCTTTAAGCATATCCAGGTTTAGTGACTCAACCATCTCCCTGAGCAGCACATTCCAATGCCTGACTGCTCTTGCCATGAAAAACGTTTTCCTAATGCCCAGTCTAAACCTACCCAGTAGCAGCTTGAGGCCATTCCCTCTTGTTCTATCACTAATTACAGCCTCTCCACAATGTCCTGTCAGGTAGTTGTGGAGAGCAATGAGGTCTCCTCTTAGTCTCCTTTTCACACTAACCAGCCCCAGATCCTTCAGTCACTCCTCATCAGATTTATTCTCCAGGCCCTTCACAGCTTTCCTGCCCTCCTCTGCACTGGCTCCAGCACCACCACATCCCTCCTGCACTGAGGCACACAGAACCTAACACAATACTCAAAGTGTGGCCTCACCAGAGCTGAGTACAAGGGGACAGACTCCTACATGTTTACACCAACTAAATGGGGAACACTGACTATAAGGGTCTTAAATTTTAACTATTATGACTTGCTGTCATCAAATGCACAGAGAATTTCAAAGTACTTAGGACAGAGAACTGAAAAAGCAATGCATTTGATTTCTTTTCAGCTGAACTATGGCCAATTGCATTTGAATGGGGCATCAACAGAAATATTGGAAATTGCTCATAACTCTTTTTCCTCTCCTCTAGATTCCCTGTCCAGTGTGATAGAGAAGTCAATAATATGATCTGGGGATAAGACAAAAGTAATTATGGTTGTTATAAAATATGTGATCCTTCCAATACTGAATGCCAGCTCTGTGCTCAAAGTTCTGTGCCTTAGGGAGACCTCAACTGGAATACTGTATCCACTTTTGGGCTCCCCAGTTCAAGAGGGACAGGGATCTGCCAGAGAGAGTCCAACAGAGGGCTACCGGGATGATAAAGGGACTGGAGCGCTGTCCTATGAGGGCTGAGAGCCCTGGGGAGGTTTAGTCTGGAGAGGAGGTGCTGGCTTGGCCCCACCTCTCAAGCCTGTCCAAGTCTGTCTGGATGGCATCCTTTCCCTCTAGCATGTCAACTGAACCACAGAGTTTGGTGTCATCCACAAACTTCCTGAGGATGCACTCAGTTCCACTGTTCATATTGCTGGTAAAGATGTTAGACAGCACTGGTCCCAGTACCAACCCCAAGGGACACCACTTGTCACTGGTCTCCATTTGGACATTTAGCCATTGATCATAACTGAATGGAGCTATCCAGCCAATTCCTTATCCAGTGAGTAGTCCACTCCTCAAGTCCATGCTTTTCCAATTTGGTGACCAGGATGTCATGGGGGACAGTATCCAGCACTTTATACAAGCCCAGACAGAGGACATCAGTTGCTCTTCCCTTATCCACTGATGCTGTAACTGCATCATAGAAAGCCACCAAGTTTGAACAAGGGAAGGT
Source organism: Picus viridis (assembly GCA_033816785.1). NCBI lineage: Eukaryota > Metazoa > Chordata > Aves > Piciformes > Picidae > Picus > Picus viridis. The sequence goes on along the minus strand of CM066578.1, from coordinate 38,543,460 downwards.
TTGCTCCAGGGAAGAGTTTGGGCTGCAGCAAAACCCCTGTACTAGATAAAGACTATGACAGTGCTCTTCAAAAGTCACTTTATCCTTAACAGTAAGTGTCAGCCTTGTCAAGGACTGTTTCCAAAGCACCAAGAGAGAATTACAGGGCCCATCAGTGATAAGGGCATCCCTCTCCACCCTTTCTCTTGCTAAATGTGCATAACCCAAAAGGAAGCATGTACCTTCCCACCCAAAAAGAAGCAACCATCTTCCATAAATTCTTTCCAATCCCATTCAAAAGAAACAATGCCCCTGTATTGAGGCAAAATCCCAAAGGACAGCATGGGAGCATGAACACAGCTGGGCCTCCCCAGTCAGAGTGGTGCATGTCTCAAGTGCTGGGGTGAGGGCCGGATCTCAGAGCCAGGGACAAGCAAGCAAGCAGTGGCAGAGCTGCCACCAGGTCAGCCTAGCAGTTACTGTAATGCTTTATGTGAGGCCAGGCAGACCTTTGACACTAGAATTTAAAAGGTGGTAGAAGTGGAATGAAGATGTCTGATGCCCAAGATCTCTACTCAGCTCCTTGCCTCAGAGCCCACCACAAGCAGCAAGAACAGGGATCCTTTCCACCTCCCATATTTTCAGAAAGACCTGAGAGGACTCAGAGCCTCTGTGAAAATCTGTTGAATCAAATAGCTTTTAAACAACACATTGTAGTTTCAGAGACAAGATGGATTTTGGTTCAAGGTTTCCAACTAGCTTTAATTATGGAGAGATTTTTCAAAACTCATCAGCCACCAGTTTATTGAGCTGTTCTGCTAATTTTTTTTCACAACCACTCCTTCATAATTTTCCTGTGCCACAGCACTGGTAACAATGATCCTCTCTTCCTCTGCTGAACCCCCCAATTTGAAGTCTTCTCTGTAGTTTCCTTCTTTCCCTATAGCCAGTACAAAAACAAACTTAGGTTGTATGCTCATGTTATTGAGGCTGATCTTCTCTTACTCTACTGCCCAGCTGGCAGCAGAGTCCTACACAACTGCTCTCCCCACTCCCTCCTACCAATAAGATGGGAAGGAGAAATCTGGAGCAAAATGCAAAGCCACACAGATTGAGGTAAGGAAAGTTTTACAGAATGTCTACATTTAGCCCATACCTGGGGCTAAAATATAGCAGTCGCTCTATCACCCAGCGAATCCTCCCCAGCAAAGAAGGGGAATCAAGAAAAGGAAAGAAGACCCACAGGCTGAAATGAAAACAGGTTTAATGAAATAGCCAAATTAATACCAATGTCAACTCATAAAGTTACACTCAGCCCCATAAAAGTGCAGCAGACACAATACCCAGGAAAGCAGTCCTCAAGAACAGGAGATGGAAGAAGACCAGGGAAATGGGGCAACCAAGCAGGATGCTCTAGCAAAAGACCTTCCTCTCTATACCAAACTTTCCCCATTATACTGAATGTGGTGCTCATGGTTTGGTATACAACTGTGAGGCAGCTCCAGTCAACTGTCCTGGCTGACTCAGAACTGATGATGGCCTTCAGCCCATGGCTGGCTTGGGATTTTGTCCCAGCAAGATCAGGATGTAGAATAATACAATGAAAGAAGGAACAATAAGAAGAATAATACTGATAGAGTATAAAGAGAATGATATGAAACACATGCTAAGCTGCTGTTATGATTAACTTAAGTGTTTCTGTCCAGAAATAGTATTTATCAGCAAGTGCCACACTATAATATGTATACAAGAAAAATCATGGAAAAAATGGGAAAGATTAAGTAATATGGCAGCATTTGAGCACACATTACCACCTTCTGGAATTTATGCCTTTGGCCATTATTACACAGACTTCTCAGGGCTTGTCACCAGACGTTCAGAACATACCCTACCTGGTTTAGCTTAAGAACAAACAGTATTTTCCTCAGCAGAAGTTATTATTCATTAAAATGTCCTTGCTGTTATACCTGTTCTGTGTAAGTCCGCAGGTATAAAGTAATGCCTCTGAAATGAATTGTGTATATTCCCTAACCATTTCTGGAGAATGTTCAAAGCAATGTCTTTATGTCTTTTCGTTAATCTTCTATTTGTCAGATACTTACAGCCAACCAGGGGAAGTTTAGGCTCCAGGTGAGGAGAAAGTTCTTCACTGAGAGAGTCATTAGCCATTGGAATGGGCTACCCAGGGAGGTGGTGGAGTCAACATCCTGGAGGTGTTCAAGAGCGGGTTGGACGTGGCACTTGGTACCATGGTTTATTCATGAGGTCTGTGGTGATGGGTTGGACTTGATGATCTTTGAGGTCTCTTCCAACCTTGGTGATTCTGTGATGTTATTCTGTGATCTTAAAGAAACACTGAGAATTGTACAGACTGTTGTCTTACATGCTAAAGACAGGAATTAGCTGGAATTTAGCTAAAAACAGCAGCTGAGCAAACCTGCTCTCCAACTCAACCTTGAATTTGATGTTCACCTCTCTTTAGAATACCATAGCTCCGTCGTTGAGTGAGCCTCTGAGCCCATTGCATTGAAAGAAGGGCAACAAAGTTGGTGAAGGATCTAAATCACAAAGTTTGTGCAAAGCAGCTGTGAGGGAACTGGGGGTGTTTAGAGAAGAGGAGTCTCAGGGGAGAACTTATCATGTCATGTCTCATACTTGAGGCAGAGAAATGCCTGTGCGAGGCAGCCTCCCCCATTCCTTCTGCTCTGCTCATGAACACAGGGAGTGGAGCTGCGCTAGGGTGAAATGGAGATGATTTCATATCACCCAGAAGCTGACCCACTGTGCAGCTGAGAGCATAAAGTTCTTGGGTGAGAAGATGAGCAGGGAGCTGAGAGCCAGAGTCATTAGGTGAGCAAGCATGGGAAACTTGTGCTGCAGTCCCTGGTTTTAGAAATTACTACATTTCACATTAGACACTCAGTAGATTACACACACACACTGCTCCCTCTCCCTCCCTCCCCCCCCACACACTTTGGATTTACCTTAAGCTACTGATGGGAAACCTGTCCAATCATGTTTTTGTCAGGAGACAATACAGGCCATACAGCTATGAGTTATATGTATTTAATGGCAGTATAAATGCAAGGCAACACCTGATGGGTAAGCACTGAATTAAGAATTCTGGAGACTTTTTGAATACATACTCTACTTTTTCCACACAATGCTGTTCTTCACAGATCATTCTCAAACTGCATTTTAGAGCAATCACCAGGGTTTATTTTCTGTTTACCTTTGTGTTGTATACTTCACATGGCACCACCTCTAACCACCTGCTTGGCAATGCAGTGACAGGATGCAGGTGCCAGGGCTTCAGCCTTCAGACCCTCTCTGAACTCCTAAATGTAAGAGAGGAAAAACCAGCAAATGGGCACATCAAAAAAACACAACTAATAAAAAACCTGTGCAAGTGATCACTGGGTAAATTCTTTCAGAAGCCTCTCTTCCTCACCTTCCTCATGGTGTTTGGTACACTGAGAGCTCATTTCCAGTAACTGTAGCTGCACGGACTGTTGCACATGAACGGGTCACACATGCATAGCTTCCTCTGCCTGCCTAATTCCCTCAGTTTATCCCTTTTTCCATTCTTTTTCCATTTTCTCTTCTGTGAATACAGCTCTATATACCCAGCTCTGCTCCTGGGTAAACAGGTGAGGCCAGTCCATAAAGTTTCATTCAACTGGAAGTCCTTTAAAATTACCAGCTCCCAAATATTGAGGTTGCCTTCTCCAGATGGAGATGGAAAGTCAAGAAGTCACTAGAAACTTTAACTTCCCAAAATTTCAGAAGCATCTGAAACTTTCTGACATAATTTGTCATTGCATTTTGAAGTTGACAGCATTACCTGTCTCAGCTGAAGTATCAGCTCAATGTGTGCATCCTCCAGTATTGCTAGTCGATGTCACCAACTTTGAAGACTTACCTCCTAGCAAACATAGGAGTTTATAGACACTGTTCCTGAAGCTGGACACCAACATTTTCAACTGTTGGTCCTACACAAGGAGAAAGATGTCATTCCTTCACAAACACAGCATTTCTGGGTCATCTCCTTTCTTCTCTTTTGAATCCATAGCCCAGTAATTCTCTTCCGACATTCCAAAGTTATTCATACTATATTTAAGGAAACAGCTAAAGGGACATTTTAAGGGAACATACAGGGCAGTCAACTGATTGGTAACTTGTATTTTATTTCATTGAAGAAGAAACAAAACAAATTCACAAGTACCTTAAGTTTTATTCAGTCAGATCCTCCAACAGATGTGTTGAGTTCCATACTGTTGAATTTCCTGAGCTACACGATTCACTGAAAGAAATGAATGAATTGGACCTCTGGCTATTATTTGCAATGTAATAGTAATTGAGCCAAAGTTTTGGACAATGTTATCTGTCTAACAGAGTCTTTTATTTCTTAAGAGCTTTGCTACTGGGCTCATTGTTTATTACAGAGATGTTCAATAAACCTCTGGATCAAAGATCACCTGTCAACAGCTACTGCAGGTTTTTGAGCTTCTACTGTGAGTAATTGTGTTGTTGTCTTTTGAGCATCTCTTAACACCAGGTTTTGAATTGTTCAGCAACATTATTACTTACCTTCCTAAGATCTGACTCACTGATATTGTACATCTGAGGCTGTCACTCATTTCCCAAAATACTGTACAGATTATGAAATATGACTGTTCTCATTGGTAACAAGCCAAGAGATTCATTCTATTATTCTTCTTGTTAAGATGCAGTCCTCCCTGTTAGCAAAAGCAAAATTACTTCAGGTAATACAACATTCACTTGCCTTAAAATTCTTCTGTTTCATCTGTTGACTTCTACTGGTCCATACATTACAGATGGAAAATAGGCATTTTGATCCATGAGTTCAAGAGCAACCTCACGATGTGATGGAGGAAAGTTTAAAGCAAAGGCAAGCTTTTCACTGAAGTGCACAGTGAAGGAGAGTAATTTTCCATATCAAAGTTGACTGAAGATTTTGTGGAGCACTTTTTAACATTACCCACCTCAGAGAATAAAAAAAAGGGTATGCCTACCCAGCAGTCACTAGCCTTGCTTCTCAGAGAGCAAATTAAAGAGCTCCATGCTGCCTCCTCTGCACATATCCTAAAAAAAAAAAGAAAAAGAAAAAAAAAAGAATAGAATAGAATCAACCAGGTTGGAAAAGACCTTTGACATCATCGAGTCCAACCTATCATCCAACACTATCTAATCAAGCAACCCATCCAGTCTCTTCCTAAACACCTCCAGTGATGGTGACTCCACCACCTCCCTGGGAAGCCCATTCCAATGGGCAATCACTCTTTCTGTGAAGAATTTCATCCTAACATCTAGCCTAAACCTCCCCTGGAACAGCTTGAGACTGTGTTCTCTTGTTCTGGTGCTGGTTGCCTGGGAGAAAAGACCAACCCCCACCTGGCTACAACCTCCCTTCAGGTAGTTGTAGAGAGCAATAAGGTCTCACCTGAGCCTCCTCCTCTCCAGGCTAAGCAACCCCAGCTCCCTCAGCTTCTCCTCATAGGGCTTGTGCTCCAAACCCCTCTCCAGCTTTGTTGCCCTCCTCTGGACACGTTCCAGCAACTCAACATCTTTCCTAAACTGAGAGGCCCAGAATTGGACACAGTAATCAAGGTGTGGCCTAACCAGTGCTGAGTACAGGGGCAGAATGACCTCCCTGCTCCTGCTGGCCACACTGTTCTTGATGCAGGCCAGGATGCCATTGGCCCTCTTGGCTGCCTGGGCACACTGCAGGCTCATGTTCAGCCTACTATTGACCAGTACCCCCAGGTCCCTCTCTGCCTGGCCGCTCTCCAGCCCCTCTGACCCCATTCTGGGATGCTAACAGCCACCCAAGCAAGTTAATGTGAATAACAAATAGCAAAACCCTGGCTGACAAAGTCCTTTGGAGAGCCAAGCAGCATAGATTCATAGATTTGTAGAATACCAGGTTGGAAGGGACCTCACGGATCACCTAGTCCAACCTTTCAGGGGAAGAACATAGTTTAAATGAGATGGCTCAGCACCCCGTCAAGCTGGGCTTGAAAGTAATGCAGGGGAATCTGCCACCTCCCTTGGGAGTTTATTCCAATGTCTAATAGTTCAAATCATGGAAGTTTTTTTCCTGGCATCCAGTCCAAATCTCCCCAGTAGCAACTTGTCCCCATTACTACTACTCTTTACCATGTCACTCTTTGTTCTTGTATCATCACTGAAGACCAACCAGATTAGTGGTATGAAAGCTTAATTTTTCCACAAAGCTATTTTTGCCTTTTCTTTCATTGCTGGCTGGCTTTTAATGGTTCATTTATATTGTGCTGAGCAATTTTAATGTCACTTTAATCCATGTCCAGATGTTCCCTTACTTGAGTCCTGTGACACCCACTCACGTATCACAACCTCTTCATCTTGAGCCAGCTTCACTTCTTATGTTAATGCTCAACAGTTGCTGTCAGCACTGTCATTTCTTGCTTAGCAGGCCTAGATGACTATAACAGATATCACTCCTTAATAAGAGAGATGCATAGAAAGACTTCCCTATACTAGAAGAAAGGATGGCCATATGCAAATAGCGTGGAAGTACATTTCTTCCTTTCCTAAACAGCAGACAAATCGTTATATAGCAGCCTGAGAAGCTGAGTTCAGTTAAGAAACATTTTCATCACCATTCTTTGCTCTGATCCTCCTGTGTTATGTGTTATGACCCTCCTTGGATGTCTGCCTTCTTAACAGAGAGCTGGGCTGGTATAAGCAGTTTACATAAGCACTTGACAGAGGCATCCACTTCTGGCTTGCTATCTGTGCTGCTGTAAAGCAGCTTTCATGAAAGAATGTTAATTGTAATGGAAAAATCAGAAAATCTCCTCCCCTCTTCTGTTTAAAAGGAAGAGATTTTAATGATGGAATATATGCCTAAAGGAAAACCTGTCAATTCCACTGTGTGCAGCCAGCCTTAGGAACAAGCATTGGAATAGGCAGTCCAAGGAGGTGGTGGAATCACAGTCCCTGGAGGGGACTTTGGATATTGTTTAATGGCCATAGTGGTGCCTGAGTGACAGTTGGACTCAATGATCTTAGAGGTCTTTTCCAGCTGGAACAGTTCTGTGATTCTATAACACCATAAACCCAAGAGCAACCACAAGAAACATGGGCAGGATAACTGCTGTTAGGCTTGCATGATACATTTCAGCCATTTCTGCAAAAGGGTTTCACTTCTGGCTTATTTCTCAGCAGACTGTTTTCCTCTAGACAAACACTGGATATTCCACTGCTTCTCCAGTGTTATACATGATCATATCTGGAATTTGAGACGATTATGTTAGTTCCCATAATTGCCCATCCCTTTGTTAATTACTGCAGTTATGCACGAGTAAAAAGCTTTTCATGTACTTACACAATCTCTAAGCACAGGGCAATATTAGGCAGGATTCAAAATTCAATTGATTCTGACTCTACACACTAATCATTTCTGCAGCATCTATCCTCCAAGGATCTTGCTCAGCCTCTCTCTATGCTCATGCAAGGTACATTAACCCACCAGTGTCTTAACCACCTATACAGTGCTCTCTGAGTAAGGAGGTGTGGTGGTTCAGGCTGGGTGCCCCCTGGTGCCACCACACAAGCCACACTTGTGGTGTCCCAAAGGTCCAGCCCAGTGGGTGGACACAGGAAGAAAGAGCCCTGGGGGTTTTGTGTGTACCCTCAGGTGGGAATGGGATGCTTTTGGGTATGCTTTGGGATCTCTTTTGTCACTGTGCTTGCGGTTCTCTGTAAAACATTCACTGCTTTTCCATTTAAACTTTCCACCACTTTTGCAATCCGTTTGTCTGAGTTGTTTTTTTCCTGCCCGGGAAAAGGTGGGGGGAAGGGAGGATCAGCCCTTCAACCCACCATAGGAACATCCTGACTATCATTCCCCCCCACACACCAGCGGTCCCAAGAGCTACCAAGAAATTATGAAAGAGCAGTTAGATCTGAGGAGAGAGTTCTCCCAATAATGAGAGAAAAATACTTGGTTCATATAATTTCAAACAAGAAGAGATGTATCCAAAAATAGTTGCTTTACCAAACAGTAAATCAAGATGTTGCAGTAGGAATTAATCCTACTAGGCAAGATTTCCAGCATTGCAGCTGATGATGGAAAAAATGGAGTGTCATGCCTCTACCCTTCTTAGCATATAACCAGAAGTGTGGCTGTCATAGTATCATAGTGTCATAATATCAGTCAGGGTTGGAAGGGACCACAAGGATCATCTACTTCCAACCCCCCTGCCATGGGCAGGGACACCTCACACTAGATCAGGCTGGCCAGAGCCTCGTCCAGCCTGGTCTTAAACACCTCCAGGGACGGGGCCTCAACCACCTCCCTGGACAACCCAGTCCAGGCCTTCACCACTCTCATGGGGAAGAACTTTGTCCTCACATCCAGCCAGAATCTCCCCACCTCCAGCTTCATTCCATTCCCCCTAGTTCTATCACTACCTGATATCCTAAGAAGTCCCTCCCCAGCCTTCTTGTAGGCCCCCTTCAGATACTGGAAGGCCACAATGAGGTCACCTCAGAGCCTTCTCTTCTCCAGACTGAACAGCCCCAACTCCTTCAGTCTGTCCTCATAGGAGAGGTGCTCCAGCCCTCTGATCATCCTCGTGGCCCTTCTCTGGACACCTTCCAGCACATCCATATCCCTCTTGTAATAGGGGCTCCAGAACTGTCATAAAATGTGTCATCATCCTATACCTGGACAGGCATACATGACCTTTCTCCAACCTTAGTGGGTCTGTGAATATCCTATCATTTTTCATAGCTGATATTTGCTACGTAATTGTGTCATAGACATAATATTTTCAGATTGCATCTGTAAAAAAAAAAAAAAAAATTAAAAAGGGGGAAAAAAGAATTTAAAATACATTTCATTTTGTCATAAAAGATAAATAAAAATGTTAATCACTTTCAAGAAGAAGATTCCATTTCATATAGCAGTAATTCATTTAAATAAAAAATATAAAGGTTTGGGTTTTTTTTTATCGTGTTCTCACACTGCCTTCTCTCTTCATTGTCAGACAGTGGTGAAAAGCAATTTACATCTACATCAGATTTGTGATTGGATGGATCTTCCATAACGTGGCACCTTCACTGTCTGACAAACACCTCATGTCAAAGGCTTGCTGGAGGGATGGAGAAAGCAAAGCAATGCTCACACGGAGATGTCACCCATGGTAGCACTGTGTTCTGGTCACGTTGATTCAAATGCCTGCAACCAGACAAAGACTGCCTGAAATTTCTCTCCAAGGACAACACCCTCAGAGAAGAAGCCTTACAAAAGGAATCATATGTTATGTATGTGCATATATAGAGAGAGTACGTCTGTTTCTGTAGGTAGTGCTGAACGGGATGCCGTGCCTCTGGCTGACAGCTGGCAAGCAGTGGCTGTCACAGCCTGGCTCCTCCTCCCAGGAGTGAGAGAACTGCCAGCTTTCTGTGCAGGGCTTATTTTCACCTAAGACTGTCCTTGAAAAAGATTAGGAAGCATAAGGATAGTTAACCTGATCATAAGTGGCTCACTGGACTGTGTTATGATTGAGCAGGTATTACAGAAACATTTTTCCTTTAGTTAAAATTCTAGTCCCACAGGAACAAGAAATTGCATTAATTCATTTTTTATGTGTAATATTTGACTGTAAGAGAGTACCAAAAAGAAAAGGAGTTCTGCTTCAGACTCACAAGATTTCTACACTTCCTTGTTATGAATTATTCTTGCTGAGACACAATGTTTTAAAGAAACTTGCTCTCATGGAACTATCTGGGAGGTTAGAAAAATCAAGCATAAGGAAAAAAACTAATCAAAGTGATCATCAGGTCTACAAGCCAAGCTAAGTAGGAAATGAAGCTTCTGAAACCCTTCAGGTCAGATTTGCAGGAATCAGAGAATCACAGAATCACAGAGCAGAAAGAAGGCAGTCCTCAGAGATATGACTGTCAGCTCTACCTTTTAATCTCCAAACCCCATTTTGCAGATTTTAAATGTTTGTGCAACTAACTATGCTCACAGAAGGTAGGTTTGGGGGAAAATCCTGGTTAAACTATTAGGAAGGCATTTATATCTTTAACGTACAGTCTGGCACTAAGCTAAAATACTTGCTTATTAGTTGGGTTATAAGGTAAGCCCATGTTCAGGCTATTAATAGCATTTGGCTTTAGGTCATTTTCCTTGAGAATTGATCAAAGCCATTTCAAATTTATTTGTTTTGCCCATGAGACCACTTATTTTGCTGACTGAAGTGGAATATAGAACTTTGAGATTACTGATCATATATGAGACTCCTACAGGCTCTTAGTTTTGTGGTTTGAGTTCTTCTATGTCTCTTCCGATTCTTGAGGTCCATTTCTTGTCTTTTTTTCCACAGGTTAAACTTCGGTAACTGTACAAAGAACTGAAAACAGTGGAAGTTAATGAGAAGTGCCAGAAAACTTAAATTATAGCCACAATGTCACTTGAAATATGTCAGCAGATTCTGTGAAAAACCAGTGCATGTTCATGCATGTGAAGGCTCCAAAGAGACCTTTTTGTGGCCTTCCAGTATCTGAAGGGGGCCTATAAGAAAGCTGGGCAGGGACATTTTAGGCTGTCGGGTAATGATAGGACTAGGGGGAGTGGAACAAAACTAGAAATGGGTAGATTCAGATTGGATGTTAGGAAGAAATTCTTCACCATGAGGGTGGTGAGACCTAACAACTCTATGATTTTATGAAATATGAATGACTGAAATCTTACCATACTCCTGTAGTCATTATTTCTACTTCACTGCTGAAGAGCCCATGCTGTGCTCTCTACACCAGCACAGAGGGATAACAGAACCTCACCAAAGAAGCAGAGAAAATTATCATCATACTAGAAATAAGAGTCCTTGATGTGTGTTAGCTGCAGAGTTTGAATCTGAGACTTCCCTCCCCACCTAACATGAGGAGAAGCCACAGAGCTTAAAACTATGTCCTGTACTAATATAATAGACTCTCAAATGGCAATACTCACTGCTTTTTGATCTTCAAAGCTGTTCTGGCTTTTTCTTCCCTTCCCAACCGGAAACAAGTGACAAAGAACATCTGTGGTGATATAGTGGTGGCAGAAGCACACCAGGTACAATAAGCCCATTACTGAAGAGGTTGTGGCTGCCCCACTGCTCATGAGAAGCATGCTGAGAATCCTTTCAGCAATTTAAACAATCTGGCCTGCTGTCAGTGCATTCTTGTTACCAGCAGGAGCCTAAAGATTGTTTCCATAGCCACATAGTTCAGCCCCCCAACACAGTGGTCATTATGAGATGAAACCTGAAATCAATACTATTTGATAGGATAAAAGGTAAAAGTAGAAGCTCCAACTTTCCTAGCTACAGGCATCATAGTAGTATCATAGTAGCAGTCAGGGTTGGAAGGGACCACAAGAATGATCTACTTCCAACACCCCTGCCATGGGCAGGGACACCTCATGCTAGATCAGGCTGGACAGAGCCTCATCCAGACTGGTCTTAAACACCTCCAGGGATGGGGCCTCAACAACCTCCCTGGACAACCCAGTCCAGGCCTTCACCACTCTCATGGTGAAGAACTTCTTCCTCACATCTAGCCTGAATCTCCCCACCTCCAGCTTCATTCCAATCCCCCTAGTCCTATCACTACCTGATAGCCTGAGAAGTCCCCCCACCGCCTTCTTGTAGGCCCCCTTCAGATACTGGAAGGCCACAATGAGGTCACCTTGGAGCTTTCTCTTCACCAGACTGAAGAGGCCCATCTCCCTCAGTCTGTCCTCATAGGAGAGGTGCTCCAGCCCTCTGATCATCCTCGTGGCCCTTCTCTGGACACCTTCCAGCACATCCATATCCCTCTTATAATAGGGTATGAGTAAAGGAACTTAAGACAGCGCAGACAGGCATTGAAAATTATTTCATCTACCATCTCTACATTTGTTAGCACAATTCTGCATTTCCAAAAAGAAGAACAAAGGTCATGTCTGTGCAGAAAGAAAATCTTACGCAGAAAAGAAAAGCTGGTTTATACTGTGAGAGAGCAGAGAAGTGTAACTGTATTCATTCACTTTAGAGCAGGGAATATGGTGAAGCAAAACAACGGGGAAAACTAAAGCATATATGTGGTTATCAGTATGAAGTCTTCTTATTTACTTCCAAGAGTGCAATTTATTCATGCCATACCACAAGGGTACATCGAGAGAATCAAGGAAACATGTTTTATTACAGTTAATCGGCATTGTGGAAAAGGAAAAAAAATCTTTATCCTTCATAATTGTAAATACAGCCCAACACTCTTAGAAGGCTGCTTGCTGCAACTTCCAAAAAATAATTAGCATGCATGATCTCCACGACGATCAGCTTTGAAAAGACCAGGGGAACTGAGATGCCAATGTGAATCCAAGCTTCCTACCATGCATCATCTGAATGACACAGAGCACCAAAAGAGCTCCGTCACCAGTCAGGCTGCAGCTGCCTCTTCATCACACAGCTGATGGGTAGCCATACCCTGCATATGTCCCTCGTGACTCACACCTTGCAGCCGATGTTGTGGCTGCAAGACAGCTGCCCACATCACTGTGAATGGCACTGCTTTCCACTCAGGTCCTTTCAAGTTTAAATATTTATTTTGAGTTTGGCTCCAATCTGACAGAGGACTGAGAGAGGTTCATAGCACTTCATGAGACCTTTGGAGTGCCTGGGAATTTCTCCCCAGTACCAAATCTCTTCCGGCAAGTCCACTACTGGTTAATGAAGGGCTTCAGCTGCAGTTCTTATGCTTCCAAAGACATCTGTTTTTTCTCATCATGGCAGGCTAGCTCAAGCATATGACAAGTTCAAGTACAAAGCTCTCTCAGAAATTTTTTAACTCTACATATTGATGACACGTGGATCTTCCTTACTAATCACAACCACCCTGCAGCTTCTGCTGGTCAGCTTTACAATGGTCAGTCTCCAGATAAAGTCTGAACACTGTTGAGGAAACAAACAGTCTCTCTTTGTTGAATATTATATGGGACTTGGGGTACCCAGTTGTTCTATTTCCTTTTTCTGTCTGCTGTGCACTGAAAAGGAACTTCAGGGCAGCAGAAAGCAATGTCCAAAGGATTTGATTCCTCCATTTTTTATGCATGGGAAAAGTTTTAAAAACCTTACTGTGTAAGGATCATGCTATTTTCTACCAAAAGTCCATTGCTGCTGACAATGACAAAGCACTGAGTATTCAGTCCCTGCTTTTATCCAATTCCCCTCTGTAATCTCTTGCATAAGAGCAAGTGCAGCATTTCACTTGTGCGTATCCCTCCTGGGAAATTAAAAGATACAAAAATCTCCCATGGGATACTGTGGAGTTTAAGGGAGAAATAATGAATGTTTTCTAGTGAGAAAGGAAGAAAACTCCAAGGAATGTGAGGACAGAACTCTAAGGAAAGTCAGCAATGACAGGACAGCTCTGGAGAATAAGATATCCAACACCACTGAATAGATCATTATAGATATGGCTTCAAGGGACTCCTCCCAGAGGAGATAGCAGAGAAAATTTTCTACAAGATAAGAGGGACACATAAAGTTTCTGATCCCCTTCTTTCAGGCTCACAGAGCAAAAGGAACAATGTACCCCAAGGACAGCTTCACACTGAAGTAGAGCACTTAGCCCATCTGGCCTGTGTGAACGCTGGGGAGGAGAATCAGGCTTTTCAACTGAACTTCATTGCAAGGGAAGAATTCACTTTGAAGAGCCACACAAATTTGGCATCCCTTCGTTTTTATTGTTATAAGTTATTTGCAGAGGAAATAAAGAACAATGAAAGAGAGGATATAGACAGTTTTTGAAGGAATTTGTTATTATTTATAGCTAAGAAACAAACACCAACATGTTTCATGTTTCCCCTTGCAGATGTCATTAGTAGCCCTGTGTTAAATGTCCATGTTGGCCACTGCAGCCAACCTGAGAGCCTGAGCTACTGGGACATGTGATGTGATATTTCCCAAGAGTTTAGGGGGCTTACACAGACATGGCAGCAAGTACTCCCTGAAGAGGCGAGCAACAAGAGCCCACCCTACAGTGCCCAGCACTGACCTACTGATGAGAGTGGAGGAGTAGAAAAACTCAGGAGTGCATATAAAGAGGCTGAGGGAGCATCTCAAAAGAAACAATGGGAAATGAGAGACAAAATGAAGAATTGAAGAATATCAGCTGGAAAACATCACCTCCTGTAGTTCCTTATTTTTAGTATTGCTCATGGTTCAAGTAGCAGAGGTATTGCTCTAAAGAACAAACAACCCAGAACCACTTCAGCTGGGTCTCTAACCATGGTTAGAGATACTAATGTTGAGCAACACTGATGTACATGATTTGAGCAAGATCCTATTCAAGTCTGCTGAGACAAGCAGATGTTACTTCTTTATGTTCCTGTCTGTAATGTAATCAATCTAATAATCAAAGAGTATGTTACTGAATAACACACAGCCATTAGTGAAATATAAGTATATTTTTCTCAAACTTTACATGTCAGCTTTCTAACACAACTGAAGACAACCTTATCATAATGGTATGGATATAATGAATATACTGAACCTAGAGATTAACATTTTTCCAGGTATAGCACATGGGTGAATGGTTCATTTCCCCCTCTAACATTTGTCATTTCTTCCCAACCAGGAATCATGGTCAAATTATAGGAAATCAGAGAAAGTCCCAATCATTACTGTTTGCATTTTTCTTTCCAAACAGCTAATTTCCCATCACTGAGGAAAATCAAGAACAAGGTGACTGAAAATGTTGAAATACTTCCAGTCAATTTGCAAACAAACAGTGAGAATTTTAAACAACTTTAACCAGAGGGAAATATTTCTTGGATCAGTATATCAGGCCAATACATACCAAGGTACACTAAAAGCAATGGGAGAGATGTTAGCTCTTGATAAATTTTCAGTTGTGGGTGAAAATTTCAGAAGCATGTCAGCATTGTATTAATACCAAACCAAAAAGTGAGGTAACCTGTTTGATACAGCTGATAAGAGCTTCAGGCAGAGATGTGGCAAGGCTGAAGCTGGGCCTGACTGCAGAGAGGGAAACTTATAGGCCTTGTGAAGCTGAGTCCTTCACTGGATACAGACATGCTGGTAATGCAGCAATAATGGATACTCTCCACATCTCAGTGGAGAATGTCCTCAGATACAGATATCTATTGTTTTATAAGTTATTAATGCCCTTTTACCTTTACAATCAACTGTACCAAGATATGATTTCTCCAAGCACTGACATGTGAATTATGTATGATATATTCTACAGACATATGAAATATATATATAGCCACTGAATATGGGACAAAAAAGTAACCTTCTGTTTCCATTTACAGTACAAATCTGCCACTGCAATCAATAAGGGTTTGTTAAATATTAGGGAAGGGAGAATAAACAGCAAAATAGCATAACAGGAAAACCCTGCTTAGATTGCAATTAGCAGCCAAAACCCTTCTCTCTTTAACCCCTGCCTCCAGAACTTAAGCATTCTGTTTGGCACTGGCGTTTCTCTCTGTTATTCAGACACTTAATCTGTGAATGCCTACAGCAGTCTGATGATAAAACACTCTTGAAAAAGGGGGAAAAAATACCTTGCCACGTTTGGGAGATCCTAATTTGATACAGCTATGTAGAAAATGTGGTTCAAGAGGGTCACATACATGCTTACAATTTTTTCTGTAATCACAAGCTGAGTAGAAAGGAGGGGGTGGGGGGGGAAGAGAGGGTCTGTTTTCCAAACAGAATTTTAGTGGAGAAGTGGGGAAAACTGACTGAAACCAGTAAGAAACAGTGTGTCTGTCCAGATAGCTGTCTCTTTGTTACCTCGGGTTCCCTTTTCTGCCTCTATTCTTCCAGCTGCTATTCCCCATTCTCACACATACTCACTACAGAGCATAGTGTAGCAATGAGTGCCTCCAGACTAACTTTGAACAAGCTTCCTCAGGCAGCATACTGAGCAGGTTCTGCTGCCCTCCATGCTCCCATGCTGGAGAAGTCAGACTCACAAGCAATGGGTCATAATACCAGCAGCAAGATGATGGCTCACAGGACTCCCTGAGGTGAGACTGAAATTGTCCATCTCGATGCTCTTGATGTCTGGCAGTTTGCAGGACACTGGTCCTGTCCCTACATGACACTAACAAAGTAGTGTCATAACAACTATTTAGTGTCATAACAAACTATTTATGGTCCTTTTAAAATCAAGACCTTTTGAAGGACTAAACCAGTGTTTCAAGATTGCTCTCTTCTTACACAGATCCTCTACTTTAGAGGAGAGGGTGATTTCTCAAGAGGGAATAGTCTCCATTCCATGAGCCTCTCTGATATAAGCAACTATCAGCATGAAGCCCCAGAGGATGGTGCAATGGCATGCCATTACTCAGTCATTACCAACAGCAACACAGGAAGCAAACCTGGCCTTACTGGCAAGGATAATTTGACATTTAACAGCTAGGAAATGGGCCCTCAGAAAAAGGAACTTGGCTAGTTAAGATAGTCACTGGAGATCAAGATATTAAAAAAGGAAAACAACTCACATCTAGTAAACTGTTGGCAAGCCAGTGAATGTAGCAGAGCTCTGCTGGCCCATGTAAGAGTAGGCTCTGTCTGACTGGGCCAGATCTTTCAGGATTCCATATTTAATCAGCTAGCCACACTGCCCACATGCTAATTTCTTGTGCTGTCCCACAGGTTTTCCCAAACTATCCACTCCTGCACAGTCCTTTGCCAATGAGGTTTTGCAGCACAGACATTCAAATGAAATGTTACTCACTGCTATAATTTTCACTCAGGATGGGTACCATGGTACTGCTTGGTTCAAGCCAGTAAAACATGCTTCAAAGGAAAGAAAACCGTGGCAGTAAATTACCAGCATTACAAGCCTCCTTAAAGAATCATCTGGGCTGATTAGGTGAGCCTTTGTTCTTATCCAATGTTGAGTGAGAACACACTGAAAAGCTCATTTGATTAGGGAAAAAAGCTGGATCTGACAAACCCACATGACTAAGAAAAACATGTCCTGAGGAGGCTCTCCTTGCTATAGCACAAAAAAGCACATTGTGAAACCACCACAGTGTGGGTGGGAGAAGCAAATTCCAGAATTATGGATGGTATGTGGCAGCATATTGATTGCTTCCCAACAGGACTATCTCAGCTCTGCACAGGCACTTTGCTTGAAGGAGGCAGAAAACAGTGAAGCAATTTCTTCTGCAACACAGGAACTGCTCTTCTGAACAGCGAACTCATTGCCTGTGTGAAGGTCTCCATTGCAGTTAGAACTCTTTAGTTTCCTCAAATATTCTGCATACTCCTGAGCTTGAAACTATGGGAAAAGTGATAAGGACTTTCCAAATCAGCTATTAAGCTGTAGCATATTTACTTTAGCTCATTCTCACAGTATCACAGTATCGCTAAGGTTGGAAGAGACCCTGAAGATCATCGAGTCCAACCTGTCACCACAGACCTCACGACTAGACCATGGCACCAAGTGCCATGTCCAGTCCCCTCTTGAACACCTCCAGGGACGGCGACTCCCCCACCTCCCCGGGCAGCCCATTCCAATGGTGAATCATATATATAAGAGCTCTGCTTTTATAGTATGTAGATGCTTTTGTTTTCCTAAAGCCCTATGCAAACATTTAGCTATGTAACATTACACTTTGGAAGATTTGACCTTGTTCTTCATAATAAAAACATATGGTAGGGAGCCATCTCTAAGATGAAAGGCTCACAGTTCCACCCTTGTATCGTATTCAGCTGTAAAAACAGTATTCACACTCCTCTGAAGAGTTATTGAGCAAGTTTAGCAGTGGAGTGCCTCAAAAGGAATTGCCTTCATGGCCCATGGTGCCCACAGCTCTGCATTAGCTCATACTGGGTGAGAAATCTGAAGTGCATGCTGTTAAAAGCCCACCACACAGTGGAGATGGGAGCAGATTCAAGTACAGACACAAACTTTCTCCTCCTCGTGACTGAAATTTTTGCCCACACTGTAGGTTTTGCTTATCTCAAATTTCTCTCCAAGTCATGTGCACACCATTGACTGCCTGAGTTCAAACACTTAAGGAATGGCAGCATCCCTTGCATCCAAGAATCTGTAAATAATTGCCATGCTTTCTGGGAGACCTGTGGTGAGACATGGACCTGCCTCTGATCCACCCAGATTGCCTGAATTAACAGAGTCAGGTCTGCAATATGTCTTCAGTATATCTGGTGCTCTGAATCTCCAGAGCCCAAGATATGTGTGCATCCAGTCCTTGATCACGCACCCAGAAGTCAGCATAAGCATATTCTGCTTGTCTTGCCATAGTTTGTCTTGCTTGCCTGCACTGTGGTCTTCAGGGTCTCCTGAAGTAAGAGCATTTCTTATCATTCTTCATACACATTTTCAGGTTGTGACAGAAAAATACTCTTGTTAATGGGCATTAAAAATAGGTCTTAGTAGAATGGCTGGTGTCCTTGAAACATGTGCCATAAACAGTGAAACAGTAAATGGGAACTTCGGGACCCCTTGTGAAGGAGCGTCAGCTCAAATTAGACCTTATTAATGCAGACCAAAATGCAGGCTCTGACAATCTTTCCTCCAAGCTCAGCACAAAGCAGGCAGAAATACTATTCTTCTGCTTCTATCTATCTGGATCAAGCAAAGAAACTCCAAGCAAAGTTCAGCCATTTCATATTGAGAAAGATAATGTTGCAAAACAACTATTCTGTATCAATAGAGATGATGTTTCATATCAATATATCAGCTGTATATAGGTACCCTAACACATTTCGTAAGGACGACAAATTAAGCTTTGTAATATTCCCTTTATGTTAGGCAATGGGACCAACTGGCATAATTATCAGATGCTACTTGACATGGACACCTCAGAATCATAGAATCTTAGAATCATAGAATGGTCCAGGCCAGAAGGGACCACCACAGGTTATCTAGTCTAACCTCCCTTCAGTCATCAGGGACATCCACAACTGGATCATGTTGCCCAGGGCCTCAACGAGTCTTACCTTGGATATCTCCAGGGAAGGAGCCTCAACCACTTCCCTGGGCAACCTGTTCCAGTGTTCCACCACCCTCATAGAGAAGAACTTCTTCCTGATATCCAACCTAAATCTTCCCTTCTCTAGTTTGAAGCCATTGTCCCTTGTCCTGTCACTGCAGGTTTTTGTAAACAGTCTCTCTCCACCCTTCCTATAGGCCCCCTTCAGGTACTGGAAGACTACTATTAGGTCTCCCCAGAGGTTCCTCTTCTCCAGGCTGAACAAACCCAGCTCCCCCAGCCTGTCCTCATAGCAGAAGGGTTCTAGCCACCTGATCATTTTCATGGTGCTCCTCTGGACCTTCTCCATCAGGTCCATGTCCTTCCTAGATCTGCATGCCAAAATTAGGACGCATTCACCAAGATTTTCAAACTCCAGGCACCAGGCTGTGGCAATGTGGCTTCAGATCTGTGGATAATACAAGCTCTCCACACTGTACACTGACCTCTTTATATTGACTGAACTATGAACTAATACAAAAATACAACTAAGGTGGTAAGAAGAGATTGGTAAATGTGATGCTGGAAGGGCCAGAAAAAGAATCTGGGGAACTACAGACCTGTCAGTCTGACCTGGCTGTTGTATCAGGAGTCGTGTGACAAGCAGGACCACAGAGGTGTTTGTCCCTCTGTACTCAGCACCAGTGAGGCCATGCCTAAAGTCCTAGGTTTAGTTTTGGGGCCCTCTCTACATGAAAGACATGGAGGTGCTGAAATGCATCCAGAGAAGGACAGCAAAGCTGTTGGAAGGTTTGGAGAACAGGTCCTTGTTTAGTTTGGAGAAAAGGAGGCTGGGGGAGACCTTCTTACTCTCTACAACTACCTGAAATGAGGCTGTAGTGAGGTGGGTGTTGGTCTTTTCTCTTGGGTAACAAATGGCCTCTAATTGCACCAGGGGAGGTTTATATTGGATATTAGAATAAAATTCTTTACTGAAAGGGTTCTCAAACAGTGGAATAGGCTTTCCAGAGAGATGGTTGAATCACCATCCCTGGAGAGGTTTAAAAGGTGCATCGATGTGCCGCTGAGGGGCATGGTTTAACACCAGACTTGATAGATTTAGAAAACTATTAGACTTTTCCAACCAAAACAACTTTAGGATTCTATGATTCTAAAAGGTTGTATATGTTTTAAACTAGATGATACAGCCAGAGACAGAAGATCAGACAATTTTTCAAGTACATGAGCTTTTTAAATATAAAGGAAGCTCGCTCTATTTGCCTGATGCTGAGCACCTGCAGACTGAGTCACATACCAGTGCAGAGCATTGCTTTACAGCATGGCTCAAGGAGCTTAAAAAGTTGTTTGCCAGTCTGAGCAACTAGTGATGTCCAGTTGAGAAATAGAACCACAGTCTATTAACCTCCTTTCTTTGCTTTTATAATTGAATCATGCTTTCTGTATCGGAACAACTCAGTAAAGATTGGGAGAGCTGAAAACACAAAACACCAAATGGTAGGACATTTGATGGTGATTTGACCCAGAGGGACAAACAGAGAGAAAAACAAGTGTGCTGTTTCTAGAATAGTAAAGTGGAGGGGGAAAGCAGAGGCTGTTTTGGACTATGCTGGAAATGTCATGATCAGGCACAAATGCACTCATAGAGGGCAAGGTAGACTTTCATCACCATGAGTATAGGACTTCACAGACAAGTATTAGCACATATCAAGATTACTTAAAGTATTTCTGATGATAAGTACTGAATTATATGGTCCTACTTAATTATTAGGTGGTAGATATCTTCCCTTTTTTGCTGTAGAAAAATAGAAATTAAATCCTCTCCTAATTAATTCTAGTGCCTGCTAAATTGTTCCAGTACGAATTTAACACATTCTGTCTAGACTGAGCTATTCAGTATAACTCACTGCAATACAGATGATCATATTATCTTGTGAAACTGCTCTCTGTACACTGTTTATATATCAAAAGCTTTTCATTCAGGCAGTAAAAACAGTTACAGACAGCACAAGATGTCCCAGACCCTTATGGACTCTGAGCCGATAGAAGATTGTCAGGAAGTTGTTTCCTACATAGTGTGACAGTACACTGGCAGCTCTGGGTAAGGAGCAGTCCTGTTCACTGCTCAAAATACACAGTCAAAAATCTTACTTAGGGCTTTCACTGGAGAGCTGCAAGCTGTAAAATGTGCAATCTGGCCATTCTTTCTTCATATATAGTAAATACAAATACTTTCTTGCAGAAATCAGTGACTCAAGGAAAAGCTTGTTTGCTTTCTGAGTGACTAGGGAGGGCAGAGAAGAATGCTGCTGGGGAGTCCTTGGCATGAATTTACAGCATGAAGACAACTGCCTGCAATGGAAGTCAGGAATATTTAGTAAATTTGAAAACAAATAGTGCTATACTGTTCCTGTCTCAAATGATGTGTGGGTGGTGTTCACCTCTCCATGGGAAGGGAAAAGGTGAGTAGCTGAGGAAGAAGGCACTGCAATTTGCATGGTCTGGTCCCACTGCCCTTTGCTGTGTTTTGGTACAGGTGGGAGCACAGAAAGTGAGGGAAACCACCTGAAAAACAACGAGGTGTTTTAACTAACAGGAATGTATTTTGTGGTATTATATTGTCTTGTATTAATAGCTTATGTACAAGGGGCAAGAGGGAAAGCCAAGGTAAGGTACTTTTAATCCTTCTGCTAGGCAGCACAGGGAAGAACACATTTAGAGATAGCCAAAACTTGTGCAGAACATTTTGCAGAACATTTGGTGTTACTGTTTTGTCAGGAAGGAGGGAAGAGGGTTGGGTAGAGAATAAAGAAGAAAGACAAAGCACATGAGAACAGACATGTGATACTTCCCAAAAGGTTCAGATTTTGATGAAAAGTGACATATTGACACAACCCAGTTTAGAGAACACATTTTAAAGAGCTTGGGTTTGCTTCTTTAGGGAAACAAAGGATGTTTGCATATATTTATAATGTATAAACAACACAAGAACCCCCTGGACAAAACCAGGGGATCACCAACAGCTTCCTCCTCTTCCCCCCACCTTCTCCCGTGTACATGGGACAAGAGAATAAAAAGGAGAAAAGCAGAGAGTAGCTTATTAGTACTTAGCCACAACAAAGAAACACAGCCAAGGTCAGCAAGCTAGCAGAAGCCCCAGCTAGCATCTACTAGAGCAAAGAAACTGAAAAGAGAGAGATTTAATTTACACAACTAACTTTATATTAGTCATTCAGACCAATGGGATTACTTAGACCTTATCGTTAGTATCCCTCTTAAATCCAATGGTACTTTATTTAGATCCTACTACTTTCTACCCAAGATTTGTGGAAAACTTCCTAGCACAGCCTAAAACTGCCACATGGTTGAAATAAAGGGCTTCTTTGGGGTTTTTGTTTTGTTTTGTTTTATTTTCTGGAGATGTTGGCAAAAAATAAATTTAAATGAGTTAAAAATTTCTAAACATTGCGGGGGGGGGGGGGGGGAGAGAGAAAAAAGTGTATATATCCTAAGAAGACTTACAGTGCTTCAGAAAGGTTTGAGTTTACTTGGGATTGCCTGTCAGTTTAGTGACAGCAGCTACTCCATACTGACCCAGTGTAAATCACCACAGATGATGGTCATCTTCAGCATGACTGTTTGCTTTCCAATTATAATCACTGTTACCTTGGTTATATGAGGCTCCTCTGATTATACCAGGTGTAAAGCAGATCAAGGTCTAGGAAAAAAAAACCAAAGCTCAGTTGACTATTTCTGAGCAGAAATCCTGTGTTTTGAAATTGTTGCTGCTGTTCAGTCACCCAAGGCAGCTCAGCTCACAATGCAGTAGGTCAATAGTGGCTATGGAAAGGAGTCACATTTTCATCCTCCTTGCTCACCACTGGCTGCATCATTCCCAGACAAACAGTGGGAGAACTGGAAGTGCCACACAGGGGGTTACAGAGAAGATTGACTTTATATAGCTTTTAGCATCAGCACAGGCCATTGTTAAAGGGGAAAGACTCCTTGGCAATATCTAGGCTTCTAAATTTTCAAGTCAGAGGGAGCTAGACATGTACACTAGCCTTTCAAGGCACTGTGCCATGCAGCACTGCTATATGAACCTTCCTCTCACAGGCTGAGTAGAAGCAGGCATGTGTGGAACTAATGCACATGCAGGTACTCATTGTGCCCTGCTCAGAGGGAACTCGTGCCAGATTTTAGTAACTGCTACACCCAGTAGCTCATTTCACTCCAGTTATGTGACCTGTGGGAATCATTAGGGGTCTGTTTGCACAAGCCAGTCTGAAAGAGAAAGCCAGTCAAAGCTCATCTGCTGATCTCACAGGCATCAGAACTCATTTGCTTTCAGAAGCAGCACCATCAGATGCAAATGAGGTCAGGTCAATAACCTTCAGTTCAGTGCCATGCTACATCAGGGTTAGAGCAGAATGGAGCGTTTTGCTAAATTTGATAGATTGTTTCATCACATCTACCCCACCTAACTTCCATGTTAACCCCTTGCTTACCATACTTAGATATTAATTGGACTGCATCTATCATAATGGCTTCTTATTAAGCGTGGAAAGAATTGACACACCATAGTTAGGGTGATGGCTATGTATCTGTTTTCTGCACCCTAACGGGTCATTGATGCAACAACAGACTCTAATGCATGTAATGAACTAGCTGGTCACTTTCAATACTTGATAAACCTAAAGTCACCTTAGATGTATCTGCTGTTATGCCCAGCAAGAGCTGTATAAATACTAGAGAGGATAATCTGAGCATCTTCTTTAAAAAAAGATAAAAGAAGTTGTTTTCTGCTGTGTTCACATCTTCTCATGCACTCTTCCTGAAAGCATCCAACCGCCTACTTAATTAGGTTTGAAGATCTGCATAGGACGAGTTGATGCTTACATAAGCAAGGATTTTACATTTTATCTCTCTTAAGTAGTCACACGAGTGATCTGGCTGTAATTATACTCTCATACTTGAGTGCAAAGGAACAATATCTCTTATCTGATCCAAACTTTCAGCCCTGAGTTTGCATTCTGCATTCTCAGCTCTGAAAACATTGGGTCAACAAAAGTCAGGAACAAGTTTGTGAAATCATTGTGATTGATGACGGTGAGTTTGTTCACAGCCCATTGCATCATGGAGCAGGAGGAGGTGTTCCTACAGGTATGAGTCAGCGTCTGCAGCTGGAACAAGACGTCTAACAGCAGGTTAATACAAAATCTAATACAAAGGGATTAGCAAGGAATGAAAACCACACTAGTACTTTCAACAACAAAAAAGTGGTCACAGACAAGGGATACAGATGTCATAGGAATGTTCTTGCCATGTATGCCACAAAAACATTTTTCCAGACTAGCACTGGATGTGACTCTCCAAGGAACCTGTTGGTGAATCCCACATGTTTGCTTGAGTTTGGTACGATAGGGATCAGCTCTGATGTGAACGGGAGCATACAGTGAGTGTGTCAGTCTCCTTGAACTCTTCTCATACAAACTGGCATACAGAGAATGGTGGTACTCTATGTGTCTGAAAGCAAAAAGAAACATAAGCCTACATCATCATGAGAAATTAGATGGCTAGATGTACATCAAGTTCTGTTTCAAATGGGTTAGTAAGCCCTTAAGGAATAAATAGTACCTTTACTCTGAACTACTGCACTTCCTGAAAACATCAGCAAAGCAAAATGATCCAACTTACTGCCTGTGCTTCCTCACAGGTCTCACTTTCTGATGGCCTGCAGTTTTTGACACAGTTGTCTTGGCAAAATTCAGTGTTTTCAAGTACTTAAAACAGATGCAGAGTCACATTTTCCTTCATACTTACCTTTGGATCCAGGTCTGCTTAATTTTCTGTTAAGGATGGATCGTAGGTGTTACATTTGTTTATTGTTTAAAACTTGAAAACCAGTCAGGTGTAACATTTGCCTAGAGGGACTCTGCAGCTGAATAAATACACAGTTTTGAATGAGGCAGTAGATATTGTCACATGGTGCATTTGCATATGCTTGCTCAGTTCTTCCACCTTCAGCATGGAATATCTGTTGGCTCAGTTACCTTCATCCCAGTTTAGCAAGCAATTTAACAGGTAGAAACCTGCCCCCTTTTCAGCAAAGGCTGAGATCCACATTGGTTGGTTGATTGCTGGACTATCCATCTTGAGAGTGTTGTTCTCCTCTGTCCAGGTTTTCAGCTAAAATAATCAGATTAAACACAGTACATAGTGCACTGGATCGACACCAGAGCAGTTCTTCAGTTGAAATATGATAGCTAGAACACTCATCTGCTCGAAAGTGGTCCATCTGGAATGATGCATCATCAGTTGTAGTCTGCCAGTACCCACCCCTATGAATGTGTCAACCGTCCTTTGGGTTTATTGAAAGTGGATTTACCGCAGTTGTTTATAAAGAGTCTGCTAAATGAAAAGCCCATTCATTGAAGCACAGCCTTAAGCCATTCCAGGCTCTTTCATGTCCCGTCACGTTACAGATATTCCTATTTCACAATCCAAGTAAGCAAAACAGAACGATCCATCCTTTGGTTCACCAAAACATCCACATGAGCTGATGACAAGTATCCATCACAGAAGGAATAAAAGCTTACACATGGTGACTAAAAAAGAAATGCTCAAATGGAGTCATGTTGGTAAACAATTTAAGTTATTTTTGACAAATATTTGCACTCATCAGGAGATAAAACATTTTGGTTTGTTTTTCAGCTACTCAGAAACAACAGCAACAACAAAAAAAAGAACTTAAGGGAATTCAAAAACACCACCAAGTCCCTTCTTTCCCCTGATGTCTGCAAGTTGTCTCCAGTAAGTGCCCCACGTACACTGAGCAAAACTGCTGATCGCTGACAAAAATGAGACAAACGGCACTCCAGAGAAACAGTTATACAGAAGAGGAGGAGAATGACCCTTCCATCAAGCATCATCTGAAAGAGGACTGATGCTGATTTCTGAAGAGTCAGAACAGGACAAAAGAGCAACTTTTCCTGATTCTTGGGGGAAAGGACTTGCAGCATGGTTTATCTCTCTATCTTTTCACTCAGAAGGAGTGGCCAGAGTGTCACCCTTTGCTGCTCCCAGAGATACACAGCAGATTCACCTCATCCCTTGTCAAATGACTCAAATATGTAATATAATAATTAACAGAATATTGATTAAAAAACAAAGGTGGTTTTTAGAGTCTTTATAAGAAATGTCTCTTCTCCTCATATATTAGAATTAGAATTAGAATTAGAATTAGAATTAGAATTAGAATTAGAATTAGAATTAGAATTAGAATTAGAATTAGAATTAGAATTAGAATTAGAATTAGAATTAACCAGGTTGGAAGAGACCTTTGAGATCATCGAGTCCAACCTACCATCCAGCACTATCTAATCAACTACATCTCTTTTTGCCTTTCTTAATTTCCAGATTGAATGCTCCCTGGTGCCAACAGATTTTGGGCTTGACCTTTTAAACCCTGCACAGGATGTTTTAAGCACTATACCCCATAAGGAGTTCAGCTGTGAGAACATCACCTCCCTGTACACAGCAAGGCAGCAACCCGTCTATTGAGAGAGATTCTGTCTATGACAAAACCATACACAACAAATCTTTCTTCTCGTATACACTCCAGTGCTGAACTCCAACCATTTTATTTACTAATCTTTTTATTACTTCCTTTCAAGATCTTTTTTCTGCCCTTGAAATTGGCCCACTGTTTGTTCATTTGCCTTTGTCGGCAAAGGAAGCTGGAGCAGAGGCACAATGAACAAATACAACAGCAGTAGTGCCTCGGTAAATTTTTGGTTCTCATCTTGAAGAAGATTTGCAACATATTTTGAGGTCAGCAGAAGGGTTCTTATTAATCAGATTAGGCAGTGCTGCTTAAGTAAACCAACTAATCTTACATAATTTTTTAACTTTGACTCATAATAATTCATATAGACTCCTCTTTCGATGACTCATCCTTTAAAATGACTACAAAAATATAGTCTAAAGACCTGCTCTACTACAAAGGGATGCAGAAGTCAGATAAGCTGCTCTGGAGGCAGCAAAATTACCTCCTGTTGTTTTTGCCTTAGAAGACATACCCAAAATGTCCCCCACCACAGCTGCTTTTGCTGGACTGCTTGAGGAAGATGATGCAGAGAATGCCTGTCTGACATCCTCTGGCAAAATGTCTGCCTTGCAAATTTACATTCTTTACTCACCCATACACCAAAAGTTAGATTATGGGAAAGCAGTCCCACAGTGTGGGAAAAGAGATGTGTAACACAAGCAGGAGGGTAAGACCTGTCTAGCAGACTTGAGCTCAGAATGAGAGGTGGTCTTGGTTCCTCAGCTCAGCTTCACTGTGTCAGGATTGCATTAATGATTTCAGGGAAGCATCAGGCCACAAGGAAGCTAGGCCTGTTGAGAGATGCCAGAGGAAGGTAGGAGGTGCATGAATTACACAGTGTGAATGAAAGATTTCTTGCAATAGCATCTCTCCCACTCTCTCAGTTCCCCTGCTCTTCCTCCATGCTTTTCTCCTCACTATTATGTCACCTAGAAATGGAGGCAAAGCAACCCTTGCAGCCTGCCAGAAACCTGTACTGTTGCTGCCACAAATGAGGTAGGAAGAAAAATGCAGTTGTATAATACTATAAACATTTTGCTTACAAAGGAAATCTAATCAGCTATGATATTGTGTGCTTTAGGACTTCCTACATAGCAGTATTATCTGTAAAATGAATGAATGCTATTACATTAATTCCCCTTCTGAAGGCAGAAGTACATTTCATTTCCTTTGCCTCCTTGGCATACCTGTAAACCCTGTAGTATTTATGGCTAATGCGTTCCAGGGCTACCAGACAGTAAATATTTCATTTGGGTAGCACTTAACCTCTTAAGCTCTCCTGAGCACCATATGTTACTTAAGAACTGAGTTTTACAGTTTCCAGGTTCTTTCATACCAGTGATGTGCAAGTCACCAGTTGCTCTGTAGTTGTAGTAAAATATTTCTGCCTTGTTGTCTGACTCTTGGAAATGTCATTTGACATCTGTGATGCTCCAAAATCTCTCAGTTTTCAGAGTTATGCAATTGAAAATCATATTACATATCACATTGAAATAACAGATTCTTGTGCTCTGAACTGGAACCCCAAACACTGGTGCATTTGGTGCAGAGGAAAGAGGAAGGAAAGATGTGGATACCTACTACTTGGAAACATACATGTCTAGTCAGGATTAAATCCATGCTTCTTCCTCAATCTCTTATGCACCCAAAGGAGTTATCATGAGGAAACCAATAAATGAATGACTGCTGTGATAAGCTGACATCCTGTGTTAGATCCTTCTCTGAGGTTTTTACTGAAGGGTTCTTTAGGTGGCTCCATGTCTCTGTTATGCAGAAACTACAGAGCTTCTTAGCATGTCTTGCAGGACTCTGCAAGCCCCAGGGCTTTATTGTAACTATTAAGATATTATAGAAAGACAGCCTATACCATCTTTAAATTCCTTGAAACAACACTTGCAGAATCACATAATGTTAGAGGCTGGAAGGGACCTCAAAAGATATCTAGTCACACGCCCACCCCCCAACTCTTATTTCCTGCCTGGTAAAGGGAAGGAAGAAACTACAAAGAAATAATATTGTTATGAAATAATTTGAATCTCCTTCTTTTTAACAGTTGGACTCTACTAACAGTACTTGCAATATCTGTATAATGCATAATATATGTATTTATATATCAGTATTAAAGTCAAGGTCATTTCATGTACATGAAATTGGCTTCAGCTTTGCAAGAAATAAGCATCTCCTCTCGTTTCATTGCTGTTCCTGAGGATCCCTCACTGGTTTTACACCCCAGCTGCTGTGATTTTGGGGACATTTGCTTCAGAGTTAATCCTATCTGCTTGCCTAACATGTGGTTTCTCCTCACCTCGCCAACTACATTGTGATGGATATTTATTCAGACAGACTTGTTTAGCCCCTCATGTTATTAATTGACAGGTTACAAATTGCTGGCTATTACATATACTGCTGTGACTGGCACCCCAGCTGGTATTTATTTTCAAGGGCTCCAGAGCTAGACATGGGAGAGGTTGTCACTTCAATTACAAAGCAGGCTCTACAGGGGAACTGCTGAAGTCTTCCACCTGTCTGATCCAGAAAGGACAATTAAAAGATGTTCTGACCCCAGTGAGTGACAGTTGAAAGGAGTAGAATGATGTCACAGGGGACTAGGAGTTCAGCCAGCAACCAAATAGAGAAGCAAATTAACTCATGAGCAAAACCTGTTTTGTCTTCATATAGCAGTCTGTGCAATTAAAAACAAATAGAAACCAAGACGAAGGACTTTGAAGACATTTGGGCAGAATAATTCAGCAGGACTATATTTGGTGGAGTCAGCAAGTCTTTAATAACCACACTGGCATGCTTCAGATCATACATCAAATGCAGGGCAGAGTTCAATGTAGCCTTTTCTAGACATCCTCAGTCCTTTTGCCCACTTGAGCAGTGAGCTATTATTCATTCATATATTATCATGTCAACAATTCAGTATGGTTCTTATTACACTTGCTGGAGGATTTCCCAACAAAACAGATTTTCAATAGAAATTACTGGCTGGAAGAAACCAATAAATTTTGGCCAAATTGTAGTGAAAGACAGGAGTTTTTCTGAAACTCATCCTGCCATTTTCCCTTTAGAGCATCTAAAGGTGTCAAAGACTCCAGTATCTCAGCTCCTGGGGCATTTTATCATAACTAACACTGACTCACCCACTACATCTCAAGCTTTCAGGCTCCTCTCCATTTATTTTGGAGCCTGAGAGCCTCACTTCTCTAGCAATTTTTTCTTCTCTGTCCATTTCCCTCACATAATCTTATACAAAGGTAGCTTGGACGATCAGCTCAACTTATTTTACATTAGATTTCACTTTTTCAGGTCCTAGCTTTAAGAACAATCTTTGTTGCTAAAACTAACAGAGCTGCTACAACACATATAAAGCAAGAAGCTTTCTACTAGGGAGCAAGTTACCTCATAAGAGAGCAGAGGACAAAAATTGAGTGAGCACACTTCTAATTTTGCCTTGTACCAGTGTAATCTTTGATGCAGATATCTGAGCAACCAATTTCTGCTTCTCCAGGTGAAAATTAAGCTGCAATGGGAAGTATGCTGGGCAAAATAAAACCACACACTCTTAAGTCAAACGAGCCCTGGTTGTCACACATGCTGGAACAAAAATACAAATGGGTAGATTCAAGTTGGATGTTAGGAAGAAGTTCTTCCCCATGAGGGTGCTGAGACACTGGAACAGGTTGCCCAGGGAGGTGGTGGAAGCCCCGTTCCTGGAGGTTTTAAGGCCAGGCTGGATGTGGCTCTGATCAATGTGATCTAGTGTGAAGTGTCCCTGCCCATGGCAGGGGGTTGGAACTAGCTGACCCTTTAGTCCCTTCCAACCCTGACAATTCCGTGATTCTATGATTCTATGCTATTGAAAGAGCTGGAATGAGAACTACAAATGTTTAAAGACACCTTCTCAGGGTTAAAAAGAATAAATTCGATTGTATTTGACTTGTGCCATGAAATGTACATTACCTGCTGCCCTAACAGCAGAGAGTCAGTAAATGAAAGCCAAAATATGCTTGAGCACCACAGGTGAAACAGAGCAAATGAAGACTGCATAAATGGCGTCCATGTAATTGATCATTAATCTGAAGAGAGAGGAGTAATGTTCACCATTCAGCTACTTCAATGTATGCCATTAAAATAAGTCAACATTTTCATGAGTTAGACATATTCAGAGAAGAAAACATTGTGTTTTTAAACAGAGAAATCCCACAGATTCCAATCCCACACATTCTAACGAGTGACAGAGAACAAACACAAGTCTTTGAAGCCCTGACAAATAGAATAAGTACATGTCACAATGGGAAAACCAGGGAGGGCTTCAGCATTTTTAATTGCTTTTATATTACATCAGGGAAAAAGAGAAGTCCATATTTTGATCTGAATCAAAAACTGGCAACTTAACCAAACTATGCATGTTGTGCTATATAATAATAATTATTATTATTAGTATTATTAATTATTATAATATATTATAATATATAATATTTATAATATATATTATTTATATATTATTATTTATAATATATTATTATATATTATAATGTATATTATTTATAATATATATTATTATTTATAATTTTATTATTATTATTACTATTAATTTACTATTATTATTATTACTACTACTACTTTAATACCTCTTCTCAGCCATTGATATAAAGCAAAAAGATAAGATTGGGAAATAAAAGTTACCATTCTGGATTCTAGAAAGTATTTTAACTGTTACTACACTTTACTTCATGTGCATATAAGATACAGCAAAAATCAGCTGCTTAATAACAGCATCTTTGAATAGAACACTGACCACAAGCATCTTATTAAGTCTTCTGAGGCCTGAAGCTGTTCTCCGATCAGTCGTTATGATGTGAAGCTAAAAGACACAAACCAGAGCCCTTGAGCTGGCTCCTACCAGTGTGTCAGGTGGCATCAAATAAACAATGAATACTTCAAGTGAATTTCAGAAATTATGAAGGAGTTTGAATTGGTGGGGAGGAAACACACTGGAATTTTTTTCAGAAACTGGCCAATTCTGATTTATCTTTGTCCCTCTTCCCCACCCCATCCCCCCCCCCCCCCCCCAAATAATACAACACAATACAATACAATACACCAGGTTGAAAGAGACCTTCAAGATCATTGCGTCCAACCCATCAACTAATCCAACCCACCCAAACAACTAAACCATGGCACCAAGCACCCCATCAAGTCTCCTCCTGAACACCTCCAATGACGGTGACTCCACCACCTCCCCAGGCAGCCCATTCCAATGGGGAATCACTCTCTCTGTATAAAACTTCCTCCTAATATCCAGTCTAAACCTCCTCTGGCACAGCTTGAGACTGTGTCCTCTTGTTCTGGTGCTGGCTGCCTGGGAGAAGAGATCAACCTCTGCCTGTCTACAACCTCCCTTCAGGTAGTTGTAGAGAGCAAAAAGGTCACCCCTCAGTCTCCTCTTCTCCAGGCTAAGCAACCCCAGCTCCCTCAGCCTCTCCTCACAGGGCTTGTGTTCCAAAGCCATCACCAACTTCGTTGCCCTTGTCTGGACACGTTCCAGCAAGTCAACATCCTTCCTAAACTGAGGGGCCCAGAACTGGACACAGGACTCGAGGTGTGGCCTAACCAGTGCAGTGTACAGGGGCAGAATGACCTCCCTGCTCCTGCTGGCCACACTGTTCCTGATGCAGGCCAGGATGCCATTGGCCTTCTTGGCTGCCTGGGCACACTGCAGGCTCATGTTCAGCCTCCCATCAACCAGCACCCCCAGGTCCCTCTCTGCCTGGCCGCTCTCCAGCCACTCTGTCCCCAGCCTGTAGCACTGCATGGGGTTGTTGTGGCCAATGTGCAGAACCCAGCACTTGGATGTGTTCAATCTCATGCCGTTGGACTCTGCCCATCTGTCCAGCCTGTTGAGGTCCCTCTGCAAAGCTTCTCTACCCTCCAGCAGATCCCACCCAAATCCAACCCAAAACAACAACGACAACAACAAACTCAAACAAACTTAAAGAAACAATCCAGAAGGAAAGTGAAGTTTTAAAATCACAGCATTTGAACACAAGTTGCTATTAAAACAAATGAATAAAATATTTTGATCATTGCTGTTAGGAAGAGGCAGATATTCTTTTCAAGGTAACATTAATTTTGCAGTTCTTAACCTGGAGCAGAGTTTTTGTTGTACTGGTGGTAGTTTCTTGATCTTCTTCTGAAGCCTTCATTATACACCCCTGAGCACCACAAAATCCTTTAATCTGTCCGCATGGCACCCCTGAGAGACAGAAAAGCACTGTTGTTATCCCCATCTGCCAGGTGAGCTGATTCAGGGAAGCCAGTTCTTTGCTTGCTCTGTTTGCCAAGTTGTGCATCCAAGCCCTCAAGCACAAGCAGCAGGGAAAGGCTGAGATTGCTACTTAGTAGCCAGCTAACCCTGCATGTGCCCTGGGTATCGCTGGCCGTCACTCAAGCTTTCACCAAACCACTGGGACTGCGAGTCTCTTGAGAAAATCTTATGGCACTGCTCTTGCCTTAGCATTTCCCACCAATTACACCATAACTAAGCTCTAAGCAGTCCAAAGTCTTACAGCAGAGCAATATTCTCCCAGCACAAATGGGCAGCAAGATATTGTCCATGGCTCAATACCTCCCCAGGGCGTCTTTGCTCCACTCTGAGTTATCATGATGTTTTCAGTGCACCTCAGGAGCTATTAATGTACATGGTTCAACACCACCCTTCTGCATTTGAGCAACCAACCCGCTTCTGCATCAACAGATTGGAATCCTGTAAGTATCCACCTCTGATGAGGCCCATTAAACTGGTGCCTAAAAATTTCCTGTGCATTTTGCCTCTCCTCTGGTGGCTGCTTCTCCCTGCACACCACACAGAAAACCTGGCACTTTCAACTCAGCACTTGGAGTGTCCATGAACAAGGAGAAAATCTGAGTGCAAACACCTCAGAGGGTCTGGCCCTGAAGGCTCTGCCAACAGTAATAGGAAAAAAGTGTTTGAAGGTGAAGCAGAGCCATAAATTCACATAGTCCTGAATTTGATCATAAATTTTTGTGTCCTAGCCCCTGAAGTATCCTCGCTGCTGGGCCATACAGTCTTTTTGAAAGGAGATAAGAAACATTCCTGTCTTGACCAACCAGGACTGTTTTTATTCAGGAAAATATTTAAAATTCTTCTCTCCACCATCTGGCAAAAAGATGAGCACACATGGGGTGGGAATGTTAATCCATGACATCAGCTTCCTTCACCTCCTCCAACTGATATGACCTCAGAGTACAGAGTATGATTTATGCAGAAAGATTGAAATAATTCTATGTGTTCATGTTGACCAAACAGCTTCTAAAACAGGAGATAGCTGTAAAGTAACTTGGAAGGTATAAAAGTTGAGTAAGGAAGTTAACTGGTTAGGTTAATGCAAAGGAGTGGAAATTGCCCCATATAATGGTTAAGAACCATTGATTTGTATACTACACTAATACAGAGAATAAAATTGCAAACAGTTTAGTTTTCCCTTATTGTGACCATTAAGGCCTGTCTTGCTAGACTGAGAGAATGTTTTCTGAGTTTCAGTGTCAGGCTCACAAAGGCATAAATAAAGGGCAAGTGTATGGCAGAGAGTGAGGGAGGGATTCCACTTCTGAACCAATATACACAGTTACTAAAGGCCCAAGCTGCTGCTCATCTTTTCCACTGAAGGCAAAGTGGACGGCACTCATAGAATCATAGAACTGCTTCGGTTGGAAGACACCTGCAAGATAATCGAGTTCAGCCTTCAACCTAAGATCGCTATGGCCATTAAACCGTGTCCCAGAGTGCCATGTCCACACATTTTTTAAACACCTCCAAGCACAGTGACTCCACCACCTCCCATGGCAACCTATTCCAATGCCTGACCACTCATTCAGTAAAGAATTTTTTCCTAATATCCAATCTAAACTTCCCTTGGCATAATTTCAGTCCTTTTCCTCTCGTTCTATCACCAGATATGAGAGAGAATAGACTCACTGCCACCAGCATTCACGATGCTTACTTACAGCTCAGTCAGCACAAACCTCAAAGGGTTTTGCATTGATGTGGCAGTTTAGGCTGGATCACTCCTGTTCCTGCCACATCAGTTGCACCTCCTGTGTCCCGAGGGTCCAGCCCAGTAGGTGGACACAGGAAATAGCATATTTCATACCCATACTGTCCTGTGCCTTATAAATCCATCTGCAAAGCCATTCTCTTCCTCTTTCTTCCTCTTTGTTCCTGTGGGAGATGCTCCCTGTAGGGTAACAGTGGGGAGCATCTCAAGGCCTCTTAAGCCTGGCTAGGTCTAATGGCAGGAGGAAAAGGGAGGGGGAGCAGTCTCAGACCTGGCCAGCTTGAGACCAGCCTAGCAGGGGTAGGGGGAAGAAAGAGCCCTGGGGGGTCTTGGGTATACCCTCAGGTGGGGAGAAGGGAAGTGTTGGGAGGCTTTTGGTGTGCTATAGGGGACTCTGTATATTTTGGGACTCTGTTGTCACTATGCTTTGTAGTTTCTATAAAACACTTTCTGCTTTTCCATTTAAACTTTCCATCACTTCTTCAATCCATTTGTGTGAGTGTCATTCTTTTGCCCCTCTCAAGGGCAAGAGAGGATCTGCCTGGCCTCAAACCAGGACAATTGCCATGGAAGCAAACATCTTCACAAGCAAGCAGCAAGTGCTTTTGTCTACCCCACCACCTTCTAATTTCCTGTTGTATTTCAACGAATCACAGGATGGCTGAGGTTGGATGGGTCCTCTGGAGGTCATCTTGTCCAAACCCCTTGCTCAAACCAGGGTGATCTAGACTCAGTTGCCTAAGACTATGTCCAGATGGCTTTTGAATAAATATATTTATTTTGTCTGAGACCATTTATCAGTAGTTCATTCAAAAATAAAGTAAAGCCAGCCTATATCCTAGGAGGTAAAACAGTGAGACTTCTAGACATGGTGGTTACTTAAGTCACAGAAGTCCCTGGAGAATTCAGCTGTGCTGTCTTCCACACATAGTAACCAAACAAACATGAATATGTTGCCATTATTGACTGTCATCTAAGTTAGATTCCCTTTACATTCAGTCTAGAAAGATACAGGTGATGAAAAGAAGGCCAACCCCTCTGAAAGTCACTTGAGATCTTAGGTAATCTTGATGGATTGGTCTGGATCCTTTCTGCTCCAGCATGTTACAGTGTAAATAGATAAAGCTACTGTAGATAAAAAAGCAGGACAATGGTTCAGAGAAGAGGTGAGCTTCAAGTACCTTACTTGTACCTGAACCCTAACTTGTACATAAACTTGTACACCATGCCAGGTGCCTGGATCACCCAGCCTGAAGTCTTAGAGCTTCACCCTTCTTTCTTCAAAGCTCTTAAAAAATGCTGCTTACCACTAAAATATGACAATAAATAAGCATTGAAGGCACGGACACATCATCTAAATTAATATGAATGTTTATGAATGTTTACAAATAGCTGGAACAGGTTGCCCAGGGAGGTCATGAATGTCCCCTCCCTGGTGGTGTTCAAGGCCAGGTCGGATGAGTCCTTGAGCAAACTGGTCTAGTGAGGATGTCCCTGCTCATGGCGGGGGAGGTGGAAGTAGATGCTCTTTGAGGCCTTTTTCAACCTAAACCACTCTATGAATCCATGAATCTGAGGGGTGGATGTCAAGAAGAAGGTGCTTGTCTCTTTTCAGTGATGCCATGAGGACAAATGGGAACATAGAAAGTTCCATCTCAACATGAGGAAAAACTTTACAGTGAGGGTGACAGAGCACTGGAACAGGCTGCCCAGAGAGGGTGTGGAATCTCCTTCCCTAGGGACTTTCAAGACCATCTGGACATGTTCCTGTGTGGCCTGCTTGATCCTGCTTTGGCAGAGAGATTGGACTCTGTGATCTCCAGAGGTGCCTTCCAACCCCCACCATTCTGTGATCTGTATGAATAGTTCTGTGAACACATACTGATACAGCTCTTAGAAAGGCTGACCTGAAAAATCACATTTTCCTGCTATTTGGGTGGGCTTTTCTAGTGCATCTGAAAAGTCTTGCATTGAATCTTACACCACAAGAGGCCACAGGCTTCAATTACTTTTCTGCGTGACACCCACTGCTTTGCTTATAACAGACTGACTGATCAGAGAAGCGTGCCTCCTGAGTGCTAGAAGTACATTAGCTGCAAGCTCTGTGTGTGGACATAGACAATGGCTATTAAAGAGTACCCTAGCATGACAGAAGCAACAGGGAACTCACAATTGATTAACTGCTTACTTTAATCTCCACTGATTGTTTAATTGACCCATTCTAAGCATAGCCTAAACACTAAACATGTCAAGGGTTTGAATGCAGAGGAAACTATACTGAACATCTAGACACAGGATTTGGGTTTTTTTTTTCTTCAATAGGGATGACTTTCTCAAACCAGTCTAAGTTAGATGTGTATTTATTACTTACATTAAGAGTCAGTTACTTGGTGTCTTTTAGAAGCACCATTCTTCTGAAAATATTTCAGACAGGGAAAAAAAGATATGGATTGTGAAAACTGGAGAGTAGCTGTCATAAAGATTAATGCTAACAGGAAGTCACCACTTCAAGCTACCGATTCATACACCTGTAAAATACTTCACTAGCTTTAGTGACAAGACCTTTTCTGCTTCCAGACAGTAAATTTTAAGCAGAAATTCATGCTTTGTGGGTAAAATGGATATAATGTTGGAAATTATGGGACAAAATTAAGCATTTACTTATGGATGCTCATACTATGGATGTTCAATTCACATTCCTGCAACTTATGCACAAACCCTTCTTGTTTTTTCCTTGAATGAGGCTATATTCTTTCTTAGTATCTGCAGATGCTCTATAATGTATACCTATCACAACTAAACCCCTAATCCTTCATTTTCCTACAGTCCCACATAAGAGATGTCAAGATCTGAGTTTCACAAACCATGGTGTGTGTGCTACAAAGAGAATGGAAAACTCCTCCAGTTGAATGTGTGGGGCAGGTGGCAGCAGCAAGTCTTGACAACTGCTGCATGGAGGTTTCCGTAGGAGCTGCTGGTTAAATCCCTCACGGCTCCAAGAAGGCAATCAGAAGTTGAAACAATTAATACACAACACAACCATTCCTGTAATTCTAATGCAAACAGCAGGAACTTGGCAGAACAAGGTACAGGGTATTGGATTAGGATGGAGAAAAGGCTCTATTGTGTTTACCCCTGAGGTGAAAGCAGAAGAGCAATTAAGAAGGAAGAAGGTTAGGATTAGACTCCTCATTTTGGCATATAGGAATGAAAGGGGAGGAACTAGCAGCCAGGGAATGAGTTGCTAGTTAAGGGTGTGAGGAAAGAAGCAAGGAGTTTAAGGTTGCAAGGGGAGATGGGCTGCAGTAATGAGGAAAGCAAGTATGGACCTGCAACCTGCCCTGAAAGCCAGCAACTACTGATACCTTGAGTAGTGGTTCCCAAACAATCAAGCCTGGAAACCCCATTTCAATCAAGCTGATCCTGGGTCAAACAGAGTCAAAAGTGAGTGTCAGAACAAAGAGATTCTGGAAGACAACTTCCTGCTCACTCTCATCTCCCTTTTCCTTTATAGGAAGAGAAATCAGGAGAAAGGCTCAGCTTTGGAAATGTGACTCCACTCTCAACCCATGTCACTACCAACAAACTAAAGCACACCCAGCAGGAGCCAGAGCAGCTCTGAGGGCAGGGTATCTATTCCGTGCTTCCTATCAGGTGTATTGCTGACTGATATGATGCTTTTACATTGAAACAGGACTGCTGAGAAACTACTGTGAGATAGCTTCCAGATCTACCAATGCAAAGCTATCATTAAAAGTAAAAAAGGACATTTAAAAACAGACCTTTATGCTGGAAATTATGTTAAGGTACAGCAGCCATCAAAAAATATTTTTTTTTTTTCCATTGACAATAAATGGACAATAAGGATTTGGTATCATCACTGAAGAAAAGCTGGCCCACTCTCCCACTAATACTTAGATGTATTTTGGCCTAGTTAAGCAGGCAGATCTTAGCCCCAACTTCAATAGAAATCATTCACAGAATGATAGAGGTTGGAAGGAACCTCTAGACATCATCTAGTTAAACTCCCTCACCAAAGCAGGTTCACCTAGAGCAGGTTGTACAAGACAGCATCCAGGCAAGCTTTGGATGACTCTAGAGATGGAGACTACACCACCTCTCTGGGCAGCAAGTTCCAGTGTTCCACCACCCTCAAAGAAAAGAAGTTCCTCCTGCATTTAGATGGAACTTTCTATGTTCAGATTTGTGCCCATTATCACTTGTCCTGTCACTGGGCACCTGAAAAAGACTGACCCTCTCCTTCTGACACTCACCCTTTAAGTATTTAGAACCATTGATAAGGTCTCCCCTCAGTCTTCTCCTCTCCAGGCTAAAAGCCTCAAGTACCTCAGTGTTCTATTCCCCTAATAATCCTTCTAACTCTGTGGTATAAACCTATGCTTAAACTCATCCATAATCATTTGAAGGATCAGAGGCTGTCCCCACATACACAGCTTTTTGCAGTACTATAGTTCCTAACCCTAACAGACAATCACATCGTAGACTCTACAACAGTATGTCAAATATACTCAGCTTGTAATTCCTACATCTCAGGATATATAATCACCACAAAATATTGCTGAAGGTTTGCTTTACTGACCCCAGATTGTCCTGATCATCTGCTGTATTTGGTTGGTTGGTTGGTTGGTTTGGGTTTGGGTGTTTTTTTTGGGGGTTGTCAAGATACAGTGAAGGGATTTTGATTTTCTTTATATTCACATCGATCATTCTTGCTTTGCTGAATTCTGTGTGTGTATTAGAGTAGAGTAGAGTAGAGTAGAGTAGAGAATAGAATAGAATAGAATAGAATAGAATAGAATAGAATAGAATAGAATAGAATAGAATAGAATAGAATAGAATAGAGCAGGTTGGAAAATACCTCCAAGATCACCAAGTCCAACCTATCGCCCAACACTATCCAATCAAATAAACCGTGGCACCTATTATTTATGATACACCTTATGTTTGAAAATACTTAAGAAATACACTCACTGAGGACAGAAATTATCAGCTCCAGAGGCAAGAAAACTGTGTTCATTCTATTATCTGGCTTCACCAACAGAAATTTCATTGACAAACTCCATTCTAATACACTGCCAGATAAGCGATTTTACCACCTCATCATGTAGAGCTGATTTCTCCTCATCTGAGTCTCTATTATTCTGTCATCTCATTTATGTATTTTCCTCCTTATAGATGGTTTTATGATAAAATTTGCCCAAGCCCAGAAGAGACATTATGTTTATTTGATATCAATTTTAAAGCCTTATATGTAGAATAAAAATAAGTGTAGAAATCTAGGGGGGTGTTTTACATCCTCATGAACTCCAGTTAAATATATTCTACACTAGAGATTCCTTCTAAATGAAAACTACACCCATTCATTTCAGAAGCAATCCCAGTGCCAAAGGTAAGGATCAAGCAAGTTAAGCTGCAGGCTCAAGAGGGATTTTTATTTGAAGTGTTGTTATTGCTGATAATAGTGGTAAAAAAACACCAACATATTTCAAAAAGGCCCTGCAGATTATCAGGTGAACTGTATTCCACACATGCAACAGTAGCATCTCCTACTCACAAGTACAAATTTCTTCCTCTAACACACCTATGAACCTCATCACATTTGTCCTATCAAGGTACAGATCCCAGGATCTATTTCCAGTCAGAAACCTCTCAAAGAATAGAATAGAATAGAATAGAATAGAATAGAATAGAATAGAATAGAATAGAATAGAATAGAATAGAATAGAGAATAGAATAGACCAGGTTGGAAGAGACCTTCAAGATCATCAACCAATCCAACCCATCTAAACAACTAAACCATGGCACCAAGCACCCCATCAAGTCTCCTCCTGAACACCTCCAATGAAGGTGACTCCACCACCTCCCTGGGCAGACC
The DNA here is from genome assembly GCA_033816785.1 of Picus viridis. NCBI lineage: Eukaryota > Metazoa > Chordata > Aves > Piciformes > Picidae > Picus > Picus viridis. Next base: position 38,502,856 of record CM066578.1, on the reverse strand, counting down.
ATTCCAATGGGCAATCACTCTCTCTGTATAGAACTTCTTCCTAACATCCAGCCTAAACTTCCCCTGGCACAGCCTGAGACTGTGTCCTCTTGTTCTGGTGCTGGCTGCCTGGGAGAAGAGACCAACCCCACCTGTCTACAACCTCCCTTCAGGTAGTTGTAGAGATGGAGAGTGGAAAGCAAACTCAGATGAAGTGCAACTTGCATTTGGCAAGCATGCATCAAGCTAGATTAACCTGATCATTTTACTCTGAGCATCTAAAAAACCTGTCATAATTAAGGGATTAAATAAGTAACACAAAGTCTAGTTGGAGGCCATTCACTCCTGGTGCACCCCAGGGTTTAATGCTGGGGCTGACCTGGGTGGTGGAACTGAACACACTCCTAGTAAGTTAGCTAGACAGCAAACTAGGAAGAGTGGTTGATATGCCAGAGGGTTGTGCTGTCATTCAGAGGGACCTCAAGAGGCTGCAGAAATGGGTCAACAGAGAAAAGCAAAGTCCTGCATCAGGGGAGGAAAACCTCCAGGCACCTGCACAGACTGGGAACTGGTTGGCTGGAGGGCAGCTTAGAAGAAAATAAAAAAGGGTGACGGGGCACCCCAGGGGTGATGGCATGTTGATCACGAGCTGGCAACAGGCCCTTGCAGCAAGCATGTCTTAGGAAGTGTTGCCAGCAGGTGAAGAGAGGTGATCCAACCCCTCTGCTCAGCTTTGATGAGTTCTGGGTGCAGCACTGGACTCCATAGTACAAGAGAGACATGAGCATACTAGAATGAGTTCAGTCAAGGGGTTCAATGATCACTAAAGGTCTGGAACATTGTATGTATGAGGAGAGGCTGGGAGAGCTTGGAACTGTTCAGCCTGGAGAAGAGAAGGCTCAGGATGGTATCAGTATGGATGTATACTTGATAGGGAAGGTAAAGAAAGAACCAAGATCCTTTCAGTGCTACACACTGACAAGACAAGAGGCAATGTCACTGAGGACCACTAAATGAAGACTGGTCAGATCTTCCTGATACCCATCTATTAAGTAAATATAAACATTCAATAAACAATATAAACATCTCAGTCTTCTCTTTCCCAGATTAAAAAGGTCCAATTCTCCCAGTTTTTCCTTATAAGAGAGATGTTCTAGTCTCCTAGTCACAGAATCACAGAAACATTCACATTGGAAAAGACCCTCAGGATCACCAAGTCCAACCAATAACCCTACTCTACAAAGTTCACCCCTAAACCATATCCCCAAGCACCACATCCAAATGACTTTTAAACACATCCAGGGTTGGTGACTCAACCACCTCCCTGGACAGCACGCTCCAATGACTGACCACTCTTTCTGTGAAAAAAAACCCTCTCCTAATGTCCAGTCTAAACCTACCCAGACATAGCTTGAGGCCATTCCCTCTTGTTCTATCACTGATTAAGTGTGAGAAGAGACCAGCACCAGCCTCTCTACAGTGTCCTTTCAGGTAGTTGTAGAGAGCAATGAGGTCTCCCCTCAACCTCCTCTTTTTCCAAACTAAACAGCCCCGGTTCCCACAGTCACTCCTTAAAAGATTTATTCTCCAGGCCCTTCCCCAGCTTCCTTGCCCTCCTCTGTACTTGCTCCAGCATCATCTTTGTATGATGCTCTTGAAGACTGGAGAAACAGAAATTATGTCAGTAATAGAACAAGCACATATAAACTAATAAAATAAGCAATAACAGTGGAGTAGCAACATTTGGAAGCAAGTGACAAAATAAAAGACCTAGCTGTTTTATCTGATCTCAGCATAACCATAAAGCCTGTGCCCAAACCAAGCAGTCATGAGCAGCATAAACAAATTTATTTCCACCCCAAAAAGTAGACATGTATTGATAGTATTCATAAAATCATAGAATCAACAAGGTTGGAAGAGACCTCGAAGATCATCAAGTCCAACCTGTCACCCAAAACCTCATGACTACTAGACCATGGCACCAAGTGCCACATCCAGTCCCCTCTTGAACACCTCCAGGGACGGCCACTCAACCACCTCCCTGGGCAGCCCATTCCAATGGTGAACAACTCTCTCTGTGAAGAACTTTCTCCTCACCTCCAGCCTAAACTTCCTCTGGCACAGCTTGAGACTGTGTCCCCTTGTTCTGGTGCTGCTTGCCTGGGAGAAGAGACCAACCCCTTCCTGGCTACAACCACCCTTCAAGTAGTTGTAGACAGCAATAAGGTCTCCCCTGAGCCTCCTCTTCTCCAGGCTAAACAACCCCAGCTCCCTCAGCCTCTCCTTGTAGGGCTTGTGCCCGAGGCCTCTCACCAGCCTTGTTGCCCTTCTCTGGACACGTGCAAGAGTCTCAATGTCCTTCTTAAATTGAGGGGCCCAGAACTGGACACAGCACTCAAGGTGTGGCCTAACCAGTGCTGAGTACAGGGGCACAATGACTTCCCTGCTCCTGCTGGCCACACTATTCTTGATGCAGGCCAGGATGCCATTGGCTTTCTTGGCCACCTGGGCACACTGCTGGCTCATGTTCAACCATATTGTGACTGCACAAGACACTACATGCTGTATACAACTCCAGCACCCTACATTCAACCAAATCCACTGTGCGTCAAAAGAGTTTTCAGGGGAAAAGGGAGAAATAAATTATTCAGGTGAATGGAAAAACCTTCTTCACAAAAGCAGACAAGGAGAATTTCATTTATGTTAACCTAGAAAAATATAGGCTAGGAAAAAAAAAAATTAAACTAAGGAATTCTCTTGCCAAGGAACACAGGGATTTGAATAAATTGAACCTGGAAAACAGAAGGTATCTAACCAGCAAATCAGTGAGGTCCTGGAAAATTCAAGTAACACTCAAGGAATTAGGGAGAAGAAATTTCGCTAAGCTTAAGACGAAGGCTGATCAATCTGTGAAAATAATTACAACATAGCAGTCTGGGTCAGCTCTCTACTTCACATGCTGCTCTGGACTACAGAACAGGGGCCACTTCTGAGATGCTCTGAATTCCACTGGGAACAAGACTAAGTACATAAAGAATAAAAGTCACAACGTTCTAGCCTGTTTGCTCATACACTGGGACCAGCCAGCTACACCGACTTCTATACTGGGAGAGGCTTTGCTAGTTAAGAGGAAGTAGTGAGGTAATTGCTATCTTAAGGCAACTTTTTAACTATATATAGCTGTAAATGTGGAGAGGGAGTGATCTGGGAAGCAATTAGACTAAGGTGACCACCTTGAAATGAAAATACTAACACTGATCTCTTTACCAGCTGTTCTCTTTTTTCCTTCTCTTTTTCCACCACTGACAATGACATGAGTTAATTTAATTAAGCTCGGGCATAGGCTGTAAGATGGTGAGACTTGCTGAATAAAATCAAGAGATAGTTCTCCATTTGCAGATCCATTTAAAAAAATATAATTATCTACTTTAGTCAGTTGTATTCAGAAGGACTAAAGAAGTACAGCCTCAGTGATTTGAATGGCTTTGCCCCTGCTCCACACCCTTCCAAAATCAGCTTCCACATATTCTCAGGTTCTGCATCTGAAGGGAATGCAAGCGTTTGAAATAATGATCATTATCCATCCTTTAATTAAAGAGTAATTCTAATCACTGCACAATGCTAAAGAACAAGAGAGCATGTGTGACTCAGAGAAGTTCATCTATGAATTTAGAGATTCAAAGGAGAAGGGGGTTTGTGCTAACAGGTTAGAAAAAACAGTATGTAGAACATCCTGAGGGCAAATGATCTAACAGTTGTGTCATGACATGTATTTTAGAAAAGAAAAAGATTAACTGCCATGGTGAGCTAAGTGATCATTTAGACAATCTTGCAGACAAAAGAACAAGTTTCCTGCTGAGATTTCAATGACTTGTGGATACAACAGTCTCCACATAGGCACCAGAAGCATTTGACCCCAACAACCCACTCTTGCTGTGTTCACCAAGTTCTAGCCATACCGCCCTTCTGGTTCAGTGCTCAAATGAACCCCTGACAGTACCATTTTACCACCTGCCAGATAGGTTTGCAGAGTGGTTGTAGCAAATTTCAGCTGGATTCTCTGAGGGGGAAACTCATCCAAAATCTCTCCTCCACCTATCCACCAAAGTCACTCCAGTCCATAACATCAACGCTAAGTGGCTAAAACAGTGACTTCTCCTCCAGAAAATCTCAAACCATGTGTGAGATAAGGACATCAGAAGATCAGGTTAAATCTAGTCCAGAGTAAAATACCCAAGCAGTAAGAGGTTTTGTATACTAAATGAGAGGTTTTGTATACTAGATGGTGATCCATCTGCCCCAGTCTATTGATTTGCTCCTTTTGCACAGAATGACTTGCTTATGTAAACATGGCAACAGAGACAAATATATTCTTTGTCCAGGTGGCATGTTAATAGCTCCATTAGGTCTGTGATTCCCATTGGCTTCCCAGTGGTGAACAGAAACATACTGCTACCTCAGTGGAGTGACAATCAGGGTCTTTTCTTCCTAGGAGATGCATACCCGACCAACATTCAATAATTGACTGGACATCAGTTTCCCTGGCAGACTCTAGTACTAACAGAGAACACAATGACAAGGCTGCTTCTTACTCCAGCAATTGAAATGGTTGTACAGAAGAATTTATTTGCATTTTATGATTCTATTGCATGGTAGACATGCAGAAAATATATTACTTTGTGTCACCAATCAGCAGAGAAGGTAGATTCCCACCACTTAATGATCAAGACTGATGTGGGAATGGAAAGATCCCATAACAAGACTTACAGGCACTAGAGCTTAGGTTTAGAGCTCCCCAAGCCAGTTTCCACAGACAGATGTTCAGAAATGTGAATTGCATTTTGGCCTTAGGAATAGCCCTCCATGTCCCTATTACAAAACCCTAAAGCATGTCTCCATTTCATCTGTCTAACACTACTAGAATTTTATGGCTAAATATGCCTGGGTTTTCTCCCTCACCAATAGACTGGAATTACTCTTACAATGTTGCAAAGTCAGGTCATTTCCAATTCTTGTTTCATCATGTCTGTTTTAGTTGCAGCACTGAATCATGTTAACTTCAGACCACATAACTGCTTATCCAAATAGAAGTCAAGCAGCCTCACAAGTCATGTAATTTGGGATCCAAATGAGGTTGCCTAATGCCAAGGTACCCCTGCATCAAAGTACAAGGACATTCCTCTTTGCTGCTGCTTATCTGTGTGTCTCTCCTCAGAGAGTTTTCCATGACTCCCAATGTGCCTGCATTTTTTGTGCCTGTAACTTCCCTTCCTCCCTTGCACAGCACATGACAGTCCTCTATTTCACCCAAGAACTTTCCTCAGACTGCCTTAGCTCAAGCTCCCTTGGCCATGTGTACAGAACACAACTTGAAACAAACTCTGCAACAGTATGAGAAGAACCATAACGTTCCTGCAGTAATGACATTGTCTGTGCAACAACTGGTGTCTGAACATGTAGTCTTAACAGAATCTATGGCAGACCCAGGGTTTAGTGGCTAACAAAAAACTTTTCCATGATACCTGTTGGCTGCAGCATCATCCATGGGAGCTCCAGATGAGGATAACATAGGGCACTATAGGAGCAAATTGCACAACGATGCTCCTGATGGCCACACTATTCTTGATGCAGGCCAGGATGCCATTGGCCTTCTTGGCCGCTTGGTCACACTGCTGGCTCACGTTCAGTTGCCATGAAGTAGTAGTTGCCAGGAAGAGACTGAAGCATACAGAAGTATCACATCCCTTATATGTAATAAGATCTTGCAGAAATAAATACCTATTTGTGAATTTGAAGGTCAAATACAATAAAATAATTATGCAAATCCATGTTCAGTGACTACTGCCAAACATGAATTATTTGACAAAGCTTATCTATCCTCCTTCATTATCAGTTGGCTGCAGCACTAGCCTAACCAATCACCTCAGAAAGAAAAAAGGAAATCTCTCACCTTTCCTTTTAAGACTTTCACTTTTAAAACTGAAATACTTTTCATCTTAATGGACTTGCAACACAAAAATGGATAAAAGCAGGATTAAGCCAAGAATCATCTTTTTGTGTGGAGTGTGATTTCTCACCAATCTTGGAAATAGGTTGCTTTGCTTCCCAGCAATGAGATTTCTGCCTTCTGTAATTGTGCTGCAGCTACAGCAGCTGCTAATGAGAGCAGCACAATGATAACACTGATTCTCTGAGACTGCAAAGAACAACTCCAACACCCACTGCTTTCAAATCCTATTGATATTTGGCAGGGTTTCTTGAAGAAAGAAACGCCGATCAGAACTGATCAAAACCTTCTCATTTGGGCTTCAGACCAACATAAACATTTTATGATTTCTAATGCTTTTCTTCATCAGTTTGTTCTGTTCTTCTGCCAGACTGTGAGGGTTTGGATCCCAGCTAAGTACAGAAATGTTAAACTATTGCCATCAATTCTGTAGTCACATGACAGCCCGCCTTTGTGAGCTTGGTGACCGAAAGTCATTTTGCTCAAGCCTCTGATGAAGGATATTTGCACTACATAACAGTAATAATTTATTGAAACTCCAGCTTGGTGAGCAATGTTGTCTATGTCTGTGTGTCAGTGGCTGGCACTTGATTAGCCAACTACATGCATATAGCTAAGCACATTTACATATTAATATTTCCATTTGTTTCAAGAACTTAGAGACCCAGGTGGGGAACAACACTCCCAAACATCACCTCCATTTTGGGGAGAGTGGTCTTTAACTTAACATCCAATCCCATGTTTTTTCCACTGAGCCTTTAGAGTCTGTTGTGTTGGTGAGATTAGGAGAGAGAAACAGGATAAAAGAACAAAGTACAAAAGGAGGTGAATTGGGAACTGGTTAAAGGAAACAATTCAGAGAGTTGTGGTCAATGGGACAGGGTCTAGCTGGAGGCTTGTATGTAGTGGAGTCCCTCAGGAGTAGGAACTGGGACCAGGGCTGTTCAATATATTCATCAACAACCTAAATGAGGGCACAGAAAGCACTGTCAGCAAGTTTGCTGGTGACACTAAACTGAGTAGAGTGGCTGACACACTGGAAGGTTGTGCTGCCATTCAGCAGGACTTGGACAGGCTGGAGAGTTGGGCAGGAAGAAATGGAATGAAATTCAACAAAGGCAAGGGTAGAGTCTTGCACCTGGAAAAGAACTATCCCATGTACCAGTATAGGCTGGGGACTGAGCTGTTGAAGAGCAGTGAAGGGGAAAAGGACCTGGGCATCCTAGGAGATGGAAGGTTGACCATGAGCCAGCAAAATACTCTTGTGGCCAAGAAGGCCAATGCTATTCTGGGGTGGATTAGAAGGGGAGTAGTTAGTAGGTTGAGAGAGGTTCTTCTCCCCCTCTACTCTGCCCTGGTGAGGCCACATCTGGAATATTGTGTGCCGTTCTGGGTCCCTCAGTTCAAGAAGGACAGGGAACTGCTTGAAAGAGTCCAGTACAGAGCCACAAAAATGATGGAGTGGAACATCTTCCTTATGAGGAGAGACTGAGGGAGCTGGGGCAATTTAGCTTGGAGAAGAGGAGACTAAGGGGTGATCTCACTAATGTTTATAAATATGTGAAGGGTGAGTGATAAGAGAATGGAGTCAGGCTCCTCTTGGTGAAGCCCAGTGACAGGACAAGGGGCAATGGGTGGAGGTTGAGGCATAGGAAGTTCCATGGAAACATGAGGAAAATTTTTCTTTTCCTTGTGAGGGTGATGGAACACTGGAACAGGCTGTCCAGGGGGATCGTGGAGTCTCCCTCTCTGGAGATATTCAAAACCCACCTGAATGTGGTCCTGTGTGATCTGGTACAGGTGATCCTGCTCTGGCAGGGGCGTTGGACTAGATGATCTTTTGAGGTCCCTTCCAGCCCCTAACATTCTGTGATTCTGTGAAAAATAAAATCATATGAACAGTACTACTCTAACCAGATGGTCTGATGGGCAAATTATTCAAGGCTGAAGAGGGGAACTGTGTAAAATCACATTTTATTAACATAGATCCAGCTTCTGCTCTTTTTCTTTCTTTTCCCTGGTAAAGATTGAAAGCAGACAGCTGAAAATAAAGAGGTAGGCAGTGTTTTTCATCCATCCTAGGAGAGGTGTGGCTTGTCCTGCGGTGATGTAGTGCCATCTAGTGATTTCTTCCATCATAGAGTCCTAGAACCATCTTGGCTGGCAAAAACCTTTCAAGATCATCTAGTCCAACCATTGTCTTAAATCTACCAAGTTTGGAGTTAAACCATGCTCCTTAACATCACATCTCTGCATCTTTTAAACACTTCCAGCGATGGGCATTCAACCACCACCCTGGGGAGCCTGATCCATTGTTTGATAACCCTTTCAGTGAATGAGTTTCTTCTAATAACCAATCTAAACTTCCCCTGGTGCAACTTGAGGCCATTTCGTAGAATTACAGAATTGTTAGGGTTGGAAAGGACCTCAAGGGTCATCTAGTTCCAACCCCTCTGCCATGGGCAGGGACACCTCACATTAGATCAGGTTGCTCAGAGCCACATCCAGCCTGGCCTTAAAAACCTCCAGGGATGATACTTCTACCACCTCCCTGGGTAGCCTGTTCCAGTGTCTCACCACCCTCATGGTAAAGAACTTTTTCCTAACATCCAATCTGAATCTGTCCATTTCTAGTTTTGCTCCATTTCCCCTAGTCCTGTCACTACCTGGCACCCTAAAATGTGCCTCACCATCTTTCTTGTAGGCACCCTTCAAATATTGGTCGTCCACAATAAAGTGTCCTCAGAGCCTGCTCTTCTCCAGCCTGAATAGCCCCAACTCTGTCCTCATAGGAGAGATGCTCCAGCCCTCTGATCATCCTTATGGCCCTTCTCTGGACACACTCCAGCACTTCCATATTTCATCTTGTCCTATCACTTAACTAGTAAGGAGAAGAGACTGACACCCACCTCTGCAAACAAAATCCACTAAGTTACATCTCTAGGTTTAAAAAAAAAGAAAAGTCACTGAATTATACCTCAGGGTAGGAGAGGCAATCTGTCAGGCAGCCTGTTCCCATGGGTGTGAACAGGCTTCCCACTCACAAGCAAAAGCTGTTGGGGAGGATCAGGCTGAAAGCCACCACCACCTTCGCTACCATCTGCAGGGATGGGGACATGGGGGACCCTGGGTGCCACCTTGCTGCCTGGTGCCAGGCAGGCTGGTGGGCTATGAGACTCCCGTGGACTCCCCAGTTTCAGGCAGGCCAGCACGTAATGGTGCTTCAGTTTTGAGGGTCCCCAGGACCCATGTGAAAGGTAGCTCAGCCTCGGCAGGTGTAGCTAAGGTTCGCACCCCCACGCTTTGCTTCCCAGGGTTTCATTAGCCTCTGCTGCACTAAATGACGGCTCCCAGAGGCAGCAACGAGTCAGTGCTGCCTGACTATTACAAGCTGGTGCCAGAACAAGCCTGAAGAAAAGCTGCAGCTGGCTATTAGAAGCAGCACGACCACCCCAAAGCCAGCAAGAAGACTCTTCTTCCTCCTGTCCCATTTCCTACCCTCTGCCTCTGAAGAGGGGGGTTGAAAACACAAAGGTTTTGTTTGAGTGGCGTCCAAACTCTGATTTCTAGGCTCCAGGTCTCCTGGTGTTCGTGTTCTCCAGTTTTATTCTGACAGGTTTGCTTGCCTTTTATTCCTTGTTTGTTTGAGAGCTTTAAAAAAATTAATATGAGCAGTGACTGCAGCACTCCAAAGTCCTGGAGAAAAATATCTAATATTGCCAGCTATGCTGATTTTTACCATGAGCTTTGCAACACTGAATCAATTTTCTCAACTAAAGACAACTAAATATAACTAAATCCAAAGATTTATTTCACAGCTGTGAAAAAACTACCAAAATGGGAAGGAAAATTTTTTAACAGATGTAAACCCAAAATTTCTCAACACAGAAGACTTCATGAACATAAAGAGATCTCTGGATGCTGGAAATGGCTTAAAATATGGTTTATCCTGATCCTGGCCTGTATGAGGAATAGTGTGGCCAGCAGGAGCAGGGGAGTCATTCTGCCCCTGTGCTGGTGTGTTGGGTTTTGCTGACCTTGGTTGTGCTTCGCTGTGGCTAAGTACCAACAAACTACTCTCTGCTCCTTCTCTTGTCCCTTGTGTACAGGGGTTAAGGAGAAGGGGGCAGGGAGTGGGGAAGCTATTTTAGCCCCCTGGTTTGTCCAGGGAGGGTTTTGTGCTGTTTATAAACTGCAAATGCCTGTAAATACTGTAAATATTGTATATTTTGTACATATTCATTTCATTTCATTTTAGATTGTTGGTTTGCTTGTAAATACAGCTTCATTCGCTTCCAACAGAGCTCGTCTGGCAAATTTTGTGTTGGGGGGAATTTTCAGTGCACCACACCATGTCATTGCCCTGGCACCTCAGCAGTGTAGCAAGGTGGGGAAAAATATTATTGAGGAGAAGAATAAGCTGATCTGAGGCCTCTGCACTGTGTTTGAAACCCATTGATGGAAGGTTTGGAGATCAGTACATTCTTTATAAGACTCCACTTAATAAACCAATCTCTCTGAATTGTGTAGCTGACAGCTTCACACAACCTTCTTTTCTGAACTGGTTAACTTTGTACATGGTAAGTACTAATTAAAAATGGAATGGAGACAAAGGGCCTGGCTAAATCTATTTGTTTCTGTGCCCCAGTTTCACCTGCCTGTAAGACAGAGATTGTATTTTTCTCACCTTCTGCTGGATGATTAATTCATTGAGATTTGTAAGGTACTTTGTATATTCCTAAGTTATTAAATTAGATCATAGCAGATATTCCAAACACCACTTTAGAAATTAATTCTCATGCAGCCAGTACGACTGCTTGGTGAGATCAGCTAACAAGTCTCCCAGCAGCCTCAGTGGAACAGGATCAGCTCACATTTTCTCTCCAGGATGCCCAATTCAACCAGCATCGTCTAACGGGTGCCTTTACTTTCCTATCCATCCTAACTCAGGGAAAATCCCTTACTCACTGCCTTCCCCAAAAAGGGGGCTGCCTGTTTGTACATCTCTAGGCACTTTTCATTGCAAACAGGTGCATTTAAATGTCCTTTCTATTTAGTGTGAAGGGCCAGGTAGTCAGTACATTGGTTTTAAGGCTATGTCTTTCTGGGCAAAGAGGAGCCTAATATCATCAGCAATCAGCTCTCTTTGGGTGTAAAGGAGATGCACAGTTTGCTTAGCTGCATGAGTGCCACAGAGCATCATGTGTAGTAGGATTATATTTAACACTCCATCTGTGGACACTCGCTCTAGGAGTTACAAGAGCATTTTCCTGTTCAATCCACTTCTGAAGATAAATGTTGAATGTGAGTAAACTAAGCAGGAAGAAGACACTCATACCCCAGGAGCTAATAAAGGAAAGTTTATCAGGCTCAGCAGGAAGACAAAGCCAAGACAAAGCAAGACGCACCTGGGTCTATGGACTTCAAAATCCCTGGTTCAAGGCATGAACAGATCACCTTAAAACATTACACCACATACAAACAGCCTGTGTACCAGAAACAGGTATTTGGAAGGTTGAGGCAAGAGCCACTACACCAAGGGTATCTAGGACATTCAGCTGGCAGTGTCTTTGACTCAGGACAGCTTGACTTATTGTAGCTGATGCTACTCTCCTGAGCATAGCTGAGAGGGTACAAAGCAAGGAAAACTTACACTGAGCACTACAGTAATGCTCTTGCTTGAGTAGTGAAAGAAATTCACTGGGTTTTCTATTATTTGACAATTGTGTCCTATATTTCTGTTCTGGCAGTGCTCCTTACTTTCCACTGTTTTGACACCAAGCTGGGGGCAGGAGTTGATCTGCTGGAGGGCAGAGAGGCTTTGCAGAGGGACCTCAACAGGCTGGACAGATGGGCAGAATCCAACGGCATGAGATTTAACACATCCAAGTGCCGGGTTCTGCACATTGGCCACAGCAACCCCAGGCAGTGCTACAGGCTGGGGACAGAGTGGCTGGAGAGCGGCCAGGCAGAGAGGGACCTGGGGGTGCTGGTTGATGGGAGGCTGAACATGAGCCTGCAGTGTGCCCTGGCAGCCAAGAAGGCCAATGGCATCCTGGCCTGCATCAGGAACAGTGTGGCCAGCAGGAGCAGGGAAGTCATTCTGCCCCTGTACACTGCACTGGTTAGGCCGCACCTTGAGTCCTGTGTCCAGTTCTGGGCCCCGCAGTTTAGGAAGGATGTTGTCTTGCTGGAATGTGTCCAGACAAGGGCAATGAAGTTGGTGATGGCTTTGGAACACAAGCCCTATGAAGAGAGGCTGAGGGAGCTGGGGTTGCTTAGCCTGGAGAAGAGGAGACTGAGGGGTGACCTTTTTGCTCTCTACAACTACCTGAAGGGAGGTTGTAGACAGGCAGAGGTTGATCTCTTCTCCCAGGCAGCCAGCACCAGAACAAGAGGACACAGTCTCAAGCTGTGCCAGAGGAGGTTTAGACTGGACATTAGGAAGAAGTTTTATACAGAGAGAGTGATTCCCCATTGGAATGGGCTGCCTGGGGAGGTGGTGGAGTCACCGTCATTGGAGGTGTTCAGGAGGAGACTTGCTGGGGTGCTTGGTGACATGATCTAGTTGTTTGATGGGTTGGACGCGATGATCTTGAAGGTCTCTTCCAACCTGGTTTGTATTGTATTGTATTGTATATAACATAATTCTGGGAAAAAAAAAACAACCAACCAAACAAACAAACAACCCAACCAAAAAACCCAACTTCAAGTTATTAACTCTGAATGCCAGATCATGGGTTCCATTGTTTATTGCCACAGCAGATAGTGAAGAGGCATCTCTGCTCAGCTAAATTTAAGATTTTTGTCTTCAGGCATAACATCTCTGAGCGATGCTCAACTAATAAGATATTTAAGCACATACTTAAAGCATGCAATTTGTCCTCTGAGATCAGTCAAAATTTGGTTTAAAAATAAATCTGTGGATAACTCACTAGATAGTTGTTTTTTTTTTACCCCATATAAAAGAGTTGTTATGGCAACAATCAGCAGCATAACACTTGTGGTGAAAGGCAGTGGGTTTCGATTATTAAATGAAGATTCAAATCTCCAGAATTAGTTCGCTTTACCAGCAGCTAATGTCCCTCCTGTTGGTTCAACAGACCACAAGGAGTCTTTATTAGCTGTAATAAGCAGCACCAAGACAACGATTATACAGCATGCTCTAAAAGACCACTCAGTATTGCAGAATAAACAAGGCTTTGACTCCCTGTACAGTAACCTAAAGATGACGCTACAGAACAGATATTTAATCTACAAGGAAACTATCTTTGCCTTGATAAGGAAATATTTTCCTTCACCTGTCATGGAGGCACCCAAAAAACAGAGCAGTATTTATCCAAAATGCAGATTTATTTCAACCAAAATTACCCAGTACTCCAACGGGCCAAAGTAAATCACAAGTTTGGAAAGCAGGCAGGAAAATGATGTTACATAAGGAATGCCTAAGCTTTGTGAGTACCCTTTTTAGAAAGGCAACCCAAAATGTACACACACTTATTACCTAAAAAGGGTGAGGGCTTACTCAAGTGTATATATGGACACGATGATCTCAAAGGTCTCTTCCAGCCTGGTCCATTCTATTCTATTCTATTCTATTCTATTCTATTCTATTCTATTCTATTCTATTCTATTCTATTCTATTCTATTCTATTCTATTCTATTCTATTCTATATATGTGTGTGTGTGTGTGTGTGTGTGTGTCTGTATATATGTATCCAGAAGAAGTATTCTCTTACCAAAGGAGGAGTGAAGAACCACTCAGTCTTCCCAGTCCAAGGGGAGAGTGCTGGACTGCAGACCCACTGCTCCACAGAGGATGAACTCAAACCAAGTCTCCATCAAGGCTCCATTTACACCCTGGTTGAGACTGAACTGTGATCATTCCAATTAATTGAGTGCAAGCCCAGTGAAGTTGCATCTGCCACACCACCTTCTTGAAAATTAACACCTTATAGACTCTGTTACACAAATTCTAACCACAATCAAAGCAGGTATAAGAAGGGATAGCCGATCCATGATCATGTCCATGGTTGTACTGTGTGTGCATAATATGCATTTGATTTCTATCAGAACCTTATAGAGCAAAGAATAAATAAAGCATCAACTTGTCCACTGAAAGCAGAGCAATATTCCCAACTATACAGAAGATAAAAATAGACATGGGGGAAAGAATAAATTAAAAATATACATGAAGACAGAATAGGAAGGGAGAAGTTAACTGTGTGGCCTGAAGGTCATAGGAAAGCTTGTACAATTTTCTGAAACACATTTCTGTGCTGTAAAACCTCTGACCTCCTAAATTGTCTCCTTTTAGGAGATATTCTCAAGGCTGATACTGGAATTCCTTTGGGGGATTTTAGGAGGAAAATTCAGGTCCTCAGTAATGTCTCCATGACTCAGATGAAGCACAGCTGAGCTTCTGCAGCTTCCAGTTCTCCCCCTGCCCTTTCAGCGACGATGTCTGGTAGAAAAATGTCAGATGTCTTTCCTTGATGTCACTCTAGGAAAATCAAGGACCCAGTCTCTTGCTGTCAGCTGAGACAGCTGTGCAGGATTGATATACAATCTGAATATAGGCTGCCACAAGAGACAACATACACAGAAACTGTGAGGTCCCAAGGGCATCTTGGGATTCAGCTTGCTCTGACACTCTGCTTCAAAAGCAAAGCACAGAAATATCTCTGAAATTAAATTTGAATATAAACACATCTCTAATAGCAAAATACATACACTCATCCTCCAATAGTGTAGTTAAAAACAAGAACAGCCACAAAAAATAGGTACTTTCCTGAAGGAATCTGTTACTGCTCTGACAGTTTTCTTGTAAAAAAATGGTTGCTTGTTAATCAAAGAAAATAAATAAATACAAATACTGAACAGTGTTCATAAGTGCTACCTCACACATGGGATCCAAAAAGCTACTTCAACTCTGCTGAACTATGCTGGCTCTGAAGTGGGAACACATGGTTGGAAAATTCTTTTGTCTTTGCTATATTTGGACTTGTCAAAAACAGGTTCTCATAAAATCAGTCATATTACCTCGATTTTTCCTGTTTTCAGCTGACAAAATGCTTATTGCTTCTCCTCATGTACTTCTTCCATACTGCTATGCTGCTTCATGCCAGTAACTAAGCTTGCCTTACTTCAGCCAAACTCTGTTTTGTAAAGCCTGAGGTGTACAGTTGATCATAATACAGAGTCAGGTCTTATACAACTGTAAATATCATACACCCTTCTAGTAAAAAGGCACTAGTCTAAGTCTCAGCCAGTGGAAGCTGAAGAATAAAAAGAACATAATAGAATTGCAGTCTGCCACTAGAGTTGTCTGAACGCTTTGACAGGCACAGGTTCACATCAATTTCAGGTAAATTTCCAAAGGTTTGATGTTTCAAAGTATATCGTATCTGGATCTGGTCTGATACCAATCCAAAACCTTAGGGACAAAAGTCTCTCACAGAGCAATGTTTCTGCCAGCTTTTCAGTGTATTATTCTTTTGCTGTTCAGTGTTTCAAACTTGCACAGGCAAGTTCAGCTCAGCTCTGGTGAGACCCCCACCTGAAGTACTGCGTCCAGTTCTGGAGCCCCTATTACAAGAGGGATACGGACGTGCTGGAATGCATCCAGAGAAGGGCCACGAGGATGATCAGAGGGCTGGAGCACCTCTCCTGTGAGGACAGACTGAAGGAGTTGGGGCTGTTCAGTCTGGAGAACAGAAGGCTCAGAGGTGACCTAATTGTGGCCTTCCAGTATCTGAAGGGGGCCTACAAGAAAGCTGGGGAGGAACTTCTCAGGATACCAGGTAGTGATAGGACTAGCGGGAATGGAATTAAGCTGGAGGTGGGAAGATTCAGGCTGGACATGAGACAGAAGTTCTTCACCATGAAAGTAGTGAAGCCCTGGAATGGGTTGTCCAGGGAGGTGGTTGAGGCCCCGTCCCTGGAGGTGTTTAAGACCAGGCTGGATGAGGCTCTGACCAGCCTGATCTAGTGTGGGGTGTCCCTGCCCATGGCAGGGGAGTTGGAAGTAGATGATCCTTGTGGTCCCTTCCAACCCTGACTGATACTATGATACTATGATACTATGAAGGTAAAGCAGACAGGAATAACATCACGGTAAAAAGCCAAGCAAAAAGATTTTGAATGTCAGAACCAAAAATCTATCTTGAGAAGATGGTGAGCTTCAGGTAACTACTTATTTCAGATTCTTATTTATGTTTCTAAAACATTTTTTAAGTCTTTCACTGTCTTTAATGCTGGACACAGATCCTTGTGAAAAAGATCAGTAGGCTTTTAGGTGGAAATCAGTATCTCCACTTTGTCCAGAGGAACACTAGAGAATTGTTAGCTGGCAAATCATCTTTTGCAGATGTCAGGAAAACATTTGGCACAAACTCTGGATCTCTTGCTCAAAACTAGGGAGCAGACATACACCTTCCACAATTTTAAATGCTTATATGGGATCCAGTATGAGAAGCTGATGTGTGTTTTGTTTTGACATTCAGCTTCCAAAGAAGTGATCTTGAACATGTCCAGAGAAGGGCAACGAGGCTGGTGAGAGGCCTCAAGCACAAGCCCTACGAGGAGAGGCTGAAGAGCTGGGATTGTTTAGCCTGGAGAAGAGGAGGCTCAGGGCAGACCATATTGCTGTCTACAACTACCTGAAGGGAGGTTGTAGCCAGGAGGGCATTGGTCACTTCTCCCAGGCAATCAGCACCAGAACAAGAGGACACAGTCTCAAGCTGTGCCAGGGGAAGTTTAGGCTTGAGGTGAGGAGAAAGCTCTTCACAGAGAGAGTAGTTAGCCATTGGAATGTGCTGCCTAGGGAGGTGGTGGAGTCACTATCCCTGGAGGTGTTCAAGAGGGGATTGGACATGGCACTTGGTGCCATGGTCTAGTAGTCATGAGGTCTTGGGTGACAGGTTGGACTTGGTGATCTTTGAGGACTTTTCCAACCTTGTTGATTCTATGATTCTAAGTAGCAGAATTGTTTCATCCGTTCTCTTTTCAATTTATGTAAACAATTTTGTAAATAGATAACTAATCATTCAGTACTTCTAAAACTTAAATTACTAGAAAATTTAAGTATAACCTCATGTAAGACTGAAAAAATACCCTATCAAAAGCAGGGAAATGAATGGTAGAACTTTCCTAATATAAATTATAAGGTTTTTTTTATAGCTAACAACAGATTCGGTTCACTTTGAGGTTCCACACTACTGAAACACCCCCATAAACTTAGTCCTCCATGTCCTGTACTGCTGCAGAGGCTTATAACTGGGAGAATATATGATAGAACCATAGAATCATTTAGTTTGGAAAATACTTTTAAGATCATCAAGCCCAACTGTTAACCTAGCACTGCCAAATTTCCCACTTGTGACCGGTTTAGGCTGTGCCTTTAAGAAAGAGACACTTTCTGAACACTCTAGCCGAATGTTTTGATATTAGAATGAAAACAATGATATGCTAATCCAATTTCATTGGTGGAACCCGGCTATAGATTTTTGTTTAGTCTTTCAGTCGGGGGAGTCAGTAGTCGTCTTCTTCTTCCCCCTGTGCTGTGAGCTGGCTCGTTTCTCTCTACGATTCTTGCTAACCAGATAAGAAAACTAACTTTGCATTCGCTTTGAGCTTTAACAAAGTTTTCCCCTTTTAATTACCTTCCTTTCTCTCTCTCTCTCTCTAACCCTTTTGGGAAAAAGGGGTGGTAGGGAGGGAGAGGGGAGCGGCAGGCCAAACCCCCTGGCCGCAGGGGGGGGTTGGGGAAAGGTTTCCTGTATTACATACATTGCTGTATATTTCTGTATATATTGTAAATATTGTATGTTTTTGTACATATTCATTGCATTCCATATCTGCTTGTAAAATACAGCTTTCATCTGCTTCTCCGGCTGAGTTAGCTGTGGAATTCTTTTGTGTGTGGGGGAACCTTCCTACTCCACCACACCACTAAACCATGTCCCTAAACACTTCATCCATAGATCTAAATTCCTTCAGTGATGGTGACTCCACTACTTCCCTGGGCAGCATGTTCCAGTACTTGACAACCATTTCAGTGGAGAAATTTTCCCTAATATCCAATTTAAATTTGCCCTGGTGTAACCTGATACCCTTTCCTTTTATCCTATCACTTACTACTTGGGAGAAGAGACTGACAGCCATCTCACTAGAACCTCCTTTCAAGTAGTTGTAGAGGGTTATTAGGTTTCCCCTCCTTTTTCCAGACTAAACAGCTCCAGCTTTGCTGTGCTTCTTTGGATGTGCTCCAGCACCTCAATGTCTTTCACGTAGTGAAGGGTCCAAAACTGAATACAGTATGCTTGTGCCCTCTGTCTCTCTGTGCTACACATGCTTGCTCTAGCAAAAATCATGAACACTCATGCACACACATATACCACTGCAAATTATTTTGTTGGTGAAATTCTTCATGGTGCCTGAGAGATGAGGTATAAAATGTTCTTAATTTTGCAGACTAAGAGAAACTGTTCCTCAAATAAATTGCAGCCAGGCAGAAAGGAAATTTCATTGCTTGGTTCAGAAGTTCGTGAGTACTGAGAGTAGACTTCTGTGGGCAGAGGGAGTTCCTCAACCTCCTCCCATCCCATCCAAATCAATCACCACTACAGCTCTACACACTCTTCAGAGCTGGTTTATATTTAGAATTTAATAAAGAATAAAAAATAGCAAATCATACACCCACTCTGCCTTGGGGAAACAAATGTGCTAGTCAACGGAAGATATAAATAATCCCACAATGACACAACAAAACGCCTCATCCGGTGGCTGCAGTGCAAACTGCTGTCCACTGGCCAGCAGAGCTGCTGGATGTGCTCCATTAATCTCTTTTCCAAAGTGATGAATTCTTTTTTTGGGAACTAGCCTAGTTCACTTCAGAGTCATTTTTCCCCCCATCAGCTGAGATCAGTCACCACTAACTCATCACTTTTGATCCACTTTTTTTTTCACTTGTTCTTCACTTGTAACTGAGACTTTCCAGCAACAACACTGCAGCAAGCGTGCAGGAAACACCTCCAAACTCCCTATTCATAGTCTGGGCAGGGCAGAGGAAGGAGAGAGCAGGCAATCAGATACAGAGTGATATGAAAAGTGTGACCTTCCTTTCCCTGGATAATGACACTGTTTTCTCCTCTCAGCTTTAACCTTTCAAAAACATTCAAGAAGCCATGTGAAAACCCACGGTGTCATGCAATCTAGGCATAGCAACTGCCACAATTTACCTTTAGGGAATGTATGAGAAATAAAGCTTTATCAAGGATTTTCATTTCCCCAGCTGCTAGTGAAGTTGTCACAAGACAAAGTAGTGATCATTCTAGACATACATGAAAGGGTTGAGAAACCTGGAACATTTTGATGCTAAGTACATAGAGGACAGCAGGTTTATGAGGTGACTAAGCAGGGGCTTGGGAAATTGCAGGGTGAGAAATAGCACTTAGAGTCTTGCCTTGTCTATCTAAACCCTTTGGTGAATCTAGCACCTCCTAAATGCTTGCAGACGCAAGTGATTGTGCGAGGGCATTAAAACAGACTACAGGGTATTTTTGTCCTTGAAGAATCCCTTTTGAACTACCCCAAGGAAGCAGGTCAAACTGGTAGCCAATGTAAGGCAATGGATCTGCCCAAATGTGTCAGCAGCAGATCAAACTTCTGTCACCCTAAATATGACTGAAGGTGTACAAGCACAGAACAGTAAAAAAAAAACATTGGGTTTGTAGGGAGGGAACTGGGATATTCACTGCTTTCCAGCTGGCTTACAAGAAAAGAGTGCTCCTATGGCAAGCTCGTGCTCTTACAGAACGCCTCAGTGAGGTAGAAAAAAGTTGGGGAGTTCATCTACATGCTGAGTTGCACTTTCTGGCAACCAATAGAAGGAAAAGCAGCATGAAATGAGGTCCAAGCTACTGTGTAGAATTGCCAGAAAATGGGATTTAAGGAAGAGTACATGGGTGTATATACACCCTTCAGTGGTTACCCACTCTAGCAAGCAAAAGATGTTCTGCCACTTCAGGGGTTAAAGCAGCTTAATTATCAGAAGGAGGACTACAAAGCTAGTGCAACCCTACTGTGAAGGACCAGTGTATGTGTGTGTAGGGGAGTAGGGGGCGAGTATCACAGTATCACAGTATCACCAAGGTTGGAAAAGACCTTGAAGATCATTGAGTCCAACCTGTCACCACAGACCTCATGACTAGACCATGGCACTGGGTGCCTTGGAGTCAGAGGTAGATTGCAGGGCCCCTCTTGTTTTGCTGGACTGTTGGTTCAGTCTCAAATCAAGTGCTGCAATTCAAAAGCTGGCACTTCCTGATATGTTTTTGATGAGCAGAACAAAGTGAATGAGTAAGATCCTGCCCTTGGAAATAGTATGGCTGCCAGCACCTTTGGTGGCAATGTCTGTGCACACAGACAACGAGTTTCTCCTTTTCAGTCTTAGCAGGGCTGAGCTGAGGCCCTACTACTGAAGTTACTGTCTTATCTGCTTCCATTTGTGGAGGAGCAAAATTAGATCACTTGGGCTGTTATTGTTACCAGTATTCCTTCCTAAATTCCCTACAGTTTCCTCGGAATGAGGGGTGGTGGAAGAAACAAGGCTAAATAGCCACAAGCCAAACATTTCACAGCAGAAAGAAAGCACCATCCCAAAAATAACATTGAGCCATCATTTTAAACTGCACAAAGAAAAGGTAACACCCTGTTGGAAACTGCAAGTTCAAGGTAATGAGAGTCTTTGTTGAGGAAAGAGCGTGTGACCCTGCCCATATTTCTTCTCCAGAATAGCTAGGGACGTGTCACAAATAGTTGCTACCAGATGGAGCCACTCCTCATTCCCGCACAGCACAGTCTTCCTTGACACTGAGGGACAAAGAGGGGGCTGCTGCTGTGGCCACTGCATACGAGCAGCTCACCACCCGTTTATCACTGGGAACCTGCGGTGGGGAGCCAGAGGTGCCAAAAAGCAGAAATAGCAGCACTCCTTTTATCACCCAAGGCAGAGTGTTTCATTCTGCACAATGCGGTGCCAAAAGGTCCATGGATAGGGTGGGGAGATTCCCCTCACCTATTCACAGGGCTCATCACTTAGTCTTGACATTTACAAGAAGCCCAGGGAAAGGTTTCTGATTTCCATGTGTGGCAACATGACCCTCACCTCTCAGTTCAGGATATGGTCTTCATAAAGATTAGACTGCACGGGACACATCCTGAGGAAAGGGTGCAGTACTGCTCTGCATGACCACTCTCTGTGAACTGCATTAACCTTCTGGGGGGGCTTTTGGAGGGAAAGGGGAAAAATTAGACAGCCACTGATCGGATATATATTGTCACCTTTAAACAATACCTTGGTCACACAGTCTCATAACTGTCTTTACCTTTGCCCCCATTCCATTCCACTCCAGAGGAGAACTGTAGCTCTAAATGGAAAGTGAAGAGCTGGAGCTGCAGATTTAAACTGTGCTTGGCCAAACTTCCTGTTGTAACAACCTGAAGTAAAGTGATGAGAACATGATGAAAACTTGCTGAGTCCTCCCAGTTCTGCAGGGCTGGTATCATCTCCACAACCATGCTTCCCTATCCAGAATAAGGCTGGTCCTGGTTGTAGAGAGACATCCATTTATGTTGGAAGTTAAAAATGCTGCATTCAAAGTCCTCCCTAGAGCCACAGACCATTTTCCTCACTCATAGTTTTCCATCAATCAAGTATAGACCAGTCTCCCCACGCAGAGGAGTAGAGTAGCTCCCATTTGTGCTGTTTCAGATGTGAAGTGTTTGAAGATCTGCAAGCTGAAAGATTAGACCTGCAGCTACCCAAAGCATGGTAAATTTTTCAGGGCCACACAAAAAACACACACACACAAAAAAACCACCACCAGATTTCACATGAGGTTTGTGACACCCTGGGCAACTTCCAGTTATATAAGACAGCGCAGCCCTGATTTGACATGCCTAATGCTCCTGCTGCTCTGACTGTGCAGGGTTTAGAATCATAGAATCAATCAGGTTGGAAAAGACCTCAGAGATCATCAAGTCCAACCTATTACCTAATACCTAACACTTCATGACAACTAAACCATGGCTTTAACAGCCACATCCAATCTTTGTTTTGAACACCTCCAGGGACAGTGAGTCCACCATCTTCCTGGGCAGCACATTCCACTGGCCAATTACTCTTTCAGTAAAGAACTTCCTCCTCACCTCAAGCCTGTGCATGAGTCCCTGCATGAGCACTGCTTTTCTTGAATTTAACTCAGAGAACAGCTAAGTAGTCTGCACATGGAAAGAGAAATAATGCTGTGAAGTAATCACAAAAATTATCGCACTTGGCTTCAAGGAGTAAAGATTTTTCAAGAGCTAGCAAATCTGACAGTGTCCCAATGTCAATTCCTTACAGTGCGAGGCTGCCTCCTTGAGCCAAAATATGTCAAGCTCTACACTACTTCATGGCAGTGAAATCCAAATGAAAATTTAAAATTGGCCAAAATATTGCCACAGGTTTGTGATTTTGCTCTCCTGAGCGTGGATGAGAGATCAGAAGTCACTTCATGTACACAGTTCGAGTGCTCTCAAAGGTAAAGCCAACACCTGTAAAACCTGGTTTTATTTTTTCCCTTTCTGAGCTTCACCTCAGGCTAGTTCTCACTTCTATTCTGCCTGCTTCACATCTAGGAATTCTCCTCTGGTTATAAGTACCATCTGGTTTCTTCATGATTTAGTGGTATATAAATCAATTTACAAGGAGTCACATACAATGAAATAAGAGCCACCCAGACAGAGTTGCCTGAATTAAAGCAGTCTGACCTCCCCTCTCTTATTCTTACTTTTCTAAACTTAATTTTCACTTTTCCAAACTAAATTTGTGTCACAACAACCCCATGCAGTGCTACAGACTGGGGTCAGAGTGGCTGGAGAGTGGCCAAATAGAAAGGGACCTGGGGGTACTAATTGACAGCCAGCCGAACATGAGCCAGCAGAGTGCCCAGGTGGCCAAGAAGGCCAATGGCATCCTGGCCTGCATCAGGAATTGTGTGGCCAGCAGGAACAGGGAAGTCATTGTGCCCCTGTACTCAGCACTGGTTAGGCCACACCTTGAGTACTGTTCTGGGCCCTTCAGTTTAAGAAGGATGCTGAGACACTTGCACGTGTCCAGAGAAGGGCAACAAGGCTGGTGAGAGGCCTCAAGCACAAGCCCTATGAGGAGAGGCTGAGGGAGTTGGGATTGTTTAGCCTGGAGAAGAGGAGGCTCAGGGGAGACCTTCTTGCTGGCTACAACTACCTGAAGGGAGGTTGTAGCCAGGAGGGCATTGGTCACTTCTCCCAGGCAATCAGCACCAGAACAAGAGGACACAGTCTCAAGCTGTGCCAGGGCAAGTTTAGGCTGGAGGTGAGGAGAAAGTTCTTCACGGAGAGAGTTGTTCGCCATTAGAATGTGCTGCCCAGGGAGGTGGTGGAGTCACTGTCCTTGGAGGTGTTCAAGAAGGAATTGGACATGGCACTTGGTGCCATGGTTTAGTAGTCATGAGGGTGACATGTTGGTGTCATGGGTGACAGGTTGGACTTGATGACCTTTGAGGTCCTTTCCAACATTACTGATTCTATGATTTTCACTTTTCCTGCTCCAAACTGTCCCTACCAGATACGCAGCAGCTGAAGTACACAGTAGTCAACACCTTTTCCCCTGAGTTCCAGCAATGAGCATTTTCTAGGATGCCTGGAGACCACATAAACCCCATTACAACCAAAGAAAAGAATAAGCAAGAAAATTTCAGACAGCAATCTTCTGCCTTCGCCCTCCAAAGCGGCTTTATTTTCTGGCAAGGTTATTCAAGCCCTTCAGGAGAGGACTGCACAAGGAATAAACACCCTCAACTCCCTTTGAAGAAAATAGCTTGCAGGTATTAGAGTGTATTCCATCCATAAATTGCCTCAGCAGCAAAATGAAAAACGCTTCACACTTCCAGTTTTACGATGTGTGAAGAGGCTTAATTAGCTAAAGTTCATGTACTGCTTTGAAGATGGAGAGATCTCTGAAGGAAGTGCTAAGAACATAAAACCAGAATCCATCTTTTCTGTTAAAAAAAAAATACACCACCACACCACAAAAAACAACCAACAACATAAAAAGCAGATTTGTGTTGCACAGAAAATGCAAGCCAGAAAATTTATCCAGTGATAGGATTATTCATCAAAGTTTTACTTGGGGCCTCAGGGATTGTTTAGAAACTAGCATTTCCAACCTGTGTCTCAGTCAGATGTGTGCTTTCACTACCTATTTTTGACAGGTGACTCAAATAGGACATCAGGGTAAACATTGCTAGAACACTATGACATTTTCTTCAGCATTCAGAGCTCACAGCTTTGGTGTTTAAAATGCAGGAGATTTTTTGACACCTTCCTCAAGAAGTGAGTTATTTTTTTTCCTCTGCATGTTTATCCAAGTACATAGCAGCCCAGCCTAAAAAGCTGCTTCTGAGGCATAGTGTGGCCACTAAATAATTCATATTACTGACTAAGAGTAATGAGATATGGTATCTAGGAGCAAAACAAAAAGTGAATCTAAGGGCATGGAAACTCATTTCCAAATATTAATTGGGAAGCAAAGAAAGATTAAGCATATTTATAAATCAGACAGAAATGCACCTCTCACTGAATATAGAATATAGAATATATATTCTATATTAATATATAGAATATATTCTATGCTTAGATTCACTTTTTGTTTTGCTCCTGGATGAATCTAAGGGCATGGAAACTCATTTCCAAATATTAATTAGGAAGCAAAGAAAGATGAAGCATATTTATAAATCAGACAGAAATGCACCTCTCACTGAATTTCATCCTTGAACAGAACATCATTTTCTTCATGTCTAAACTCCATAAACTGCACTAACTTCGCCAAACTCCTGCGAGAATGACTGGAGGAATGATTTTTCTCCCTCAGTGGTGAAAAGCCACATCTCCCAGGCAAAGAAATGCAAGATTCTTTGGAAAACAACGTTTTCATTCCACTGGGGAAATAGGCGATTGATCAGACCCTGGGAGGAAAAGAAAAGCAAATCGTAGGCAGGATGACAGCAAAGCCAGGACCAAACCATGAGCTGATGATCAGAAGTAGACATTGGTTTGTATCAGCTGAAAGGAACATGGTTTTTCCTGGATTCTCGTTCTTAAAAGGTCTCCAAGGAGACTTTGTTGTGGCCTTCCAGTATCTTAAGGGGGACTACAAGAAAGCTGGTGAGGGACTTTAAGATGTCAGGTAGTGATAGGACTAGGGGGAATGGAATGAAGCTGGAGGTGGGGAGATTCAGATGGGATGTTAGGGAGTTCTTCACCATAAGGGTAGTGAGACACTGGAACAGATTGCCCAGGGAAGTGATAGAAGACCCATCCCTGGAGATTTTTAAGGCCAGGCTGGATGGAGCTCTGAGCAACCTGATATAGTGTGAGGTGTCCCTGCCCATGGCAGGGGGTTGGAACTAGATGATCCTTGAGGTTCTTTCCAACCCTGGCAATTCAATGATTCTAAAATACAGGCATTTTATTTTGGGGATGAGCCTATGATGTTAAGCACTACAAATACACAGCAAGTGCACTATAAAAAGCTCAAGAATCTGAAAATTTGCTTATCTTGTAGACTGCTCATTGAAAGAAATTAATCAGGATGGTAAGGTCTCAGATCAGAGTGAGATTTTCCTTGGAAGCACAGAGACCAATAGCTCAGCTTGCCCTTCTTACTGGAGCACCACACTGTGAAAACCACAAATCTGAATAGCTATGAACATAGACATGTATACATATTTAATTTTGAAAGACAAAGTCAAGCTTTCAAAACATACCACCAACAGAAGAAGCAGCCTGAAGATCCTTACAGATGTCAGCTGACTTAGAAGAATCTCACAGTAGTGTAATAGCAAATTTCTGTTTGAATTTCCAATAAGCCTTTGTGCACATGGCTGTTGCAGGATGCTGGTTATCATCCCTGTCCCACACAACTCAAAGCTACAAAGTCCAGAGACACATTTGGTGCTCAAAAAGCCCTCCACCCTGTGCATTTGAAGAGAAAAAAAAGAGAGTTCTGGGGAAAAAATAGATAGATAGATAGATAGATAGATAGATAGATAGATAGATAGATATAGAGATAAGAGAGAGAGAGCGAGGTAGAGACAGAGATAGAGATATATATAATTATGGGCTACAAAATTATCATTTCCACTCTCACAAATCTTAGTGCAGGTCTGCAAGCAAAACTAGACAGGAAGGAGGCAATTTCTTATTCAAACTTCTAAGACAAATGTTTTCATAGCTACTCAATGTCCTCCCCATAGAAAATTGTCTCCAGTGTCTCCCTGGAAAAGGATGACTAAGATCTATCCATTAACCAAGACTGAAATGGCTATTTTCAGCTAAAAAATGTGAAAACATGTGAAAACATGGATATTTTAGCACAAAAATCCCAAACAGAATCCCAGACTGACATTCTGCTGTTTTCACCAACAAACACTTTGGCCTTCTTCCCAATGACAATGACAAAAACTTGCATTTTCAGCAGGTAAACTCAGTTATTTCACTTAATCCAAGTAAATGTAAACAAATCAGTTAAAAAAAAGAAAAAAAGGCAAGATTAGGGAATGCTCCTTTTATTCCCATTTAAATGAATAATTAATTTTAAAAAACAATCAAACTTGAAAATGCTATTTTGCAGCTGCAGGAAATGTGGGTTTTGCCTGACTTTTGCTTTGGGTCAGCCAAACTTGAAGAGATACAAGAAATCTGTCTTGTAACCAAGGGTTACACTGTTACCAAAGGAGGAGGAAATTCAATTGCTAAATGGTAGTGTCATCTTTTCATTATTATTTCAGGAGCACAATGTTAACTGGACAACATTAGCACCCTATGAATGAGTGTATGCTCTTCCTTTTCAACAATAAATAGTCTATAACTGCTTCCATTTCTCTGAAACCAGGAGACAGCTCTCGTTAGCATTACTCTGAAAGAAGCCTTTTGCTTTTTTGGGGGACTTACACTTGCCCATCATGATCTTATCTGAGCACTCCAGAACACCTCATACAGAGGGAAATGTTCTCATTTCATCTTGCACATAACTGCAAAGGCCCAACATGCCTATAGCGAAGTTACACCAGTAACTGTTCCTCAGACTCAGCCATGGTTTAGTATTTGCCTCTCACCTACACATGCACCAGTTGGCTCTTTGGACCAGGCATCCCTGCCCTCACCCGAGCCAAGCTGCAAGATCCAGCCCATGTTTCCAAAACCCGAAGGACTAAGTGGTTGCCATCAGGTGAGAAACCTTGGACTGATCTGCCTGACAGGTGGTGCTTTAAACCACAGGCCATAGCCCATTCAGGACAACTGTGCTCCACTCTGTGGAAGCACTTGCATTTTCCAGGAAATTACGAAGGACAGCAGGTGCCAGTGAGAAACACCATAAGCCAGTCTGTGTCATGGTTAACTCATCACCCAAAAGAGGAGACATCTCTCAGGTGTGCTTCTTTTAGAAGACAAACCCTGCTCTTCAAAACATCAGCCCAGTAGCTTGCATCCGCCCCTCCGGATGCATCATTGACCCCAGCAATTGCTTCCCTGCATCTGAAAAAACACACACACACACACACACACACACACACACACACACACACCAGCTGCCTTAGCAAAGCAGGTGTTTCTGAAGCCAAGGGATGTTACAACTCACGGTCCAAGGTCTGAGTCTCATACTAGAAGGATGTTTTTTGAAATCGGGAATATTTTTTCACCCTCCACATCATTTAAAAGAGATCAGAAATAGATGTACGACACAACAGTAATATTACCTACAAAGGAAAAGATGATTTGCAATTTCAGCATCCTTTTGCTTATCCTCTCCAGGATGATGCTGCCTGTCCTGTTATTTACAATGATGTAACTCAGCATATGCTGAGTGCTACTCTGTTGGGCTGGTTTGGCTGAGCTGGTATTCTCATACTGATTGTACTTTTCCTCATGATCTCCAAATCCTTTTCAACTGCTCCTTTCCAGGAGGCAACACTATCCACAGCTTGTGGGTGCATAAGTAGCTTTCAGCTGCATTAAAACATCTCCAGTTACCCAGCTACAATTCTGCAAGACTTCTCTCTTTTTCCCATTATAGACCACCCTTCACCTAGAGCACAAGTGTTACGAACAGGGGTTTTATATGTTCTAGAAAAACAAAGCTAGTGCATTGAGCCCCCTGAGTATAACCATCACCCTCAAGGTGCAAAAAAAAAAAATGCTCAGAAAGGAGAGGAACAAAATTCAATGAAGAATACATCCCAGTCACCAGGATTTCCCTCAACTGTTCTAGGTTTCCTCTGTTCATTACATTTAGCTTTCTACAGCGTACTTAACTACTAAGGTGGAGAGTGGGACCCAAGTTTTCCTTCAGCCTAGGAAAACTTCATTCTGTTTTCATTTTTCACTCTCACCCCACACAGAAAATCCACAGGCTTAATAAGAAGCTTGAATTCAAGTACTTGGACATCCCTTCTAGAGCTTATACAGCTGTTGAGCAAATATCCTTCCAGACTGAGGAAAAACTTACACCACAGCCCTGAGGACAAGCCTGTCCTGGAAATCCTTAGTTTCTTCAGGATCCCACTGCCCTTTTTTTCATCTTCTGTTGTTGTTGATGTTGTTGGAGGAGGAGAAAGGTCTTAAACATAAGAAATCTGACTCTACCTGTGCAGCTGAATCTTAAGGTGTAACTTTCTGAAGCTTGGAAATACAAGGTTGTAAGTCTTGTCTAGCCTACATGATACTTCTGCACCTTTAGGCATGAAACCTTCTTTGACCCTAAAAAGTCTATTATCATCCTGTTGAGTTTTACAAATACTTCTTCTTTTGCCTAAGATACAAACGCTGTGGGGACAGAGGCATAGCTTAATTCAAATATAAATATCAGAACTGAGGTATCTCCTCTCAGAAGTTATGTGCAGAGTCTCCCCAAGCAAAGCTATGTTCAGACATTATACAATGACTAGATACAGATATAAACGTATGAAGACATTATCTGAAATAGAATCAGAATAACTTAATGCTAATTGAAGATGTAAAGTATGGCAAATAAATTACTGTAACCTACCCATGTAAAGCAATCATCTCACACCAGTGAGATAATCTGCTGATGTTAAACAGAATTGCAGTTGCTCCATCTGTAAGAATTAACAGATGGAGCAACTCTTCGGGCTTTACGTAACAGTAATTAAACAAATCCTCACAATAGCCACATGATTTCATGCACAAGCCAGGATAAAAAAAAGGCTCTGCTGCCACGTTGGAAAATTCCAGGTCATCTAGTGCAGAGCTCCATGAGAGCTGTCAGCCTGAAGCCTTGGATCACTCTGCCTCATCCTCCAGGATATCCTCTTCAGTGCGCACTGGGACTGAGAGTAGAAAGTCCAAAAACAAAGCAGCCGTAACAGGCACCTTCATCATCAGCTGGAAAAAAAGTTCTTGGACTAATTCAGCTGTAAGATGGAAGACAACTACCCACACACCTGGCTATAATACAAGTCATTCTGAATAAAGAAAATACGGGGAAAATCACAGCATTTGGTATACAGGAGGATTCAGTGTCACCACAGGCAGCCCCAGTATGAGCAAGTAACCTCTCACAGAATCATAGAATTGTTAGGGTTGGAAGAGACCTCAAGGGTCATCCAGTTTCAACCCCTGCCATGGGCAGGGACACCCCACACTAGATCAGGTTGCTTAAAGCCACATCCAGCCTGGTTTTAAAAGCCTCCAGGGATAGGGCTTCCACCACCTCCCTGGGCAACCTGTTCCAGTGTCTCACCACCCTCATGGGGAAGAACTTCTTCCTAATATCCAGTCTGAATCTACCCATTTCTAGTTTTTTTCCATTCTCCCTAGTCCTACTACCTGACACCCTAAAAGGTACCTCACCAGCTTTCTTGTATGCGCCCTCAAAAAACTGGAATGCCACAATTAGGTCTCCTTGAAGTCTTCTCCTCTCCAGACTGAACAGCCCCAACTCCCTCAGTGTCTTCATAGGAGAGGTGCTCCAGCCGTCTGATCATCCTCGTGGCTCTTCTCTGGACATGCTTCATCACATCCAGATCCTTCCTGTAATAGGGGCTCCAGAACTGGACACAGTACTCCAGGTGGGGTCCTGCCAGAGCAGAGTAAAGGGGGACAATCACCTCCCTCGACCTGATGGCCATCTTTTGATATAGCCCAGGATGTGATTTGCTTTCTGGGTTGCAAGTGCACATTGATGGCTCATGTTGAGCTTCTCATCCACCAACACCCCCACGTCCTTTTCTTCAGGGCTGTTCTCAAGCCAGTCACTGCCCAGCCTATATCGGTGCTTGGGATTGCCCCAACCCAGGTGCAGGACCTTGCATTTGGTCTTGAGGTGTCATAGGCCCGCCTCTCCAGCCTGTCAAGGTCCCTCTGGATGGATCCCTTCCCTCCAGTGTGTCTGCTGTACCAGACAGCTTGATGTTACCAGCAAACTTGCTGAGGGTCATGTCATGTCATCTGCTTCACAGCCCCTGGTACCAGAAGCAGTCTTGTGGGCTAGAAAGGTTGGTGGTGTCAATAAATGAAATGTAAGAGATACCCATTACTAGAGGCAGGAAAAGAAATCTCATCAGCAGGTAACACTCACCCAGCCACCCTTATACATTTGAGAATCTCTACTCAGCTAAAAGGGCACGAACCATCGGAATAAGCAAGACACTTGGACTGCACCTTAAAGGGAGAAGAAAGAAGTCCATTACAGATAGAAAATGCAGATAGGGATGAATTTTCTACTTTCACATTGTCGCATCCCTCCTGCCCAAAAGAAATCATCATTAGTACCTCTCTGAAATGACCAAATTGGGCACCCCAAGACTTCACCTGTGAAAAACCCCAGAGCCATGCTGGGCATGGACCTAGTATCTCCATACCCCTCATCCTGCAGAGCTCTGCCTCCTTCTCACCCAGTACTCTACCTGTCTATAAAATATCTCAGATAGTCTGGACCAGAAACACATAGATGACACACAGGCCTTTATCTCCTGTATATGAAATATATACAGAATTCTCCCATCACATCTAACACCAAGCCAGAAACAACACCACCTGAAAGAAAATTCATCATGTTAAAACTGAGCCTAGACCAGATCCAATTGGGGTAAAAAAAAATCTCATAATTGTGTCATATTCTACCTCCTGCTGCTGAGGAAAAAAACAAACCAAAAAACCCCCCACCAAACACAACAACAACAAAAAACCTTGGCAGAATGGAGCACACACTGCTTTAACTGTGTATTTTCCTACCAGCAAAACGAGCGACTGGGGGACTGCAAAAGACTTGCAGGTGTTCTGCTGCCACCACATGGCCATGAACAGACTTAGGCATAGTTTTACAATAAAATGTCTATACTTCCTCAGAATACATCCATTTTACTATTTTTTTTTTTTTTTTTAATTTCATGAACTCATCTCCAGTTGTGGGTGCTTGTTCCAAATCCATCAGATGACCAGGTTCCCGGCCTGCTCTACAGCAAGGGTGGGCTGAAAGACTTCAGCTTGTCTCACACTCAAGCCTCAGCTCTTAGATAAAAGCTATTTTCAAAAAGTCTTCCAAAGGAGAAAATCAGTCTCTCAGTCAACTCAGGACACAACTGTCAAATGCTCCTGATGAACCAACTCACCTTGGAGTGACGTCTGGAAGGGGAAGGTGGAGTCCATCACCCACTCTAGACCTTTAGACCAGTTCCTGGCATGACTTACACAAGATGATAGGACACCTATACCAGAGGCTATATCACAGTCAGACAGGCCTTTCAGCCATTTAACAACCTCTTCCATAAAGAAAAGATGATTCAGGGAGTGGAACATCTCCATTATGAGGAAAGGCTGAGGGAGGCACTCGTTGCCATGGTTTATTTGATTAGATGGTGTTGGGTGATGCTGGACTTGATCTCAAAGGTCTTTTCCAACCTGGTTAATTCTATTCTATTCTATTTTTTAACTTGGAGAAGAGGAAACTGAGATGTGACCTCATTAATGTTTATAAATATGTGAAGGGTGAGTGTTGGGAGGACGGAGCCAGGCTCTGCTCAGCGAGGTCCAATGATAGCACAAGAGTTGCCAGCTGCAGCATAGGAGAGTTCCCAATGAACATAAGTAAAACCTTTTTCACTGTGAGGGTGACAGAACACTGGGACAGGCTCCCAAAGAGGTTGGGGAGTCTCCTCAGGAGACATTTAAAACCTGCCTGGATGTGTTCCTGTGTGACCTACTCTTGGTGATCCTGCTGTGGCAGGGGGCATTGGACTACATGACCTTTCGAGATCCCTTCCAACCCCTAATATTCTGTGATTCTATGAAGGTGAGAACAACAATTCCTCTTTTTATTGCAGTGATTCCTCCCACCAAAAAAATGCTTAGAGAAGAATGCTTTTCTGCAGCTATAATTTAAAACATCCTTTTGGGTTTTAATTTTTACAAGCAAAAGTGCAAATCCCAGCATTAACTTGGCCAGACTCTGGAAAGAAAAAAAACCAAATCCTTTCTTGAAAATATACTTCTGTACACCATGCAAAAAAAAAGTAATTAAAAAGTAATCTTAGTTCAAAATATCTAACTAAGGGTATGAATCAGTATTCAAGGCCTAGAAGCTCCTCTAGACTGTTTACATCACAGAATCACCAAATCACAGAATCACCAAGGTTGGAAGAGACCTCAAAGATCATCAAGTCCAACCTGTCACCACAGACCTCATGACTGAACCATGGCACCAAGTGCCACATCCAATCCCCTCTTGAACACCTCCAGGGATGGTGACTCCACCACCTCCCTGGGCAGCACATTCCAACGGCGAATGATGTTGGAACATAGGAAGTTCCATCCAAAAATGGAACTCTGAGGGTGGTGGAGCACTGAAACAGGCTGCTCATTGGTGCTGGAATCTCCATCTCTGGAGTCATTCAAAGTCTGCCCAAACACAAGCCTGTGCAACCTGCTCTAAGTGACCATTGTCTGGCAGGGGAGTTGGACTGGATGATCTCCAGAGGTCCCTTCCAAGCCCTGCCATTCTGTGGTTCTGTAGCCAGCAGGAGGAGGGGGAAATGTTCATCTCATTTTAATTTCTTTTTGTGACATGTGAACAAGTTTGTGAGATACCAGATTAGACAAACTAAGCTCTGTGGAGGAGTGAGGGAAAACTGCCATAGGCTTTACCTTTTGGTGACAAACATGTCCAACTCTTAAAAGTCACTTCCAGACTTTATTAATGAAGAATTACCCTGCCAGTGATGTAACCAAATCATTGTGCAGGGGTGTGAAAAGCACCACAAAAGGCTGTAATTTCAAAATAATTAAAGAACAAGTCTTAGGATGATCCAGCTGCATAACAAACCAGGTTATAATTAAAATGTTTGTGTATCATGAAAATTTCATGACCCCCTGGTTTAATACAACTTAACAGATTCAAGGTATGGTCTCAGGCTTTTAGCACATTGCAGCACTTGTCCTTGTCTTATATCAGTGAAGTGCAATACAGGTTGGTACATGGAACATAGTGCTGATAGCGTAAACAGGTTGATTCCCTGTACAGTATCAGCCTCAATGTGCTTTTTTGTCTCTCAAGGTAATTCACCAACCACAGGTGTAGTCATATCATCCTTTCTCCAGTCTGCCTTAGAGGGAGAGATTCTTGAGACAGGAATACAGAGCTTTAGGATCCATGAGGTAAGAAGTTCATCTAGCTTGGCCTGGGTTGGTCATGGAGTCAACACTGATCCCATTTAACTTGAAAGGCAGAATTCAACATTAGCATTTGGCATGACTGCTTTCAGCTGTCATTGATAATACTTGGGAAAAGTTCAAGAAAAAGCTGGCCAACATAGCAGCCTGTTTTCCAGAAAGCCTTTTACAGTAATGCTGTCACTTAATTTACCCTAAAATACTTCTGTTGACATGTCAGTGCTTTATTGTGATGGTTTTGACCTCAGTGAAGAATTCATAGGAATCCTTTGCTCCCTCCCTTCCTATGCCTGAGGCTTTCATCCCACCAAATGGCAAGTTCAAATCTCTAACAAGCCAGCAGTTAGTCCACACCAATCCAGACTGTAGCCTTCGTGCCACACGATGAACACGTCCCACATTGCTGGACCACACAGTGGCTGCCAAGCCATATTTCACACAGTTGGCTCTTTCAATCACTTCTTCTTCTGTGTCAAATGCTACCACACATGTCACAGGACCAAATATCTCTTCTTGCATGCACTTAGATTCATCCTTGACTTCAGCAATAACTGTGGGCAACATAAAATAGCCTTTCTGGTTGTCAGCTGGAAGAACCAAGGAATCCACGCCCTCTCCACACAGGACTCTGCCTCCTTCAGCTTGGGCTTTCTTCACATAGTTCTTTACCTGGGGAAGCAGCAGGAAAACATCACTGCTAAAGAACACCATATCCTGAAGGTACACCTCTCCAGTCTGATCACATCAACAGAAGCTTCTAAATGTCTCCAGCTGCATCATGCTGCCTTTTACTTCCCTTCTAACAAAGATCATTCCTTAGCTTTTGTTGTTATGATGTTGTAAAAGTAGGGCTGAGTATTTCTTGCTGTAAACCAATTTTTCTCTCTCTGCTACTGTAGCAGGCAACACCACTGGTTCTTCTATGATAAATATTCACGACAGGGTATGGCCCTGGTGAAAACAAAAGTCATCCCAGAGCCCCCCTCCTTTCTTCCAGGAGTTTGCCACACATTTGCAGTTTGCCATGTGTTCCACGCCACAGTTCACTGATTTACATAAAGTGATTGGTAATGTTTCCCTAACTCACAGGCAGGCTTGTTAAATGTTTACATGCCACTAGGATGATGATGCCATGAGCGCTGCAGAAAATCTCTTCAATAATTAATTAAAGCTGCTTCCATGGCTGCTGCTATCATGTGCTACCTTGAACATGTAGGACATGCTATTGATCCACTTCAGCTCTGAAATCATTGCTTTGTTTCTCTACCTATAGAAATACCATAGAGATACCACCAGGGTTCTCTTTTTTCTTCTTCTAACCACCTCAGTAGTTTAGACACTGAAGTCTTCTGTAGTGTCACAGACCTTGGGAAGTAGTTGTTTCTGCCCTCTACTTCTGAACAGACTCAGAGAACCTGCTGAGGCATGAGGAAGCATGACAAAGGCCTAGATTTCTCTCTTGCTCTGGTGATTGTGTCATAAAGTGTTGGTATGTGAGCACCTCCTCTCCTGAACTCTGACACCATACAAATTAATTGCACACAAGCCACTAGAGCAGACTATGTTTAGCTGTGCACCATCTCAGCTTCCCTCTGCACATATGCAATTCCAAGCAGTCCTAGGAACTGTGTCTTCTACTCCCCAGAATTTGCCAGTGATAGAAACCCACAAAGAAGTAATCTCAGCAAATGCAATACTAAAATCCATGAAAAAGCTGATGAACTCTATGATTGGTTAGTACAAATGCAGTATTTAGATTTACATATTTTGACTTATTTCATCTTGAATGGGAAAACAGAATATTGTTTGTCATCCTAAGTTATTTTCAGCATGGAGTTGATTTTTCTGGAATAATCGCATGATGTCAGGCCACAGGCAACAGAAACCTTATCAAAAGGGATAGGATAGGATAGGATAGGATAGGATAGGATAGGATAGGATAGGATAGGATAGGATAGGATAGGATAGGATAGGATAGGATAGGAAAGGAATGGAATGGAATGGAATGGAATGGAATGGAATGGAATGGAATGGAATGGAATGGAATGGAATGGAATGGAATGGAATGGAATAAACTAGGTTGGAAGAGACCTTTGAGATCATTGAAATACAGTATAATGGCTTTGAATCACTATCCCTCAGAGCTGATCTTGAAAAGGACATGGTCTTTTCTATAGATCATTTCATAGTCCTCTAAATGGTGAGATGAGATCTTGTAAACACCATGTATCACCTTTTCTAGATGCTCTTTACTTATTAGTGCTCCCACGTTGACTGTAGGATCTGAGGGATTCCCAACCTTCCACTTCTTAGCCTCTGCCACAAACCTCTTCACAAACTCACTGTATATGCCCCTCTGAACAAAGATCCTGGAGGTGCAGAGACAGATCTCACCCTACCAAAAATAAACAAACCAGAAAAACAATGATATTAGTTCATAATACACTGCACTACTGGAACGTGCTAAGAGGCACATCTCAGAATAAGACTTCATGTCCCTGCATCCTCAGGAGTGCAAACTACATTCACCAGCACTGCAAAGTAGGACTTTTCCCAGATTAAAAAGGAAAAGAGAGGAGAAACACAAAACAGCAATAAGAGGACTATGTAGTGACTTACTAAAGCAAATAGGTTTTTCATTGAAGTTCTTCACCATGAGAGTGGTGAAGCCCTGGAATGGGTTATCCAGGGAGGTGTTGAGGCCCCGTCCCTGCAAGTGTCTAAGACCAGGCTGGATGAGGCTCTGGCCAGCCTGATCTAGTGTAGGGCGTCCCTGCCCATGGGGGGGTTGGAACTAGATGATCCTTGTGGTCTCTTCCAACCCTGACTGATTCTATGATTCTATGTTGCCTTCATCAACATTTTTCATAGGAAATGTGATTTCCAACTTTAAACAACCTCCAACTATATTTCCTGATAACGCCTTGCTTGATACCAAGCTATTTTTCTCAACACTTGCCCTGATACACTTCTGTGGCTTTGGTGGTATGTCCTGAGGGTGGTGATGAGGGAAGAGGAACACTGATACAATTTTGGAAGGAGTCTCCTAATTGAATTCCAGCAAATGAGCAAGCTTCCCACTTCCTTGTAGGATGGGATTTAAAATAGCTGCTTTCTGGAAGAATAAGCAGTATGTCTATGTTGAGAGGGATAATGACACCTTGGCTTTTTTTCTGATGGAGAGTACTGGGGAAAATTCTTTATTATTTTCTTTCCCTGCTTGTAGAATAATTGATCTCATTCATATTTTTATCCATTTACAGATTGCCTACAACATAAAACCTTGACACAGACCTTGACAGTTGTGGTAGTTTTAGGCTATGCCTTTAAAAATTTCCCCAGATCTTGAGCAGAGAAGTAGCAAAAATATAATAACTCTGGGGTGTATAAAGGAAAACAGAGATAATTCTAAAGAGTTCCATTGGAGAGATAAGGAACTTTGATTGTACCAAAACAATTTTCTTCTTCTCTTCTCAGTTCATCACTCTGGAGAGATCCTAACTTCCTTCTGCTTGACCTTGCCGGCATTGTTTTGGTTAAGTCTAACAGCAACTTTCACTGTTCCTTTCTCTTCTCCCTTTTGTACTGGGGAGGGGTAGGAGGAGGTAGTCAGAAAAAGGAGAAGCTAGTAGCTTCCCCTAGTCCTTGACCAGTGGGGTTCTTGTGCTGCTTGT
This sequence comes from Picus viridis, assembly GCA_033816785.1. NCBI lineage: Eukaryota > Metazoa > Chordata > Aves > Piciformes > Picidae > Picus > Picus viridis. The sequence continues at coordinate 38,465,425 of CM066578.1, read as the reverse complement.
TAATTGCAAATATCTGTAAATATTGTAAATACTGTATATTTTGTACATATTCATTGCATTCCATTGTAAATTATAGTTTTGCCTGTAAATACAGCTTCCATTTGCTTCCAAGTGGGCTGGTCTGGAAAAGTTAATTGGGGGGGGGGAGGAATTCAACCCACCACAACAGTTTCAGACTTGGATCCAAAGGTACGTGCACGTGCGCGCACACATGTGCTCTCAGACACATGCACACCTGCTGCTGCAAACAGGGTTCATATGGTACAGGGGTGAGAGGCACCTGGTTGGCAAAGCTGGACCTCACAGTCGTGGGGATGCACTGTGTCAGGTCAGCATCATCGAAGATGATGGCAGGGTTTTTCCCTCCCAGTTCCAGAGAAAGCCGTTTGCAGTGCGGAGCACTTTTCTCTGTGATGCGCTGGGCTGTCAGCGTGCTTCCCGTGAAAGAGATTAGAGGCACATCAGGGTGGCAGACGAGGGCTTCTCCCGCCTTGCTGCCCCTTCCAAACACCACGTTCACCACCCCAGGGGGCACCCCTGATGGGAAGAAAGGTACAGAGTCATCACACCCTTTCCCTTGCTCAGCAGGTTTTGCTTCACTGTGTTTTGTCCCTGGAGTTAGAAAATTACTGGTAGCTCTGGGGTGGCAAAGACTGACCCTTAACTTGCATAGTAGCCGAAATTCATGATGTTAACAGTTCTGGAGGGCATGGGTGAAATGATTAAAACAAATTCCAGTGACTGGTCAAACTTGCCTGAAATTCATCATCTGAGAAACAGTTTTGAGTCACTGAGGGAAGAAGCAGTTGTTCCTTAGTTTTTCTTAACTGTGTACCAAACACATTCATGACAATCACTGAGACCTGATTCTCAGCCTCTTAAGCTCTCATGGTTTCTCTCCTGACACCACAGACTTAGGAGATCCTTAAGTGGAATGTAGGAGGAGGAAAGGAGGCACAAAAAGCTTTTTCATTATAAGAGAACAGAAAAAACTGGTGGGGAGATGGGATAGTACAAAGACAGAGCTTTCAGTCCTTCAGTGCAACATTCACCCAGCAAAAAAAGGACTTTCTCAGTGTCTTTGAGCACACCTGATCTCTGCAACAAAAACAGTGCCCAGACAAGCATGCCCACCCCATTCCTCCCCGCTAGCATGCCATTGGACTCACCTGCTTTCTCCAAGAGTTTGCACATCATCCAAGCAGTGACAGATGTCATCTCACTTGGCTTGGCAACCACAGTATTTCCACACGCAATGGCAGGAGCTATTTTCCAGGTCAACAAATACAGGGGCAAATTCCAGGGACTGATTAAACCAGCTACAAAGCAAAACCACAAAACACAGGACTTCAGTCTGCTGGGAGACAAAACTCATTTCTCTAACCTCAAAAAGTTACACAACAATTTAGATTTATAAAGAAAATTTGGCTGTGGCTTTTATATCCACCCAATAAAAATATTTAGAAACATTTATCAGAGGCAGATAATTTTGAAAGACTTAAGTGATCCTTAAGGTGATCAGTCAAACGCTCTGAATAAGTTTTGCTGCTTCTTCAGGGTAGACTCTTATGTTCAGAGCAGCTTTTCAGCGTTTTCTAGCAACATTAATGCAAGGTTAGCCATAAATACTAGGCACATCTGCTCATCTGTGGTAGCATTCTGTGCTAGCCAACAGCAACTTCAGCTAATGTGTGTTAGTTCAGATCACTCTTGCTTTTTATTTCCCCATTTTGATTAAGTAAAAAAGCAAAGGAGACCATACATAACATACAGTGCATATTCTCTTGCTTAATCTTACCCTAAATTATGAGTGCCAAAATTTATCAGTGTACAAACTCTTATTTTCACAGATAGAATAGAATAGAATAGAATAGAATAGAATAGAATAGAATAGAATAGACCAGACCAGGTTGGAAGAGACCTTCAAGATCACCGCGTCCAACCCTTCATCCAACACTACCTAATCAATTAAACCATGCAACCAAGCACCCCATCAAGTCCCCTCCTAAACACCTCCAATGATAGCAACTCCACCACCTCCCTGGGCAGCCCCTGCTAATGGGCAACCACTCTCTCTATGAAGAATTTCTTCTTAACATCCAGTCTAAACCTCCCCTGGTGCAGCTTGAGACTGTGTCCTCTTGTTCTGGTGCTGGTTGCCTGGGAGAAGAGACCAGACCCCGCCTGTCTACAACCTCCTTTCAGGTAGCTGTAGAGAGCAATGAGGTCTCCCCTGAGCCTCCTCTTCTCCAGGCTAAGCAACCCCAGCTCCCTCAGCCTCTCTTCATAGGGCTTATGTTCCAAACCCCTCACCAACCTTGTTGCCATTCTCTGGACATGTTCCAGCAAGTCAACATCTTTCCTAAACTGAGGGGCCCAGAACTGGACACAGGACTCAAGTGCTGAATACTGATTTTTTTTTCAGTAACTGCCTCTGGGAACACTTTCATCTTAAATATTTACATGAACTAACGAAAAATAAAATAAAAATCTGTAATTGTTAGGCTCCCAAAAGCCACAGGATTTCTCACTGTTGCATGGAGCAGAGGCAGTGAATGACTTTTCCTTATCAGAGTCATTTTACCCGAAACACTCCTGTTCTCCACTGCTCTCAAAAACTTTTAAATAGGTCCTCTAATAATATATCAATAAATAAAACAATTCAAGTGTGAATGTGGAACACTCATGTATATTTATTGACAACACCTAACAACGGAATCATCACCGCCCCGTTAGCTGCCAGCTCACGCACTTTATTTCTGAAGCATTAGCAGCATCTAGCGGCCGAGTTCGGCAACTCCCCGCTTAAAAGCATTTTCGCCTCTCCTGTGCGCTCCAGTCACAAGTTGAAATAATAGAATCATGGTCTGGGCTGGAAGGGACCCCTGGCTACTCTAACCCTCTCTGCAGTAAGCAGGAGCATCCTCAACTGCATCAGGTTGCCTAGAGCCCTGGCGAGCCTCCCTTTGAATATCTCCAAGGATGCTGCCTCAACCAGTTCCCCAGGCAGCCTATTCCAGAGTTCCGCTATTCTCATGGCAAAGAACTTTCTCCTAACATCCAACCTAAATCGGCTCTTATCTAGTTTGAAGACATTGTCCCTCATCCTATCACTGGAGGGCTTTGTAAACAGTTTCTCTCCATTCTTCTCGTAGGCCACTTTCTGGTACTGGAAGGTCATTATTAGGTCTCCCCAGAGCCTTCTCTTCTCCAGGCTGAACGACCCCAGCTCCCTCAGCCTGTCCTCACAGCAGTAGTGCTCCAACCCCATGATAATTTCCGTGGCCCTCCTCTGGACCCTCTCCACGAGGTCCCTGTCCTTCCGGTATTGAGGGATCCAGACCTGGATGCCATACTCCGGGTGAAATGTCAGGCTGCAAGCTACTGCTGCTCCCCAAAGGAGAACACAGCTCTCCCAGCTGGAGCAGGAGATCAGTGCATCTGGAGGGCTCACTGACCCACAGCAGTGCCACACACTTAGCCACACAGACACACACATACAAAACACAAGGGACGTTTTGACAGTGGGAGCTGCCAAGGCTTGTATTAGAAATAGTGTCCAGCAGGAGTAGGGAGGTGATTGTCCCCAGGTACTCAGCTCTGGTGAGGCCACACCTTGAGTATTTGGTCCAGTTTTGGGCACCTCAGTACAAGAGAGATGGAGGTGCTGGAGGCAGTGCAGAGAAGGGCAATGAAACTGGTGAAGGGTCTGGAGAATAAATCTTATGAAGAGTGACTGTAGGAGCTGGGGCTGCTTAGTTTGAAAAAGAGAAGGCTTGGGGGAAGACCTCATTGCACCCTACAGCTACCTGAAGGGACATGTAGAGAGGCTGGTGCTGGTCTCTTCTCACAGGTAATTAGTGATAGAACAAGAGGGAATGGCCTCAAGCTGCAAGTGGGTAGGTTTAGACTGGACATTGGAATAGGTTGCCCAGGGAGGTAGGTGGTTGAGTCACCAACCCTGGATGTGTTTAAAGGTTGTGGTGCTTGGGGATATGGTTTAGGGGTAAACTTCGTAGAGTAGCATCAATGGTTGGACTTGCTGATCCCTGCTATCTTTTCCAACCTGAATGATTCTATGATTCTAAGTTAACCCAGAAGCTTTTTAAGGCATATAAGCATTCATTTCACCATGAAGCAGCACAAGTGATTTTGCATCAAGCTGCTCATGCTTTAGCAGACTGGTTGTGTTTAGCACATGATCCAGAGACAAGAAATGCTTTTGAAACATCCTCTTTCTTTGCTGAGCCACTGCCGAGGCAGACACCTAGCCAAGGTTTTCAGCTTCTCAAGAGCACCATACCAACTCCCACAGGCATCCTCAGGGTGTAATGCAGACAGCCCACAGCTGTCATCTCGGAGCACTCTGTCGTGTGATGAAGGACAGACGAGGCAAAGAAGCGGAAGTTGTACACAGCCCGAGGGATGTCGATGGTTCTAGCAAACGTGATAGTTTTCCCTGAAAAAACCACAAGTGCACTGCTGGGTTATCATGGGCAGAAAACAGCGCATCTAAACACCACTGTGACAGCACTTCAAGCTCTGCTCTGAACACTGTGGTCTGCATGCTTCTGGGGAAATGCCTTGTGTCCTGTGTCCAAATATTCCCCAGCACAGTGCAATCACAGTCAGTAACAACAGCACCCCTGGAGCACTGCATTACACTGAAGTCAAACCTAACCACTGAAGTCAAAGTTGGCACTTTCAAAAAGCAAAAATGCCCCAGGAATCCAAGATCAGCAGCTTCTGCAAGGTTTCATGGATATCAACTCCAGTTCGCACCAACAGCTCATACCATACTAAACATTTGGGCCATATCCCTCATTTCAGTACTCAGTGCAACATTCTGCATTTCAGATCAACCATTACAATTTTTACCCTGATCCTTTGACTCTGCTTGTGCAAATTCTTCCAGGTCATGTTCAATAAGGTCTGCCAGTTTATTCAGGATCTGAGATCTTTCCAAAGGACTTTTTGAGGACCAAACTGGGAAAGCAGCTTTAGCAGCTTTGACAGCAAGTTCCACCTAAAAAAAGTGAGATAGGGATGGTGAGTATTAATTGAATGCCTTAGATTATGAGACAATCAGCAGATGAAATCCTATTTGTGAGGCTAATAATCCAGATCACACTGCTAGGAGCACTGCATCTCTTCAGTTGTGACTATTGATAGCTTCTCTGTTTTCATCTTCTCAAGGCACTGTCTCATGATTCAAGAGTTTCTTTTCTTGATCCTCTGTTTCACTCTAACTCTTACTTTTCTTTACATTCCAGCAACTTGTGAGCAATCCTCCAGGCCTGGGGGAAATGACAGACCAGTCAACTGCACCAGCAAGTGCCAGTGGCCAAACCCATGAAGAATCTTTTTTCTCATGGAGTAAAGGGCAAACATTTCCCAGAAGAAATGTAGCCTCAGTCTAAACATTCACAGCCCTTCTTGCAATGCAGGCCTTCAGCTACACTATGCAATGATGGAAGAAAAGGGTTGGGGAAGGAACATAATGCACGCCTTTGCTGACCTTTGATTTCTTCTTCCCTTTCCCCCAGCTGGTTCAAGCAAAGATTAAGAATACATTTACAGGATAAACACCAAAGAGAAAAAATTTAATTTTACCTGATCACAGCTGGAAACCTATTAACACCCTCACATTAAAAATAAATCATTAACTCATTTTTAAACCTCTTGGGGTCTAATCTGACTTAGAGTCTACAGACACAGGTGCATACCAGTCTTGCCAGTGCTTCACTTCAGAGGTACACAACTACTGCATGGCTCTTCAGGCTGACCTTTCTACATAGTGGCAGAATACCAGCCCTTTTCTGAAGCAGATGGGGCTTCAGGGCCACGAGGATGATCAGAGGGCTGGAGCACCGCTCCTATGAGGACAGACTGAAGGAGTTGGGGCTGTTCAGTCTGGAGAAGAGAAGGCTCTGAGGTGACCTCATTGTGGCCTTCCAGTATCTGAAGGGGGCCTACAAGAAGGCTGGGGAGGGACTTCTCAGGCTATCAGGTAGTGATAGGACTAGGGGGAATGGAATGAAGCTGGAGGTGGGGAGATTCAGGCTGGACATGAGACGGAAGTTCTTCACCATGAGAGTGGTGAAGCCCTGGAATGGGTTATCCAGGGAGGTGGTTGAGGCCTCATCCCTGGAGGTGTTTAAGACCAGGCTGGATGAGGCTCTGGCCAGCCTGATCTAGTGTGAGGTGTCCCTGCCCATGGCAGGGGGGTTGGAACTAGATGATCCTTGTGGTCCCTTCCATCCCTGACTGATTCTATGATTCAAAGGATTCAAATTCACCAAAAAGCACTCTCTTCCATCAGTCATTTCCTCTGGGATCATAAATGAAAGTTACCTGCATCTACTGATTTATAAGCAATTCTTTCTTGATGTTGTTTACCAGTCTAAAAGATGTTTACCAACATCCTTCAATATTTACTATCCTATTTCCCATTTTTTGCTTCCTATAAATCCCTTAATTGCTTCCAGTGACTAACATATGTATCAAGGTAGGCTTTTAACCAAAGCTGCTTTGGTTTCCCATCATTTCTGCTCATAAATTTCTTCAGATTCTGGAAATGAGCCCAAGTCAGTCACCAGGAGGATGCTGATATCATAATCAGCTAATTCTGATCTGTCTTAATGTTGTCACATTGCTGGTTCCTATGCAGTCACTGATGACTTATTTCTATCAAATCCACAAAACTGAGCTCTAAACTTCTTCCTTCAGGACATTACAATAATGCTTTACTAAAATGGGCACAAAAGTTGCAGTGGGAGGAAACTCTTTACCCCCATGAACATCAGAATTTATGGTCTCCCTAAAATTAAGGATCAGAGTTTGAGGGCCAGAATGATACCAGTACAGAGGCCAGGTTGAGAAACAAACTCTCACAAGACCACACGGATCACTGGCCAAGCTCAGAAACCTAGACTACTCTTTCAACTCTGGTTCAACAACCTACAGCTCAGGTGCTGAAAGCAGCAGGCTGTCAGCCACCCAACAGTTGGAACAGGACCAAAGCAGCGCTGGGAAAGGGGAACTGCAGCTTCTTGAGCAAGTCAGGTGTGGACGACACACCACCCTGAAGAGGTTCACCTTCTGTGAAACCATACCACCCCTACTCATTAACTTGTCCTTCTACTCTCCTGTCATTAGGTGCCATTGTGGTGCTGCTTCTCACCTACCCTCCCCTCTGTGGTCTATTCCACAAGGTGCTTCATGCTCCAGGAGAGAGGTGAGGTGAGGTGAGGTGAAGGCTACCTGCATTTTTTGCACCCTCCATCAGTTTAGAAGGTGTCTCATTTTCACAAACAGCAAAAAGAGAAAATAAGCAAAGAGAGGAATGAAGTGGCAGCAGACTGGTCTTTCAAAAAAGAAAAGAGGTGAAAGATTTGTAATGAAGCAGTGAGAGAGCATACAAAAGTTAAACAGCTACTTAGTTTGACTAGCAAAAAGCAGCAAAGAAAGGCAAGCCACAAAGAAAACATGTAAGAATTCAACTATGAACTCGGGTGTCTGAAACACTTCCTTCTGCTTTCCTCTTCTGCACAAGACAGACACACAATCTAGATTGGTCATGAAAGTCTGATACTAAAGTATCTAAAACTGCCTTGAGGACATGATGTTTGCTTTCCCAGAGTATGAAGCACAGGAGCTAGGTTTTTTAAAGAGGCATTTTTTTAAATCAGATCTTTTCCAGGTACAATTAACCCTCACCAGCCTGTCTTTTGGAGAAGCAGGGGACCTGCTCAGCTTGCTTCAGTGATGTTTTGGTGCTGCTATTTGGAATTCAGAACATCCAGATGCAAAACAAGCTAAATCCTGAAAAAGAGACATATGGTGATTTTGACAAACTGGCTGGAATGGCCACTACAGCTGACTTGGTATTAAATTCTAGGGTCAGCAACAGATTTGCTGTCTCTCCATTCTACTTTCACCAAAACTAACCAAGAAAAAAAATCCAGTTGGACATCCAGCCTTGCTGGAAATGAGCATTCCAAGTTTTCCATTGAACTCAGGTCTAGATGGTTATTTTGATATCTCTAGCTATCCTCCAAGCAGCATGTGATGGCATTTTCTCCTGCAGCATGTTCCATCAGTCACCAGTGGATGCCAGCTCTGCATAGCCTGACAATCTTGCATAGCTGTCTAAAGGCAGGAGTCAAACACTCAGTCAATTTCACAGGTGTTTCAACCGGGTTCCTGCTGATACACGCAACCATAACCCAGAAAGCCGAAAAGCCATTGCCTTTTAGTATATTTGAACTGTATCTCCAGAATGGCCAGCAGCCTACTTTTGTTAGATTGTTCAGGTGTTCTCACATCTCTCTCCTTTTGATGATTTTGCAAATGAATGAACAGGAAGATCTGCACCTGCACATCAAAGAGAAGCCTCTTCAGGCATAATTAAGAGTTGGAAGGAACTTACATAGAGTTTTTCTAGCAAACTCAATCTATTGCTCTTTAACCCTCGGTCATCAGCACCTAGCAAATATTTACCCACTCGAAATTACAGTGCAAAGGTTTCTGCTGAGAGAAGCAAAGTAAAAAGATGTCAACAGGACTGAAATGCAAGTGAAGGAAACAACTACACACAGAAACAAAGTGCTTTAAGAAATGTTTTAAAAATACTCTACACTACTTATCAGTATTTTCCAGGCCTTTTGCATTATCCATGCTTTGCCAGTCGTTTCTCTCTTCAGCAAATCTGAAATGCTATGACTGACACTTCTAGGCCCCTTACAAAGTAGCACAGATTTCACATCACCCATCCACACCTAAATGTGTGTAAGGCAGCAGGAAACACTATCCCACTAGACCACACAACGACATGCTGTATTATAAGGACAGGTACACTTCTCACAGCCACTTCATCACCTCCACTTAATATCCAACTGCTAATACCAAAACCAGAGGTTTGAAATTCAGTTGTTGTTTTGTCTTTTTTTCTAACCATCTTCAGCTAAGAGTCAGTAAGCTAGAAAAATCCTTCTGAAGGACAAATTCAAATCATCAAGACACTACAGGTGAACAGTTGTAGAGGGTGCCTCCAAGTTTATTTACAGAAGAGACAAAAAAACCCTTTTCTCTCTTACAGATTGTCTATCCTTACAGCAAGCCTCAGTGTCAGCCTTAACTTAAACCTAGCAGGATCCAGCCTGTAACTTTCTAACAGCAAAATGTGAAACAAACAAAACAACAAAACCCCACCAACAGTACTGACTGCTGCAATAATAGATTACACAGTGCTACAATACAACCAAGAACTCATGTAAGCATTAAAGTCTTCAGCATTTGTCTATTCTCTGACATTCAGCCTCCCCTGCTCAAAGTATCAATGTTATGTGTATTTAATGTTTTCACTTCTTTTGTACATTTGGATAGTACTCACCTCTTCTTTGCCACTGTCTGGCACCCTGCAATAAACATCTCCGGTAGATGGGTTATAGGAGTCTATGTAGGAGGAACAAGGAACAAATTTGCCACCTATAAAGTTTTCCAGCACTAAGAGAGCCTTTGAGTGAGCCATTGTCAGCTGCTTGCTTCATCTGTGGTTTTTTTTTTCTACGAGGCATCAATTTAAGTTAGTAGGTCTGCATGTTGTTTGCACAGTGAGTCTGAACTCCTCCCCCTCTCCCTCTTCCCAGCATCACTCGCTCATGAGGGGAAACAAATCCCGGCAGTAACAGCAGAAAAAGGGAAAGGAGCAAAAAGTTACCATTTCTATGGCACTTGCTTCAGTTTCTAGGAGTTGAAGGCTCAGCTTAGTTGTTAGAGAACAACTCCTTTCTGTCTATAGGATATAAAGCACAGAAAAGGGGGAGAAGAATGGTTGACAGGGAAAATTTCTCCCTGTATGTTTTCCAAGCTGAAGTCTGAAGACATTTCGCACCAACTATACAAAATAAGTCAAGACCCAAACACCTAGCTAGGGACCTCCTCCATGCTGTCTGTACACAGGGAAAAGTAATTTGGACTAGCATATCTGCAGCTCATCTTCACTGCTTTGATGACATCAGTACTTCTTGGAACCTCCAAACAATGCTTCTTCCATGGCAGAAGATTTTAAATATAAGAAACTCTCTTTTTCCCACCAATATTTGAAGACATCAAACTATGCAAGTGGCTGAGTGGCCCTTTATTTGAAACAGCTGAGAAGCACAATCTTACCAGGCACGCTCTGTTGTATGTTGTTAGAAACTCAGTTTTTAATGTAGAAGGTACCAGCTTTCCCTTCCACATTCCAGTGGAAGCCACCTTCACAGTATCACAGTATTGCCAAGGTTGGAAGAGGCCTCAAAGAACGAGTCCAACCTGTCACCACAGACCTCGTGACTAGACCATGGCACCAAGTGCCACGTCCAGTCCCCTCTTGAACACCTCCAGGGATGGAGACTCCACCACCTCCCTGGGCAGCCCATTCCAATGTCAAATGACTCTCTCAGTGAAGAACTTGCTCCTCACCTCGAGCCTAAACTTCCCCTGGTGCAGCTTGAGACTGTGTCCTCTTGTTTTGGGGCTGGTTGCTAGAGAGAAGAGACCGACCCCTTCCTGGCTACAACCACCTTTCAGGTAGTTGTAGAGAGCAATCAGGTCTCCCTGAGCCTCCTCTTCTCCAGGCTAAACAATCCCAGCTCCCTCAGCCTCTCCTCACAGGGCTTGTGCTCAAGGCCTCTCACCAGCCTTGTTGCCCTTCTCTGGACAGGATCAAGTGTCTCGATGTCCTTCCTAAACTGAGGGGCCCAGAACTGGACACAGAATTTGCAGTTTAGGAAGTTTTTGCACCCTAGAGCACCACCGAGCCATCTAATTTCTTATGGATCAACATGCAAACACATTTGGAGGAAATCAAGGTGATGTGTCTCATGTTGCACAACAGATCACTTATGCATTAACCAACTGGCACCTCTGGGCAGAGTTCAAACCCATCCTGAAAGGTAGTGCAGTCATGTTGAAACTGGGTTTGGTAATACTTCTGGCTCTCCCAAAATACAAACAGGGAAAGTTTGCAGTAGCTTTTCTGCTGTCAGAGGATACTGAGCTTCAAAATTTAATGCAGCTGTGTGTGAGAAGAGTTATCAGCAGTACCTCCTGTACCACACTTCCTCATCCATGAACACCAACTAATTAACCAACTCTTAAAACTGAAGAGACATTCCTCTGCCTGTAGCATTTCAGCAAACTTAAACATGACTTAAAAGCAACCTAAAGATTTTCAAGGTTGAACGACAAATTCAGTGGAACAGATTCAGCGCAGAAGCTTGGCGCTGAAAACATCAATGCTCTGAAACCTTCAGTGTTGAAACTGATAAGAATATAAATGCAATTTCTGGACTATACAAAGACATAACAAATGGTGAGAATTCATAATCTTCATGTCTGGCAGTAAGAGCTTTCAGATTATTTCAGATTTTTAAGACTTTACAAAAGTCCTTCCACATAAAACATTTCTGATACTTCTACAATATGCACGCAGTCAACAGTAAAATTTATTTGAGCATTTGCTCAACTGGGCTAGAGCATGTTAAGTGCAAAAAAAAGTTACTTACCAACCAAAAAAGCACGTGGGAAGAGTAGATACAGGCTGTACACGACTTTGAACTAAGTTACAGTCATAGGCTTTTTGTGTTCTTCACTACACAGGGCATGGCTTTACTTCGGTTAACCCAACTGACTGATACCCCGGAGAGTACTTTATTTCCTTCCCCACAATACTAACTGCAATCAAAGTAGAGTTGTCTCCACTTCACACTTGCATAGAGGTCCCAGAATACCTGAGGTGTTCTGACACTTCCTACCCCAAAGAAAGTCCTCAAAATTGCAGTAAAGCATGTCTGTCCTGATCTTACGCTGGAGGTGACAGAAGGACCCTCTCGTCAGCTGGGCAGTTTCACCTGCCCTAATACTGAAAAGCAGGAAGGAGTTACAAGCTTGAGTAAACACAAAACAATCTGGCTTTAGCACACATCCCAAGATGAAACCACCAGTTCTGCTGAGAAGAGCACTAAGTCTGGATGAAGCAGATGTGTGCGCACAGTAGCTGCAACTGAGTAACATGAGAAAAACTGAAATTACTTCCACAGAAGGAGAAGCTGCACTCCAGTTTCACCTTTTAACTCATGTGTTTACTCTGAAACTTCCCAGTAACTGAAAATAAAGAATGACTTAACACAATTTAGAAGTGTTTAAAGAACAGAAGATGAACGAGACAAAAATTCTGCTCAGACATTTTATTATTCTTACAGTTCATAGAATAAAATTAGCCAATGTTGGCACAGCTTCCACTACACAGCAAAAGAAAGCAACTCTCCTTTTTTTGTTGTTTTTATTTTTTAAACAAGTTTGGGGACAGGGAAAACAATCCCAGGGAAATACTACAGACCATTTTCTTGAAACCTAAGTAAAGTGTTCTTTTTTTACCCCCTCTCCGAATATGCATTCAGCTCAAACCTAAAAATATATTAGACCAATAAAGTTACTTTACTGAATTAATGTGCAGCAAATAAGCAAATCAAAGAAAATATGTAAACAACTTATGTCTGGAAGTAAGGAGCTTTTTCCATGATGACTCATTATCTTTTTCTCTAATTCAACTCTGCAACACTTTTCCATCAAGCTCTCTAAGGGCTAAATTCCACATGGAGAAAACACACGGAGATTCTTGAGAACAAGAAGTGCAACGTTAGCGGTTCCTTGTCAGCTGGCATCTTGTTCTGCAGTGGGAGAGACTGATGAAGGGCTCCCCAGACATCTCACATGATTTAACTTTTGTCATTACCATCTCCTCCCCAGTTAACTGCATGTCTTCCTTCAGCTGAAGTAACCGAATCCTTAAAACAGAAGTTTGGATCTCTGCATTTTGGTTGGACGGTGGAAGTTCTGGCATCACTGTCATTCTTTAATCTAAAAGCATAAGCAAAAGGGGTAAAAAAAAAACCATGGGGATAAATGAAGTACTAAATGTAAAATGGTCACAGCTTTTTTTAACGTGATATAGAGTCAGCCGTGGAAAAAAATAATTCTTTTTGCTTGGAAACTCTCTGGCACAAGATCACAAGTGCTAAAACAGCAATTCCCAAATAACCAAAGAGCTTAGTCTCCAATTCTACAAGCACTGAGCACCATAGATCTAGACAGGACCCCATTTGCTTCAAGTTAAATTTAATGAAAAATGTGTGCAAGATGGCAGGTTTCATTTTGGATCTTATTTGAGACTAGACAAATGACTGCAAGCACCTCGAGTACTGTGTCACACCTTGAGTCCTGTGTCCAGTTCTGGGCCCTTCAGTTTTGGAAGAATGTTGACTTGCTGGAACGTGTCCAGAGAAGGGCAACAAAGCTGGTGAGGGATTTGGAACACAAGCCCTATGAGGAGAGGCTGAGGGAGCTGGGGTTGTTGAGCCTGGAGAGGAGGAGACTCAGGGGTGACCTTATTGGTCTCTACAACTACCTGAAGGGAGGTTGTAGACAGGCAGAGGTTGGTCTCTTCTCCCAGGCAGCCAGTACCAGAACAAGAGGACATAATCTCAGGCTGCACCAGGGGAGGTTTAGGCTGGGTGTTAGGAAGAAGTTCTATACACAGAGAGTGATTGCCCATTGGAATGGGCTGCCCAGGGAGGTGGTGGAGTCACCATCATTGGAGGTGTTCAGGAGGAGACTTGATGGGGTGCTTGGTGCCATGGTTTAGTTGATTAGGTGGGTTGGACTGGCTGATAGGTTGGATGCGATGATCTTGAAGGTCTCTTCCAACCTGGTGTATTCTATTGTATTCTACTGTATTTTATTCTTAAGTTCTGCAAGGCCCAGAGGCTCTGACAGACCTAGCACATTGTTCTTATGCACACAGGAAAAACCCAGAAGTTCTCAAGCTTTAGTTCCAAGTTTTAACACTAAATGATTCACTTTTATATCTCAGTACCAGAATTTGGTTAATGTGACTGAAATGTTATCCCTTGGGCCAATAAATCCAAAAAACCTAACAGGGCTTTTTGAAGTGAGTGATTGAGGGACATTCGTAACTTTCACTCCTAACAGAAGGCAGAACATTTATATTTATCCCCACAGCCTTAGCTTCCTCTCACACAGAATGGGAAAACATCTGCATTGCATTTAATACTACCAGAAAAAGATCTGGGACCCAAACCAGCCACACAAAACCAGAGAACACTCCCCATTTAAAAACTACTTCTGGTTCATGTGTGCAGGTAAATAGAAAAACTCAAGTATACTAAAATAACAAAAGGTTGTATTAACTCAAGAGAGGGGGAGAATCACAGAATTGTTTGGTTGGAAAAGACCTCTAAGATCATGAGTCCAACTGTCAACATTTTAAAATTGTAAACAGAGTAATTAAAAAAAAACCCAACCACCACCACCACAAAAAAAAAAAAACCAAACCAAAAACCACAATACCACACACACACACAAAAAAAAACCCCAAAACCCAACAAAACCAAACCCCCAATCCCACAAACAAACCAACCAACCCAATCAAATAGAATAGTGGCAAGTTTTCCTCACACCTGCCTGAAGCACCGGGTCTTTTTCCACAGAATAAATTCACTTTTTAGGCTGACAGGTGTAAAACAGGTCTTAACCATGAAAACTGAATGCTATGTGAAAGGCAGCAACATTCCTTTACAACAGTAGAGAAAGCCTATCACAAAAAGGCCATACCTCTGTAACAACTCCTGCAGCAATAGTGGAGCCACCATACCGTAACATAAACCTTCCAAGCTCTTTAAAATCTTTGTACAATTCTAGAGCAACAGGTCTTTGAGTTTGTAGTTCTATTAGAGCATTCTGTCCTTTAGTCAATAACCTGCAGGTAAGGAAGGAGAAAACTCTGTTATAAATATATGCATAGGTAACTGAAAAAAAACCTTATATAAATAAAATACAGTGAATAGTTGGGGGAAAAAAATCAACTTAAGAAGCCAAAAGTATAGTGGTCAAGCTTCACTTCAAGTATAACCCAAAGCCACCTGACTGAAAACTCATTTGCCTGGAACACACATTTTAAAAAGGCATCTGAGTTTCTCTTATAAACTCCTAGAGCATCCACCAAGACATTTAGCCAACTCTTTTGTTAATTATTTCATTAATATCTGTATTTTCATGTCTGGTAGAAATCAATTCTCGTTTCAAATGCAACAGCTCAAGAGCAAAATCTTTGCTCTGCAGAAGTCACGATTTTTCTCCCCATTACCTTCCAGCAACAATTTCAGCCATGCAATTTCTGGGAAAGGATTATTTTGATAACATTGTAGGTATCAAATAGCACTTCTACCCAAAAACAGCCTTAAGTAACTATAGGGACACTGTTCTCATAATTTAACTTGTATGGGAAACCCCCTAAACCTATTGTTATTGGTTCCCCCTGTCAAGTTGAATTTGTTTCAGACAGTAGCCCATCTCCAGAATTATACCACAGATTTCCCACTATTTACCACTAATTTTAAACATAATTTAAGTGCTCCTCATCTTGGATTCACCCCCAATTCTGTCACTGACCCAGGGAAATTATTTTATTTCTCAGGTGCTCTGCATTTATCAAATGGGCAGGAGGTTTTTCACTTTGTAAAGCATTCTGAAATCTAAACATGAAACCAAATGAAACAATGGAAACATACAGTCATAGAATGGTAGGGATTGGAAGGTACCCCTGGAGAACATCTAGTTCACCCCACCTGCCTAAGCAGATTCACCTGGAACAGGCACCACAAGAAAGCATTCAGGCAGGTTTTGAAAGTCTCCAGAGGAGGAGACACCACTCAATGTAAAGAAATTTCTCCTTAAGCTCAAGTGAAACCTCCTGTGGTTTAGTTTGCACCCACTACCTCTTGTCATATCCCCGGCCATCACTGAGAAGAACCCAATTCTTATAAAAGCATTATTTCTCCATAATAGAACAGAGAGTAAAAAGTCAGTCCATTTCCTTAGTAAATACCAACTTTTCAAAATACTCACTTAGGCTTTTTCTTTGTCACTTCACCAGTGCTTTTGTGCAGGACACTCAACAGCCTTTTGATAGTAGCAGGTTCACTTACGGTTTGATAGTGTAAAAGCACCTAGGAATCATTTTTTCAGTTATTGAAATTCTACAGTAAGCAGAAATTCTAGCCACTAATGTTTGAAAACACCAACTTCTTTTAAGACTGATTTTTAAAACAAGTGCTTACAAAGCTCCTGTCACGGGAGTGTCAGCCTCAGGCAACAGTAACTTGATCACAAATGTCATGTATACATTTTTGATTCATAAGTGTTTTGCTTTTGCACTTCAGTGCAGTTCTGTAGCATGAACTAATATTTTATTTATCTTAGTATCTTACAGCTGCATGCATTATTATACACCTAAAAGGCCTAAGTTTTATAAAGCACCGCCTGGCTTGACTGTGATGAAACTCATGTTCTCTGAAATGGCCATGCATAAACAGCCACAGTAGCCCCTTATATCCTCTTCAAATTACAAAAGAATCCCTTTCCTCTGGATAGACAGAACCACTTCTGGACACTGAATGGCTCTCTTATTCGTGGAGTTGATTATGGAGAGGAAAAGCCCTAAGCAACCTGCAATGAATACAGGAACCTTCACAAAGACTTACAGGAAATCCTTTAGTGATTGGAACTTCAATATTGAAGATGAGAACCCGAGCTCTAAAACGAGTGCAAACTTTAATGGGCTCCTTGGGATCACAAAATACACAGCCAACACTGCAAGAGAGAAGAACAATATCTTGACATACAAACATTAATTGCTACACTGGAAAAACAAATATTTAAGCCAAGCAAAGCAAAGGCACTACCACCTTAATATAACCTGAGGGGAAAAAACAAGCAAAAAAAGGCTAGATGTTTAGGCTGGATGTTAGGAAGAAGTTCTTCACAGGAAGAGTGATTGGCCATTGGAATGGGCTACCCAGGGAGGTGGTGGAGTCACCATCACTGGAAGTGTTTAGGAAGAGACTGCATGGGGTGCTTGGTGCCATGGTTTAGTTGATTAGATAGTGTTGGATGATAGGTTGGACTCAATGATCTCAAAGGTCTCTCCCAACCTGGTTAATTCTATTCTATTCTAAAAAAAACCCAAAAAACCAACAACCAAAACCCAACCACAAACCAACCACAAAAGACTCAACAAAAATAAATCAAGATGACCATACAAAAGCCTGCAAGAAAATTAATTCCTAGACAATGTCTATGGTATTTTGTGGGCATGCATGAAGAGGTTTGTCAAGCTCAGTGAACAATTACCTCCATTACTATTCAGTTTCTAAAAATGTCACCATTTCCTGTGCGTAGGTACTTTGAAGAATTCAGACTTTCATTCAGAAATTACAATTGCTCCAGATCAACAGCATAAAACACTGCAGAGTGCCTAAAATTGCAGTGCTTCTATCAGTAGCTCAGCTGTCTCCTGGATAAAGGAGCATCATGATAGACACTCAAAATTTAAGCTCTCAGCAGGACCAACTTCCAAAAAAACTATGTGGAGTTACAAGGAAGCTGCTGCTTGTCACAAGTCAGTAAGGTAGGGCAGACACAGCTATTTCACAGCCATTGAAAGGAAAACTAATCCCACCCAAAACACATGGCTGAAGAAAACAAAAAGCACATGATTAAACATATACCTCTGATGTATCAAATTTCATCAGTATCAAGAGGACTTAAACAGCTGGACCTGTTCTGGACAAAACTAGTGTATTTCCAAGAGATGAATGACATCAAGGTAACAAATTGACTCAAGTTTTCATTCGACAAGCAGAACAAGACTTTTCCCCTCCCATTTACCACAGTCATATGCCATTTCATAATGGGAATACAGAAAAGGCTGTGCTTTTCCCTTAGAAGTATATCATAAATGTTCAAAACCATCAATGCAAGGAGGTTTTCAACCAGTAGTTTAAAAGTGTGCTGTCTGCAGTTCAACTGGAATGTAAAAATGCTGAACAAATTATGGATCCAATTTTCTAGCCTGAACAACTGACATTTACCTAAAAGCTTCAGGCTAAGGCTTAACATGAAATCTATATGCTGAAATAGACAGATTTGCTGTGTCTTACTGAATGTATCAGATTCCCTCCCACTCTCCCCACCAAAAAAACCCAAAACAAAACAAACAAACCAAACCAATCAAACAAACAAAAAGCCACTCTCCATCATTTTTCAGCAGTCCTGGCTCACTGGAGAGGTCCCATATGACCGGAATCTGGCCAGCGTGATGCCCACCCACAAGAAGGCCCAATTGGATGAGCCAGGGAATTATAGGCCTGTCAGCCAGACCTCAGTGCCAGGCAAGATTATAGAACAGGTCATCTTGAGTGCAATCACACAGCACTTACAGGATGGGCAAGGGATCAGGCCCAGCCAGCATGGATTTAGGAAGGGCAGGTCCTGCCTCACCAACCTGATCTCCTTCTATGATCAGGTGACTGCCTGGTGGATGTGGGGAAGGCTGTGGATGTAGTCTCCCTGGACCTCAGCAAGGCCTTTGACACCGTCCCCCACAGCAGCATTCTTTGCTGGGTTAGGAACTGGCTGGAGGGGTGGGCCAAGAGAGTGGTGGTGAATGGTGCCACATCCAGCTGGCAGCCAGTCACTAATGATGTTCCCCAGGGATCAGTGCTGGGCCCCATTCTGTTCAATATCTTTATGGATGGTGTGGATGAGGGGATCAAGTCCATAATCAGTAAGTTTGCAGATGACACCAAGCTGGGAGCAGGAGTTGATCTGTTAGAGGGTACGAGGGCTCTGCAGAGGGACCTTGACAGGCTGGGCAGATGGGCAGAGTCCAACGGCATGAGATTTAACACATCCAAGTGCTAAGTTCTACACATTGGCCACAACAACCCCATGCAGTGCTACAGGCTGGGGTCAGAGTGGCTGGAGAGCGGTCAGGCAGAGAGGGACTTGGGGGTCCTGGTTGATGGTAGGCTGAACATGACCCAGCAGTGTGCCCAGCTGGCCAAGAAGCCCAATGGCATCCTGGCCAGTATCAGAAATAGTGTGGCCAGCAGGAGCAGGGAAGTCATTCTGCCCCTATACTCAGCACACACCTTCAGTACTGTGTTCTGGGCCCCTCAGATGTTGAGTTGCTGGAACGTGTCCAGAGAAGGGCAACAAAGCTGGTGAAGGTTTTGGAGCACAAGCCCTATGAGGAAAGGCTGAGGGAGCTGGGGTTGCTTAGCCTGGAGAAGAGAAGGCTTAGAGGAGACCTTATTGCTGGCTACAACTACCTGAAGGGAGGTTCTAGACAGGTGGGGATTGGTCTCTTCTTCCAGGCAACCAGCTCCAGAACAAGAGGACACAGTCTCAAGCTGCACCAGGGGAGGTTTAGGCTGAATGTTAGGAAGAAGTTCTATACAGAGAGAGTGATTGGCCATTGGAATGGGCTGCCCGTGGAGGTGGTGGAGTCTCCTTCATTGGAGGTGTTTAGGAAGAGACTGGATGGGGCACCTGGTGCCATGGTTTAGCTGATTAGATGGTGCTGGGTGATAGGTTGGACTTGATTATCTCGAAGATCTTTTCCAACCTGGTTAATTCTATTCTATTCTGTTCTATTCTATTCTCTTCTAAAAAATGCAGAAAGCATTTACAAGTGTTACAAGCAGAAAAATGTGATGAATAAAAGGTTTCCATCAATCTCACTCATTCAGATTTACTTATTGGTGCTGTTTGGATGTGTTCTGTTAAAATGATGTATGATGCAGTAAGCTCCTCAAAAATCTTTTGTTGTATTTAGCCATAAGGATTTCAGCAATTAAAGTATCCAGGGACAAGTCTAAAGGAAAATGGCTTGGGTGGTTACCAGTTATCAGCAACAGGGCAAAGTATGAAAACTAGCAGCATTCGTCTGAGGTTGCCGTTGTTCGTGAAGCAGATGTTTCCAACGTTTGTACATGCAGGCCAGGTGATATGCATCACTTTGGTTTTAAATATCCTGGTAGCCACATCATTCTTCAAGTAAACCACTGAATGTTAAGTGTAATGGTTATAAAGCTTTTCATTAAAAACAAACCGTTACTTAGACTGAAACCCGGTTTTGCTCACTTGATTTTGATGATATCCATGCCGGTCAAAGTGAGACTAACATGATCTCCTGCTGCAGCCCAATCAACTGGTTCATCGTGCAGTGTGATTCCTGGAAATGAGTAAGAACAGAACCTCACAGTGAAGTACCTAGGTTCTGAGCTACAAACAAACAGCTCTGCTTGGGCCATTTGTGCTTCATCAACCATTACTCATCAATTTTCAGTATGAATGGGTTGAGAGTAAAAGCTTTTTTAACTGAGAGGACAGGGGGAGCTTTTTTTCCTCCCCATGGTGAGGCCTCCCCAGTCTCTCACCCCACCCTGCACAATAACATGGCTTTATTTAAGCCCGAGGAGGGGACCTGGCACTTGTCACAACGCGGATGACGCAGTCCTGAAAATGCTGTAGCACTAATATCTCCTTATCTGCCCCACCCTTCCTTTCAGGCATACACACATCTCAGACCGCATCTTTCAGACACTTTAATGCTACTCTGTCAACTTTCATTTACCTTCAGCAGATTTGCTGACTCTTTCATAAAAAAAGAGCAACTAATGCCTTTCGTTCACGGCACTGTGTTAATTAGAAAGTATTTTTTAAACTGATTTTATTCTCGTTTTTGACATACTTTAATTGCTTTAAAATTGCTGACCGGTGGGCGAGGACAAAACTAATTGCTTGTGACAACATTTTGAGGTTTCTGGTGGACACCAAGGAGGAAAGAGAAAACCCCCCCACATCTTATAAATATTGCATACATTTATAGGATGTAGTTCTACTTTGCAGCAGATGGTACTTATTGATTTGCAAATCCATCCTCAAAACCATTTGTCAAAAACATGCCAGAAAGTATAATTTAATTACAAGCATGTTAAGTACTGTTTGTTAAGGAGTGTTGATAATTATTTCACGTATACAGGTCATTCTCACAAAGTCAGTGAAAGCCTCTTGAGATGAAGAGGTGGAATCCTTTGTGCACACCACCTTTAGAAAATACTGTGAATTATCTTACCTCTTCTTTACATTCAATATAAATAATATGTGCTCAGTGAACTCTCAGCCTTCACTTACATTTCAGGCATATGAGAGGCAGTACAAAAGAAAAATATTAGAATTGTACCATTTGGGATGCTGTCTTTCCATGCTACTTCCCCTACTCCCAAAACAGAGGATTGTCTGATAACCACATTCATCCACATCATATTAACATCCCTGTGCATACAAACTGTACAAACCAGCACACTGAAAAGCTTCCCAAATTAGCACTGAAAGAGCTGGTTCTGGAATAGGACAGTTAAACCAACATACTGCTGAATTTTGGCTAAATAGTTAAGATACAGACACCCACTCATTTATTTGAGGGGTTAACTTTCAATTAAAATAATTAGATCTGTTTGCACATGAAAAAGCAACTCTGCAGTACAAAGACAGCAAGCTTAATCAAGAAACAGTTAAACATTTAATGGCTTAAATTACTATTCCTCTTTTAAAAAATTAAATGTATTGATGTATTGAAATTTAAATCCAATTTTCTTCTCTTTTCTAGTTGCTCAGGGCAATTACACCCTGAAAGTGTGTATGTTATGAAAAGTATCAGTGATGAGCCTCATGAACATCAAACAGCAGAGACTTAATTCTCAAGCTTTTTCACATGTAACTCGTAAGATTGATGTCTAAAGGTCGTTCAACATCCTCACACTTTGCAGCAGCAGTAACACTCCACAGCAAAGCTGAATATTAAAAGTTCCTGTACTGTTTACTTTTGCAGCTATTGTTTGAGCTCAGATGCTTTTACAGCAAAGTCAAGACTCACGAGGCTATAATATTTGAAATATTCAATATGCTAAAAAAACCCAAACAACCAACATGCAAGATTTCACATACTCTTCATAGACATATTTATACAGACACAGTCACATCTAAAGAAATTCGTTTTATGCTTTCACATTCTATGTTTGACAGTTAGTATCAGTTTGACAGTCTGTTACCATTTCAGTAACTGATCCTAGCTCAGTATTGACTCGAAAGTAAACATGCTTCTGAAGACTGTACCTTTTGCAGTGCAAGTTTCATTGGGAGGCATTGCCAGAAGCCGGTCTCCAACTTGAATGTAACCTGCTTCTATTTTACCAGTCACACAGAATCCTGATCCTTGGTCTGTAATGAACAGAGTATTAATTAAAAAAAAAAAAAAAAATTATAATCAATTTCCTACCAGTTAGCCCTTCAGCAATATACAGTTAACTTTTTAATATAATGAAAATGAGGTTCCCCCCAGTAGCGTGTTCAGTACTTGCAAGTTAGCTCTGCATCATAACGAAAATGAAACATCAAATTTAAAACATCTAGATCTTATGTTTTTCAGAACTAAGGGAGAAATAGCTTTCTTTTAACAAATGTCAGCACATTAAGAAGTATTTTTTATTTTTCAATATTAAAGCCCTTAGCTTCCAGCAATTGTATTTAATTCAGCACTTTCTCACTACAATTACAGATAAAAACCACATACCGCAGACCTCCCACAAAAATTCTCATGCACACAGGTGCAAAGTCCTATTCCATTTACTGTTTAACTGAGTCAGAATTCTACAATCTCTGTCTCTATATTACCTTTACTCCTTGGAAAAGAAATGAAAGATTAATTCAATCCCATTCATTTACTTGTATTTAATATGAGAAGCTATTATAATTGTGGATGAAATATTTCTGAATAAAAGTTCTGCAAAGTTGTGGGGCTTTTTTCAGTGTCCTAGTACTCTGCTCATTAACTGCATGTCAGTTACTTTCAACAGATGTACTACACCTGCACATTGATGCACATACACCTTAAGAAATCTCCTTAGCATATTTGCAGGTATGTTTAAAATAATCCTCTGGAATAATTCAACAATGACATTTTCAGTATCCATACAATGTTCCCTTTGAGGAATATTCAGTGATAAGCAAGCATCTTAGTATTTTGTATGTCATATTCCATTAAATGCTTCATTTAAAGCTGAATTCAAAAGAGCAAGCTGACCTCAAAACCTGAGGTCACACACGACCAGCTTGCTCTTTTGTGCCCATCACCATTATTGATGAATGGTTCTATCTACACAGTTGAAAAAATACTACCAGTATGCCTGCAGCTGATTTTCCTCTATTCATGCCAGCAAATGAGATGCATGCAGTCAACAGATGACATCAGATGTCAAAAGAAAAGAAAACTGAAGCAGCAGATGTTTTCAAGAAAAAAGAATGCCAAATACCACCTCAGTATGATACACCATAGGAACCTGAAGCCAGCTCTGCAAGCACTTGCCGGCAACTAGAAATGGGAACTGGTTCCAGGTTCCCAACCACTTCCAAGCACAATCAAGAACCATTTCTTGTTTTCCACATCACCACCAATTCTGGTTGGTAAACCAGTGTGGTATTTGAAGCTTTGCCTTCTCCCACACTGACTGACTCCTGCAAAGCCTCAAGCTCCTTCAGCTTACCATGAATCACTGCTAGTACAAAATGGATAGTGGGGGACAGAATTAGGGCATTAAAAAAGCCCCAATTTCTACACACGGTACCTGGGTTGCACCAGGACGTGTTCTTTGTCCTCAGGATTTGGCTACAGGACAAGGCTTTTCTAATGTGGTAAATGGGGACTGATGCAGCAATGAAGGAATTTACTGAGACCTTTTGGATCAGGAGACAGTTTTTTTGCCTGGAGGGAATGAGGAGGGCTATGGAGAACAGCAACTAAAATCAGGGTGAGGGAGATGAATCATATGTGTGGGTAACCTTAACAGAGGAAGGGTTTTTCCAAACTATGTAAGAGTACACTCAGTACTCTCACTTTTTACACACTTCTATGGACAGCTCCTCCTGAGCATGCACATGCACTGGAATAGAGCTGAGAACAACTGCTTCATGTACTCATACCTGCAGTTACTTCCTTTGATAGCATCCAAGTTAATTATGTTTTGAGATCACAAGGTAAGAAAAAAAAAATAGCCCCTAAAAAACACCTAAGAGGACACATTTAGTGATAAAATCTGTATATGCAAATTGAGCTCTTTCCAAAGCGTATTTTAGCCAAAAAAAAAAAAGACTTTTCACAGAACAGATTTAGTCAAAATTGCTCATTTTGTGAAACTTAGCTCAATGCAAATAATTATTGCAAAAAAAAAAAAAAAAAAAAAGAGTTGTGACAGTATTTTGAAAGATCTCAGTCAACAATCATATAATCATGAAAAAGAGAAACACAGTGACAGCCTAGATGACACAGACAGTGGAAACACACCAGAGTAAATTCCAATGAAGGCTTTCCAATATTTAACATTATGGCTTCAGTACCTTAAATCAGATCACCCTGGGTGTGTACAGCATACAGTGCTTTCTGAAAGACCCACAGGAAAATGTCCCAAAGCCGATTTTACCAATTGCAATTGGTATTTTAGAGAGTCACAGATTGCACAGAGTTAGAAGGGACCCTCAAGGGTCATCTTGTCCAACCCCCCTGAAGTCAGCAGGCACACCTCCAACTAGAGCAGGCTGCACAAGGCTGATCATGAATGCCTCCAGGGACAGGGCCTCAACCATATCCCCGGGCAAACTGTGGCAGTATTTTGCCATTTTCATTGTAAAGAACTTCCCCCTAAAGTCCAACCTAAACCTTGCTCCAGTTTAAAACCTTTGCCCCTTTGTCCCTTTCCACAGGGCTGCTTTCATCATTCCTCAGCCTGTGCTGAGATTGAGGACTGCCCCAACCTAGTTACAGGACCTCGCACTTTGCCTGTTGAACCTCGTAAGATTTTCCTCAGTTCACCTCTCCAGCCTGTCCAGGTCCCTCTGTATGGTATCTTGTCCTTCGGTCTTGTCAACTGCACCACTCAGCTTCATTTCATCTGCAGACTTGCTGAGGGTGCACTCAGTCTTGCTGTCTATATCATTGATGAAGATATTGGAAAGCACTGGTCCCAGTACAGACCCTTTTTTTTTGATCAGGTTTGTTTGTATTTTCCCTATTAATATCATCTGTATAAAATAAAATTTCTTTTAAAAGATGCATTTTCGTAATTATATTCCATTACAAATATTTGCATGTCAAGTACTGCTGTTAGTAGTTTTCAGCATTCCCCGAGGGACCTACAAAATCCTTCAAATGTAATGAATGTTCTAGGAATCCTATTCCTTTTTAATTACCTGTAAAAGTAAATACATTTAGCTGGGGGGAAAAAAAACCCAACCAAACAAAACCAACCCAAGTTAACCATGAAAACCTTAAGGGCTCACGTGGATACGCTGTCCATCTCTCTGTTAGTGCTAGGTAGTAACTAGCTGCCTTTCAATAAATCCCTGCCTGGTTTTAACAGACCACCCACCTCACCCCCTCCAGTTTTTATATCAAACTGAAGGAATGCATCATTGTTTACTCTACAACAATGAATATAAAAGGAACAAGTCAAACTTATTTTAAATCTAGGAGTGAAAGAAAGAGTCCAAAGACACAGATGAAACAAGTTAGAGGAACATTCATTTAGGCAGTAAGAACCAGTTTGGGAAAGAGAAACTCAAATTGTGTCCCACAGAACCACCAAGTCATTACATAGTCAATTAACTGGTCATGCAGATTTTCTTCAATTACTTTTCCACTGTGTTTCTCCTTCAGTGGTACTATCTAAAATTCAGTAAAGAACAATGCTTGAAAACTTACTGTTGCTCTTCAAGACTACTGACAGACACCAAAGCTCTTAGTTTAAGTCTTATTTCTACATCATTTTTCAAGACCTGTGTTAAAAAATGGTGAAAATACTATCAAAACTACTAACCTTTAAATACATCAGCAACACACAACCTAAATGGTTTATCCACTGATCTCTGTGGTGGCTTGAAAGAATCTGCAAATAAATTTGCAAGATGTTGCAGTTATTGAACACAGAAATTCTAAACCATCTCACTTAGGGATAAACAAACAATATTGCTTTTCAAAGACTTCATCCCACATTTCAGATCTGACATGCACACAACTAAGATATATTAGTTTTCAAACAAGGAACACTGCACTTACCAATTTGCTCTAACAAACATTTTCCTTTATACCACTGTGTGAGGTCACTTGACTGACCCCTCGTGACCAGATTTTCACCACCAAGGCCACTTGTTGGAATATAAGCTACATCTGATTCCTAATAAAAAAAAACAAACAAGTTAAGCCTACCTTCACAACAGGACCTTCTGGCAGAAGCAAGAGGTGCATTTTTTTCAAATCTGCACATTCAATCTACAAAAGAGCAGCTGGTACATTCATATTTTTCCTGGAGAAGTTACATTACTCAGTGGTTCCATTTCCTTTCTGTTTACCTCTTCTCTAACACAAGTAATCTCCAACAAAGAGTTTGAGATATTTAAACATGATGACAGCAACATTAGCAATAGAAACTGAGTTCAGATCAACTCTAATTCCCTATCTGATAGGCAAAACTTCAGTTTGTATTGTTGATTTATGGATAAGGATTTCAAGAAAAGCCACAGCCAATCCAAATGTATTGGTTAGAATCAAGTAAGCATAAGAAGAACAGTTAAGAATGAGAAATGGAGAACGTTCTTATGAGTTCATAATCCACACTGACACCTGGTCTTGTATAAAACCCTACTGTCATTCATGTAGTCTTGAAGACTAAGATAGATGATCCTTGGTGTTCTTTGTAGGTAACAATCCCAAGAAACTCCAGATGAGGTGAGTATCTCAAAGATTCAACAGACCTAATGATGATGATAAAAAGAACTGACTAACCTTATCGTGGGGGCTCAATGTACACCTTACTGGTAGTAGCAGAAAAATGACACAAAATAACCTGACTGTAAAAAAATCCTCACCCTACCCAAATGCCTCAACAAAGCAACAAAGAGCTCAGAAACACACATTACCTTAAAGCCAGCTTGTTTAAGAAACTGGCCAAGCTTACTGGTAATTTCCTGGAATCTTTCCTGTTGCCAATTGACCTAAAATAGATAAAAGATGATGATAATAAAATTGTAGATTTTAAAGCATGACTCAAACAGCTGCATGTCATCAACTCTGTAGTACCAGTAGGTGTTCTTCACACACAGAACCGAATGAATTTATGAGATATCTATGTGGATTCCCAGCTGAATACACAAGAGCATAGACACTAACAATTACTGATAGCAAGCAACACACCACTTAACTTGAAAGCCCCTTTAGTCTGGTAGCTTGTGGGTTTTTTTAAACCTTACATAAAATTCAGATTCAGCAAGAACACTGCTAGTTGTGTTTAGAATATTACTACATTGTATATATATTTAAAACACCTTAGAGGTTTAAATAAAGCTCTCAGCATCCTGACACAAGTGACCACTCAGATGCCCTTGCAGAAACTAACTGTTTATGTGAGACTTCCACAAGCACAAAATGAAGCCCTACTAATTTTAGCACCAAAACTATCCTTCTGTGTGCTTTGAAAATGTGCACTTGCAGCCCAGAAAGCCAATCAGATCCTGGGCTGCATCAGGAGAAGTGTGGCCAGCAGGTCAAAGGAGGTGATTCTCCCCCTCTACTCAGCTCTGGTGAGACCCCACCAGGAGTACTGCGTCCAGTTCTGGAGCCCCTATTACAGGAGGGATGTGGATGTGCTGGAACGTGTCTAGAGAAAGGCCACGAGGATGATCAGAGGGCTGGAGCACCTCTCCTATGAGGACAGACTGAAGGAGTTGGGGCTATTCAGTCTGGAGAAGAGAAGGCTCAGAGGTGACCTCATTGTGGCCTTCCAGTATCTGAAGGGGACCTACAGGAAGGCTGGGGAGGGACTTCTCAGGATATCAGGGAGTGATAGGACTAGGGGGAATGGAATGAAGCTGGAGATGGGGAGATTCAGGTTAGATGTGAGGAGGAAGTTCTTCACCATGAGAGTGGTGAAGCCCTGGAATGGGTTATCCAGGGAGGTGGTTGAGGCCCCATCCCTGGAGGTGTTTAAGACCAGGCTGGATGAAGCTCTGGCCAGCCTGATCTAGTGGGGGGTTGGAACTAGATGATCCTTGTGGTCCCTTCCAACCCTGACTGATTCTATGATTCTAAGTGCCCATAAATAAGAAGTACTGTGAAGTCTAAACACAAGAGTCAGAGCTAAGAATCAAATAAAGAAACAATACTTCATTATTAGTTTCACAATATTGAACCTTAAACTCAGGGCTTATAGTCCTAGATAGAAGCCTTTCAATCAAAAAACGAGCAGGTACCTGGTCCATTTTATTGACTGCCACAGCTAGCTGTGTCACTCCAAGAGAGCGCACTAATAAGCCATGTTCTCGAGTTTGTCCACCTGTTTCAAAGCCGGCTTCAAACTCTCCCCTGCTAGCATCCACAACCAAAATAGCCACATCAGCCTAGATTAGGAAAAAAAACCCAACAACATACAACAAGAAGTGGTTAGAAGGTGGAAATTGTCTGGGTAAATATGTGAATCAGCCATATTTAACACAAAACACAGGAAGAAGCTAGATGCGTGTCACATGTAATTGAAAGAAGTGAGTTCTAGCTGTGTCATGACCACTTTGGTAGGATGATATGGCATTACATCATGTCATAAACTATCTTTGGTTTTTTTTGTTAAACAGAAGCCAACTCTTGGTTTTGGGAGCCTGTCCTCTTCAAGCTACCCAGTATTGATGAGCTGCACAGACCTCAAGTAAAGCTTAAGAACAGGCACAAGCACAATGTCCAGTTCTCTCTGTCTCAGTCTGGACACTTTCATAGTGAAAAGCTGCAATAAACTTTGAGGTAAATCACCTCACCATAAAACTGGGATAGATAGTCAACTGCATGTTGATGCCTCACAGTCCACTAAACACACAGGAGCATACCAAAATCACAAGGTGGAAAAACTGAAGTAACCTATTTTATCATCTAAGCAAACATTCTGCCACAGCATTAAGAGAAAATAGGTACCAGACAGTTCACAACACTGCACAGAAGTCAGCACAGGGAGGAAACACAGATTTTGCTGTTAACCTTAAATGCTGCTAAGATTTCTTCTGCTTTTCCTGCTGTGGTAAGAAACAGCCAGTTAGACCACAATCATGTACCACTGCTGTCAAAAGGCAGGTGTAAGACAATTTTATAGGACTGAGGAGACAGACTTAACAGGAAGAGAGGAGGGAAGAGAGGGAGAGAGGGAAGAGGGAAGAGGGAAGAGGGAAGAGGGAAGAGGGAAGAGGGAAGAGGGAAGAGGGAAGAGGGAAGAGGGAAGAGGGAAGAGGGAAGAGGGAAGAGGGAAGAGGGAAGAGGGAAGAGGGAAGAGGGAAGAGGGAAGAGGGAAGAGGGAAGAGGGAAGAGGGAAGAGGGAAGAGGGAAGAGGGAAGAGGGAAGAGGGAAGAGGGAAGAGGGAAGGGAGGGAAGAGGGAAGAGGGAAGAGGGAAGAGGGAAGAGGGAAGAGGGAGGGAAGAGGGAAGAGGGAAGAGAAGAGAAGAGGAAGAGAAGAGAAGAGAAGAGAAGAGAAGAGAAGAGAAGAGAAGAGAAGAGAAGAGAAGAGAAGAGAAGAGAAGAGAAGAGAAGAGAAGAGAAGAGAAGAGAAGAGAAAAGAGAAGAACCTGGCACTTTCTCCCTTTCCTTACATACTTATGTTTCAGGATGCCAGGATAAGGAACAGAGATAGCTCATTGTCCCAGCTCTGAATTCCCCTTGCCTTGTCCTAGGCATGAAATCCCCATAGGTCAAACAGAGACAGTGCAAGGGTGAGAAAGGAAAAAAAACACTTCTCAGGCTCAGAAGAGCATTGTGGTGAACTTCTCCCTCAAAAAGGGACATCCTGTATTTTCTGAATTATAAAACCTTAAGACTTACTTGAATTAACCATGTGTATCAAAGGCCAGATCCTGGCCCTGATACGGCTGATTTGTGTTTTGCATAAAGGTAGTTGGTGATTCACCCAATGGCATCAGAGCCATTTCCACATTAGTTTTCTTCCCCTCATCGCTTCAGCACTGAGTTTACTCCAATAAGCAACACAAGCTTGCAAAGTTTCATTGATTCCTTAATAGGCTTCACAAGAGACCAGCCTCCCACCACCCTGATTGTAGAAGAGAGTAGAAAAAAATCTTATTTGGCCAGAGCCATCTCTTGATGAACTGATAAAACTGCTGGTGGATTCGCAAATCTTAACACTTCTGCCTGTGTTACTTTTCCACAAAAAAGAGACAAACAAATTTAAATTGAAGTTGTAAAGAAAATGTCATGGCTGCCTCAACCTTTTCCACTGTTCTGAAACTAAAGATCCATTTCTAATTTTAAAACTCCAGAAACACATACTCCACAATACAGATATCTACACAAGCTCTATACCATAACCTGCAGCCTAGCCACTTGGTCACAAGGTATGAATTCTTATCCAGGCTCTGCTTCAGAACTAGAGCAGAATATGGGGCAAATCAGTCTTCCTATAGTATGATTCTCCATCTGCTTACATGCACCCTTACTGAGATCTTAAATCAAACTGACAATTCAGGCTGTAATGACACAGACAAAGCAAAAAACCTCTATACAGTAGCTTAGCTTTGGGTAAAAAAAAAATAATTCAAAATCTTTGATTACATCTTTGCTTTGGAGAATCATTTCTACTACTCAAAAAGGGCACCTTTGAGAGAAAAAAAAAAAGCACACATTTTATGTCATGGAAGCACATTATTTTTGCCCTCTCCATTTTTTCCACAAGTAACCAACCTCTATGAGAATGGCAAGTGAGTGCCATACTGAATTCAGTGGGCAACAAAGCTGGTGAGGGGTTCGGGAGCACAAGCCCTATGAGGAGAGGCTGAGGGAGCAGGGGTTGCTTAGCCTGGAGAAGAGGAGGCTCAGGGCAGACCTTATTGCTGTCTACAACTACCTGAAGGGAGGTTGTAGCCAGGTGGGGGCTGGTCTCTTCTCCCAGGCAACCAGCACCAGAACAAGAGGACACAGTCTCAAGCTGTGCCAGGGGAGGTTTAGGCTTGATGTTAGGAAGAAGTTCTTCATAGAAAGAGTGATTGGCCATTGGAATGGGCTGCCCAGGGAGGTGGTGGAGTCACCATCACTGGAGGTGTTTAGGAAGAGACCGGATGAGGCACCTGGTGCCATGGTTTAGTTGATTAGATAGCGTTGGATGATAGGTTGGACTCGATGATCTCAAAGGTCTCTTCCAACCTGGTTAATTCTATTCTACTCTAAAGCCCAATACTTCCGACTGGCCTACTGCTCCTAAAGCAAGTGGCAAGTAATCTCTTCAAATGTCCTACTGAAAATACAGATGCATTCTGCATCAACTTTGTTATCTGTGTTATCTTTCCTCATTTCATATAAAATATACCATTAAATAGAAGGTCTTCTGACTGCTCCAAATCTTTAAGCTCAAAACCACTTGAAATCTTTACCCTCAGGACTTCTTGACTATATATATATACCACATCTGAATAGCTTTCAAAGCTCTACTCTGATTTTATCAAGCTGCTACTTAGTATTCACATAACATCACTAATAAAATTTCCCTCAAAAAAGGTAATATTCCTAAACTACCTCTAAAAAAAAACAAACCCTAACACTTTCTTTTTCAAGTTTAGAAAACTCATGAAAACCTCAAAAACATCTTAGCACTATCAATGATTCATCTCAGATGTTAAAAGAAAAAGACTTTAAAAGAAGAAAACCAATCTAAGAAAATATTGTAAATAATAATAATAATATTGGGAAAAGATCATCTCTACCTGTGCAGCTCCTGTGATCATATTTGGAATGAAGTCTTTGTGGCCTGGAGCATCCATCAGTGTAATTACTTTAGTCTTTGTCTCAAATTTGGTCATACCCACATCCATTGTCACTCCCCTTAAACAAAGCACACACACAATGCACCATTAAAACTGCTCTGAACGCTTCATAGGGATATTAAGCACACCATTAAAAACACACACTTTCTCCATGTTCTTCAGCATTAGTTCACATTGTGAAGGTTATCTTTCCAAACAGAAGAGCTTTTAATGCTATGAAAGTGTGGGAGGCAAGCAATTGTAGAAGTATAGAAAAGGAAACATCTTCTTCTATTATTATTTTGTGAACACAGAATTATCATGTATTTAGTTTCACATACAGTGCCCTTAAAAACCCTTAACAAATATTTTTTTAAATTAATTTTAAAAAAATTCCATTTCATTGCTTCCCCATTACATACCTTTTCAGTATGATAAAATTAAGCTTTTAATTTTGTATTGCATTAAAGGCAGTGTATAAAGCACACAAACGTATTTTATTAATTATTTATAGATTTTTATATTCAACACAATGCAAGCCAGGGGATGAAGTGACATTTCAGTCTTTGTATATAATTACAACACTCAGAGAACTTTCTGTAGTTACATAGCACTTTCCCATACAACTGTAAACAAAGTGAGAGAACTATGGAAGCAATAAACCAGCAAGGCAGCTTTAAATGAATCATAGAATCAATAAGGTTGGAAAAGACTTCAAAGATCAACAAGTCCAAACCATCACCACAGACCTCATGACTACTAAACCATGGCACCAAGTGCCACATCCAATCCCCTCTTGAACACCTCCGGGGATGGTGACTCCACCACCTCCCTGGGCAGCCCATTCCAATGGCTAACATCTCTCTCTGTGAAGAATTTTCTCCTCACCTCAAGCCTAAACTTCCCCTGGCACAGCTTGAGACTGTGTCCTCTTGTTCTGGTGCTGGTTGCCTGAGAGAAGAGACCAACCCCCTCCTGGCTACAAGCTAACCCAGCTCCCAGAAAAATGCTACACTGTAGTTCTAACAGCACTCTACACACTCTACAGCAAAGAAAATACATGAAGAAATACTCAACTTCTCATTTGCTTAACAACCAAAAATAATAATATTTTTTTCCTTTTGATAAGATGTACTCATATAGACAAAGAAAAATATTTGCTACTAAGTAAATATCTTCAAACATTTAGCATTTTTCCAGGGTGTCAGGTAATGATAGGACTAAGGGGAATGGAAAAAAAATAGAAATTAGTAGATTCAGATTGGATGCTAGGAAGAAGTTCTTCATCATGAGGGTGGTGAGACACTGGAACAGGCTGCCCAGGGAGGTGGTAGAAGCAAGCTTCATCCCTGGAGGTTTTTAAGGCCAGGCTGGATGTGGCTCGGAGCAGCCTGATCTGGTGTGAGGTGTCCCTGCCCATGGCAGGGGGCTGGAACTAGATGATCTTTGAGGTCCCTTCCAACCCTAGCAATTCTATGATATTTCTACCAAAACATTATTAGTAGATTGGTATTTCCTAACAAATGCTGTTCTTCCAGGTTCAAAAAAAAAAAAAAAAAGAAAAGAAAAAAAGAGGTAAATCCCATTAAAAGAAGTTTCTACCTTTCTCTTTCTTCACCAGTTTCATCCAAGACCCATGCATAGGCAAATGAAGCTTTGCCAGCCTTCTTCGATTCCTGTTCATATTTGTGCATAGTTCTTTTGTTCACATTTCCCAAGAGATAGAGTAGATGACCCATTAAAGTACTTTTACCTGCATCAACATGTCCTGAGGAGGAAAATAAATATTGTATCAATTATCTATTAATTTATGCATTTTAAATACAGCACAAGAAGAAATATACTAAAACAAATGAAAACCACATGCCCCAAATAATGTTTATGCAATCCAGAGTTCCCCAATCCTGCACAACAGGCAGTTTATTGAAACTGCGAGCATGGTAGCCATATAGTACCTCTAAAAAAGAACACACTACAAGAATGAAACTAAACCAAAGTACATTTTATTATATTGTCAAAATGAAGCCAAGTCAACCTTACTGTCCTAGTAAAGGACATCATAATGCACTCCCCTCCAAAGAATAATGGCCCAGCAGATGTGACGGAAAACAACGCAAGATTTTCCTTCCTTTCCCTGTAGAGAGGACAGTTGTGTTTCTGTATCACTTCCAGATTCAATCAACACAGTTTTTAATCTCTCTGTTAGTAAAAAATGTAATTTACCAGTATTACCTATTACCACCAAATTAAGCAGTTGCTTCCCTCCTTGTCTCTTCTCCAACTCTGCTTTCACATCTATTTGTTGTTTTGTCTTGCTTGACTTTTTTACTGGAGTAGGCACTACATTCTGCTCTTCTGAAACCTGCATTACTTGAGGTGATGAAGCAGTCTCACAATTAGCTCTAAGTACCCCAGAAGCTACGTTGGAGTCTTCAGTTAACAATCCTTTCTGAGGTGTATTAACGTGGCCATTTTCTTCAGCAGTCACGCTAGGTGGGGTAAAAGAAAACACAAGGAATGCAATGAGACAGAAGCCACAGAAATACCAGATAGAAATTGAATTTCCCCTTTACTATCATGTAAGCCCCAGAGAGAGTATGTGATAAGCCCATTAAGGTGGAAGTGATAATAAGCAGCTGGATACAAACCACACAGATAACAGCTCTGAATATCTTGTCTGAAAAGCACTGTGTACAAAAACAAGATAAGAAATAATCTTGCAAAATACGTGAAACAGATAAATAAAAGCTTCCCACAGCCACTTCTTTCAACAGGGAGGGAAAGGAGAGTCCTGCAGAGCAACTAGAAAGAGCTACTTGTCTGAAGCAAGAGCCCAAGACAACTTTGAAACATCAATGCTGAAACAGCTTCCACATACATTACAGCTGAACATAGCAATGTTCTATCGTGAGAACAGCAACACAGCATAAAGAGTGGATACTCAGCACATCTAAGGTGAAATGCTACATAAAAGCACAATCTCCCTAAAATTAAGTGCCAGAGTTTGAGGGCCAGAATGAGACTGGTACAGAGACCAGGTTGAGACATAAACTAACTCTCACAAGATCACACGAATCACTGGACCCACTCCATCAGGTCCATGTCCATACTATATTGAGGACTCTGGACCTAGACACAGTACTGCAGGTGAGGTCTCACCAGAGCAAAGTGGCAGAATCATCTCTCTGGATCTGCTGGCAACACATCTTTTGATGCAGCCCAGGATGTGATTTGCCTTCTGGCCTGCAAGCACACACAGTCTACTCATGTCCAGCTTCTTGTGCATCAGCACCTTCAAGCCCTTTTCACAGTACCACAGTATCACAGTATTACAAAGGTTGGAAGAGACTGCTTTCTATCACGTCATTCCCCAGTCCGTACTGATAGTGAGGATTGTTCCAGCCCAAGTGCAGAACTCTGCACTCGCTCTTGTTGAACCTCATGAGGTTTACCCTGGGCCCACCTCTCCAGCTTGTCCAGGTGCCTCTGGATGACATCCTGTCCCTCTGGCGCATCGACACCACCACTCAGTTTGGTATCATCTGCAAACTTGCTGAGGGTGCATTCAATCCTACTCTCTGTATTACTGATGAAAATAGTAAACAGCACAGGTCCCAGTACGGACCCCAAATTTCAGTACACAAATCACTGACCATTATAGTATAGTGACAGTACCTACAAAGACTGTGTTTAAAACTTCATCCAAGTAGAGGCTTCTTCCCCATAGAAAACTGAAAATCCTTTTCCAGTGCAACACTACCATGCTGCAGGCTGTTTTCTATGGAAAAGGGTCATGAATGCTCTCA
Source organism: Picus viridis (assembly GCA_033816785.1). Classification (NCBI taxonomy): domain Eukaryota; kingdom Metazoa; phylum Chordata; class Aves; order Piciformes; family Picidae; genus Picus; species Picus viridis. The sequence goes on along the minus strand of CM066578.1, from coordinate 38,429,819 downwards.
AACTTGCATCTCCACATCCAGCATGAATTTTTCACTCTCAACTTTCTGTAACACCCCAATTAACTTCCCAGTTCTCCTTTTAAACTTCTATAATTGGTACCTCAGAATCCCACATTGTGTCATTTCTGCTTTTACTGGACACTACTTCTCATTTTCTGTCTGCATAGGAGCATTTCCATTGTGTTCGTCCTTTTCCATTACATATACCTCAGGTAACCACATAGTCCAAGTATGTCAGTCTACTGAACAAAGCAATTTAACAGGTAGGATATAAAATAATTAAACATAGGAAGTGTTCAGACTGAACATAAAATTGGGCTCTCCTAATACCACTAAGCAACACTGGATATACTATAGATGATCTTTTTTCCCCCCTCAGTTTTAGACCTCATCTCTGTCATCAGTATTGCAGCAGAGTGATTGATTTTTGGCTCAAAGCCAAGGTTTTCTCTTGAGTTACAGACCCCAAAGCAGACATGTAAACACACTATTTTTTTTGGCTAAGTTCCCCAATCTAAGACCACAGTCTTGGATCCAGTCTGGATACACAAGCATGTTTCTCAAATTGGCTTAGCAAAGAACTTACTGCACACTGCACAGATTGTGCCCATGCTTTTGCATAAGGCATAGACAATTCTGTATAAAGCCCATTCACAAGAACTTACCCCATCTAAATCACCTGAAGAAGGGCAAGTTTATATCGAACTACTGTCTCAAGTCACAATCAAGACATTTTAGATCTGACACTACGAAAGCAGCTGTACTGTATCACAATTTCAGCCTTAGGCAAGCTTCAGCATATAATATTCTACCCTGACAAGCTGAATACCATTTCTAAGAAGACAAACTTGACTGCCTAAATTCCAAAAGTTATTAAGCCATGACTGCTTTAGACATAGCTATGGTGAGAATGGAATAGGTTGCCCACCAAGCCAAGTCTAGCGGAGAGGTGTCCCTACCCCTGGCGGGGAAGTTAGAGTAGATGATCTCTAAGGTCCCTTCCAACCTAAGCCATTCTACGATTCTGTGGACAATTTGCTTCATAAAAACTGACTCAAAATAACCAAGCTGATAGAAGGTAATCATGCAGAGAATCGAGGTGACAAAGCTTTCTACATATTAAAGTACCACATTTAAAATCAAGGTAATTTTTGCTTGAATCATATCTTGAGAGCCTCCCATTTACAATTAACTTCAGGTAGTGATAGGACTAGGGGGAATGGAATGAAGCTGGAGGTGGGGACATTCAGGCTAGATGTGAGGAGGAAGTTCTTCACCATGAGAGTGGTGAAGCCCTGGACTGGGTTGTCCAGGGAGGTGGTTGAGGCCCCGTCCCTGGAGGTGTTTAAGACCAGGCTGGATGAGGCTCTGGCCAGCTTGATCTAGTGTGGGGTGTCCCTGTCCATGGCAGGGGGATTGGAACTAGATGATCCTTGTGGTCCCTTCCAACCCTGACTGATACTATGATAACTTCCATCAAACATTTTTCATCAAGATTAAGACAATCTTTCATCTTTTCCCCTTTTTATCAGATAAACTTCAATGTCAGTAAAACATCTAGCATTTTCACATTGAAGTACTATGACTAACACCACTATGCAAAGGTCACACTGTCCTGCAAATAGTGTATTTTACATTGATACCGAGTTTTCTTTTTCTTTTCTTCTTTTCTTTCTTTTCTTTCTTTCTTTCTATTATTTGAAGTTCTGGAGAGAAATAGTTGTATAAGAAGCTCTATCAAAGCAGCCTTCACAGTTGGCTGTAGTTTTAATTTTCAAATGTCTGCACTCCTTCCCAATCTACATTTAAAAAGAAAATTAGTACCTGCAGCTTCATCTAATTAATGTGCCCATAAACATAACTCTCTTGTTTTACTGTAGCATTCCAAAACATACTCAAAGGCTGCCAAACCAAGCCTATTAAAAGACAAAAATGTATTTTGAAAGCCATGTTATTTATAAACTTCTAAATTCTATTTTGTTTAGCTAGGTGATGATTTCTTTTCTAATCCCAGATGCTCAGATCTTCGTGTAGGCCAGTACCTATGTCAGTAAGGACTGGGGGAGGGACCACCAAAGAAAACACAAGGTAAATGCTGAGTGATAGAATTCAAACTGATTACAGCACCTGAAAGAATGGTGGTTATTGCCAGATAAAATAAGTATGCTCTCAATTCTAAGTAGCTTTGATTGCGACTCGCTCCTTAAGGCTGCCAAATAGTTTTCATGTTGGATAGTGCAACAAAAGTGCTAGACAGGTGAACTAACAAGTGAGACATTTCTGCAGCCATCAAACATTTGGCCTTGCCATGTTTTCAAGAGTGTGATATTTGAACAGACAGAACGCTGCTCCATTTAGAAGTTTCAGATATTACCATGTTTTGGTAATCTAAAAGCAACCTGTGCCTTAATAAACCAAGACCTGTCATTTCAGAGGAGAAAGATCAAAATAGATAGTATATAATCTACTTACAGAGTATCTCCGATGAATCACAAAATCACAGAATTAACCAGGCTGAAAAAGACCTTCAACATCATCAAGTCCAACCTGCCACCCAACACCATCTAATCAACTAAAGCACTGCACTAAATGCCTCATCAGTCTTATTTTAAACACTTTCAGGGACCATGACTTCACCACCTCCCTGGGCAGCCAATCACTCTTTCCATGACGAATTTCTTCCTAACACCCAGCCTAAACCTCCCCTGGCACAGCTTGAGACTGCGTCCTCTTGTTCTGGTGCTGGTTGCCTGGGACAAGAGACCAATCCCCACCTGGCTACGACCTCCCTTCGGGCAGTTCTAGATGGCTAAGCAACTCCAGCTCCCTCAGCTTCTCCTCATAGGGCTTGTGCTCCAAACCCCTCCCCAGCTTTGTTGCTCTTCTCTGGACACCTTCCAGCAAGTCAACATCTTTCCTAAACTGAGGGCCCCAGAACTGGACACAGGACTCAAGGTGTGGCCTAACCAGTGCTGAGTACAGGGGCACAGTGACTTCCCTGCTCCTCTGGCCACACTTTTTCAATGTGTAGAACTTAGCACTTGGATGTGTTAAATCTCATGCCATTGGACTCTGCCCATCTGTCCAGCCTGTCAAGGTCCCTCTGCAGAGCCCTCCTACCCTCTAACAGATCAACTCCTGCTCCCAGCTTGGTGTCATCTGCAAACTTACTGATTATGGACTTGATCCCCTCCCCACACCATCCATAAAGATATTGAACAGAATGGGGCCCAGCACTGATCCCTGGGGGACATCATTAGTGACTGGCTGCCAGCTGGATGTGGCACCATTCACCACCACTCTCTTGGCCCACCCCTCCAGCCAGTTCCTAACCCAGCAAAGAATGCTGCTGTCCAAGCCACGGGCTGACAGCTTGGTCAAGAGTTTGCTGTGGGGGACAGTGTCAAAGGCCTTGCTGGAGTCCAGGTAAACTACATCCACAGCCTTCCCCACATCCACCCGGTGACCACCTGATCATAGAAGGAGATCAGGTTGGTCAGGCAGGACCTGCCTCTCCTAAATGAGATAATTCAGGCTTTTGCAGCCTAACGTTGGAGAGAGTGAGTTTATTGCTAAGTACCTAAACAGGAAGACAGGCAGATGACATGCACAATTCCAGTATCACACAAGGAGAGATGCAGCAGGAAGACTCTGACAGCTGGTTATTCGTCACAGCAACCAGATGACTAGTTTATAGAAAGCTTGATAATAGCAGAGAAAAATGCTAACAAGCTTCATCTCTTAACAGTCCTTAGAAAAGTGAATTATATTGCAAATGTTTCTTAGTAAGCCATTTCAACTGATATTTCTCAAAATTGAATTGATTTTGCCAGAAGATAGAACTTACAGGCTTAATATAGTAGAACCTTGTATATCACTAGGGCAGGCAGCTGAGGGTATAAGCAAGTCAACTACATTAAGCAAGCACCTTTAGTAGCATAGTTCAAATTGGGTCTGAGTTACATTAAAGCATTGTATCTGAGGAAGAGCACTTCCTAACCAAGTGCTTGCATCGCTGTATGAGAATTTGATGGAACTACCAAGAGTGGTCTCACTTTGCCAGTATCTGGGCGTCTGCCACATCACTACTAGCTGCCAACATGGAGCCACTGAACAAGCAGCTTCTGACTTCTTTAAAGGTCAAAACCGTTACAGACCTTCTATGTGTACTAAGGTCATGTACTCAAGAAAGCTTGACCACCAACAATTCAGGCACAGATGTCAGAAGAGCTTACCACAGCTTTTTGTTAGGCAATCAGCAGATATACAGAAGTCTGGCAAGGCCAAATATTTTGTCAAAATTAAAACTGCCAGGCTAGAAACTTCCCACATTGTCTTGCCAACAAGGATCACAAGAGTAAACCCAGTAAAGCATTATGGTTACATCACTATTTTCTTGGGGGGGGGGGGGGGAATCACATATGTTGTTATAAGACATATTAGAAGATACTCAACCTCATCCAACTGTTGAAAGGTTCATGCTACTATGCATTCAAAGAAGAGCTGAAAGCTTATCTGATGGAAACTAACTGCATGCTTTAGCTTTTAAACATTATTTTCGATCTTCTAATCTGGACAATTAGAGAATTATTTATATACAACTGACTCTTTCGGAGTACTTACAGTCATTACAGGAATGTCTACATTTATTTCCCCTTTCAAAATTATTATTGGTCAGGCTGGTTAAAATAATCATCCCTTCTTGCTCAACTTCTGGCTTCCTTCATCACTTAAGAAGAAGAAAAAAGACTGATAAATAATTTTGCTAGGGCATCAGAAAAACAGAAGTGAGCAAACTCCATTTTCTGTAGACAATCCCACGAAGAACAACCAGCAACAAAATCAACAAATGCTCAAAGCAATAGTCAATAATCAATTCATTTTAAATAAGATTAATTTTTTATTATGAGGTCACACCTCACATAACAAGTCTGAAGCAGCTGAATAACAAGACCACTGGTTGTAAAAAACATGGTCCACAAATTACCATTAAGATCCCATAAAAAGGTGACAACAAAAACTAGTTAACACATACTATACAAACACTTTCTAGTAGTGTTTGCACCAACACCATACAAGTATTCGGGAGTGGAAGTAAGTGGTTTAGAATCCAAACTGCTATGAATGACTTACAACACTGCCTTTGGTCAGTGATATGTACTTAGAAATCTGTTATTATAAATCCTCTGCACTACGTTGATCAAAGGAACAATAACATAGACAACTCAAAAGAGCAAGCCTTCTTAGGCTTTCATTCTGTTCCCTGGCAACTCATCCTTATGCTGTCAATAATCCAGAAGACAACAGTAGAAGAAAAAGCCCAACTGTCATGCTCATGGAATTAAAGCAGAGGTTCATGTTTTGCTTTGTTTTTAAAGTTTAAAAATGGATGTGTACAAAGTCATTACAAGCTTGCAAGACTGGCTCAGCTAACCACAGCATATTTTGAACAGACTGTGAAAAGGAGCTAGCCAAACTCCAACTGCTAAGAAAAGAATCAGGAGAGCTAATGCCACTCTCCTACAGCAGATGCTGTTAAACTCAAGGCCTCCTCCCTCATCTTTTATTATCAACATTCTAGTGCCTTGGTAGTGATTTCACAATGGCCTGTAGGACATAAGAAAAAAGGAGGCCGTTACAGACCCCTTGAAGTAGGGGTCTTTAGCCACACAGATAACTTTACAATTTAGATTACACTTTCTTCCACATTCACTGATTGGCTGTGCTTCACATCACAGACTCACAAAATGGCAGGAGTTGAAAGTGACTTCTGGAAATCATCTAGTCCAACCTCTCTACTAAAGCAGGTTTGCCTAGATAGGCTGCACAGGAAAATTCCAGGTGGGTTTTGAAAGTCCAAAGAGAAAGAGACTCCATAACCTCTAGGAGCACTGTGTTCCAGTGTTCCATCACCCCCAAAGTAGTTTCTCCTTAGGTTCAAGTGTAACCTCCCATGTTCTAGTTTGTACCTGCTACCCCTTGTCCTGGCACTGGGCACCACTGAAAAGAGCCCAGCCCCATCCTCATGACGTCTCCACCCTTCATAGTTATACACACTGACAAGAATCCCTCTCAGTATTCTCTTTTCCAGGGTGAAGAGCCCCAGATCTCTCAGCCTCTCCTCATAAAGAGAGATACTTCAGTCCCCTAATAATCATCTTTGTGGCCCTTTACTGAACTCTCTCCACTACTTCCCGGTCCTTCTTGAATTGGAGCCCAAAACTGGACACAATACTCCAGATGCAGCCTCAGCAGGACAGAGCAGAGGGGGAAGAGAATCTCCCTTGACCTGCTGTCCACCCTATTCTTAATGCACTGCCACAATGGCACATTGCTGGCTCATGATGAACTTGTTGAACACCAATACTCCCAAGTCCTTCTCTCCAAAGCTGCTCTCCAGCAGAAACCTGATACTTTTTTTTTTTTTTTTTACAATTGCTCCACTTCTTATATATTCCTTACATTTAAAGCTAAATATCTAATGTGCATCCAGTCTCTACAGCAAAATGGGCTTGTTCTCAATCAGTATTTCAGCAGTACCACTAAATAAGTGAGGTGAATTAAAAACCATCTTCACAATATTGAGGATTTATCCAAAAGGATTACCATCAGGTCCTGAAGACTTAATTTCTTCTCTCACAAAAAGCCAGTATGTCACTGAACTGGAAGCAAGCATGATACAAAATATTTCAGGGTCCCTGAAGGAAAGCAAAGTGGCTGAGAACCATGTTAGAGCCAACCATCAGAGACTGAGTCATCAATAGGCTAACCAGGAATACTTCAGCCTACAGATGAGGGAGCATTCTTGTTATGCCCTCCTTCCCTATGGACCTAACACACAGACACAAGGTGGGGCAGTTACTAAAAACATATCAAAGACACAAAATTCTGTATTTGCTCATTTATAAAGAAATATTTTAAATAGTCATTATTGCAACTAAAAAAAAAACCCACACTCACTCTCTAATATCCAGGACTACTTAGCAGATCTTTTCACTCACTTTAAGATTCCTTTCTTTTAACAAACTTCTATCAAAATTAATCTAATCCACAAAAGTCCCCATTAAAAACTCCAATTTTTATGAAATGCAGTAGAAATAACAGAGATGAAGGTGCCATGACACTGACAGGAATTTCATGATCAAGTCCAGTTGTCACACCAAGAGTTACTAATTGAAGACAAAGGGAAAAATTAAATTCCCTTTTATATACTGCAAATCTTAAAGAGTACAAAAAGAGGATTTTCAAAAGCCCCAAGTTCTTCATTTGGAGTTTATTGCATTTAAGTAGCTCAATGTCACTGATGTCTCTCAGCAATGGCACTTAGCAGTATAAAGGGAACAATGACATAGCTTTCACATATTGGATTAGATGTGTTTAAGAGATTTAAGTAGATGCAACTGCTTGTTTTCCACTCAGTTATCAAACATGCACAAAATATTGTAAAATATAGACCATGCTGCCCTCTTACTCCCAAAAACCACTTTCAGAACTACATGCTGCTGGATGGGGTGGAGATATTGGCACTGCTTATGCTTGTTAATTTTTCTCCTGAGGGCAAATTATGGAACTTCTTGCTGCAGATTAGGGGGATATTGCAGAATGGACAGAATAAGCACCTCCAGTAATTAAGACAGAACCATTAACTATTCCTAATAGAAAAAAGCCTAACAAAATAATTTCAAAATTAATGAAGTGGGGAGTCAGAGAATGCTACATGTAATGACATTTGACAGACTGTATTCCCAACACGCACGTCCTGTCCTTACATTTTTAAGTCTTCACTGCTGGCTACTGTTGTAGGTAGACTGATTCAGACATCCGTGTTCATGCTCCCACAAGACATCCCTACAAGAGTTCCAAGTCAGGATATAATCCCAACTGCTGCTAAAACACTCCAATTTAGCTAAAGCATGAGGACTGATTTCTTGTCTACACCAGTTATACCCTGGACATCTGTTAAAGTTAATAAAAGCCGCAGAGGAAGGCAGAGTTTAGCCACAAGTGATTGTTTTCCCCATGAATTATTCTTAAATGCATTACTTCCTTTGAAGAACAAGCAATTACAGTTAAGATTTATTGATTTCATAATTCCACTTAGAGAACTAAATTTAAAATAAACGAACACCAAGAAAGTTCAGTATTCTATGAAGCGGATGTTTAAATACTCTGACTAGCAGATATCTCTCGGCACTATTCATAGTGAAAGGATTTGTTAAACTCAAAACGTGAGGTACCGTCTTCTGAAAGTAATTCTGAGTCAAACAAGAAGCTGAGATGGTTAGTTCTGGATAGTGACACTAAAACTGCTGTAAAAAATAGACAAAAAAGAAGAAGAAAACTTGCTACAGGTGCATCAGTCTGAAAGAGCTGCTGATGTACCTTGATGTATGAGGGCTTGGCTTACCATGGAACTTCAAATCCCATAGACTGTTTCTTTCCAGACACTGTCATTTTGGCAATTTTTGGCACAATTTCAGATTCCATTCTGGCTGATTGGGAATCCCTTGTTTTTCCTAGTAATAGACAAAAAGTAAGTTTGAACTTAAGGTTGTGGCTAATAGGTGTTAAATATAAATTTTAACACGTTACATTACTTCTATTTAACCCAAAGACACCAGTCTGTGATGATGAATTCTCACACTTCAGCATCTCACTTGCATATATTGCATACTGAGTCAAAATAATCTACAAACAGTTATATTTATTGCAAAAATCTCATCTGTGTGTCCAAGCAGTCACATGGCACCTATACCACTCAAGAGCTTTACTCACAGCAGTTCAACAGCTGGTTATTTAATTCTTATTCAGAATTTTTCTTTTGCCTTAACATTGCTCAGCCTAAAGGCTACTATTTTAAGGTTAAATAAATAAATTAAATGTCTACACCTCAGGTACTGCTAGCAGCAGCACGAACTATGTGTGGGCTACCAGGCCTTCCCAGAAACCTGGAAACAGAGTTGCCTTGTACTGAATTAACCTGAAGAAGCCAAGCAATACCCAAAACCTAGCTAATTTAAAGGTTATTTAGAAATAATTACCAGAGTTGAGTAACTTAAATTACTTTAAAAGGTATCAAAGCTTCAATGAAAACAAAATTACAGTAAGACTCATTCTTAACTTTGTGAAACTGCAGTTTCACAGGTAATAGCACTACCATGCCGTTAGTTGCTTGTCAAGCTGTTAAAAAAAAGTGGTTTTTTTTTTCTCCTCTGAGAAGTTTAAAAAAAAAAAGGTACTATACTAGCTCTTATCTTTTCACAGTTGCCTGTTTAATATGTTAGAATACCTCTTCCCTTCAAGGAAAAAGATTTCCAGTTTTACACCATGAGTGACAGGGGCTGCACCTTCTGTTCTGAAAGATGTTATACATACAGGAACACAAAACAATAACCTGAATTCAGAATTAAGCTGCAAGTTTTAGACATTCTTCACCTACACATGTATCTGCAAACTTAGAAAAAACCCTGCTACTCTTCCAGTAACAGATCAGTTCAGCTAGTCAACTAAATACTTATTTTAAATAACAAGTAAAGTATTTTAGATTACAACTGTAAAAGGGACTGTTGGAGTATTTGGTCCTACTCATATAGGTTAACTCTTTAGAGTGTTATGAAGTACGATGGGTACACCTTTAAAACTACAGAATCATATTGCTTTGCAGGTTATATATATACAAAGTTGTGGTCAAGGCCGCTGGAAGGTAAGGAACAGAATGGCATGTAAGGAAAGCAGACATGTCTATAATAGACAGCACACCAAAGAAAACCTTTGTGCAATTTTTTCTAAACAGTCACACCACAGACTGAGACATTCTTATTTAAATGATGACATGCTCTTCATCTCCCTCATTTGTCTTATCTCCTGAAACTAGTTTTATTTATACGCCACCTGGAGACCTCTGGAAGAAGTATTGTGGATGTCTGTTATTAACAGTTGCGTAACAAGTACACCAAACATAAGGAAAGAGAGTAAGAGAAATACAGACGACAGCACAAGTCGTGGTTATGATAATCACAAATCATGCAACTGACAAACAGTGAAGATTCAGAATACAAAATTCTCAAAGCACTGGACAAAGACTACTAGTTAAGAACAAAGATTTTGTTGCACCTCCAAGCTTCTACATACGATTACCTACAGCATTTTTAAATAAGTAATAAATCACTTCAGTTACAATAAAGTTATATTACTTTTGTTGCCAGTTTCTTTTCCCCCACTTCAATTTCAACAATTTTCAAGCAGACATCAACTGGCAGCTAAACATGAAGGCTTTGCATGTGATTTGAAAGCTGAACTACAGTTAATTCTGAGAAAATAATATGTTTGAAATCTGGCTGCTAGGAACTAATAATTACCCCAAAAAAACCCCAATGAAATTGAAATGAGATTAATTGAAAGAAACCCAAGGTAATAATTCATATTATACAATCTGAAAATAACTTGCAATCTATTAGGAATATTTGCTACCCATGACAACAATACAAAATCAAAAGTCAATGTTTTTATGAAATACACTTTACCTAACCAATTTATACATTAAGTTGCACTCTGTACATAAACTCGGCAGGTGTTTGGCACTGATCCAAAGTTAAACATACAATGAGACAAAACACATTCAATGAATCAAGTACTTGACATAGAAAACACAGAAATTTAGGAGTAGAGATTAGGAAACACTGGAAGCTGAAAGAAGATAAAAAAATCAAATTAAAGTGAGTAAGAGAAAGTAAAGTAAACTTCCATCAATTGCATTGACAGTTTGGGTGGTGTTTTATTTTCTCTTTATTTAATTATTTTTATAAAGCACTAACACTTCACACCATAGGTAGAACGAGGAAGAAGACCAGGATCATACAAAGACAAATCAAATCAAGAAGATAATCCTAGAATGGAGGCATTCACATAGATGCAAAGACAACACAGTAATTATTAGTAACACTGCTGACAGAATCATCAAAGATAATTTCCTGACCTGAGTGTTTCTATAACCAAGTACAATAAAATCAAGCAGCACATTTGAGATAAGGACTAAGTCTGTCTTTTGTGCACTGCAGGCACCATTAAAGATTAATAATTATGGGGCTCATTACAAAGGACACAAGGCTGGGAAAGGATACTTTATTATCTAATCTGCATGATAAATTCTTATCTGTTTTAGCAGGCAAAGCAAAAGCTATTCAGCACTTAACAGATTGCATGCAAATCCTTAAACTGCACCGTGGACTAAAAGGAAGTCAATGTACAATGCAGATTCAATTCTTCTTAATCAATAAGCAGAGTATCCTACAGCTACTGAAGTGCACTACAAACCTGGAAGAAGTGTAGGAATAGCAATGCCAATCTGATCAGAACAAAAGCACCTGTGAGGAAGATTACCTCTGAGGGGAAAGGATATAGAAGGTTTTTGCCAAGAACTTCATATAAAGTTCTTCATGCCTAGTGCCATTTGGACATTTTTAAACACACCCACCCAAGTAATTCAATGATAGAATGTTTGTAAACCAAGAATATATGTACAATGAAAACAAACATGGATATACCTCTCAAAATCCTGAAGAAGAACCAAACCCTCCTGGTTTACATTTCACTACTCTAGCAATGCAAAAAGAAGAGTGGATCCCATGCAGATAAATGCGCTGCTTGGCCAACAATGTCAAGTTGCAGAGCAAGAGATTTTACTGAAGAGGACACTCCACATAAATTCTGGCAATTCACTAGCTTAACACTAAGAAAACTGAAGAAATTTTCCTCTTATGAAAACAGAAAGTATGCACTCATGAATTATAAAAATGTGCACCCATCAGCATGATAGTTCTCATAATTCACAATGCTTTAAAACTTCTAGCCTTTTTTAAGGAAAGCGGGTTTCAGACAGGTATTTCATATTTAGACTGCACTGATATCAGAGTACCTAGACTAAAGCATACCACAGCTAAGAATCAAACATTATTAGAAAAGCAAACATGCACTGATGTACATTGTCTCATGTTAAACCAAGATGAGCCTAATACCAAAGAGAAGTGGCTGGAGAGCGGCCAGGCAGAGAGGGACCTGGGGGTGCTGGTTGATGGGAAGCTGAACATGAGCCAGCAGTGTGCCCAGGCAGCCAAGAGGGCCAACCGCATCCTGGCCTGCATTAGGAATAGTATGGCCAGCAGGAGCAGGGAGGTCATTGTGCCCCTGTACTCTGCTTTGGTTAGGCCGCACCTTGAGTACTGTGTCCAGTTCTGGGTCCCTCAGTTTAAGAAGGACATTGAGACACTTGAACGTGTCCAGAGAAGGGCAACAAGGCTGGTGAGAGGCCTTGAGCACAAGCCCTGTGAGGAGAGGCTGAGGGAGCTGGGGCTGTTTAGCCTGGAGAAGAGGAGGCTCAGGGGCGACCTCATTGCTCTCTACAACTACCTGAAGGGTGGTTGTAGCCAGGAAGGGGTTGGCCTCTTCTCCCTAGCAACCAGCACCAGAACAAGGGGACACAGTCTCAAGCTGCACCAGGGGAAGTTTAGGCTGGAGGTGAGGAGAAAGTTCTTCACCGAGAGAGTGATTCGTCATTGGAATGGGCTGCCCGGGAGGTGGTTGAGTCTCCGTCCCTGGAGGCGTTCAGGAGGGGACTGGATGTGGCACTTGGTGCCATGGTCTAGTTGTGAGGTTATGGTTACAGGTTGGACTCGATGATCTTCAAGGTCTCTTCCAACCTTGGTAATTCAATTCTATTCTATTCTATTCTATTCTATTCTATTCTATTCTATTCTATTCTATTCTATCAGACAGACTTGAAGTGACATTACTCCAGTACAACTACAGCTGTGCTTTTACCTGTGTCTGCCAGTTGGTCTTCTGATTCAAAAGACTTATGATTTAGTCAAAAAATACTACTAATGACACCTGTTGTGACTACAGAAGTATTAAAAGCCCAAGCCCAAAATCTGATGGTACAGTAAAGTATTTGCAGACTGATAAGCAGGACACAAACACATATATATGTAGAAAGCAAGTAAAACGTACGGACAGTCTTCAAAAATGACAAGTTTGCCTGGGTATTCAAGCTGGAAAAGCAAAAGTCTTTGGACATAGTCAACCATCTTCCTTTACTGCAAGCAACTCCCTGGATTTTGGATTTCCTGTGTAAAAAAAATGGCTGCAAGGAGTACCTGTAAAATATTTATTCTTTTAAAATCCATAACAAGCTTGGAGAAGTTCTTTTTTCAGTAAACAAGAACATAACAATCAGTCCTTTCACTAATTCTCTTAGAAGTATGGAAGTTATGTTTCAGTACCTGGAAGAGCCGACTGCCAGTCTACTCTGTTCCCAGGTAGTTTAGAGACATGTAAGAAAAACCACCATCTCAAGGAGACATGCTGATACCAAGGGAAACAGGGATACTGACATATGTGGGGAAACCCATACTAGCACTGAGTATTTAAATCCACACTGGCTTCATTCAGAAGGTTATTCATTACCTTTACAGCAACAGTAGTAAAATGCCACTGTTTTCAATTCCCATACACAGAGGCTTCTCAATTTGTCCTCTCCCCAAGTTGCGCAACAGCAGTGACACTCTAAGATCAACTACAGCACTGCTCGGAGAAGCCTGTTTCTGACAAGATAACCAGAATACCTAAAATTCCTGAATTCCGCTTGAAAAACAAGATAGGAGAAATGTCAACACGTTAGGCAGGGCCCGAGTCTGTGCTTTTTCAGATAGTGATTCCATTTAAATAAATCCACATCTAGATACAAAACAACTACTAGCAGTGTATCAGCAGCGGCAGAAGAAAGCACCTCTGAGGGAATTATGTGCTCATTACCTGTGACCAGATTGCACTTTCCTTATCTTAAAGCTTGGAGTTATTTACATGTTTGGGGAATTTTTTACTTGGTTTATATGGATTCTTCTATTTTCAGGAGTGGTATGAGCACTTACAGAAGGATGCAATTAAGTGGAAAAAAAAAACAAACTACTTCGATTCTGAATGGATCTGGGCAGCCTAGATGCTACTGTGGTTGTGGGTTGGATTGGTTGATGGGTTGGACGCGATGATCTTGAAGGTCTCTTCCAACCTGGTCTATTCTATTCTATTCTATTCTATTCTATTCTATTCTATTCTATTCTATTCTACTGACAATGCACTGAATTAATCTACTTAAGCAGGTTCTCCTAGCTCTGACTAAGCCAGCACTGCCTTGGAAAAGCAGCCATGTTACACCATGCCTTTTGATCTAGAAGATACGGTTTGCAGCCTTCACTCTGCTACAGATTTTCTGCATAACCAAGAGCAAGGGACTTAAAAAAAACAAAAAAAAAACAAAAAAAAAAACCAAACAAAAAAAAAACACAAACACAGCACACTGGTTTTGGGCACCATCTCATGAGCTTGTTTCAATGTTTCATGACTCACCAATTAAAAAAAATAAATTGTATGCACTACTGGCAGTGCAGCTGGAGTGCACTAACAACAATAAAAGCACAAAAAATACATTGTCTGAAAAACAAATTCAGTAACTGAGGCTTCTATCAAGATTATACTTCCCTTTCTGCATGCCTGAAGGCCCTGCAACTGTGGAAATAACCCAAGCATGGATTAAATAAGCCAACCAGATGCAGAGATGCCAGCCTAAGTACAATTTCATGCTCAGAAGCATGTATCACCTGTTTGCCCACCTGTATGTGGGTTTCTATTAACATCTAATACATCCATCACTGTAGTCAGCTATTTCAAAATTTTGACAACAACATATCCCAGCTGACAAATTCAAACTGTTTATTTATGGCCAAAACCTCATGAGCTTCTCCCACTTTTCTATGATCCTAGAAACAGCAGCCCTTCAAACAGCACCTCTGACAGCAAAGAAACACCACCTAGCTCCAACAGAAACGTCACATGAAAAGAATTCAAAATAAAAATATTACTTTAATATTTGAGTTATGCAAGCTCAAAACACCCCATTTTTAGGAAATTGCACGATATGATACTGCTAAGAGCCACAATATACAGGCAGATACTACTGAACTTCCACATCATTTATGAAAAAAATTCAACAAGGCCATGATAATAGAAAAGGCAACTTGCTAAGTAACCTCCCAGTGCTAAGACACCAGCATTCTAATGCTGGATCTAGAAATAATTTTCCAAGTAAGAACACTGAACTTTTTCTTTGTAAACGAAAGGTTATTTCTCAATAGAAACCACAGTCAGGGGCTTTCCAGGTAACTTTGTCTTGTTGTTATAACTATTACCTTCTCAGCAAAGATTCAGATGGTGAACATGACTTCTTTTTTTTTTTTTTTTTTTTTTTTTTAACCTGAAACTGGGAATAGACATTTTCACTAAAAATGTCTACCTGATTATAAGAATTATTTGTCTGTTTTCAAGGTTTAATACAGGAGAAGGCAGGATACAGCAGGCTACTGAGCGGTAATCAGGAATAACTGCAATAAGGGCTAGTTCTCTGTAGCTCAAAACACACACACAGCACAACTTGCCACCCCGAGACTGAAGTTCCAGAACAGTTTGCTTCACTACACGCAGATGCAACAAGTTGATGTACAGTAGGTACGGTCAGATGGGCAGGCAGCCTCATTTGTTACAGTTAGCTGGCAGTTCTTATTCCTCAGGCTTTACTTCAAACAGTTGCCACTTTAAGCAACTTGAACTTTTTAGTCCAAAATTTAATTCGAAGTGAGGTACCTGCCTGAAGCAGACTGCTTTCCCCCCACCTTTCTAGATGAGGAGAACAGGGAAACTGGAAGAGAAAAATATAGGACACAATGGTTTATTTTCCAAAATGGCACCTGAAAAAAAATATTATTTCAGTAATTATTCTAGTCATCTAACCACCTAACCTGGGGAAAAACTGTATGTAAGGAAAGGGAGAAAGTTAGAGGCCGTGTACTCAATGACAAGTTACAAGCAGAGCTAAACAAGAACCAAGAAAGCAGAAGAGAATCAGGATTGAAAATGAACACAAAATACGGGTACACAAAAGTGAACACGGAAAATAATCATGGTCAATGGCTGGAAAATAGGTAGGAAACTGGGAATGGCAAGATAAGGCATTTGGAATGATGAAGTGGAACAAAATGAAACTGTAATGAAAAAATTGGAATGACATGAGGAACTGTTTTGTTTAGGGCACAAGCAGGAATTAATTTTAAAAAATGAACATAAGTAAACAAATTAGAGGATGAGAAGGGCACAGAAACTGAACTTAGATCAGGCTGATGCAGATGGGGTGGAATGTGTTATAACAAGGCAATAACTCATTTTATTTCCTGCCTGGAACTTAGCCAAAACTGCTGGAGTCTTTCAATTCCTCTTGCCATCAACACTTTTTCCCCAGCTAAAGCCAAATGATACAGAATACAGCACTCAGCTACTGCTGTGCTCTCTTCATCTTCTTACCAGAAACAAATGCCTTCCCATGGACTTTTTTGGCCACCAGGGCTTACTCAAATGGCATGTACTCAAATAGTCAAAACACCACACAATTAATGTTACCTATTAAAACTACTTTGTCTCTGCAACCTTTTATTGCCGTCATTCCACTGGATGGTGTTCACTGAATTTAAAATATCTGATATCCCACAGTAACTTAATGTTTCAGAGAATGGTTGCTGGTTGCTTTGGGTTTTTTTAACTATATGAACTTTCTACTGATATCTGTTACTGATCTCTGTGAGCATTTGGTGTTCTACCAAATTAAACTTTTGTGTCTCAACATCTGGATGCTTAATATGACATTCCAATCAGCATCTCTCTCTAAGCAGTTCTGCTTAAGCAACGCACATCCATGGAGGAAGGCGTAGTTCAGCGCAGTATGTAGAGCTTAAAATTAGTATGTAAAACTGAAAGTACAGCGTGTACACTCTATTACATTTACATTGAACTTCCAAAAATACAGACAGCAAGTTCAGGTTTAATTCATAACTAATACTATAGTGCCAGAGGATGGTGCTATTTGCCTGCACACCATCCAGGTAATTCAGGAACACCACCATGTCTTTCATATGTTGACATGATCTGCGTAGGGAGGTACGTTCCTGCTGATTGCATTGCAGGAGTGCAAGGCATTTTACAAAAGCAAGTTTTTGTGACTCACCACTTCTATTTATGCACCAAAAGCAGTGCATTTCAGTATGAAACAGAAGTTTAAGAAGAACAGTAAACAGGAAAAGCATACCAGAAAGCTGATAGTATATTAAAAAGCAAAATCTTACATCTGCTCAACTTTTCTACAACCATTCTACAAGCTTTCTCCAAAAATATAATGAGGTAGCATTTAAAGTTGCAGAGGGAAAAAAATAAGGAAAAAAAACCCAAGCTGTATTTACTACTCCTGCACAATTAAGTATGTTGAAGTTGCAAGTATTTTCAGCATGTATAAGTTCCAGAAAATTGTGTTTTGCCAACTTTCAGCATAGTGAGAACTTCAAGGTGAGATTAGCTAAAGCTTTAGACTCTCTTAATTCTCAACCCTCCCACTCTGCTGGTGACATCACAATCATACTAGCCCATGACTGGGCCACAGAGCTGACCTATCTGTGGGAAAATTAGGTTTTTATAAGTCAAATTCACAAGATTGTACTTCTTCATGCATTCACAATTCTATTTCTCTGCAAGTTAGCTCTGTATAATAAAAACTGCACTTACTCAATGCCTCTCTGTGCTGACAGTGCAGACTGCAGTATCACACCATAGGGCACATGTCAAAGATTTGTGGCCTCAGAGGACCAACAGAATAACCTAACTGTGGATCAAGAATTTATCAGCCTTCGGAAAAAAGAAGTTTAGGGACTTCTGTAAGAGATGATTTAAAAAAAAAAAAATAAAAAAAATCAAAACTGTTCATCAGATTTCAGTACAGTTTAAAAGAAGAAAAAAAAACCAAACAGAGATCCAGCAGTACAGCAATTATTGAAAACACTACGTATACACACCTACTCACCCCTCACCGTACATCGAAACACAAATGAAACAAAACCCAGGAACTGAGTATGACAGACTCACTCACTGGCTGGCACTGACTTCTGCATTTTTCCTTGCATGGTTATGGTAAGTAAATAGGAAATCCCTTTTCAGTTTATGGGCTTTTTTTTTTTCATTAAAAAGACAATAGATAAGCAAACTCTATTTACATATCTTACAAAAATCAACCAAATACTCCAATTTTGAAAGCTTTACTTATAATGAAATGAAATGACAGCAATAACCAACAAAAATGGTACATTATATGGAAATATCCACTGCACAGTAAATGTTTAGACTCTTGAAAGTTCTGGGCTTGTTGCTTCTTTTTTTTCTTGCACTTCAGCAAGCTGAAGTTTTCCAATAAAAATTTATTTCACTATAAACTGGGCGTGAGCCTCAGCTGAAAAACAACCATCTTTGAGTGGAATGTTCAGCATTTGCTCATATACAAAGCTCAAGGATAACATTCTACAAGTTTTTGCCTGCTTTACAGAAATAATCATGTTCTATGCTGGGCCTCCAAATCAAGGATGTAAGTAAGCAACACCTTTTACTGTGCATGGAAAAAAGCTTTCAACAAAATAAGAATAAGCTGTGAAATAGAACTAGCATGTTAACATGTGATAGATGCTCTCACTTTTTAAGGCAGTCTAGCAGTCTGCCTTTGTGTCCCCAAATCAATGGGAATTTTTTTCAGAGCAAGTACCTGTAGCTGTACCCATGGATACCTTTACTGAAGTAGGTAACTACTGGAAATGAATTTTTTAAAGAAAAAAAAAAAATAAGATTTCTAGTAATACAAGATGCCTAATAATGATGCAGTTGACCATTAAAATCAGAGCATCTCCTCATCATCATCCACATTCTCACTCTACTCCTTAGTGCTATTTTTCACTTAAGGTAGAACATCAGAAGAAAAACAATGGAAAAACAGGCCTAAAGTCCAATCATATTCTTATCCACCACCCTTTCATACTATGACCAAAACAATGGGCCACAGGAAGATGTGTTATTCCCTATGTGACTGCTCTCTACTGGAAGAGACCTTGATTGCTCCTGATTACTAGAGAACTAGCATTCTATTCTCTTTCACTACTGGGTTTCAAAGCTCAGGTTTCCTGATATAGCCAGCTATGTCACCACTGGCAGCTCATACTGGTACACCTCCTGCGCTGTAAAGGACTTATTTCTGTATGTACCTCCTAAATTCAAGCAGCTACTGCCATCTGGAAAGGAAGAGTACAATCCCGTTTTGTCTTCAGTGCTACACAGATGAAAGTTCAATAGAACCCCCACAAACCTACACAACAGCAATTGTCAAAAAAAAACAACAATACCAAATGAACAATAACTAAATACACCCATTGGGGAGGATGGCCACATTCACAAAGCATAGCTGGAGATACAAGCTGCTAGGTAAGTGAGTTTGAAACTCCTAAGCCATACTTTATTGCCCACATAACCTCAAGAAGTTCAATAAGGACAAGTGCAGGGTCCTGCATCTGGGGAGGAATAACAACAGGCACCAGCACAGGTTAGGGGATGCCCTGCTGGAAAGCAGCTCCACGGAGAAAGACCTTGGAGTCCTAGTGGACAGCAAGTTCTCCATGAGGCCAAGAGAGCCAGTGGTGTCCTGGGGTGCATCAAGAAAAGCATGTCCACCAGGTCCAAGAAGGTTCTTCTTCCCCTCTACTCTGCCCTCGTGAGACCACAACTGGAATACTGTTTCAGTTTTGGGCTCCCCAGTTCAAGAGAGACAGAGACCTTCTAAAGAGAGTCCAACAGAGAGCCATGAGGATGATCAGAGAACTTGAGCACCTGCCCTATGAAGAGAGACTGAGAAACCTGAGGCTGTTTAGTCTTGAAAAAAAGAAGGGGCATCTCATCAATGTGTATAAATATCTGAGGGGTGGGTGTCAAGTAGAGGGGGCCAAGCTCTTTTCAGTGGTGCACAGTAATAAGACAAGGAACAACAGGTTCAAACTTGAACACAGAAGATTTCACCTCAACATGAGGAGAAACTTCTTTACAGTGAGGGTGATGGAGAACTGGAACAGGCTGCCCAGAGAGGTTGTGGATCCTTCTCTGGACACATTTTTCAAAACCCACCTGGATGCATTCCTGTGTGGACTACCCTAAGGTGATACTGCTTTGGCAAGGGGGTTGGACTCAATTTCTTGAGGTCCCTTCCAACCTCTAATGTACTGTGATACTGTGATAATTTTTTGTTTCTGTCAAATTTTACTTTTGTCTTCTCTGTAGTATCAATAAGCTTCAACATCTATTTTTGCTGCTTCCTTAAATTCTAATTGAAGGCATCTTCCTTATTTCCTAAATAAACACAATTGGTTTGCCACACTGCTGTCTTGCCCTGGTCATATAAAGAGTACGTTTGAGAAAGGGCGAAAAGGCCTTTTGCCCTAATGGCTTAATGGCCATTAAAAAATACAAAGAAAATGGAGAGGAAAATAAAAAAGCTTTAGCATTCTCTATTCTTTAAATGAATTGGTGTCAACACATTTGCAAAGAATCTCTGAAACCTTGGCATGAAACTGCCAAAGTTCTCTGAATCTGTCTCGCAAAACAAACTCAGGCTGCATCAGTGCAGTAGGCTGACTTAGCTTACCCTCAGTCCAGAACTTCCACAGCATTAAAAACAATGCACCTATTACTGCATTTTTACAGTCAACTCTTAAGCTACTTGAAAAGTTTAAAGCAATATTTATTGAAGGCAATTTTCCTGGACCATCAAGGTACATCAGACTGTTTGTACAGCCATTTAGCCACAAGAGAACCTACATCACAATGGCATAATTCCGTAGCAAACACTTTGTGGATGCTATCAGTAACATCAGACACTATTATGGATTTAGTGAATCTACTGTTATTTAGACAATTAAGCTGACAGTAGGGCTTCCAGAAGCTAACTAATGTAACATCCTAGTATTAAGCTCTAATTGTATTTGTCAGGGAAACTGTTGCAAGTGCAGATACTGGCCAAGCTGAAGTAAGCAATGTAAAAGTAACTTAGCAATACACATTTGTGAAGCTCAAAATACATAAAACAAACAGAAAAAAACCAACCTGTTTGGCTTTAAAATGGAGGAAAGTTTTATAATAATTGTCCCATTCTTAAGTCTAAGAAATGTATTCATTTACACAGTCAAGTTTTCCCTTTTTAACGGCAGCATGGTTTACATTATCTGCATTACTTATCTACACTTGCCTCATTTATATGTACCACTACTCTGAAAAATCTCTTTATTCCCATTTTCCTATTAACTCCTCTGGTGCCAGCCAGATATACCTGAATTCCAGAGTTATCAAAGAGGAACTAGTTTATCTAGACAAAAGGGAGAGGAGACAGTGCCATAATCTGAGTAAGACCTGTATTTGGAAAATAACAACCTCTGCATAGATGTGATGTGAAACACAGAACTGGAGGCTCTATTCCTCGTTGCTGAAATCATTCAGAGACAGAAACTGATTTATAAAAAGTTGCATATCTGAGTTTGGAAGAAAAAAAATAATATAGTAAAATGGAACTTTAAGTTTTAAATAAGCTTTGCAAGATTTATCAGATGTAGATGTATGTCAGTCTGAAGCAATGCACGTCCTTCTGTTATGACTTTAGAGAGGAACTTTCATGGACTCAAATTCATTGCTAAATGTTTTCCTCTTCCTTGATGCAGTGAAAGAGTAGTTTTCATTTACAGCAGTACCTGCAAGCACAGAGATGGCATCCACAACCACACAGCAATTTTTACATATGTTATCAGAAAAATGGTGTTAAAAGCAGATAATTCAAATCTCATTTTTGCCTTGAAAGATGTTTACTTAAAATCTCAATGGTACTTTTCCTCCTTTTTTCAGCTTAAGCCTAATACCAGGCATCTAAGCAGTTTCACCATCTGGCCTAGTTGACAAGCAAAGTTAGTCTTTTCCTGTTTATGGGTCAGCAACAGGGGAAGAGGAAAACATTAAAAATAGGAAAATGTGATTCTAAAACCACAAAAAGTAGTAACAAGGACTCAAACAGGGAGTACCCAAAACAAATTCAACTCATATTTTGGAATTGATTAAATACAAGATTTCCATTTAGGCTGAGTTTTTACATGCAGTAAAAACATACAAAAATAACTGAAACAACAATAAGTCAAAGCTTGTAACTGCCTACACTAAAGGCTGAAATGCTACCTTTTTTAAGGGTGCAGAAGCTGAGATGATGAAAAGCAGGTATTATTTTGCCACAAACAAACCAGTTCAGGTGCAAATAGAGTCACACGAGCAGCGAGTGGGTGGTGTTTGTGTTGGTATGTATGTGGCATAACATATTAGACTATGCCAATAGTCTGTACAGTCTATATATAAACCCAGTATGTTTTATAACAATATTGAATCACCTAGAATTAAAAAGAAAAAGAAAAGAAAGAGTAATGGAAGTTATGATACTGTAGAAAGGCACTGAGAAGACAGTATGAAGTAGGTATTGATAACACAAATTTCACAAGGAAGGAACAGTATTTGTAATAAAAAGCAGCTAGCATAAACAGGCATAACATAATTGTGTTTTAAGCTTGCACTTTTACACCTCCTTGGCTTTTACTATTTTTACTTATCATTTTTGAATTTCCACCTGTGTTTCCTATTAACATTCAATCTGCTTTTAATCAGGAACTGATATACTTTAAACTGTTGGTTTTACTACCACAGTTTGGGATTTGATATGCCTATACTTGTCATGTTTAGGTGTTTTACTAGTTTCTCAAGGTTAAATATATTGGTTTACAACTGCGAAATACTACTCTCAGCCTTGTCAGCAGCCTTGCTTTGAGTACTCAAGTGCAAACTTAGGTAGGACTTACAATGTTTAAACTACTATACAACAACACTACAGAAGCAATCTTTAAAACTTAACAGGAGTTTTTAAAATTATTACTCCAACCATACCTTCCTGGCAATCCAGCAATCACACCTAAAAACTCAGCAATTTCTTTACCTTCAGAAGACAAAAGAGAAAACCAACTGTTGGTTGATCTTTACCGTAACCTGAAGGGACTGAGATAGAAGGTCACTGTAAGAACAAATGGAGCTACTGTTTCCCCAGCACCTCTGGTCCTTCTGCAATCCCAAAGTTCTAAAAAGGACACAATCATTTTTAGTTTTGTCTAAGTTCTCTTAGCTCCCAAGCAAAATACCCAACTTTCACATATGACACATTTAACTACAAAAAGGACTGACCCTGTATTGGTTCACACTTTGTCCGAAAAAAAGTAAACCCAGCTAGTGCTAAAGGGCCATAAAAGAAAGCTCAGAAAAAGCCTGGAGTGTCACTTTTTCCAGTGTAGGTGTACAGCATGTATGAGGAGAATCTCAAAAACGTATCTCAAAGGATTTTAAATACCTTTTCATTGCTGGTGACACATTTTTCCCTGAAATAAGCCACTTCCTCTCTAAAACCCACACAGTACCTCAGTGTCAAGATTCAGTAACATCTGTTTATATATTTTTCGTATACAAAACACAGAAATCTTAAATTCTCATTGCTTTCCATGATTTAAGATACAACTGTGTCATCAGTCATGCCAGATTTCAAACATTTCCATCCAGTAAAGAATACATTCTCTTTGTCACAGACTGAAAACTTGCCAAATCTAAGTATTAAGTACAATGGGCTCTCATCACTATAGCAGGCATTTGAGAACTGTCATGTTCCCAAAGTTAGCACAACCAGTTGAAATTGGAGATAAAAATTTCTTCTGAGCTATCCAGGCGTGTAAATAATGGATTTTCAAATGTGTTAAGTAGTATTAGAGCCTAACATGGTAAGTGGAAGTAAAACCCAAGGGACTCTAAGCTAATGAAAATATATTGTACATCACCATTAAACTTCAGAATGTTTGCTCCTCCAGGATTTCTTTGGAATTCTCCCTATAAATAAAATCCAAAAGTATCAGTTTGATTGTTTTGTTCAATTAAGACTAACTTCACTTTCTATTAACCACAAAGCAGAAGTGATAGAAGTTACCTGTTAAAGCACAATAACATGATTCCTACTGCAAAGCATCAGAATGCAACTACTGTGAATGCCACCTGCAGCCTAAAATGCCAGAAGACAAATAAGCATTTGTCTGTGGACTAGGAAATGCCTACCATTCTGAACTGAAAATAAACCCTGCTGCATTCAACTAAGTGAAAAGAAAACACTAATTACATGAAGTCATACTGTGGTGATGTTTGTGGGATTTCTGTTTATTTATTACTGATGTAAAGCAAAAATGAAGGAAGGTATTTTTAAAGGAGAGGTAAAAGTAGAATTCTGTTCTGAGCTGAACATTAACAAAATGCAAACTAAGTACCTGTGACTTGTATTCTTGAAACTACCTACACTGTCTTAACAGTTACATAAAAACCTGAATATATGTAGTATTAATAAAAATCTTAAATAAAAAATAAATATCTGCTTCTCTATTAATAGCTCCAAGCAAAGTAGTACAGCCCGGTATTTAGAAAAACAGGCTTCAGCTTGAGACCTGCACTCTCTTCCTGGATTATCTGGCATACCATGAGTAAGGCTTTTCCACTTCCTGTGTCTTACTTTCCATTTTGACTCTTTACTGTGAAGCTTGTGTCTTACTGAATATTTATTCATATAGCTCTGTAAAGATCCTGTACTCAGCATTATTCCTGAAAAATTACCATAAAATAGCCAGTGACGCCACAGAGATAGCTCAACTACGGGAATGACTTCATTTGAAACAAACAAACAAAAGATGACTAGATTCCTTGTTACCCAAACAACAATCAAACTAAACATGCTCAGCTCACAGTGGATTTTATTTCCTGCAAGGACTGCACATTTACAGACATCTGACCTCCTTCTTGCTCATGCATCACTAAAATCAAAAATCTTAGTGTCATAAAAGTGGTTATCAATTCCGTCAATGGTGTCCGATAAGCAATAGACTCTAGCTCATTCACCCCTATCTGTATTTGCTCTGAAA
This sequence comes from Picus viridis, assembly GCA_033816785.1. NCBI lineage: Eukaryota > Metazoa > Chordata > Aves > Piciformes > Picidae > Picus > Picus viridis. The sequence continues at coordinate 38,404,845 of CM066578.1, read as the reverse complement.
TAACAACACAGGCAAAAAGAAATGAAAATGTAGCTTAGCCAAAAAAAAAACAACCAAACACAAATGAAAAAAATATGCACAGAATGCAGATCCTTTTGACTAAAAGGATAATATTGTTACATAAATGTTTTCTAGAAACCTGATTAAGAAAGGTTTCTCAGAGAGCCCTAAATGTCCATCTTCATCATCTATTACCTCATTACACTGACATCATGATGATTAACTCTTCTCAAAAATCTCCACATTCTCATTATAAAAAGAGTAAAAAGTTTCACTTACTCTGCAATTCTTAACAAATTGTCTATGAATTCTCTTTGAGAATGTATCATTTTAATGTCTGCAGACTACAAGCATCTTAAAGGTTCTAAGTCATCTTCTGGTCATTTTATCTCCAGATAGTTGCAAAGGTGGCAGTGGGCTATTCTCTAAAGGTATCCTACAAACACTAAGCATTCAAATTAATTACTTGACCCACAAGCCACTGATGTACCTCAGAAGTCACTGACAATTGTTTTTAATGGGTCGTTTTTAAGTATGCAATGTAACCTATCCGCAAACCAGATTAAAGCACACTTCCATGACAACAAACACCAGGAACCAATGAACTATTTTCATAAGAATAATTTCAAATCACAAACTGCAATTAGCTCTTACTTTTGGTAAAAATGTATTCAACAAACTGCTTGCATAAAGGAGCAACTGGCTGTATAGCATGTGAATACTACAAAGACTCCTTCCCATTCCTAAATAGCAATTTAGGAAGAACAAAGGAACTTGCATCAATAAATAAATCGATCGATAACCATTGGCTTTGAGTTTTGTTTCATCACATTGTTTTCTAGTGCGGGCTACACACATCAGTTGTACAGAGAGTCCTTTAAGGTAAAAACACTGAACATACCCACAAATACAGATAACTTGGACTAAAAACGTTTCCTCGTCATCTGAAAACCACAAAAAGTTACCCATAAAAATTCAACTCGATTTCCAAAGAAACAAAAAAAGCAGAGAAGCAACCCCTTTCAGCACTTTAGGAAGCTTATTATTACTGCATGAATTACAATGTGATGAAATTTTTGCTTTTTCTCCCAACCACAATTCATAATCAGCACTTAATACAAAAACATTTTAACAACTTTGAAAAGCTGAGCACTTTAGGTTGGAGACAGACACAAGTGATTGTGTGTTATAACCCTAAACTACTGCCCTTATTTGAAGGTAATCTATTGCTCTTGTATAATGGCACTGTAATAAACTATAAACATTTCACAAAGACAATCCATATCTTATCTTCACACAAATCTTCTATATAGCTATTTACTTTTGCAGTACTAGTAAGTGCCCTTTAACTCTCCATTTACATGTAGACTTTCAGAAATCGTTGATTACTGAAAAATGTATTTGAACTACCTGATTGGAGGGAACAGGGAAATAGGGTGAAACAGAAAACTGCAAACCAACTCTCTGCCTTTATTAGTCTCCTAGAAATAAGATTTTCAAATATTATTGTGCAACAGTTCCAGAAATCCACGTAGTTCACTGCCTCTGAAGCTTAAGATCCAGAGAACTGCCTGAACAATTCAATGAGAAATTACTCATACAGCTATTTCTGAATAAAAAGTTAAAACCAGGAATGTGAAGTTTAAATCCCATGAGTTGTTTTTATAATTTAAAATTGTATGCTCCTAACATTCTATACTTTTCTCAAAAGAAGGGTGTTTCCCATTGTAATTTAAAAGAAGCTGGATGTAATTGCATTAATATAATCACATCCCAAAGGGTACAAAGCAATTATTTTTGATATCCCAACAGGAGTTGTTATTTTCCTATTCGTATCATACTTGGGACTTTCAATTTGCCCTGGTTTTCCAAAACAAATAGGCTGGAAAAAGAAAAATCTAAAAGAGAAAAATGGAACAAGCATTTAGAAATATTTTAAGAATGACTAAATAAATAAATTCAACTGTAGTAGCCCTAATTTCTGCTGTTACAAAGATCTTCAGAACTTTAGACAGTTGCTTTTTTTTTCTTAAAAAAATACATCTACAAACTCATTTCTACCCAAAAGAAAACTGGAAGCTCAAGACACATTAGTAAATGCCAGGTTTTGCCCTTTTTGCCTTACTTTCTCCAAAGGGATCCCTTCCATGGAAAGTAGTATGCCCATGCAAACCTAGACAACAACTGGAGTTTGTTTCCACAATACGTACAATCATGATAGAGCATTCAATCAAAACTCTATTTCTATCAGGCAAGTTAACAAGAAATTGTAATTAAGTCAGTCCTTTAAGAAGATGCATTTTATTTAGGTACATAAAACGATGTCCAGGAATCAATTTTGTATTAAAAGTATTCAGCAGCCACTGAAAATTTACGTACAAAATAAATTCAATACACAAAATACCTTAGTACAGTCTGCATACCTGAAGTAGTATGTCTGTGTAGTTTAATATTAACCTTTTTTTATGCCCAAATGCAAACAGACAGAACTACTTTGCAACATTAATATTTGAATTCCAAAACAACACAATTAACCCGTATTAGACAAAGATACACACTAGCTGCAAAATGGAGGGGGAAAAGTTATATACATAGATCAACAAAATAAGCTTACTGTGTTAAGCATAAGCACATTAACATTCATTAGGTAGAAATACTTAAGTGCAAAGGCCAAACACAGACCTGTTATACAAAAATGCTGTATCCTATACTATAATATCATGCAGTATTCTAAGACAATTAAACTTGTCACCCAGTTCTCAGTAAAGAGATTAAGCAACACTTAATGAGATTAAGATACCTGTCTCATTTAAAAAGCAAATATAGTAATGCATTACCTCTTGTTTATAAAATTAAAACTGTAAAATTTTCCAAGAACAGAGATAAACAGTCTTTGATGAACATTAATTAGAATTCAGATTTATCCACCACTTAGGCACCTCCTACAGTGCTCACCTTGCAGGTCTGTGCTAATGCGAAGCTTATGCCATTGCAAATTGGAAAAATCCCTCCCCTCCTTTTTATTGCTTCTGCATGACCACTAACAACACTGAGGCAAGTGTAAATTAAAAAAGTATTTACATATGAAAATTTAGCTACCTAACAAGAGCCAAAGTTGTTTACTAAGGTATTAATCCCACAGTAACATCCATGATAAGCATAAAATGCTGGTGGTCTTTGGCTTTAGACCTTGGAGGTCTTTTCCAACCGTACTGATTCTGTGATTTGTTCAAACTTTAAACTGCATAAACCTATAGCAAAACTGAGCTCCAAGTACTACACATTTCCACCTACTACTTGTATATACTTTCCAATGGAAACCATATGACATACACTTCAGTGCACATTCAGTTCAGGCTCTAAAAAGTGATTAACAATGCTAAGAAGCTGCATACGAAGAAGAGCAGGACAGTGAGAAGACAGACCAAACCCAAAGAGCAGTCCAACAATAAGGGAAATGATTGAGAGGAAAACCCAAAACTATTCAAAAGATTCAGGTGGAAAACCCAAAACTATTCAATGTGAAAAAAAACATTTAAAAATTAAGAAGTTGGTATTTAAAAACTCTACCTCAAGAGCATTTGGAATATAAGAGAACAAAATAGTCTAAAAAAAATATACCAAGCATGACAATGTCAAACTTCACTTTGCATTTGTAAAACTTAGGATTTCTCTACTAGACAAGTACATACAACTTTGGAAAAACTGAACTTTAATTATTAGCTCTCCAAATAGGACATTTTGCCCCAGTGGGAAAATCAGCCTTAGGCTTTGAAACAGCGAGAAGGCAATACTTGGACTATCTACAGAAAAAATGATAGCTGAAAATATTTGTGTTGTTAAAAAAGCAGAATTTCCTAGTAAGGCTAACTAAGAGAACAAAAAGCACAAAGCAGTATCAGTCAGACTTCTATAGGAAGTCTTCTAAGGAAATAAACCAATCGTGCTCCTCCTCATGTCCTCATCAGATCATAGTATATACACTGGATTGCATTATTCACACTTGAATGCTGTACAGCACTCAAAATAGGTAAGCATACAGAGGGCTAGAGATCAACATGTCAGCTAGAATATAAACACTGCATCACTGTCATTATATAGAATTTTTATTAGTAAAGGTAGAAAATTACATTGATTTCATTCAAGAGGACAGATGTCTCATTGCTCATAGTCCTGCATGACAACAGCATCAACTCCACAAAGAAGCAAAATATACAGAACATAAAATTTGTACCTGAGAGCACTGGAACATGTTTTGTTTTTATTTAGAAACAAAACTGTACTGTAATCTGAAGTCAGAAATAAACTATTTGTCTTCTCTTTGATGTAACACACTTAATAAAAAATAGATGAAAACTAGACAAAAATTCCTATTTGCTGTTCCATACTACCTTCAAAGTTTAGCAAGAACAAGTGTATGGCGGTATACTAGCAAACCTATTTTTCTAGTTGCAGCAGTACCCTTATTGCACTTATTGCTGTTCAAGATCCAGAATACTGACACTGGAAATATACTAAAAGTAATAATGTACACTAAAATGAAAAGTTGAAACATACATGCAGTAACTAATTTGACTAACAGAAGGCAGCAAGATCTGGTAATTATCAGCTAAAAATAGGAAGTCCAGAACGTCCTGATTCTGATCTTCCATCTAAAGTAACAGCACTAAGTGCAAGGAGTGGAAGAGAATGTATTTCCATTACTAAAGAAAGCTTTCTTCAAAACAGCCAAGAGGCACAAACAGCACTTCTGCTTTGCCTGATGTTTTTGGGTTGTGGTTTTTTTTTTCCATTGAGCAAAGGCTCTCATGCTAAAGTTGAAAGAATTGTTATTCCAATTCATTCTTAGAAAACTTGAGAATAAATCACAGAACTGTAACGAAATTTCTCATTAGCCACATGCAACATGTTTATACTTACAAAGTAGCTAGTTTAAAATTCCCAGTATCATATTTTGACAGCTGATTGGAAGGAGGGGGGCACCTAATTTTAATTGCTTGCCCCCCCACTCCCTAAGATTTGGTCCTATCAAAAAGCATTCATGTCCTACCATAACTGAAATAGCCAAAACCTGAGGTTAGTGAGGCTTTCAAAAAGGTATTTCTGTTGCAATTCTGTATAAAGATAGAAGACAATAATAACATTGACCAGAAATATAAATTACAAGGCTGGCAGTTTAATAACATAGCTTATCAGAAAATCTAACTTTAAGAACATTCAATAAAACAGTCGTGATATAAACTGAGGTTCGCACTCCCCAAACTATATACCATGTAGCAAACTATATTACTTTACAGAGTAGCAATTCAGTGCTCTTCCCAAGGAGCTGCATCTTCAACACCTAAAAAGATGCTTCAAGAAGTCCAATGGTGTTTACAGAACTCTGCACATGCAATACCCATACATTACAGTTAAAGACTTTACAAAAGTTAAAAAGGATAAACTGTCAGTGAAAAGTATGCAAAAATTAAGAATTTCAGTGCAACGGATTAAAAGTTCATGTACAAACTTGGTACCAAACGGTGAGAGCTGCAATATGTTAATTAAAAAAATAAAAGTATTCAATTTGGAATTATAAACAGGTCCTGTATAATCATTTTTCAACAGACCAAGATACAAAATAGAATATTTATTTATTTTCACTACTCTCTCGTAAAGTTTTTTTTTTTTTGTTAGCTTTCACAATATCGTCAGGAGATGCAGACTTGAAGTCAAACGGTGTAATGGTAATCATGGGACTAGTTTCCTTGGGGTTTACATCTTGTACTTGTCTACTGTACAGGAAAGCTTTATGCACACCAATTGTGCGCCGCTTATAACCCTTTGGAGGATAACAGAGACACAAGGTTAAAGCAAAAGCTGAAGGTCTTGCACGCAGTGCCTTCATCCATGAAAGGGACAAGTCCTGCCTCTTTGGAGTAAGCCCTCTTTTTGCTTTTTTATTTGTTTTGGCAAAACCAGAACTTTTTCCTTGTCTTTCTTTTAAAAGTCTACTTTCAGAGCTTAAGATATTTGACTGTCCTACTGCATTCTGCTCTGCAGATACACTGGCATTTTTCACAAGGGCACTTAAATCAATGCTGCTTCTTTCGGAGGGCCTTGATTCAGTTGCATTGTGCATGGGGAAGTCCATACCTTGTTGGGTTTTATCTATTTCAATTGTTTCTGCTATTAAATCCAAGAGTGATATATTCTTAACCTCTTTTGGTGGAGGAACATTAGAGAGGGCTAAGGAAGACAAAGATCCTGTTAGCTCTGTCATCCCACCTGAATTTTGGGGTTGACTTACTATTTGTGATAGTGGTACAGTTCCCAATTTCATATCACCGAGACTTGATGTTGACTGGGTATAAAGATCAGCCAAAGAAGAACAGAGGCTAGCAGTGCTTTCCTGACGCTCCTGAAGTAAGTCAGCCAGTGATGTACTTCCAGACTTTAAGACTGGCAAAGCAGCCATGTCCAGAGAGGGACTTCCTTGAGTTTTATTGTGCACAAGTGAAGAAAAATTTCCAAGAAGTTCATTCTTTCTGTTTACAGTGTGACTGACTCCGTCATCAAGAGCCAATTTCCCTAAAGCACCTGTTAGGCATGGAGGACTGCAAGCATCTGCATTACTAATACAATCAGAAGCATATGAGGAAACAGGAGAAATACCACCTTCAGGACCCCAAGAATTACAAACCACATTCTGCATCAGCAAGGATTTCAAGTCCTGTGTTTCCTCGCATTCCAACTTCTTAAAGGAAGAATTCCCAGATAGGTTACTTCCTATGCTAAAGTAAGCACCTTCACTACCAGGAGTCGAACTTACTGCATTATCACTTTCTAGTAGTTGATTCTCCACCTGTTTATTCACAGGTTCACAAAACACTCCTTTACACAAAGCATCACCGACAGATGACGACAGAACGAGTGAAGAGGACTCCAACCCTTTCCCTTCAGGTGAAGGTATATTGGATTCTTCAGCATTACAGAGCATTTTGTCATTTGTAATTGAAGAGCAACAAACTGAACCACTTTTGACTGTCAAATTTTCAAACACCTGTTTGTTGGTACTGTCAGAAACATTTTCTGCTGCACATGAGAAATTATCTGCATCAGTACACATTTCTGGACAACAAAGTAAGTCTCCTTACCTTACAATAGCCAATAATTGTCAGATGGAAGTGTGGTCACGACAAAATATCCATTATTTTTAAAGTTGACAGCAGCAACAAAAAAATCAAGAAAAAACATGAAAAGGCATTGAATTACTAAGTGCTATTCAAAGATAGGCAAAGTTTTATAATTAAACTGCAGGTATCTACTGAAATACCTATAAATCTTAAGATTCAGCAATGAATGCCAGTAAAAATTACAAAAAACTACAACAAAATAAGATGCTACCAAAATAAGAGGAGGTATTGAGGATGGGAATTGCCAATTCACCAAACAAATAATGGAAGCACATAAAACTTAAAAGATGTTGTCCAACTTTCAGAGCACGTATTCATTCAGTTAAGCTACATATCAGAAATTAGAAATTTACTGAGCTGCAGGTGGTTGCACTTTGAATTTAAGCTGACACAAACATTTTGATTTCTAGATCAAGAAAAGGTACTGTTTCCTTTAAATGTTTTTAGAACAGAGACACAAAAGAATAAGTTGGTCTTGTCTAATATTCTAATAAATTACTAATGCAGTACCAAGCCTCTTCACAGCTTGTAAAGTCAAAATTGAACTGTATGCAGAAATGAATCATCTTGAATGTAAACAATTAAATAGAAGTATACCTTTTGTCGTCTTTCCTACAATCACAGCATCCTCATTCTTGGTCTTGACATTTCGCTTACTGCCTTCTGAAAGCACAATATCCAAAGCCTTCTGTACATCAAAATTACTATCCAGTACTGCTTGCACCATTGTTTGCTCTGGTATAGATTCTGCCAAAACTTCTCTCATTTGATCAAGGCATGAATTAAGACGAGCTAAAAGAGACACATTACTGTTATAAGCTGCACAAAAAATGTCAGAAGTGGCCTAATCACTAGCACCATACATCTGATTAACAAAAACAGGAGAAAAACATCACAGTGAAAAAAAATCCTTTAGAAATTCATTTCAACCTTGCTTATTGCCATAACAAATTTTGCCCCCAAGCCCTGCAGAATCCAACGCTGCCATAAGGAACATATCACAGACTACTCTTTATTAGTCTACAAAGTCTCAATATTTAAAAACTTTGATATTGTAAAATTATCTTCATTGTGCAGAAGAAATTCAAATATTCACCTTGAAATTATCCGAAGTAATTTAAAATATCAACTTGGAATCCCACTGAACAGCATGCTTTTAAGTGTTTACAGATGTTGTAATTAACATCCAGAGTAAAACAGCATTTTAAGGGCCCTCTGTCCTTAGCACCTGAAAACTCTGGGTCAAGCTTGAAGCTACTTGTAATCTTTACCTTTACTAAAACCATTACACGTTTTCAGCTGAGAAAATCAATTTCCTTTGAAGCGTATTTCCACAGTTAGTATAGGTCTCAACTAAGTAAGTCTCTTAATTCATGAGCTGCTGCGTGAGGTACTGAGAATTCCAACTTCCTGAAGGTTACTTAAATCAGCACCCTTGGCCTGTAATCCAAAGAGCAAGTCAACACTCCCCAGAGATTTGGTCCACAAAACAAGTACCGGTAGAGCCCTGTAAAACGTGATGGTTTGCCATTCTACAATCCAACACTCCCACCAGTGCCATCTTACCAAACTCTCTGCAGACAGATTGATCAGCAATCAATAATTTTATATTAATAAGCAACACTGCACACTGTACCAAATGTAACAGGACTGCTGTTTTCACAGTGCAAATAGATATTTCTAGGTTTCATTTCCATCTTTTTTTAGTCCAGAATATTACTTTTTTCTTGTTCCAATATCAATTTCTAACTGATTTGAGACTGTCAAGAGCTTTCTGAGAAACTAGGGTACTATACAGTCTAGCTCATCTATATTCATTACTGGCTGATTCTTTCAAATTGCCTTCTACAGCACTATTTCCTCATGTAAAACCATGCATATTACACCCCAGTTTATCATATTCATCTATATGTCTATGCATTAGCATAGCTTCTACCAATTTACTTGACTTGGAATCTGGATTGTTTGTATTCTGTCTCTTGCTTCTGAATTTTCTGCAACTTGTTTTAAATATCAAATTTCATTCATGCATTTTATTGTCTAGTCATCCACCAACACACTTTACTTGGAGCTTATAATAATTTTAAAAATAACTCTATTTCCAAAACATTAAGTCAACTATTAATACTTGGGAAAGAGATTGGTGAATCTTTCTCACAAAACATGTGATTAAGGCATCAGGCAGCAAATTTAAAACACAAAGGCAAGTAGTTTTTCCCTAAACACTCAGCTCAGAACTATTTCTTCTCTGTAATTACCTCTATCAACTTCAGTCAACTGATGACCAGATGTAAAACAATCAGCAGCATCATCTGTACCTTCATAGTCATATTCTTCTTCTAATGGCTCAGCAAATGCTGTTGGTTTGTCTCGTCTGGAGTAGATAAACTGAGCTGCTGCATTAGGTAAAAAAACAAAGTATTAAAAAAAGGCAAATCTTTTTTAAACTCCTTTAGAAACTAAACATATCTAAAGGGAAAAAGGGACAGTGACCTGTTGCAATGCTGGGGTTGGTGGGGTATGTAAGGGAGAATGGGATACTACTGTAAAATGACACCTACCTGAAGACCATACAGAGCAGTTTATGCTAGAAAATAAGCAAGTCATCATCACAGTAAAACCACAGGCTGGGCAATATCCCTGTACTTATGTAATGCAATAATTCTGCAAAGTTCAGTACTCAAACAAAATAATATATTCCAGGCTTGAAAAAATAGTGTTTTCTATACCAAATTACCATCTACAAAGTAATATTTTCAGAACCTTAATCCTTTTATAGTATGGCATTTTCAAGCTACTGGTAACAATTTAATGGAGTTGAAGACATTCTTCTCTGCTTGGAATTTCATTAGAAATATAACCCATAAGTTAAAGTGTATATTCACACAAGTGTGCATTAAACAAGTGCATAATTCTACTCTGATTTAGCAACACATTAAGGCATATACAAATAAAACCTTTGGCTGAACACAAGCTCCAGTCATTAGATACTCTCAGAAATGTAAAAATTATAAGGTAAGCAAATTTTCTTGTTATGCAATATTCTATCCAGCTCTGAAATACACACTGAAAGCATATGTATATCCAGTTCAGTAGTTATAGCCTCAGCAACTGGTTTCCCAAATGCATACCATTTCATATTTAATCACCATAACTGAAGCAACTATTAAAAGATTGCTATAGAATCTAGATCAGATTGTAAATGATGCTTACATAAGGATTATTAAGAAAATTACTACACACAAGAATTAGTTATGCAGTTTTGCAGTTTATACTTGATTAAAAAAGTAAAAATACTACACATTTTCATCACAGAATACAGTGACCTTAATTCTTGAAAAAGGTCTTAAAAATTCCAGCAGTTAAGCTAAGAAAATGACTGCCAGACAACCTGAATTTAAATCAGGGAATATGACTATAAATAATAAAGATACACACTTAGATTTACTTATCTAAAATCAACAGGATGACAGAAGAACAGGTTTGTAAAGACCTAATTAACTCAAGTACCTGCGGCCAGAGGTCACAGACTGTATCACAGTTGCAGTAGATTTAGATCCAGACTAATTACCTGCAGTACCACAGCTTCATATCAACATCAGCCATATTATTTTCACTGCTTATTCAGCCCTGGAAACGCTGCCACCAAATCTGGGGAGACCATGGACTGATAATCTTGCCAGAGATTAGACTGGAGAACACAACTTAATGGGTATACAGTCAGGTTGCTTACATATAACCATTTGAACTAACCTGTTGATGGAGAAATGCAATAATCATCTTCTACTGATTGGCCATACATATCATCATCTTCAAAATCTATGAAGCAGAAACAGTATTGTTAGTCTGCACAATTTCCAAATATTTGATATTATCATTTAAAGGGTAGTTTTTACACCAGGTTTGAGAAACTAGGCTTCTCTATTATTCCAGAAGTGCAGTTAAATACTATTTATTTATCTAGGTAAGAAATGGCAAGTTACAATAATTGACTTTTAACATTTAATTCTCTATTCTTTAGGAAAGAGAAAAGTTTTCCAGAGCTGCTATGCTTCACACCACCTCTTTCAGCACCTCTTTTTGGAAGACTTTCTTCATAGTCCAAACCCCAACTTTCTACAGTTCTACAAATATTTAACCATGGCAGTCCCCTTGATATTTCTGCTTGACCTCCGAACAATCCTAACCACAGACAGTTCAATTACCATCTTTACTCTAAACAACTCAGGATCGTCGTTTCTGTTCCCTACCTATCTACTTCCCAGATTTTTACTCTGGTCTACCCTCATGACCATGTAGTTTTCAGCTCAAGTGCAACATGGCAAAAATCACAATTTGCAATTCCCTTTTCCCTACACAAAATTGTTTGAACCAAAAAGCATGAATCTCAAACAGTTACTTAAACACAGCCATACACTTTTCTCTTATGAAAAGTATCAGGAAGCACAAAGGAAAATTAAGTCATCACCCCCACCAAACAAAAAAAGCACCTAGTACTATGTAAAGCTTCAAAATAGGTTTGCAGTTTTCACTAAGTAATAATGAAATACATGAAAACGGTAATGAAATATTTTTAAAGCTGTTATTGCATACACTTGGCAGTTTCACAAATAATATGTATTGTTTGTTGTCTTAGAACAGTGAGAGAAAAAACGTAGCTAACAGCTGAAAAAAAAAACCCCAAACACTCTCTGCCATCAACTTCAGACCACATAAGTGGGACATTGCAACTGTTGTATCCATCCATGAAAGCATCAGGATTTGGGGCACAAAAAATTGATTTGTCTCCCAACATGGAACAAGAAAATCAAAGTAACTTAACTCTATAACCTACTGTAATATTATAAAATTTAAAAAAAGGAAAGAGAAAGAAAAAATGCCAACCAAAAGCAGTAGCTAAAATGGCTGACTGAAATATATGAAAAGGTTAAAGACTTTGGAAGTTACCTTGGAAATTAAGTATCACAGAATGAGGAAAACGTATTATAGTCTTGTTTTGATTTCTGGTTTGTTTGGGGGTATAAGAGTATATTATTACTTACTTTTTGACTATGTTGAAAAGAACACATTGTCTCCTGGTATCATGTTAGGACAAATTAATCTATAAAAAAATCTATATACATTTTTTCAATGTAAGGACACTTTTTGTAGTTGGGTTAATAGTTGGAAGACTGTCATGGTGAACTCCAAGATGACTACTGCATACAGTTAACACATAGAGTAGAAAATGAAATCAAGTTAAGTTTGTCAGCATGCACTACTTGAGCCACTTGTACATGCTATACTAGCTTAATTTCTAGACTGAAAAAAAAAAAAGGCACCTCAGTGAAAATGGCTCAGTTTACACTGACTATAAATAAAATTATTAAAGAAATGACAGAAATTGCAGGGAACAGAGTATAAACCATAGAAACATTCCACAGTATTGACAGGTGCATTACCAACACACTCTCAAGCTTGGAATCACACATGCAGTGTTGATCACAACACTTCAAAAAGAGAGCAGAAATAGAGTGTGGTCAAATAAAGGCCACAAGCTCTAAGGCCAAGAAGCCTTCCAACGAAAGCAGTCCACAAGGATTCTGTAAATACGTACTTTAGAAAGAAGAAATATAACTGGGTCACAAAGTATTACAGAATACATGGCATTGTATTAAACAAGACAAAAAAGTGTACGCCATCTGGGACCCAAATGATTGTATATGATTACAAAGTAGCATGCAGTCTAGTATAAAAACCACACATATACACACTTCTAATTAAACCTTAGGTGTAATGCAGCATTAAACAGCAGTATAAACTTAAGCCACGTACACCTACAGCAAATTACTGTTTAATTTAGCAACCTTATCGAAAGACATACCAATGAGTGGACAAACACTGACACAAAGTCCACAGATTGGCCATCCAACTTCACAGATGACAGAGATTCAGCTGAAATCATTTCAACCAATGTGTGATGAAGAAAACCTCTGGGGGATCAAAGGGCAAAATCCCCCCAGTCTCTGATTTTTTGCCTGTATTAGGTAAACTCACACCAGTAAAACCTGCAAGGCTGGCTATACTGTGGTCATGGCTTACATGGATTTACATGCCTTCCCCAAAAATTCCAAGATCAATTTGTCTTGCTGTAATACACGTACACTTTGCATCTGTCCACTCAACTACAAAATGTTCTTTAAAATACTATCAACTGGAAATGTGTTCATTTTTCCAAAGCCCAAGCCAACACAAATAAAACCACCGAGAGAAACAGGTGTGATTTGCCGAAGTTAAGGGAACAGAGCACAAAGCAAGCTGCAGCACTGCAGGTATGAGCCAAAATCTTATACAAGAGCTCTTTCAACTGCATGCAAGATTCAGTAAATTTGACAGACACGTCTGAAAGACAGGTTCTTCTTTAAGATGCTCATCTCCATCTTTAAAATCCACATTTCTTCTACAAGGAAGGGCTGATGCTTTGTGTTATTACAGCTAAGCAACAACAACCCTTTGCTAGCTAGTCGGGGAACAGACATGTTAAATTTTAGAGGCCTACAAAAGGGCGGGTACGGTTGTGTTGAGGCTGATTTTCACGTCACTCCCACCCGCCCCAAAAGCTGTCAACTCCCAACAGGTTAAGGCAGCGCAGGTAAACCCCGCCGTAGCTTGGCCTGCGTGCCTGGGTCACGCTTGCCCCGTAAGGAGGATACCGAGAGACCTCGGCAGCAGGAGGCGGCCCTGAAGGGCAGCAGCAACATCAGTGACAGCGGCGGCAGCGCGGCCACGTGCGCCCGACCTGCCACTCAGGCGGGAAACGGGCGTGGGGGCAGGGCGGGGCGAGGCCTCGCACTCAGCCTCACCCAACTCCCGTGGATGGGAGGGGGCTACTTTTCCCCTCCCACTGCTCTTGACAGCCTCCCGCGCCCTCCCGTCCACCCGTGAGGGGTCAGGCACACCCTCCCGCCCGCAAACCCCCACGGAGGGGCAGGACCCGGCGGGTCGAAAGGATGCAGGCCCGGTGTGGCGGGGGAAGGCGCGACGGGACCGGCGGCTAGGACGGCGTCCGGGGCGGCTCTCGTAGCTCTGCCACCGGCTCTTCTTCGCCAGTACCTTCGTCATAGTTATAGCCTCGGACGTTCCTGTGCCGGGACATGATGGCGGCGGCGGCCGCCTCGCTCGCTCGCTCGCCCGCGGTGGCGCTGGCACGGTGGACCTAGGGCGCCATCTTGGCTTCCAGCAGGCCTGGCGGAATCCCCCTGCGCAGGCGCGCCAGATACCCTTCCGTCCTCGCCGCGCTGCTGGGCGTGCGCAGGGTTTCCCACCCCGCACGGCCGCTTCCGGGTCCGGGGATCGCGGCGGGGCGTCTGCCAAAGCCGCTCGCTCGCTCGCTGCCGACACGTCAGCGGTGTGCTGTGGTTTGGTGCCGCCCAGCCCTGCCCGGGACTGTCGGCGGTAGGGCTTGCGTCTGCGGTTTCCCGCTGCTTCCGCAGAGGTGAAACAAGAAGACCCGCTGCGGCACCGCGCTATGAGGCGTCGCTGTGCGCAGCCTTCTGTGGCGTGGTGCTCAGCCTCGTGCAGGGCAGGGTAGGCCTGCACCAGGTAGGGGTAAGGCCTGTGCACTTCACCTGCCCTCTTACAGCGAAACGGCCCCGTCCTGGCCGTGCCGCAGCTGTGCAGTACACAGTGCCAGTATCGGAACGCTCCAGAACCGACAGTGCCGTGACTCTGATCCTACAGCCAGGTGCCGTCTCTGCATTTGAGGTGTAACACTGCGGTGCATCATCACTCACACCTCAGGCTTAAGATGTGACTAGCCACGGCAGCCTTATGTGCACACGTGTAAGCAAGTGTGTTTAAGATTATTCAAAGCAGTTACATCGCTGACGACAACATAGCATTTCGGGTTGGCATAAATTCACTGAAGGGTGTGGTCATTGAAACTTTGGAAGTACCATTTCCAAAATTTGTGTACTACCACAGGAGCAGAGTTCAAAAGGCTTTTTAATAAAAGCCACAAGGTTTTTTTCTGTATCTGAAACAGCTCAAACTGACCTGGCTTGTTGATGACCAGTAGTCATTACAATGTAGTGACAGACTAGGGGCCAGGATTAAATGAGCTGGTAGTAGGTAAATACAAACTGTGGTAATTAGCATTGCTGTTGGCAGTGTTAAGCAGCAAAATGATACATCATTAGGAGCTGTGGAGGTCATGATTTGACTTCGTTGGTGAGTTACTGTAAACACCATCTGAAAAGTTTCAGCCTACAAGTGCTGTTGTAGTGCTAAAGGGCAGGAAGTTGGAGAATGCTCCTACAACTACTCTTACTGGGTCAGAGAAGGAACCAAGCAAAGACTTAATGTAGCACGGGGGACATGGGAGAGAGAGACCCCAGTTCACAGGTCCTACCAGTGCTCTCTGCTGAACTCCCTCTCTGACAGACTTAGCTGCTGCTACTTCCCCATCTCCAGCCCTGTGCTCCCTGGATAACCTGCATTCATCTACATGCTAAGGAACTGCTAAGCAGACAATCCCATTAGCGTTTTTTGGGTGTCCCCACCTTTAAGACCTTTAATACTTTGTTTACAACCTCAGAAATTCAGGCTCATCCATCCAGCTTCATGCCCTGTGTGTTGTCTGCTAGCCCACTGCATAGTAACACATCCCTACAAGCACACATACCCTGGTTTTATAACTACCATGTAACTATTGTCTCATCCTGCTCACAAGCCAAAACAGTCCCTATCTGCAACTCCTCATCCTTCCCGGTCACCACTGGCAGCAGGGTGTGTTAAACATAAGCCAAAGCTTGTGTTCATATACAAACTATGCAAATGTGCAGATACTGCTTCTTTTTGTTATTTGTATATTTTTAATTTGCACAGCTGCACAAACTTAAGATGTCTTTAATATCTTTTACATGGTGCTAAGATTAAAATAAGAGTTGGAGTTTGAAACAAATTTTTCTAATTAATGCTGGTGTCCTGTTGACCTTTAGTGACCAAAATGTTCTCTGCAGCAGAAGTTTGACAGAAGTAGTGTTGATCCTTACCTGTCTTAATATCTTGATGTAGGATAAAGATACAAAAGTGAAAAATTGCTGTCATACATTATGATTGAACATTACACAGTCAGAGTGACAACCTGATTCCAGCATGTTCTAGCTGAGACTGGTGAAGAAACTTATGACACTGTATCACTACAACCTTCACAGTGTCCTGCCAGTATACCTCCAACAACTTTACTTTGGAAATTACACTTTTCAGCCCCAAAACTACCTAAATCCCATTTTTAAAATTACAAAAACTCCAGAAAACCTTAATCATGTAAATGTAGTATTTTTTTCTTGCAAGTAGTGAGATTTCTCATTTCACATCTGACCGTCCCATTTCAAAGAGGCTTCTTTGATCCCTCCATTCTTTTTACACAAATCACCAACTGCTTATCAGATAATTTTACCATGTGTGAATTTTATGTTCACATTTATTGTTAGCACTCTTGATATTTAGTGACTGTGGTCTCCAGAGATATGACCCAAAATTCATTTGCTTGTTAGTGAACTGTAGCAGTGTTTTCAAGATTTAAAAAATGGTATTTAAAAGAAGATAATAAATAGTAGCTGTAAAAATTACAAAGATGAGCAGAGCCCAGTGTAGGAGATGATTCACTGTGTGGTTTTGCTATAGCATTGACAGTGAACTTGGGAGGCTGCTGTTTTTCTTCATTGGCTCAGTGGCTGCACCTGATGGTCATGGAAGTCTTTTCCAACCAAAACAATTCTATTATTCTGTTCTATGACTTGAGGAAAAATACCTCAAAAGCAACATATACAATTATTTCATGTTACAGCAGTATCTTCAAAGAGTCCTAAATACACTGTGTTCATTCCTTGCATTTCCTTAACCCTGAGACCTATGCAAATGTCTTCAGGAAAGGTATTCAAGAAATAATGTACTTTAGTGCTCAGGCCCTAGCTATACCTCAGTTTGTTCTATTTTAAGTGAATGCACAGTTCATGGAAGGTGCATGACAGCAAAGCAGGCTATATCTAAACTTAATTCCTTCAGCAGCTATTAAAGCACCATCACAGAACCTCATCAGTCTGGCTCCAGCCACTCTGACCAAGGAGTGACTAACCAGGTCGCTTCTGGTAGACATGAGATTTCATTTCCTTCCTACCCACTGAGATTATATATTACTTCAAGACATGTGCATTAAAAAAGTGAACTAAGACCACCAGTCTGAATACAGGTGGCAGCATTACTGGTAATCCTGGCTTTTTTTCAGCAGTCTCCTGGGCACTCCCAGGAGTGGCAACAGTAATAAGTAAGAAAATATAATTTCCTCTGGATAAGCAGAAAGTCTTTTGAATTATGTTATTTCTTAAGTCACTGTCATCTGTCTTCTTATTAATTTTAAATTTCTTAATTAAAAAACCAACATCCTGTCTATTTCAGTATTGTTTCCTTTTAAACTAAAGTTAAGCAAGACTTGACCTGGGAGAAAAACAACATTATTCCTGATGTTGTACCACACTATGCCATGTGGGTGTTAAATTTTAAAATATAGGTATTACCAATGTCACTAAACACTCTTCCAGCTGATAAATGGTCTGACTAGATCAAAAGAACTGCAGCCAATAAATGTGTCTCTGTTGTTGTTTAAAATGACACCATCTAGATAAGAAGCTGATTTAGGAGTCAGAAAGCAAAGAGTATTAATAAGTAATTTTCTACATATGGCAAATGGCATGTGTCTCAATTTTTCCACAGTATGAATGAGCTTGTTAAAGAGATTTGTTATTTCTGTGAGAATGGACCAGTCTGCAGAAAAGTTTTGCACTGAGTTAGTGATTTATGTTACCTTATAGAATTTCCATGGGGTCTAGTGAGGTTAGATGGCAACTGATGGCAAATGGTAATGTAATGGCAATTTAATCTGGAAAAGTTGCCTGTTTGGATGGTTTAACATAGACTCACAAAATCATTTCAGTTGAAAATAATATTATTGAGTCCAACCATCAACCTAGCACTGCCAAATCCACCACATTTTTGATCCTCACAAGCATTTAAACTTCCTGTTACAGTAAGAAAAAAAGTAATTCTTGACTTTAGTTACATCTATACTTCCTGAGACACTCTCTGCTCTGTCACAAATTCCCCTGTCCTCCTGCTCCCTGCTTCTCATCCACAGTGACTCAACCATCCACCCACAAAGGGAAGTTCAGACTGCAAGAACTGTCCCGAACTGCACAACTGCAAGAGCAGTTCAAGATCAAGCATGGTTGCCAAGAGCATGGTAGTTATAGCCACACTGTGAAGCACCAGTGAAAATCCCTGATCAATTGCTTTTACTACTGAATGCAAATAGAAAAATAAAATATGATTACAACAGAGAGTGGAATTCACTTCTAGTGGGTCTATGAAGTATATTGTTGACACATAGTGAGGTAAATTATGAGACTCATCAGGGACATGGGAAATTTTTTACATGAAGATATTAAAAGGATTAGGAATTTGTCTTACAAGGGGAAATGCATAAAATTATTCATGATGTATAAAATTATCTAAACATACACTAGGAAATGGCTCAAAAATTGTCTTCCACCTCCCCACCCCCCAACCCCCCATTGCAAAGGAAGAAAACCCCTGAGATTTAAAGAAGGCAAATTTTAAACTAATAGAAATAAACAATTTTCATTCTGCATAGAATTAGACTGCAAAATGTACTGCTGGAAGAAATGATCATAGCCCAAAACTTAGCAGCATTCAGTTTAGATACTTCTGTTACTACAAGAATACCTAAACATGATTACAGTAAACATTTTAAATCTAAATAGATTTCTCAAGATATGGACATTTTTATGTCAGTAATTCATTCTACTTCTGCTGTTGGTGACTGACAGGATAAATTAATGGGAGCTACAGACCTAAGGAAGAGACAAAACAGAAGGCTGTCATTATGGCAGTTGAATATGATGCAGATGTTTGCACTAAAGCATATTCTAATAGCTCACATATATATGTAGTGGCAGCATACTGTTGTATCTGATTGTACCCCTCAATTTAGCAGGCACTTTAAAATGTTTGTCATGGATCCTATCTACAACCATAAACTCTGCTTTACCAATATGTCTGTGGTGAGGTATATTTATTGAGCATAGGGATGCAGTCATACTTCCAGTAACATCACTGGGGTCTTTCTCTATTGCCAGACAAGGAAAAAAACAAAACAAAACAAAACCCACCCAACACCACAAAACAGACCCAAAACCCAACCCTTAAATTCTGAAAAATATCTTTTAAGAAGCATTACACAAGTGGCTACAAGAGCAGGGCAAATACAGTTTGGAAAGTCCCTCTCCTTTCTGGATAAAGCAATTCATGATATAAATCTGACCAGGACATTCCACTGCTGGTCTCTTCATACAGACCTTAAATGACAAACAAATGCTGACACATGTATGCCTGTGGGAGACATAGTTGGTTTTCAGGGGGAAGGCAGCTTATTAAACTCTAAGGATTGTCTTAGAATTACTCTGATCTTGTTTTCTGTGTTCTGCACTTTTAAATTTTTGGGAACTATGTAAGCTGGACAATATGTTGTCCAGAAAATTCCATATGCAAGTCTCAGAGTCTAGTGTTTTTCCCTTTTAGTTTACTGACCTGTAAAGAAACACAACCTGCCCTGGATAGGGACTGGGCATAATTGCCAAACACATGGAAAATGCAGCAAAATGCAGTGAATATGTATTTTATTTGAAGTGCAGACACACATGGGGGCTGGGCAAGTGGTGACACATCCTGAAAGAGAGATCTCAGATACACATTGTCCATTAGGCTCACTTCAAGTACAGTCTTACTGGTAGTGTGCACATCATGCTGCTCTCCGTACCTTTCATCCACATTGCAAGGCTGTGCCACCATCCTGCGGCCTGTAGGCAGCCTGAGACTCAGTTGCCTTTATGAGATGCAGAAAGGTCAAACAACAGCCATCCTAATGGTAGGGGTGGGATGGCCTCTGAGTGAGGAAAACCCTCCATACTCGCCTCTCTTGGAAATATGCTACCTGCAGGGTTTTTGTGAATCACATTCACATTCCACATGAGACTCAGAACTGAACTGGGATGTGTCAGCTATATGGTATTATTAAGCACAACGAGGAGCATCATTAGATAAGAAATGTGGCTTGATTCAGACTGGTACTATATTCAGACTGATCCTATACTTTAGTCTTTGACTAAAATATTCATTTTCTTCTACTAAAAAACAAAATCACTTTAAAGGGAAAACTCTTCATGAAATTATCAAGTCCCTCTTCACCTCTCGGTCAGTTGTCATGTACTGCAGACTGAGGAATCCCATAGCAGGTATTACTAACTCATCCTGCAAACACAGAAAATAATGCACTTCAGATGTTCTTTTCTTTTGTTGTTCTTGCTTTGTCATCTGGTTGTATTTTTTGTATCCTGGAGTCAAATGTATTTCTGAATCGTAAAGCAGTGACATTAGCAGGGCATGGAAACGTGGCCTAATCTTGCACAATATTGTTTTAGTTCAGCTCTGTTTACTTTATCTGATAACCAGAAACTACTTAATAAGATGCTGATTTACTGTCTAGTTTGCTTCACATTTAAAATGTAAAATTCTATCACTCAGTATTAGCACAAATGTCCTATCTGCCATGAGCTAATCTTGTATGGCAGATGCACTGTGTTGAATTTATACATCTACTTGAAAACCAATCTGATAAAATGTTATGCCTGCAAAGTGATGATTCACTTATATCAATGTACTTGTCACTCAGACCTATAAAAAATACATGTAATACCACAGAGTTGGGTGGGTGCTGAAAATATGCATGACCTTGATAATAAGAAAACATTAGCCACAAAGTGTAAAGGAGAAACACCAATTTAAAAAGGAAAAAAACACAATGGTAGCAGCTCAAAGTCCCTTAGTCCCTACACTGTATATTACAAAAAGGGTCACACAAACTTTTGGTCTTGGGCTGCTTCAGCAGCTACCTCATGGGTGATGGCAGGATTTCAGTTCAACTAGAGATATCTTACTCACCTCCCCAGTTCTCATATCTGCACTCTTTACAAAAACAAGCATGGCTTAGGCCACATGAATCAATGTTTTAATGTTGGTGTCAAAAGCTTAACTGCCATAGCTGGTCTATTTAAATATTATATTACCTCCAAAGTATCCCCTTCTAAAAATATTATTGTCTCACTTTCTCAGCTGTCTATGACAACAGTTTAACTACATAAAATTTGGCTTAATATGCTTAAAATTATCATTGCTTTATGCAATGATTGAAGGTGCACTGAAGTCCACGTATTTTTTAACATTTGTATCAATGCAATGAATCCCCTGAATGACACAACAACGTTACAGTGTAAGCCAAATTCACTCAGCATTTAAGTGTAAAAGTATAGATGTTTTATGGATGTTTGATAGAGATGTTTGATAGATGTTGGGTTCACCTCGACCGATGCTTTCAGGACCAGATGTAAGCAAGAGAAGACCTTTGTTACATTATACAGCAGAGTTATATAGTCCGTCAGAAGGCACATGTGTCACATCTCAATTGGTCATTTTCTACTGGCATACGTGTAATTAAGGCATAAAATAGGCCAAAATAACAAAACAATATTTTAACACATCCAACCAAATTCTATCCAGCTTGTCTCCTTCAGTTCCATGGTGTTTATATTACTCTCAAAGACAAAACATAGCTCTCTCTAACTCGAGCAAAGGCAAATCTTCCGTACTGTCCTACAAAGCTATCTGAAAACAACCTCTTTTACGTCTTCCTATAGTCTTCTAAAGCTATACAAAAACCTCTTCCAACATCTCCCCCTTTTCTTGTTTACTAATAAAACAACACTTTTGGCTGACCTTTCTAAAATTCTTTGCACACATAGAAGCAAGCAAGTTAAAACTAACTATATAGCAAAAGCAGAAGTTCTCTTCCAACATTAAAGTAGTTTTCCCCAAATTGTGCTTGGACACCAAGGCAGGACATGGTTCTTTCTGTCCCTCTGCTATGGATCAAATAATTTTTCACAAGATTCTACCCTGAATCATCTTGCACAAATCATTCCTGCAGACAGCATCTGAAGAGGCAAACACATCTCACTTACAATAACAACTACACCATCTTGTACGGTGCAGTTTTCTGTAGGAACAAAGTCTCTCAGTCGTGGAACTCAAGAACTAAGTTCATCTTCCTTTCTGCATTAGTAATCTGAATGGGTTTTTTCACAAAGTTCTATAGAACCAAGGCATGTAGAAAAACAATTTTCATACATTCCTTCAGTCTGAATTGTAATTCACTCGTGAAATACAAAGGGACTTAAATGACTTTCCTTTAGATGAAAAAACATCTAAAATAGAACTGGTCCATGTTCTGCATGTACATTTGATGGATGGACCATTCAGTGAATAGAACTGGCTTGACAGCTGCACCCCATGAGTGGCTGTCAATGGGTCCATGTCCAAGTGGAGACCAGTGACAAGTGGAGTCCCTCAGGGATCAGTATGGGGACCAGGCTTGTTTAACATCTTTGTCAATGACATGGACAGTGGCATTGAGTGCACCCTCAGCAAGTTTACTGATGACACCGAGCTGTGTGGTGCAGCAGACACACTGGAGGGAAGGGATCTACCCCTGATCTGGATGAGGGGATCGAGTCCATCATCAGTAAATTTGCGGACGACACCAAGCTGGGGGCAGGAGTTGATCTGCTGGAGGGCAGAGAGGCTTTGCAGAGGGACCTCGACAGGCTGGACAGATGGGCAGAATCCAACGGCATGAGATTTAACACATCCAAGTGCCGGGTTCTGCACATTGGCCACAACAACCCCAGGCAGTGCTACAGGCTGGGGTCAGAGTGGCTGGAGAGCAGCCAGGCAGAGAGGGACCTGGGGGTACTGGTTGATGGGAGGCTGAACATGAGCCTGCAGTGTGCCCAGGCAGCCAGGAGGGCCAATGGCATCCTGGCCTGCATCAGGAATAGTGTGGCCAGCAGGAGCAGGGAGGTCATTCTGCCCCTGTACACTGTACTGGTTAGGCCGCACCTTGAGTCCTGTGTCCAGTTCTGGGCCCCTCATTTTTGGAAGGATGTTGACTTGCTGGAACGTGTCCAAAGAAGGGCAACGAAGTTGGTGAGGGGTTTGGAACACAAGCCCTATGAAGAGAGGCTGAGGGAGCTGGGGTTGCTTAGCCTGGAGAAGAGGAGACTGAGGGGTGACCTTATTGCTCTCTACAACTACCTGAAGGGAGGCTGTAGCCAGGCAGAGGTTGGTCTCTTCTCCCAGGCAGCCAGCACCAGAACAAGAGGACACAGTCTCAAGCTGCGCCAGGGAGGTTTAGACTGGATGTTAGGAAGAAGTTCTATACAGAGAGAGTGATTGCCCATTGGAATGGTCTGCTCAGGGAGGTGGTAGAGTCACCATCAATGGAGGTGTTCAAGAGGAGACTTGATGGGGTGCTTGGTGCTATGGTTTAGTTGTTTAGGTGGGTTGGATTGGTTGATGGGTTGGACGCGATGATCTTGAAGGTCTCTTCCAACTTGGTTTATTGTATTGTACCCAGAGGGACCTTGACAGGCTGGAGAGGTGGGTCCATGACAACCTCATGAGGTTCAACAAGACCAAATGCAAGGTCCTGCATCTGGGTCAGGACAATCCCAAGTACTGATATAGGCTGGGCAGTGACTGCCTTGAGAGCAGCCCTGAAGAAAAGGACTTGGGGGTACTGGGGGATGAGAAGCTCAACACGAGCCACCAGTGTGCACTTGCAGGCCAGAAAGCAAATCACATCCTGGGCTGCATCAAAAGATGGCAAGCAGGTCAAGGGAGGTGATTCTCCCCCTCTACTCCACTCTGGTGAGACTAAGTTCTTCACAGAGTTGTTAGCCATTGGAATGGGCTGCCCAGGGAGGTGGTGGAGTCACTGCCCCTGGAGGTGTTCAAAAAGGGATTGGACGTGGCACTTGAAGCCATGTTTTAGTAGTCATGGGGTCTTGGGTGACAGGTTGGACTTGATGATCTTTGAGGTCTTTTCCAACCTTACTGATTCTATGATTCTATGGAGACAGACTGAGGGAGTTGGAGCTATTCAGTCTGTAGAGGAGAAGGCTCTGAGGACATCTTATTGTGGCCTTCCAGTACCTTAAGGGAGCCTACAGCAAAGCTGTTGAGGGACTTTTCATGATGTCAGGCAGTGATAGTACTGGGGGAATGGAGCAAAACTAGAAGTGGGTAGATTCATATTAGATGTTAGGAAGAAGTTCTTCACTATGAGGGTGGTGAGACACTGGAACAGTTTGCTCAGGGAGGTGGTGGACGCCCCATCCCTGAAGGTTTTTAAGGCCAGGCTGGATGAGGCTCTGAGTGCCTGATCTAGTGTGAAGTGTCCCTGCCCATGGCAAGGGGGTTGCAACTGGTTGATCCTTGAGGTCTCTTCTAACCCTAACAATTCTGTGATTATCCACAGTATGGACCTAATGATGGTGTCACAGGGATACAGAGACAGCTCTGGTTACTGCTGTGAAGACAGTTGAGGGACAAAAGATACAGTGCAGAAGAATCTGGGTTTCACCCTTCCACTGATCGTGAAACATCTTGTTGTATTTGGCAGAAACTATTCCTGGAGTATTTAGTAGAAATAGCAACAGTCTATCCACATTGGTTGAGTTGATGGTAGGATATTCAGGAGTTAACAAAATTGCTTCTATCCAGTATTTAATAATTGATACTCATCAGTATTAAGAGTAGATTAATTAAGTCAGTGTGATTTATTTGGTAAAGCATGTAAAAGTGACTTCAGTAAAATTTAATCAGGAATGAACTGAACCCAATAGCAATAAATTTTAGTATCTACTTGCCATTCAGAAACCTTCTTCTAGCAGAATATTAGATAGATGCTTTCATAATTAGATAGGTACTTTGATGGACCTCATAAATTTGAGGTCATAATTTACGGCTACAATGCAATGCCAGCACTCTATTGGTCTCTTAGCAAAGTTAAAAGAAAGTTTAGAATGACTGGAAATGTTACAAGCAGGATCAGTAAGTGAATTATTTGCAGTAGAAAGAAAATCCATTTCTACTTCATTTCCATTCAGCTCTGCTCATGTGAAAATCCACATTTCATTATCTACAGCAGAATTCTACAAATACTCTCCAGCTCAAAAGATGATTGAGTGGAACATCTTCCTTACGAGGAAAGGCTGAGGGACCTGGGTCTCTTCAGTGTGGAGAAGAGGAGACTGAGGGGTGACCTCATTAATGTTCATAAATATGTGAAGAGCAGGTGTCAGGAGGATGGAGCCAGGCTCTTCTCAGTGAGGTCAAATGATAAGACAAAGGTTAACAGGTGCAAGTTGGAGCATAGGAGGTTCCACATAAACATGAGGAAAAACTTTTTCACTGTGAGGGTGACAGAGCACGGGAATAGTCTGCCCAAAGAGCTTGTGGCATGTCCTTCACTGGAGACATTCAAAACCCACCTGGATGCATTCCTGAGTGATGTGCTGTAGGTGGTCCTGCTCTAGCACAGGAGTTGGATTAAATGATCTTCTGAGGTCCCTTCCAACCCCTAACACTCCGATTCTGTGAAAAGACTCAATCCCTTTACAGAAATTCATTTGGGGGGATGTCCAAACCTCATGAAAGTCAATTTGCATTTGCTTTCATTAACCACACTAACAAAACTTACAAAGGAGAGGATTTTGCTAGAACAAAACTGCAGAATCAAGTTCCAGTGGAGCAAACTGTTGAGAAAGACACTGTATTGCCGCTAGAGGAACCATGAGCTGAGCAACAGAAGATAATAATAGGTATAGAAAATTTCTTATCTGTGTTCTCAGGCAGTGAGAAAATGTCAGTGGATGTTATCTGTGAAAACACAAGATTGGGTAAAAAAAAAAAAAAGGTGGAGCACAGCAAAGAGAAGGCAAATAACCAAGGCTGCTCCTTGCTGAGCCTGAGACAGTGGGAGAGGAGTGATGGAATTAGCCAGTTCTGAGACATTATTTGACCAAAAGGAAAGACATCAAGGGAGTCCTTCTAAGGACCAAGAAACTCAGATAGATCAATTGACTTCTGGTTGTAGAGGCCCTTGAGAGTAGTTTCAGTCAGGGGAAATAACCTTCTGTTGTGTTGCTTGGTTAAGTTTGCATTTCAGGTAATAAACTGTGCCCGAAGGAAAAGCCTTAAGGAGGCTTGGGTGTGGTACTGGATTCTTTTCCCTGGCTGGTGAGGGAGCCTGCCAGTTTACAAAAATACACAGGCTTAGCAAATACTGTCTGCTTGTGGGAGATTTCCTTCACCTTGGAATAAAGGCATGATGCTTTCCAGTATTTTAAAGCAGACGTGACACGCTGACATTGAGTGCATATCAAGAAAAATGATCATCTCTCAAAGAGAAGAGGAAAAAGAATGTTTGTGATCCACTGATATGATTTTAAAAAGAAACCAATAAAACAAAACAAACCCCCAAGAAAATAGCAAACAAAACCCCCAAAAATCTTCTTTCTTGTTGAAAAGCAACTATTCTTTACCCTTAAAAAAATATATATATATATATATATATATATATATATATATATATATATATATATATATGTATATAAATAAATAAATTCTTGTCTCAGGTCATAAACTCTTTGGAAAAAAAGGATCATCTTTATTTTGTCTGCATTTTTACCCTGATGAGTACAGCATAGCTTTTCTGCAGGACTGGTACACAAAAATAATAGCATTAAAACTCTGATATTTTAAAAATGGGTATAAATGAAATATATATTTATGTTCAAGCAAAAGACTGTAAATGTATTGAAAGTCCATTTGTAATCTTATAGAAGTTTTGCATTTGTGCAAGTCATACGACTTCTGTAGGCTCCTGAAATGAATTAGCATTGTCCAACTGAGAATAATTTCATGACTCTGCAGACACCTTTAATGTGGCTGCACATTAAATTCACAGCATTTAAAATTTCCACTTCACAATTTGGATGCAACTACCATATCATTTTAAAGAAAATTCTGTTCAAGTGTAGGCCCAGAGGTATTGATTTCCCTGTCTTTTACATCAGGTACTTATTTCGAGAAGAATCCCAAGCTGAGTGAAATAATGGGAAACTATATAACTTAAAAATGTAACTTAAAGAAACCTTAATTAGTCATGCTGATTCCAAGCTTCCAAGGCACAAGATGACCTCTTGGAATCTTTCCTTCAGCTCAAGGACAGGGAACTGCTTGAAAGAGTCCAGTGCAGAACCACAAAGATGATTAGGGGAGCAGGACATCTCCCATATGGGGAGAGACTGAGGGAGCTGGGGCTTTTTAGCTTGGAGAAGAGGAGATTAAGGGGTGGCCTCATTAATTTTTATAAAGACTTAAAGGGTGAGTGCCAAGAGGATGGAGCCAGGCTCTGCTTGGTGATGCCCAATGACAGGTCAAGAGGCAGTGGGTGGAAGTTGAGGCATAGGAAGTTCCATGGAAACAGGAGGAAAAATGTTTTCTCTGTGAGGGTGACAGAACACTGGAACAGGCTGCCCAGGGGGTTGTGGAGTCTCCCTCTGTGGAGGTATTCAAGACCCTGTGTGATCTGGTACAGGTGATCCTGCTCTGGCAGGGAAGTTGGACTAGATGATCTTTTGAGGTCCCTTCCAGCCCCTGAAATTCTGTGATTCTGGAATTCTGTGACCTTTTGAGGAAGTTTTTCTATTGAAAATAACCAGGGGAAAATCAGACAAATGAGAATGGGGGCAAAACTGTAGCCACAAGAAAGACAAAGAAAGGAAAACAAGAATTGAGGGAAATCAAAATGGTTGCATATCTTTCCTTCAGTAAGGGCAAAATCTGTAAAACTCGGTCTACATTCACCTTTTTACCCAAACAGATTGCTAGTCTTTATTCTATCCTGTCTCTCTGATTGGAAGCTGAATTTTATGTCTTACAGTGCTTTGATTGATATATACATACATGCATATATATATATATATATAAAAGAAGCAAAAAAATAAAGTACACTATAGTTTAAATGTGATTTCTTTGCATGAGAAGTGTTGAGGAAAAAGTCACACTGTTTTAACTGGTGAATGGTTTGATGTAATAACTTTTATTCCAAGAGAATGCACAAGCAAACAATCTGTCCAAGTTATAAGCAATGTGATTATTTACAGTCTGAGCCTAATACTGACCTAACACACTTAACCTGGTGAACAGTAAATACTTTGTGAGAGTAAGAAAGTGAAAAAGTGCTGTTTGCAAGCACTGCCACATGATGTACAGCATTTGCTGAGAATGACATTGCAACATCTCCAGATCCCCACAGGATGTGTATTCTTGTTATTTCAAGGTCTCTTCCAAATGTCTTTGATACTAAGATTCACATGAAATTCAATGGATTTCTGTCCGTAGCTTGTCATGTAAAATACTGGTTCAATCAGAGTTTATATTTGGAGAGGTGAAATAAGACCTTCTTATTCCCACAGCTTGAATAAGCACTTTCACTCTGTTTAAGATCATTCCAAAAATAACAGGAAGCAGGCAGGTAATAGGTACTATCTAGCCTAACATTATAATTGCAGCCCCAGGGAAGGAGGGAATAATGGATTCCTCTATATCCATTTTCCTCATGACTGAATCTTTAAGGAAAAGAGACATTTGTAATAATAAATATTTCAGATCCCTAAATAGTAGCCTTTTAAAAGCCAGCTGATTAGATCATTGCTTAAAAATCAATAATTTCTACCAGCACTACAGAGTACATACATAGTTGCTTATTATTTACTGTTTCCTTTCTTAACTTGAGGGATAAATGTCTAATGGCAAATAAAAGTGCAGAGAGTTGTATAACCATAGCTCAGTGGATGAGTGGAGAAAAGTAATCCATGTGCCTCGTAATGGAGATCTCAATTGTCAGAGTGTGCAATTATTAGCTTATGATTACTCTTTATGAGGCTTTCTGCTGGTAGGAGTTAGGAATCCTCTGCAGGGAGGAATAAGTATCAAGGGAAGCTGATCTGTGCTCATTCTGGGGAACATGTACATTCATCCATCCATCCTCTGTGATTATAACCAGGACATTCCCAAATTTTGCAGAGCTCTTTGTTAACACAGTTTGTGCCTTCAGCTGGTGATTTCCTGCTGTTTGCCAATGAACTCGGCTTCACCTTTAATGACTGTGGTGAGCCTCGGCTCCATGTTACCTGTTTGTAGTTCAGCACCCTCTTGTGAACTAAACTTAGCCAAGAAAACCAGCACCCAGGGGAGGTGGTTGGAGGTAGAATGACAATATTGCTGTCAGGATCACAGGAAGAAGCAAGGGTCAGATGCTGGCCTTCAAGTCTCTGTCTGTCTGTGAGGTGGCAGGGGGACAGACTTGGGCAATCTGCAGGCAGCTCTGTAAGACCATTGTCTTAGCAGTGCAGTCATGACTTAGGACAATTCCCTCTCATAAAAGATTCTTTAGCCATATGCAAGAATTGTGTTTTTTCATTATTTGATTCATGGATGTGAGAACTCACATAATAGTCTTTCTCAAAAAGTGTCCCCATTCATTAGTGTAAATGTCTTCTATTGAGCATGGAGTGGGTGGTTATGCAATTTTAGTATGATGATTCCTGGGGGATTTTAATGCCATCAACAATAAATGCTCTGTGCTCACCAAATACATGTCCTGTAGATGATCAGAGAATATGTTTCAGCCCTCACCTTATACTATCTTGCTAAACTTGTCTGGGCTGACAAAACTTGTTTTTGTTCTTTCCTGTGGGCCTCCCACTAAGAAACAAAAATGATATGATTTCAGTATTTCCATCTCTGCTCTCACAACCCACCAGATTCTGGAAAATCAAAATAACTCCCCTCAAAAAAAATCACAAAGTAAAACAGTGATCTTCACAAAAGCAAGGAAATATTTACAAAAAGGTGAATGAAAACTCTGATCTGTGTGCAAATCCAAAAAGTACTCTATCAAGAATGATATGTGTGATTTACTTAAATGGAAATATTGTACATCATTATGCTTCATTCAACAGCCAGTGAACATTATGAAGCTTTTCCTGTAACACCAGTGAGAACTGGAAGACAATACTTTAAGTTCATTTATGACCCACACACAGGTTCCTGCTGGTTTTCTACTTAACTGCCACATTCAATAATAATGAGACTAGCTTTAAACTTGAGGCAGCTATAACCTTCACACAATTTAAACTTAACCTGTACATGGTTTCTCTGCAAGTTTATTGTTCCTTTCTGACAAACTTTCTTTTCTGTCTTGTTCAGGAATACTGATCATTTCAGTAGATTATCAGTCAAGAAGAGACTAATGCTGCCACGTAATCTGTCTTCCTACTATCTGAATCAGTTCTTATTTAAATTGATATATGACTCTACTCAGCTCTGGTGAGACCTCACCTGGAGTACTGCATCCAGTTCTGGAGTCCCTATTACAGGAGGGATATGGACATGCTGGAAGGTGTCCAGAGAAGGGCCACGAGGATGATCAGAGGGCTGGAGCACCTCTCCTATGAGGACAGACTGAAGGTGTTGGGGCTGTTCAGTCTGGAGAAGAGAAGGCTCCAAGGTGACCTCATTGTGGCCTTCCAGTATCTGAAGGGGGCCTACAAGAAAGCTGGGGAGGACTTCTCAGGCTATCAGGTAGTGATAGGACTAGGGGGAATGGAATGAAGCTGGAGGTGGGGAGATTCAGGCTAGATGTGAGGAAGAAGTTCTTCACCATGAGAGTGGCGAAGCCCTGGAATGGGTTATCCAGGGAGGTGGTTGAGGCCCCATCCCTGGAGGTGTTTAAGACCAGGCTGGATGAGGCTCTGGCCAGCCTGATCTAGTGTAGGGTGTCCCTGCCCATGGCAGGGGGCTGGAACTAGACGATCCTTGTGGTCCCTTCCAACCCTGACTGATACTATGATACTACGATACTTTTAGATGTATTGTCTTACCCTGACCTCATGAGTAAATGCTTCAAAGCCAGGTTGAAGCCTGCATCTGATCACTTTGCCTTTCCACAATAGGTCTTTTGGACTGCACTTGCACTTAGAAGTAAATCAGACTGGAAACTGTGCTTTGGCCCAGAATACACATGATGTAGCTTGAATCCAGGTCCAAAAATCCACACCATTCTATCCCAGATTCATTTTGCCTAGATGTCCTATTGGGAAAGGTTCATGTAAGATGTCTCCTTAGAAGCACCCACACATTTTCCAGGCTAGTAGTGCTAGTTGACAAGCGCCAAAGTTATGCTTGGAAGCATGCTGAAACTGTAAAAGTATCAGCAACTGCAGAAGGATGCATGTGTATTACCTCTGACCCTGTTTTATTTGCAAGTGTAAGAAAAGCTCAGTGGCATTTATCTAATCTTGCAGTCATTTTGTTAGGTTTCTCCTGCAGCTTACTTCTCTGTCATTATTGTAACTCCCCGTGAACATACTCTCTTCACTCCTGCCTTCATGTCTTGACTGCTGTGTATCCAAAACTTATCTAATACAACCTACCGCATTCTGGGTGCCTCAGGACTCCAGGACGTTTGCTCTTACAGTTTCATCCTGCATCCCAGTTCTTGTGTATTTTGTTTCCTGGTTATTTTGTTTTTGTTTTTTTTTTTTTTCCCACAATAGGTAGCTATCCTTTAAAGCAGGCTAACAGCTACCAGAGCTTACTGTGCATGCTGAGGAAATGGACTGATAGAAGGTTGGGTTTACTCCAGATGAAAATCATGTGTGAGGAAACGGTCACAGTTTTGGTGCATATGGTAAATGTAATAACATGGCAAAGTAGCATTCTGAGGACTGAAAAGCCTGAGTTTTGGGGGGAAGATTAATGATTCTGAAGGAGACAAACTGGTCACAACTCTGTGCAGCTGTCTTCAGAAGCTGTCTTAAAACTCAACTTTATTTCTGACCTGCAAGGGGGGGGGGGGGGGGGGGTCGTGCAGGGGGAGGGAGGGGAGGTTTAGAGAGAAAAAAAATTGCTATGTAAATTATGTTTAAGTATGAATTTGAATATACTGTGAAATTTTATAGGATTGATTTTTCTCCACAGGTTCAGGTGGACAGAGGGAATATCTTTCTTATTCATGTGAGGGGGCTAGTAAAAAGTATTTGACATTTGTATTTAGTCATCCTAGCATCTTTTGGGTTTTGTCAGTATTTGTCATGGCTTGGGCATCTTTTTTGGCAGCACCTTTCTTTCAAAAAGCGTCATATCCTCTGGTAAATAGTAAAAAACAACCCTTCAAGCTGAAGTGCTTGAACATTGAGAGACAACTGCTGATACGACTCTAGTTTTACCTGGCGGTTTGTTTAGGATGGAGGGAGTTCTTGACTGTTGTTGCCCAGTTATGATTTTGTCGAGGTGGTGGTGAATTTTCTTCTCAGGCAGACATGTGTCACTTCCTTCTTCACTCAATATGTCTGAAGGTAGGGAATAAGATCTCAGGAAAGAAGATGTTCAGAGTACTTGAATGAGGTGCAACTCCAAGCAGAAAAGACCTTCTGTGGATACAGCTGCTATTGGGATCCACAGGTAGGATGTTAATGTTTCACAAATTGTAGGGCTGTATTTTGGGGGAAACAGAAAAGGAGTGGGATTCCCGGCATGTAAGGGTATAGCTAAGGCCTCGGTTTACCTTAAGGGAGGTAATTGATTTCAGTGCTTAAAATGTGTTCCTTTTTGCTAGCTTGTAACTAACTTCTTTAAAGGCAGTCAACTTCAAGGTCCTGTATTGGACCCTTGACACATACAAAGTTAGACATGATTCATATTACTTTAGAGACTACTTCAAACATAAGAGCAGGTGGCATCATGATAGTGTTGGTTGTCACCCTCTGCAAGATGTGTTTTTTTTAAAACCACAGTCTGCCTTTGTGGTTGTTGTTTTAGAAGGAGCCCTTCAGCTGGTGTTATCACATGATGACACAAAGTGTGGGAAATGAGACAGTCAACAGGTGCTATGAGATCTTGAATACTAGAAGCAAAGAAAAAAAAAAAGAAAGAAAGAAAGATTAAAGCTAGGCTGGGGACATACAAAAGCACCAAAAGTTTTGAAAATTACTGTCAAGTTGTAAAGAACTCAAACCAAGAGAATTCTAGGTCCATCTGGCTAGACCAAAGGAAACACTGTGTGAGAAGATTGTATTTATAGCCCAGTCTTCATGCGGTTATAAGGTTTCCCTGCTTTATTACACCAGACTTTCTTTAGGAGTAAGCAGAAAAAAAAACTTTCTTTGCTGCTCTTTATTTGGAAACTTTTGCTTGCAACAGTAAAACCATGCAACACTTTGTTGTTTCAGTTGTTGCTCTCTCGGTGAAAACTTTCAGGATATGGGCTCCAGAGTAACCACAGGGTCTTGGGAAAAACTCCAACAATTGTTGAAAGATTAGGGTAGATACCCCAAGTCAAAGATCCTAAATTTTCTCTTATTGAGCTTGATTTCCTAAGGAAATGAGGATTTGATTGTGCTATCTGGCCAGAGGTCTATCTCTTTCCTTTCTATGTCTTCTGCCCCATACCTTCTGACTTCACCAGCCAGTTTCTAGAAATTTCAAAGTGCAGCAAGTATCTGAGTGATAATGATGATCTTGTTTCTTGGAATTCAATTCATAGGCAGAATACCATCCCACATTAATAATTTGGTAGAGTGAAAGGAAGGAGAATTTAGCGGTTGCAAAAAAGTGTTTGCCACATTGGCCAATTCACCTGCACCAAGCACATAAGTATCACCAGGTCAGGCATGATATCAACATCTTCATGCTGGAGGTGTTGAAGGAATTGCTGTTGAGCATGGGCTATTGTGGGAAAAGTTAAGAGGCAAAGGATTCAGACCTGAAGGAAGCCAGCAATCCCTTTTCTTATGGAACCATTTATTAATTACACACACAAAACCCCTCTGCAGTCAGAAATATTCAGCATGCAGTAGGCCATTCAAAAAGCATATGCATGAAGAAATACCTCAAATGCAGCTTTAAATGCAATTAAATCTGTTTACAGAATAGCTGAGGAATATGTTCTTATGTTTATACATCAGTTCTAAACATTCAAATGCTTTTTTGAATATACAAATACACCATACATTTACAGCACTTGTAATATAAACACCAAGAAATTTTGATTAGCATTTCAGTTTGATTAACATTGTTATTTTTACCCAGACTACTGACAAAAATCAAAGTCCAATTAAAAACAAAACAAAAAACCACTATGCAAGAAGTATTTTACTATACTCTCTCTACATATACATATGTATTTACCAAAGTAAGGCTTTCAAAATTAGTACAAAACCTAAACTGAACATTGGTAATTGGAAGAATATGTTTCAAAGCAAAGACAGATAATGAAAGGTATCTTCTGAAACAAAGGATGAAACAAACTTTCAGTCCAAAACATTGTTTTTTCATTGCTATCATCAGTGGGGCACATGGTCCATCGTGGCTTCTCTGCCAACTCTGTTTTTTTTTTAATGAGTCAGCAGGAGATCAAATTGTGTCAAACAGCAGAAAAGAGATAACACATCTGTCGACCACACTGTTTAATTTGTGCCTCCACAGCTTTATTCTAAAGTGCCAGAAGAGGAGAATCAAAATGACTACTTTCTCAAGTCCAGTCATGTGCCACTCTGTGCAAGCCTTGGTGAGCCAGACAAAAGAGCAAAACTATCTGTAAATGAAATTAGCATTAACAAGGACAGTGAGGAGTCAGCCTGGACACAGCTGCAGGTGAGCCCATGCTCCCAGCTGCTCTACCTGGCATAGACTCTGTGGTGCTCCAGGAGCTGTTCTCTAAGATGTGAATATTCCATCTACAGCATACCCTTGGATTCCACTCCAAGAATGCCAGGAGGGAAAAGTGTGGGAGCAACTACTGGCAAAACTGCATTACAGCTTTGATCTTGCTAATTTTAAATTGAACCTGCTTAAGGTGTCAGACCCTCTATGTAAAACACTGTGTTGTGCTGGTGAAGAAAAACAGCAATGAATTACTCTAAAATGAAATCATACCTTAAAATCAACCAATAATTAATTTCTTTTTAGAATATCTACAGCAATTCTTTTTTAATGCCTTTTCTATATTTTAATTTCTAAAGAAATATTCAGAGAACTCTCATGCTCTTTTACTTTATATATTCACATCTTCCAGGTATGTCTGCAGCTATAAGGAATAATATCGATAGGGCCAATGGCATCCTGGCCTGCATCAGGAATAGTGTGGCCAGCAGGAGCAGGGAGGTCATTCTGCCCCTGTACACTGCACTGGTTAGGCCGCACCTTGAGTCCTGTGTCCAGTTCTGGGCCCCTCAGTTTAGGAAGGATGTTGACTTGCTGGAACGTGTCCAGAGAAGGGCAACGAAGTTGGTGATGGCTTTGGAACACAAGCCCTATGAGGAGAGGCTGAGTGAGCTGGGGTTGCTTAGCCTGGAGAAGAGGAGACTGAGGGGTGACCTTATTGCTCTCTACAACTACCTGAAGGGAGGTTGTAGACAGGCAGAGGTTGATCTCTTCTCCCAGGCAGCCAGTGCCAGAACAAGAGGACATAGTCTCAGGCTGCACCAGGGCAGGTTTAGACTGGATGTTAGGAAGAAGTTCTATACAGAGAGAGTGATTGCCCATTGGAATGGACTACCCGGAGAGGTAGTAGAGTCACCATCATTGGAGGTGTTCAGGAGGAGACTTGATGGGGTGCTTGGTGCCATGGTCTAGTTGTTTGGGTGGGTTGGATTGGTTGATAGGTTGGACGCAATGATCTTGACGGTCTCTTCCAGCCTGGTTTATTGTATTGTATAGATCACATTTATTAGGTACAATTCTGCATTAATACCTAAAGTAATGAAAATTTTCAAAGAGAAACATGTCATGTGCAATACAGAAGAGATTAAAAATGAAAGAAAAAAAAAAAGTCAAATGGAAAATCATCTCTAAAAACAGCATCAAGAGTCTTCCTCAGAGACTCAGTACAGTCAAAATAATAAAAAAAAACATTACCAAATAATTAACAGGTGTTACTGTAAACGGGGTGGAGTGGGTTTAGGCTTATATCCTGAAGGAAGTAGCATAGTGCCACACTAAATCATGCATTACATGAAAATGTAATCCTACCCACCTAACTGCTGTTGAATTTCTAAGAACTGCCATTGCACAGGTGGTTAATGAGGCAGCAGGCTAAGAAGGAAGCCTAGAGCACAACTGCATCCTTCTACTTAAGGGTTTTAGCATTACTCCAGCAGACAGCTAAGATCATGCTGGCGATGTTATAGGCAGCAATGTCAATTAATGATGTTGCTGCTACGCTCTGCATGAGAATTCGGATACAAAGTTAAGTGAGGTCAAACACGAGTGGGCTTCAGTGGGCATTGGATTAGGTACAGGTTGCATGAGGTGGAGAAGCTGCACTCAAGGCCCAGGAAGGGAAGAAGACCACACTACCAAACCTATAGCAATCATCAAGAGAGTGCTTCTTGGGTACCTACACATAGGTTTCTCTTTCAGAACACTGCAAGCCAAAGATGAGCTCAGGTCTCTCTGTTTTGACTATTCAAAGCTTGTAACAGCTGAGCTGAAAGGTATATAGAACATAGAGTTGCACAATTAGCTTGTCTGACAGATTGAACTGTATGTGCTCATAGTATAGACTGCTGTAGGAGCCTAAGTTTAAAGTAGTATCTTGAATTACTGAAAATAAATAATAATAATGGAAACACCAGAAGGTATTCTTTGAGAAAAATACTTGCTTGACATATGAAAACTATGACCACTGTATGAGTCACTGCTAGTAACTTGTGATGATTCATTGCTCTTTTTAAAAGCTCTAATAACAATCTCTAGTTGTTGCCAAACACTTTTCTTTTTCTTTTCTTATGTTCTTTTCCCAAACAAATGGCATGGACAGTTTTTCATATCAAAAGTCTACAATTTAGTTTTTCTTCTTTTTAAGTCTTGATACAGCTGTATTTATGGGCTGTACAAGGATAAGTTTGCTTACATTTTTTTCTTCTTCTATGCTGGAAGGCAGCTTCCAGTGCACAACATCAAGTTCTTCATTACTTCATCTCAAACTGTACATTATTTGTGATTATGGTGGAGGTGATCATTTCCCAGGAGCTGGACCAAGGGAACAGAGCTCATGCTAGTACACCGCTAACACAACACCAGATTACAACTCTTGGTTACTAAGACTACCTTAACTTATGCAGGAATGTTTGGTCACTTGCTTAAACCAGTATCATTGCTCAGATGAAAGTAGACCAGTGGACATTCTGTCAGGTATGAGAACGTTCCTCCCAGTCAAGCATGAATCCCTTTACAAATGACATAATATAAGCTTAACAAAAAAAAAAAAAAAAAAGAAAGAAAATTAGTTTTTCCATATCAAAAAGAGACAGCTGTGGGTTGTTTGAGTCTAGCAAAATCAAATTAATTTTCCATATTCAGCAGTGCCCGGTTGGACAAAATTTAGCAGTGAAAGACTCAGGTCTATAATTACTCTTTAACATCTTTATTGATGATCTGGATGAGGGCATTGAGTCCATCATCAGTAAATTTGCAGATGACACCAAGCTGGGGGCAGGAGTTGATCTGCTGGAGGGCAGAGAGGCTTTGCAGAGGGACCTCGACAGGCTGGACAGATGGGCAGAATCCAACGGCATGAGATTTAACACATCCAAGTGCCGGGTTCTGCACATTGGCCAAAGCAACCCCAGGCAGTGCTACAGGCTGGAGTCAGAGTGGCTGGAGAGCAGCCAGGCAGAGAGGGACCTGGGGGTACTGGTTGATGGTAGGCTGAACATGAGCCTGCAGTGTGCCCAGGCAGCCAGGAGGGCCAATGGCATCCTGGCCTGGATCAGGAACAGTGTGGCCAGCAGAAGCAGGGAGGTCATTCTGCCCCTGTACTCAGCATTGGTTAGGCCACACCTTGAGTCCTGTGTCCAGTTCTGGGCCCCTCAGTTTAGGAAGGATGTTGTCTTGCTGAAGCGTGTCTAGAGAAGGGCAACAAGGTTGGTGATGGCTTTGGAACACAAGCCCTATGAGGAGAGGCTAGGGAGCTGGGGTTGCTTAGCCTGGAGAAGAGGAGACTGAGGGGTGACCTTATTGCTCTCTACAACTGCCTGAAGGGAGGTTATGGACAGGTGGAGGTTGATCTCTTCTCCCAGGCAGCCAGTACTGGAACAAGAGGACACAGTCTCAAGCTGCACCAGGGGAGGTTTAGGCTGGATGTTAGGAAGAAGTTCTATACAGAGAGAGTGATTGCCCATTGGAATGGTCTGCCCGTGGAGGTGGTGGAGTCACCATCATTGGGGATGTTCAGGAGGAGACTTGATGGGGTGCTTGGTGCCATGGTTTAGTTGTTTGGGTGGGTTGGATTAGTTGATGGGTTGGATGCAATGATGTCGAATGTCTCTTCCAACCTGGTTTATTTTATTGTATTGTATTGTACTTATCCTCCTGACAGTTCACCTAGTCTTTTGTCCTAAACCTTCTTGTACCAGACTTGATCCGACTTTAGGCATGGTGAAAAAATGTCACAACAACTTCAAAGTGTCCAGACAAATTTTGCAGGCAACACTTTTGAAAATTAACATTATATAGTTTTGAAATAGCTTTGAATGGTTTTAGAAAGCCATTAAAGATTAATCTGTTTTGCAGATAAATTATTTGAATAAGGTAAATTACAGCTTTCTAGTTTAGACCGCAGGAAGAATTTCTTCAGTCTGTTCATTCTGCATCTTTTTACACATAGGTATTAGGAAAATTTTGGAAGGGAAACATCGATAGTCAGATAACTGTTCTAGTAATACTGCAACAACATGGGAAAAAATGATGGTCTTGGGCTGATTGTTGCTTCTATCATTGCCAAATATGTGAACACTCCTAGTCCATTTCAGTGCAACACTGAGGAGGGTAACTGCTAACTAAACCACTCTGAGCCTGGTTTGAGCTAATCTGTTTGGCTTTGTAAAGGAATGCTTTCATATTTAGTTATGAAGTCTCAGCTGGAAGTTGCAGTGAAGAGTATGTTTCTCTGAAGTTTTTTGTTAGAAAAATACTGCAGAAATACCATCAGATCTAGGAATGCAAGAATGGAATGTAAAAATAGTCATGCTGGATCAGACCTAAGAATGATCTAGCTCAGTATTCAACATCTGCATTGGCCACTAGCAAAAAATAATGCAATACAATAATACTATACAATACACCAGGTTGGAAGAGACCGTCAAGATCATTGCGTCCAACCCATCAACCAATCCAACCCACCCAACATCTAAACCATGCAGCCAAGCACCCCATCAAGTCTCCTCCTGAACACCTCCAATGAAGGTGACTCCACCACCCCCACAGGTAGCCGATTCCAATGGGCAACCACTCTCTCTGTATAGAACTTCTTCCTAACATCCAGCCTAAACCTCCCCTGGCACAGCCTGAGACTGTGTCCTCTTGTTCTGGTACTGGCTGCCTGAGAGAAGAGATCAACCTCTGCCTGGCTACAACCTCCCTTCAGGCAGTTGTAGAGAGCAATAAGGTCACCCCTCAGTCTCCTCTTCTCCAGGCTAAGCAACCCCAGCTCCCTCAGCCTTTCCTCATAGGGCTTGTGTTGCTAAGGGGATTAAATGAGGAATAAGGTCAGGTAGAGAGTGATGCTGGTATGTATCACCAGTCAAAAATCAGCAGTTGAGGGGTATATCAGTCTGAAAACTCCTGGTGGACCCATCCCATGCTTATCTGAATGATTTCTTTAATTAATCTATACTTTGGGCTTCCTCTTATCCCATGACACTGGTTTTGCCACATCATGTTTTGGGCATCTCTTGGAAAAAAACATTCTCATTCTATTAACCCTGCTGTCTGGCAGTGGCTCAAGCCCTTCTGTTGTAAGAAACAGAAGGAGAAGACACAAATAGCTTTTACTAAATATAAGACCAAATTATGGTGTCATATTTAATGTATTAAGCCATATTTTTACTTAAAATCAATGTAATTGGGCAAGTCTCTAGTGAATTTTGCATTTGTTTGTAATGCATGTAGACCTGGCAGTTTCTGCTATTTCAGTTACAGTGCGGAGATGAATGCTTTTCTGATTCCTATGGGGACATCTGTTCATTAGC
The DNA here is from genome assembly GCA_033816785.1 of Picus viridis. Classification (NCBI taxonomy): domain Eukaryota; kingdom Metazoa; phylum Chordata; class Aves; order Piciformes; family Picidae; genus Picus; species Picus viridis. The sequence goes on along the minus strand of CM066578.1, from coordinate 38,364,557 downwards.
ACACAGGGTGGCCAATATTGCTTTAGGTAAAGATCAGCTAGTTCCTCTGTTCAACACACTTGGGAAGAATAGCATTGCTTATAAAATGTAACAAATGTTTCCTGGACGGTAGCCAATATATTTTTGATCCTTTCTTGATCTTCGTTTTCACTAATCCTTTTCTTTTTGTATTCTTGCCTTTTGTTGACATGCCAAAATTCTGTCAGTCTTGTTTCCTCTTTCAAAAAAACGTATTTTTGTTAAGTTGAATTAAACATTCTACCCTGTTGCCAAGAGCAAATTAAGTTCCCCATGCACTGAAATCAAATTTCGTAAAGTGTCCGGGCAATTAGCTCTAATATGTGGTTGCTGTAACTCTTAATTTTCCCCTTTCAAGGGTTTTCTTTTTTCCTCTGTCTTTGTTTCTGAACAGAAGATGTGAGATTCCATCTCTTCCCTCTGGTTGTAGCCTTTTAGTTCCCCAGCATCCAGCAGCTATCCACTGACACTTAGCCAAACCTCACTTTTAATCTATTACCCAAAGGTATTTGAAGTAACAAATTGTTCATTCTTCAACCAGAAAGCTGAGCTGGTGGACCTGCCTGCTGGAACTGAAACAAAACCTGAAGAACAGAATTCTGAAGAACACTTGCAAGCAAAGCGTTTAAGCACATCACATGCTTATGATTTCCCATGACTTAAAACTGGCACAGCTCAGCCATCAACCTCAACAAAAGAAGTCTTTTACATCAGATGCTGTCTTCCATGCATTTGTTATCAGGGGTTTGGTTCCAGCAGGTTCAAGGAGGACAAAATATAAGCACATAATTATTCCATGTAGATGGGAAAGGAAAGGCCTTGTCTTGTAACAGAGAGAGTTGTTAGCCATTGGAATGGGCTGCCCAGGGAGGTGGTGGAGTCACCATCCCTGGAGGTGTTCAAGAGGGGATTGGACATGGCACTTGGTGCCATGGTCTAGTAGTCACAAGGTCTTAGGTGACAGGTTGCACTTGATGATCTTTGAGGTCTTTTACAACCTTGTAGATTCTATGATTCTATTCTATGATAAAGACCACAACAAAATCCTTCCTGCTGTTGTATGGCAGAGTAGCCTAGCTCTAGCACAGCCTTCTGGCAACACTTGGACATTCTCGCATCCACATCAACCTATTGTAGGCTTTTCTCTCTGGGCTGCCTTCTGCGAAGAGGTTTTTCCTGTCCCCCTCACCAAACCCTCTGTATTGATGCACAGGCAGGATGCATAAGATAAGGAATAAGACTTCTCTCTCCTAGCCATACCAAGTGCTCTGTGGTGAAGGATGTAATTTGAGCCAAGGAAGCAGTTGTTTCAGTTCCAATAAGAAGTCATCTTATATTAAAAAAAAAAAAAAAATATCCTGGATGGTTTCCCAGTGTCAACTAGATTAGGATCAGCTAATTTGTTCATAAAGAATTTGACAGTTTGAACATTACTCAGTCAGCCACTGAGTCCCTCTCTTTCCTTTACATCCCCATTTATTTTGGCAGACTTAAATACTGCACATGATAAAGCTGTGTTATAGTGACAACCATCTTACCATTTTAAACATAGCTCTGGAAGTCACAGAAGAGCTGCTCAGACTCCGAAGGATATTGATATATATCTGCAAATTAACCAGCCACACTGCAAACACTTTAATGAAGCAACAACTGATTTTAACACATGAAACCTGCAATGACATGAAACACTCCTTTGTTTAAATAAATTACTTCTATCCACAGATGCATGGAAATTTTTTTTCCTCCCTTCATTACTTTTCCCACTGCTGACTGTCAAACTCTGTCAACTCCTTTAAGCCCAAGATGAGAGCGAGTTCTGCTATTCCTTTTCTCCCCTTTTTTATTCCTACTTACTTCTGCAACACTCTTTATTCTACCTCTTCCCTAATTAAATTTCCTGTCAACCCTGTAAGCTGAGAGTCAGGTACCTAGCCCTCACTGATGTTCATAGGGGACTAGACACTGTGCCATTCAGTGTTTCCAAAATTCCCATACAAATAGTGATATGTTAATAACTTGGTCGCTGTTTCAAGTTAATTTGGCCACAACTGATAGCTAGTCTTTGGCCTGGCTTGTATGATACCCATCTATTGCAGCCAATTTCCCTGCTTGAAATAATCTGCTTGTGCCCAAGGACAAGGACCTTAGCATGTATCTCCAGAGAACAGACTGAAGGATCCTGGGGATGATGTGGTGAGAGGTGGGAGATGAAGCATCTTTTCCTTCAGCTGTCCCATGGAATGGGTCAGAAATGGCTTGGAGCAAGGTCATAAGGCAGCCCACTTCTGAACCTCCTCTCACCTTTACTGTAGGCATCCTGGAGGATTTAGCAGACCAAACCCCAGCAGAGATTCGTATCACGTGATCTCACCATAGCAGCCAAATGCAACTTACTCCCAATCTCATGCTGTGCACTAACGGCGTTATCAACCTTTCTTTGTTGTAATCCATACCAGAACTGCAGTGCCTATACTCATAGCACCTCTAAGAGAAGGCTGGGATGTTTGAAGACAAGTCTGATATCTTGTAAATTCCCATGAAGCCAGAAGTATCACAGTAACATTCTGCTCCCCAGTTTCATCCTCCTCCCCTATTTCATGATGCACCTCCTACTTCTTTCTTTTCATCTTTTCATTTTCCATCTGTCGGACCTGATTCATACTCTATGCTATCTCACATGCTTCAGCTTCTTAATCCTCCTTGATCTTCACCCCTGATAAGACTGACTTCTTTATTATTAATGTTATCAAAAGGATGAATTAAAATTAATACAAGACTTGTAATTCAGCTTCATTGTTGAAGTGGAAAGCCAAGCCAGTCAAAACAGCAAATGAAACATGCTCACAGGAATATCACAGCAGCAGCTTTTAAAAGAAAACACAGCCTCTTTTAAAAAGCCTAGGCTTCTAAACAGAAGAAAGGTTCATAGTCATACAAGGGACAATAAGTATTCACAGAAGGTATTTGTGAAGCACATAAGACACTTTTCAAACACTTCAGGTCAGTTACATCACCAGCACAACCCATCTCCTGATACAGCTATGGTATTCCTATGTCGAATCTACAATATAATCTTCTATAGAAAAATAATAACAGGTTTTAAATATTGCAGTCTTAACACTATGTTCCTACTAACATCAGCCAGTATTTTTTCTATAATTTCCTTATATTATAGAGAAAAAAGCTAAAACCTGAACTGTTATATCCAATATTTATTAGTTTGTTCATATGCCATATAACATACAGCTATAATTTTCATCTTTAAGTGAGATGAAGAGGTCACTTTCAGATTACAATCTTTCTCATTCACTTTTATCCTCATTGCTTTCAAACCTTTATTTTGCAAATGAAGAAGTACTTAAACTCGTATTTCCTGGCCTTCAGGTTAGGATATCTACTACTACATCAAGCACTTGTGAAAGGCATATTATTTTATAAGTGTTATTTCCAAGCATGATCAACTGTGGAAAAATCAGAAAACCTCAAACAGAAAGCAGACTTAAGTTATCATAAAAGGAAGGGGGAAAGTAGCTGTGAATGTATCAGTAAGAAAACATTATATAGCTCCATTGCATAGTACAGGCATGGCTTCACACACACACAAACAAGAAAGATAAAGTGCAGTCAGCCACTTGCCATTAAGTATATATTGACAAGGTCAGATCAGTACCAGACAGAGCACAGAAAAAGCAGGTTAAAGAATATATTTAGATAAGTGAGTTATATTCTAACCAGCAAAGCTAAATGAAAATGACCCTAGACAACATTAACAAAACTTGGAAGTAGCCAAACTAGCTGATTTGGTACTAAATCATAGAGCCATAGAATGGTCTGGGTTGGAAGGAACTTCCAAAGGTCATCTAGTCCAACTCCCTCTGCAGTCAGCAGGGGCATCCTCAAATAGATCGGGTAGTCCGGCACCCTGTCGAGCCTCATCTTGATTATCTCCAGGGACAGGGCCCAGTCAGCTCCCTGGGTAACCCATCCCAGTGTTCCACCACCCTCATAGTAAAGAACTTGTTCCTAACATCCAATCTAAATCTGCTCTTCTCTAGTTTGAAGCCATTGCCCCTAATCCTATCACCACAGGCCTTTGTAAACAGTATCTCTCTCCATCCTTCTTGTAGGCCCCCTTCAGGTACTGGAAGGCCGCTATTAGGTCTCCCCGGAGCCTCCACTTCTCCAGGCTGGACAACCCCAGATCCCTCAGCCTGTCCTCATAGAAGAGGTGTTCCAATCCCCTGATCACTTTTGTGACCCTCCTCTGGACCCACTCCATCATGTCCATGTCTTTCTTATATTGAGGGCTCCAGACCTAGACAAAGTACTGCAGGTGAGGTTTCACCAGAGTGGAGTAAAGTGGCAGAATCACCTCTCTGGATATGCTGGCAACAGATCTTTTGATTCAGCCCAGGATGTGATTTGCCTTCTGGCCTGCAAGTGCACACTGTCTACTCATGTCAAGCTTTTTGTCCATCAGCACCCCCAAGTCCTTTTCCACGGGGTTGCTTTCTCATTCCCTCATCCCCCAGTCTGTACTGATAGCGAGCACTGCTTCAGCCAGAACTTTCCCAAATATTAGTTATTTTCTGTGGGAATCTGGTGAGGACAAAGGAGGCTCCAGAAGGACATAAGCCTTTTAAAAGAGGGAAGGGAAGATGTGAAGATGCCGAGCATCATAAACTAATCAGTCTATAAAAATCCTGGAATGAATTACTGAGCAAGCTATGTCAAGTGCTCTAAAGATAATAAAGTGATAAAAACAGGCAACAAAGGTGTGTCAAGAACAGCTTGCTTGTAAGAGATGTAGCACAGAAGGAAGAAGTAGAATATAGGCTCTATTTCAACAGCAGTAAAGCGTTATTGTTCACATGGCATTCTCAGAGGGAAGCAGAATCTTGATATAGTCACCCTAAGATAGATAAAGTTGCCTGAATACACTGGTTTCAAATCTACTTATTACTGATATCCACCAAACAAAGTAAGTATCTTGAGTGGATATGTTTCTCTGTGGGTCTTCTGAACCCAGTTATGTTTAATATGTCCATAATGACTTGCATGGTACAGTAGAAATCATACTTGGAACTCTTGTGGGCAGCCACAAATACTTTGGTGAAAGGGATCACAGTTCACACTAATCTTTTTAAATGGGAAGAATTGTCAAGATGTACTGAGCTGAAAATCAGAGAATAAATCTTCATAATGCTGCAGAACACCACAAACACAAAAGAAGGAATAATCTAGGCAATGTGGCAGACCAACAGCTGGAGTGCCTCACAAACTGGATGAGAGTCAACAATATCACATGGCTAGTGAAAAAAAAGCAAATATTGTTCTATGCTGCACTGGGGAGATTTCTGATGGTGCCCTCCCCATCTGTGCTGATACTAGAGGGCCCCAGATGCACCCTCGTCACATCCATACTACATACTAGATGCATTCTGCTTCTCAACTCTCTTGCCAATCCTAGAAGCCATCCAGGTTCTCCCATAAAACAAAAGGTTGAAGGATATTGCTTGTACTGAGGAGTTTTGAAGAGACATGTTGTATTGTGAAGTTGATAAATGGATCTGCCCCAAAGATCACTTCAGTGAATACAAGCAATAATGGTATGCAGGTAGAAGATAAAGTCTTTTGGACAGATTCTGGAAGTCTTTATTCATTTCCCTAGCTAAGTATTTCAAGAACAGGTTGGACAATAAGTTGACAATTGCACTTGTTTCTACTTCAGTGGCAATAGCCTTTGGGGGTTGGCTGAACCCTTCCTTCATTAACTTACATTCAAGTAATTTAAGAAGAGCAGTCCAGATACCCAGTGAGGGAACACTGGCTCTAGCTCTGCTTGGAAAAGTAAGTTTGCCTGATTTATAAGAGAATGTGGATCTGGCCTCAACTATTCAAATGTTACTATGTCAGTCTGTATTATGTGCATGACCTGGTGCTATTTTCTTTTGGAATATTTCTTAATATTAGAGCAGTCTCTTAAAAAAAAAAAGAAAGAAAAGTATATACACATTTCTGGTTTCTATGGCATCTTTTAATAATAATTGCAAAAACTGTTAATCAGTAGAGTTGGGTTTGTTTTTACCAAACATTGGTACATATGACACACTTAGGCATTTATGTCATCACAGGCTAACTGAAGCCAAGCTTAGGGACAGGAATTCCTTTAGTCACTGAATCACACCTATACTTTCTGCTGACTTCAGAGTCAAATCACCTTTACTTCTTCATCTCTTTATTTTACAGTCACAGACTGCCCAGATAAAATAGTACAGTTATTCACAGGCACCAAGGCACAAGAAGGTATGATCAAATATGCTAGCTATATGGCAAGAACAAAGGTTTTGTAAAGACTCAAAAGCCTGTTCAGGCAAAACAACACCTCTACATCTTAGCTGAGTACGAGAGTTTTCCAAACAGCAAGATACTGGCTTTAGGTACAAGGGCAGATCAGATGAATGTTAAAAATTAGTCTCATGCTATTTGGACCAAAGACTGAACAAACAAACGAAATAAGGGAACTTAGATTAACTTCCAGATTAGGTGGCTCAGTGTTGCAGGGACTCTGCCTCTGTGGAGATCACTTCAGGAAATGTCATTTATTTTTCACAGCAACCACAGTCTGTAGGTGCAAGAACAGGATAAAAGAGAGGAAAAATAAAGCAATATTTACAGTTGATCTTTTTTTCGTTTAGCTGTCACACATAGAAGTGATTCATTTTTACCAATAGGGAAAGTAAGGGCATCCTTTTCATGAGTCAGATCCTTTTTTTTTCTTGTTGTGGTGGGTTGAAATTACCCCAAAAAATAAAATTGCCAGACCAGCTCAGATGGAAGCAAGTGAAGCTGCATTTACAAGTAAAACTACAGTCTAGAAATATGAAATGCAATGAATGTGTACAAAATATGCAATATTTACATGCATTTACAATTTATAAACGACACAAGAACCTCCCTGGACAAAACCAGGGGCCTACCAATAGCTTCCACCTCTTGACTCCCTTCCCCCCATACAAGGGACAAAAGAGGAGAAAAGCAGAGAGTAGCTTGTTAGTACTTAGCCGAAAACAAAAAGTTAGTGTATACAACTAACTTTATGTTAGTTATCAGACCAATGGGATTATTTAGACCTTATAATTATTTTCCCTTTCACATCCAATGGTAATTTACTTACATTCTAACACTTTCTACTCAATCTGTGAAAGATTTCCTAGGCATCAGCCTAAAACTACCACACTTGTGGATTTCTGTTTTTAATGTTTTGTTTCTTGATTTTGCTTTTAATTCCCTGTGACAGAGACAAGCTTCTTGGTAAAAAGGTGACCATCAAATGTGCTTTCTTCTCATCCTATCTTTCATAGCATCTTTTAACTAAATTACAATTTGCAACTTCTTGTTGCTAATAGCAATCTGAAGTGAGCAGTTCAGGTCAGTCACAGTATCACAGTGTCACAGTATCACAGTATCACAGTATCGCTAAGGTTGGAAGAAACCTCGAAGATCATCGAATCCAACCTGTCACCACAGACCCCATGACTAGACCATGGCACCAAGTGCCACGTCCAATCCCCTCTTGAACACCTCCAGGGACAGTGACTCCACCACCTCACCGGGCAGCACATTCCAATGGCGAATCACTCTCTCGGTGAAGAACTTTCTCCTCACCTCGAGCCTAAACTTCCCCTGTTGCAGCTTGAGACTGTGTCCCCTTGTTCTGGTGCTGGTTGCTAGAGAGAAGAGGCCAACCCCTTCCTGGCTACAACCACCCTTCAGGTAGTTATAGAGAGCAATAAGGTCTCCCCTGAGCCTCCGCTTCTCCAGGCTAAACAACCCCAGCTCCCTCAGCCTCTCCTCATAGGGCTTGTGCTCAAGGCCTCCCACCAGCCTTGTTACCCTTCTCTGGACACATTCAAGTGTCTCGATGTCCTCCCTAAACTGAGGGGCCCAGAACTGGACACAGTACTCAAGGTGTGGCCTAACCAAAGCAGAGTACAGGGGCACAATGACCTCCCTGCTCCTGCTGGCCACACTATTCCTAATGCAGGCCAGGATGCGGTTGGCCTTCTTGGCCACCTGGGCACACTGCTGGCTCATGTTCAGGCGGGTGTCGATCAGCACCCCCAGGTCCCTCTCTGTTTGGCAGCTCTCCAGCCACTCCGACCCCAGCCTGTAGCTCTGCATGGGGTTGTTGTGGCCAAAGTGCAGCACCCGGCACTTGGACTTGTTGAATGCCATCCCATTGGACTCTGCCCATCTGTCCAGTCGGTCGAGGTCCCTCTGCAGGGCCCTTCTACCCTCTAACTGACCAACATCTGCTCCCAACTTGGTGTCATCTGCAAATTTGCTGATGACTGTCTCAATGCCCTCATCCAGATCGTCAATGAAGACATTGAAGAGGATGGGGCCCAGCACTGATCCCTGGGGGACGCCACTGGTGACTGGCCTCCAGCTGGAGGTGGCACCATTGACTACCACTCTCTGGGCCCGGCCCTCCAGCCAGTTCCTAATCCAGCGCAGAGCGTTGCTGTCCAAGCCACGAGCTGACAGCTTAGCCAGCAGTTTGCTGTAGGGGACGGTGTCAAAGGTCTTAAATTCAAGTGTCTAAAGATATGTAAGCTAACAAATATACATCTTTTTAATCTGTAGTCAAGATATACAAAACCTCATCAAAGCAGGCCATATTTCATAGAAGAGGGATGAGTAGGTTGAGGACATACCTTTAGTCCTTTACAGTTTGAAGATCTTGATCAGCTTTAGTAAAGATCAACCAACGTTACACATGCAAACTTAAACTTCACAGTTTAGTCCTAACGTAACTCAACTGGGCCTCCCAAATCACACCAGAAATTAATCAGCCATACAGGCGTAAGGTTGAAAGGGCTCAAAAGTATTCACTGACTTTGCATGACTCTGTTTACGGTTGTCTGGCTTTAAACACTTACCAGCAGGTGTCTAAATTAGGATATCTAAAAAAAGAAGAACCCAAAATCTGGGGGACTTTTTAGAAAAGATTTCCCCAAGTGACCTGCTCAAGGATACTGAATGAGCAAGTGCTCAATTCAGAAAAGGGAACCAAGGGCCCCATCCAAAATTGACTGAAGGATACACAGTCAGCCTGTATGACTCTCACATCTCTGGAAGTGGCAATAACAACATTCTCCAGACTGTGTAGTAGTATAATGCATATATTACAAGGTTCTGAGGCAGAGAGCTGGTCATTTCCATATTGAAACTATGCATTGCTTTTCTATGCACCTGGCTAGGAGAAAGGAAAAAGAAGTGAAGGTTAGTTTTAATCCAGTTCATTCATGATCTATGCTACAATTCTGAAATCAATTAAAAAACAATCTTTAATCTTTCACAGCTAGTCATGGAGTGCCCAGTGAACCTACTGTAGTAATTTTGACTAGTATTCAGGAAGTGTACCTAGCTTTTTCAGTTTTCTTGGACTTTCTGGAGCTATAAACAAATATGGAAAATCCATGTCACTCGGGTACCAGCCATTCAAGTGTTCTGATGCCAGAGTTCTACCCTAGTTTTCATCTCCCTCAAAGACTTACTGCATAAGATTTAAAACCCCGAAGCATCTTGATCTTTTTAAAATATTTGTGGTTCTGTTAAAACCCTTAGTTCCACTTCATTGGCTAACAGGGCTTACAAACTCCAGTTGTCTAGTCTTCCTCAAGATTTCATCAAAGTTTAATTATCATGGCTTGTATAGCATCCCTTGTCTCAATTAAAGAAAAGCTGCATTCATTCATTTATTTATTTATTTCAAAATTACCACCAAGGGAATCGGAATATGAAAATAAAATATTTTAACAATGCAGAGAGAAAGAAAATTTTGAGAAATTAGATTAACCACCTGACAGTGACACATGTGACAAAGTGGGTGTGGAGAACATCTTGCTCAAGGAAACCAGGGAAATGTGAAAGTTTGGAAGACACTGAAAACAGATTGTTGAGCTCCCGTCGTTCCCCATCCATCTTGTTGGGGAAAACAGGACAATGTTTGTCTCCCTTTTAGCAAAGGAAATCAGGGCACATGAACAGTTTTTCTGTCTCTTTTTACAAAGAAGAAGAAAATGCCAAGATCTTGGTTATTTCACACATTTAAACAAGGACAATATTTGGCCTGGCATTTATCATTGCAAGAGAGATTTTTTTTTCCCTTTCTTTCATGAAATCTTTACTCAAGCAAGGCAATACCTGACTTACAACACTGGGTGAAACCCAGTAGCTATGCATAGGATAGGTAGAAGAGCACTAGCATCCTTATTCCTGAGTGGGGACATGAGCTACAGAGCAATCAAAGGTTAGGTACAAAAAGGACACAGCCGAGCATCTGCACACTTAAGTCTCACTCACTGTCTACATTAGCAAGTAGAGCAGCTCAACAGGCAAGGATTTACTGCATGATATGGTTGAAGTTGAGAACTCCATCTGCGTGCTGAGTGTTTCAGAAGTTTTCAATTGCTAGTAGCTGTAGTTTGGCACTGAGTACTGAACACTGGTTAGCACAAGAGTGCACTGTGTGCTGCCGCTATGCACTCCCAGCTTACTTCCACCTGGAAGAACATCCAACCTGTGCACTCCTCAGCCGCTCTGCAACAAAGACTGGTGCAGAGCAAGTGGGGCAGGATGACTGAGGAATTCACTTCACAGGTGCAATCATAATCTACAGTGAAGACAGTGACTGTCCCCTCACCTAGGACCTGGACATGTGGGTCAGCAGCAGGTGAGCCTGCCAGCCAGGCCCCATCCCCAGTGGGAGGTAGGTGGAGAAGTGCCAAGGCTTTTTGGCCAGGCAAGATCAGGCATGAGCCAGGCACTGAGCTGTTCAGTCATGTCCACACTGAAGCATTTCTTACACAGGCAGAGAAAAACAAAAGCTTAGGGGCCTGATGATTTTCAGGCCATGATCAGCAGTAATTTCAGGACATGTTTTTTAAAGTATTATTTTGCTTCCTAAGTGACATTGTAGGGACCTGTATAGGACTTTAAGTAATTTGCCTGAAGCCACCACAGACATTTGTGGCAGAACAGGGAAATACACCTTCATCCCCAGAGGCTCTGGCTAACACCGTAACCACACTAGTGTCCTTCCTCTTTTCTTCTTCCTCTCTGCTGGTCAGAATTAGCTTCAATTCACATAACAGGAACATATTTTGATCACACAAAGACAGAGCCTTGAGTGGCATTGCAACAGGGCAGCTCTTCCTGAAAGGGAGATGCTTCGATCACAAAGGAAAAGTCCATGAGGCAACTAACAAGCTGCACAGAAATGAGGGAATGTTTGTGGAGATACAAGAGGAGAGGAGGTGATGAGGTAAAAGTAAAAGTTAAGAAAGATATGCATTCATTCAAAAGAAAATAAGTTCATAACTATGATCCTATTTCACTTCATGTCAAAATTTTCACTGACATGTCTGACAAAGCACATTCGTGACTAAAGTGGACCACTGTTGTGCAACTCAGAAGTGTCACTGAAAGACTCTGAAATACCAATCTTTTGTTTCATCCCAAGTAAGCATGAAAATTTAAATATCAGATGATTTTTTTCTCAAGTTGAAATGTGCTGTAAATGTTTATATTGATTAAGTCATAACATTTATTTTAGGCACTGAGGTTTTTGATAAAGCTATGGTAGGCAAAGCTACAATGGTAAGTGTGGAACACCCTGCATATTTAGTACATTGATATATAGGATATGAAAAGTGAAATGATAGATCATTTTGATAATGTCTTTAAAATAGATCATAAACACCAGGGCATTCACATTTATTTATTTTTTTAATTGAACAGGCCCTTAAGACTTCCACTCACCTTTCCATTCATTACATTTTACAGGCTGTACTTGCATGAACAGGAACTGTAATCTCGAAAGATAAAGCTTGAATTTTCAAAACTGAGGCAAGTTGCCGAGCTCAAAATCTTGCGCCTCCTGATGGAGGAGCCTTGCCAACTAGTTTTAATGAAATTGTGATGGCACCTATTACCTTCCACAAGCTTTGGAGCAGGTCTTTGGTGAAAAATCTTTAACTGCATCTTTCATCATGTTAAAAATCTAAAGATATGGAAAGTAATCAAAAATAACTAATAGATTTTTTTTTCTCTTCAAGAACTGTTCTAACTTTCGTTTCATTCGCTTTAGTCAAACACTTCATTTGTAAAACTTTATTTATTTGGAGCAAAAAGCAGGAGGAAACAGAAATAATTATAAATAAATTAAAGCTAATGGAGTATTTATCTCTTTATATATAATAAGTTCTTCAACAATTCACATTTTCCATTTACAGTGCCAGAGGAATATGCCAGATGTTTTCATTGAACATGCAGAAGTAGAAAGGTATATGTGAATTATACAATAATACAATACAATACACCAGGTTGGAAGAGACCTTCAAGATCATCGCGTCCAACCCATCAACCAATCCAACCCACCCAACAACTAAACCATGCAGCCAAGCACCCCATCAAGTCTCCTCCTGAACACCTCCAATGAAGGTGACTCCACCACCTCCACGGGTAGCCAATTCCAATGGGCAACCACTCTCTCTGTATAGAACTTCTTCCTAACATCCAGCCTAAACCTCCCCTGGCGCAGCCTGAGACTGTGTCCTCTTGTTCTGGTACTGGCTGCCTGGGAGAAGAGACCTACCTCTGCCTGGCTAAAACCTCCCTTCAGGTAGTTGTAGAGAGCAATAAGGTCACCCCTCAGTCTCCTCTTCTCCAGGCTAAGCAACCCCAGCTCCCTCAGCCTCTCCTCATAGGGATATTTTGATCTACACATTTTCTAGTGGTATGTTTGCAAAATTAACACAAGAGCTCATTGAATTATTCATCTCCCATTTTGTCCTTGATACTGATAAATCATGGGGGGAAAAAAATCATACAAAAATTATATGAAGTAAGAGTGGCTGTGCTTATTGTGGGCTTTTTTTCCCAACTATCTAGGTTTTTTCACCAGGCTTTCAGAGTGTGAGCTCTTATGGGAGGGCACAAATGTCTCAGCTCTGGTCCCAAGCGGGTGCGTGAATGCACAGATAAGAGGACTAGTGTTGGGTTAGTGGTTCTCCCATTAGGATGGGAATGAGCACAGTAAGATGAGTGAAAGCAAAAGATGAGAACGTCTAATCTCTTATGCACTCCATGAAAGCTGAGAAGAGAATGGTGCTGATTATCATCTTAATGCTAGTTAAGTAGAAACTGGATTTCATAATTTGGAGAAAAGACTCAAAATATTGAGATTTGCTTTGTAAAACAAATTCACGAAGGTTTCTGGGGAAACATCAAAACAACTATATCAAAGCACTAAATATTGGAATGGCTCTGCTACAGGATGTCAACTGAGCAATACAAAATATGATTATTGTTTCTAATGTCAAAGAAAATACAGGCATCATATTAGCACAAGTGTGAAGGGTTTAAAAATATTAATAAAAAATTAAATAGCATGAGAAAACTGAAATAATATATAGAAGCCAATGTTGCCAGCAAGAGTCAAACTATTTTAATGGAATTAAATAAAATCTTATAAACTGTTGATAGCAGAGTAGCATTTTCTGATCATTTTCCAGTGTTTTCAAGGAATCTCACCATGAAGACTGCAAGGAAATGATACAGTTGGGCCATTCTTGTCCTTACTTTTATTTTATTGTGGGGTTTGGATGGTAAAATATGCAATACTGTTTTAAAGTTGTTTTCCCCTGTGAACCATCTTTATTCTAAAATAATATAAAGGAAATGCCCATCCTACTTGCAGCCAGCACGTCCTACTGAAGTGAACACCATGTAACATATGTTTTACTTTAAGAGCAAAGCATGCTTTCTTGAGAAGTGTAAGAGGTTTTTTGCTCTCTTGAGAAGTGTAAGAGAAATTATTCAGAGAAAGGTCAAGCCACAACAAACATCTTAAGCTGGCTTTCGCACTGCTAAATGTTTCTTTACACAGAGCTGTCAGCATCCCTCCCAAACTCTGCTGCCAGTGATGCTGTACAAGCCGATACGGTTTCATCCATACGCTGTAACCTGCAGGGTCTTAATTCCTGTTGTCTTACAGTGGCTTGAAAAGCAGAAGAAAAGCACACCATGTAGGAAGTTGCTTACAATCATTCTGCTACATTTTATGGGATTAAATGAGGGGATTTCCCATCAAGGTGAAGGAGAAAGCACACCTGTAAAGACTGAATATCAGCAATAATTTGGCATAGCCTCCTTCCTGCTCCAAAACCTGCTGGAACATTTTTCTATTTTTTTCAAACCCCCTTTGTGTTACAACTGAAAAACAATATACAATTTTAAATCTGTGAAGCTGTACTTTCCCACCTGCTCACGTCTTAACATGACTGGGCTACTTTTCATTTAGAAAAGAAAATGAAGAACTGCTTTTATTCCTCTCTACATCTTTACTTTGCAGCCTTGCTCTATGATTTATTTTCCCTCACTTTGTCTTTCTCTCCAATGTGTCATTGTGTTAAGGTTCTTTAAAAACTGCCACACCCTCTGTACTTCACCACTGGGACAGCCTGGGCTTTTCTTGTATTTGGATCACTCACTTGGATGTCACTCTGCTGATAGAAACAAAGACTGCAGAAAGGAGATAAAACTCATTTCTCCTACATGAAATAACGGTTGGACAAGAGCTGACCAAAATATGTTCTGAAAGGGTCTGATCTAATATCCCTTGTAATCAATGGAAGGCCTTTAACTGACTTCAGCAGGTCTCTGATAAGGACTCACATTAATATTCCCCAGGCAACCACCAACAGAACAAGAGGACACAGTCTCACACTGTGCCAGGGGAGGTTTAGGCTGGATGTTAGGAAGAAGTTCTTCATAGAAAGAGTGATTGGCCATTGGAATGGGCTGCCCAGGGAGGTGGTGGAGTCACCATCACTGGAGGTATTTAGGAAGAGACTGGATGGGGCACTTGGTGCCATGGCTTAGTTGATTAGATGGTGTTGGGTGATAGGTTGGACTTGATGATCTCGAAGGTCTTTTCCAACCTGGTTAATTCCATTCCATTCCATTCCATTCCATTCCATTCCATTCCATTCCATTCCATTCCATTCCATTCCATTCCATTCCATTCCTATTCCATTCCTATTCTATTCTATTCTATTCTATTCTATTCTATTCTATTCTATTCTATTCTTTCCATTATCATTTGTAGCCAAGGCTCTGAGCATTGCTGTATGGTATGTTTTGTAAGAATAAGAAGGTATGTTTCTCTCTAATGTTTTAAAAAGCATTAATTTAATGCAAGACTTTGTTTTCTTTGCTGCTTTTACATATCAGATGTTCCCTTGTTAGACATCCTTCATGTGTTTTGACAGCCCTCAAGCCTCAACAAGGAAGTTTTGCTCACAAATAGTTTAGGCATTTGTGGTGATTATGTTTTAAAGAAAAAGTCTAAAGAATGATTCCAGTGAAAGAAGAGGTCCCACCTTATTTAATCATGTCTGATTTGTTCAGGTAATAGATACCATTATCTTTCATGTTGTGTTGTATTCCAGGAAGAAACACACCTAAATATCTGATACAAAAACACAAGCTGAATTTTCTTTGGCCAGAGATGTTAAAGGCTTAAAAAAAAAGGCATAAATGTTGCACTCTTTTTAGAAAATAGCCTAAATACTGTGTAATAAAAATCTGTAGAGATCAGAAAAATCAATAGGGCTGTCTCTGGCCCTCTTCACTTCCACTGCAGGAGAAACTGTTGTAAAAGAAAGGTACCTCTCAGATATTTTTTTTGCTTCAGTAACTTTTCCTTTGATTCATATCATGATCATTTCAGTGACTCACACAAACTTCAGTGGATTAAATTCTGCAATGTCCTCTAAGAAATGGAAATGTTTTTACTTCTTGCAAATGTCTTTACTTCTTAAACTGGGTCTGCTGAAACTAGGTGGTACTCCATGGCTCATGCAACAGATCAATAGCAGCATACAGACCTCTTCTCTTAAGCTCTTAATCTGACAAGTGACCTCAGCCACTCTAAGATCACACTTGATCATGGGAAGTTGTACTTGTGTGATTTACTTCTGGTCATTGCTCTTGAATTCATTACACATAGGACTGAGGTTCATGTAGACAACTAGAAAAATCCTTCTGACCCTACTGTAAACAGAAGCAGGCATACAACATCAGTGACCCTGACCAAGAGACCATAGTAGCATAGTATCATAGTATCAGCCAGGGTTGGAAGGGACCACAAGGATCATCTAGTTCCAACCCCTTGCCATGGGCAGGGACACCCTACACTAGATCAGGCTGGCCAGAGCCTCATCCAGCCTGGTCTTAAATACCTCCAGGGATGGGGCCCCAACCTCCCTGGGTAACCCATTCCAGGGCTTCACCACTCTCATGGTGAAGAACTTCCTCCTCACATCCAGCCTGAATCTCCCCACCTCCAGCTTCATTCCATTCTCCCTAGAGCAACTACATTCAAGGTTGCATCTGAGTCTAAATTCTATCTACACTGCCATAAGTACTTGCATGTACACAAATATACACATCTTTTTCTATCACCATCTGGCAACCTGTTTCTCACACCACTTTACTCTTTTACCAACTTCGTCTGATTTGTTGCATACCCTCACCCACCATCTCTGCTACTCTAAAGTTTAAGTGAGCTTTTAAAATTGTAGTTTATGTCCAAACTTCAGTATGGCATAAAGCAACTAACCAATAAATCTAAGAAGTATCTAGTAACTTCTCCATATGCTTTGCCATCTAGCTTTTATTAACCCTACATTGAGATCTGTATGTAACTAGGGAGTTTAAATGAATATAAATAGTATTATTTATATATCACCAGTGATGTTTGTATTAATAATGACATAGCTTTAGAATTACATTCTCACTTGAACTGATGCAGTAAAAATAATTTAAAATTGTGGTTCCTATACATTTTACTTAAAGCTAAATTAGTATGACTTGGGCTGAACAAAGAGAATAATATTTATACCATATTTTGCACCATTCTCACTAACTTGCTTTCTAGTATGATTTCAAGCTAAAGATGAAAACCCAAGCCTGGCCTTAATACTCCAAAGCACTAAAATGCTGACAAAGTTACATAATAGCCAGAACAGAAAGAATTCTCACAGATGGCTATCAAGTTTTAACATAAGGGCAGTTAAAGGCAGAGGAGAGATCCCTCAGTTTGCAATAGGGTAGGAAGGAGAGAACTTCAGTTTGCCAATCATGGATTTCCTAATCAAGAAGTGTAAAAAACTCAAAACCAAAACAAGAACATAGATGAAACCCTTGAAAGTCTCAGGAAACTTAACTATAACTTTATGTCCAAATACAGCCAAAGGCAGACTGCAAAATATTTGCCAAGAGGTAAATCTGTGCAAATAATTTAACTTGAGACAACCTGCAATTGTTATTTCTGATAAGGATTGCTGGATGACTTTATAGTCGGTTATCACTGTCACTCTAAAGAATGAGATAAGTCTAAGAAATGAGAAGTTTGCCATTTAACAAAGTATTTAAGACAGACATCATGAAAGTATTTCTAGCTAATGAAAGGGCACAGAAAAGCAAAGCAAGTATAGGTGATCAAAGAAATAGTCAGTACTTTAAGACTGATCTTCATCACAGATGTGCTAGAAATGCAAAATGTAAGAAATGCCAGAGCAAGGGTCATTCTTGAGACGTGTGCTGAACAAAAGGCGCCCAGGAGGAGCAAGCAGAGCCATTCTTCTTAGGTTCTGTTACTTGTGTTGGTAAGTCTGATGAACCCTGGTAATGGATTTCCTACTTCATGGTAAGCAGATGAGCATTAAAATAGGCCTAGTGTTTCAAGGTCTGGAAGATTTAGCCAAGCAATCCAAGAGCCACACTAACAGGTCCTGCAGAATGAAACAGCATACATACAGACCAAAAAGAAATGGACAAAATCCTCAGAAGACAGCAATGTATTCAAGTAATATCCCTCTCATTAAAGCCATCGGGTAGGCAGATATGTTTCCTCAGGTTTTGCAGCTTTATGTGGACTTGGGCAGAACTTCCTCCATGTGAATAGTGCTAATTTCTCCATTTGGCCTATGCTTTTAATTTTGAAATTAATCTTTTTGTACTAGCAGTATTTCCTTGCTTTCCTTTTGTAATTCTGTACTTGGTACATGTGCTTAATCAAAAGGAGGTCAATCAGTGTACAAGCGTTTCCTTTAATCAGGGTCTACACCACCGTTACTAATTCAGAGTGCAGGAGAACACTGCACGTAGAGAGCATCTTCTTCATGGAAAGAGAAGTAGCTGGTGTGTTTCATGCTGTTCTGTGAAATGAGACCAATAGAAGGCACTTATTCTACAAATTAATCTTTTGTGAGTTTCACTGTTGCCTACAGTAACCCCGAGATCATTCTCTGCAGTCAGCTCATCTGTATCAGGAAGGAGAGGAATACAGAATGATGTGGCCTTTCCAATACCCTTTTATTTTTCCAATTGTATAGTGAACCAAAGTGCCTGAAAAGGTTTCTTTTAAAACAAAGAATATTCTTCATATTGCTGCTATGCATGTAAACCAGTTCTTTTTGTTTCTTCTCTTATCCTCTCCTATGAGGACAGACTGAAGGAGTTGGGGCTGTTCAGTCTGGAGAAGAGAAGGCTCCAAGGTGACCTCATTGTGGCCTTCCAGTATCTGAAGGGGGCCTACAAGAAGGCTGGGGAGGGACTTCTCAGGCTATCAGGTAGCGATAGGACTAGGGGGAATGGAATGAAGCTGGAGTTGGGGAGATTCAGGCTGGATGTGAGGAGGAAGTTCTTCACCATGAGAGTGGTGAAGCCCTGGAATGGGTTATCCAGGGAGGTGGTTGAGGCCCCATCCCTGGAGGTATTTAAGACCAGGCTGGATGAGGCTCTGGCCAGCCTGATCTAGTGTAGGGTGTCCCTGCCCATGGCAAGGGGTTGGAACTAGATGATCCTTGTGGTCCCTTCCAACCCTGACTGATACTACGATACTATGATACTATGCAACGCTTTTATGCCTCATTCCACACAAGATTTCTGCTAATAGAGTATTGGGGTAAAATTACTCCAGAGCCAAACATGGCCTTGTCCTACAAAAAGCTTTGATAACAATAGATATCCCAATCTGTCAACCTGTCCCAGAAACAAAAATCTCAATACATTTTTTCTGTGGATGAAAGCACAAACACCATAGGGTCAAGGAATCTACAGGCCATTGCTCTTTGGAGCAAAATCAAAACCAACAAAACCACATGTGTCTGATCAGAACCTTACAAAGTTGGGTAAATAGTCACAAAATGCTCCCTGCCTTTTCAACAGGTGTGAAGTGCTAGCTACAAGAGGGGAAAAAAAAAGGCATATTCTTTTGTAGGTTTAGGGTAATCCCTAAAACCTGGAGAGGAGGAAGCTGAAAATAGAAGACAGGATGGCCCTGAGGCTTTTAGAAACTGATGAAAAACCCCAGTATTTCTAGAGTAGCCTGAAGCATGTTAAAAACCCAGTCTCTGAATTCTGACACTTCAATAAGGCAGGAAAAAAATTAAAAAATAAAAAAAAAAGGTGATTTTCTGATAATACCAGCTTTGTCTGAGGAAGACCAGAAGAGTGGATATCAATCTTCATGCACTAGAGGGAGAAAAAAATAGCCAGCTGGGCTAGAATATTAGCCAAAATACTTATGAACTGTATGGCTGCCAAGTACAACTAAAATGGCACTGTGAAGGTTAAAAGTATGTTTTCTTACTGGGGAATTCCAGAGGAACTATTATTGGGGGGGGAAATAAATTCAAAAAAATGGACCATGGTTTGCAGGGCAAGGTTTCAAAGTTTATTTGGCAAGATATAATTTCTACTGCATTATCACCAGCCCTCAATATCCTCAAGCAAAGGCAGAGACTGGAAGAAATGTGCAGACAAGATGATCCTTCCTTGGCAGGCACAGTTACGTACAGATCAGCTCCTGTTATGTCAGCTAAACAAAACAGACAGAGAAGCACTTGCTGTCTCAGTGACTGATGCTAAAAGAAGCCCTGTCTCTCTGTCTGTCTGTCTACCTACCTACCTACCTACCTACCTATTTATTTACACAAGGCAGAGGTTATACAGATTATATTGTGACACTGTCCAGTTGTCTACAAAACATTTAGATTTAGATGGGAATTTAGGTGAGGAGCAAAGGAAAATAAATCACAGGAAAATTTGTCTCAGCAAAATCATGTAAGTATTTTTCCACAGAGATGATGAACTATTACCAGGCATACCTAAAACTGTGCATTTAAACAAAACCAGTAAAATTGCCTCTGCTGTTTGCAAAGTCCAGAGGTATCTGAGGTTAAAAAAAGTCACATGATTTGCCACAGAAACAACCTCTGGTAGTGTGAAAATAGGTTTAACACATATCTAGTTCAGCTACATGTTTTCCTCCCCTGCAGTCACATAGTCACAGGAACTTGTGCAGTTTGCACTGGTACAGGATCCATGCCCAAGTTTAAAGCAGCTCCTGTAATTGGCTTGTGACATTCATTTGGCTAAGCCTGAAAACTAGAAATGGACCACTTAGACGTTGTCATTGACTACTTCATCATTTATATGAGAAACATTAAACATGCTTCTTAATAATGTACAAACTCCAGAATTAAATTCCTTCTAACCCAGAGTAAATGCCTTCAGCTTCACTCTTGGCCTCTAGAAGGCACCGGCACCAAAAAGGAGAGAATTTGGCATCTACGTGTGCATTAGCTTACTACATTGAGATTTACAGGATCTGAGGCCAATTTTAATGCTCCTTCCATGTAATGAGATAGCTTCTACATGTCTGTCAAGATGACATTTGTCACTGCTCCATAATGGCACTTAGCTAGTGTGTTGCCAACACTGACTTCTAGTACCTCACTGCAAAAGTTGAGTCCTGCTCTCCAGTTACATTTGAGAAGAGAGTGGGTGTACAAGCAGCTATTGGTCTCTTCATCAAATGAAAACAACATCTGACAAGTGATAGATCAGCAAAGATGGATGCTTTATTTATTCATATGCACCCCCCAGCAATTTAGCTGGTTGCCTAATTGACTTGTTTAAGAAAATTGAGTTGCCTCTACTTGTCTCATCTTTCAACCCATAAAGCACTAAGGGATCCACCTTTTTTTGTCATTCTCAAAGCTGCTAAAGATACTTTTACCTACTTTCTTTTTCCTTTTCTTTCGCACAGCAATCACACCCAGTGCAAGACTGCTTCTCTGTTAGTGACCAAATTAAAGAGACATACTTAAAGAGAAGGAATTGTAATTCTGTATGTGAAGTAGGTGCCTTTTAAAAATTCACTCCCCCAAAGAACTATGATCATACTTGTATCTCTAATGGAGAAAGGGGAATAGCAAAAGAATTGCAATTTACCTAAAGCTGGAATAAAATTTTTTAATGAAACCTCCATGTGAAAACACAGAGTCAACACACTAAGAAATCATATATAAATGCGAGTCAGCAAAAAAAGATCTGAGCATAATAAAATCACTATACTTGTGTTTTATTCTTAATACACCAAGCAGTAAATCTTTAATTTCAGAAGTAAAGGAAATTTTTTCCAATCATACTGTTGTGTGACACTCTGCCAGTTTTCACAGGAAGGAAAGGAAGAAATATCCAGCTTTTAGTTCAAAGTACAGACCAGAAAAGCTGTCTTTGGCTGCATCTGATTCTAATCTAGCAATAAATATCCCCATCAAACTTAAGTCCAAACAATTGCCCCCACAGCAATTTCAGCTCTGAGCAAGAAGTTAAGCACTGTCAATGCTTGGTTTCTGTACCCTCTCCAAAAATAACTGAGCAATCAGAACTCAACTGCTGACCTGCTGGTACAACAGGCAGATGATGGGCCAGCTGCCTTTTCACAGCTCTTTGTGTTTTACAGTGCTGACAACGCTAGAGCTCTTTTTCATCAGTATACTATCCAGATATGACTCAGAAGACATATGGAGAATAGATATACGTATTACCAAGAATCAATTTTTAAAGTCACTTTTCTGATCATAACCACACTGAAAAAAAAAAAAAGAGAGAGAGAGAGAGAGAAAGAAAAAAAAAGGCAAAAAGAAAAAAAGCAAAGGTTGGAAAGGTAACCAACACACACAAAACCCAAATAACAAATTTGCAACCATCACACAGTAAAAATGTGCTAAACCGACAAAAACGGTCAGTAATAGTTATTTAAATCACTGGCTGGTCATATCCTGCTCTTTAGTAAGGATGGAAAGGGGAAAAGTGCTTGATGTATAACTACAAAAAATGTCCATTTGGGAAAAACTCTTAGATCAACAAAACTGAGCACTATCTATTTTATGGCAGCCAAACACACAACCCAAATATATTGGTTATTATGCAAAAAAAAAAGGAAAAAAAAATATATTTCAGGTTGCTACAGAAACTTTTGCATATAATATGCCTACAAAATAAGAAGGGCCTGTAAACAGGAGGATAGGCTCTTGTGAAGTCCACCTTTGAAACAATATGCACAATAAGGCCATTTGATGGGCAATCTGGAATCCATACTAGAAAGCAACAGTAGATGGCCTACTTTCCACAAAAAGTGAGAGCTGGAGAAAAACCATATTGTGCCATCAGGAGGGGAAGCACAAGCACAGAGACTTCATTATTAACTGGCATACACAGAAAGAGCAAGCAGAAACATGACTAGCAAAAGAAAGAAGGGAATTCTCCCCGGAAACATATGGGAAGCACAAAACAGAAGTAATAAAACATTGAAGAATAGGGACACAAACACCAGTGTGTCCAGAAAGTGGAATTATTAGTCATGAATGTAATGAAAGAACTGGAAGCATAAATGTGAAAAGTTAATGGCTTCTTTTACACATGTGAGAGTGTGCATGGCAAAAAAACACCAGGGTATTTAAATAAGAGATACATGAAAGAGCCTTCCAAGTATCATTTTCTATATAACTCACTAGCCTTCACTAAAGGAAGAAGGAAAGCACAGAAAATTCCACTTTGACACCTGTCTTTTAAAGCTGTTTTCATTTTCACAATTTATCTTTGTAGTTCCTGCACAGCAGAGCTCCCAAAGCTGAGCACTGCCAGCAAGTCACTCTGGCCACAGACCTAGTTTTCTACTCATTTATGTCGTCAGTCCACTGGAGCAACTCCTTTTTATAATTAGACACCAGGGCTAACATTCAGGCTAACCTTGCCAAGTAAACCAAATACAGGCTCAAAGCCCTAAAGAAAACTAACCACCCAACCACTGTTGAGGTGTCTTCTGCTCAGAAAGCTAAGCGTAAGTCTTTTCAATACTTTTGACTATCCTTTTCCTATCTGGTTGAGCTCTCAAACCACAAGTTTCCTGAATGTCATGAGTTGAAATTGACAAGGTGCCTCAGGAAATATTTTTGCAGCTCCCTAAAGCATTTCTGACCCTGGAAAACTAGTGCATGAAAGTGAATGCTGATGCAACATCACACGCGATTTGTAGAGTTATTTGCTAAAAAAAAACCATTTGGTGAACACATTTTCAAACAGGATGTACAAAGTTTTTTGGCCAAAAGTACTCATTAATAGCACAGTGATTGCTTGATAGAATACCAGGTTGGAAGGGACCTCAAGGATCACCTAGTTCATTAATCACTTAGTCTTGCATTTAGTTAGGATCCAGCAAAATTCTTACAGTACTAATAGTGTGAGGCAGAGGAAGCTTCACTGAATTAAATGACAGAACTTGCCAGCACAAGGAAGAGAGGAAGGAGCACAGCCTTATTTGTATACATAATGCATATTATTTGACTAGCTCTTGAAAACCAGCGGGTAACAAGAGTTACAAGGTATAAAAATGGTTGTGATTAATTCTCTCTTGGCCTGACAAAAATGGTATTCTTACCAGTCTTTTGTCACTTCCTATTGATTAATAGAGAAAGGAGTGACATAAGGCCTGAGGATGTAAAACAAATATAGTGAGAAATGAAAAGCTTTACCATCTAGATGATAATGGGCTACATGAGAAACAGGGGTTTGTGTATGAGGTGTGTCTATGACAAATCTGTAAGACAGGATCAGATCAATAACGAGGTAACCTACAAAAGGAAACATGCATGAAAAGACTGCAACCAGCGAGTTAGGACCACAAAGACACATCTCCTTATCTTCCAGTACAAGCAGAAATTCATTAGTTTTACAGACAATGGGCTTGACGAAAGTGTGCCCAAGCTTTTATTTAGACCAGTGGAAATCAAAAGTATTTCCTTCCAGCATAACAAGTCAGTAGAACAACAGGCCAGAAGGACTGCTTTAAGGGGGAACCAGGCCTCCCCAATGGCATGAGAAAAAAAAAAAAAAGAAGAAAGGTAAATGTAAACAATTGGTGTCCACAGGCCACTGATACGTCTGCATAGCACAAATAAGTGGCTAAACTCCTTTAGGTGTCTTACCCTCAACTACACTGGTATGGCTTATAGATTAAGCTCTGCTTTCAAGTACAATCAGGTATATCTATAGCCCTCACCAAACACAACTGGAGTTTATTTTGCATTTGCAAGAGCAAAACTGGGAGAGAAGCATCAGGCTGAAGTCTCTGTTAAACTGGTGCAAAGGTGCACCTCCCTCAGAGGACACTTTTAAAAGCACCTACAGAACAAAAGCCTCACTGCTTGCCAGCCAGGCATACATTATAGTTACCACACCCTTCTAGGTAAACATGTACATAGAGCAAATCACTTCTTTTGTGAATAGGGTTTACTTTATCATTTTGAAAGGCATATTGCTATTTCTTGACATATTAGTATGCTTAAATGAATCACTTAAGAAAATAAACTTATTTGCCTATGTTTACATTCATTTGTCCTCTCCTCTGTTATTAATCAAATTTGTCTAATATTTTTATCACATTCAAATAAATAAATAAACACCACACTTGCCTTTGAAATACAAGTTGCTGGCAATAAAATAAAGGCATGAAATCACGGTCTGTCGTGCAATGAGAGTAGGTGGAAAGGATGTATTGCTCCAGGTATGCTGATAACATACAATGCCAATACCTCACCATATTGCTTATTTTTTGTTACTTTGAATGTCAGTGCCCTGTTACAGGCTGAAAAAGATGGAGCTGCAGATGCAACAAATTATTGTTAGTGATGTGCTTAAAAATAATAATAATAAAAAAATAAAGCAACAAACCAAACACATTAAATCACTGTGGGTGATGTAGGTTTTTACATGGAAAAGAGCTAATTATCATGGGAGCCTGCACTCAGAACACCAGAGTCCACTGCACTTGGACAGCTGACTCAACACACGGTTCTGCTGGTGTCCAAGGAACTGGTATCACTCGCTCTAAGCTTCATTTTGCACCTACTATACTGTGCCATTTCAGAACAAATGAAGTAGCTTTTGTACAACACATGTTCAGTTCCTATAGTACACTATTTTTGCAGTTGGAAGGCCTCAGGCATTGCTCTCCTTCCAAGCTATACACAAAGAGGGTTTACCAGAAAAAAAGAGCCTCTGGTAAAGAGTGTAATGTTTACCTTTGCAATGTCGCTCAAGATCCTAATTTCAAGTTATGTCCCTTCCTTTAATTTCATATTAGATAGCTATGACCTAGAGTTTTCTCCCAGGAGCAGCACAAGTCCCTCTTGATTTTCTCTTACCTTTTAAACCGACAGGATCATCCATGACTTTGCCATCAGGAAAATCTAGATGTTACACCAGAAAGGAGATAGATCTCTTATTTTGTTAGCAATCTCTTTGATACACAATTTCAGTTGATTCAGTCTAACATTATCACTGAATTGTTATTGCTACCTGGCCTGAGCTAAGGCAAACTGTACTTTAAAAATAGACAACAAAAAAATAATATCATCAACTGGTTAAGTCTGAACCATTGTCATCTTGCTCCAGTTCTATACCAGAACACACAGTGGGTTTTCAGTGTAGGTGCTCCGGTATAATCTCAGGGTAAGTGTGGTCTAGAGGCATCTACAACCACATGTGCTGAAAACAGATGTGCAGACCTGAAGACCTAGGCTATGCCATGCCATCTACACAGCTGGAGTAGGAGCCAGCAGAGCACCTTCTTTCTCTAAGCACATGGATGCTTAGCCTAGGGAGGATTTAGTTTCCAAGTGCTGAAACAGTTCATCTCAGCTCACTACCCTTTCTCTGGCTTTTCAGCCTGGATGCAAGAGAACAAGAGTATGATAGCGGAGAGGTAGCCACTTTTGCTAGTCTACAGTTTGCCATCTATTGTGGCCCTATCAAGGTCCACACAATGTTCATTTTCAGTAGGGCAGGTGGTTGCCACTCACACTTGTATTTGCTGTTCTTGGAGTCCTAGAGCACATGCAAATCTGGGCAGCAACACATCCAGCTACCTTTGAGGCAGGTACCCCGCAGAAAGCCAGAAGTGTAGCCATGAGGCTGGGTTGTCATGTACTACACAGTTTACTGGAACAAAAATGTCAATGCACATTGTTGAACATAATTTATATCCACAGCTAGAGGAATCTAGCTAAATACGTGGCTCTAAGTGACTTTGTATGTGATACAAGTGACATTAAACCCCAGCCTCCTGCTTCCCTCCTCAGAGTTGCAATCAACCTTATCTTCTTTTATGAGGAACTATTTTAGGAAGCCTAAATTAAAGGAAAACGCACACTTTTTTTTTTTTTTTTTTTGCTTCAAATTTGTTAACAATAATTATTGCACATATTTCTGTCCAAAATATATTTAAAAAGTCTGATTTTCATTGATAAAAATACCACAACTGCATTTGAAACTACAGTAACTACAGTCTAAAAGTGAAACTAAAAAAAAGTGAAAGTTGCTTGTTAATTTTCGGTGCAGAAGCTGAGAGAAACGCAAGAATTAAACAAACAAACAAACAAAAAGTACATATGAACACACCTTTATAAAAACGCTTCTTGCATTCTAAGATGCCTTCAGAGCAGAGGGAAGGAAAGGTGGCTATTTATAATACTTGTGATAGGAAAAAAAAAGAGGTGCATGTGTAACCATGTAAAGGCACCGGTTTCACAGTATTCCTTGCAGATTCTGTGACACACTCAGAAAAAGTAGGAACAGCACAGAAGTACAAATTGCTGCTGGGATTTTCCAAAGTCTGGAAAGAATATATGCAACTACCTCCTGTCCTTTTGAAAAAAATCCTAGTGTTTGGGTTTACTTTTTTTTTTTCCCCCCTCTCTCCAGCTAAATTTCCTTTACAATTCCTTTGCTATTTGGTTATGCCTTGTTAGCTAAGGTTGGCAATACTCAGCCCAAGTCACGCCAGCCAAACAGCAGATCACGACATGAAAACATGAAGGATGAAGACAGCATGTCTTGGGTTTGGTGTTTAACTAGGATTCTTGAAACTTTCCTCACGTGCTTTTAACTCCATTTTGAGGTTTGTGTTTGTAGTGGAGGTGCAGGAAATCATGTAATTCAGTGTGTATTTCCCATTTATATAATTACTTTTATTAAATTACGCATATAATTTGTGTAAGTAAAAGATTACCAGAACATGCAGTTACACTGTTTACAATTATTCTGTCAGTTGATGCAATTACTATAAATAGGCTCAGAGACATCACTAATTAATGAAGTTGGAAGTGTAATACAAGAAGTCATCTGCTACTGCATATCCAGGGCATATGATCTCTAAGTTCAGATGCAGAAGGGCAATTTCTTTTTCTTTAGGGCTTTGGCAAGGATATTTTATAAAGAACCCTCACACACCAAATTGCCTCAGGCTACAGATGCTTGGGAAAGAAAATAAAATAGTGGAGTCATAACTCTTATTTAGCTAAACTTTAAACATTAAGAATGAAGCAACACCAGTGGAGTGCATGGACACACCTTGCTGATTTTAGTGGGGTTTATATATACAGAGTTGGGGATGACTGATCTTTAAATCTGGAGCAGAGATACAATTTTCCTCTTTATTTAGAACACCGTAAAATATATTTTACTTGCAATTTTAAGTATTATTATAAATCAGATGTGGGTTGGTGTTGTTTTGGTTAGTTTTTTTGGTCTGAGAAGAAAAAAGGTATTTATTCAGAGTCACCAGTGAAGAAATGTAGTCTTACACAAAACCTTTCAGAAGAAAATTATGCATATTAACAGTTCTCTTGAGAGCAATAATAGACATTCTTTGCATTTAGTCAGCAAATTTACATCCAAATCGGGAAGATGTTGGATTTGTCTCAGTGAACACTGAAATATTTGCAAAAATCAACATGGGAAAATGTTTTCCACAGAAGCAGGAAGCGATAACCATGCAGAGTTTTGTTTGTACCTCCGTTGGAAACTATAGGCAACATGACCACACCATTTCAGTGAAAAGTACATTTACAGTCACAGAGTAAGTTGTACCTACTCTTAATAGCAGATTCAGTAAATCCTTACATCTACATCGAGGACAGAACAGGCCCAGCATCAGGTCCCCTGCATACATAAGCAATACTCACTGGTGGAGCAGCACTCAGAAGTGTATCTTAAATGACTCTCTGGAAAGTAGATCCTAACAATGCTGTCTAAATACCATTCCCGTTATCAGTGACAAAAGCAACATTTTGTGGATTTTAATCAGCTTTGAGTCTGCATCAGTCACATCTGGAACACCTGGCAACAGTGTCCAGCTATGCTGTGGACACCAAGATGTCTTTCTGTATTTCTTCTGGCCTGCTAATTTCCATCATTCCTCAAATACATCCTTACTAAAAACAAAATACCAAAAAACCCAACCCAAACCAAAAACCCCACCCACGTCAAAAAATCTGATGGATCTGAGCAGCCCTGTTGTCTGCTTTATATAAAGCTCACTGGGTGCAGAACAGAGCAGAAGTACTCTTTTGTTTTCCAGTTCTCCCACTGCCATTAGCATTAAAGCTTCCTCTTCCTAGCAGATAAAGGCTTTGCAAAGATACGAAGCTGTCGCTGAACTAAGCACCTTCACCCTGCACTACTGTGGGCTCCCTGGTGCAGCACACCCATTTTACAGGAGGGAGGCCGGGAGGGAGCCGATCAGGTTGGAGGCACGGGGAGGTCAAAGCAGGAACGACTTGAAAACCCTTCGGCTAAACCGGGGCAAGATGTGATCCCCAGAAGTGATGTATCCATAGATCTCGGTGGGACAGTCTTAATTGCCTGTCCATCACCACGCTGCCTGAGCCGTCACACGTGAGTCTACGGGACATAACAGAACCGAAGATGCCGTGACTGCTCGCGGGCTGCGCTGCGCTCCACGCACGGCCCCTCGGGACGCTCCGCCTAGGGAGGACAGCGGGCCCCCAGCTGCCCCGGCCCTCCAGGAGTGGCGCCGCGGGCTCAGGAGTGGCTCCGCGGCCCCGCCCCGCCCCGTCGGCGGCTCATTGATGAGCCGCGGGCCTTTGAGGAAAGGGCGAGTGCGCCGAAACCGCTGCAAAGCCCCGATTTTTCAAGCGGCAGCGCAGCCTGGGAACCTTGCTTGTTTCGCCATTTTTCACATCCTGACTCATTTCGGTATTAAAAGCAGTGTTCTCTGGAGCTGATCGGACACCCGCCGCCTCTCCCGCTGCGCAGGCGGCGGCACGCACCATCCACCGCCTGCCAGCAGCAAGGGGAACTATAGCGAAAATCCCCGCGGCGCGGCAGCCGCAGTCAGGCACCGGGCAGCCCCCGAACTGACCCCCGCCCGGAGTTTTCCCGCATTACATTTTGTATTCCCAGTGGGTGGGTGCTCGCCCCGCGAGGGCTGCTGCCACTGCAGTCCGCGCGCCATGCATGGACCGGAACAGGTGCACCCGCGGAGGGCTAAGCCCACCGTCGGCGGGAGGCGCCTACGTGGCCTACTGGTGGCCGCGCCGCCCCACTCTACGGCGGGACTCCCCTACCCTGTTCGCCGTGCACGGGAGGGAGGGCTGTCCCCCGCCCGACGGCTTCACCAAGGAACACCCCATGCCGTGGGGTTAGGGGGCCGCCGCGCCGTCGACGGACTGCGGTGCGGGGGTGGTGGCGGCGTTGCCGCGGGGGGGTCCCGCCGGGGCAGGGCGGGGCGGGGCGAGGCGAAGCAGCGCGGGAGTGCCCCGTCGGGCGCGCGGCCCCGGTCCGCCTGCTGCCGCGGCACGGGCCCGCCGCGCGGCGCCAGGCGCCTGCGCACTGCAGGGGCGCCAGATTTGGCGGGAGGGGGAGTGTCCAAGGGCCCTTTGTTTGATGGCATCTCTGTTTACAGAGTTTACTCTTTAATCTCAACCTGTTTCCTCCTCCTCCTCCCGCGGCACCTCGGCACTCCCGTGCGCGGCGGCGGAGCGCCTGGGCGCAGCCCGGCAGCCAGGGCGCGGCGGTGGGCGCGGGTTCCCCCGTTCTCCTCCCCCAGCGGCCGGTGTGAGGATGGCCCGGAGACCCCGGCACAGGTAACCCGCTGTCTGCGGGCGGGGGTGACCGGCCCCCTCCGCCCCTGTCAGACGAGGAGCGGAGGACAGGGAAAGCCCGCAGCGGGAGAAGGTCTTTGCCTGGTGGGTGGGCGTGCAGCACCCCCGACCTCCGCGCACCTGGACTACTCCGCCCACGGCCCCGACAGCGCAGCGCTCGGCGTCCCTCTCCTCCGGAGGCGCTGGGGGAGCGGCAGCCCGGCGAGACTTAAGGCAGATCCGTCGCTGACGGGGCACCCAAGCCCCGCGCCGGACGCCTGCCGGACGCCGCGGCGGGCCGGGACTCGCTGCCCCCTGGGGTCAGCGCGGAGCCCAGCGGAGCTGTCCACCCCGCAGCTTCACGGCACGACAATGCCGGGCTGGCTCGGCGGCGGCAGGTAGCGCGTCCCGTCTCATTCATTCATTCATTATCGGCGAAGTGGGACGGCAGGTGGGAGGCAGGCGCGGGGTCTAGGCTTGCTCCCTCTTCTTCATTTTCATTTGTTCTTGCAGTGGCTGCCCCTTTGCCGTCGGGAGCGCGGCTGTCCCCCGCGGCAGTAGTGACGCCCCGCGGGGCATGGCTTTTTTCCGCACACTCTGCTGGGCGCATGCAGGAGCGCGGCGGCGCGGGCTCGTAGCTGCGGGGGGCTGCGGGTCCGACGGTGCGCTCAACCGGAGCTGTCACCCTTGCCCGCTCGCCGCGCTCCAGGGTGAGGGCAGTCCCAGCCATGCCGGGGGCTGGGGGCAGCGGCGCCGCGGGGGCTGTGGGCTGGACGGGACGGCAGCGCCGCGTGGCCGCTTCCGTGCCGCCGCTGCCCGGCGGGCGCACAGAGAGGGGTTGTTGTCTAATTAGCTGGGAACGGCGGGTCGGACACGTGGAGGCTTTTTCTCTTTCTCTTTGGAGCCCGGCATCCTCCCCTCTTCCCCTCCCCTTTGGCTGGGCTGTGACAGAGGAGAAAGTCATAGACCTGCCTTTCTCTGCCCGGCTGCCGGCCTTGTGAGGCGGGACTGCGGGGAAGGGGCTCTTCTTAAGGAAGAGAGGTTGCGGTGCTGGAGGAGGCAGCGGGCCGCTAGCTGAGCGCCGGCCTGTACTTTCAGTGTCAGAGCTGGGGTGCCGCTGGGGCTGGCGGTGAATCACCCTACCAGTCTCTCCCGAAAGAGGGGGCAGCCTCGCGGGCGCCTCCCGCCGGGACACGCCGCTCCGCCGGCCCGGCTCGGCCAGCAGCCCTGGCTCGGCGGCGCGGGGTGCAGGCGCGGCGCCCTGCGGTGCCCGCCTGCCTGGCGGGGCGCGGCGTGGGGCCGTCCCGGCGGGAGCGGGCGCGGGCTGTGCCCTGCGGGTCTGCTGCCCGAATTCCTTCAATCACTGTAGTAGCAGCGACTCGTTTCCTCTCCACCCCTTCTTTTCTTAGGTGGTTTTTTTTTTCCCTGCCCTCTCTCCACTTTTTTGCCTTGTCCATGTATCGTTGCACAAGTCGGTTGCCTGGGCGAAAAGCGTAGCGCTACTGCTGGGGAGCGCTGATGAGCGGGCGAGCAAGGGGTTTCAACCCTCTGTCCCTGCCAGGCGGATCGCTGGGTCGCTCCGGGCGGGGCTGTGGGCCTGCGGCCGGAGGTCCAAAGTAATAATACAAAGTTGAAGAGCAATGGTGAGGGCCTGGTTGGTTAAAGCAACTACCGAGCGTCCCTAAATCCCGGGGTTCTTTTCTCCTGCTGGAGAGCACAGGTAATACAGCGGGGTTGGCTCAGGTCTGCGGTGCCAGCAAGGCCGCGGTTATTTAAATAAACCGGTTACATTGCTGGCACCGCACTGAAGTCACGGTAACCCCTTCGTCGCCGGTGCCTGCTGCCGTTGAGGCGAGCGGCGTTGCTCGGCTGTGCCTGAGGCGCGTCGGCCCGCAGGAAGCGCCGCAGTTGGATGCGGACCTGGTGCCTTCACTGCCTACGAAACTAATTTTCAAAGTGATACTTGGAACCTGAGCCACAAAACTTCCTTTGGCATACGAGCAGTCGCACAGCTGTCCCCGCGTGTCGCTTAGAAAAGTGAATCTACTTCGGGCGGCGGGCAGGGGGAAGGCGCCGGGCAGGGGGAAGGCGCCGGCAGCCCCGACAGCCTGTGAGCCTTGACCGCGCGAGCTGCCGCACCGAACCCGGGAGGCTCCAGCTGCGGGAGAACGGTGTGCGGAGCTGGAGGGAGCGCCCGTCACCTGGGCCTGGGAATAGGGTGGGAGACGTGGGGCCAGGCAGGCTGCAGGGCTAGAGCACAGCGGGGGCGAGTTGAAGGTGACTGTGATGGGCCGGGTGGGTGAGTCAGGGGCCACCCGGTGGAGAGGCTCAGGGATGGCCACACGCAGTACAGCGCTCTGGAAAACTTAGTACATGCAGCATAGTTCTTAGGACACGTGCCACAGGCCAGAAACCAGGGCTGAAGATACATGGTACGATTAGCCCAGCGTGCTTTAGAAGGTTGTATGTTTGGCAGATTACATTTTAGAGGTGTTTATCAGTCTCCACTGCAGCTAGATTCAAAAAGTGATCTCCTGAAGACAGGCTAGTGGGATAAGCAATGCCTGATAATTTTATTACAAAATAACTTTATTTTAATGTCTTAGTCATACCTTAACACACCACAACAACATATCATACCATCTGATATATTGCAGTTTTTAGTCTTGTATTATAATATTTTCTCCTTTCTAGCACTTGTGGTCCCAAAGTGTTGGAACTGCTGCTCATATCTTAAAAGTTGGAAATAAAATATTGCCCACCAGAAAAGCAGCTCTGGTTGCAAAACACTGTTTAGCTAACTGGGTAGAGCAAGTGCTGTTGTGAAAAGAGTTCTTTTTTACCCATAGATAGCCTCTGGGGGAATCCCTTAGTCATGAATTAGGTGAGAAGCAGAGTATTTCAAAGACAGTAGGAGGCATTTAGAAATGGAATTGCGTTAATAAAGTCTGAAGTTAGAGAAACAATATAACAGGATTCAGTCATTCACTTCTTGGTTGAAGGATATTAAATGTATTTGTCCTCAGCCCCTGTCTTTTCAGACCCATAGATGGCAGGCAGATTTTGTGTTAGAGCATAGTTAATGCTACTCCTTACTGACTTCACTTAATTATAGAGACTTTTGCCTTCACACATAGGACCCATATTCTCAAATAAAAATTTACTATTGATTAACTTTCTGTATTGACCCAGGGTCTGTTTTACTTGGAAATGCTCTATTAAACGTACAAACCCACTGATACTTTTCTGAATGTGTGGCATGAGTTAAAGAATTGGAACATGTGCTTGTGTCACGGACACAGCCTCTAGTTCCCTTTATTGTCCCAAACATTGTATTTTAATTTGAAACTTTCATTGGTTGGAAGCTTGCCAGATGTGTAATTCACCACTGATCTAACACTAAGAGCAGGTCTAAACATGCACAGTACTACGAAGGTTGCCAGCCCTTTGCTTGTATCTGTGGATACGAAAAAACAGCAGAACCAGTTCAGAATACTAGAACAACAGAATGCAGAACAAAATCTTGTTGTGCAAGTTTTAAAACTTTTATCTGTGCAACCTCTGCAAGAGGGATTGTAGCAGGGTGTTTGTGTTTTGTAATTGAGTAGCTCAAGTCCTCATGCTCCACTCTGTGTCTCCTTCTGTTTCCTTTTGCAGCATATATAGTAGTGATGATGATGAAGAAGACATTGAGATGTATGATCATGATTATGATGGTCTACTTCCTAAGACTGGAAAACGCCACTTAGGAAAAACGAGGTGGACCCGTGACGAGGTAAATCTGAGTTCATGCACCTCCTGCATGTGAAATGGTGAAGAGAGCATGTACCACATTCTCTGAGTTGTTTGTCTGCAAACCAGCTTCAGTGCCAGTCCCATGTACATGAATGAGGATGACATTTTGAACCCATTAGCTACATTCAGTATTTAACTTGAATAATTGCTCTTATCTTCTAAATAAAATGTGCAAACACCACTTTTTCATGAGCTCCAATGTCTGCATTACAGGTGTAAGTCCCTGTGTATTCCCTGTTGGAGACACAGATTCAGAGTCAGCTGCAGCAAAGCTTGTTACTACTGCCACTTTTTGTTTGAGAGTGGTTGCTATGTGAGACCTGACGTGTGTGCAGTGTCCCACAGCAGCAAACAACTGTGACAGAAACTGCTGCAGTCCTTTTGTGGCATTCGAAATTTGCACTTTAATTGCAGCATTATGATTCCAAGGGGAAACAAAAATGGAAAGAAATAAATCCAGCAGTACCAAAACTGAGCATTTACTTATGAAGGTCACACTCTGTTTCAGTTGTGATACCCTTGTGCTGACTTTCCTGGTAAACTCTGGTAGCAGACTCCTTTGCCAGGTGGATATCCTGTGGCCATTTAACTGGTTGGAGTTTATGGTGAAATATATGAATACAGTTCTTAAGTTATGTTTTGACCTTCTCCTCTCTAACAATGCATATTGATATATAAACAGTGGCAGGTCATCTCTTGCAAGCATTTTTAATTTTTCATTTTTTTCAAATCATAGTCTGCTCTTACAAAAGTACATGTGGTTGTGATGTGGCCCAGGAGGAAGGGATGGCCCTGGAGCCCAGTGGCCACTTTCCTGCCACATGAGCTGGGGGCATACTGGGAGGTGCTAATCAGTGAAGGGGAGGGTTGCTTCCCTCTTATCTCTTGGGGCAGTTGTCTTTTGTTTTACATTGTCTCAATCTTTCCAGTACATGAGATTGTGGGTTTTTTTTTCCCTTAAGGGTCTGTATTTCTGGTCTTACCATCAAAAGTACTGCACCAAATTTCTTGCTGCTGTGAGCGTGCAAAACTCCCTCACAGTGATCGGAAGCACAAAGGTGCCATTAGTTTAATTGTGCATTCGTTGTACATGGATAGGCAACAAGCAAATTACTGGAACTCTTACTACTTGCAAAACATAGAAAGCTTAAGGCTGTTATTTTCAGATTCCCCAGACAGCTGGGTGCCTGAGTGTTGCTGAATTTCATTGTTACGCTGATGCCTGGCATCAAAACTTCCTAGCCCTCCTGTAAGTCCAGTCCAAGAATAACAGTGACATCTCTTTGAGCAGTAGAATGGGAACATGTAGTGAGAGTCAAAGAACAGTACATTCTCTTGCAGTACCTACCAAAATCCACAAGAGTAGAAAAATCTCCTTGCTACTTTAGGCAATTAAAGTATGGGAAGATCACAGACCACCTCTCCTTACACTCAGAAAGAGGAAACAGATGCATAAAATGCTAGAAGGACACAGGTTTTTAAAGATGTGTTTCATTTGCATTGTAAGAGGTTACAATATTAATTATGTCATTGTTTTTAATGGTTCAGGATGAGAAACTGAAGAAGCTTGTGGAGCAGAACGGGACAGAAGACTGGAAAATCATTGCCAATTTTCTTCCTGTAGGTGGATAGTGGTTTCTGTTTCCAGTTCTAGTGACTACTCTTTTATCAATGGTTTCCAAGTAAGGGAGAGGGGAGTGGCTGCTTTATAGTTACATTTTTGTGGGAGATACAAAACCTTCACAGACCTCAGAGATGGAGTTAAAATATTGTGGAAACCGTTACCTTTAATATTCCTTTCACTTCTCAGAAACGCTTGGAAAAAAATCAAACAAGCAACAGATGGGGGTGGTGGGGTGGTCAATGTGACACCAAAGCAGAATGTGTCAGCATAAAGTTAAGTTAGCTGTGATGAATTGTAAGTATTATTTAGAAGGTAATCACTTTGTGAACACTTCAGCTGCTGTAGAAATACTGCATATAAAAGCATGATGGCTGTTGCATAGATGGTGAAGATTCAGTTTCTTTAGTTTTGGTGATACAGTCCTCACTGAAGAAACAATGGAAGTCTTAGTTCAGTGAGCAAACTGATGGGTGAGCACCTTCTTCCCATACCTCCTGTATCACTCCATATTGTTTAGCAGTCACAGCTGGCAGTGAAATGTGGTGGGAAGAAGCATACCTAGGTAAGAGCATTATCACTCTGCATTCATCTTGTCTGAAGAATGATCTATTTTGCATGTTTTGCATTTCTCTAGAATCGGACAGATGTTCAGTGCCAGCACCGATGGCAGAAGGTACTAAACCCAGAACTTATTAAAGGTCCATGGACTAAAGAGGAGGATCAAAGGGTAACCAGTTTTCCTTTCCATCTGATTAATTCCCTACTAGCAGATTCCACGTGTTGGAGAAGAACTCCTAGAGACTTTGGTGGATGCAGTACTAATGCAGCCAGAGGCAGACTGATCCTGTCAATATCAGTGTTTAGAATTTGTGCAGTGCTTTCTAACTTTTCTGTGGAAATTAATTATTGTTGCTTCACAGCTCTGTAATGTAGAGATGCAGTCTAGAAGTGCCTGAAGTATTACCAAGATTTTTCCTTTCAGGTAAAATATAAATGGGAATATAATTGTGTGTTAATTTTAACATGGCAATTTTGAAAAATGTTTTTGAAAATATTGCTCCAACACAGAAAAATTTCATTGATTCATTATGCATCATTAAATACAGGCAGTTTTTATGTCCTTCTTTGAAGGTAATAGAACTCGTGCAGAAATACGGTCCAAAGCGCTGGTCTGTCATTGCTAAGCATTTGAAGGGAAGGATTGGAAAACAGTGCAGGGAGAGGTGGCACAACCATTTGAATCCAGAAGTGAAGAAAACCTCCTGGACAGAAGAGGAAGATAGAATTATTTACCAGGCACACAAGAGGCTGGGAAACAGATGGGCAGAAATTGCAAAGTTGCTGCCTGGACGGTAATGACATGCACCTTTAGCTCTTAAATAGGAAAAGAGGAAAAAGCTGTAGGACTGAGCAGTCCATTTCAGTTGCCTCAGGCTGCACTTTGTAAATAATCAGAAAAATGTGCAATCAAAATCTGGAAAGCCAGTGACATTGATGGGAATTTTTCTCAGTGGGGAACTGTGCTGTTTGTTTCAGTACATGGAATGGTACACTATTTTTACATGCTTTTGATGTTTGCCATAGGCAAAAAAACAATCAGTAACTAGAGCAAGATCATAACAGTTTCTTAAATAACTGTCACAATTTAAATTGATTTAACAGGAAAGGATTAGGCCCTGCAAGTGGAACATAATTTACATCCAGGTTATACATTTCAACGTGGTTATTGAAAATTATTTAAGAGAAGGCTGCCTCAACATTTGTAATTGCTCCTGAATCATCCAGATACTTTTGACCTGTTTAAAAATCCATGTATATACCAGGAATAACTGACTTGTTTAGACTCTGGAAATACTTGTCTCGTTGAAAGCTTCCACAGCTTGCTTGTAATTTCAGAGATTCTGTGTCTTACTTGCTCTTTAGTAAAAGTGACTTAACATAAAGCGTAGTCAAGAGACTAATGTAAGCAAGGAAGAGATTTCCCTTTCCATTGTTATTCCTGCTATTTGGTGAAACATCTTCAAGATGTAAATACAATGCCTAAGATCACGATAGCTTTTTAAGTGGGCATTCCCTAAGCTGCTTTCACCTTCTAGAAGAAAACAAGAAAGGAATTGCCCTTTGGAAAGTGGTTTTTGTAGCAGATACCGCTTTCAATGATACTGTGGTGGTGATGCTCTTCAAGTAGAGGAGCTGTTTCGAAGTGTACTCTGAAGTCTCACAGACTTGATAAGTTTGCTTTTTCTGACTCATCTCTGTGAGAATTTGAATATCAGGTTTTCTGCAACTCAGAAAAATCCCAACAGCTTTGTTTACTGAATTTGTGTGCATAGCCTGATGACGTCTAGGTGGCCAGTTGGAAAGTTGCTTGGAAGTTAAGTTTTTTCACAGCTGTTCTCCAGTCTTTCTTTCCAGCAATGAGATGCAATAAAAATCCACTGTAACATTAAGATTTAGGAAGGTGATGTTGGCAGTCCTTTTGCCTCAAATGTTTGTTAGTCTTTGCTGTCATCTCACCTCATGGGAATGAGGTAGAGCTGAAGTTTTTAACTTCCTACAGTGTGAGGACCTAAGGCTGAGAGATTGTTTTAAAAAGTACATAAGCAACTGTAGTCCATTTGTCTTATCCTACCTTTTCTGCTGAACATCCTTCCTGATTGCAGTATTTGTAAAGGTGGGGGCAGAAGGAATGTCAGAAAATGGTTCACGATTTAAACAGAATTGCCAACATCAGTTACCTGCCTATTGATCTGTTTGAATTGGAAATGCTCATTGTTAAAACTCCTCAAATATATGTATTTCCATTGCAGAACTGATAATGCTATCAAGAACCACTGGAATTCCACCATGCGCCGAAAGGTTGAGCAGGAGGGATACCTGCAGGAGTCCTCCAAAGCCTGTCACTCCTCAGCAGCAGCTGGCTTTCAGAAGAGCAACCACTTGATGACCTTTGCTCACAACCCTTCTTCTGCACAGCTGCCAGTATCTGGCCAGCCACCGATGAGCAATGACTACCCTTACTACCACATCTCTGAGCCACAAAATGTAAGCACCTGAAAACATGGGGAGATTTCTGGTTTGCTTCTTTGAATAGGCTGGGTGCAATTCAGCTTTACCTGAGTTCAGGAAGCATGAAGGCTTTTCTTCCAGTCTTGGTGCGCTTGTATGTGTTTAATGTTAGCCAAGGACTTCTTTGACCTTGACTCCATTGAGTGATGAAGATATGTAGATTTCAAACTGACTGCCAGCTTTCAAGTGGTGGAATTGGGCTCAGCATTTCTAACATCTTGTGAGCAGGGAGCATATTTCCAGGACTGTTTCTCATGGAGGTTAACATTGCATGTATTTGTATCAGTTGAATCTGCATTAATTCTGTGTCAAAATCTCCCATTGTCCTTTCAGTAACACTCTGTTTGTGAGTTGCCTGTTGCAACCAAGTAAACAACTACTGTTTTTTAATCTGGTTTCTTTCCTGTTAATGATTAATAATGAAACAGGTCTCTGCTTCTTGAGACAATTATAATACAGAGTTTTATATGATAATAAATTGCACCTTTTGCATTTTCACTTCAATTTAGAAAAATATTACAAATGCATCTGTAAATTATTCATCTTACTCAGGAAGCATAGGCATCTATGATGCAAATTTTCTTTCTTCCTCTGTAATAATTCTCATATTCCTAAAAACAAAGTGGTTGCTTTTCTTGTAAACGTCGCTCTTTTAACTCTATAGATAATAAATATTAAGTGCCTAAACCCAAAGTATGCTTAACACATATTCATGATGCAGGCAGACAATATGATAGAAATAATAACTTGTAGTGTCTTCTGCTCTTAACCTAGGTCCCTGGTCAGATCCCATATCCAGTAGCACTGCATGTAAATATTGTCAATGTTCCTCAGCCAGCTGCTGCAGCTATTCAGGTAGATAACTTGAATCTCATTTCAAGAGTCAATTGGTTAAACATTTAATAAGTCAAAGTGCAGATATTGTGCGTTAAGGAAACATTTTAATGTAATTAAGTGTGGTGAAGAGAGAAAATGGGGAAGGTGGGGGAGTTCTAATATGGCTAAAAATTGCTTCTTCTGAAGTAGATTTAAAACACAGTAGTTGACATCTGGTGTGATAGCTTTCACTTTTTCCATTTCAAATGTCTGTACTGAAGAATTAAGCAGGGACTTTGGTAGTGGAAAACACAATTGACATTTGTTCCACCTTTGAGTCTAATTTGGCTGTTGTAACTGCAGGACGGCAAGCCATAAGCATTTTAGTTGCTACATCCTATCCTTTATCTTTTCTTTTCCCTTAACTCTTAATTTCAGAGACACTATAATGATGAAGACCCTGAGAAAGAAAAACGAATAAAGGAATTAGAGTTGCTACTAATGTCGACTGAGAATGAACTGAAAGGGCAGCAGGCATTACCAGTAAGATTGTCACTGTGTGCTTGGATGGAGGGATAGCAGCATTACCCCAGTGCTTGTCTTTTTAACTTTTTACTCCCCCTCTGCTTTTAATACTAATCAAGGCTCTATATTTCCGTTTTAAAAGATGAAACATAGCACATATGTAATCTGTATCTGCTTTGTAAATTCTTCCAGGGGAAAAAAAAAAAAAGGCAAACATTTTGTGGGTATTTTAATTCACAAAGTGGGAGCAGGGCTAGGCTCTGTGATGTGATGGGAAATTGGAAACACAGTGACTGTACAAAAATGAAAAATCCCACATATCTTAAATCAAGGGGATCTGCATTTCTGGAAGTGTGCAATGATTCATGTGATGAAAATGTAGTGCCTGTACATTAGATTTTCCTTCTCTGTTGCATTCTTTCCTTCAGCTGTTTTATATACCTTGTATGCTTCAGGCTTGCTGCATGTCTGACAGTTTGTTTTACTTCTCCCAATAATGTTAGATTCTTCATAACTGCATGTGTGGAGCACATGCTGGCTATTACTGAATTCTTACACTTTATTTTGTATGCCATTGGATGTTAATGTATGAAAACCCTGATGTAATTACTTAACGCCATTACCAAAGCCAAGAGTCTCCCAAATCTTTCTGAAGAGAGGTGATAGCCAGCAGATTCTTTTTGGTGGTTGTTTGGTTGGTTTATTTTTTTGTTTGTTTTCCTTTCTTTTCTTGTCTTTGTTTTGGTTTTGTAATATTTAAATTAATAGTAAAACAACTGCATGCATGATACGTTAGTTTGGCCACATTTTAACTTTAGTTAATGTTTTGCAATTTCTTCTGTTGCATGATCACACTGGAAAGAAACTTCTGTTAATTTGTTCTTCTGCTTTCCTAACCACGTTGATTTGACAGCCTCTTCACTGCATTGGTGTAAGCTGTAGCATTAGACAGGGACAGAAGAAGAAAAGGAGATAAGCAAACAAAAGCAACTCTAACTCTTAAACTCTTTAGCCTTCTACAGTGCTGAGCGCTCAGTAGGGCAATCCTGACATTTCTTGCTTCTCACAGAAAATGACTTGCAGGCAC
Source organism: Picus viridis (assembly GCA_033816785.1). Taxonomy (NCBI): domain Eukaryota; kingdom Metazoa; phylum Chordata; class Aves; order Piciformes; family Picidae; genus Picus; species Picus viridis. Next base: position 38,323,252 of record CM066578.1, on the reverse strand, counting down.
GTTTTTGAGCTTTTGGAGTTACACAGTATGAATTGATTGTGTGTTAGTAATGATACATGCTCATAATCCTGGAAGTAAATTATGAGGTAACTTTGGGATAACAAATACAATGCCAATATTGCTTAAAACAAGATCTTGCACTGATGAAAGGAAACATCTTGACAATTGTTTCATAGGCATAAGCTTTTAGATGATGATGCAACTACTTTTATCTTTCCTCCAGTGGCATCTGACACCTTGTGCAATGTCATTGCTAAGTTCCTTCTGCCTTCTTCCCCCCCTTTTCCTTTTTTTCTTCTTCCTTTAGACACAGAACCACACATCAAACTACCCTGGCTGGCACAGCACCACAATTGCTGACAGTTCCAGGACCAGTGATGACAATGCACCTGTTTCCTGTCTGGGGGAACATCACCACCATACTCCATCTCCACCAGTGGATCATGGTTGCTTACCTGAAGAGAGTGCATCCCCTGCACGGTGCATGATTGTTCACCAGAGCAACATCCTGGATAATGTTAAGAATCTCTTAGAATTTGCAGAAACACTCCAGTTAATAGACTCCGTAAGTAGACTTGCTGCCTCAGGTGGATTTGTGTGTGGTCAGAGAGTGAGGGGAGAGGAACTGGGACAGTCCTAAATGTGCTTTTAAATTATTATTTTTTTTTTAGTAACTTTTGTTTGTCACAAGATCTGAAGCTGAGCTTCTGACATAACAAAACACAGCTGCTCGTAAATCTCATAAATTAAACTACTGAGTGTGGATTCACATGCTTTTTGTGGGCATCTCCTTTTCCTGCTACATCTTGGTACAGGAGTGTGTTTTTCAGCAAACTGAACAATTGGATCTTGAAATGATCTCTTGATAATAAATCTCCCTAAAATAGAAGCAAATACACCGTTGAAGATTTTAAACAATTAAATGATACTTATATTTTAAGTGACACTTGCCATAGGTTTTGTGTGGCTGCTCGTGTATTTGCATCATTCTCTAAAAGCTTTTGTTGTAGCTTCAATAGCTGCTTCTGTAAGTCTAAAGAGCTTGCCCAGTCATATGTGAAGAACTGGAAGCATGCATTTTGAATGCCAAGTAGCCGACTGACACTCACATGGCCCTTTTCTCGTTGTGGTCTCTGGGATACTACGTGTAACAGAGGTGGCACATTGAAATACATTTGTTGATGGCACCCTCCTTGAGCAGTAGAGGTGTCTGCTTCATGTGGTGTCAGGTCCCACTTAGTATGTCCACACAAGGCATGCAGCCTGGGAGAAGTTTTAGTTTAGAGCCCAAGGCACACAGGTTTTTATAGTAGCAAAAGGCACTGTTTTCCTACCAGGCAGAAAACTCTGAGTAAGTAGATAGTAAGGACATCATTTGACTCACGGTTTCTATAGAGGCTCAGTTGTCAGCAAAACTCCTAGGGCAATAGTGTTTGATATGGTCAAAGTATGTACAGAAAACACAAGAGTTCACGGTGTTACTACTCTAATAACAGGGTCAGGGTCATGCTGAATTGAACTGGGAAAAACATGGTTGTTGATGTTGGTTATGGGCATATCCTAGCATTATATTTTCATGAGGTGGCACTATACACTGTCTTATAGCTCCGTGCCTCCCACATTGTTTCAGGATCCTTCATCACGGGGTGATCTCAGCAGTTTTGAATTCTTTGAAGACAAAGACACTTCGGCTAGCAAAGCTCCCTCAGGCAAAGTTGCACAGCTTCAGCAAAGAGGGGCCAGTGCTTGTAGACCTCAAGGACACCCCATGACAAACTTGAGCAAAATCATGTCGAGTCAGAGCTCTCCTGGCTCACCAAAATGCTTGTCTGCCTCACAGGGCAGCGCGGCTCCATGGTTCCTTCTTCGCAAAAGGAGAGGGGACTCCAGCCCCTTAGCCAGTGGCCACGGTAGCACCTTTGTCCTAGCTGACGTCAGCAGCTCAACTCCTCCTAAGCGCTCCCCTGTCAAAAGTCTGCTCTTCTCTCCCTCACAGGTAGATCAAGACTTCTGCACAGATGTTACTAATTCTCAAAAGTCACCCCAGCCTTAACAATTTAGAAACTAATCTTTTGGAACAAATGACTAATTGCCGTCGCACTTGCTGATTTCACTCTGTGTTTGAATCTTCTCACTGCTCTTGGTCTGTACCACTGAGTTTAGATCATCAGCAAGCTAACTGTTGATTCTCTTATTTTAAATTTCACCTCTTAGGCTTGGGTTTGTTTATTTATTTTTTTATTTGGATCATTTTTGTAGGGTGTTGCATTTGCTTACTTTGCTTTTGCTGTTAACTCCTTCAGCTACTAGAGTTTAACATTTCTGATAATTTGTATTCTCTCCATCTCTGTCCACTTACAGTATGATTCACTGACCTAGAAAACCCCAAACTGCATGTAAATAGCATTCAGGTTGTGAGACAAACTGACAACAACCAGAAAATTCAAATCACAACTCACCATCCTCAGCCTGGGCCATGTGGGTTGGATCAGAATAGGAATGAGGAGAAAAATGGCCTGTTAAAATGGTCTGGCATGCACTTCCACATTCCTCTTGGTGGTTGCTTTGTTTCACAGCTGTAGCACTATTTAAACGTGTTTTGGGTTTTTTTGTTTGTCTGTTTGTGTTGGTTTTGCCTTGGTTTGGCTTTAGTCCTTGAAGTCAGAGAAAACCCTGTTTCACGAAGGATAGTAAAAGATTGCATGTAATGATCTCCCACTGTATACCCCATTATCTTTTTGGTATTTTAATCATATTTCATTTATCCAGTGAAATCCATATTTTTATGAAGTGTGTTTTAATCCAATGCAGGTTGAATCTGGAAGGTAGTAGGGTGAATCGTTGTCAGTAATGAAGGATATTACTGTGCTCACAGATATATAAACACTAGAAATGGAAACAGTATTTTAGGTTACTAGGTAGAACTCCTGCAGAAGCAATTTTCTCCAGACTAATGCTGCCACCTCCTTTTCAGTCAGCTATTTCCATTCCAAAACACTCCACACTCTCATCTCAGGTGGCAGTTTTCATTTTTTACTGTGAAAATGGAGCACTTTGGTTTTTGAAAGAGATGATAGGAAGTTTATTTTCCTGTCAATCACTTTATTTACTGCCTCAAAAGTACCTAGATTCCATGTATAAATCTGTGTGGAATTTAGCCCCATTTCCTGTGGGTTTATTCCTGAAACATTCTTTACTCATTTGTAGCCAGTTCTTACTTGGACACTCTGCTCTTAATTAAAAATTTATTTGCTGAAAATCTGAATAAGGCTTTGAAGATGGGGCTCTTAAACTTGGTGAGGAGTGTTTCTCACTGGAACAGAGCATGGTCTTTTTATAACTTCCCTCTCTAGAAATATTCATTTTGGCTTCCCGAGTGCTCCAGCCAAGCTGTTGAGTATTGTTTTGCCGTAGAGTCTGGTTCCACATATAAATCTACCTGCATTGTAAGGTCAGGAGAACCACTCATGTCAATCTGAAGGAAATAATTTTGGTTCAGTAATGTCATCTTAAGGAGTTAACCTTGTAATCTGGATGTTCCTGTTGATTTTTCCTTTCCCTGCCTGCAGTTCTTAAACACCTCATCCAATCAGGAAAACCTGAATCTGGACAATCCAGCACTAACTTCCACACCCGTGTGTGGCCATAAGATGGCTGTTACCACACCATTCCAAAGGGACCAGACGTTCAAAGCGCAGAAGGAAAATAATGTGTAAGTCTGTTATCACGTTGTTTTGTCAGATTGACAAGGGTTCGTTTCTTCAGAGTTGCATGCCCTCAAGGTGCATCCTGCAGAGTTGTTTGCTAATACACTGAGATTTTTCGTAGTCTGGAGTACCAGTGGTGGAGTCACCATCCCTGGAGGTGTTCAAAAAAGGATTGGATGTGGCACTTGAAGCCATGGTTTAGTAGTCATGAGGTGCTGGGTGACAGGTTGGACTTGGTGATCTTTGAGGTCTTTTCCAACCTTACTGATTCTATGAAACTTCCACTTTCTAGCTGTGGAGGTGTAGGGTGTTAGTACAGGACAATCAAGCATGTAGACTCACCTTGGTTTTAGATAAAGCCGTTCCATACTGCCACAGTAAAGTTCGCTGTTCTGCTAGAAAAGCGAAGTGAATTCTAGGCTTGTAGGATAATGCTTACCAGAGTCTTAGACCAGCCACTGCCTGTATGCACATATTTCTGCAAAGAGGCAGTATTTCCAAGCATGTTGCTTTAAAGTTTTTCTCCCTATTTTTAAAGTTTCAGAACTCCAGCAATCAAGAGGTCAATATTAGAGAGCTCTCCAAGAACACCCACTCCATTCAAAAACGCACTTGCAGCTCAGGAAATCAAATATGGTCCTTTGAAGATGCTGGTAAGAAGGAAACAATGATAAAAGTTGCTTTGATATTAGTGCAGAGGGATGCTCTGGGACTTGGATGTAACGTTTCTTTCTTTCAGCCTCAAACTCCGACTCATCTTGTAGAAGATCTGCAGGACGTTATCAAGCAGGAGTCAGAAGAATCTGCAATAGTGGCTGGCCTACATGAAAGTGGACCCCCTTTGCTGAAGAAAATCAAACAAGAGGTAAATCTCAAACTTACCTGAGGCAATTTAATTCAGCAGTCTTCACTGAGAAGCTTGTACCAATACCCTTTCTGCTAAATAGCTGTGTCTGTTTTTCTTTTATGTGAGCCCCAAGATCTTAGTGTCGGTTCTATATAGTATACTAGGCATGCCTAATTCATCTCCCATTGATTTCCATAGAAGTCTTTCTGCTGTTTTCAGCAGGGGTTTGCTTGGGCTGTTCTAATGCAGTTTTCATTTGAAAGTTACAAAGAAAAAAAAAATTAGACAGGAATTTGGATTGAATCTTTCTAATATTGGTGAAAGGTATAGAAGAGCCCCACGGGGACCAAGCTTCATGGAGTGACTTAGAAACCTGAACATTTGAGAACGTTGCATTATGTTACTTTATCACTAAAGTTCTAAAAATACATATATTCTCAATCGTTTCTAGAGGATTAAACTCCTGAATACTGACAGAGCTGAGTTCCAGCATTCCAAGTTTTATTAGAAGGGAATTTTTTTGAGAACCTCGGAACTATTTTCTTCTGCAAAAAGCAAGGCTGCTGTGAAAGGCAGTACTGTAAACATGCATTATGTACAGATGAGAGGAAAATGTATTCAATTTATTAAGCAACTGACAGATAAATATCCTTCTGGTCAGGTAGGTACTGGTTTTTATAATGGTGCTTTTCCTGCTTCCAGGTGGAGTCACCAACAGATAAAACTGGAAATTTTTTTTGCTCTAATCACTGGGAAGGAGAAAACCTGAACACTCAGCTCTTTACACAAGCATCTGCTGGGGAAGATGTGCCAGTAAGTGCAAGTTTTTACATTGCCAAATGAGTTTTCTTTTACATCCCTGTTCAGCTTTTCAGTGCAAGAGTGAAAATATTTTGTCTAAACTTCCTTATAAGAAGGCATTATGATTCCCGTGTAATTTTCCTGTATTAAGCATAGGAAGCAAAAGCAAAATCCCACTCTTCATTAGGTGGCTCTAATGCCTAGAGAAGGAAGCAGAAATTGTAGTCTTTGTGCAGCCCACAGTCTTTGAGTCAGCCTGCACTTGGAGGACACCTGCATCTGTGTGTAGAAATGACTAGGGCATGGAGTGAAAAACTGATCAAAGAGAGAGTCTGTTTTGGTTTGTGCAAAGGAGACCTTGCATAAGCGGGTTTCCCTTTGCTTTTCCATGACTATTCACTGAATGAAAAAACCTTTGCATGTGACAGTGCTCCTGCAAAGCCAAGTTCAAGGGACCCCAAGCTGAGGTCTGCTCCCAGGCTGAGCACACTGTCTATAACCATGCCCAGTGTTGCACTCTCTGCAGTCAGGCAGAGCTTGCTTTTAATGTTCAAATGAAGGTCGTTCTCCTGAGTTACTGAGAAGTATTGTGGGTTTTTTTCTTTTATTGTTCAGAATCTTCTTACCAGCTCCATTTTAAAGATGCCTGTGTCTGAAGAGGATGGTAGTTTTCACAAAACATTTGCAGGACCTAGGAACAGGCCACTAGCTAGTCCTCTGCAGGTAACTATTTGCTTTAGAAACTAGCCTTTGTATATAAATATATATATATATTGCTTTTTCACAGACTGAATTTAAGTTTTGAATCATAGAAATGTTCAGATGAACATGGTGGTGGATCTCACTTCACTTGTGGAATGTGAGACTATAGCTGTGCTGGGAAATTAAACAGGGCAAAGCCCTATGCTTGGGCCACTGTAGTTTAGCTGGTTCCAGTGTTAAATTGATAAGACTGAGAATTAGCATGAGCCAGAGGCTTCTTCCTGTAGACTTTGTAGGTGGGTCTGCTGTTTTGGACAGCAGGAGAGTTGAGTGGGGTGGTGGTGGATAGAACTTGTCACTGGCCTTGGGGCGAGAGCAGGAACACTGGCGACGCCCAGCTGGCTGGCACAGATGTAATCAGTATTGCCCATCCAGCCAAGGACCAAGATGGCTTTTCCCTGAGTGTGGACTGGGGTCACACCAGAAGTGTGTTTGTAAACAGCAATCTGAAATGGCTTTGTAATCCTTACAGCCAGTTGTATGTCCTGGAATCTCTGAAATGAATTAAATGAGTGACATTTGATGCAAGCCAGATGTGAGGCTGGAATTTACATATGCATGCTTTTACCAAGTGTTAACATACACTTTCGCTGTACTTCAAAATGTAGCTGTTATAGAGAACCTCATCCAAAGCCTACCAAAGTCATTAGCAGCCTCATTGTGAGCTCTTATGGACAGAAGTCATTCAGAACACAAAACACAGCATAGATAACAATACATTTTCCTTCCATCACAGCTGGTATTTTTGAGGTAGATGAATAAGTAATTTTATGTACCTTCTCCACATGAGCAAATTGAGGGAGAGCCATATTCCCCAGGGTGAGTCACTGTTAAAAAGGAAATCATAACTCCATTGTTCCTGGCTTTCAGACAGTCCACATGGCTAATCCTTTCTTTCCTCCCTCTTTCCAGAATTTACATTAGGGGTTATTTACAGTAGGAAGGAATGAACAAAACCTGGTTTTGATGAATCATCTCTAGCTTAACATTATAAAGTGGGGTATTAAAACTTCACACACATCCCCATTTGGCACAGTTTGCCATGTATTTTGCACCACAAAATCATTTGATGAAAGCAGCTTTGGAGAGCAGGGACAGTGTCCCCCCCCTTGTCATGGGAATGTCCAGAGGGGCCCAAGATGTACACTCCCTATTGTGTTTCTTAGCTGGCTAAGAGGAGGTTTTAAACATCCACTGCCCCTGACTTAAGGCAATTATTTAGGAACTAAATTCAGACCATCTCATGGCAATGGAGCCCAGGCCTTCAGCTTTACAGTGGGTTGCTGGCTTCCCAGCTGCTGGCCCTCACACATTCAAACCCGCTACTTCGCCAGCATGCTGACATCTGGACATGTTCCCCAGTCAAATTCCAGGCTTTTCCAAAGGTTTAGGGCAACATTTTCTGGCAGCTAAACAGAGTATGTTGTGGGTTGTCCTGTTGGTGGTAGTTGCCTGCACTGTGCCGGTAGTAAAAAGAAGCATCTGAGGTCCCTGTAAAATAGGATCTTTTGATCTTTGGCATAACAGTGTTATGTTTCCTGCTACCTAAAAATAATTTCTTTACAAGCTGTTGTAAATGAAAGGGCTTGTTTAACCTCTCCTCACTCATGCTGATTCAGTTCAGGAAGTTTACATGAGTGAATTTGTGAGCCATTCTGGATCCCATTCTTCAGTCCTTTCTCAGGAAAAGCATGTTAAAAGTCAGGTATTATTGTTTGGATAAAGAGGGTTTTTCCTTAAGTAGGAGTTAAAAAGGGCTTCCTAGCTCATCTCAGTGTTTAAAATATGTTGAACTGAAAGAAAAGCAGTTGTAAAAAGCCCCCACATGAATTCATGCAGCTTCCTGGTGAACCAATAGGAAGGTAAAAAACTTCTCTCTGGTGATGAAGAATCATTGAGTGTTGCAGCTGAAGTGTAATCCCAAATGATGAATGGGGCTGGGGGTCCTGTGGTGGTGGTAGAGCATTTTCAGAACACAATACAGATGTTTTGTAACAATGCAGTGTTGTCTGCTGATCACAGAGCTCTCTGAGCTGGACTTAGTGTCATGGTTAAAAGAGGAAATCTGCTTCATCCCTGGTAAGACTTCTTGGCTTCACGTCAGAGGGGAGTTTGGCCCTGTATAATCAGAAAGGACACGTGCTCTGGCTGTGTTTCACACCAGAAATTGCTGCTGCTCTGCACCTAATGCTTCTCCCCCTCCATCCCAGTGGAACTGGATGTGAGTGATGAGGACACAGCATGTTTAAAGGGTACAGAGCAATTGAAAATGTTAGCATTTGTGCTCAGTTTTGACTGGTAGCGTTTTGTACGTGGCCAGTTTCTTACACGTGCTTGTTCTGTGCTTTCTACACTTCCTAGTTTATAACTTGATACATTGCCCTCATACATGTATGGACATGCAGATACACACATGAACACTGGACTAACTCCACTGATTCCATGTAGGTAGACATTAAACACAAGGGAACTCATCTGGGTGAAATTTAATTGTGTCTGCATATGTTTACATTGCTGCTCTTAATATTTTGGGCCTGATCCAACTGTTGTTACTTAAGCAAATTCTAACTGACTTCAGTCCAAGTAAGAATTACAGTGCTCTGCGCCTTTGAATCTGTGTGTGGGGAGGGAAAAGCAAAGAGGGGATGAAACTTTTTTTTTAACCTTCATTCTTAAAATTCTGTTTAAGTTTGCACTTACACAAGAGGAAGGTAGCATGTTTTCAAGCCAACAGTATTTTCCATTGCTTTAATAATTTGTACTGCATTTACAAAAGGAAAATAATGTTTTTCTATCAATAAACTCACCAAAATGCCTGATTAGTTACTGCTTTGCTGTTAAGTTCCAAAGGCAAGAGTAATAAATATTCAAAGCAGTGAAACACCTACTTACAGCATTTTGGATACACAAGTGATCATATACAACTTAGTAAATAAGAATTGATGACCATATCAGATAGCACAGTGTGATTCACCATCACTTAGGAGGCAGAGCATGTTACATCATTTAGCATGTGAGGTCAGGTAGCTGCATATAAGAGTTCTGGGCATATGGTGGTATCAGGCCTGCACTAGAACAGTGAGAGAAAAAGCTGCCTTAGACTCAAGAATAGTTTGGGCTTCACCCTCAGCTGATCCCTTGGTTAAGTCTCTGTAAAACATTGGATGCGAAGGCTGCTGTGTGTTTTTTTTATCCTGCATGGCAAATCTCAGAGTTGTGCATGGGGTATTCTCTTACTGGCAGCAATAAGAGATGTTTCACCAAACCTGCTTGTTGCTTCGAGTTGGAATTACTCTTATGCTCATTTGCATAGATCCCAAATACTTCCTCTTTGTATTGGCGGAGTTAGTTACAATTTATATTTTTTGTCATTCCAACAATCCTTGGTTTTGCTATCAGGAGTTGTTTGCCTCCCCAGGAATCTTTCTGCAGGTTAAGATTTTAGGATAGCATGAAGCCCTCATTGAGGCAAACTGATTATCTGAAAAGTGCCTCATAAGAAGTTACATTAAAACTGTGTTTCTGGCCCTTCCTGTGTAAAAGTTATGTTTTATTTCCCATTATGTTCTATAGCTGTATCAGTGCGTAATGCAGACTATCCTAGCACAGACATTTTTAACAGATAGAAAAGTAGGCTAAATCACAGACCATCCACCTAACCCTGCAGGCTATCAAAAGATAACCATGAAATGGAACCTTTTAAGAAAATAGCACTGCTTTGATATCTTCATCCCCAAGTAACAAAGGAAACAACACAAGGTAGAAGCCCTGCAAGCTAAAGAGAATGTTCTTTAACCTCTAGCTCCTGTCACTTTCCATTTTTTAACCACAGACTGACACGTTTCAGCTCGAATTTCCTGACTTTCAGCGGTTTATGTAACCAATTTCTTTAAAGAGTAAGTTTAAAGGATTTTAAAACAGTTACTTGGTTAACCTTTTCAGGAATGTGATGAGCTTAATTTTCTCCATTTAAAAGGTGAAATGTGGAATTTCATTTGCAGCTGAGTTTAAGACAAAATATATAGGTGAGGCAGCATGCTCTTCTGCAGCAGCAGCCTTTCTCTGGTTTTCCTCCCTGTCTTTTTGGGTTTTTGGAGAAAAAGATCCCAGAGTCTCTTCCTCTTCTTTTTTTAATCAAGGGAAAGGGGAAGCAAGCTGTGCTCAAACCCTGTGAGGTTTAGGATTTGCACAGCAAGGAAAGTTAACGCTATGTGTTCCCCTCATTTGTGTTGTCTCTTCTGTTGTCAGTGGCTGATGAGTACCGGAATGGTGTTTGTCACAGCTAAGGGAGCAAAAGGACATTCCAAGTTTTTGCACATTTTTCTCCCAAGGCAGCAGGATTTGGGTTGCAAACAGACCAGGAGTTACAGCTACCCCATGCAGGCAGTGGTCTCTCAGAAAGAAGAGCAGTGACAGATGAGCTATCAGCCATTTGCAGCAATGTGTTCTGATCTGATCTGTGAAAAAAAATATTACTTAAGGATAAAACTAGAAAGGGACTGAATTTTCTAATAGGAGTTGTAGGTGCTTAGCCTATTTCCGTATCTCCTCAATTAATCTTTCTTGGAAAGCTCATGCATTGCAAACAGGAGTTCTGTCTGAGAAAGGTCTTCAGGGTTAAGCCACCAAATAGCTCTTTCTAGTTCTGGTATCAGGCTTGTAATAAAACCTGAAAAGTTGGACCATCTTACTCTCAGATTTAGCATGTTACATTTCTGAGCAACAAATGAAGCCCCAGAATTTAGGAGAAGGCTGTCCCACACCCCAGAGGAGAACCAGCAATCTGAGCAGAAATAGTGCTCTGCATTAGCAAGTGAAGTAGGATTCATTTATGGCCCCTTGAGTTGCTTTGTTTAGGACACTGATTGTTTTGCTGTTTCAGGAATTTCTGTTGCAAGCCTTTTTTTCAGTGGCATATTCTGCACATTTTCCATACTGTGTCATCTAAGGAAAATCTGGCAAGAAATGCAGCTTTTTGCAGCAGCAGCAGCGAAACACAATGAGATACTCTCTAACAGTTTGTGCCTTCTAAATATTTTAAACATTTTAACTTTTTCTGGTTTTACATGCCAGCACAACTTGGCTAAATTAATGCGAGTGTATGCAGCACCAACACCTCTGCTGGAGCTGCTGAAGATATCTGCCAGCATAGCAGAGATTTAAAATCCAATCTCCAAACACATCTTTTTGCCCAGAGGTCTTTACTATGCTTCCATCAGTTTGGGAGCTCAATACTGCAGGATTGCAGCAGTGTTTGGTCTTGGCATCCACTCCTAACATACTAGGTGTCTTAACACAGGAGCTTTCCTAAGATATGCATATATAGCACATGAATAGGCAGTCCAGGCTCTGAGTGGAGAAGGACTAATTCTGTTAGAAAAATACCTTTCTATAGTCTTTTCTTCCCTCACTCTTGTCTGTTTTCTCTAGATGGTCCAAGTTTTTATTTAAAGTGCTTGAACTGGATATCCCAGTTACAGCTTTGACAGTTTGTTTGCAGTTTGCATCTGCCTGAAGGCAGCTGAAAGCATGTTACAGGACAAGTGAGGTAGTTCTGCTGCCAGGAGAAGGATGTGCTGGTAGGATTACTGAGGTAAAAAAAAAAAAAAAAAAAGAGAGAGCCAGGGAATAGTTAGAATTGTAGCACGGGACTGTAGTTTTATCCAGTGGGAATTCTCCACTCCCTCTTTTAATTTAAAGAGAGAAAATTGCTGAGTTTGGAAGAGAAATATACAGCTGGAAGTACTGGCAGAAAAGGGCTTAAATTCTTCTGATGGACAGCAAAACTAAGAGTAGTTTCCTCCTCTTTGAGGCAGGAAAGGATTGTACTGTGGAAATCCCTTTCTTTCCCCACTGGCTAAGGATTTAGATGCCAAAATGAGTACCTCACTCTTAGATGACAGAGTGTAACTAGGGTGAACCCACTGAATAAATGAAAACATACCCGTCAGTTTCAGTGGGGTCTGGGTCAGGCCTTTTAGCTTCTAGTTACAGTTTTTGTGTTTCCATCCACTGATATGCAGAGTTGAACCTTTAAAGGTGATAGGGGAGATGCAATGAGCATTCTGCCTTGGGTTTCTGTGCTGTTTTCCTGCACGCCTCTAGCAAGCTAGGTTTCTTCTTTTGACACATTTGCTAAGCACTGCTGTGACAGTTTAGGCTAGTCAGCTAGAGAATTCTGCAGCTATCCTTTTCTTAAAGGCACAGCTTAAACTGTAACAACTGCTTTCTGTGGGGCACCCTCACTGTAACAGAGCCCTGCTGGTGCTTGCTGTGATGCTGCTGTGGAAGAAGGTGGTGTGCTTTCCTTTTTTTGCTGAGGGATCCCGTAGCTGTGTGAGCCCAGACCCAGCAAAGGCGCTCTGCCTGGGTTGTGAGACCCAGCATTCCCTGCCAAGGAGGGAAGTAAAACTTCTCACATCAGGAGGACTTTCACACGTGCCCACGGTGCTGCTGCTGCTGCTGCTGCTGCTGCAGGGCTGGCAAGTCAAAGGTATTTTGCTTTGTTTTGTGCCAAGGCTTCAGCAGCATGTTTATTAAAAATACCCACTTTAAATGTTATCTGATTTCCCCAGGATAGAATTGAAAGTTATCTCAATAAATATACTGCTTTGAGTCAAATTCTACTTTCTTTACTGGAGCAAAGCTCTCGCCACCATCAGTGAGACTGCACAGTGGGTCTCTTTTAATGAATTTCTCATATGAGGGAAAAAAGGTAGTGAAATGTATTTCTGGGGAAAGTAATACAAGGGTCAGAACTCTGCGGGGAGGTTCTCCCACACTTTATCAATGGCAAAACTTGAGTAAGTTGTTTCATGCAGGCTCAAGTTCAGGGGCCTAGCTAATCCTCCCATTGCTTTGCATTGTCGGCTGCCCAGTGCTCCTCCCAGGGCTCTGAGGTGGCCCAGCCCATAGGGAGGGCAGAGGGTTACTGCCTGCCCGAGCAGCTTCTGCTGTGCTGACATCAGGTTAAATGAAGACCAGGCTTTCAGTGGAATGAGTGACATGTAGCAGCCTGCTGAGATCTTGGAGATATCAGGATACAGATTTATTATTTTTTTTTCTTTTCTAAGCACATGGCTGCTAATACAAAGAGCTCAGTGTAGATGCTAACAATTAAATCTAATTTATAAAATCAGGACACTCCTTGCCTGAAGTTACTTCTGTATTTCAAAAATTGATATACCATGATGGATGGATTTTCCCTTAGATGTTTTCAGTTATTTAAGGGACTGCTGTTCTTTCATTTCTAGACTCGTGCATTGAAGCTTTAGTGGATCACAGGGAAATACCAGTTGGACACATATTTTTATCCTTTTTATCCAACTGCTTTTGAGGCGTACAGACTGAATCTGACTTCTAAGTAAAACCAATGGCATGGTATCAGGTATTAATTTTGTCCCTGATGAAAATACCTCTAAAACAACAGCTAAAATAGTCACCAGTGCTAGAGTCCCACTAAGGATCAATAGGAGGTTGTAGGTTCCCAGCTGATGTAGGTGCCTGTGAAAAAGTTCCCCTGGAAGCTGTTTAACCAAGAACATCAAAGTAGCTGTGGCATGTCACATGCATGTCTGCGGCATGCAGAAAGTATGTCACACCTGCTGTTTGGCTGAGGCATGTGCCCTAGGCTGAGCCACAGCACAAGGTACGCAGACAGCCCGGGTTGAACCACTCTATAGAAGAGGTGTATGGCGTGTTTGTTCACTTCACAGATGCACTTCTCCCACAAAAACATTAATGATCTGAGGCCAGACCTGGTTCTCTTTGCACAGAGAACTCTCACTGAAGCTTACCGGGAGTTTTGCCTGCAATAAGGCATCAGGAGCAGAGACAACATTTGGAACTTGTCTACATAGAAGAGAAAGCTGTCTAAGGGAACCTGTCAGAAGTTTACAGCGGACTAACATGCTTGCCTTCATCTTGGCCATGCTGCTTACTTTTTCGTTGGCTTTGTTCCTTTGAGACTGTAAGCACTCCAAGGCAGGGCACCTCAGTTCCCTGTGTTTCTACCAGTGCCCTGATTAGGGCATGTTATGAGGAATTATCTGCATTTCATATGCTGTCCAGCCTTTTACTCTCTATATGTCTCAGATAACAGTTTACAGTCGGAAGAGCATTCTCTAAACATTTAGGCCAGAGAAGAATTTAAGGATCCCCTTGCACATTTAGCTACTAGAAGGAACATCATGAAGAGCCATGGGTGCACTACTACAGTTCTGCTCCTAGCAGGTAATTTGCAGTCCACTGCTTCACCCAGTGTCCTGGATGTTGAGAATCAGAGAATATTAGGGGTTGGAAGGGACGTCCACAGATCATCGAGTCCAACACCGCTGCCAAATCAGGATCACCTAGGGCTGGCCACACAGGAACATATCCAGGTTGGCTTTGAATGCCTCCGGAGAAGGAGACTCCACAGCATCTCTGGGCAGCCTGTTCCAGTGCTCTGACACCCTCACAGTAAAGAAGTTTCTCCTCATGTTGAGGCAGAACTTCCTGTGTTCTAGCTTATATCCATTATTCCTTGTCTTGTTACTGGGTGCCACTGAAAGTACTCTGTCCCCTTGCTCTTGGCACCCCCCTCAGATATGTATAGACATCAGTAAGATCCCCTGAGAAAGTTTTGGGCATCTCATTGAGTAATGTAGATCTTGAAGTGTAAAGATGATCCTTGTCGGAAGCAGGGGAAAATGGAGAAGGATTTCTCCTGATTTTTCTTTGTCGGTGAATCTTAGGTGTAGACCTTGGTATTCAGCAGTATTAGGATCCTCTTGCTGGCAGGCACCTTTCCATTAAGCACAGTTGTGTGTATTTTTGGAATGCAAAGTATTTGTACAACTAGCTCTATATAAGAATAGAGTTTTTATTCAGGGCTTAAGGAGTATCTCAATGTGGAAAAGCAGAGACACTTGAGTAAATGAAGAAGTTCAATAGAAAAAAAAAAAGTGTGTGTAAATGTCTGTGTATACTGGTAAATTCCAGCAGCTTTGAAGTTTCATTACTGTTTGTAGCTCAAGGCACTGAGAAACATCTCACATGTGTAGTGAGTAAATAAATACAGTGCGCACAGCCTTCTGCAGATAGGTTTATCTCACTTTAACATTATACTAAATGGTGTCTGTAACCTCCATAAATACCACAAGAAGTGAAATGGCTTACATGATAATTAAAATGCTGTTTCTGCTGAGGGTGGCCCCCCCCCCCCTTCGCTTTTGCTGGAGGAGCTCTGCTAATGGGCACGTGCTAATGGCTGTGCACAGGTGAAAGTGGATTTGAGCGGGGAACTGTTTGCTACCTGTGGTCAGGCTGTCAGGATCAACAGGTTCATTTAGGGAATGCAGGGACAGAGCAGCTGTATTTCTAGAAGGGAGGTTTGGCAGGAATTTATGCATGGTCACAGCACTGAACATTTTAACTGCATTAGCCTCTCTGCTCTGTTGACTGTAAAGTCCACCTGCAAGTAAGTTCTCTTTCCGAGTTTTCATAGAGGGAAAGGATTAAAGGCAAAGCTATAGATACAGCCTCATAGGGAACATGGTTTGAGGGAGAAGTGGGGAGGTTTAGATCCTGGGTTTTGTGATAAGCCCCTCTGCAGGTCGCCTGGTTGCTATACTGTGAAGCAGGGGTGATGGTTTTTTGCCTGTTTGCAATTTTCAGTTTCTCTGGAGATGGGGCAACCTCCTACTGCATGTTCATGCAACACTTAGCCTCAAACAGGCCTGGCTTCGGCTGGGGCTACAAATAAATCACAGGACATTCACCCCGAATCTCTCTGCCTGCTTCTAATTTAGCACCTGAACAATGCCTGGGAGTTGGCATCCTGCGGGAAGATTGAGGATCAGATGGCCCTGACGGATCAGGCGCGCAAGTACATGACCACCTTCCCCACCCGGACTCTGGTGATGTGAAAGGGTTGACGGACAGAGAAGCATTATGGTTTTGAGAACACTTCACCTCCACTGAGAAATTCCTGTTCCTCTGCGTGAAAACTTTACACGAATGGGAGAAGAGCCTATCTTTGTTGTGGTACAACAGTTGGGAGCAGCACAAAGTGCATTTAGTCACTCAGCATATATATTCTTGTTGGATTTCACCCAACTTAAGAGGATTTTCATTTTTGTTTCTTAATGATACTTACCTAAATTATTAGGTATTAAGTTTGAATCAGTAATTAGTGATCTTAAGTGCAGACTTATAATAAAGATAATTTTTCTTGTACCTTTTGAGATTCAGTAGACCTAATGCACCAGTATTGTTATTTCAGTGATGTGCTAGTCAAGGGTGGGGGTTGGTTTGTTTTTTTTTTTTTTTTTTTTATACTAAAAGAGCAGGTACTCAAGCAGATGTATTTTAAATCACTGAACAAAGAAAGTATTGGTGTAAAATACCGAAGTGGAAAGCATTACTACAAACCAGTCTGTGCAAAGGGGGAAAAACTGATCAAGATTGTGAATGCACAAACATCCATGCCTCTTGAAGAACTCTTTTCCTTTCATGGTTCTAGACCATTATACATTGCGTGTTTCTGTTTGTCGGTTTGGGTTTGGGTTGGGGTTTTTTTTTTTGGGGGGGGGGGGGAGAGGGGAAGGGGAGGGTAATTAGCTTGCTTAAAAAAAAAATATTACTGTATGAAACATAGATTTATGAGAAAAATTATATTTTTTATTCAGTAATTTAACTTTGTAAATGCCAAATGAATACTGTGTTTTGCTGCTACAGACCTTAGCGTGTAGACATGCTGCTAGCATAAAAGGAGCAGTAGAGCTTTATATATGGAAAGAAAAACAAATGTTGATGTTAGTTAATTGACTATGCACTAGCATTTCAGACTTGTTTATTTGAAAAGGTTTGGTTGGTTTTGGTTTGTTGTTTTTTTTTTTTACATCATTCATAATTTTTTCTTCCCTTTTATTTTTTTTTACAAGCAATATTTTTGAACACTGTTTCCTGGAGATTTTTTTTGTCTGGATGTGTTGTTTTGTTTCTGATTGGTTTGTAACAGCATGCATTGCACCTTCACATGTTTGGGAGAACACTGTCTCGTTTGTGTTGTCTGTTTTGTTCCGTGTCTAGCTAATTATTCCCATGTCTAGCTAATTATTTCCTAAGTTGGCTCTTGTGTACTGAATCAGGTTCTTAGAAATACATGGTTCTTTGTACTGCCATACCAAATCTTTATCGATATGGCAAAAACACTGATTTAATTTTGTTTTTTACTGTTTGGGTTTTTTTATAACAGCCTCTAACTTTGCTGCCTTAAGAGCATTTGGTGCAGCTTCCTCTGCACTTAATTTTTTATACGACAATGTACTGCCTTGTAGATAAATAAAGTGTGTTCTTTTTTACTTAAACTCACATGATTTCCTAATCTTGTTTGATTTAGTGTTTTGGTGGTGTTGTTATAGGCAACAATCAAGCCAAGAAAGTTTTTCTCCAGCACACTTAGATAAGTAAGGAATCGAGTTTTGCATACCATAAGTAGCCTCAACACCCTTGGTTCTCATTGACTGTTAAGGAGGTGGAAGGAGCACAGCACTAAATAGTAAGTACTGAGCATGTTGTGGACTTGAGGCAAATCTCCAGTGCCACTGAAGTCCAGGTCAGCTTCAGCTGGTGGAAGGCTTGCTGTACTTTTGTTCAAAACTGTTGTTCTCCCAAAATACTGGGTAATTTATTTATCCAAGACCTTCAGGTCATTAGCCAACTGAAAAAGAGCAAAATATTCTGGAGTTCCTATATTATAGAAGAGATTTTTTCACACTTGCCTTAAGAAAACCAGAGGTGAGAATATACTTGGAAACCTGCTGCTTTACACCTCACAGCAAATAATTGGGCAGACCTGCAGAACCTCATCCGGTGTTAAGTGCTGAGGACATTCAACTCCAGGAATGCTGGAGAGTGAAAGCAATTGTCAACAAAACAACAACAAAAAAGGAGAAAAAAAGATGCAACATGCCAGGAAAAAAAATATTAACTGTTTTGTTGAAAATAAATTACTTGCTGAAGTTTAATCTGATGCAAGCACTTCAAAGTCAGAATTGCATTCTTGAGAGCAAATTTCAGTTCAATGAAAAAAAGTAATTCATGCTTGTGAGTGTGTGTAGCCACATATGGGTTGAGAGCCCCCAAAGGCTCTTTACAATCCTTTTCTTGCTCCTTCTCTAGCATCCTGCCTAGTCACAGAATCACAGAACTGTCAGGGTTAGAAGGGTCCTCAAGGATCATCCAGTTCTAACCCCCTGCCATGGGCAGGGACACCTCACACTAGATCAGGTTGCTCTGAGCCACATCCAGCCTGGCCTTAAAAACTTCCAGGGATGGGGCTTCTACCACCTCCATGGGCAACCTGTTCCCGTCTCTCCACACTCATGGTGAAGAACTTCTTCCTAACATCCAATCTGAATCTACTCACTTCCAGTTTTGCTCCATTCCCCCTAGTCCTATCACTACTTGCCATCCTAACAAGTCCTTCCCCAGCTTTCTTGTAGGCCCCCAATAGATACTGGAAGGCCACAATAAGGTCTCCTCGGAGCCTTCTCCTCTCTAGACTGAACAACCCCAACTCTCAGTCTGTATCCATAGGAGAGGTGCTCCAGCACTCTGATCATCCTCGTGGCTCTTCTCTGGACACGTTCCAGCATGTCCAGACCCCTCCTGTAATAGAGGCTCCAGCACAGGACACAGTACTCCAGGTGGGGTCTCACCAGAGTGGAATAGAGGGGTAGAATCACCTCTCTTCATCTGCTGGCTGCACTTCTCTTGAGGCGGCCCAGGATAGTCCTCCCAACTGAAGCCGTGTACTGGCCCTTGCCACGCAGCGCCCAGAAAAGGAGTAGCATAAAGGCCTTTTTTTACCTTCTGCAAGGTCCCTTCTCATAGGCTTTTGGGTTTAGTGGTAGAACAGACTGGTGCTTGCAGCACCTCCCTCTAAGTTTTGCCTGCGTTTCCCATTTATTCCCCCTGTATGGTTTGGACTGTCAGCCAAATGCTGGGGGACTGGGGGAGAACTAACACCAAGGTAGTTTTGCAGCAGTTAAGCACAGGCAGGACCCTGGGATTGGGTATGGATGACAGGGAAGGGGAAGTCTGCAGGAGCACTTGCCTATGTTGTGGGCTCACACCATAAAAATACTTGTGCAAGATGCAAGGGAGGACTGCAGGACTCGGTAGTGTGCAACTTGGGAAGAGGGAAAGATCTGCTTTTGAGGCATGCCACAGATTAAGCAATGCATTGCAGCTTGAAAAAAAAAGGAAAAAGAAACACCAAGCTTACAACAGGTCTTTGAGACAAAGCTCTTGCCTTGTAGAGCTCCAGCTGTAACTGCACTGAGCCTGGCTGAGCTCGAACAGATCATTATCTAGCACCCAGTGTGGAGGCTTACTCACAGGTGCCCAGCACAAGGATTGGGCTTTTCCCCTTACATCTTCAGTTGCTTTAAATCCCGTTTTGAACATGCAAAATCATTGCTGTAGTTGTCTTCTTGATGGCCACACTTAGAGCTAATACAGAGGAAAATGTTTATTTTTCCACTTTCTCATGTCATTGCAAATGCAAAACACTCGGCAGATTAAGGCTGATTTGCATATGTTTCTGCATGCGTGTGGTGCTCATGCTGAGTGAAAAAGAAGCTTTGTTTGAAAGCTGTAGCCCAGGAACCTGATTACTTTCCCTGCACTAGTACTTGCTGAGTTTCCTTTGCAGCAAAGTGGCTCCTCCTAAGTGTCTTTCTCACACAAATCTCCCCACGTGACCATGCTTTACTTACTGTCTGAAATGTGCATCCTTCTTCCAGAGATCCCAGAAAAGTCCTAGCTGTCTGTCAAGTTTCATCTTGACCTATACTGAGACAGGTCCATGTAAAAGGCCTTGGCAATGGCTATTTGACTTTGCACAGGTGTGTAGCCATTCCAGACCCATTTAAAGCCAAAGTAACCTACCAAAGTGAAGGCAGAACAGGTTCAGTCCTGTTTTCAGTTAATGGAGAGTAGATATTTGGCTCAAATTCCTATTAACCTTTTTATTCACTGTAATTATAACTTAATAATGTTGTCAGTGGGAATTCTTTCGATTTCTGAAAAGAATTTAAATTATCATTTCAGCATGTGCCACTAATTAAAAATGAAGAGTCAAAGGAGCCAGGGCAAAAATAAAGGAAAATACCAGGGCATGATGTAAAGGAAAATACCAGGGCATGAGGTGTTTCCCAGCCAGACCTTGCAATTCTTCATCTCTTCCCAGTAGAGCATACTCTATGCAAAGAGTCCCAGGGGGTTCAAATCCCACAGGTCTGACCTATGTGACACTGGAAAAGTGCCAGAGCTTGCACATTACAGTTTGAATGAAAGAGCCAGACTCTGTAGTTTCGACACAAAACAACAAGATGAGAGTAAAGCAGAGAGCGTGGCATTTCATATTCTGCAACACAGAGTGAACCTTCAAAAAAGCCATAGGGAAAGGTTTTTTTCTTAGTATTTGCAATTTTGATCCTTTTCTGTGCCAGCTAAGTCAATGGCAATCTGCCATTCCTCAAGTCCACACAGTCAAGCACATACGCAAGAGGTGTTTCTGTCAGGTTGTGAGTGGATGATCATAACCATCAGCTCCTCTTTACTCCTATCACAGCTACAGGCTGGGGTCGGAGTGGCTGGAGAGCTGCCAAACAGAAAGGAACCTGAGGGTGCTGATTGACAGCTGGCTGAACATGAGCCAGAAGTGTGCCCAGGTGGCCAAGAAGGCAAATGGCATCCTGGCCTGCATCAAGAATAGTGTGGCCAGCAGGAGCAGGGAAGTCATTGTGCCCCTGTACTCTGCACTGGTTAGGTCACACCATGAGTACTGTGTCCAGTTCTGGGCCCCTCAGTTTAAGAAGGACATCGAGACACTTGAACGTGTCCAGAGAAGGGCAACAAGGCTGGGGAGGGGCCTCAAGCACAAGCCCTACGAGGAGAGGCTGAAGGAGCTGGGGTTGTTTAGCCTGGAGAAGAGGAGGCTCAGGGGAGACCTTCTTGCTGTCTACAACTACCTGAAGGGAGGTTGCGGCTAGGAGGGGATTGGTCTCTTCTCCCTGGCAACCAGCACCAGAACAAGAGGACACAGTCTCAAGCTGCATCAGGGGAAGTTTGGGCTCGAGGTGAAGAGAAAGTTCTTCACTGAGAGAGTCATTCGTCATTGGAATGGGCTGTCCAGGGAGGTGGTGGAGTCACCATTCCTGGAGGTGTTCAAGAGTGGATTGAACGTGGCACTTGGTGGCCATGGTTTAGTCATGAGGTCTGTGGTGATGGGTTGGACTCGGTGATCTTTGAGGTCTCTTCCAAACTTGGTGATTCTGTGATTCTGTGATTCTGTAACTGTATTTCTGCCTAGGCCCTGATTTGAGATGGAGTGATGGCGAAGGATAGAATAAAAAGCCTTGTTCCTGAAAACCTATTTAAAATGGCTTTATTATGAGTTTTGGTTCTGTTTGTTGTGTTTTTTAAGGGCATGTTAAAAATATTCCATTTCTGGCAAGAAGGATTTTGAGGTATTCATCTGCCTGTGACTTGTCTTCTTGTTCCTTAATATCAGTGGAGTCCAACAATATCCCAGACATTGATCACAGGATCACAGGATGTTAGGAGTTGGAAGGGACCTCTGGAGATCATTGAGTCCAACCCCCTGCCAGAGCACGACCATAGAATCTAGTGCAGGTCACACAGGAGCACATCCAGGTGGGTTCCAAAAGTCTCCAGACAAGAAGACTTCACAAGCTCTCTGGGAAGCCTATTCCAGTGCCGCATGACCCTTAACAGTAAAGACGTTCTTCCTCATGTTGAGGTGGAACTTCCTGTGCTGTGGGTTACATCAAAAGCGTTGCTCTAAAGCAATGTTGGTGTTTTGCCTGGGTGGCCAAGTAAAGACACTACCAGATCTTTCAATCATCAGACTAATGCCTTAATTCAAAAAGAAGTTGTATTTCCTGCCCAAAAGCACTTGTTCCCTTCTTTACCTCTTTTCTTTGAACTTAACTTTGATGTCTCAGCAGTTTTCACTGAAGACCCTGATACCAACATAAACTTGTTTGTTATCTTTTTTTTTCTCAGTAACAAACCATAGAGATCCAAATTATCCCTTCACTCATGTATGCAAGCTGGTAGTGGTCATACAGCAAATGGCTAAAGGTTTTACAATGTATGCCCTCTGCTGTTACTTTTCCATTTTGTGATCAGGTTGTTGGGTTTTTAACAATCCTTGGGAAAGAACAACCCCATGTGTCACTATAGGCTGGGGACTGACCTGTTGGAGATCAGTGAAGGGGAAAAGGACCTGGAGGTTCCAGTGGATGGAAGGTTGACCATGAGCCAGCAATGTGCTCTTGGGGCCAAGAAGGCCAATGCCATACTGGGGTGTATTAGAAGGGCTGTGGTCAGTAGGATGAGAGAATTTTCCTCCCTCTCTACTCTGCCCTGGTGAGGCCACATCTGGAACACTGTGTCTAGTTCTGGGTCCCTCAGTTCAAGAAGGACAGGGAACTGCTTGAAAGAGTCCAGTACAGAGCCACAAAAATGATGATGGGAGTGGAACATCTTCCTTATGAGGAGAGACTGAGGGAGCTGAGGCTCTTCGGCTTGGAGAAGAGGAGACTGAGAGGTGACCTCATTAATGTTTATAAATATGTAAAGGGTGAGTGCCAAGAGGATGGAGCCAGTGATGCCCAATGACAGGACAGGACAAGGGGCAATGGGAGGAGGCAGAGGAATAAGAAGTTCCATGGAAACAGGAGGAAAAATATTTTCACTGTGAGTGTGACAGGGCACTGGAATAGGTTTCCTGGGGGGGGGGGGGGTTGTGGAGTCTCCCTCTCTGGAGATATTGAAACCCCACCTGGATGTGTTCCTGTGTGATCTGGTATAAGTGACCCTGCTCTGGCAGGGGTGTGGGACTAGATGATCTTTTGAGGTCCCTTCTAGCCCCTAACATTTTGTGATTCTGTGACTCCCTCTTTGACATAAGACATTTCCACAAGGCGTTTTTCCCATTCATTTGAGTATCAGAACAGCAGCTGAATTTAATGATACATTTTTAAAAGAGCCTCCTGCTCTCGGGCTGCATGGATCTGCATTTAGACTAGCTCCGTTCACACCAGAGGAAATTTCATTTCATGGGGGAACAACTTTTACTACTTGATTACATTACTACTCATTGCTACAGCTCCGAGATGCGCCCTGCGCACACATCTGTCAGAGAAGCCCTCAAAAACAGCAAAGAAGAAAGTTTCAGGAAGCTCTCCCCAGACAAGTTTCTACACTAACCATAGAGACCACCTCTGCATCTCCCAGTTCCTGCCGGCCCAGCTGCAAGCCGAGCCCTGGCCCTCCCGATAAAGTCAGCCCCAAGAGAGTCTTGAAAGGGTGCCTGCAGGTGTGCTTTCCTGCCTGTGCCTATCGCTCCCCGCTGCCTCTAATGTTTCATTAACTCTCTCATCGGCCTACATCAGCACAGGAGTTATCTGAAGGCGAAGGGAGGCTGAGACTATTTAAATGATGGGTTTTTTGGTATCTGTGTTCCTACTAGCTCAAGACGAAGACCTGAGAGGCATCAGCTTAGCCTTCCTGTGCAGATAAAGAGTCTGCTAGTCTGTGCTGCTGGCAGGGAAATGGAAATCTGCACGGGGTTGTGGCTCCTACCTGCCCAGTCAGACTCGCTGCAGCTAGGGACTAAACAGAGAAACAGCCATGGTTTGCTGCAGTCAAAAAACTAAGACACCTGTCAGTGAAATAATACATAAAAGAAGTGATACTTTGCTTTTATTTTCTGCTTTGATCATCCTCCTGGACATCCCCTTGGCCCTCATTGATGCTTCTGGTGGGTTCAGGTCTGTCTTACGAAGGCACACATCCCTGAGGGGGCTGGTCCAAAACCTAATGAAAATGTATTGAAAAATATCAATTGATCTCCACAACATCAGTGAGCCCAAGCTCATCCTTTTTTTATGGCTAAGGACACAGATCATTTTCCTGCCCATGGCTGAGGACACCCTGCCACTGTCACTCATGAGAGGCCCCTGTGCACTCACATACAGTGCTCCTGTTTCCCCCAGCTTTGGGATCACCTTTAATGAAAAATGAGCTCTGATGGCATCTTGAGTAACATCCTCCAGAGGTGATTTGCCCCAGGCTGGGACACCCACCAGGAATGGGCAGAGTAGGTCATATTACACCCAGCTTTGGCACCCTTTCAGCAGTTGCCTGCCTGCCCAGGGTGGGAATGAATTATCCTGTTGTCCCATGAAGGTCCTACAGTGTCACTACAGGATCAGCTACTCACAGGGAGACTTCTTGAGCAGCATCAACGCAGACACACCTTTAACTTTCTTGAATCAAAGAGGTTAGAGTAATCCTTTCCTTGACAACCTCTGATTTGTGGCCACATCCTCTAACAGAAAACCCATAACAAATACAAAGGCAGTTTGTGTGGTGATAAGCTACAGAACTGATGTGATAGACACCCCTCCATCACTGCACTAAAAACCATCACTTCCTTGTGCTGACTTTCACTGCATCCAGTTGCTGTAGCTGCTGTTTGGATCTCAAAAAAATAAGCCCCACTGCCATGAGAGAAGAGTGAACCTGACACGCACCTGCCCCGTGATTTTGCCACAGGCACTGCAAAGCAGCAAACTCGCTTACATGATGATTAAAATAAGCTGCTGGTTTTTCGTTTCCCCCTCCATTGTTAAGTTGTCACTTCTGACATCTGCTAGGCTGTCTGTTTGACATCCAAAAAATACCTGTTGCCATCCTCTCTGGCAACTGATCAATGGAGCAACTAAGTTTTGATGTGACAGCTTGAATGGACTGAATGTGAAATTTTAAATGATACCTTGGTTTGCCTTCCTGTCAGAGTGGTACAAGGTTTTCTTCCTTCCTCTTTAACACCCATAACGGACTTTTTTCAAAGGATTTCCAATAACAGAAGCACACTTTTGTCTTTTGTTTGAGCACAGGAAGTTGTCCAGAAGGCTCAATGTCCCAAACGTGCTCCTGTACTTTTTCGAAGCTGATGCCGAGGGTGCTTTAGCATCAGCCTTGCTATGCCAGAACAGGTTTTCATACCCTAATCCAAACCTCTCAGCAGAACAAGGCTTTGCAGAAGAAGAACTTGGCTACCACATAGGTAAGTCTGGATTTACCAGATCTCTATTGGCTGTGCACACAGGTCAGCAAAGGCTACCTTCGTTCTGCAGTGACACTCAGGTGTTACGGTGATGAGGATGTCATGAGAAGCTGTGTGCAGAATAACAATCAAACAACATAGTGTGTTGCCCTTGCAGTTCCCAAGTCCTTGAATCTCTTGAGGAAGTTTGTGTTTGTTAGAGAGCTGCAGCAAGTCAGCATTGACTTCGCAGCGATGTGATGATTTTTCTTTCCATTTATTTCTGTTAAGTAAGTGCATGCAAATATATCCATATCTCTCTATATTTACACTTACTTGATCTCTATACACTTATTCTATTAAAAGCAAAGGAAGGATGTTTTACTAGGAGGCCCACAACTCGGCCAGCAATTTGAATCTATCACAGGGCATGTACCATGTGCTTGGGTCGTGAATACTCTTGGCCACTGGAACAAAAATCATACGGCACCGAGTTCAGGCAAATATCAGACTCTGTGCACAGAAAAAGAGAAAATGATCCAAACAAGAGGTTGCTGTGAGAAGATCTTCTGTGATGAGAACTGAAACTGCAAGTCACTGGTTTTCATTGAAAGCAATGCAACCAAGAGTCTGAAATCAGTCATGTCCTCCAACTGATGAGTCGTCTGAAATCTGCCGCCTTCCAGATCACATGGATCCTGAGATCTCTTAGCTTCCTCATTTGTGATCAGAGGTTTCTGCACAAGGGTGTCCTATTATTGAAAATAACAATTGAAAACAATAATTAAAAATAATGTTAACGATGTCGTGGAGAAAACCGCAGCCTGAAGTTGTCAAGGTGTGCTCTTTTCCCCAGGAATAATGGCTTCATTTGTGAATTCATGTTGCGACTGGTTTCACACAAAGCCATTTATCTTAGGAGTTAGGCTGCCAGAAGTTCCTCCAGATACACTGCAGTTTAGAGTGGACTGGACTTAATTTCACAACCGTGTTTTAACCTAATTCTTCCATGCCTGATGCAAGAGTTTCCAGCTAAGTCAATGGGAGTAATCATGTGAATAACACATGCAGGTTTCAGCCTGGAAATCTCTATCATCCTCATTTGTGGGTCAAGGTTGGTCTGCTTGGAGTACAGCACAATGCAGTGCCAACAGTGAATGGCCTTTACATGGTCCATTTCCGAGAGATACAATGATACCACCAAACCACCAGGGCTGTACGCACATAATGAAAAGTGACAATGCAGTCATTTGTGAAGGATATAAGACAGCCACAGTAGTTAGGGCAACATTTGCATAATCACATTAACTTTAAGGACCTACTTTAAAATTGACCTAACAATGGCTGTCATTGTTTAAAGCCACAGCTGTCCATGCTGATCGGACAACATGCTTGGCCAACTTGTGTTGCAGCCATCTTCTTCAGGAGGATTTAGAAAGTTTGACTGAAAAAATCATGGGCTTCAGGTCATCCCATGAATGTCTGGGCGCCCATCGTGGCTCGTGTAGGCTGTCAGAGCTGCACAACTGTTGCATTCGTGCTCAAAGTGATGTAATTTATTGCACCAATTTGGTTTTCAGGATTGTCTATCAAGGTTGTGTGACAAAGCACACACAGATTACTTATTAGCTGCTAAGAATATTACAAAACACAGACAGTCTAAGGCCTGGTTGTTTCAGGCTTGCATGAGTTACTTGTAATCCAGACACTGCACGTCAGCCACGTGTTTCTTCTACACACAGGGAAGCGTGGACCACTTTCATCTTCATACATGCCTTGCACAACCATGCCCATTGTAAAATTGCTGCTATACAGACAAAAATCTACCTGGTGAATGTTCTGCCATAGAAATATGCTTAAATTATCAATGCATTTCAGGGTAGTTGGCTGTATGGAAAGTTCTGCTGAAAAAACCCGACTCTTCTTAGCTGAGATTTCTCATTCTTGTTCTTGTTCTCGTTTGTTTTGGAAAGGCAGCCTTGTCCACCTTGAAAAACATGTTTAAGTATTTTCAGGATTCTCAGACAAGCAAGGCGGTGCTAGATTAGCTGCAGGGAACTTAAAGTTTCAGTTAGAGTGTGTCTTCTTTGAATAACACTAACCACAGGTAGGAGAATGACTAGAGCACACACTCTAGACTGGAAAACAAATAAAGTGAAGTATTGAAGAAAGGAAAAAAAAAAAGTTGTAGCCAAAAAATGGTTCAGCCCTTTCTGAGAATGAGGTTGAGAAAAACTAGTTTCTCCTTGCCCTGGTAGGCCTGGTTAGCATAGCTGCTAGCATGAGTCTGTGAACTTTAACTGACTTTTTGGTTTGCATTGCGTATACCTGTGATTAAAAATGCATTTAGGCTCCCCACTGTAATTTGCTTATAAACTATGGTACCCAGATAAAACATTTTGATATTGCTTTCAGTTAAGAAATTCCACGGATCACAGACTTGAAATTTTATGCAGGAGTGTAGTTTATGACTCCTGTTCCTATGAAGACCCACAGAAATTTGACCAAGTCATGCCCTCTGAACGTTTCATTTGGCACAGGAGTACTAAAGGCTTGGTCCAGTTTGACAGCTCCTCTCCTTGTAGACCTGGGCAGCACACACCATCCATCTGAGGCTCAGGGGCTGCAGCTGACCATCTGTGACCCTGCTTTTCACCACTGAGAACTGGTGCAGTGTGGTACAGCAGCTCAGCTGAGCTGCCTCAGACTCAGGGGGCCTCCCGCTGCCCCTTGCTGAGCCTACATGGGAAGAAGCAGCTTAGTCAACATAGATTTCGAGGGACAGGGAGCAGGGTGGGTGCAAGGCAAGGTGGAAGCAATGGGAAGTACTGGCTAGGAGCCAGATGTAAATGTGTGTATGACTGTGCGCACGCATAAATATGTGTAATCAGGATTAGTACTATAACGCACACACAGAAAAGAGGGGAGTGAGGGGATGGTGAATTAATTGCGTGGAGAATCTCTATTCTGACTCTCCTGACTTTGAAGTACTGCACTCCCAAGCCTTAATGATCTTTTAATTTATACTTTAAATGATAATTTACCTTTTGATTATTCAAAAGATGGGCAATATTTTACACCAACACTTTACATTCAAGCAAAGTAATTGAAAACATGCAAATGCCTTTACTGAAGAGATATGCAGAATTTCCTTCTGAGTTAAGCACAGGTAAAGGGGGCAAGCATATTAATATAGGCAAAGCTTCACTAACCACACTGTTATTTATATTTGAGGCACCTTGTGCATCATGAGGCTCAGCATTCTTTCTTGATATCAGCATATTAAGGCTACTGGAGTAGTTCAGTAGCATTACAAGAGAATTGCAGATAGGATGAGATCTGTGAAACTTCTTCAGAAACACTGAGGCTGTTTCAGCATTTCTATGCTGTTTCAGTACTTCAGAAACCCCTATAATTTGAGACTGAAAGAAAACAGAGCTTCACATCACTTAGACACATACATTTCCCACACTAAGGAAAACCTCAGAAGTGAGTACTGTAGAAAGAGAAAAATGCAATGGTTGCTTAGTACTGTTTATGACAGTCAAAATCAACCTTTGGCAGGGGAAACGATATAACATCCTTGTTTGATATTGTTCTAGGTGTTCCAAGAACTAAGGCAGGTCCTTTATCTTAAGTCAATGTCAGGATTCATTATGCAATTTTCACTTTTGGAAATGAGCACTATGCTACTTACATACTCCCATGGATTTGGCTATTACTGATGGCAGTTTTATTGCAGTAAAGAGCAAATTTAGATTGGATATTAGGAACAGGTTCTTTTCTCTGAGGGTGGTGAAACACTGGAACAGGTTGCCCAGGGAAGTGGTTGGGGCCCCATCCCTAGAGATTCAAAGTAGAACTTGACAAGGCTCTGGGCAGCCTGATCTATTTGAGGATGCCCCTGATTACTGCAGAGGGGGTTGGACTAGGTGACCTTTGGAGGTCCTTTCCAACCCAGACCAATCTATGATTCTAAGTTATATACAAAAAGTCTTGCACAGGTCTGTGTGGGGATCCAGGACTGGAAGGGCATTTTCCATTTCTCAAGATGCCATCAGTTACTCTGGAATTTCTGTCTAGAAAAAAAAAATCTTAACATTTCTTAGGAGAGACCAAAATGTGTAGAGCACAAAGGGATGAACTTAGAAATCCACTAATGTGGAGGATCAAAGCTCTGGTCACCATCCAACCTTTCTGGCACCACCTACCTGTCAAGAATATTCTGCATTCACACTACAAAACACATGCCACTAGATGACATTCCCAGCATACCCTCACCTGTTGTAGCCAGGTGGGGGTTGGTCTCTTCTTCCAGGCAGAACAAGGGGACACAGTCTCAAGCTGCACCAAGGGAGCTTTAGGCTGGATGTTAGGAAGAAATTCTTCACAGAAAGAGTGATTGGTCATTGAAACGGGCTGGCTGGGGAGGTGGTGGAGTCACCATCACTGGAGGTGTTGAGAAAGAGACTGGATGAGGCACTTGGTGCCATGGTTTAGTTGATTAGATGGTGTTGGATGATAGTTTGGACTTGATGATCTCAAAGGTCTTTTGCAACCCGCTTAATTCTGCAAATTCTGTAGGTACCTGCAAGCCCATGCAATACAGACTTAGCTTTACTAACTGATAGGCTAGCAGCAAAACACCATAGCATTCAACTCAGGCCTTGTCCACTAATTCAGCCCATCCAGAGTTTGTACATCTGAAAAAGAAGTTCTCTTCAGAATACAAGCTTTGTCTTTCAGGCTTAGTCCATCTGAGGTAAAAACTTGCTTATTTGTAGAAGCAATCAGCATTCACTTTCCTCAGTTACCACTATCTGCTGATAAAATATTTCAGGTTTCAGCTCCACCATTTTACACAGACGATACTGTTTACACTAAACGCACATCTGCATTGGAGAACAGTTTGAAATGATGTCAAATAGGAGGTCACAACACCATAAAACTGCCTGTTTACAAAGTTAAAAGTATAGACTGTAAACCTTGCATTAAATTCAATCTGTCTGCATAACAACGACTAGCTATTACTAATGCATCTGGATGTGAAAGGCGTAAGAATAGCATTGTAACTGCTTCACGTAACTCTCCAAACCAAAAGGAAATCATGAGTCATTTTTTTCTTCATGATGTCAATATTCTGCCAAACATAAGATAAAACTGGCAGTGCGGATAGAAAGTTCAGAGACCCACTCAAACACCATGCAACATGCAAGCTCTCGTCGGCTAGCGTGAAAAGTGACTCATTTACAATGGAGTAAGATAAGGATTATAGGGAGAGCAATATTTTTGTTAGACTACCCGCTATGGCTTCTTAGACCAATGGCTGAACTAATACAAAGATATTTCAGACTTCTAATTTTCTCCATAGCAGAAAACAGAATCTCACTTGCACTCTTAGGCAATGACAGCTACAAGAGCCATCATTAATTACATTATACACACATGGCAAAGTGATGTCCTATGACAACATGTGAAACTAGTGGTGCAAAATGAGTGTTGGCATGACCCTACTACAGAAAGTCAAACATGGCATTAACACCACTCATTAGAAAGTCTAAATAGCAGAAATGGTTAGGAGCACACTGTCTATATCCTAAACTGGGTTAAGATCATTGTTCCAGATGTTATCCTCTTTTGCCTTGCGCAGCAGATGGTGGTAACTGTTGCTGTAGAGACAGGTGAGGTCTATCTGCAAACCAGCTAAGTATATCCAGCAGTGGTGGACAAGGAAAGCCATTCTCTTTTGGGTACTGACATGAGTCAGTTCAGGAGGAGACTAGATAGGGTGCTTGGTTGCATGGTTTAGTTGATTAAGTGGGTTGGATTAGTTGATAGGTTGGACGCGATGACCTTGAAGGTCTCTTCCAACCTGGTTTATTCTATTCTATTCTATTCTATTCTATTCTGTTCTATTCTATTCTATTCTATTCTATTCTATTCTATTCTATTCTATTCCTAGTCTAGTCTAGCCTAGTCTAGTTTCATCTAGTCTAGCCTAGTCTACTCTGTTCTACTCTACTCTACTCTATTCTATTCTATTCTATTCTATTCTATTCTATTCTATTCTATTCTATTTCTTATTTCTATTCTATTCTATGTACTGATGTGATATTTTTGTGTGTGTGTGAATATCACATGTTATTTTACAGCCAGCTACCCATGTTATGACTAGAAATATACACTTCTTAATGACAGATCAGAATTAGAAGGCTGTAGGGTGCTTAAAATGAAAGTTTTTAAAAACACCCAGTTGCCTCCTCTGAACTCCCCTCCCTCCCCTTTTATTGCAATATGCATATGGGTTATGGGTTATTTTTCAGCTGCTGTAACTTGCTGATGTCTGTTTAACAACTGATTTTTTCCCCTCTTTTCTTGGTTAAATTGATGGCATGAGTTTGTAGAGTAGTGATGTGAAAAAAAAAAAAACAGCCTGAGAAAACAACCTAAATTAAACATCTGTTCATGTCATTTTAAAAGAGAGAGTAAAATCAGATGTCTTTTGCTTCTGATAGTATTTTCAAAGCCCACACAAACAGTGAATAGCTCTTGAACTTTTCCATTGAATATTTTGGGTTTTTTCCCCCTGCTAAAAGTCCTTTCATAGAGACTGTTATCCTACAAGTCTTATGTTCCACTCACATTTGAATATCTCAGCTTTTAATACTACTATTAAACTATTGTTTATTTCAATCACAACAGTAGTCAAAAATATCAAGGAGAGCCCTATTGTGTGATACAATGTAACACAACCCCAGAAAGTTCCTATTGTGTCAAGCTGAATTTGCTGTTATGAGATTTAATAGCATTGTATTGTCATGAGAATAGATCTCGCCCCTTCAAAGCCTCTGTGCGTTATCTGCTGCTCTGCAACCGGCAGTGAAGGTACCTTCATGGGCAGGTGGGACTATTTATTTTCATCATACACTAGCACATCATGACATAAATCTATAGGGTCTCTGCGAGAGCTTCTTTTGTGAACATACATCAAGCTGTACAGTTAGAGCTTCCGAGCAATCCTTTGCCTTGGGAGAGCTACAACTGCTCCTCTGTCGAGGAACTGCACTAATGACACTGCATGGCACTTGTCATACAGGGCTGGCTTCTCCCTTCTGCCTACAGTCATGCAGGCTGGGATTCCTTCCATGTGTGCATTGTCCCTTGTAAAAGAAAAAGATATAAAAAGGAAAGAGAGGAGGGAGGGAGGTGAAGGTCTCAAGCTATTTCTACACATTGGCCACAACCACCCCATGCAGCACTACAGGCTGGGGACAGAGTGGCTGGAGAGCAGCCAGGTGGAAAAGGGACCTGGGGGTACTGGTTGACAGTAGGCTGAACATGAGCCAGCAGTGTGCCCAGGTGGCCAAGGTAGCCAATGGTATCCTGGCCTGTGTCTGGAATAGTGTGGCCAGCAGGAGCAGGGAAGTCATTCTGCCCCTGTACTCAGCACTGGTTAGACCACACCTTGAGTACTGTGTGCAGTCCTGGGCCCCTCAGTTTAGGAAACATGTTGAATTGCTGGAATGTGTCCAGAGAAGGGCAACAAAGTTGGTGAGGGGTTTGGAGCACAAGCCCCAGGAGGAGAAGCTGAGGGAGCTTGGGTTGTTTAGCCTGGAAAAGAGGAGGCTCAGGGGAGACCTTATTGATGCCTACAACTATCTGAAGGGTGGTTGTAGGCAGATGGGGGTTGGTCTCTTTTCCCAGGCAACCAGTGACAGAACAAGAGGATACAGTCTCAAGCTACGCCAGGGGAGGTTTAGGCTGGATGTTAGGAAGAAATTCTTCACTGGAGGTGTTTAAAAAGAGATTGGATGAGGCACTTAGTGCCATGGTTTAGTTGATTGGGTGTTGGGTGATAGCTTGGACTTGATGATCTCGAAGGTCTTTTCCAACCTGGTTAATTCTGTATTCTTTCTCGCTGGGACCTCCACGCAGTGGCTAGGTGCACGCAGCCTGGTGCCTGTGTTGTGCTCTGCCATGTTGTGTGGCAATGCACTAACTTTGATCCCTGGGGAGGTGAGGCGGAAGTTGGTTTTCACCATTAAATTTTTTTATAGATAGCAAAGTCCATCCTTCCACCTGCATCCAAAGCACGGAGGCAGCTGGCAGAACAAAGTACTAGAGAAAAATAGTTGACCAGAATGTGTCTGAAATTGCCAGCATACAGGTGCAGTCTTGTTTTTCATCTCAGTGTCGGCAGTCCCTAGTGACTGTCAATGTTTTACTGAGACTAATTAACCCTTTTTTGCCTGGGATGGATCAGAGGAAAAAGAAAGACCAAAATCTCCACCAACCTGCACCCCAAACGTAAAACTACACGAGAAGAGAAATGCAATAATCATGCCTAGTCCAGAACTGCGCCACTAAAAGCTTGCTACAAAAGTAAAAAGACACAGCAAAAGTATGGGGGAACTTTGCATTTTGGGACTGGGGAGGCTGTTCCAAGATTAGCATGCTACTTCTGACACCTGAATGAGGTGGTGAAGATAAACAGAGAAATCACCCACTGCTGAAGCACCGCCAGCTCCCGAGTGTAAAGGAGCAGTTGTTAAGCAAGGAATAGTAAAACTGAACAATAAACCTGGATAAGCAGTGCAGACAGGAAGTCAGGGAATATGAACAACAGAAACTGAAGATAAGAATTCCCAAAGCTGCAGCTTGGCTGAGCTGTCAACATTAAACATTCCGTCAGATCCTCAAGGAGAAGTGGTGGCCAGGGAGCCTTGTGACTTTTAACTTTCTTCCTCAGGGAAGCCAGGCAAAATTCCAATGATCCATGCAAAAGGCAGGATTGGTCCCTTCCATGTAGTGCCTTGTGTTCCTTCTCTGTCTGGTTGTTCAAGTACTAAACTACAGGCTTCCACTACTAGCCCAAGGACACGATCTCACAATCACAATGTCAGGATCTTTCCATTTACATGCATCCTAAATTTTGCTTCTCATTTTCATCTCATTCTTGTAATTTATACTTCCTCCTCCTCCTCCAAAAAAAAAAGAATTAAAAAATTATTTGTATGTTCTCATTATTTGCCTCATTTTCACATCCTCGCCAGCTAAATGGCTATCATTAACTGAGGTATATTTAGTTCTCTGATGGCCTCCATGGAAGTTACCCACCAGTGATGGCAGAGCTGTTTTGAACCCCTCCAGCCTGCCAGGGCCAGGCTCACCACAGCCACAGAAGGAGAATGTGTTTAACTTGCAGCAGAAAAGTTTCTTCTCTTGAGAAAAGTATATTTAGTCCAGGTTACTTTCCTCCCCAACATCAGGTTTTCCATAGCATCTTGAATTAGACCTAACCACGTTTCTGTCACAAACACTAACAGCTTCCTACCCATCACCAAAAGCCAACTGATGGCATGACAGAGAAGTCAAACAGGAAGGCAAAATCTGACTTGTTTTCACTCTCATTCTTTGGTGTGACCACATTAGGAGGAGAGACAGGCATTTGAATTAAAAATAAGAGATGCTCTCTACCTTGCTCTTCTGTCAAGCTTTCTAAATTGCTTTCATGAATTCTGTCTCAGTTTCCAGCATGGAGACTTTGGAGGATACTCCGAGGCTCCTGTCCAGCTGTAACAAAGTGCAAACTCTGATCTACCAAAGCCTTTGTAGCTTTAATAAGGCAGTTTTGGTAAAGGTAGTAAAGCATAGGTCTGGGATAAAAAGGACAAGGCAGGCTGCAAGAGGGGGAAAGCCTCCGCCGTGCTGGCAGGGCAGGAGTTCAGCACTGGTGTCAGAGCTGTTGAGCCCTACGTGATTCACTTCAAGCAAGCCAGTTCAAAACACCTCATCAGCCTGGAGTTGGGGATTCTTGAGCTGCAGTCACATTCCTGGCCCTCAGCAAAACCGCCCACTCTGCTTCTCGGGGGAAGTGTCATGGAGAGCGATGCCTCCAGACCCAAGAGGTGAAAGCCTGCCACAGGGCTAGAGCTGCTGGAAAGCTGGGCCGTGATGCAATGCTTTGGCGATTGCCAGCTGTGCTTGCACTGGTGTGCCAGTTGTGCCTTCCACATCCCTTGCTTTGAAAGATGCCATGCACAGACTAAGTGAAAGGAAAAATATTTCCCTTGCCAAGACATTAGAACAGCAAGTTTTGGATGTTTTGTTGGCAATGAAAACAGAAAATATATTTGGAAGGCATCTCAAGAGGTCATTGTGTTCACCCTCAAGCTTTTAAGCAGCATTGAGCCTCAGAAACAATCCTGCAATAGATTTGTTTAAGCTCTCCTTGAATGCCTGCAGTAGTGGAGATCCCCAGTTTCTTCTTCAGGCATCTCCATGCTTAATGCAGTGCCTTCTCAATGAATCTTGATTGCTGCAGGTCAAGCCCATTCCTCTCTTTTTTTTCACAATCATGCTATTTTCCTCTTTACAGCAATATCAATAGTAACAATAAACAATCATCCTTTAATGAAATGGAATGAGATTTAGAAATTTCAGGATTTAACTGGATTCACACTGCTGAATTGAAATTCCACAGCAAATGGAATTCCAGGCTTGCCAAATGACTTCCTCCCACTCATATATCATATCACTTTGCATACATTTGAATGGTCAAACAACTATTTAGTCCCAGGAATGATTTGTTCTTTTGTTAATAGAGACTAGATGAAAGCCACAGATAACAGCTCATAGAGATTGAACATGAAGTAAAACTCCTTTTATTGTACAGGCTCTGCAGTCCAAGTGCCATGGCAATAATCTAATGATGCCAAAACTTGGATGCCCTTCAAATGCTTCAGAACAATAGATGCTGTCAACATGACCTACACAAGCTAGCAGCAACAGAGAAAGCAGAGTCTGAAGTTACACTTCTCCGCCACCATGGGCAGCAGGTAAAGGAGTGCCTCAGGGGCACCTAGACAGTGCTGTGCACATAGAAAGCTGGGCAAGGGGCTAGTACCACTCAGACTCAGTCTATTTGTTTTCCTTTTTCTTAATGAGACCCTCTAAACCCCAGCTGCCATTGAAGCCACTGCTAAAACTCTCCCAGAAGTGAGTCAGAACCCTTGTTAGGTTATTCCAGAGCAGTTAATCCCAGCAGCTCCCCCCTGACTTCAGCAGGACTTGACCAGCAATGAAGAATGTAAATATTTATGCTTGCAGGACTTCCACATTTTAAGTTACAAGGGGCTCGTCCTGAGCAACAAGCGTGTGATAAAAGCTATCCCTAAAGCAGCTCCAGCGCTTTGGAACAGACACTGAGGAGCTTCCTCAGGGCCAAGCGTGCAGCACGCTACGGATGATAAAATATGTCAAATGCATTCAGCTGTACATCAGCAGCCCATTTAGAAATGTTCACCTTCCATCATTTCCCACCAAAACCCCCACAATATTTTAATGGCTGGTGGGATCATTAAAATCTACGTGCCCATGTCCAGCACAAAACTGAATTACAGCTGGAGCGAATATATTTTACTTGCAAGGAAGTAGATTTGGTCCTTTCGGAGAGTTTGTGGGAATGGGAAAGGGTGGGGACAATAACCCAACCAAAACACGGTGTAATTAATTTCCTCCCTATTATTTCCCTCCTTTCCACCAAATACTGCATTCACCGACTACATTATTTCCTCAACAGAGTGTTAATTCTGAAATGTGGAGAAAGATTCCCCCATTGAGAAGAAATGTGAGATCATTACATTCATTCAGTGACTGAGATCACAAAAGAAGAAAAATGGACATGAAAAAAAGACCAAGTTCTCCAACAGTGAGGCTTTCCCAACTGGACTGAAGTATTTATTTTAGCTTAAACATATTGTTCAGTGAATTAATGAACTGAAGGTGCACAGAGCAGGACCCCCAAGAACACCCACCTCTCCTGTCATAGTGTCACACTGCATAGTTTGCAAAAGCCTAAGTGGTAACAGCGTTTATTAGTCCTCTTTCAATGTAAAAGTACTTCCACTCCTTAATGAGTGCTTGCTTACAATTGACATAAACACTGGAATTGCAGCACGACCTTCTTATCTTTTGATGGGGCATTATTATCATCTCATGTAGTGTAAAAGAGGCCAGGTCTCTCCTCAAGTACTCCTTAACACTCTTCTGTTCTATTATCAAATTGGCACACCACCCCATATGTTAGACAGGCATTCCCATTTGTGGGGGACAGCAGCTTGGGTCCTTTCCTTGCCATCTTATCCAGCATTTATCTTCTCTCTCTGTTTTGATGGTAATTATCACTTACAAATACTTGAAACCTGAGGGGAAAAGTAACTTCTCTTTCCTTGCCATGGAACATACTTCAAGGCTTTGAGTTTTTCTGGCCAGAGTCCCATACCAGACTTCTGCAGTTCCAGTGGTACTTGCTCCCCAGTCTATTACAGCTGTCAGGGGAGAGTGCATTGTGACAAGTTATAGACTCCAGCTGAATAATCCACCCTTAGGAAGGCCTTTTTTAAAGCTTTTCATCTCATGTCTGATATTGCCAGCCCGCAAAATAAGAGAATCAAAGTGGCCTATCCAAGCCATAAGACTGAAAAACATCAGTTTACAGAAGCACATCAACAAAAAAACCCCACCCCAAACTCAAAACCTGGTCCCACCATAAATAGGAACAATTTTCCAGCCACTAACTGAGATGTATAGGTACGTGACAGATAAACTGTTAAGATTCTCCTAGACAAGGGCTTGAGGACTGTGCATTGTCAAGGCAGTTGTACCTAGATTATCTCTCAGGCTGTCTGCAGGACAAATATTAGTATCTCCAGCTAAAGACAGGGAAATTGAGGTGGAAGTTCAGTTTACCCCAGGCCATGCCATAAATCATCAGAACAGTACAGTTAAAACTGAATAGCCATGGGCTCGTGAGTTCTGGAGAATGACTCAGGGTCAGGATTTTTGCTCCAGTTAGAGATTTATGACAGAGGAGATAATGAATAAAACATTTTCACTGTCATTTTTTTTTTCCTCAAAGAATGGTTATTAAGCACTAATGCTGATTTAGTGGGTGTTACAGATGCTATTGTAGAGGAAGAAAAAGGCAACTAATAATAATATGCTTAGCACAGAGATAGGAAATATATAACCATCTAATTTAAACGGACCCAGAAACACTTCTTTTTGCTCTGTCACACTGCTGTCAGATAAAACTAAGCTTGGCCACAAGACAGAGAGAAAAAAATTAGTACAATAGATATGCCTTGTAACAAAATCACATGGACATAGGTTGTACCAGAGAGGGGTGTCTAACCTCTTGCTCTCTGTAAAGACCTATGCACAGTTAAGCATTCCTATCATGTGTCCCATTCCTTATCTCTTTTCCACACAAACAAAACCAATTCCCTGCCCATTCCTCATAGGTTTCTAAATCTCTTGTCACCTCCACTGCTGTTTCCTGGACACTCTTCAGTTTGTCTACAAGTGTCTGCATGTGGTGCCCAAAACTAAAGCAAAGGATTCCCACTGAAGATTCACCAGCATGACTTGGAAAGAAAGAATCATCTTCTGATCTTACACATTTCATCTCTGCTAATACTAAGATTCAGATGACTTGTTTTTCAAACAGCCATAGCATGTTGTTCACAGAATCACAGAATGTTAAAGCCTGGCACGGACCTTGAAAGATCATCTAGTCCAACCCCCCTGCCAGAGCAGGATCACCTGTACCAGATCACACAGGAA
Source organism: Picus viridis (assembly GCA_033816785.1). NCBI lineage: Eukaryota > Metazoa > Chordata > Aves > Piciformes > Picidae > Picus > Picus viridis. The sequence goes on along the minus strand of CM066578.1, from coordinate 38,284,377 downwards.
CACATTCAGGTGGGTCTTGAATATCTCCAGAGAGGGAGACTCCACAATCCCCCTGGGAAGCCTGTTCCAGTGTTCCATCAACCTCACAGGGAAAAAAAAAATCCTCCTGTTTCCATGGATCCTCCTATGCCTCAACTTCCACCCATTGCTCCTTGTCCTGTCATTGGGCATCATCAAGAAGAGCCTGGCTCCATCCTCTTGACACTCACCCTTTACATATTTATAAGCATTAATGAGGTCACCCCTCAGGCTCCTCTTCTGCGAGCTGAAGAGCCCCAGCTCCCTCAGTCTCTCCTCCTAAGGAAGATGTTCCACTCCATCATTTTTGTGGCTCTGTGCTGGACCCTTTCAAGCAGTTCCCTGAGGTCTTCCTTGAGCTGAGGGGCCCAGAACTGGACACAATATTCAGACGTGGCCTCACCAGGGCAGAGTAGAGGGGGAGGAGAACCTCTCTCAGCCTGCTAACCACATCCCTTCTAATACACCCCAGAATGGCATTGTTGATTCACTTAGCTTGTGTTTGAAGCCATCCCATTGAACATTTTCTGCATAAAACTGAAGAGCCAGTTTAGATTTTTGCCTGGTTACTTCTTCATCTACTTAGCACAAATCTTCCTGGCCCACATTTTACTAATTTGCACAATTACTTCCACTTCCCCAAGTAATTTTTAATTCTGATCACATCCTTCAAAGAGCCTGCAACCTCCTGGTGCCACACACAGGTTTTATAAATATTACTACATTGTCCAGCTCGTTAATGGAAATAGTGACTAGAAGTGACAGAGAACTGACCTCAGGGACCCCACATGCAATATTTCCCTGGTATGATAACGGCACTTGGGTACCTCTTCTTTCAATGCAACTTTTCTTTTTGCATTACTTATGCATCAACTCCTTATAGTTTCATCTAGAGAAACTGTAAACCACCTTTCCCTCCTTTGCTTATCAAAAAATATGAGCCTGATCAAACGTCTTGCTGAAACAACTTTTGTCACACTTCACGTGCAGTCTTGCTCTGGCCATTTAGAACTACAAAGCAGCAAATTCATTTGGATATTCAACAGCAGTGTTTTTCCACACAAAGGCTTTCCCCTCCCTACCCCAAAAAAAGAGAAAAGGTATTTAAGCACATATATTCTCTGTAAAAAACTCTCAAAATGGACAACACTTCCTGTGGCAATGTAGCTACTATTTTTTTATCCCCAAACTACTGTTGGTATTTTCAAGTAAATACCCATAAAATTAGGCTAATGAATTAGGTCATTGAGTATTCTGGATGACAGTGTCAGATTAAAGTTAGTTAATCTGATTTAATTTAAAATTCACAAAACCAGCTGTAAATGAAGCCCAACAAAATGGAAACAAATGATCATTTCAACACCTTTTGATAAATCGCTTCCTCGCCTTTCAGACAGCACTAAGGTTCCAGACTACAACTTTAAGTTTAGCTTTCCAAAGCATTTTCAAATGCTTTTCATCCTAGAGCAGGTACTTCAGCAGCTTAGGACAGAAGCAGCTAAAACCAGTTCTACTCACACCTTTCCAGTCAAAGAAAGTTATAATGATAGTGACAAATAACTGGCCAACTAACCTAATCACAAAAGCCAACCTTCAAAAGGGCCGGTACAAAACCAGGCAACTATATCAATATTTGCACAAATTTGTCCAGGAGTGAATAGGTTCTTTGAGTCCCAGGAGGCATGACTGCCTGAAGAAGTGAGTCACTCTGGGGATGGATGGCAGGGTGTCTGTCAGAGAGAAAAGCAGCATTTGATGCCTGGGCATCTGGCACGCTGCCACCCATCCCATTTCTCCATTTCAGCTGGAGTTTTACAGAGGACGCAGGAGGCCAGCGGGGAACTGAGGGCGGCTGGGAGGGAGAATGGGAGCAGCACCACAAATTGCATGTCCTTCCAGGAGCCCTTAATCCCATGTGACATTTGCCACTGCTTACAAATCTGTGTACAGCAGGGCCTGTTTGCCACACTGCTGTACCAAGCAGTGAGGAGACTGCAGAGTGCTGCTCCAGCACTTGGCTGGTTTTGCACTGGTTCAAGTGACAAGCAAACTCTCTTTTTCTTTCTCATGAAACTTTCACTCAATTCACAGGATTCAACCTGACCCTGCAGGATGTATTCATGCCAAGGAACTCCAAGTCACACAATAAACTTTGCAAGTGAGGTTAACCACCGTTCAACTACAGCTTCAGGTGCAAACAAATGTACCTTCATGTTTGGAAGCTGTGCTGGTCCATTGTTGGGTCCTAAGTAAGCAGGTATCTAAACTTAGCTGATTCTAGCTCTAGGAAATGATGGCAGGGTTCCAGAAAAAGGTACCAACAGTTCAAACGAATTAGGAACAGGTTTCTTCAGTGATACAGAGATAAGTTTCCAATATGTATTACCACACATTCAAAAAAGGAACAAAACCAGAAAACAGAAAGAAAACCCAGAAAACCCAGAAAACAAACAAACAAAAAAGATACCCCAGAACTTTCACAGATGTTACAGCACTGCTCTTAGTGTGGGAAACTGGCTGAGTTCAAACGATTCAGTGAAGCAACCTCAGCCTACAAAAAGACCGAACCTAGACAGTGTTTGACCAGTCCTCTCCACAGAAAACTTATTCTCAGAATAAGCAACCTGAGGTAAACATGAGGATGTATCACCCTTGGTCTCAGGCCCTGTAAGTATATTTAGGCTGAAAACCTTACAGCTTACTCCCCCTATTTTGTGGTGGCTCAGCAGAAACTGTAGTGGATAGTGGTATGACCTGGCTGTCAGCTTTACAAGTCCTGTTTTTCCTCCTGTTTCACTGGCATGAAAAACCCCCAGTAAATGCTAACTAAGCATTGCCAAAAATATCTCTCCTGATGAAGCAAACTGAATCAAACTGATGCTAGATGATAGCACAAACCAATTAAAAAACTGTAACTTAGATCATGTCTACATGGGTCTCTGTCCTTCAACACAAAACATGATTAACAACCAGAACCTGGGAATTAATAGATTTTTTTTTCCCTCTCTCTGAATTCAGTCTACTCAGGGACCTAGCTGGACAAAGGGACAAAGTCTGTACCCCTTGGTCTATGAATCTCAGAAACACTGCCGTGAGTGAGTTTCGTTAAGAGCCAGGTGCCCAGGTTTCAGATGGGATCCAGACCCCCACCCTATTTTGTTGTCAGAGTATAAAGGGTAATATACAGAGACCCTGCCTTTTGCATGTGGAAAAAAAAAGCGCTGTCTAGAGCGTCCACCTTGGTCTCCTTGTGCTGGCTCAGTGACTGGCGTGACTGGCTCTGACCTGCTCAGTGCCAACCTGCAGCGTCCTCTCTCAGGAACGTGCCCCAGGTGGCATCCCTCTGGGAAGTAAGTGTGCTCTCCTGCCTACTGATGTGCCCCTGGGGGAGCCCATCTGGTTCTCATCCAGACCTCTGGACTGAGGCAACAAATTAGGAGCTTTGGAGTCTAAATTGGGAGTTCTGTTTCCAGGATGTTTCTTTCGTTGAAAAGGACCTGCAAGGCTGTATCCTTCGTTGGGCAGCAAGCCAGCAGAAGACCACATGTTGCTCCACACCTTCTGTCTCCTTACACAGGTCTATGCTGCATCACCAAGGAAAGCTGCCCCAAGATATTAACTGCATTGTAGTATTTGCCTCAGTTAGCAGAAAAGCCATTTTTGGTCGCCCACCCATTGTAGTCCAGACCTGAGCAGCTCCAGATACGCTGTTGGTGAAGCAGGAGGGGTAGCAGAAGCCCTCACAGCCACACTGCAGAGCATATTTACTGCCCCTTCTGCCCTTTCCCTGATGTCACTTTCTCATTATAACATTATACCAAATCACAATGGGGATTAACCACCCCCGTATAAGCTTATTATAGGCTTATGCAGGCTGCTAGGGCTTGGCTTTAGATGGCATTTATTTTAATGAGCCTCAGGCTGATGTCACTGCTACACTCATGACTCTATATCCCCGTTAAGTGCTACAATCAACATAAAATTCAGTTGCTTTATAAAGCATCTATACAAAGGTGTGAAAATCCTGATGAAATACACTGAAAAAGAAAAAAAAAAAAGGCTGATGATGCAATGGCAACATAAAAATGTCAAAGTGTAACTAAGGGAACAATTACAGTCCATAATAAAAAAAGACACAGCCAAGTGAGTAACACTCGATGGCAACTACTTGCATTGACTCTGCACCACTCACCTGCAGCAACACATATGCAAAGGCTTAACCTGTGCACATTAAAACACGAGGTGCAAGCAAGGATGTAAAACAAGGGAAGAAGGAGGATTTTTCTTCAAATTATACAGTTGTTCAGTGCTGAATTTGCTGTGTTTAGCTGTGGATTAACAGCAAATTCTTCAAGATGGAAGGTGCCTCCAGAAACACATGAAATTCCGTACGTCTCCATTTTAACTGAGAGCCGAAGCAACAAACTCGGGGTAAGCAGATGAGTACATGGAGGACCTACTTTAGTCACCCTTGTGAGAACTAAGCAGTAAGAGACACTGAAAAATTGGCTTCTGAGAAATTAATTGTTTCTCTTTTCAGCTCACAGACAATTTAACTGAAACTCTCTCACTCATTAAACAAAACAGTGTCTTTAACATAGGCAGATATAACAAGATGGACTGATCAAGAAGAAAGTTAAAATTGGCAGAGCGTTTCAGCTTCACTTCTTATTTTCAGTCTCCAAACACATGGCTAGAGCCTGCACTGACTCACAAAATGTGTGAAAAGAGGCTCCTCAGTCGAACATGTCCACAGAACATCATTAACTCTTTTTCTGACTCCCAGAAGAGTGGGATTTAAGCCAATATATTCCGCAACTTCCTTTCCAGTTAGTACCTCTGCTTGCGCTGACTTTGCCAGGATCACTTCGCGATGTTGGTGAATGTTACGCCTGGGCAAGATGTCTAGATTCAAAGAAACAATGCTAATATTGGCCTTTCTTCTTCTTCTTTCCCCCCTTCTTCTCCTATTCCAACTCTACCTGCATTTTATGTGCCTACAGAGTTTTCAAAGAGCTATATCCCAACAGCCTGTCGCAAGTGTATTGGGTGTTTCAGTTTGCCAGACCTGTCATAATAAATTAATTACAGGATGTTGCAGAAATGGCTGAGTTCCAGCAGCATCTTGCACAGTTTAATATAGCCCTATTTCCCCATTTCGATGTATTTGTGGTTAGATAAATCCTCAGAAAATTTACAGCTGCTGCACATGAGTTTATTCTACTCCCTGCCTGTGCAGGCGATGTAAGTGCAACAAAAATGTGATGTTCTGCTCACAGCGTAGATTTTACTGATACTGCTTTAGCGGTGTGGTAACATTTTTCCGCCAAAAGTGGCATCTGCAGTTTCTGTCAAGTAATTTGCATTCGAGCATTTCGTCTTGTAAACTTGCTTGCCAGTCAAACACAGTGCAAATTCATTCAGCCCGACACAGTTCTCACCAAAAACAAACCCACCACAATAAATCAGGTGGTTGGGGGTTTGGATGAAATGCAGCTACCATTTTTGGTTTTTTTTTTTAAATGAATACAAGCTAGAAAATATTTCTTCAGTCTTTAAAGTTAGTGTACTCTAATACATGAACTACAGCCACGATGTTGCTGCTGAAAGCCTACTCCTCCCTGACTTTCCAGGAGTTTTGAGTATAGGGGCTCAGCTAATCCAAGCAGATTGCAGGACTGAGAATCTATTTTTCATGTCACTGCTTGAAAACAGACCCTTCTGAAGGGAAGGCAGCTAGCAATGGGCACGTAACAGACTGAACAAAGGACAAAACTCTTGCCAAAAGCACCGAATAGAACACATCTATGCATAAGGAAAGCATCATAGGATATTTGATACTGAGAACAGCAGCTTGACGCCTGATGTGAAATTCTCATCTCTGCTCTGTTTTGTGTCAGCTGACGAGGTTGGAGTGCACTGAATCAATGCAGACCTGCACATTGCAGCAGAAAAAAATTATATACATGCATTCTGAAGACCTCAGACAGAAATTAGGGGACCAAAGCTTCACCTATCCCAAGAGTGCTGCAAACCATAGACAATATGGATCTTTCCAGCTCAGAGTTAGAACTATACTGAGCTACAAAGTCACTGGAGAGACACAGGAGAATATTCTTCATGGGTTCTAAGAGTTAGCCCAAAATGCTCCTGTAAATAGCATAGAACTGAAACATATTAAAAAGTGTATATTAAAACATGACTGAAGCCACCAAAGCTCTGCCATAACATGCCTTCTCACTGCCTTGTTCCTTCTTAAGTTCCAATTTCTAATTGCCACATTCTTGCAAGTCTCCTCCAGACAGCAGTTTTCTTCTTAAGTTGCTTATTTCCTTCTCTCAGACCTCCTCGTTTCTACTCCTTCTGTGCAGTAGTTGTGTTCCTAATACACATATTTTATACTCCAAGCAGTAACACTCCTTGAACTAACAGAGTATGTTTTTATAAATGCAGGTGTACATCCATAAATTAACTTGTCCAAAACATTCTGGAGAGTCACTCTACAAAACGCTAAGGGAACCCCTGCCACGTACCAACCTGCACACAAATCTTTCTGGCCACCCTTCAGTATTCAGAAAACGCTTCTATCCCCTCCCAATTTCCACATCCATAAAGCAGGTTGCACTGCACACATACTAATTTCATACATGCTAGAAGAAAGATCATTAAAAAAAATTCACCACTCTTTGTGTTTACCAAACAAGTGTTTTTGCTTTAGTCTGTTCCCGCCTTAAATGAAGTATTTCCTATTCACCTTCGTAATTAGAGCAGAAGGATGTAGTGAATGAAGTGCCTCATTATCAAGTTTGTATCCATGGTCCCTGCAGAATGGCTACCATGCCGGCTATTTTTCATAGCTGTCTGCTTTTGCTTGTAATGGGCCATTGTTAACCCTAAATGATCCTGACATTCAATTCTCCATCAGACAATTGGGTCCAGCCGGCAGATTTAGTTCACTAGTCAACAGAGACTTTCAGTTGTCATGTTCCTCTGTGTTCTCATTAGCCCTTGTTTGACTGTGATCCGTCCCCTACTGCCTTCTGAATTAAGTGATGCTACAAATACACTTATTGTGTTTTATGATGTCTGTTCCTCAAATTATTTTAAGGGAAAAAAGGGGGAAAAAAAAACCCCAAAACCAACCAACAAACCAACCCAATGCAATCTGATGGCTATGGGGAAATAGAGGAAAAATGGGCCAGCCCTTCTTTTCTCTTTTGCTAATTTATGCACTGCTCTCAGTGTCTCTGCCGTGTCATAAACACGTAATAGGAACCCTGTGCTGTAACCATGCACACACAACCTAAACCCAGCAGAACAATGAAAGACTCACTATGCTGTTATCACCAGGCAGTTATAACTACCTAATATTTACCCCTTTTTAAAGTAAGGTTTTATCTGCTTTGCTCCAGCAATGAACTTGTATCACCCTCTAAAAAAAACCCCACAAATATCCTTCAAACAGTCTTGTACTGTAATACACGGCACAGGAAGCAATTTTGCAGGGTACTAACATTTTAAGACACTTAATGGAGATATTCACTTAAGAAAAAAAGAATGACATTTGTTTCCAGTAGGTAATCTGGCTACTCCTGGAATTCTTTTCTTCCACTGAAATGTTAAGCCCTTTAAATACCTGGGACAATTCTCAGCAAATGAACACGATGTTCATTTGAAAGTGATTTTAAGGAGTAACACCACCAGAAACAAGAAGCATTACACAAAGTTTAAACTAAAGACTTGCTTGGGTTTTTTTGTTTTAAGTATCACCCTAATCTAAGCTGTCTCTAACTTTCAACCTTTCTTCTAAGATTAAAATCTCAATGGCATTGTCTGAAGAATAAAGAATCTACTAACGCTGAAGAGGAAAGCAGTTTGCTGAAGCCACGTTTCTGAAGGAAAGGTAAAACCTGCCTTTGATATTATGCCATCTTAATTTGTTATGAGATTTCAGAGTGAAGCTCTACTTTGAATACTGAAAGATCACTTAGACCTTTAAAAAAAAAATAATCAGATCCTTTTGGGCATTTTCTGTTAAGTGAATGCAAAAAAATATCTAGCACCACAGTGACATGGGATAAAGGATCAGAAGTGTTGAACCAACCATGTGGTAGAGAGGAAGATAAAAAAAAACCCAAAGAAAACAAAACAAAAGCTATTGGAAGTACAACAAAACATTATGAAAAGTTTATTTTCAGATCCCTGCATTTTCATGTTTGGCTCTTATCTGATTCCTTCTGCTTAATTGTTATTTGGAACTGTGCCTTGGAAGACACTACTGCTGCCTCTCCTCTCAATTTGGAAAGTGTGGCAAAGCAGCTCTATTCAGCTTCAGAGCAGTGAACATAATTGGAGCCCTACTTCGCAAGCATGAAAGGAGGTGCTGTGCCTTTGATTAGAACCACCATCTCTCTGTGGTGTTTATCTGAAGTGTTATTTCTGTCTTCAGTGTCCACAATGCCAAATTAACATTTTACAATGCTTTCCAATGAGCTCCCAGAACTTAGCTACTGCTCAGCTCTCCCTGACGTGGAGCTTGATGTCATGCTCTGCCCTTATTTTAAGTGTGGTCCAGGACATGTTAAGGAAATTAAAATGTTATCTCTTTTATAAATCCTTTAAATCCTACAAGTTGCATAGAATGATGCATTACATTACATTGCAAAAGCTCAAAGGTAAGAGGCTAGGAGCCTCCCTGAATCAGGCAGTCCCAGGACAAAGATAATTTTACACCACCTCTGACTGGGGACATAGACATTGGTAAGTTTCCAGCATACACATGCAAACCCCCTGTAGGGGAGGATTCTGGACACATGCTGTAGGTAGAGCAAAGCCAGCACTGTTAGCGAAGAACAGTTAACCAGTGGGGCCAAAAAGAAGAGTATTTGCTGCCATGCTTTACTCAGAGGGAGCAAGTTTGCAGATTTTTTCTGGCTTTGAAACATGGGCATGGGTGTATTACAATATATAGCAACCAGTCATCTGCATCTGGGTGTATTTCACACATCAGTGCCCAACATGGTTATTCTCACTTCTTTTTTTAATAGAATCAAGTGCCCTGTCTACTGAATAAGGGCTTTCTAATTTTATGTTATTTATTGCTTCAGAGGGGGAGGAGGAGGAATTTCCTAGCAGAGTAAAAATAAACTGGACATCATCAACCAGAAAAAATACCAGCACCAGCAGATAGAATGTGCTCTGTTTAATATAAAACATAAATTATTTAGCACTGTAGATAATTCAGTGAAGTCATTAGCAAAAGTTCACAACATAATACTCATTAAAAAACAGACTGACACTTGGAAGGGAGTAAGGACTACAAGTAAAACAAACAGCACAGTTGGATATGAAATATTTCATTCAGACAAAAGAAAGTGCATTTGGCAAGACTGCTGCCAAAGCAGCCAGGAAATCTGACAAAACTGCAATGCATCTTTATTATGTGCAGAAAACCTCCTCTGAAAAGTACAACTGCCTCCAATTGGCAACATTTATTTACCTTGGTAAGCATGAGTAGTCCCACTGAAGACAGTGTAGTTGCATAGCTGGTTATTCCAACAATTCACTTTGGAGCTGCAAAACGCAGTCCAAGTGAATATTTGATGTTGGGGAAAGTCTTTGTAAAAAGCTTATGGTTTAGGTACACCGTGATGTTAATTTTCCTTTAGGATTTTACCATCCTGAACATTCCATTTCACTTACAACACATTTTTAAATGCTAATTTAATAACTTGTGTAGTGGTTTGGCTTGTTTTGCTCTCCACTTTTTCACTTGATTCTCTGCTCCCAGTGGATTGATCTGCAGTCTACAGAAATACCTAAGTTAAGTTGTAATCAGATAATAACTTGGTTAATGTTGTTGCTTTCAGTGGGGTTCTCATGAAGTCAGATTCAGATTTTACCAATGAGGAGCTGAACCTTCAAGGTCTGTTGATTTCAAGGAGCCCAGAGCAAAAGTCTACCAAAACAGGTTTCCACCACTTGTAAGTCACAACTGATGCCATTTTGCATATTGGAGTACTTTATTTGTTCTTTTCTAATCCTAGAGGTGAGATTGTAGTTGCAGCCTTCGATGTGTATGCTGAATATCACATCAGCACTTGGAATTAAATTATGACTATACATCATAGCATTCAGGCTCAAAGGCAGTGTTTGTCTTTCCATTTGTGCTTAAGTTTGAGCCTCTTGCTGCCTTTTTCTTCTTCTTCAATTCCACCCTGTGGGCTGTAGGTTCATTTTCAGCACCATTAGTGGTAACTGATGATACAGGAGTATCGAGACCCATTAAGTTGTGCTGATTTCCCCTCTCATTCCTCTGTATCCTTTTCTTCTTTTTCTTTTCAACTCTAGAGGAAGGTGGATATGAAAAGAGTAAAAAGAAACACAAAGTTAGTCCAAATTTAGAGCACTTTCCACTCACAGCTGATGTGTTAGAACAATTGTTTGCCTGTCCCCCTTGAGTATAATGCTGAAACAGCTACAGAAACTACTGTTCCACAGCAGAACAAAGGCAGAAAATCCATGAAGACAAAATGAGAGGCCATTCCACTAGTCCACTTTCTCACCTATCATAGCATTGCTTTGAAGAGAACTGATCACAACTTTAAAAACCTGCTAGTCAACAGATGTAATTAAAACATAGAAATTACCAATCTCCTCCTCCCATAAAAGCCATTGTACTTCCCCCCTCATTTCCTAAACTCAAACATCAAAATACTTGTAATTAAAGAGAGATTTGTGATTTATTTTTATTCAAGAATAAGACAGGTAGGTAAAGTGCATAAAATAGGTTTTTCCATTTTAATTTACCTGACTATGACAGATTTACAGAGTTATAAACCACTCTAAGGGCTATTTATGCTTATCAGACTTCATACAATGCCAAAATCATCACTCAAGCTCCTGCATCTTTCCTAGTTAGTGTCTTTAACAAGGGAATTAGACTAGCCTTGGAGATGATGCCAGGGATTATGCAGATGTTACACTACTTCTACCATGAATTCCCACTCTTGGCAGAAGCTGTAACTTTATTTACCTATCAATACATAGTAATATTTCAACTGTAATCTTTCAAGGGCAGGTACTGTCTTTGCTCAAAATTTGTATTATGCCTTGCCCAAAGGGGTCTTGGTTTGTAACCAGAACTGTTACGATTAATGCGGGTGAGAACACATAAATTAGTTGATGAACCAAGATTAAAGTATGTGTAATGAGATCACAGAATGTTAGGGGCCAGAAAGATCATCTAGTCCAACCCCCTGCCAGAGCAGGATCATCTATACCAGATCACACCAGAACACATTCAGATGGGCCTTGAATAAATCCAGAGAGGAAGACTCCATGACCCCTCTGGGCAGCCTGTTCCAGTGTTCCATCAACCTCACGGGGAAAAAACATTTTCCTTTTGTTTCCCTGGAACTTCCTATGTCTTAACTTTCACCCATTGTCCTCTATCCTATCACTGGGCATCATCAAGAAGAGCCTGACTCCATCCTCTTGGCACTCACCCTTTACATATTTATAAACATGAATGAGGTCACCTCACAGTCTCCTCTTCTCCAAGCTAAAGAGCCCCAGCTCCCTCACTCTCTCCTCATAAGGAAGATGTTCCACTGCCTTCACCATTTTTGTGGCTCTGCACTGGACTCTTTCAAGCAGTTCCCTGTCCTTCCTGAACTGAAGGGCCCAGATGCAGCCTCATCAGGGCAGAGGAGGAAGAGAACCTCTCTAAATCTACTAACCACACCCCTTCTAATACACCCCAGAATGGCATTGGCCTTCTTGGCCACCAAGAGCACATTGATGGCTCATGGTCAACCCTCCGTCCACTAGGACCCCCAGGTCCTTTTCCCCTTCACGGCTCTTCAGACATGGGGCTGTTCTTTCCCAGGTGCCGTTTGTCCCCAATAAGGGAAGGAGCATTTTTGCTGGCAATGCTGTTCTAATATATTTTAGTAGATGAGAATGTTTACACATCAGCCTTGCCAATGGACTGATGACTATCTACCTATAGTTTGAATTTTTTCTAAGGTAAAATGTGCATTCAACGAATACATGAAACGAATACAAGAACTGCTGCAGCTCTAATACTGGAACATCCTAAGGAACAGGTTGTGGAGTTTACGACCCTCTGGACTAGGATTCCTGGAAGAATTTGAGAAGTACTGCTGCATCAGGAAACTGGGGTAGAAAACCGTAATTAATCAGTCATGTAATTCCCAATCGATCAATCTGAGTGTTCAGCTTGGGCTCATGCAAAATCACTTGTAAATTTATGCAGAGAGCACTACCTAGTGTAGCTCAACAAAACTGTACAGAAAGAATGTATCCTAGGAGATAATGTTTGCACTGAGAAATAATATCTAATCATTACTATTCCAGGGCAAACACTTCTAGTCTTTTCCAAAGACAGACTCACTACATGCAGTCACTGCCACAATTGCAAAGACAAGTGAATCACATTTCATTATGTTCTAGTCCATGGAAGAGCTTGGAAAGTGCATAGTTTCAGATTCAAGCTTTAAGATCAAGGAAATCCCTCACTCAGATTTGCATTCTGATCTTAAAGCATGCAGTGAAACCTGCTCTCTCCATGCCAGGCAATACACAAGCACTGGGGAAAAAAATGCAGCAAAAACATAGGGAAGTCTACAATGTCCTTGTACATGGATGGAAAATACAGCACCAAGGAGGACTGACATGTCTGTCTTGCTCCCTTTCAATTTGCTGAGGTTGTCCCTCAGCACCAAATGTTACCTCCTGGTATCTTTCACTCTCCTTCACCAATTATCAGGTGTAATTGGCTCAGTGCCCTGAAAGCTTGTGAATGAGGCTTTGCAACACTGCTCTTTGCCAAGACAAGGCAGCAGTGACATGAAGCATGACTTCAGAATGGCATCTCCATGATGCTCCTGCTAGTTCAGGAGGAGGAAGTACGTTTCAGTGACGGTATCTTGTCACATTTTGAAAGGTAACTGAAGTGGTTTTGGGGCTCTGTTTCTTCGGTGTGACCTATTCTAAGGACAGCCTTAGTTTCCATTAAAATTAGTATTTCTCATTTGATGGGACTCAAAAATCTTTAATTTGATCAAATAATTTGTGATTCCACAGCTTAAATCTGTGGTCCCACATTCTTCACTGGACGTCCTGGAAAGGCCACTCAAAATAATCCTTTCCTGAAGTGCTATTAATGAGTTGAATTACACCAAATTTTTGATACTGGCTTCTACAATACTGTTCCAACCACCACAGTAACTGTGCTTTTAAGGAACTTCCTTAATGCCTATACTATCAGAATACTTATGTCCAAAATTCAATGCTGAATTCTGCCCATGTGTAGTTACAGGGCCCACTCATCATCATCATGAGGGTTAAACTTTCCACTCACAATTTATTTTCAGATCTAGATATAGCTTGAGATAGAAAACAAAGATACAAAGGTAAGCTAAAATTAGATATGTATCTGCATCTACATGTGCAGATTAATTATATAGGGAGGGGACCACTCTGGAAAATGATCAGTGAAACAACTGCTTAGATGACAGATACCTGCAATGGCAAACACAGGAAGTATTCTCAGATGTGTTTCTTCAAGTCTAAATGGTTGCAATAGGTAAGACATTGTGGAAGCTCTTCTTTAAAATCTTGAGATGTTATCTGTTTACAGCTTTCACACAATGAACACATACAACTTTTTAGCAAATGTTGTCTTCTCACTACATGACAAACTTCTGTCATTTACATCAGTTCATTTTTAGAAGGTGCAAAACCAGATTGCAGTTTGCAGCAATAAAGCCTAACACACACACAGAGCTGATGGATGACACAGGGCAATCCCACATCCCCGAGTTTTCATTCTTACATGCTTGCTCTTCTGGGGGACAGAGTATGTATGTGTATCTATACAGACACACACAAACTGTTATTTCCTTCACAGTGAAGGTGATGGAGCACTGGAACAGGTTGCCCAGAGAGGTTGTGGAGTCTCCTCTGGAGACTTTCAAAACCCACCTGGATGCATTCCTGTGCAGCCTACCCTAGGTGATCCTGCTTTGGCAGGGGGTTGGACTTGATGATCTCTGGAGGTCCCATCCAACCCCTAATGTTCTATAATTCTACACTTGATTCTATGATGCATTCTGGGCTGCATCAAGAGGAGTGTGGCCAAGAGATGTGATTCTTCCCCTTTCCACTTCTCTTGTGACACCCCACCTTGAATACTGTGTCTGGTTCTGGTGTCCCCAACATAAGGAGGACACAGAGCTGCTGGAATGAGTCCAGGAGGGCCACCAAGATGATCCAAGATCTGAAAAACCTCTGCTGTGAGGATAGGCTGAGGGAACTGGGGTTGTTCAGCCTAGAGAAGGGAAGGGAAGACTCTGGGGGGATCTTAGAGCTGCCTTCCAATACCTGAAGGGAGCTGTCTTGAAGGCTGGAGAGGGACGTTTTGTAAAGATGTCTAGCAATGGGACAAGGGGGAATGGTCTGAAGCTGAGGGAGAGTAGGGTTACAGGAAGAAGTTCTTCAGTACAAGGGTGGTGGGACTCTGGAATAGGTTGTCCAAGGAGGCTGTGGATGCCTCCTGCCTGAGGGTGGTCAAGGCCAGGTTGGATGAGGCTTTGAGCAACTGAGTCTAGTTGTGAGGCATCCCTGGCCATGGCCGGGAGGTTGGAGTAGATGATCTCTAAGGTCCCTTCCAACCTAAGTCATTTTATGATTCCTTCATGTTTCACATGTGAAGTACTTCTGGAATGATTATCCTAAAACTAACATCTTGTTTTGTGTCCTAGAAAAAAATAACCCTGACAACATTTCTCCCAGTTTTTTAACAGCAGATGTAGAATCATAGAATTGTTTTGGTTGGAAAAGACCTGAAAGATCACTGAATCCAACTGTTGACCTAATTGCCACCACGGCCATTAAATCATGTCCCAGAGTGTGACGTCTACACATTTTTTGAACACCTCTAGGGACAGTGACTCCATCACTTCCCTGGACAGCCCACTCCAAAGCCTGACCCCCTTTCAGTAAAACAAGTTTTCATAATATCTGATCTCAGCCTCTCCTGGCCATTTCCTTTAGTCCACATAATCATAGAATGGCTTAGGTTGGAAGTGACCTCAGAGATCATTTACTCCAACCTCCCCACCATGGGCATGGCTGCCTCTCAGATAGACTCAGCTGCTCAAGGCCTCACCCAACCTGAAATATTCATTTACTTTTTAACAACACAGACTTTGTAAAAAAATTCTATTACTTCATATTAGGGAGAAGAGACTTAACCCCACCTCACTACAACCTCCTTTCAGGTAGTTGTAGAGAGCAATGAGGTCTCTTCTCAGCCTCCTCTTCAGGAGACTAACAATCCCTCAGCTGCTCCTTATGAGACTTGTTCTCCAGGCCCTTTATCAGCTTCACTGCCCTTCTCTAGACATGTTCCAGCACCTCAAAGTCTTTCTTGTAGAGAGGGGGCAAAAACTGAACACATTACTCAAGGCCCAGCATCACCAGTGCAGAGTACAAGGGCACGATCACTTCCCTACTCCTGCTGGCCACACCTGATACAGAGCAGGATGCTGTTGGTCTTGGCCAGCCAAGCACACTGCTGGCTCATTTCAAACGGTTATGAGCCAGCATCCCCAGGTCCTTTACTGCTGGGCAACTTTCCAGCAACACTCCTCCAAGTCTGTAGAGTTGCATGGGGTTGTTGTGACCCAAGTGCCACACCTGGCACTTGGCCTTGTTAAACCTCACACCACTGACCTTGGACCACTGAACCAGCCTGTCAGATCTCTTTGCAGAGCCTTCCTATCCTCAAGTACATCAGTACTTACACCCAATTTAGTGCTGTTTATGAAATTTCAAGTAACACAGCAAATTGTCTTAAGTATATCTTGCTTACTGTGCAGCAGGTGAGTCTTCATTTGTGTCACACTCCAAACTGCATTTTAGGTCCCTTGACTTACTGGTGACTGGTGACATCTGTAAAAGAGGAGGGCGGGGAAAAAAGCAGGAAGGTAAAACAAAGACATACAATGGGGCCAACACACATACATAGAAAACCCACCAGCTTCCTGAATAAGGAGAGAATATACCTCTTTTGAAAAAGAGTGTCTATCAGCCATAAAATGTGAAGTCCTATGTGGTTACAAACAAGGAAACAGTACCCTGCTTTGAAAAAAATAAAAAAAGGGGAGGACAAAAAAAAGGAAGCTACTTGCAAATAAAAGACACTTTTCAGGTATGTGGAGAAACAGAAGGTTATGAATCTTCCTGAAAGCAGCTTAAAATACATATTGTCTGTAATGAATTATTTTGGCTACTACGTGATTAAAGAGAAAATGTTTAAAAGCTATCTTATGGCAGAGTTTTCACAGGAGAAACCTCTCTATTTCATAAGCAAAGTTCAAATCAGTCCAGGTGACTACAATTTAGGACTGAAAAGTCCAGCAACACTCCCCCCTCAAAAAAATACCCCAACAAAGCAACCACCAGAAAAACCAAACCACCAAAAAACAAACTTCAAACATGGAAGAATTTAAGTAAATTCTCTAATTTC
The DNA here is from genome assembly GCA_033816785.1 of Picus viridis. Lineage (NCBI taxonomy): Eukaryota > Metazoa > Chordata > Aves > Piciformes > Picidae > Picus > Picus viridis. The sequence continues at coordinate 38,267,801 of CM066578.1, read as the reverse complement.
CAATGCAATTAGTGGGTCTCTGCAACTCACTCCCTCTATAGTAAGGTCTCACACAGGAAATGTGAAAGTCCTTCCTGAGTTTAGTGTCTTCAGGGACAAATTATTTTCCCTACAGTCTTACACTCAGGTTGTTCACAAGCACCTAGTAACTACCCATTCAGTTTCATTTTCATGGAGGGCAGAAGCCAGCATAACTGATAGGCCTTATGCTTCACTCAAAATTTGCTCTGCTGGAAGCAGGCATACAGCACACATCCAGCTATGAACATCAGGCCTCCAGGGCACCACAGCTGAGAACAGCTGTGGAAAGCAGTGCAGCACATTGTAGGTTCATAGACAAAGCATCACAATGGGAGAAGGATGGGCTTGAAACTAACTCGGCCCACGCTTATGACTTTATGACTGTTAGTTGAATTTCAGATTCATAGCCAGCCTAAAGCAAAACCTACTATATTGTTTCTGAATAGCTCAAATAGCCTTAGTGTTAAAAATATCAAGACCATCCAGTTCTGCCAAGCACAGAGGTGCTCAGTCTGCTTGTAAATAGGATGCTTAATGTTTTGCTATCAGCCTGAGTTGCTCCCAGAAACAGCCAGTTACACACACTACTGTCTCTCAAACTCCAGTTAAAAATGAGCAATGTGAGGGAGAATCATTCAGCAGCTCTGGAGTGTCTAACAACTGCATCTCAAAAAACTAACCACAAAGTCAACAAGAGCTTTCTGCAAGCAATATAGAATTAAAAACAAACAAACAAACAAACCCCAAAACCCCAGTTCTTGACTCCAGTCTGCCAATTGTTCATTTCATTCGACCTCATATCTAATGAAGAGAAAATAGAGGGGCGTTTCACAACAGTTCTTTATATCACTAGTTTCAGTGCTTCAAAATGGAATTAGAATACTTCATTTTCAGACACTAAACTTCTCCCACACATATTTCAAAGCCCTAATGAATAAGATGTAACATTCCCCTTCTTGAACATAATAAAACTTAGCATTCAAGTACTAATGTCCAGCTTTAATTCAGGACGAAGTGAGGCACCAATGAAAAGTGTCTTGGCATGCTCCAATGAAGATCATACTGGAACCAGAACCTGTATCTCCCAAGCATCAGTTCTAGGTCATGACTAGTTTAATTACTTTTTAAAATTCTAAACAGAATTAATTAAAAAAAAATATGTCTACCCAATGTCAGCAGTTGAATGAAATTTGAACTTTTGTGTCCTGGTCCTGCAGTCCTGCTATCTAGCATTATTTAATTAGCTTAATATTATTTTTCTGCTGACTTAGGAGAAACAAGGTCAAACTCCCATTGGCTTACTAAATTAATATAAGCACACTGCCCACAACAGCCATACTCAAACATTAGTCATTAGAAATAGTCTGTTGAAAACACACAGATTGCTGGATTAGTCTAAGCAGGAGTCAGCCTATTAGACTCTAATAATGTAACACTGGTGGGACTAAGAAGAAGAAGAAAAAAAGTCTTCCACTTCGCATACAAAATCCTTGTTAATACAGTAATAAACTTGAGACTAAGTCAGTGGTAAATGTAAGCACATTCTCTGTCTGTGAATGACAGAGCCACAGGCAGAGAGGACATGGCCTTGACTTTGCCTCTGATGCACCAAAATTCTGCAAAACCCACATTCTGTTTTCTGACAGAACCCTTTTCTGAATTCCTGTGCTTTCTGCCCTCATTTAAGGAACCTGAAAGCACCACATTCACTGGAGCGTCCAGGTTACAGGTCCACCTCAGCTTCTTGGGATTCTTCATCAGTGCAGTAAGAACTTCACTCCATGAAATTTCTATTGGCAGTTTAGATGTATGTTGTAATTAAAGATGACTGTGACCTAATTTTGTGGGTCAGAAGTTAAGTAACTCATAAGGCAGGAAAACAAGGTTTGCATAAAATGATTATGTTATGAATGCAAAGCTGATGGTAGAAAGTGTTTTGAAACTAGGTTCTTTGAACTACAACTTTTTTTTTAATTATTATTTGCAAAGATTAATATTGGATCCTGAGTACTACACCCTCTTCTAGTGTTAATGATTCCATTTTATTCACTCACCATAAAATTCTGATGCTTACCTAGATATGGAAAACTATTTTTAATTAGACTATCTGGTATTATCAGTAATTAAAACACTATTAGTATTCTACATTTTAAGTGCCCTATTTAGCCTCATATTGTAGCAAGCTCATAAAAGTAACTACTATGATGACTTTCAAAGTAATTGTGTTTTTGCAGTCTTAACATTATGAACTGAAGTACTCCCCAGGAAAAAACCCAGTAGGAAGAACAGTATATGTAGCAGACCTGTGCGTAACTCAGTATTTGGGAAAACATGCTTGTGGCCAAAACCCAAACACAACCAAAAAAATGCAAGTTGCATCTTCCTGCTCATGGTAACAACTTAAGCAACAACTTAATTGTTCAATAAATATGTTTGGATTTTAAAACAAAAAAAAAAAAAAAAAAAAGGGGGGGGGGGGGGGGAGGAGAGGCAACTCAATTTTCTGCCAAAGGAAATACCCCCCATAGGGCATTACAAAGTAATGATTTACCTTATTTCTCATGTAAAAGACATTTCCTTTCATCAGCTCTTATACTGAAAAAAAAAGAAAAGAAAGGAATAGGAAGAAAAGTTGCTGTGTCACTGCTGCAACACAGGAACTGCCATAACCGATCAGCCCCCTCAGTGGTCTTCTTAGCAGTTTTGTCTCTAAAGAATCAGGTATTGCCTAAAGCCAAAATGCTGTAGAACTTTCCTTCATCATCACAGCTGAGCGACAGTTTGTTTCTTCGGTGCAGCGCTCTGCAGCTTTTGGAAAGCCACTGCATTTCAAGGCATCACAAGTCTTACACTGAGATTTGCTTCATCCTTTGATTCAACTCACTGTCTTCTTAGCAACTTGAAATTCATAACCCTCTACAAAACAGCCCGATTTGTGTTTCCCAATCATTCAGGTATTTTTGGAATCTCAGCCTAAAATGTGTGAGTGAACAAAAATGAAATCTAAGCTTACTTTTGACTTGCAGTAGCTAGGTTTAGCAAAAATTTTTCTTCTACCAGATGGATTCCATTCCAGCCTAGCGTGCCCCGAACTTGGTTAAAAGCAGAAGGTGAATACAGGAAAAAAAGGGAAAATAAGAGTGCACCCAGCTCACTTTTCTACACCAGGTACTCTTTTCTACACTCTTTTCACTGCCCATTTTTGGCATGTAAGTATACCCTCTTATAAGACATAGTGTACCCTCTTATCTTGTAAGTATACCCTCTTATATAATTTTTTCCAGGGCTTGTCACTGATTCATTACTTTTCTCTGGACTCTTGCTGACTTTGTATTGCCCTTGGATGCTGTGCAAGATAAAAAGCAACATATTTGTTTGGTTTTGTTTGTTACTGTGCACACTGTGTCTTTTGAATATCTATGTATTATTTAGCTTATTACAAAATTCCAATTAATTACTACAAAATGCAGTCAATTTCATTTGAAGTGCCAGAGGAATCACAGTACAGACTATTTTAATGAAATAGTACCAAAACTGAGTTTTACTAAAAAAAATATGCTACTATAGAGGAGACTCAGGGGTGACCTTATTGCTCTCTACAACTACCTGAAGGGAGGTTGTAGACAGGCAGAGGTTGGTCTCTTCTCCCAGGCAGCCAGCACCAGAACAAGAGGACACAGTCTCAAGCTGCACCAGGGGAGGTTTAGACTGGATGTTAGGAAGAAGTTCTATACAGAGAGAGTGATTGCCCATTGGAATGGTCTGCCCAGGGAGGTGGTGGGGTCATCATCATTGGAGGTGTTCAGGAGGAGACTTGATGGGGTACTTGGTGCCATGGTTTAGTTGTTTAGGTGGGTTGGATTGGTTGATGGGTTGGACGCGATGATCTTGAAGGTCTCTTCCAACCTGGTTTATTGTATTGTATTGTATAGTTCTATTGTTAGAAAAATATGCCAACCACAGACCCTTGAGAAAATACAAGTCATAAAGACTAATTCTCACAAAGATGAATAACAAATACCAGCTGTACATTCTAGTAACACTAGCTGGTGCACCACAGAAGCATTTTGATCCAGTTAATCAACTGGATTCCTGCTATATGAAAACAGGAAATAAGATGTTCCCATGAAAATGATCAAGTCTTTAATGACAGTATACATCTCAGCACCTTTCCCTTCTCTAATCCAAGTATAAGTGAAACTGGAGGACTATAGCAACATAACCCCTCTGGGATACCTTCCTTGCCGCTAGCAATATAGACAACACATGAAAGAAATCCTCAGGCTTTCCAGTAATGTTCCAATTTTTTCCTGTATTTGTTGCAGGAGTATGCAGAAGTAATGCACACTTGTCTGTCATGCACCATGGTTTGGCTAGGAATTTCTCACTACACTGAGGTAAAAGACACTTCGGATTAATTATTACCACTTGGTGTAGTGACGAATTCTGTTTTTCAAGTATAGTTAGAAGCCAAACACTTAGTAACTTGATTTACAGCAATTGGCTTCAATGAGACAGCTGGTTTCAGCAAGGCTAACAAGTGAGCAATCTATACCCAATTTATTAAATGCTGTCTCTCTCTGTTCACCTAGAAAAAACAAAAGCTACACAAAAAAAGTGTAACAGAAGTAATTTTGAGTGTTTTAACCTTGAGCACTGGAATATATATTATGCAGTTAAGATTAGATAAATCACCTGAGAAAAAAAAAGAAAAGAGTTGTAACTAAGCAACACAGCATCCGTTTTGAGTCTTGCAAATCAGACAGAACATTAGACTCAACTGCAGAAAAGTACATGGAAAAGCCAAGTAATTTGGAAGAAATCTGAAAACAATTCTTAAAGTATTTATATTAGTACCATCTGACTAAACCAACAGCTGTGGAAATCACATTTAAGAAGGATAGAGTCATTTTGTAATTAAAAAGTAATTAACTTTTAGCAGTTATTGGACTACTACTATTTTTTGTTTTCTTTTGCTTACAAAGTATTCCATGTTTTAAGATAATCATCAGTCTCCAAAGAAGGGGAACATAAACTATGCAAAGAAGGACATCGAGACACTTCAACGAGTCCAGAGAAGGGCAACAAGGCTGGTGAGAGGCCCTGAGCACAAGCCCTATGAGGAGAGGCTGAGGGAGATGGGATTATTGAGCCTGGAGAAGAGGAGGCTCAGGGGAGACCTCATTGCTGACTACAACTACCTGAAAGGTGGCTGTCGCCAGGAAGGGGTTGGCCTCTTCTCCCTAGCAACCAGCACCAGAACAAGGGGACACAGTCTCAAGCTGTGCGAGGAGAAGTTTAGGCTCGAGGTGAGGAGAAAATTCTTCACCAAGAGAGTCATTCGCCATTGGAATGTGCTGGAATGTGCTGGGAGGTGGTGGAGTCACCATCCCTGGAGGTGTTCAAGAGGGGATTGGACATGGCACTTGGTGCCATGGTCTAGTCATGGGGTCTGTGGTGACAGGTTGGACTCGATGACCTTCGAGGTCTCTTCCAACCTTAGTGATACTGTGATACTGTTTCTAATCTGTGCTTTTCTGGAGAAGTGAGAGCCATTTGGCCTGCTCTGCACATAGCAATATCTCTAAAGATCTGAAAAAAGAAAATCAAACAAATAATAAAACCCCCAAACAAACAAAAAACCCCAACCAAACTCAGAAATCAACCCCCAATTTTTTCCCTTGACAAAAAAAAAAAAAAAAAAAGTTAGTTGCTGTTTCTTTTTTATTCTGTACATAGCATATTCTCACTGCCCACAGAAAGAGTTGTTGGCCATTGGAACGGGCTGCCCAGGGAGGTGGTGGAGTCACCGTCCCTGGAGGTGGTCAAAAGGGATTGGACATGGCACTTGAAGTCATGGTTTAGTAGTCATGAGGTGCTGGGTGACAGGTTGTACTTGTGAGCTTAGAGGTCTTTTCCAACCTTATTGACTGTATGATTCCATGATAATCACATAAACAGGAAAACTTCTGCATACAATATAGTATGTGATAAATGAACACCAACATAATGCCATATGTAATTGCAACCCAACACAAAAACAGTGGGAGTGGAGAGATATTAGATGGCCAGAACAAAAGCTTTTCTTTCTCTTTGTTCCTTCAAACTATGAAGTCCACCCTCCCAAGCAATCTACAGGATGAGTACAAGTGCACTCATTCACATCAGAAAATGCATCAGCAGCTATTAAACTGAAACATCCATCGGCATGAACATTAAGATGCAGCATGTCTCCTGAGCTAGGGCTTTATGATCACACAGTATATCTATAATTAGAATATTATTACATGGACTGAAAACTCTTGAGAGAAAAACTTCACCATTTTTTCCTACACAACCTTAATTTAATAGCAGAAAATGTGAATAATCTGTGGGCAGTGCCAGGAATGGCAGTTAAGTACCCAAAAGTATGTCAGGTTTTGACAAATCCACATTCAACCACTACTTAGGTAGCTGGAAAAGATACTTCTGTAAACCTTGGAATCAATGAGAGAATTGCCACTCATTACAATGAGTGCAAAAGTAGGCAGAATATTTAACTGGCACATGATGGAACAGCTATTTCCACATGAGACAAATATTAGGTATCTGCTGAAAATCTACCTGCCTACCTGGAATGAGGCCTATACATAAGAAATTTTTCCAAAAGGAATGAGAATTAATACAGGCCACCCAGCACACAAAAGACACATTCCACCACTGTTTACAGAATACTTCCTTCTCAAGTTACTACCTTATGTAGTGATGAAGAACCTTCCTCTGCTTCTCTTGGTCCTTCAGGTAGGAGAGGAGCAGAATCTGGTACTAATCCTGAAGGTTGTTCTTCACATTCTTCTGAAAACAGGATCCATAATTCACCATTATGAGAGTCATGAAAGAATTACAGGAAGTATGTATTTTATATGACTATCAAAAACGGGATGTAAACTGAAATCAGTGAAAAGTGTCTGAGGAGAAATTTTGTGTGAGAGTTTATCAAAATGTGCTCACTACATTTTAGTCATATTAGTTAGTTTTAAATGTGATTTATGTAGAGACCATTTATAAAACAGTTTGCTATATAAAAACTATCGAATGTTTACATGACTAAGAATGAATTGCATACTGGCAGCAATGCAGCTGACACTTAACAAATGTGTCATATGCATTTCTTTGGATTCAGTAAAAAGATGGCCACCAACTGAAACAACAGATTGCATACCAAGGTTTTTTTGCACAGTTGGATAATGCTCTCAGAACTTTTGTTTTATTTTTAAGAACAACAGATCATCACTGAAGAGCCTTCCTAAAGACTGCTCTTCGGCTTATTTTGCAAGGAATTAAGGAAGGAGAAAATGCACAGGACGTGTAAGTGGAGAACAGAGAGGAAGAGCACTAATTAACTGATTTTAATTATCACCATCAGGCTACTATAGTGCTACAACCACGTTGTTTTAAGAAAGAGGCAAAAATACAGAGGGAAAGACAGAGGGAGGAACTAGAAAATGGAGGGAAATATGTTGAGAAATATTGGGTTAACATTGGTAAACACCTGGTAGCAAGTTCAATGCTCAGATATGAGAGTTAACCATCAGTGTTCTTTTAAAACTTCACACTGAAGTCCACTTCTGGGGAACTCAGTATTCTCCATTAGACTGAGGGGAAAATCGAGAGCTTTTACAACATAACCAGTTAGACCTAGCAGAGACTGCCTAATAGCAACCTAAGATGTCTGTGAAATGTTTTGATGTGTATAGAACACTGCCAAAGCAGGGCATGAACCAGGTGGCTATACATAAGAAGAGACAAGGAATCAATCCACTTGATTGATAATTAAGCTATTAGTATATAAACTGGAATGTTTAACTAAGTGCCAGTACCTTCCTCAGCCTGGTATGTTAACTTGCTAAGTGCTTAGCTAACATTATACAATTTCTGCATCACAGTAAGTCAGCACCATGCCATCTGTGTGCTACATAAATTTGTATCTTCAGAACAATAAACAGTAAAATCTTGGACCATCAGTTAAACCCACACTGGTATACCAGGAAGACAGCAGTAAACTTACTTTCACCAGCCACATAATTAGCTGGAAAATAGCCTTGCTGTCCATTTGCTAGGCTGCCAAACCACCAGTTATCATTATCTTTGTATAACACTTGGATAATGTCACTGCGATGGATGGTTAGCTCATCTGATCGATGCGCTGTGTAGTCATAAAGAGCCACTACCTAAAAGAGAGATAAGAGCACCACAGCTTTATCACAACCATGCCACAGAGAAAAAAGCGCAACATTCACTTCCTCTTGCAGAAAAGCAGCTGAAACCAAAGCTGCACTTTGGTAAAAGCTGAGGCTGTCTCAAGTTTTGCTAATGGGATCAGGGGTGGTGGGAAAGCAGCAGGAGAGGCAAGATAAAGGACTGTGGGATTGTAGAAATGGTTAAGAACATTCAATTCACTAAGATTAGCTTCAAAACAGCAGCTGTTAGTTTTATAAGCAATTTACTTGGGAAGCAAAGGGAAGAAGAAAAAAAACAGCCTTCATATATTCACTTTCTCAGAATTGTTACACCACCTTCAGATCCCATTCTGTGTGTGCTCATGAAGCATATGTGTTTGAATAAATACTCCAGCAGCATGACAGCTTTACTGAAGGAAATTATTATTAATGTTTTCTGAAGCAACAAGGATTTACATATACAATTTTACAAATACCTGCCAAAAATACATTTCTATTCCACTTCACATAAGAAACCCATTTGCCTGTGAAACACAGAGCATCTCTACCTTTCTGGAAAAAAGTACTAGCAGTGGTCAGCACCATGCATACTACAAGAAGGACGCTGATCCTTGGGGTTCCTTCCAACCTGGCATTCTGTGATTCCATAAAGACATCACAAAAAACTTGATTTAATCACTGAATAGCCAAATATTGCCCTACAAACAAAAGTGTCCTGAGGGACTCAGAGAAGACTGAAAACAAGTGAACTCTAGCAATGAGGGAATTGCTCACTTTCCTCATCCTAAGAGCATAATTATGACCTATTTTACACAATGAACACAGCTTCCCTACCCATCGTCTTCACCTCAGATATCTCTATGAAATTCTGAGGTCAGAAACAGGGATTGTTAGGAGGTTATAGGTGACTGATGGAGACAGCAAAGTTATTATGAAGAGGGGGACCTGGAGAAAAAAAAACTTCCTTTTTTTATTACTCATGCATACATTGAAATCCTAAGACAGCTGAAGTGTGCAGTGCTTTTCATATTTTTGTTTCTCTTTTGAGTAAGATCATCTGAGAGCTGTGTGTAAAAATATTGACAATGTCACTTGTTCTTTTTCATAATTCCCTGTGAGCAATCAAGTGGATTACATCAGTTATGAATGACAAAAGATGGAAATGATTCTACCATTGCAAATTCTATTATGTAATTTGTGAGCTGGTCATCATAAAAAAATTTTTATGAGCATAGTTCTCAGTAGCTGGAAAACTCACCAATGCAAACATGCATTCATACAATGGTGAAACAATGAAATATCCTTTAGCATAGCTCTCCTCTCTGCATTAGGAAAGCTAATACAGTAATTACAGATGTTGGCAATATACAAATACTATCTATAGAATAGAACCAAACGAAAATACACTAATGAGTACCAGAGAGAAACAATACAGAAATGGAAGCTCGCATGATTATGTCCAGCAAGGGGTGCTCTACCTGTGCCCACTTCAGTTAAGTGACAACAGTTTCCTTAGCAGTACTATGAAAATCATGAGGTCACTTAAGTTTAAAGAAGGAAAAAAGCCCAAAGGTAACATTAATTATTTGACAGCATGAAAAACAATGAGAGGCAGAACAACAAATACTTCTTTTTGCATTGTCTTTTGTAAGATCTGGTGTGATTATGGAGCAAAACTAGAAGTGGGTAGATTCAGTCAGGAAGAAATTCTTCACCGTGAGGGTGGCGAGACACTGAAAAAGGTTGCCCAGGGAGCTGGTGGAAGCCCCATCCCTGGAAGTTTCTAAGGCCAGGCTGAACGTGGCTCTGAGCAACCTGATCTAATGCGAGGTGTCCCTGCCCATGGCGGGGCGGGGGTGGAACTATATGATCTTTGAGGTTCCTTCCAACCCTAACAATTCTATTCATTTTTATTTTTTTGGCAAAAATTCCCAAAATTCAGTAATGGGAAACACTGCCAACAAACAGCTCAAACCAATTGAGCAAGTCCCCCTGTCTGTCTCCCAGAAATAAAAAATTAAAATACCAATGTGTCTTGTAATACAACTGGTTTAGCAAGCCTAACAATTTAAATGAAATGTAGAAATTGCTATTATATTCTCTGGAGACATATGATCAGAAAATGACCATACATACAAGAAATGCACCTCAGGCCCAAACAAGAATGTAAAACACTCACAATTACGCCCAAAGCAATATAACTTCTCCTGTTGTGACATTCAGACATATGGTAAGTTCTGCCTTGCTCTAAGCTCAAGCACAAAATAAATAAGTACTGGTATTGATATTCATGAACATTTACAAGACTGTTCTTTCAGAAGTGATATAAAAGCAGCAGTAATGTGGCTATGCTGGTTTTGAGCACGTCTGTAAAAACTACAATATCTAAGGCATAAAATAAAAAGGCAATAATTCCATGAGATCATGCTAAACCAAACAAAAACCAAACCAAAAAAGTGCTTTCAAAAGCACAGATACAGTGCAACAGGTGCAGAAAGCACTGGAAAAAAAATTACATAATACTTACTGTCTCTTGCCCGAGTGGACAACTGCTTCCTCCTCTCATTCCCAGGGCAGTCAGGCAGTCACCATTCTACAAGTAATTATTAAGAAAGTTGAACATGAAATAGTTTTCTAAACTATAATTTTGAGTATTTCTAGGTCTACTGGAAAGCACTAAGAAATTATCTGTAATAAAATCTTTTTATTACAGAAGAGAAAGCAGAAGTGGCGTTAGGCAACAGTGAGTAATACTGGGTATCTGCAAGTACGCACACTACACCAGAGACAGCATGGAGGAAGGCAGAGGATTGATGGCTATGAAGTCTAAGCTTGTTTGCATGGCAAATACTACAGTAAATGTTTAAGAAGTTGTTGCAGTGAACTTTACCTCTGAACCACTCTGCAAAAGATGGCACTTTCATATAATGGAGAATTTCAGGTTGGTCTTAATAACCAATGCTTTCCACTTAATTCTAATTGTTCTACCTTTATCACTTACTCTTCAGACTTCCAGCGAAGTCAAAAGGGGTAGCAGGTATGCAATGAAATAATTAAGATCTGCCTGTACCTATAAAATTTTATTTCTGTCAAACAAAAGAATTCTTCATTTGAATGAAGATTTGAACCAGAAAAATTATTAACATTAGCTGAGGAACAACAAATTAGGAAGAGATGGAAGTCCTTTGTTGGTGTTAGTTAAATTGTTTCAAAGGCCTGTTTTCAAAACAGGGAAATCAGTTCCTCCTAGATTGTGTGTGTCAAAGGACACACAATACAACACTGAATAGAAATATTCCATAGCAATAAAAATATTTCAAAGAACCAAATGTGAGCTTTGTGAAGCAAACATTTCCACCCACAGCACACTGTACTGCATTACAAACAACATTCACATGTCAAAATTTCTACCCAACATACTTCACCTTTTTCATAACTTATAGCCCCTCCTTTTAATTGCCTTTGGCTTTAACTTCTTTCTCTCCTCTTGCTTTGTCACATACATCGAAAACACATTGTTCCTTTTATTTTCTGTGAGCTTTTTTGTTTATTTTGGTCTGGTTTTTTTTATACACTTTTTTTTTTTGTTTCTTTGTGTGGCTGGTTGGTTATTATTCTTTTAATTGTTATTTTCAAAATTAGGCTGATCCAAGGAACATCATTACTGCAGTCCTTAGCAGAATAAATGGCATTCTCCAGAACATAGGCTCTTCCCTTCAACATTGTTTTTCTGAGCCTGGTTTATGCCATATGGAAAAGAAATCACTGACTATCCTGAACACAGAGGTTGCATCCAGTCTCCAGATTGTTTCAATAGTGCCACAGTAGTTACAGGCACACTAACAAGTATAAAAGCAAACAGTCTCATTCAGTTCTTATCATCTGCAAGAACATCTAAGCCTACCACCTAAAGAGTTCTGAGTAATTATGCACACACACAGACTAAAAAAAAAACCCAACAGTGTAGCTGCCTGATTTGATAAACAAATTTTGAACAAAGACTGGTGGAGCTGCAGTTCAGAGTACGTGGCTTGCTCAGTGGTCTACTGGTAGTTAGCACTGCCTTACAGGTTTCAGCTAATTCTCATTTTCCATTCTCAAGGTTAAGAGAACTGTGCAGGCAATGGGCTTAGCCTGTGGGATGGGAGTGCCTCCTGTTGCTCAGAAATGATTCATCAGAATTATTAGCAGTACTATTTAGGTATCTAGTTCAGATACTCATATTGCCCCATTATTGTGTCTCAACCTCTCTTTTTAATAAAGTATTCATGCACTCTCAAACACTCAACAGAAGAAGAACTTGAAGAGAACCAGCTATTTGGAAATAACAAGCTAAAATCCATGAGTCATCCTGAGACTATGTTGAATGCCCTCAGACACTTTGTTAAACTTCTAAGGCAGCAACAATCCAAAGTCTCCTCATAAGGAGATACTCTGCAGGGGCTGCACATACTCCTATCTCCAGCAGGACAGGGGAATTGCCAGGGCAGCCTACCACTGACTCAGCTACCGCCAGGCAGCAGGACTACCTCTGGTGGGCCGCACCATTTCTCAGTGTCAAACACTAGTTACACTGCGAGTTACACAGTGTCAAATACTAGTTATGAAGCAAGTTACACACAGTAAAAACAACTGGCCTTTCAGTTTAGAAACACAATTTTTTAACATTGTCACAACATTAAGACACATTTTCAGGATTCCATACTGAAGCATATGACTACAACACTTTCAACAACATATTAAGATCTCTTTTTTTGTTTGTTTTTGGTGGGGATTTTGTTGTTGTTTTTGTTTTAAACGCAAGATGGAAACTAGTTAGTCCTCTTCTTGCATCAGAACAGATGTGAGGCTATAGCCATGTTCTGAGGAGGCAAACCATCTGTGAGAAACAGGAACAAAATGCTTGCTGAAAATGCTTGCCATTTGTGGTGGATTGAAGTTTCCCCCAGCATTAACTTTAGCCAGACTAACTCAGTTAGAAGCAAATGAAGCTGTGTTTACAAGTGAAAACTACACTCTACAATGGAATACAATGAATATGTGAAAAATATACAGTATTTACAATTAGCAAACAACACGGAAAGCCCCCTGGCCAAAGAGACCAGGGAATAGAATAGACTAGAATAGAACAGAATAGAACAGAACTGACCAGATTGGAAAAGATCTTCAAGATCATCGAGTCCAACTTATGACCCAAAACTATCTAATCAACTAAACCATGGCAACAAGCACCCCATTCAGTCTCTTTCCTGTCAAGGTCCCTCTGCAGAGATCTACCCTCTAACAGATCAAAACCTGCCCCCAACTTGGTGTCACCTGCAAACTTACTGATGATGGACTCGATGTCCATCCTGATCATTAATAAAGATATTGAACAGGGTGGGACCCACCACTGATCCCTGGGGGACACCACAGGCTGCCAGCTGGATGATGTGGCACCATTCACCACCACTCTCTGGGCTCGGCCCTCCAGCCAGTTCCTATCCCAGCACAGAGTGCTGCTGTCCAAGCCACGGGCTGACAGCTTGCTCAGGAGTTTGCTGAGGGGGACAGTGTCAAAGGCCTTGCTGAAGTCCAGGTAGACTACATCCACAGCCTTCCCCACATCCACCAGGCAGGTCGTGTGGTCATAGGAGGAGATCACGTTGGCCAGGCAGGACCTGCCCTTCCTAAACCCATGCTGGCTGGGCCTGATCCCTTGGCCATCCTGTAAGCGTGGAAGCTGCTCCACTGTCCCCCCCCTCCCCAAACCTCCCAAAGCCCCCTTGTACCAAGAGAGCGATAGAGAAGCTGGGAGAAAGCAGTATTAGTCTTATCTCAAGGTCAGCCAGAAGCATTATATTCTCCCAGACAGAGCAGAACAGCCAAGATCAGAGGAGAAGAAAAAAGGAATGGGAATGGAAATGTGAAGAATTGTTATGATACAGCTGCTCTTATCCCAGACATTTATCCAATGAATTTGTTTAGAATAATCTTTTGTTTTCCTTTTTACATCCAATAGTGATTTATTTAGATCTTTCTACTTTTCTGCTCGAAATCTGAATCTAAATTTTAAAGGCATAGCCTAAAACTACCACACCATTTCACACTGATTTTGGTTGAAGAAAGCTGCTAGGAGCTTTCAGCATAAGGAACATCTTCATAACAAATAGATCCAGCAGCTGATGCAGAGTTCTAGATCATGGAATACCATACTAGTTATCCATGACTAACCCACTTAGACAGTCTTGGCATTCATAACAGACACACAGACATTCTCACACACACACAAAAACACCCCAAAATGTTTTAAGACACTAAAACAAAAGAGAGTACTACAGGTAAGAGTAAACTGATAAATAAATTGCTGTATCAAGTGTCACTAAAACAATGTTTACTGTTTCTTTTGAACTGGGCAGTTTCAGTGACTGTGGTAATGGAGGTTTGCTTTTATCATGCAGATGTATAGCAGCCAAAGGATTTGGACATCAGAAAGCATACTTTCCCTTGGAAGAAGCAACACTGAGTAAGAACAAGTGATAACTCATTCCTGCCTTTTCTGTAAAAATCCCAGCATTTCATTTCTGCTGTGGAACAAATATAATTCACATACCAAATTAGCAAAGTTTAAAGAAAAAAAAAATATGGAAAAATTTTAAGTCTACCAGTGGTTTCTCATGCTTCTTCCTTATATATAAAAATACATCCTTCACTGTAACACAATAAACATACAGATTAAGTCTCACTTCTAATTAGTCATTAACTCTTAATAGCTACACTTGAAAAGTAAGTTTTTCTAAGACTAAGGATAAGCAGAGACTACACATACTGGGTTCATCCCAAATGTATGTGTGTGCAGGGCCAAAGCCACCCTCCCTCCTTTTCCAGTGCAGAGTGACAGACTCAGTGACACTGAAGAACAGCAAACGTTATTCTCTTGGATGCTGCACAGTGCCACTGGATCTCTCCACTCCACTTCCCTATACCTGTTATCTGCCAGAATGGAAGAGGAACTGCTCATGCAAACACTCTGGTGAAGACACAAGGATTAAGTGTCAAAGCTTCTCTTATTTGTTCACTAGATCTGTGCCTCAGTGTTTAACAGCCTAAGTTCTGGTTCCTTTTGGGTTTTTTTTTTTTGTTGTTGCTGGTTTTATGTTTTGTTTGTTTGTTTTTCCCCCTTTTCTTTTTTTAAAGGAGACAAAGAATGAAATGAACCTGCAGCGCTCAAAGTAACTCACAACTGGCTTGTAAGTGAGAAAATATTGAAAACAAACAAAAATAATCTAAAAAGTCAATCTGAGTTTTTACAGTTGCTCCATTGCTTTCATTTTTCCTTATGAACCCAAGGGTTAGAAATGTACTTTATCCTCTCCTTCCCCAACAATGCCATGCAATCACTTTAACCCAGTAATTAAGTTTTAAATTAAATGCTAAATAAGCTGAGTCTTAGCATAAACTAATTAAACATTGTTAGTACTATCATCTTTCTGTTCTTGTTCTCTAATCCAATTAATTGTCAACACACTCCTAGCTCAGGACACCTAAATGACAAATTTAGTCTATAGGAAACAGAAGTCCAAGGCCAGAATTAATAGCTAAATTAAAATGATTCAAAAACATATTAATTGCTAAGAATAATGTACTCTTATTTGGTCTCAATTAATCTGTCTGTAGACACTGTAAAGTTACTTCCTTAGGCTTCAGATGACTACAATCTTTATTTGATTACAGCCCTTCAATATTTAATGAGCATGGGAATCTATAATTTGCCTAGAGGAAAAAGAAAAGAAAACAAAACTGTTCCAGGCTGCACTTTATTGAAACCTGCAATGCACAAATAGAAAACAGAAATGCAAACACAGCTGCTTTAGTAAACCCTACAGGGATAAAAACCAAACCCAAAACCCAGCAAAAAAAAAAAAAACCCAAAAACACAGAAGAAGAAAAAAAGACACACAAAAAAATCAATTCAGAAGCATGTGAAATACTCCAGCTCCTCAAATGATTTAGAATCTCTTCAACTGTTTCGCTGTTTGTAAGTATGTTGCATTCTTGACATAAATTACAGAGTTCACCAGCGCTTACAACATATACATTACAGCATTTACAAAAGAAAAACATAACAAAAATGTTCAAACCCTGAATTTAACCTTCTCAGGCAAAAAAAAAAAAAAAAAAAAAAAAGAATTGCTGCTATTGAGCTTTTTGAGTTGATCCTGTATGTGTTTATAGAGCTTCCTGTGAGGGAGAATACTAAAATACTGATTGAATAATTTATACTTTTTCCTTAAAAGTTACATGTTGACAGCAAGAAAAATAAATTAAAATGTCAAGAATCATTTGGCTACTAACAAAACAGCAACACATTGTTTCAAAATTTCTTGGTGACCCTATGTACCTTATGAGACTTTGTACACAAACAGATTCTGTTTAACAAGGTAGATTAAAAAAAAAAAAAGATCCCTAAATCAACCCAACCCAAAACCTCAAATCCAAGCTGTAAAACACCTCTAAATGATCCAAGCTAATTTATGTCAATTTCTGGAAGATTACTATTAGCACGCAATTAAGACAGGATATTAAATCACGGCATTCTGTCCATGGGTGTAGGAGGATTAATATCTCTAGTAAAACAGGCCCATCTTTCTAGAGCCACACTACATTCAGTATTCAGAAGCACCACTTGTTCTTCTGTCCCTAGTCTCTCCACTTGGTTTTTTTGGTTAATCCAGGTTTATCACGCGTACAGTTGGAACTAATGGCATTTACACATTCTGTTGGATTTTTATTATGGTGATCAGCATATCAGGAAGGAAGGAACAACTTTAATAATTACTAGCAGTTTCCAATCAACATTTAACAGATAACTAATTAAGTAAAGAGAGGATGGCTATGATTTCGCTTGTTGCAAAAAGGTGGGGTATGAGTAAACAGTGAAAACATGGTACTGTAAATAGGATTCCAGTTATTATCACAGCTTTCTCTACCTACTTGTCAATGTCTGTATTCTTAGCAATAATAAAACCCACAGGACTGTGAATTCAGTTTATGTATTTCTAAGACATCAACAAGCAATTAATGAAAAAAGTAGAAAGCTTTTAATTTGTAAATATCTGACGTTGCCACCAGCTGGCTGCAGCACAAGCTTATTTGCCCACGTAGACAATTTGCTTGAAGATACCTGAATAAAGGCAGGATAAAAAGCCCCAACAACAACAAACCCAAAAAAACTCCTTTCTACAAGGAGAAATTCTGAATGATGACATTTTATAGTTAAAAATCAATTTTCAAAAATGCAAAAATAGAATTCCTTACCGTCTGCAGTCTACCCAATAGTGTTCGGCTAAGAGGATTTCCTACTGGGCTGAAACACCCTGTGAAAAGAAAAGGCTGTGAATTTTCTGCTTGTTATCCTTTCCATCGAATAAACCATTTTATTTTAAAATCATTATGTTAGCAGGATATATTTGACAAAATTCTAATGAAAAGCAGCAGCATCTTTCAGCCACGACTATGCATCCTTCAGTCAGGAACAGTTGGAGGGTTTATTTAACTAACAGACCTGACACGAGGTTAACTAATCCAATATTTCCATTCAAATGATTTGGAGAAATAGCTCAAGCCATGTCCACATGCCACCTCATGCTCAAAGCTGACCCTATTATCTAGGCTGTATTGCTTTTCTCTTCATTGAATTTCTGAGTAATGCATACAAAGTTTTCCAACAGAAATGATCACAAAAACTCTCAAAGGAATTACTTCCTTATTTTATCTGAAAGAATAACTATGCCTATTCAGTAGTTCCCTTTGATCATCTGAGTTCCTATCACAACACATCTTGCTGTTTATTTTATTCGCTCTCTACGTAGCGCATTTGAACAAGTACTTGTAAATTCTTTTCTTTTCAAACTATTATGTTAACTACTAAGATCAGGAAAATCCTTTCATCATCTATGGATTTATCTTTTTTTGTTATTGGTATCTTCCAGTCTATACTTAAGAAAACATCTTAAGAGGAAAAGATAAAGAAATCTGAAAATTGTGGAGCAGGATAGACAGCGAAAAATGCTGGCATCGGTTTCTGAAGTATAGAGATGCCAGACAACACAGAGTTAAGCTCCCTGGATTTTTCTCTGATTCCCTTTGTACCAGTCTACTTTCTGAAGTCCAGAGGTTTTGACTTTCACAGGAGATTTACTCATAAATGCTTAATCATTAAGATATTTAGATATTTCTAAATATGATAAAAGCCGCAAGCTCAAATAATCAGCTAAACTATGCTCATGCAGACCTCACGCACATGAATGGTTTTGTACTTGCAATAAACCTTAAATAAGTGCAACAATTAATTTTTAGGAGTTGTGCAGGAATTAAAAGTTTTCTGACCTGATCTTAATAATTTCAGAAAAGCTGGTATAAATACCAAAACACTTCCTTTTGAAATTCTCAGTTTGGCTTTTACTACTTCAGTTCTCTTTTCAGAAGAAGAAAGAGATGAGGATAAAACTAATTTCCTGAATTTCACCCATAGTTGAAGATGGCAGACCCCAAGCTTACCTTCTTTCAGATAAGCTATTTGCTAAAACATTTGTTCAGCACTAACACCGTCAGTGAGACTATTGCTCCTGGTAATTTATCTACGTACTCGTACAGTTACAAAACATGGTGCCACAAAGAAGATACTACATATGGATATACTGTTGCATACAAATATCATATCAATTCTTTGAACTACAAAAAAAGCCCCAAACAAACAACAAACTCAAGACTAATAAAATGTCTGCAAGATAAAAAAAGTATATTTTTCTTTTGACAGCTAAGTAGTCTACTGTAAGATTTTTGGTTTGAGCATTGTAGCCTTGTGCCAGTTCACAGAAACTCATTCTAAGATAAAGGCTATATACAACATATGATGAAAACAACTGCTTAGGAAAAACCTGAGCATTGTAGCCTTGTGCCAGTTCACAAAAACTCATTCTAAGATAAAGGCTATATACAACATATGATGAAAACAACTACTTAGGAAAAACCTTACAACTTTAATTTTAAAAAAAGTTTGAAAACAATGGTATTTTTATCAGTAATATCATTGATTTTCTTGTTCTCCTAAAGAAAAAGATATATTACCCCAAATACTTCTGTACTGTATGTTTGCTACGTGAATACTCCTGTGCAGTCTCCATCTGTAGCTGCTTGTCAGATGAAAACTTTATGGTTGCACTGATATCCCCCCCAGACCTCAATGAAGGGCAGCACAGACCTGTTCTGCTGCAAGCATAGGAAAGAGACACATGTGTAACTTGAAGTTGTAAGGAATACTGAATTCTAGCACCTGGTACTGGTTTTGACTTCATACTTCCCATAACTAGAGCCTTCTTCCAAAACAAGCAGGAAATTCTCATTACTCCACTTGAGCTGTAAATATTGAACAGACCATGGCATGCCCAGGTGCAAAAATCCACACTCCACAGAGCCAGTGCTATTTGTTCACACTAATCATGCTATTGGATAGTCCAAACTACTCTTTAGTGTCATTTGTTAGCTATTTTCAGTTATAAAGCATTCCTTTAGTAGCTCCTACATTCAGAACAGTCATTAAAAACAAAACAAAACCCCCACAAAAACAGCCCTCAGGAATCTTCAAACTCAAATCTTCCTCATGCACAAAACAAGGTCCATTTGACAAGTGAGGGTATATCCATCCCTTCTTTCACCAATGATGCAGCAGATTCTTAAAGCATTTTTACACAGCTATTGGCTCGACGTGGTTCCATGCTTGATGAAGCATGTAAATGACACCAAGCAGGTGTGACGAACAGCCTCAGCAGTGCTTTGCTCTGATCCAGGCTGTGCAAACTTTTCAACTACTACAATAATGTGCTGAAATTGTGGTCAGGATCAAAAATTTGCATTTCCACTTCATCATAAAATGAATTTTACAGGACACTGTGACCTACTGAGACTATCATTTAGCTTGGGTTTACACAGAGATCATACCTGAGAAAAAAGAGCACCCAGGTCAGCCTAGCCTGTCTTACCTTACAGATACCTCAGCATCACTAATGGAGAAGCATTTTTATTGATTCAGAGGGTTTACTTGAACTTTCCAACAATTTTCTTTCTCAACAGCATTTGCTGTTTTCACCTTCACAACCCCATGCATCTCAAGAAGCTAAGCTTCTCTATGAAAATATTAGCATCTGAATTAATGTATTGCTTATTACTCTGCACTGATTCTTCAGTGGTTTCTTTTATATGGAATTTTACCTGGAAAGAAAACATTATTTCTAGAAAAACCTACTGCTAATGTCTAAATGCAGTGGTCACATGTCTCAAAATGCTTGTGGTAGTGCTTTTTCTTAAATGATCAGAATTTTCATGTTGACACAATTTAACAGCAGGACAGCTCTTTATAGTCCACATAATCCTCTTGCTACCATTATCTCGTGAATCCATGCAATGTGATGAGTTTAGGTAAATGCCTACCAAAGAAGAGGTATTTTCTGAAAAACAGCATAGCTTTCTGCCTTGAGAGGGAGTCTTAAAACTGTACTTGTTTCCTGTACTATTGGAACAATGAAATGAAAGTCTGTCCTTAGTTACTCTGGGTCACTTCTGGCAATATATCCTCTGCCAGTGTAATTGCAACTAACGGAAAAAGAAGTCAGAAACCAGTAGTTGTCTTCCTATCCATAATATGCCTGCACTACTAGTTTTATTGCATGATTTCACTGAAAAACTATGTTCTGTTCTGGATAAACACATTAGTGTGAAGTGATCAAATCTGAAATATTCGGGCTGAAATACACATGAAGTAGATGAGTTCACTTCCAAACAGAAGTTATACAGATGATACAGACTATAACAGCAACAATGGCCCCAAACAGCACTTGTAATAATTAAGAACACTTCTTTCTTAAGAACAGTATCTTTAGGTATTACATTTGGTTTTAATTAACAGCAAGACATCCAGAATAGGGGGAAAAAGTCCATCTAGGGAGATAAGTAAGTCCATTACTATACTATTGGAGTGTTTACAATCACCTACTATTAAAGCTTCATGTGAAAAATTCCACATAATAAAGGCTGATAATCAGTAAAGGTATTTATGTATCATAAATCTCCAAGGATTCCAGTCTCATGGAATCATCATTGAAAGAATCATCATTCAGACCCTTCTGTGATGAACCCTTCTAAAACATGCAGAGAGGGGGAAAAAATTAATTGTACCTATTCCAGTTCCACCTTATTCTAGTTTTAAGTTTATACTATTAACATCTAAAACCCCCACAAACAAATTCTGAAATACATGAAAACAACCTATGTCTCCAGGACACAGTATTTTTTATTGCTGACATTCTTCTCATAATTTACATTGCAGCCTCTTGCAAGGTGGCATAGGTAAAATGAACCCAAATAAACAACAAACACTAAAGTAAGGGGGGAAGGCAACTCCAATATGAGATGAATACGTGTTTATCAGCTCAGTCCTTTTCCTAATCACATTCTGTGGCTATAAAACTGTTCCCAGTGAACAGAATTATGTTTTCAGCACAGTCACCTATTCAAAAGTACGGCCTTTGTGACCAAAAGATCATTCAATATGCAGCATAATCTCTACTTTAGGTTCCAGTGGAGGGTTCTGAGGTCTTTTTCAGAAGTAAAGGTTTTCAGAGCAGTATTCTTCAGTTCTTTCTGTAATTTTATTTTTCAGACTAGGTGTAATAGAAAGATCATTCTGTAATGATCTAAGTACATATTAATAATCCCTTCAAGCCTTTATCTTCACAACAATTATGCTTTAATAGATCAAACAGAATTCATTAAACAAAAAGGTTGTTTATATTTTGGGTAAGAGCCTGTCTTCCTTGACTTAAACACAGGAGCACAAATACTTTCAAAGCCCACTGCAAACATTTTCAGATGCAGTTCACACACAGTCAAAGGAATGGATGCACCCACTGAACATGAGTGTGCTTTCTCATTTCACCAGCAAAACACATGTTTTACTGAGGCCTGACGCCGTAGGAGGAAACCCACTTCAAATTCTGCTTTACATAACTTCCTCTAGCACCCATGATTTTGAACATATTCCAAGTTGAATAGGAGAATGTATAGGATGAAAGTGTATTGCAAACTGTTTCAATGAAGTTTAATGTGTACCATAGCTTTTAAAACTACTTTGGAACACGTTTGGCTGAAGGCAGAGCAAGAAAACTGCATTCAAAAGCAGTTTGAAGTGAGAAAAGGAACAGCACTGTTCGCATTCTTTCTAATATAATGTTCTCTATGTAACTAATACAATGCCCAAGAAAATGGTTCATTCTCTTGAGAGCCTGTATCTTACAAGCCAAGTGTTCTCAATAGAGATGGCTTTCACATGATATTTTTAAGTGTATATAACAAAAGTGCCGTGATGGCACCACTGCTGAATGCAAAGGACTTCCACAAACATCTAAGATTCTTGCAACATATTCGGCACTGTACATGTCTACTCAGCATTAGATGAGTTCTTTCTTTTACTGGCCCTTTCCCTTTTCCTTACTTTTGTCTTCTGTTGAAGCATCCGAAAAAGACTGAACTATCTCCTCTATATCGCTTTCACTTTCTATAGGACAAATAAAATCCCTTTCTGCTACTGTGTTATTTTCTGTAACTTAGAGAAACTTTTGTTAATTTTTTAATACCATTTTACAAGAACTGATTTCATGCTCTATACACTTAAAACCGAGAGAGAATCTTTTGCTATACTGCTGCCAGATGTCACTTCCCCAGTTAGTGCAGTGATTGATTTAGATGGCAATGGCAAAACCAGAAAAAACAAAGAACCCCAAGTCCCTCCCATAAGCCAGAACAGAGCTGTTCTGTGGAGAAGTGTAATTTCTTTTTGTTTCCCTTTCCCATCCCTGTTAATACATTGAACATGTGTAAACTAACAAAACAAAAGAAACTTGGGAGCTCATGTCAGTAGATGAGGCTGTAGCTGCCATTCAAAAGCCTATACTTTATAGAGAAGTCTGCACAGAAGGATAAGCTTTCAACAAAAATGCGTGGAATGTTTATCTTTTAACCAATCCTTTACTAAATGCTGATATTCAAAATGGTTATCTAGAAAAGCAAGTCTACGGAGTTACACATTCAGTACCATGCAGTTCCACATACACTGTTGCTGCTGTCAGTTTCCAGTAGATGCCCCAGCTCCAGACACTAGAAGAAATCACAGAATGTTAGGTGTTGGAAGGGACATTGAAAGATCATCTAGTCCAATCCTGCCACCAGAGCAGGATTGAGTAGAGTAGGTCACACAGGAACGCATCCAGGCGGGTTTTGAGTATCTCCAGAGTAGCCTGGGTTTGCCAGCCATGAATCAGTCAGAGTCCTTCTAAACTGAGAAAGGCAGCCAGTCTAGTGTGCTTAAACACTATAACTCACTTATCCAAGAACTAGTACAGTTGTCCTTAGCTACTGCATCTGCTTGTCTCTAATTACCTAGCCCAAATGACCAAGTACACTGTTATAGCAAAGCTACGTGAACACTGGAGCAGCAGAATGGAGCAAGGCTTGAATTCACACCTGCAGCTCCACAGCCAGATACCTTCACTATAACTTCCAACTAATTCCAAACCTCATCCAGCAGACCTCCAAATCAGGCACCATCAACACGAAAGAACCCACTATGCTTCTGGCAGTGCCATATCCTACAAGATAATTGTATCTACCATCAGCCAAAAGAATGCATAGAGATAGCCGATCAAGGTTAGCCACCACTTTCATTCCCATTTCAAGGTGTACAAGGGCATAAACACGTATTTGCACCGAAATCTTAGAATAATCCCCCAGAAGGAACTACAGAGACAGTCTGTCACTGACTTTGAGGAGAATATTGTTTCATATTAATACATTTTTATGTACTTGGGCAGAGTGAACAGACAGAATTTGGCCCTTATTTACAAAGCTATAATGAAGTAAGAACTATTGCATCACAAAAACAATTAAAAATCCAACTTTTTAATTAGAGATTAAAATCAAATACATTTAGTAGCCTACACACCCACCTAATTATTTCTGAGTAATCTTATCAAATCATCATCTTACATTTTTCTTCCAAATGTTAGGTTTCTACAGTACCATATATAAACAATGCAAGTAGTAGCACGTGTCCAAAGCATTCTTTTGAAGTAAAGAACATTTATTGAATTAATGCTAATCAGGAATGTGCTAATTTATGACAACCTCCAACGTTACATCATAATGGCAGTAGATACAACTGAAAATGAGCAGGGATTGGTTATAGTATCCAGTTGTTTGTTTCTACAATAGAGAACAGAAAGTGACTAGAGCAAACATCAATAAGGCTGCACAGATATCATCAGTATTCTGAAATCAGATTGGCAATATTATTTACAAGTCCAAGATAGCGGATAAAAAAGGTGTAAGGAAAATGCAGACTATGACACATATTTTGTATTAAGAAGTTATTTTTCTTCTAGTGCTGTAGATATCTTGAAAAAATAATTATGAGTTTTGCTAAGATCAACAGCACCATATAGGAGTGAGGGAACTAAATTAAATCTGAAAACATTTTTTGGGATTATATTAAATGAAGGTTGTGGTGTCATCCTATTGAAAAACAGCTGTGGATGCACAACACTGAAGTAGTAGCCTTCACCTTTGAGTTTGGTAATGTTTTTGTTTCTGCATTAACTTTTTCTCCCTGAATGAGAGGGAATGGAGCAGCATTTGTGCTTCTCTGTTTCCTAAAAATATGTGGCACAGTTAAATTCTGTTTAAATGCATTACACAGAGATTAACTCCATCTTTAACTCTCAACGTGAAGTATCTATTGACCTCAGGAGGTCTACTCATATCTTTTATAAACAGACTTAACTAAGGATAAAAGACAAAGAATTAAAACTATGCAAGGAAGGAAAACAAAGTAATTAACTTTGCATGGTTCCTCCCACAACTAAAATTCAGCAATGGTCATTTGCTCACAGTTACTTAAACCAAATTAACCTATTGCACTACAAATGGAAAGCTGTAAGTAAGAAAATACACTCAGAATACCACAAACACTTTTCAAAATCAGCCATTATCACTTTTACAGGATCACAGTATCACAGTATCGCTAAGATTGGAAGAGACCTCGAAGATCATCAAGTCCAACCTGTCACCACAGACCCCATGACTAGACCATGGCACCAAGTGCCATGTCCAATCCCCTCTTGAACACCTCCAGGGATGGTGACTCCATCACCTCCCGGGCAGCCCATTCCAATGGCGAATGACTCTCTCAGTGAAGAACTTTCTCCTCACCTTGAGCCTAAACTTCCCCTGGCACAGCTTGAGACTGTGTCCCCTTGTTCTGGTGCTGGTTGCTAGAGAGAAGAGGCCAACCCCTTCCTGGCTACAACCACCCTTCAGGTAGTTGTAGAGAGCAATGAGGTCACCCCTGAGCCTCCTCTTCTCCAGGCTAAACAACCCCATCTCCCTCAGCCTCTCCTCATAGGACTTGTGCTCAAGGCCTCTCACCAGCCTTGTTGTTATGGCTGCAATACAGTCTTCTCAGCTAAAAGAAATACCAGATATTCCATAAGCTATTGAGCTTCTGTATTACCCAGTAGCTTCAAGATGCAAGAGGACACAGTCTCAGGCTGTGCCAGGGCAGGTTTAGGCTGGATGTTAGGAAGAAGTTCTATACAGAGAGAGTGATTGCCCATTGGAATGGTCTGCCCGTGGAGGTGGTGGAGTCACCTTCATTGGAGGTGTTCAGGAGGAGACTTGATGGGGTGCTTGGTTGCATGGTTTAGTTGTTGGGTGGGTTGGATTGGTTGATGGGTTGGATGCGATGATCTTGAAGGTCTCTTCCAACCTGGTGTATTGTATTGTATTGTATTGAAAACAACAACAACCAAAAAAAAACCCACACCCAAACACACACAAACAAAAACAAAGGGAAAAAAACCCAAAAAACCCAACAAACCCAAGCAACCCAACAATGTTGTAATTGCTTGGAGGATGTACATAGCATTTTTCTAACATTTGCATTCAAGGAAAAATAGTATCAGCAACCTCATATGATATACACTAAGAAAAAAATCAGCTTGATATTTCAGGTCTTTATCATGGCCCAAATAGCCACTAGTTTGTACCTTGTCTACCTTCTCCATTAAATTTGCATTTTTAGCACTGAATACCAAATTTGAGAAAATACTGCCAGAAAATTCTAAGACATTGCCAAAAGATTCCTACATCATTAAACCTAAAAAGCATGCAACCATTGGCAGGCACTAAATCTGGAAACTGTTTATGTAAGAGCCTTACTATGGTCTAGAATCAAAAGAGTAAAGAAAGAAAGCTCACAGTACATACACTTCTTATTGTATTTTTAGTAGTAGGCAGATGTGTCCTTAAAATACAAGTTTACTTTCCATTTTATAGTTCAGAAACTAGATTGTGTAGATACTTCAGGAGTGTGTGTGTGTGTGTGGTGAGACAAGTGTACCACATGAGTCTTAGTGCATGCATACTTTCAAGTTTTCATACACATTATGAACAAACTGCTCTTTTTCTACATACCAGTGATTAGAGCAATTATCACAGAATCACAGAATGTTAGGGGCTGGAAGGGACCTTCAAAGATCATCTAGTCCAATCCCCCCTGCCAGAGCACAATCACCTATACCAGATCACACAGGAACACATCCTAGCAGGTTTTGAATATCTCCAGAGAGGGAGTCTCCACAACCCCTTGGGAATCCTGTTACAGTAGTCCATCATCCTCACAGGGAAAAAATGTTTCCTTATCTTTCCATGGAACTTCCTATGCCTCAACTTCCATTCATTGCCTCTTGTTCTGTCATTGGGTATCACCAAGAAGAGCCTGGCACGCATCCTTTACATCTCGGCACTCTTGGCACTCATCCTTTACATCTTTATAAACATTAATGAGGTCACCCCTCAGTCTCCTCAAGCTAAAGATACCATGCTCCCTCAGCCTCTCCCCATATGGGAGTTCCACCCCCTTTATCATTTTTGTGGCTCTAATTATGAGTAAGTAAATATTTTCTAATTAGTTTCCAACTGCACATGTAGGTAAATAAAATAACTGTCTGTAGCAACTCTGGTAACAAAATCTGAATACACTTTTTTGTAAATGATAGATTGACAAAGTGCTTGAAACTAATGCTGGTATTAACTATTACAGAGGATTTAAACCCAATGTTAAAGCAACACACACCAGAACCAGTGGATACAGATTTCAACAATGCAGATTTTTCAGTTTCCTTTTCCGAGGAACAGTTTCCTTTTTCCAAGCAACAGTATAAAACAGAGAAAACTGTCTGGTAACACTCTAGAAGTTGGAACTCTCAAAGCACATGCCTTTAATAGCCTTGTTCACATAAAAGCACAAAGTTGTTAAATCTTCCTAGATGGATTTTTTTTTTCACATTTGCATGTGCCAAATTCTTAACTCAATAGCTGGTGATGTAGATAACACTAGACACACCTTGTTCTTTGTGAGATTCCCGGAACCTACCCTGAAAATTTGTTGTTTTGGTAAGAAAAGCTGATTTGTCATTTGAATTGAGAAGTTTCCTGCAGTTTCAATAGGTGAAGAGCCTTTACATGCATGAGTAGAGGAAATAAATATTTAAAAAAAAGGACAGAAGTGTCCTCTATGCTTCTCAGCACAAGCTAACAACTTTCCAACAAAGTACTGTTATTAAGGTACACACGATGTGATATGTTATAGATACATGTTAAGTGGGCACTGCACTCCAGATTTTCCAAATAACAGTAGCTAAATTATCTTTTTCTCTCCTGCTGGTTCTGTTGTTGTTTTTTTTTTTAGACAGAAGCAGCAAAATCTGAAGCAAATATAATTGGGCTGAACATATTGTTAGAGTGAACTGCCAGATACAAAAGGTGAAAAACTTATCAATTAATCAATGTATAGTACAAAACACAAGTCCTGAATGTATTTATAAAACTAGAAATTCCACCAGTGTGACTTGGAGGCCTTAAAGGAGATAAATACCAACTCAGTTTTAGCTTGTACATGGCTCACAAGTAAAGTTCTTCAAATAGCAATGTGTACCATATAGAATTTATCAAGAGCTTGGTTACAACAGATTCTCCTGAACAAGCAGAGGAGGTGGCAGACTTCACAGATTACCTCCTCCCCTCCAAAACCCCCAAACCTTCAAGGATAAGGCTATCCTTTTTTGTTAGAAGTGAACTCTGCTTAAATGTGGGTATCCCTAAATGAAAATTCAAAAATGCAAGGAGTAGGAAGAGTTTATTTATCATCTTCACCTGAAGAGAGTAGAGAATATGACATCTTACAAAGTGAATCTTAGCAGTTAGTCCTTGCTGGGAAACAACAAGAAGCTAGGAGAATCACTTCTCATGCACTGTTGGTAGAGTGACAATCAGATACCTAGTGAAAGAGTTCTCAAAATATTTTCTGCTACTATGCAATTTATCACACTAAAATTTATCAATATCTATTATTAAATAAGGCCTAATTTTCTATACTTTATTCTTTGGTATATTATCTGCATCTGTCTGCTTCTTTCGACCAGTCAAGCTCTGAATGGATTCCAGAAAGGCCTGTACCAACATATGTCACTGCAACACCCTTCAGCTAAACTGGAAAAAAAAAAAACCCAAAAAATCAATGAGGCACCACAAGCTCGCATACACAGTTGAAGTAGAAACACTGTTCCTCTATTTGAAACAAAAGATCTTGACAGAGAAGACACTATCCAGAAGCATATGGACATGCAATATGCTGGGATCAATCTTCAAATGAGAAGCACAGTTTCAAATACTACCTGTCTTCTGCAGAAAGACTATCAGGCACACCAGAGCATGGCTGGGACCAAGTGAGCAGGAAAGACTCTTTATAAAGAGGTTTTTTAATTTGCCTCTGTGTCATTCAGATCTTTTTTCTCTGGCCAAGATAATAAAACCCGAAAAAAAAACAGGCCGTAATTCTGAGGAGAGAAGATGAGGAAGGAACCTGTGCAATCTGTTCCTTCACTGGAATGTGCCATAAGTTTCCAGTAGAGTTTTAAAGTGATTGTACTGCCTCATTTGAGGCCAACAAGTAATGAGTCACTGTTCCTTAAAACCTCCAGTGAGCAAGAAAGTAAGCTATGAGTGAGCAGGCAGACTCCAGCAAAGCTCTCATTTCATCTGAATCAAAGCAGCACTTTCAGGCCAGCTCTGCAAATAACGTCAGGTCACTAGGTTGCATGACAGCAGCAATGTGTAAGTTATACACCTCTAGAGGCCTTCACTTCTCTGTATGCACCTTCTGCTTTCTAAGTGCTTTCCCAAGCCACTATCCTTTATCATCACTTTCTATAGGACCAACATGACCAGCATGAAGCTACAGTGGTACCCCAGTCTGTTGCAGAGCATAATATGAACTACAGATACCCAGAGTGAATTTAAAAGTTGTAATATTAGCAGCATGAATCACATGAAGGAAGCTTGCTTTCACTGAATTTGGTGCCTCAGCAACAAGGGTAGAAACAGTTGCATAAAGAAATCATGAAAAGTTTAGTTGTTTCATGCAGATCAAAAAAAGGTATCTGTCTGTAAAATTTGCAAAGGGTTTTAAAAATACTTGAAAAAGTGGATATGTATCCCACAAAAAAGGGTGGATAATTTACCTTACAAGTACAGATTTTACATTTATTCTTAATGTACTTAGGTTTTGCTCGCTTGTCAAAACCAGGAATGAAGTCAAAGGACCTAGAGTGTCTTCCTGGGAGAGAGAGATGCCTTCTTCTGTGCACCATGGCTGCTACTGGGTCTTCTGCACAGTTATCACATATCCACTGGGAATGATAGGATCAGAAGCATTGCAGCAATGTAAGAAGGGATCAATTCTCTCATCTCACTTACTCATCCCCATTGCTGTACAGACGGCATCCTTGCTGACCTGAACTTTTTGCTGACAGGGAATTGATACTTGAGCAGAAGAACTGTTTCCACCAGCTAGAATTGCATTTAAGCACACTGTCAACACTTGCTGTGGCTCAGTAGTTCAAAAAGTACAGACAAGCTCTATTTGCAAGTACAGAGCTCTATTTCAGAAGCTCAGACTGAAAACAGTTAACAGGACCTCCCTACTTAGGAATTAATTAGATTTAGTTGTTTTAGGATCCACATAATTGAGAAACTAAGGGCACACTCAGGCCAAATCACTTTTGGCAGAGTCTTTCCACAGTACTACGTCACACCCTGATTTTGCAATCTATACCTACTGCTGCCAAACAGAGAGTAATGCTTCATTTAATCCACACCCTTGTATAATTTGGCTGAGAGTACTTCCTTTAGCCTGAGGGCATAGCAGTAATTAACCTAACATACACCAATTTCAAGTAAATATAAATGGTGTTCTTTTGATAAAGTTTTTGGAGTCTTCAAAGATTGCTGTTATTGTGCTCTGTATTTAGTGTAATTTTTAGTGAAACATTTTAATTAACTTGGCTAGAAGAAACATGAAAAAGAACATATAATAAAGGAACATGTGTATCTTTGATCTCAGTATATACAATCCAAGCAAGTTTAACTAGAAAATACAAACTCAGATTCTGACATTTATAACATCTTATCAATCAGATAGAGGAAACTGGATAACCAACCTTTAGAACAGAAGAACTAGATTGTCATTAACGTTAATGGTTTTGTCTCTGTGTCTTTACTGTTCTGTTGGAACATTATTGTGGTTAGATGAACCTATCCATACCCCTTTTATTTTCAAATTTTAAAAAAATAATGTAGCTTTACTATTAATTTTATAAATGTAAACACTCAGCTCTTCTGCTTTAAAAAATGGTTCTGTGTTTGTGCTTTGAGTTCCAAACTCTGACACTGGCAACTGATGCTGGTGGCATAATAAGGCCACAGAGCTCTGATGAAGTTCCTTCTCCTGCAGAATGACCTGAGCTGCCTGTAAGCCAAGATGAGGGCATGGCTGTGGCCTGGTACTCTTAATTTTCATTTACAGCCACGGCCAGCTGCACAATGGAATACCTCAGATGCCTCTAGTGTGTAAGCAGAAGGAACAAAATCAGGGAAGTACATACAAAGGTTGGCTGCAGGTGACACGCAAGCCTTTGTAATCTATTTGCACTGAAGAAATGGAGACATAGCTTCTTCAAAAGTAGTTTGTATAGACAAAATGGGTAATAAAAGAAGCAGAAAGGCATTAAAATTTTTAACAATGTTTTGTCATTAACATTTTTATTGTTTTAAAAGAAAATTTGAATTCTTCAGTACTTTCAGTTTGCTGCAAGCAAATAATAGCAATTAAAGTTCATATCATAGTTCATAGATACTACTATGAACTATGACATTATGAACTATTTAAAAGTTTTATTTCCTTTCTCCCTTCTCCCTTACACCTTTACCATAAGTAAAAGTGAGAGATATGAATATCTAAAAATGAGTGATCATTCTCCCCAGGGGAGTTCCCATTCAAATTAGTGCACAGACACATATAAAAAAGCATTTCAGACCTACCTACTTTTTGGTACAAATATTTTTACCTAACTTCAGTGTAGTTGAGTCAGTTCTTACATGCTAAAGAGATGATTTTTGTTGGTACTTGGTCTCTACTCAGTTCTCTAACCTTCTTTTAAAAAATAAAGAAAAAGATCTGGAAATTGGATTTAAAACTTAATCCGTTATAGTATTTTATCAGGGACTATGCAGCACTTTATAGTTAAAATACCTCTCCTATGAGGACAGACTGAAGGAGTTGGGGCTGTTCAGTCTGGAGAAGAGAAGGCTCCGAGGTGACCTCATTGTGGCTTTCCAGTATCTGAAGGGGGCCTACAGGAAGGCTGGGGAGGGACTTCTCAGGATCTCAGGTAGTGATAGGACTAGGGGGAATGGAATGAAGCTGGAAATGGGGAGATTCAGGCTGGATGTGAGGAAGAAGTTCTTTACCATGAGAGTGGTGAAGCCCTGGAATGGGTTGTCCAGGGAGGTGGTTGAGGCCCAGTCCCTGGAGGTGTTTAAGACCAGGCTGGACGAGGCTCTGGCCAGCGTGATCTAGTGTAGGGTGTCCCTGCCCATGGCAGGGGTTGGAACTAGATGATCCTTGTGGTCCCTTCCAACCCTGACTGATTCTATGATTCTATGATTCTATGATTCTAAAATAAAGCATTGTAATGAATGTCAAGGTCTGTATCATTTTTGGTTGACAGGATAAAATAACAATAATCATCATCATCATCATCATCTAAAAAAAATTAAGACACCAAAATAAGCAAAGATTATTCACATAGAAAGTGCTGGTTTCCTGCACTTTCTTATAACAGTTTTCAAATGTTATTGTTGTCCAGACTAGGAGGTGAGGGTGTAGTTAAGTAATTCACATTCTGAGAGAGGGAAAATATACACACTTGATCCAATTAAAGAACTAAAAGCGATTGCATTTTACAAACTCTAGCAAAACGTGAGCATTCTGCAGAACTGCAATTAGCTTTTTGCTACAATAACAAGAAGAAATTAATATTTCTACCTTTAGGAGTGCAAAAGAACATCACAGGCAAAATTTTCACTGTCCCATTGAAGGGTCACATTTCAAAAAATTTCCATCCCCATAAAAATTTTAGAGGAATTCCCTTATGGATTTTTAAAAGGCAGGATGAGCTCTTCAAATACATGACAGAGCAGGGAAACAGAAATACAACTGATAAGGGAGAGACAAGTATTGGGCATATATCGTCCATCTTAATGCATATTTACCCTTTTCAAACACATGGCAATCTAATATAAGCAAATTATAGCTTGCAGGAAGCTAACCATTTTGTAAGCATTTCTTTCGGGTATTCTTAGACCATTTCCTATTTCGGCAGCACCTCTACAGGACATAGTCATGGTATTATGTATTTATACACAGACAGTTGGTAATGGACTACTAATCAAAGGTATCTCCCCCACTGCACTGCCTCATCACATTGAGGTCACAGTGAACAGGAAACTTGCACATATCAGGACACGTATCAGGACATCAGGGGGAAAAAAAGAGAAAATCCACATGCCTCATAATGCCATCTCAAAAAGCTCTGTGCACTCAGTGATGCTAATGAAACTGAGAGACTCTCAGATTATTAAACATTACTTCCCTTTTGTAGGCAGTCTCACACACAAAAAAAAAGAAAAATTAAGTTTCCATCATCACCTTTTCCTCCTAGCAGCTTGCATTGGACTTAAATCATTTCCAACTAATAGTGTGGGTACTGAACCACTTTTAGGTATGTTTTTGGTACTCTTCACCGCAGTGTGTTCCTGCCCTGCTTTTAAGACGATGTGGGGCTGAAAAAAAAAGGCATCTCAGTGACTTAAGACATTATGGTAAATTACTACATTATTTCCATAGCTCTGATCTGTGCAGCCCTGCAGGCTTAATTGCTTTCCCCACCACCATGTATCTGTATGAAGCTGCTGGGTGAGCAGCTAATGAGGCAACACACACATTACAGTTGAAAAGAGAACAAATACAACCAGATTCTTTCCTGACAAAATTGAGAGTTCTTTCCTTATATGCATATTCTATAAAATAAATAGCTTGAGTGTATGTAAAAATTAATAATCACTGATCCTTTAAAATGAAATAAAACACAGGATTTACAGTAATGCAGGATTTAAAAAACAAGCAAACAAACGAGGCAACAAAACCCTCTCAAAAGAAAAATAGCCAAACCAAAACAAGAACTATCGATTCAAAGTGATCTGTGGGCCATTTAATTTGCATGTATGGACTGGATCCCAGCAAACAGATTTCTCCAACTGGTGCTGCTGCTGCCCCTTCTGCTAAACAAAAGTGGTGCCCCAAGGTCAGCATTATATGACTTCCGCACAGCAGTGTCAGAAACCTGACAATACTCCTGGCCGTGCTACATGTTTTCTCTCAGTCACTTCTGTCAATCAGTTCTTTCACTCCTGCCTTTCAGTCACTAACTTGTATCCAAACATAGCCAGAGATATCCTACAAATACTGTATTTCATGTTATACTTGCACTATATAGTACACATACATGCAGCCTTAATTAACATATACTCTGTACTACTGTTTATTGTTCATTTAATATATTTCCAACAATAGTTTGTATGAATCTTTCTTCCTCTCATATTTTCTTAGTAGGAGATGAAAACAATAAGGCCACACTGAACTAGCTTTCTAAACACATCCTTCCTTGAGTGGAAGCAAGATAAATAGCCCCAAAACAAATGAACAAAACTGCTGAAGTCCTCCAGGACTGTGGTGGTACTGAATATTGATGCCATGGAGTTGGGGAAAATGTATGAAATATTGAACAAAAAGTAATCAATGATACCAACAGACATGAGAGGATGTAACTTTGGACAAGTCTCTGCAGTATCCCTGTAAAAATGTGAATGTTCCTATTTGCCCTATCTCCTTTCTCCTTCCTATAAAAAACAAACCACAACAAAAAAATCAAACCAGTATTTTAAGTGTGTTTAGTTGATGCACAAACACTTTTTATATTTTTGCTGTAGAAACCCATTTCACTGGTTGCTTGAGACTTAAAAAACAATGTTTTAAATAGTCTAATGTAACAGAAGACTTAAATGCAAAGTCAGGTTTGTTAGTATCTTCAGAGAGTAGGAAAGAATTCTTTGAAGCTAGCATTTTATATAGGTGGAAAACACCTCTGACTGTCAGTTCTATTAAAGGAGAGAAAAATTCTAATTGTTCTCAGCCCTGCCAAAGTGTTATGTTTTTTTGTCTTCAAGATTTCTTAAAGATACAAGAACCATCATGTTCCTAGCACATCTGTAAGTAATTTTTAACAGCTCGTTTAATTAACTGCTTTTATTGAAGTCAAAGTTTTAGTGAAAATATCTGAGCAGTATTTATAGTCAAACTTCAATCTCCCACATAGTTGATAATTAGGGTCACTGCTGCTTACAATTACTTGAAACTCAAAACTCAGTTTTATAAAACATGCCCTGAACACAGTGGGAGTTACCAAGGAGTCACCGTTGAATAACGCTTGAAAGTGTGAACGATTTCGTTCACAGCATGCCACAGATCTGCGAGAGAGGGTGAGAGCCCGGGAAGGTGATTTCACTGTCCAAAGATGCTTAAGGGTCTTAAGCAGGAAAGGCAAAAAAAAACAGAGTGGATTTTAATGTCTCTCAGATAATAGGTAGCTAGAGCTTTTGCTATTCCCTTATTTCTTAAAACATAACAAAACTAGGAAATGGGTTATCCTGAAAGAAGCTACAAAGATGACAACATGACAAGGAAAAGACAGGGATGTCTAAGATGAAGTCTTGGACAATGCTTCAGTGGAGTGCAGCATAGGAGTAGTGCTACAGGACAGGTATGATAAAATTAGTTACAGTATCACAGTATCACCAAGGTCGGAAGAGACCTCAAAGATCATTGAGTCCAACCTGTAACCACAGACCTCACGACTAGACCATGGCACCAAGTGCCACGTCCAATCCCTTCTTGAACACCTCCAGGGACGGTGACTCCACCACCTCCCGGGCAGCCCATTCCAATGGCGAATGACTCTCTCAGTGAAGAACTTTCTCCTCACCTTGAGCCTAAACTTCCCCTGGCACAGCTTGAGACTGTGTCCCCTTGTTCTGGTGCTGGTTGCTAGAGAGAAGAGGTCAACCCCTTCCTGGCTACAACCACCTTTCAGGTAGTTGTGGAGAGCAATGAGGTCGCCCCTGAGCCTCCTCTTCTCCAGGCTAAACAATCCCAGCTCCCTCAGCAACTTAGCACTTAAGCATAAGCATATGCAGAACTATGCAGCACAAAGAAGGTAAGACCTCAATTATGACTACTGAAGACAGGTCTTAGACAAATTGTACTATCATAAATACTTTTAGGAACAGATTACCTAAAGTGTCCTCAATAATAATCAATAAAATAAATGGCTTTACAACATCGAGAAGTTTGAGTAGAGAGGAAAGACTTCATTAATCTAAATTAAAAATGTAAAACTTACAGGGGATGACACACATCTAGCAAACTTCTTCTACTGGAATGCTTTATAATTAACACATAAAAAGCAAGTTCATCCACATCTTGTATCTGCTTTGCTGTTCCTACTTCATTAATTACTATATGTCAAAATTCATTACTTTGTTTAGTAATTCTAACCATCCTCTTGAGAAAACTTAAAATATATTTCTTGTACAACACTCTACAGCATTGATGGGAAAGCAGTAGATGTTGCCAACCTTGAGCTTTAGCGTGACTTTCAACACTCTCTCCCATTACATTCTCATAGACAAACTCATGAAGAGAGTGCAGTAGACTGAAAATTGGATGAGCTGCAGGGATCAGAGATTTGTAGCCATTTGCATGAACTCTAACTGGAAACCTGCCACCAGGAGTTAATACTGAGGCCCACAGCGTTTAGCATCTCCATTAATGACTTGAATGATGGGAATGAGTACACCCTCAGTTTGAAGATGATAAAACACTCTGAGAAGTGGCTGATAACATCAGGGGGCCATGCAGTCATTCAGAGGGGCCTTAACAGGCTGCACAAACACGTCAGCAAGAACCTCACGAAGTTCAACAAAGGGAAATATAAAGTCCTTCACTTGGGGAGTAATAATCCCATGCACCAATGCAGACTAAAATATACAAAATATCATTCAAGCATAAGAAAAACTCCTTTATTGTGGGAATTGCCAAATATTGTAATAGGCTGTCCAGAGATAAAGTGGAGTCTCTATCTTCAGAGACATTCAAAATCCAGGTCAACGTGACGCTGAGCACCCTGCTCTAGGTAAACTCGCTTTGAGCAGGACGGATGGGGTACACGTTTTCCAGAGGTGCCTTTCCACATCAATGATACCATGATCTCATCTTTACTCCCATCACATAAAGAAAATATTGTGCTTAAGAAAGGTGCTGAAGCTATTTTATGATTAAACAATAAATTATTTGGACACAATGATCTCTTCCAACCTGGTCTGGTCTGGTCTGGTCTGGTCTATTCTATTCTATTCTATTCTATTCTATTCTATTCTATTCTATTCTATTCTATTCTATTCTAACAAGAGGACACAGTCTCAAGATGCACCAAAGGAACTTTAAGCTCGAGGTGAGGAGAAAGTTCTTCACAGAGAGAGTTGTTAGTCATTGGACTGTGCTGCCCAGGGAGGTGGTGGAAGTCACTGTCCCTGGAGGTGTTCAAGAGGGGCTTGGATGTGGCACTTGGTGCTATGGTTTAGTAGTCATGAGGTCTTAGGTGATAGGTAGGACTTGATGATCTTTGAGGTCTTTTCCAACCTTGTTGATTCTATGATTCTATTCTATGATTCTATTTAATTTAGAACAGTGTAAGTTAGGACAACAAAATAAGTCAGGATAGCTAAGCACTGCTTGTAAAATTCAAGAAGAGGGATTAAAAAAAAATAAAAAACCGTAACTGAACAAACACTAAGGAGACAAGGAAGGATCCAACATTGGTTTACAAAGAGAAGTTACAGGTGTTTGCAAGCAGCCCTGTGGAAAAGGACACTGGGGTGCTGACGGATGAGAAGCTGGACATGAGCAGGCAATGTGAGCTTGCAGCCCAGAAGACAAATCACATCCTGGGCTGCATCAAAAAATGCATTGCCAGCAGATCCAGAGAGGTGATTTCTGCCACTTTACTCTGCTCTGGTGAGACCTCGCCTGGAGTACTGTGTCCAGGTCTGGAGACCTCAATATAAAAAGAGCATGGACCTGATAGAGCGAGTCCAGAGGAGGGTAACAAAAATAATTAGGGGATTGGAGCACCTCTGCTATGAGAACAGGCTGAGGGAGCTGGGGTTGTTCAGCCTGGAGAAGAGGAGGCTCTGGAGAGACCTAACAGCAGCCTTCCTGTACCTGAGGGAGGCCTACAAGAAGGATGCAGAGAGACTGTTCAAAAAGGCCTGTGGTGATAGGATTAGGGGCAGTGGCTTCAAATTAGAGAAGAGCAGATTTAGATTGGATGTCAGGAATAGGTTCTTTACCATGAGGGTGGTGGAACATTGGAAGAGGTTGCCCAGGGAGGTGGTTGGGGCCCTATCCCTGGAGATATTCAAGGTGAGGCTTGACAGGGCTCTGGGCAGCCTGATCTAGTTGAGGATGCCCCTGCTGACTGCAGAGGGGGCTGGACTAGATGACCTTTGGGGGTCCCTTCCAACCCAGACGATTCTATGATTGTGGACACAAGCTCTCTAGGAAGGACTGACAGGGAAGACTAGAACAAAGAGTACTGTAAGAAGAGAGAAATGGCTCCAATGCACAGAGCTACAAGTTTGTCAAGATTGTATGGGTCAGAATTGGAAAAGAGTGCCAAAACATGTGGGAGGTATCTACTACAGACTGTCTGATCAAGAAGAGGAAGAGAAGCTTTCTTTACACAAGCGAGAAGCCTCGCAATCATAGGCAGTCGCTTTTACAGAGGTTTTTAACCGCCTCAATATTGGCTTCAGAGACAAAAATACAAGCTACAAGCAATTCAGACTCCTGGAATTCACTGGGGACACCTTTTTGAAGGAGATGCTAGATAGGCTAAGGGGCCTGCACCCCTGAGCATGTTAATAATGAATAAGGCAGAACTGGTCAGAGACAAAGACAATCCTGCTTCACTAACCATGAGATAACTTACTGTGGGGAAAGCTAAACAGCATAACAAGGACTAGGGTTTCATGAAAGCTGATAAACATGTGAATGTATGCACTTAAGAAGAGCCAAAACATACTACATGCTTGAGAGGATATAGCATCTGTTAAAATGAACAGGCACGTTTAAAAGGCAGAGCAGTGAGTGAGTTGTACTTTCACCTGAAAAAAAACGTACTTTTTCTGCAAATGTATCTGGACACAAGAAGATGTGCAAGTCAGTAAAAGATCTGCAGTATTACTGATATTGCCCATAAATCACAAAATCAACCAGGTTGGAAGAGACCTCCAAGATCAAGTCCAACTGATCACCCAACCCTATCTAATCAACTAGACCATGGTACCAAGTGCCTCATCCAGTCTTTTCTTAAACACCTCCAGGGATGTTGATCCCACCACCCCCCTGGGCAGCCCATTTTAATGGCCAATCACTCTTTCTGTGAAGAACTTCTTTCTAATATCAAGGCTAAACTTCCCCCTACACAGCTGGAGAATGTGTCCTCTTATTCTGTCACTGGTTGACTGGAAGAGGAGACCAACCCCCACCTGCCTACAACTATCTTTCAGGTAGCTGTGGGCATCAATAAGGTCTCCCCTGAGCCACCTCCTCTTCAAGGCTAAACAACCCCAGCTCCCTCACCCTCTCCTCTTAGGGCTTGTGCTCCAAACCCCTCACCTGCTTTGTTGCCTTTCTCTAGACACATTTGAGCAACTCAACATCTTTCTTGAACTGAGGAGCCCGGAACTGGACACAGGACTCAAGGTGTGGCCTAACCAGTGCTGAGTATAGGAGCAGAATGACTTCCCTGCTCCTGCTGGCTGCACTATTCCTGATACAGGCCAGGATGCCATTGGCCTTCTTGGCCATCTGGGCACACTGCTGGCTCATGTTCAGCCTACTATTGACCAGTACCCCCTGGTCCCTTTCTGCCTGGCCACTCTCCAGCCACTCTGACCCCAGCCTGTACCACTGCATGGGGTTGCTGTGGCCCTGCATAATTAAATTCACAGTATCACAGTATCGCTAAGGTTGGAAGAGACCCTGAAGATCATCGAGTCCAACCTGTCATCACAGACCCCAAGACTAGACCATGGCACCAAGTGCCACGTCCAGTCCCCTCTTGAACACCTCCAGGGACGGCGACTCCACCACCTCCCCGGGCAGCCCATTCCAATGGCGAATCACTCTCTCAGTGAAGAACTTTCTCCTCACCTTGAGCCTTGTCTTGTTAAAAGAAGAAAGTGCTGCATGTATCCAGGCTACTACACTGTCTGTACCACAGGACACCAGCTACAACCTTACTAAGTTAATACACCATGCACTTACCTGGTTAAGATTGCTAACAGGGCATACACATGCTGCCTTTGGGAACTTCACTGTCTACTAATACACAAAATACACAGCAAAAGGTGACAGGGAAGTGTGACAATGAGAAGACTAAGTAACTGTCAGCATGACCCTTAGGAATGTGTAACATTCCTGGACAAAAATGAAGGATCTCTGTACTGCAAGACAGTTGTTAACAATGCAACACCCCAATAACAAGAGAACAGAAAAGCATATATGTCATGTGTATGAAACCAACACAGAAAATAAAGATTTTGTAATTCCAGCAAAATCCATACATTAATCGATCCGGTCAAGTACAGATCTTTTTATTACTCCCAAGTAAAATGAAACTGGCAGTTAGGAGCTATGAGCATAAGCACCTAGCATCATACTTCAAAACCAATGAGGAAAGCTCAAATGAGTAAATCTTTCTCATGTTTAATTGAAAATAACTCTATTACAGTAGAACAATTCAGAGCCCCCCCCCCAAATAATAGAGAAGAAATTTAGGATTTTAGAAGATTTTCTTACAGGAAAATCTATTCCAGTTGTGGTCTACTAGGATTTTTATAGTCTTCCCCCCCCAAAATCTTCATTTTCTCATTGCTTTCACTGCCTGTTGAAAGATCTCTATTTTTACTCCACTTCTCTTACACTATTAGTCACTTTTGGAAAGAATTACATTGCAGCACACACAAATGGCTAAAACACATGTCTGTCTGTTCATGCTATTTAAGAAGTTTCCATCAACACATTTATCTGCATGAAGTAAAATTTAAGACAATAAAATGCGCTGGTACTGCCATTTAAAACCACTTAAGGTATACATCAATGTCCTTGAAAAGGTTCACTTATTTTAAATATTCACAGTATGAAGAACAGCATATGTATTCTACTGCTTGTGTAAGATTTACACACTCAGGGCATCTGTGGTGTGATAGATGAAGATTATTATGGCTCTAGGGCAGAATATGGAAATGAAGAATTAATTGGTATATAGCCATCTGCATCGTGCATCAGTGACTGAAAGTGATTCCGAGACTAGTGGTCAATCTTTTAGTCCATGGCAAGGACCCCTTCCCCCACAGCTCAGAAAAGGTAATTGTAACTTGATTTGTAAAGTAAATCATCTGTCTTTAGGCTATAATTCTATATAATTATAGATAATACTACCTTTACAGTTTAAATCTCTATTAACCGGTTTTAGTTCATTATATATCCCATCCTCCCCTGGATTTTTTACTCTTCTCAAGGGTAGCAAAAAAACCACTCTGAAACTGAAGTTTCAGTTTTCTGTGTTATTTCACAGGTGCCAAAAAAAAAAAAAAAAAAAAAAAAAAAAAAAAAAAAAAAAAAAAAGGCATGAAATTATCCATTTTATTATTAACTACTGTGATTAGCAATGCAACAGGTACTATTAACCAAGCAAGTATCACAAAACTTAATATTGTCATAGCTTTCCTTCTTCTGAATACAAGATGTCTTTAGAAACAACAATCTAAAAACTGATTAAACACAACTGCAAACAGACTACCAAGCACTGTGGTTCTTAAGTAAACTGCTTTTCTAATTAGTGTCTTCTTACATCTGTACATATGCTTTTAAAATGCCGTTTTATTGGTTTTGAGTGTCTATGTTCAAGATAATTCAGTAAGCAATAAAATACTATCAAATATTAAATTATGAAAAGCTAGTAACCTCATATGGTTCTAGAAAGTCATAGCACTAAAAAATAAGTGTATAGCTTTAAAAACAAGGCACTACAAGGGAACATCTCTGAGTATTGGGCTCTATCACACGACACTTTATAAACAGTATCACAAATGAGAATCAGGAAGCTCCCTAAACAGCTGCCCAGCAAAATTTATAAAGGTAGGAAAAAAACCTTCATGGAACTTATTACTCATTCCCTAGTGAGAGTGAAGAAATAAAGAAACTTACCACTTTTATTAGTGAACGAATGCAGAGGATTCAGAGTGCTTGGCAGTCTTAGTTTGGAGTCTGGTGACAGTGATGATGGCGCAGGAAGCAAGAGATTTGAGCTTGTCTGTAATAGGAAAGGCAAATCAGAAAGTGAAGTGTAATTTCCTGGGTTACTTACTGATGCAACAGCTAGAAGAGAAATATTCAGTTACTCTAACTACTTAATTCCAGGAAAAAGAAAAAATCAAGACTGAAGTTGATGATAAAGAAAATTCCAGTGACAGGGTAATATTTTTGGGAATGTGTATGTGTTTAGAATATTTGGGTACATAAACTTTGAAAAATTATTGAAATCTGTTAAGCTGAATTGCTTGTTTAGCTAGGGACACAACACAATGCAAACAATGTAAGCAGAAATGTTTGACCTAGCATCATGTTGTATCTCTGTATCTAAAAATAAAATAACACAACACGTGGTTTTAAACTTATAAATGTAAAAGTTTAATTTTTGACTGCTCAAACTATACCAAATCCATGAAGAAGTTACTAAATATCAAAATGAGATAAAACCAGTAAATCTTAAACCCGTCCTAACACAAACCTGACTTCTACAAATCAATAAAGCATACGTGGATCAAATCACCAGACACTTCCTTTATGCAAGCAACACAAAAAATACCTGCAGTCCTCATTTCCACAGCAACAAAGATAATGCACTTCAAATTTGGTTTGCTAAGGAGTTTCTTGATGTACACACACCTATCACACAGCAAAAATCTTTCCCAAGCTTTACTCTTGACATATTATCCAATATGTGTAGTGTGACAGCCAAGTTTTTTTTTCATCTGACCCCACTGAGAATTGTAGTTTGTGAAACATATTTCACCATCTGCCTTGATAATAAAAGCAAAGGGGAGGGAAACAGGACTTAAATAAAATACTGGTAACTTTCTTCAAACAAAACAGATTCATATGCAAAAAGTTTGGAGAGTTATTTACATAAAACAACATAATTCTTGACCTCTTCACAAGTCAGGCCAATTACACAATCTAGAATAAATACATACAGTGACTTAATCCAGCTAAAAGCCTGCACTCACTTAAGCACTTCCTTTGGTCTTTGTAAACTCTAGATCAGACCTTGAAATTTCAGTTGTGGATCTAAACAGAACAATGATACATTGCAAATTTCGACACTAGCTTGTAAATTTTGTTTAAAGACAAGAGACAGCTAAAATACAGTGAATCAGTGGATTATTTCCAGAACTGATCTAATTTATCTAACTACTACGTTTTGTCATTTAATAAATATCAAACACTTCACCAGGTTTATATAAGGCAGAATATTTGGGAATTGGCAGGTGTAGTGGGATGCAGGTTATTTAGCACTAAAACCAAGTAACTTAATTGGGTCATAGAATGATAGAATAGCAGGTTGAAAAGGACCTCAAGAATCACCTGGTCCAACTTTCTTGGCAAAAGCAGAGGATATCCATATTACTAACATTAGACTTACATCTTAATGTAACTGGGCTTTGTGTAGCAATATGGCTTTAATTCTGCCAAAAGAAGTCGATAATTAACTGTCTTTTACTAGTCAAGTACTCTCTCAGCTACTGATTTTACTGCAATATACAAATTTAACAGAATATTAGTAAGTAGTAGTTGTGAAGCATCAGCAGAAAGGAGAGGTCTGTTTTTCTCCAAAAAAAGTATCAATCTTCTTTTCTTGTATTTACACATACAAGTGACTAAGTTTCACTAATACAAATTTTTCCCTGATACACACAAATACAGGGGAAAGCCACTAGTTTGTGTGCTTACTCAAACACTGTAAAATAACCTCTTCTGCAAACATGTCGAGCTCAGCTTCTCAGTGTTTCATCTTTTCCACCTACTGTCAGCTCCAAGGAGAGCCTTTCTGCAGTAAGATAAATGAGATCTCCCTGCTGTATGACTTGCTTGCTGAGTGCACATTACTCCATCAGTGACACAAATGTATGTTTTCCAGTCAAGTATTCTCACGGAATTTTCTTCCACATTTGCTATCAAAAAGTTGATTTCACACTACTGAGAAATGAAGATGGGAAAATCAGACTAAACATAGCAGAGTAAACTAGTCAAAGCTAGCACTTAACAGACGCTTCCAGGAGGAACAGTTCATCGTGGAGGGAAACAAATCTCATCAGAAATTTGTCTTAGTTGTGTTTGGATGAATGATATATTTATACATATAATGTATGTAAATTATTCCAGTACACCATTTCATTAGCTTCTCTTTATTTTCCTGCTGTCTTACGCAAACACTTTCTATTTACCTGCCAAACAGCATGCTTTGAAAACAAATGCAACAGACACTAACACAGGAGAATGAGTGCACACTCCAGAACATTTAAGAAAACAGACCTTTTTAAATTGCAAAGTTCTATGTTACAACTCTTCCTTCCTCTCCAAGGCCTTAAGACCCAAGATAAACCCCATTTTTACAAAAGATATATTAAAAAAAAAAAGCTTTAAAATTTATTAAATATATACATTATAACATATAACATATATTAATATATATTAAAAAGGCAGTGTTACAGTGATTTATTCCTTCCCTTAACAGCATTGGAGTTTAGTACAGGTGAGCTATAAAAGATTGCCCATTCAAAGTAAGCACAAAATTAGTGTTTTAATAGCTTTT
Organism: Picus viridis; assembly: GCA_033816785.1. Classification (NCBI taxonomy): domain Eukaryota; kingdom Metazoa; phylum Chordata; class Aves; order Piciformes; family Picidae; genus Picus; species Picus viridis. The sequence continues at coordinate 38,222,956 of CM066578.1, read as the reverse complement.
CTTCCGCTAGATCTTAAGAATTATTTAAATCTCTAAAGCACCTAAAGAGGAAAAAACTCCACCATTTTATAACAGAAGAAGCCTCAGTTAATAATCATTAATGATTCAGCAGAACTGTTTCCAGGTGAAGTACACTGTCCTATGAAGAATAATGAATTCTCCTACAACAGACATAAGACTATGTACAGAAGAAAGTGAAGCAATCATCTTTTTTTTAAATGCATGCTGTGAGAAGTCATTGCCAAATAGCTTTACAACGAGTAAAGTTGGCTAAGATAGCCAACCATCAGTCTACTTATTTTTCACAACAGGCTCCTCTTGCTTCATGTACAAACCACAGCTTTATCAAAGACACAGTTTACCACTATCCTGGATTGAGTAAAAGTAAGAGTTGTAACATTCCTGCAGTTTCTGTAGTGAAAAAGGATATCTACATGGCTTTGCTGTGTTTAAACAAAGCTGATTTGCATTTTGGTTTGAGGGGTTTTTTTTGGCAAATTTCATTTTTCAAAGGAACTTGTTTTCAGATTAAAAGTCAATTGCATGACACAAAACCCAAAATACCACAAAACTTGACAAGCAGACAATAACAATTTATCTTTTGTTTCCTGAGAATGCAATTTTATGACCTTTGCAATCAATACAATTAGCATTTCTATGTATACTTGCAAGTCAAATCAAGTTCTTCATCTCTGTATTACCTCTTACTCTTTAAGGCTTCCCTTTTGAAAATGTAGGCCTCTAGGATATTTATTTTTTTTAAGATAGTTAAAAAACATTATTAGACCGTGATTCTGCAGAATTTAAAAGCTGACAATTGAATTTGAAATAAAAACAAAACACAAATTCTGCTATTTTTCTCAAGTTATATAGGCAACAATGGTTGAACTAGGAGTGCAGTACTACTGCTTTTAAATCTGCAATGCAAGTTTGAATCAAGTGTCCACATATGTAAAAGAACAATGATAGCTTCCTATGATAGCATTAGGAAGACTCTCATGAAGGCTGGGATTCCACTGGGGTAGATGTCTGGAAATCACTTAGAGACTGCTCTCCTCTGAAGTAATTTCTAGACTTAAACCAAAGACAGCTAAAAAAAAAAAAAATCACATTGCACATTCACAAACCAAAACATACTTTGCTTTTCTGAAGCAAGTAAGTTTCCTTGACACTCCCTACAGTTCCCTTAATCCAATCATCCTGATCAGGAAACTCATCTAGATGGCAATAGAGTTCCCTCATAATCTGTGTGCTTCACTGCTTTTTCCCACTGAATCTCAGAAGTGACCACAGCATATATATATATATATATATATGTATGAAAATCTAAACTGAAAATTGTTTGATCCTCCAGTTTAGAAATAGTCTACAGACTATATGCTTCCTGCTTTGGCAGGGATGTTGCCCTTGATCTCTGGAGGTCCCTTCCAACCCCTAACATTCTGTGATTCATCACACAGTAATGACACATAGTCAGTTCCTTGGTTCTGACAGAGTTCTGGCATTTCAATTACAGACTTTCCATTAAAGCTTTCTTCCTTTTTTCCTTTTCTTTAAAAAACAACCAACCAAAAAACCAAAAACAAAACAAAGAAGAAATTAAGATTACTATAAATACTTGGAACAGGAAGCGTCTTTCTTTTAGCCACTAGGAAACCAAACAAATTCTTTGTATAAGACACGAAAAAGCTAAAGACAGGCTCAGTTATACACAAGCTGTGCAGGCTCACTCAGGCATGAAGCACAAAGAGTGCTCCTGGGCTGGCTAAAACTGGCATTCCATCTTAAAGGACATGTCTAGATATAAACATATACTAATATTAGTATACTAATCTGATATAATGAAAAGAGTATTAGTAACTCCTATGCAGAATTATCACACAACCCACTCATACATAGCATGATGTCACACATTATGTATGCTGTATACATACTCCATAACATAACTATTCTATGTTAGGTCAAAGATCCATCTTCTTTTTTTTTTCAGCAACAAACTGTATTAGATAAGATCCTTAAGTTTAGAGTCATGTTTCTCCTATGGGCTCTTTCACTTTTATCACTCAACAGTTTAGGAACTTCTTGAGCATCAGCTAGCAGTAATACAAGTTCACTGGGCCAACAACTTTTGCTGAAAATTTCCTTTACAAATCCACCCAAAATCTCTGCAAATGTATGCACTCTCTGGCCTTCACCACAACTTCTTGCATGTGTCAACTTAAACTGTGAGAAACAATTTCCCCCCAATATTGTTCATTATTTATTTTTGTCACAACTTTCCTCTCACTCGTCTCCACTTGCACCACCTGCAAAGCTGAGGGGCTCTACTAGTCTATTTAATCCCATTACATAGAAGCTCTTCAATAGCTCTTGGCATTTGTGTTACTCTTGTTTGAACTATGTTCTTTTTCAGAAAGGGTAAGGAAATATACCAGTGTTGAACATGTGGACTCAGCCCAGATTTCCTAAATAGAAGGACACAAGCATCCTCTTCATATACATACAGTGACAAGCAGAGTCCCTCAGGGATCAGTCCTGGGACCTGTCTTGTTCAACATCTTTGTGGGTGACATGGACAGTGGCATTGAGTGCACCCTCAGCAAGTTTGCTGATGACACCAAGCTGTGTGGTGCAGCGGACACGCTGGAGGGAAGGGATGCCATCCAGAGGGACCTTGACAGGCTGGAGAGGTGGGCACAAGCCAACCTCATGAGCTTCAACAAGACCAAGTGCAAGGGTCCTGCATCTGGGTCGAGGCAATCCCAGGCACAAATACAGGCTGGGCAGTGACTGGCTGGAGAGCAGCCCTGAGGAGAGAGACTTGGGGGTGCTGGTGGATGAGAACCTCAACATGAGCTCTCAATGTGCACTTGCCGCCTGGAAAGCCAATCAGATCCTGGGCTGCATCAAGAGAAGTGTGGCCAGCAGGTCAAGGGAGGTGATTCTCCCCCTCTACTCAGCTCTGGTGAGACCCCACCTGGAGTACTGCATCCAGTTCTGGAGCCCCTATTACAAGATGGATATGGAGGTGCTGGAGCATGTCCAGAAAAGCACCACAAGGATGATCAGAAGGCTGGAGCACCTCTGCTATGAGGACAGACTGAAACAGTTGGGGCCGTTCAGTCTGGAGAAGAGAAGGCTCCGAGGTGACCTAATTGTGGCCTTCCAGTATCTGAAGGGGGCCTACAAGAAGGCTGGGGAGGGACTTCTCAGGACATCAGGTAGTGATAGGACTAGGGGGAATGGAATGAAGCGGGAGGTGGGGAGATTCAGGCTGGGCGGGAGGAGGAAGTTCTTCACCATGAGAGTGGTGAAGCCCTGGACTAGGTTGTCCAGGGAGGTGCTTGAGGGCCCGTCCCTGGAGGTGTTTAAGACCAGGCTGGATGAGGCTTTGGCCAGCCTGATCTAGTGCAGGGTGTCCCTGCTCATGGCGGGGGCTGGAACTAGATGATCCTTGTGGTCCCTTCCAACCCTGACTGATACTATGATACCAGAATGGCTCTTACTTACCATTTTTTAAAAAACAGCTAAAGTTTTGTTCTTTATTAAAGTGCTTTTTTTCCTCCTCTTGTGCATAACAAAATGAGGGGAAAAACCACAGTTGTGGTGTACATTGCAGTTTTGCTTGTAAATACAGCTTTCATTTACTTCCAACTGAGCTGGTCTGGCAAATTTAATGTTGGGGGGAAATTTCAAGCCACCACAACAGTCAAAAACTGCCTTCCTATTCATTTGCAAGTTTTCTTTGGGGAAAAAAAGACAAAGAGAAATTTAAGACAATTCTATAAACCTACTCAGTAAAAGAGGTTCTAAAAATGCTACAAATTTCTTTTAAATATGATAGATAAGATTACAGAATAACAATAACTCCTCTAACAATTTATGGATAGAAATTTTGCGTTGCAGACATAATCAAGTGAAAAAGCTATCTCCGTCTGCAGAAACACTGTGGCATTGCCTCTCACTTGGCCAAAAATATTCACAGAATTGGCAATATGTTTACATGAGTCCTCAGTCCTCTGCTTTTCTATCTTCAAGGAAAACTTGTAGTAAGTTACTATAGAACTCAACTCTTCTTGATCCACACTAAAACACAGAAGCCAAGCACGGTATTTCAGAATCTCCTACAACCAAGATGACCCAGAGGACAGATACTTTACAAAATGAAAACACACATCACTTCGGCATTCCTCGCTGACTCCAGGTCTTTGTTGCAGACAAAAGGATAACTTTAGATCTTTTTCCACTTAATGGCTGCATATCAGTACCATTTTTATGCGTTCATTAAAAAAGCTGCATGTTTTTTTTCTGAAAAGCAATGGCTTTGATTCTGCTCTGTTTTCACACAACGAGATATATTTTGCATCTCAACTAAATTCTCAAAGGAGACCATCTGGAAGAAGTACACATATTATTTGATGTATACGGTATCAAAGCATCATATATAACCACACTTTATAGTCATACAGCTTAATGATGAAAGTTCAGTACATTTGATGCAATCCAAGGTAAAAGCTTCTGGATTTCCACACAGTACCCACTCTGTTCATGAATTCTGGCATAGTAATAAATACACTCAAAGGATAAAAACAAATTTAAACAGCTGTATTTCTGTATATAGAAAAGAATACTTTTATATTCTACTTGTCTAATATTGCGTTAGAAAATATAACTTTTTAACATCTCTCAGTATCAGAATTTTGATAACCACTTTGATCACCTTCTGGTAACATTTTCCAGAAATGCACTGTGAAATAAAGACTGAAAAAAACAAACATAGTTTTAACAAATTTAAAAGTATCCACATATTAAGAGATGAGGCAGTCAACATATAATTGATTCAAGGACTAGCACTACAGATATAAAGGTGGTCCTCCAGCACTACAAAGCTGTGTTTTTCTCCTTCAAATTAGAGTAGGCAAGTTTTCACATCTAAAAATCACAACTTCAGAGCTAGGATATTTTATCTTTAAAGGAAGCCCTTCTTCCAGTAGCTACATAACTTTGCATAACAAGGGGTGATAAATATTATAAACAGGTATTTTGATTGCTAGATAGAATTTTAGACACACAAATAGTGACATACAATAAAAAGCACTTATGACTTCTTTCAATGACCAGAAATGGGTGTCTTCTCATCAAAAACTTCTCTGCATAGAAACATACATCACCGTTAGTTTCTTGAGGCAAAGATAAATAACAACTGCTGCCAAGATTCACTATACTGAAATTTCCCTATGTGGTAAAAAAAATAAACTCTGCATTCTGGTTTCATGCAGAAATTAGTACTTACCTTTTTATTTAAAGGAAATGTCCTACCTTTTGTGAGTTAATAAAGCTTTAGCTCAATGCTCAGATCTTGGTTCTAATTACACTTTTTTTGGTCTAACAATTTTCTGGGCTAGCAAGAAGAAAAGGGACTTCCCTCTATCACAGAATGTTAGGGGCTGGAAGGGACCTCAATAGATCATATAGTCCAACCTCCCTGCCAAAGCAGGATCACCTCTACCAGATCACACAGGAATGCATCCAGGTGGGTCTTGAATATGTCCAGAAAGGGAGACTCCACATCCCCCCAGACAGCTTGTTCCAGTGTTCCATCACACCCACAGGGGGAAAAAAATTTCCTTTTTACATGGAAGTCCCTAAACCTCAGCTTCCACCCACTGCCCCTTGTTCTGTCATTGGGCATCACCAAGTAGAGCCTGGCTCCGTCCTCTTGGCATTCATCCTTTACATATTCATAAACATTAATGAGGACACCCCTCTTCTCCAAGCCGAAGAGCCCCAGCTCCCTCAGTCTCTCCTCACAAGGAAGATGTTCCGCTCCCTTCATCATTTTTGTGGCTCTGTACTGGACTCTTTCAAGCAGTTCCCTGTCCTTCTTGAACTGAGGGGCTCAAAAGTGGACACAGTATTCCAGATGAGGCCTCACCAGGGCAGAGTAGAGGGAGAGGAAAACCTTGCTCAACCTACTAACCACAGCCCTTCTAATACAACCCAGTATGGCACTGGCCTTCTTGGCCACAAGAGCGCATTGCTGGCTCATGGTCAAGCTTCCATCCACTAAAACTCCCAGGTCCTTTTCCCCTTCACTGAACTCCAACAGATCAGTCCCCAGCCTATACTGAGCCATTAGGTTGTTCTTTCCCAGGTGCAAGACTCTACACTTGCCCTTGTTGAACTTCATTAAATTTCTCCCTGCTCAGCACTCCAGCCTAAATCTGGCTGAAGGGTAGCACAACTTTCCAGTGTGTCGGCCACTCCACCCAGCTTGGTGTCATCAGCAAACCTGCTGACTGCACCTCTGCTCCCTCATCCAGGGCATTATAGTGAATAGTCCTGACCCCAGTGGGACTCTGCTAGATACAGGTCTCCAATTAGACTCCATTCAATTGACCACAACTCTGACTTCTTTCCTTCAATCAGTTCACAATCCACCTCACTACCCAATCATCCAGACCACACTGTCCTAGTTTAGCTGCAAGGATGCTGAGGGAGAGAGTGTCAAATGCTTTACTGCAATCAATCTAAACCACATCCACTGCTCTACCATCATCTATCCACCTGGTTATGTCCTCCCAAAATGCTATCAGGTTGATCAAACATGACTTCCTCTTGGTAAAGCCATGTTGACTGCTACTAATGACCCTTTTGTCCTTCATATGCCTAAAACACAGTGCTGAGGATAAGTTGCTCCATTACCTTTCTGGACATGGAGATGAGGCTGTCCGGTCTATAGTTACCTGGGTCCTCCTTCTTACCCTTTTTGAAGGCTGGAGGGATGTTTGCCTTCCTCCAGTCCCCAGGCACCTCTCCTGTCTGCCGTGACTTACCAAGGATGGTGGAGAGTGGTCTGGTAATGACCTCAGCACCTGTGCATGGAGCCCATCAGGACCCATGGATTTATGGATGTCTTTCTTAATTGTTCCCTAACCCAGTCCTCATCAACACAGGAAAATTCCTCCTTTGTCATGCCTTCCTCTGGGGCCTCAGGGGTCTGGGGCTCCTGGGGACAGTCTCCAGCAATATAGATGGAGACAAACAAGGCATATAGTTACTCCACCTTCTTAGTATCCTGTCACCAAGGCACCCACCTAATTCAGCAGTGCGCCTAAACTGCCTCTAGTGTTATTTTTTCCTGCAAAGCATTTGAAGAAGCGCTTTCTCTTGTCCTTGACCTCCCTCACAAGGTTGGCTCCCTACACGTTCTAACAACAGTCTTATACTCCTCCCAAGTAGCCAGCCTCTCCTTCCATGATCTGTAGACTCTCTTTTTCCACTTGAGTTTGCTCAGCAGTTCCCTATTTCACCATGCATGTCTCTTGGATCCTTTTCTTGATTTCCTAGTCGTTGGAATGCTCTGATCTTGAGGTTGCAAGAAGTGGTCTTTGAACACTAACCAACTATCATGGGCCCCTTTGCCTTCCAGTATCCTGTCCTATGAGATTTCCCCTAGCAATTGCTTGAAAAGGCCAAAGTTGGCCCTGCTGAAGTCCAAGGTTGTGATCCTGCTTGATATTCTGATCCTGAACTCTACCATCTCATAATGGCTGCCCTCAACCTTTGCCGCTTAACCAGACCCTCCTTGTTAGTAAATAACAGGTCCAACAGTGCTCCTCTCCTAGCTGGCTCATCTACCATTTGCAATACTTCATTCATTATTGTTCCTGCTAAAGTAGCAAAGAATAAAAACAAAACCAAACCCCAAAAACAACCAACTGAAATTTGCTTCTTAAGGGACCTGGAAAAAAGGCACTGCTATCAACATACAGGATGAGAGTATTATCTATTTCTATCTAGCTAAATCAGATTTTCATGTATTTATAATATATTTCCAAATTATATAGCCAAGTGACAGACCACTAAACCTTGCACTGACAAGTAATAATTTTAAATCCATTAGTTACTGCTCTTACAGGTCATACACATTGAACCCAGAGACCCCTGTGATGGCAGATAGGCTGTCCAGAGATTTCAGCACCTGCCTATTATAAAACAAGACCCCAGGTGTGACCTCAGGCCAGGTTTACTGTCTACAAGGTATGCTGCCAACATCCTTGTCCGAACATGGTAATCCTTGTGTGTCTGTAACAAGGCCCTGGCATGCAAACGTGACTCAAAGGCTTGTACAAAGTTCCTTTTTACTTTTCCTATCACACAAAGTCCTATGAGGAGACGCTGAGGGAGCTGGGATTGTTTAGCCTGCACAAGAGGAGGCTCAGGGGAGATGTTATTGCTCTCTACAACTACCTGAAGGGAGGTTGTAGCCAGGTGGGAGCTGGTTTCGTCTCCCAGGCAACCAGCACCAGAACAAGAGGACACAGTCTCAAGCTGTGCCAGAGGAAGTTTAGGCTTGAGGTGAGGAGAAAGTTCTTCACTGAGAGAGTTGTTGGCCATTGGAATGTGCTGCCCAGGGAGGTGATGGAGTCACCGTCCCTGGAGGTGTTCAAAAAAAGATTGGACGTGGCACTTGAAGCCATGGTTCAGTAGTCATGAGGTGTTGGGTGACAGGTTGGACTTGATGATCTCTGAGGTCTTTTCCAACCTTATTGATTCTCTGAAATACACACAACACCTGAATTCTCATTTGGATTTGCATATTCCAATCCTACCACAGGGCACCCTGCCTGCCCTGTGTGGCCTAATAAAGACTCCTTTCACCATTTTCACTTTTCTGTACCCAGATGTATTAGCACACTCTAAGATATGTGGCTGAGTGGCCTATCTTGCTAAACACTTCAGTGAAGTATTTATGTAAGTAGCATTCCTGCGAGCATTCCGGCAAAGCCTGCACTTAGTTATATGCATCATTTTTCACATGAAAAGGGAGTTGAACTCCTAAATCATAAAATGTTCTGGGCCAGAAGGGACCTCCAAAGGTCATCTAGTCCGACCTCCCCACAGTTAACAGGGACATCCCCAACTAGATCAGGCTGCCCAGGGCCTCGTCGAGCCTCACCTTGAGCATCTCCAGGGAAGGAGCCTCAACCACCTCCCTGGGCAACCTGTTCCAGCGTTCCACCACCACACAGTGAAGAACTTGCTCCTAACATCCAATCTAAATTTGCTCTTCTACAGCTAAAAGCCATTGCCCCTTGTCCTGTCACTGCAGGCCCTTGCAAACAGACTCTCCCCATTCTTGTAGGCCCCCTTCAGGTACTGGAAGGCTGCTATTACGTCTTTCTGGAGCCTCTTCCTCTTGAGGCTGAACAACCCAAGCTCCCTCAGCCTGTCCTCATAGCAGAGGTGCTCCAACCCCCTGATCTTTTTTTGTGGCCCTCTTCTGGACCCTCTGCACCAGGTCCATGTCATTCCTATATTGAGGGCTCCAGACCTGGACACAGTACTTCAGGAGAGGGCTCAGCAGAGCAAAGTGGCAGAATCACCTCTCTGGATCTGCTGGCAACACATCTTTTGATGCAACCCAGGATGTGATTGACCTTTTGGGCTGCAAGTGCACACTGTCTGCTCATGTCCAGATTCTCATCTATCAGCACCCCCAAGCCCTTTTCACCAGGGCTGCTTTCTAACACCTCATCCCCTAATCTGTACAGACAGCAACCATTGTTGCAGTCCAGATGCAGAACCCTGTGCATATACATAACAAACTGTAACTCCCAATTACGAATTAGTAGATGTATTTATTATACTCTGGGGCTGCCCAGAATGTCTTGTAATACATGCAAGCAATACTGCAACCCACATGCAAGAAACAATCCTATTCCTACTTGGAAAGAAGGTACCCTGAGCTCCCCAAGTCTCATGTTGGATTGCTGAAAAGAGGAGTATGAGAAGAAATCCCTCCCAGTATCTCAGTGGATCATAAGGCCCTGCAAGGAAGCACTCTTGGTTTTTTATAATCATCACTGTTATGTGACAGACATCAAACTGGGTGCGGACTCTTTCAACCACAGTCCTGCACTATTTGGAAATGCACTTGGGGAGAGACTCAGATGACCTTTCCAACATCTCCCATAGATATACGGTCCATTGGGAGCGACTTTGGAGAATGCTGCACAAAACCTTTGTCTGCCTTACTCACCCCAAGCTGTTGATTGAGCAACAGGAATCTAGGCTTACAAAACTCCTATGGCTGAAAGTTCTTCCTCCACACATAGTTGTAGGCTTATCTATTTGATCTAGCTACATGGTTCTGCTAAACTAGATTTGTCTTCCACAGCCCAGAAACACTGGCTAATCAGGGATTAAACAGCTGCAATGACAAAGACTCTCCAAAAGGCTTTATCCTTGTCTTTTTCCTCAGAAGACATCCAGAAAAGTAAAATTTATCTCTTCTAGAATGTTTTCCTAGAGTACTTGTTTCAGACACAAGGTAACATGCTCATTCTCTCCATGTGTGCCTCTCTCTGGCTGATAAACAACTTGAAGGCACTAAGGTCCATCTGTAGAAAAACTCGAACAAAATAAGCAGAAAACACAAACAAGGCTTGCTTCCTTTAATTTCAAAGGCTACTACATGCAATTGTAAAGGCAGCAGCAACATGCTATCATTACCCATGTGAGCTTTCTTTTGGATAGTTTCAAAGCACAGGCCTAATGGGGATGTCCAGGTCAGGCAGTAAAACTAGACTTAATCCAAAGCAAAACTCCTAAAACATGACGAGCATCCTTATCAACAACTGCTTTCATTATTTATCTCTTTCTTTTGCACTTCCTTACTTATTAATACAGAGAAAGCCTAAAGCTGCATAGAAAAAATAATAATTCATATGCACACAAATTTACTTAACAATGCAAAATAGTAAACATAAACCCAAATGCAGTTCATGCCACTGCAAACAGTAATTATACCTGCACAGTGCTACTGAGGATTATTCTATATTATCCTTGGCTGTAAAATTGTCCCAGTTAAATTTATTGCCAATCACAAATCTTTAATTACTGATTTGGGTATTGAGACACCACGCACATAGTCAAGCAAACACCCAAAGAAAACACTTTTCCACCCTCTTTGTCTCAGCTTCACTTCAGACAACTCTCCTCATTTCTAGTCTCCAGACTCATTGCTTTTGCCATTATGCTACACTCAGTCCCTTTGGGAAGGTGATAGGTGGTGCAGGAGAGTGAGATTACTGCGCAGCACCTTGTTCTTTTTGCCTCTCTTTGCTTCTTACTCCTTTCAACAGTGTAGGTCTCCACAGGGCAAAAAAGCTGCTCCTTCCCCTGTATCTCCACTTGTAACTCCTAACATGCTTTCCTTTGCATTTCCTCCATACTGGTATCTCCTGTCTGTAGTAGCTACTGACCTTTTGAAAATCTGTTTCTTCTGAGGTGCAAACAGGCTCTTCTGTTTGGTTCCATTTCAGCTGTACAGTGTGTCTGCATTGCCTTTTGCAGAGTTGGTGGGAAATGGCTTTGCCCAGCACAGGGTAGTCTGTAATCTCTTCCCACACAGGTCAGTGCTGCAACCTCCTGCCACTAACCCCCTGCCATTTAGGCCACATAAAATTCTAAAGCTCAGTCATAATGATCTATAGAGTGAATCATATGAGCAGCAATGGACCTTGACAAAAATCATTAAACATCTCTTGTAACCAGTATGTGATAAACCAAAACAGCTTTGGTTTATATGATGAATCTCTTCTAAAGACCTACTTACAGGTACATTAATACTAGTGAGAGATGTATTCGTTTCTGAAGAACAGACTACATATATAGGTTTTGTCACATATCCCAGTTCCAGAACATGAACTTTAGCTGAGAAGACTACATAATTCCGGAAAATAATTAAATTGACTTACCATTACAGAATCAAGTTTGTGTTTCACCTTCTGCATTCTCATTGATGCTCTTGCAACACTGACAAACTGATCTGCTGGGGAAATCACTGAACTTTTTTGTACAGGACTTTCAGAAAAACTGCTAAGGAACTGTGGCCCTCTTGGTGCAGCTGTAGCAAGTGATGAACTGAGATCTTTTATGAGTTCAGCTTCCTCTTGTGCAACTGTAGAAATAACCAATATTAAAGTGTCAGGTGAAGTCTTATGTTGCCATAGAAAGAAAGACAATTGAATGCGTGCTCTCCTTTTGCCAGTCATATCTTCAGTCAAACACCATCAGAATCTGTATTAATACTGCTACATGAAAAACCTGAAAATGACTTAAAATTTTCCCCACACTACTCCATATAGCCCGAACTCTCCCTTCTGTTATGTGTTCAGTAACATCTCACACAAACATGGTATTTTTGTTTGCTTATAAACAATAATATTTTCCATGCAGAAATATGGGGGAGGGGAAGAGAAAGGAAATTTTTAAAGGCAATGAAGTTCTAGAGCTTTCACTGAGCTCAACCTGGCTATTTTACTAGTGCATTTCACATTTTTTCCAGCCTAGTTCAAGTGAGTTTATTATACTTAATTAGAATTTCAGAAGTTGCTAGATGTATATACAGGCATGGAAGGCACTTTTAGGAGGTAGCCCACTCTAGAACACAGTCTCAAGCTGTGCCAGGGAAGTATAGGCTTGAGGTGAGGAAAAAGTTCTTCACGGAGAGAGTTGTTAGCCATTGGAATGGGCTGCCCAGGGAGGTGGTGGAGTCGCCCTCCTTGGAGCTGTTCAAGAGGGGATTGGACATGGCACTTGGTGCCATGGTTTAGTAGGCATGAGGTCTTGGGTGACAGGTTGGACTTGATGATCTTTCAGGTCTTTTCCAACCTTGTTGATTCTATGATTCTATGATTGATGAAAGTTGTGCTTATTATAATTTAAACAGGTTGAGTTTTGCAATGTTCTGTAGTGTGGTCTCAGCCAACAAAGGTTAAAAAAATTCTTAATGCATGTTTTGTCCAGGATATTCATAAAGCTGTTGATGTACATAAAACACTTTCAAAAACTGTGTCAGTGACTAAAATTAGCATTACTATATGATTAACTCTTTCAACACTGGCACAGTAAGATTATCTTCTGAAAGCTGTGTGTGCGCTTTTGACCAAAAAAAGGAACAAAAAGTTAGTAACTGTCAATGTAGAAAAGACAACAGCTTATGCAAAATCTTACAGTCATAGTATCATAGTATCAGTCAGGGTTGGAAGGGACCACAAGGATCATCTAGTTCCAACACTTCACACTAGATCAGCCTGGCCAGAGCCTCATCCAGCCTGGTCTTAAATGCCTCCAGGGACAGGGCCTCAACCACCCCCTGGACAACCCATTCCAGGGTTTCACCACTCTCATGGTGAAGAACTTCCTTCTCATGTCCAGCCTGAATCTCCCCACCTCCAGCTTCATTCCAATCCCCCTAGTCCTATCACTACCTGATAGCCTGAGAAGTCCCTCCCCAGCCTTCTTGTAGGCCCCCTTCAGATACTGGAAGGCCACAATTAGGTCACCTCGGAGCCTTCTCTTCTCCAGACTGAATGGCCCCAACTCCTTCAGTCTGTCCTCATAGCAGAGGTGCTCCAGCCCTCTGATCATCCTCGTGGCCCTTCTCTGGACATGCTCCAGCACCTCCATATCCATCTTGTAATAGGGGCTCCAGAACTGGATGCAGTACTCCAGGTGGGGTCTCACCAGAGCTGAGTAGAGGGGGAGAATCACCTCCCTTGACCTGCTGGCCACACTTCTCTTGATGCAGCCCAGGATCTGATTGGCTTTCCAGGCTGCAAGTGCACACTGAGAGCTCATGTTGAGCTTCTCGTCCACCAGCACCCCCAAGTCTTTCTCCTCAGGGCTGCTCTCCAGCCAGTCACTGCCCAGCCTGTATTTGTGCCTGGGATTGCCTTGACCCAGATGCAGGACCCTGCCCTTGGTCTTGTTGAAGCTCATGAGGTTGGCTTGTGCCCACCTCTCCAGCCTGTCAAGGTCCCTCTGGATGGCATCCCTTCCCTCCAGCGTGTCCGCTGCACCACACAGCTTGGTGTTATCAGCAAACTTGCTGAGGGTGCACTCGATGCCACTGTCCATGTCACCCACAAAGATGTTGAACAAGACAGGTCCCAGGACTGATCCCTGAGGGACTCCGCTTGTCACTGGCCTCCACTGGGACATGGAGCCATTGACAGCCACTCTTTGGGTGCGGTCATCAAGCCAATTCTTTATCCATCTAGTGGTCCACCACTAACTATACTGTATCACAGTATCACCAAGGTTGGAAGAGACCTCAAAGATCATCCAGTCCAACCTGTCCCCACAGACCCCATGGCACCAAGTCCAATCCCCTCTTGAGGAGGGAAGGACATTGCTGCCCAGAGAGAACTCTCCTGCCCACTGCAGGCTTGAACTCACGACCTTCCCAGTAAGAGTCTCGTGTGCTACCAACTTAGCCACTGGCTCCACTAAACTAACCAGTGACTCAGTTAAGCAGATTATACATGTAACTACCAGAATGGTATCTGTGTGATCTCTAAATATACATTCACACATACATGTATTTTATACTACCCTATTAGCTTTTTGAAGACTCACTGTCTCCTTAACAGTCAAAAGCATCTTAAATAAATCCTTCACCCCCACAATTTTCGATTTCTTTCTAGAATGCAGATCTTACTGGGTTGAAGCTTAACACTGGGTATTGATTGTAAAAGTTGCTCCACTCTATTTTCTTTAAAAATCAACCAGTTCAACAGACAAACCACCTAAACTGTGAAAATTGATATGACTAAATTCATTACCACAGGTTGCTTAAAAAGCAAAGAAAGACATGATTAGCTTTATAAATCTAAGTTCATCACAAATATAACTCAAACAAAAATATTTTACAGATGGGCAAAACTTATCACATAATTTGTATTAACATTATCCCCTGCCCAGATGCAACATGACATCTGAAACAATGTCCTTAATTGAAACGACACTGCTATAGCTTACCACAAAAACACAACTGACAGAAAAGCCTGCAAAGAACAATCTAAATTTTACTTTATCTATGATACATTTTAAGTTAGCATTTATCACTATCTTCTTTTCAATGTAACATGTGGAATAAATATGTTTCTCCCATAACCCATAGCCCCTTTTACAAGAGGGATATAGACGTGCTGGAATGTGTCCAGAGAAGGGCCACGAGGATGATCAGAGGGCTGGAGCACCTCTCCTATGAGGACAGACTGAAGGAGTTGGGGCTGTTCAGTCTGGAGAAGAGAAGGCTCCGAGGTGGCCTCATTGTGGCCTTCCAGTATCTGAAGAGGGCCTACAAGAAGGCTGGGGAGGGACTTCTCAGGACATCAGGTAGTGATAGGATTAGAGGGAATGGAATGAAGCTGGAGGTGGGGAGATTCAGGCTGGACATGAGGAGGAAGTTCTTCACCATGAGAGTGGTGAAGCCCTGGAATGGTTTGTCCAGGGAGGCGGTTGAGGCCCCATCCCTGGAGGTGTTTAAGACCAGGCTGGATGAGGTTCTGGCCAGGATGATCTAGTGTGGGGTGTCCCTGCCCACGGCAGGGGAGTTTGAACTAGATGATCCTTGTGGTCCCTTCCAACCTTGACTGATACTATGATACCACATCACAGATGCTACACCTGTTTATTAAATAAGCTATACTCTCTCACTGGTTTCTATATAGCTCCTCAATGTTATTTTCTAACAGCCAGCACAAAATACTGAGTTATTAATTATTTTTCAGAATGGTATCATTTTCTGGTGCCAAAATCCTTGATGCTGAAAAGGAACATTAAAATATTTGTGCAAAGGTGCCAATATATGAAGAATTGTTGTCAAAATCACACAGGATTGTATACAGGAACACACTAAAACCTGAGGTTGCAAGGCACCCCTGATGACTGGCAGGAACAAAGGCCCTGGTCAAAGTAGAGTCATCTAGAGCTGGGTGCTTGACATCATGTCCAGTTTACTTTTTGCTGTATCCCAGGGTAAAGATGTGTATTATCATCAAATGACTTTTTCTTTTTCCTTCAAGAGAAGTACAAAGACAAGAAAATAACTTCTACAAACACAGTATTTACAGGCATGTATCAAATAAATAAATAAATGTGTATTATACCTTTATAATCGTATATGTATACAAGTATTGGCTGGTTTTGACCAAAGGCACAAAATGACACCATGTGTTCATGTGGATGAAAGGCAACATCACGAAGCGGAGATGTGAAGGAGAGTTCAGAATATATGGCCACCTGATCTCCTACAGAAGTGAAATATGTTTATTAATACCATAAAACCACATTTGATAGAGCAAAGTAACAGTTTGTTAAAGCATGTATTACTACAGAACAGTGAAGGCCAGTGTAAATAAATAAAATTCTGTCAATCTTCTTACTAAAAAGTACTATTTGGCACAAGCCACAAAACAGCGTATGCTTCTGAGTTACTGACTAAGTGAGAAAAGTCAGTGCTGTTGCAACAGCTGCAGGAAACCCCAGAGGATGCATCAGGTTAGCTGAGTTCTCTTGTACTGATAAGCAAGTTCTGGAAAGGTGGCGTTCCACAGTTTGTGCTTGAGCTTTGCCAGAGATAGCTATCTTAGCTGTGGATTTCAATTATATAATATTGGTAATAGGAGTGAAAGCTGAGCACAAAATTATTAAAGAGATTAATACAATCAGCTCTTCAGCTGATGGCACTATGGAAGTATAGTGTATAAGCAAAAGCATACTAATAAGTTCCTCTCTCCTTTTATTGTTTTTTAAAGTTTTCAGACAAATTATGTTGTGGCCTAGATACCAGCTAATATAGTTGCAAACACAGAAAGAAATTCAAACCAGGACTACTGGTTAGCTGCCAGTTCAAGAATATCTATTTTTTCCTTTAAAAAATATTATTTAATTCATAACTGGAGACAGACTATAATGTCATCAAACCAAAAAAGTATATTCTGCTACCTTTACTGTTATTTGTGCCCCAAAACAAAAACGACAAACTCTTTATCTTACATTTGCTTAATATTTTCCCAGAAAGATTTTGGTAGACATTTTGAAATTACTGAGTTTGAGGAGCAATTCACAAAGAAACCTTACATTCCAAAGGCCAAAACTGATCAGAATCTCTGACCATCGTTTGGAAACAAAGCCTAAGTCCCAAATTCAAACATCACAAGAGAAAGACTGATTTGACTTAGAACATTTTCTGCATTCTGTTCTAAGATCCTCATCCACACTAGAGAATTGCAGTACACAAAAAAATGAGTTTCAGGTGCTCCATTCCTGTTGGATATTATAAATGCTACCTCTGTCTATTAATTTCCTCTAGAGAATTGAATCTCAGTTATTTAGTAATAGCCATGTAAAAGGTAGAGCGACTGTTTCAGAATTTAACATCATCTTACTGAAGTTTCATTCCATATCAAAAGTGTTTCAGTAAAGCTTACAAAACCCTTTCTCTCTTGGCCTTGACAACCTGCCTTAAGATTATAAAATAGTTACCTGTTTCTGGATTCCAAACATAAGCCTTTCCATCTTCACTTCCAGAAAATAGGAAGGTACCACATGGTGTTAAGGTGCTGTGGATCTTTTCTCTGTAATTTGTAGCACCTATGTATTTCTTTGTAGCCAAGCTAGAGACAAAGAACATCTTGACAATGTAGCAGATACTTCAGAAGAGAAAATCCAACTTTAATGTGTCGATCCCCTCCTCTGTTCCTCAAAATAATCAATACACTTTGCATTCTAAACAGATACGCAAGCACCCACCTATTGCATAGAGCAGTGTTTACCCTTTCTTTTCCCTGGTTCTCATAATGCACCTGAAATTACAGATGAAAGCGTACATCCCTGTCTTTCAACAGAGAATGGAAACACTCAGATGTAGAGAATGGATACAGACACAGTAATTTACATTTTCTTGATCCCAGGCTTTGCAAAACTGGGGAAATTGGCACTATTACTCCAAGCTCTGCCAAAAACCTTTTCATTACGCTTCCTGACTTGATTACATTCCAGCAGTGCTTAAATTTATCCAGCAGCTCTCTTCAGCTTTTCACATTTGGTTAGAAAACCAGCAGTAGAATCGACACATTTCAGACATCAATTTTGGTTTACTATTAAAATTAATATTTTTAATATTGCTTTGCAACTTAGGTGTCCTAATCCTTTTTTCAGTAAAATACTAATGGTCAGCGTAGTAATGATGACCAACTAAGGAACTGCTGCCAAAAAGTTTGTGGGCATCAAGAAAGAATCTGCAAAAGAATTTAAAGAAGCATAAGGCATGCTTGTGAGAGGCCATGTCAAACATGAAGTATCGGTTGGAAAGTGACAGGAAAGTTCAAAATGCATACTAACACAGCAATAATACTACAATGCAGAATCTGAAACAAGAAGATTGGTACTAGGCCACAACAACCCTTAAAGACAGAAGACAGCAATTTTTGAAATGTGCTACTGCAGAAACAATGGAGGTGCTCTGGGAGAAGTGCAGGGAAAGCTTTAACAGGAAAACTTTAACAATATTCTGAATAAGTATACCCTAGATACAAGTCTGCTTGGCAAACAAGAGAAAATGATGTTTTAATGATCACAGTATAAGACCATATTAGCCCAAATAGAAGCTTCAGTTGTGTGAATAAGAAAGATAATATCTCTGAGATGTCATGTAGAAGAGCTCTGCAAGATGTAAAACTAACCTGCATGTGAAACCCTAAGCAGAGGTCTGAACCAAAACCAAATCCTTCATCACATACCTGAGTGACAGGACAGCAGCATTATCAAAAAGGATCAAAAAGACAAGTTGAAAGAGGAAAGTTAAGAACAACTGGCTGTCAATCAAAATGAATTGTGTTGATCTGTGACCTCCACCCCCTCTTTTCTCATGCAGGGAATGAACAGTTAATGCTGACGTGTACAATTATCACTGCTGGGTATCTGACCTTGTGGTTTACTGATAGACTTAAGCCAATGGTGGTCAAAGCAGCAGTCCTGCTGCTATCCTCTCCACCCTTATTTTCCCAGGCTCTCCCTCATTTCTTCTCTAATGTTTGGGCAGCTATCAGATGAGTTAGATCAGATAGTTGATTACAATGAAAATTAATCATTTGTGTTTGCAGGCTGATTTTTAGTCGGATCAGTTCAGTGATCTGTCTTACCCTGCATCAGAAGATTTCTAGAGATGATAAAAAGGAAATGCTAGGAATACATGACCAAAGGTATGGGAGATAGGAGGAGATGGTTTGTCCTATGGATAAACTGACTTAAAGTAATTGGAAAACTGCACACCATATTAACCCCTTCTTAAATATCAATACATACATCCATTTTTCTCTGTCTACAAATCTGCACCTTTTAGGAATGGTAGAGATAGAACACTATCTGCTTCAAAACCTGCAGGTTTCCTTCTGCTAATCCACCAATTTTAGACTTCAACTGAGTGGACATTTCAGCCTTCTAACATGGCCATTGCTATTTATCATTCATAGTAAAAGATGAAGATTGCACTGTAAGACTAGAAAGTCTTTTGCTAGTTCAAACATCCAACATATTAATTGAAAGTGAGATTTCCTGAAACAAGGATATATGTACAAAAATACGTTACAAAATAATGTCTCGTGCTACCGGAGTGCAAAGGTATTTCCCTCAGGTAATTTCATATAGATCATGAGAGACCTTTGATTTTCTGCAGGGGAGAGGAGGAAGGGAACCCATCAAATTAGGGCCACAAGGATGATCAGAGGGCTGAAGCACCTCTCCTATGAGGACAGACTGAGGGAGTTGGGGCTGTTCAGTCTGGAGAAGAGAAGGCTCCGAGGTGACCTCATTGTGGCCTTCCAGTATCTGAAGGGAGCCTACAAGAAGGCTGGGGAGGGACTTCTCAGGCTATCAGGTAGTGATAGGACTAGGGGGAATGGAATGAAGCTGGAGGTGGGGAGATTCAGGCTGGACGTGAGGAGGAAGTTCTTCACCATGAGAGTGGTGAAGCCCTGGAATGGTTTGTCCAGGGAGGCGGTTGAGGCCCCATCCCTGGCAGTGTTTAAGACCAGGCTGGATGAGGCTCTGGCCGGCCTGATCTAGTGTAGGGTGTCCCTGCCCATGGCAGGGGGTTGGAACTAGATGATCCTTGTGGTCCCTTCCAACCCTGACTGATACTATGATACTATGAAATGAAGGGCAAATGTTAAAAAGAGTGTTTATATTTTGAATATTACTTTACAGAACAGAACATTCAGACGCATGATGTGTGTAACTGATAAGAGTAAAACTTCTCAATTTCAGACAGTGAAAGGACAAAATGGAATGTGCACAAACTGAAATAAAGGAAATTGTGTTTAAGAGGATTTATTTTCTTAATTTATGTTGAGGGTGAAGAAACACTAGAACACAGTCATCACACAACTCTCCATCCCTTGAGATATTCAAAGTCCAACTCAGCAAATCTCTGAGTAACACGCTTTCATGCTTTGATTATTGGGGTTGAACTGGACAACCTCATAGACTCAAGTGATTCTGTGACAGTTTTTTTCTTTATTGTAGTTTATTATTAAAGACTAATGTTCATAACTGTTAAAAACAAGAAAATTATCAAAACCTGAAAGTATCTTACAGTCTGCTTAATGTACCATAATATGTGTATCACTTCATTTTTCAGTATTTATGACAATTTTCCTTCCATTTTATCATCAAAATACTCTTCTCAGAATCTTAACAATGAGAAACTAACACACAAATGAATGTCATTTTCACACCCAGACTGCATTTTTAAAACGGAATTCCACTTTTAGGAGACTAGTGTCTTCTCCTTCATGCCACATTAAACTATCAAGTAGTTTAACAAATTTTGGATGCTCTATTCTGAAGGACAACCAGCGTCACACAAATGGTCTGCAATATGACAGGGTTTTCAAATAATTTCCTAACCCTAATATTGCCATCCTTGCTTATTAGGACTCCAGAACATTTAATAATTTTATGTTATTTCATTTCCCCAAGTAAGTTTTCAGCTAGAAGGAAATACACATTTGTCACCACAAATCTACTTACATTCTGAGATCCATGATTCTCAGGGTACTGTCTTTGGCATGGATTAATAACCGTCTTCCATTTGGATGCATCTCCAAATGATTTATTGGTGTTCCTTTAATATCATTTTCTGCTATTTCCTACACAAAGAAGGTAAGTAAAGTAAAAAATTATAACTGTGCTTTACACCTCATGGGTTTACACATTATTATTAATTTTTATCTTACATTACTCTTTCTCTGCCTCCTTCATTCTATTTGGTTAAGGAAAAAGTTTGTTCCTACATCAAGGCACTCAACATTTCACAACCATAAAGCAGATTCTGAACTTCTGAAACACAGTTGATAATAAAAACGCTGACTGAACATTAGGCCTCTAAGGCATGGACAAAGGTAATTTGTAAAGCCTGTGGCCTATTTTATTGCTGTCTCTAGAAAACAAACCTAATAGATCTGTAAGAACAATGTTCTTAAACCTCAAGCATTTTCATGTTTTATACACAAAAAAATTGAGATGCAAAACTGTTCAAAAGATTTTAAGTTAGCGAATCCCGGCACATACTATCAGCTCTTCTGTACTTTTATTTAAAGGAAATGCAAGTTTTCAGTGAAACAAAAGTTAATGTATAGAAAATCTGAATTAAAATCAAATGTCTAGATTTGGAACAGTTCACACAAAAGTTACAATGCCAGTTTAAGAAACTTGTATACCTTATTAATCTTCCAGTGTGGAGAACTACCTCTGGCAGATATATCCCAAACTATTATCAGTCCTGAACTATCTCCTGAGAACATGTGGAGCCCTGTGAAATATAAGAATAAGACACAAGGAATTAAAAAAAGTATGTATGAACAAGAAACAACCTTTTTGTCTTTTGTGAATAGGTGAAGAGCAATTACTTCCTCTCTTTTGCTATGATATACTCATTGCAAATACATTTGGCTCATACTGCATGAGGTAAGTTCATACCATAAATTTGGATTCAGCACTGAAGACAGATAACAGGGTGCTGAATACTCGTTCGAGGTTTTCCATTTTGACTCATATTATAGTACCAGCAAAAAATAAGCATTTATAGCTCAATAAGTTTCACATAATAACCTACTGCTTACCTATATGTTCACTGAGAATATCTTGAACAAGAATAATACTGGTTTCCAACAGATGCTCTTAAATTAAGCACAAATACTTATTCTTTATACAAAAGCAACTCTTCATAGCACCTACTCCAGTGGATACCTCCCAAAATGAACCATGCAATTACTAATGATGTCATTAATATTAGAAAAAGTCAAACACTTCCAAGTATCTTATTCATTCATCAATCTTCAACTCTTCCCACCCTCCACAACTACATGACTCACTTATAGATGTTAATCTACCAGTTAACATCAACATTATTTGCAATGGTCAAATTTCTGCCCTTCTCTCAAATTTTCACATTCTTTATCCATGTTGTAAAGTTCATTGTTTTCTCACTTCAGTCTAGCATTACAATTCTCACAATCTAAGAACTGCTACCTCATTTTCCTTACCTTTGTACTGCCTTGATAACTTTGAATGGCAGTATGGCGGAGCTGCCTTTGGCACTGATCTGATCATGCAATCTCCTCTTCTGAAACTCTGTTTCAAGAATTCTCTAGAAGCTGGTTTCAGATTTCCTGCTTTTGCTTTTTAGTACATAATTCACCTACCTAGAAGGGCTCTAGCTGTATCTGTCTTTTTAAAAACTTACCTCTACTAATTCCTATGCTTGCCACCTGCATCCTGATGCATTTGTCTCCTCTAAACAGTGGCATCTGAGCTTTATGTTCTGCTAATTTTTGTTGCAATGTGTACAAATTATTAGCTAGCTAGTAATAGCTAGTTATAAGGAGAATGAAAACTAAATTGTGTCCAAATTGCCCAGTCATCATTGCCTGACCACTACACATTTGTGTGCCTACACTTCTCTGGATTTTCTCAGTTTATAGAAGGGACTATGCATCCCTTTGTGTTCCTCACCATAATAATGTATTAATTGCAAACACAGCTAAAACTATTCTGTTGTATCATTTCACACTGCCTCCTCTAACAAAGCAAACTAAGTAACACTCAGGTTTGTCTTCAACTAAACAGAAGATTATTTGAAAAAGTAATACTAAGCACAGTACATACCTTCTGCATCAAAGCAAAGTGTGTTGACGAAACTTTTGTGACCATCAAGCTCCTGTAGCAGTTGCCCATGGATTTCTTTCACATTTGCATTCCAGATTCTAATCACTGAGTCGTAACATCCTGTCACCACCAAGGAGTCAGCAGTTGGGTGGTACTTTGCAGTGTACACAAATGAAGGATGAGGGAAAACTCTCACTGCAGATGCTGCCTGTGTTTCTATTTTCCACATTCTAAAAGGAAAGGATGTAAGGATACCTACTGTACAAATCTGTATCACATACATGGGTATAATTGATGGCATATTTTGTGCTAGTGGTTCCAGAGGCAAATGCTTGCAAACACTTAACACCATCTGTTTATCCTGCCAATTTGTTCCACCTATACTTAATCCTTCAATGTGGTCCTTTCTAATAAGAATTGAGATATATTTACTGCTTGACATAGTACTCTGGATATTTTGTACATAAATAAAAGGAGGGTAGAACCACAAAAATAAACCACAAAAGAACATTTAGGACCATGAAGTAAAATTAAAATATCAGAATGTTTTAAAAGAACAATTACCTACCATGTAGTGTGATCTCAAGGATGTTTTCTTTACATAAATTCAGCCCTTACTATTCATCTATTTCCTATCCTTCTCTACCCATAGCTGTAAGATCAGATTTTTCTTGGGAAATGTTTTTGGTTTGATGCTATACAATTTATTATTGAACCATCCCTGAAGAGGAGTCTGCTAGGAAAGGAATGGTACCTGGATCATGAAATACAGATGGGGCAGCACATTTCAGAATTCAGTTACTATACCAAATTCAGTTGTTTGAGTACCACCCTTCCAGGTTATTCTGAGTTCTTTACAAAATTGCAATGTCTTAAGAGCATAGCAATTAACTTGCAACTTAATGTGCAAAGGTCACAAGGAGTCTACCTACCTTTTAGAATGGTTTTTGCTCTAGTAACATAAAAAGTTCACTTATTGTTCACAAATAACGTGGGATTAAAACTTGGAAAGGCTCAAGGTACACATGAAATACGATACAAAGAAGAATTCACATAAATTCCTAATTTTCCCTTCAAGTTGCCTTGGCATAGAGTCTGAGAGACGACTCAAGTAATGAATTCATGATTTAAAAGCAATGGAGAGCCTTTTATTCCTCATCTTTCAATTCTACCATTTTTCAACAGCAAGATGCTTCCAGCATGGAAAGGAAAAAAACAGACACTCCTTCCCTAAATGAAGACATTTTAAAGAAGCTTAAGGCAACGGACAGTAAATACAGGAACCAGTAACTTGTGCAGTGACTATGCATAGTACACAGAAAAGGAGTCAGACCACTAGTTTCAACTTGCTGCCACGAATTCAAGAATTGAGGAACAGCTGGGCCTTCTTATAGGTAACATAAATTACTGAAATTGCTATTTACTTCAATACAAAAACCATCTAATTTCATTTAGAAATTAGGTTAAGCTCTCAAAATACTCTTTTTTTTTTTAAGTCAAAGTACAAGCAGGAAAAAAAAACCACCACGGTTCCATACATACAATGTATCATTTAACAATTCTTCTGGCATTTCAATTATGCAACTGCCTGTAGCTTTTCTGGGTTGCATAACAGAAACAACAGATGGGGTTCTGAAGAACACCAAAAAAAAAAAACACAAACCCTGTGAAAAACTACGAAGTTGCTTGTAATAAAATTGTGCAGCGTCACAGCCGTATTTTCATGTATTCCTACAGTTTCAAGGGTTTGTTTTTAAACCTTGAACAGATGAGTATTTTAACATTAACACTGCACCAAAGTACACTTTTTAATTTTAAAGGAACATGCATAAATAGTCAGTCTCAGAAATAATACTGTAAAGTGCAATTTATGGCAATGTAAGTTGAATTATTTAACTAAGTGTCCAAAAACTACAGAAACCCCACAATCATATATATGTGCTGTGTGGCAAATTTATACCTAACTTGAGTCTTAAATTTCCAATTTTCTGCCTCATGAAAACTTAATACTACATTCATAATATGGTAGTTTCTCCAAGGGTAGAATACTCCAGCTGTCTCAAGTGACTTCTTGAGAGATAAAGCCTTTTGGTTTTCTGCTGCACTGTAGATTTAGACACTCCAGGTTTTGTAAAACCTTTTTTCTCAAACACATATATGCTAGAAACCAATGTAGTAAATACAGCATAAGTGATATACTACATCAGAATTCTTATACCATTGTAGGGCAAGTCAGGTTGTAACCTAATCTTTAACTAAACATTACAGTACAGTTTGTCATAAGCCAAGAAACTGGACCATTTTGTTTTCGGCTTCTGATGCTATCCATCAGAACACCTTCATCATACTGACCTTACAGTGCCATCGGAAGATGCAGTAAGAAGGTATTTATTGTCCTTTGACCAACACAGATCATATACTATGTTAAGGTGACCATAAAATTCTCTCAGGAACCGTCCAGAAGGGATTTCATACACTAATGAAGTTTCAATACAAAAATAATAATAATTAAAAAAAAGGTAAATTACAATCTCTATTTACAATTATTAGTCCAAAGTTGAGTCTGATCTTAGGCTGAGTTTCTGCTGGCATAAGTCAGCTAATTTTCTTTACCTTCTCATTTTCAGAGAACAAGATCAAATAGCTGTTAGATATGCACAGATGGCAAGCATATACTTCCATCTAGTGGTACATGTGTGTCACAAATGTCTTAACCCTTAAGAAAGAACCTACTTCTCAAAATTATTAGAAACAGATTTGGATCATAAACATTTTTACAACTATCCAACAATTTCGGAAATAGATTAACACTGAGATAATTTTCTAGGGCTGAGGAACAAAGGAATTTAGACTTACTGTTCCTTACATTTAAATATTTATTTTCTGTACACTTAGGCAGGGCTTAAGAACGATGCCATTTAAACTAGTGTGAAGAAGAAGCCCAAGTCTGAGTAACAGGAATATTTGTAGTTACAACTAACCTGGAACATGGAAGACAGCTGCTTCCAGTAATCTGTCTGGAGATGACAATATTTCATGTATCTAACTTTCATGATAGGTTAGAAGAAAAACTTACACACTCTTTGTGTAAGCTAGAGGCTGGAAAAGTTATTTCACTTAATACCTTATTATCAGAAAATATCCTCTTTATGCAAACTGATTGAATATTTCTGTTAGACCTCAGCACAGAATTAGTGAGATTTCATACCATTACACTGTATATATATATATCACCACATATAAAAAGCTAATCTCAGCCCTATTAATAAAGAACATTTCCCTCAATGCTCTCTCAGTGTACAGAACAATTTGTAAAATACAATTATAAAACAGAGCATAAAAAAACCCCCACCAAAAATCACAATTGAAAACACATCTTTTGCCCTTTAATTTCAAACTATATGAGTTACAAGAAAAAAACCCAAACCCAAACCACAGCCTAAACTTACTATGAACTTACAAATAATGGGATAGCCATTCCTTCCTGCACATGCTGCTGCCAGTGTTTTTCCATCATGAGAGAAACGAATACAGAAGCAGCCCATATCTCCAGCTCGCAGGGAAAACAGGTGCTTGTTGGGTATGCGGCAAGCCTAGCTTTTCAGGCAAGAAATGGGATTACACAGTTATGAATATTATCTCCTCAATGCTTAAAACACATCCTTAGTTCCTGTCATGCATAAGTTTAAAAAAGCTATGAACACCTTAAAAGGAATTTAAAAGACAAATTCAACCTTATGAGCAGAGCCAGTTCTACTGCATAGTTTATCGTAGGATGGTCTGGGTTGGAAGGGACCTCCGAGGGTCATCTAGTCCAACCCCTCTACAGTAAGCAGGGGAATCCTCAACTAGATCAGGTTGCCCAGAACCCTTGTTGAGCCTCATTTTGAGTATCTCCAGGGATGAGGCCCCAACCATCTCCCAGGCAACCTGTTCCAGCATCCCACCACCCTCACAGTAAAGAACTTAGGCCTAACATAGGCCACCAAACATACTTGCTTTGTGTTCTGTTTCTACTTTATTTTTACAGACAACTAGCAAGTTTAAAAAAACTTAAGAACACCTAAAATGGAAATACTTTCCTTAATGTTAAGAAGTGCTTAACGATGATTATTGTGAATAATACAAGCTTTAGAGCTAGTCTGTAAGTCAAGCTTATTTAAGGAGTCTAAGGACAACTTTAATAATTGCAGTGTGAACTCAGAAGACATACTACAGTCATGCAAACCTTTGGTCTACCAAATCACTTCTAGCATTCCTCATCTGTATTTTAATTCCTGGTTTTTATTTTAAAATGTAACTGCAGATGAAAGATTTCACACAGTTGTACAGCTGTTAACAGTCCTCCTTCCTCTCTCCCAAAATATTTCTTCTTTTCCATCCAAGGCCTTTTTCTCCAGAACTAAATTCCAAGTTTAACAAGAATTAAAATACCCAGAGTAGTTATGTGATTTTAACTTAAACCCGGTTTATGTTTATGAATAAAAAAAATAGTAGGAACATAGTTGTAAGTATACAAATAGATCTACTTGTAAAATAACAGTATTTCTAGGTCACTTCAGAACAAACAGATCTTATCAGAAACCATAAATGCTGAAAATCTGAGAAATGGTTTCCTATCTTACCTCCACTACCTGCATAGCCCTACTCTTTCAAATTTCTGGAGAATTCTGGGAATAAAAATACCTGACTTTACGGGGGAAAAATGGTTAAATGAGATGTTATTTATTAAGAAATTCTACCCAATTCATTTATTAAGAAATTAAGAGTTCCTTATGTTCCCTATTGTGTTCAGTATCTTTTTAATTGGCTTTAATGAATGACTTCATAATACTTCTACTATAAGAGCAATGTCATAAAAAGCTAGTATATCTTTAAATTATTTTTCTTCAAAAAGCAAAGAAAAAGATCTCACCTGTCCAGGCAATCTTGTCCATTTAAATGTCTCCTTTTTCTCCTCTGAAAAAGGTTCACAAGATTTTTTAGATCCTTCTCCTTGGAGTTCACCCAATGTTGCACTACCTCCTTCCTGCCGACCAGCTATCATAGAGCTGAAACAAGGAGCAACCTTAAGGCAAACAAAGGTAAGTATTAAGTAAAAATATTTTTAAATGAACAGTGGAATATCTAGAAATATTAAAAGGTACTTTTAACTTTAACTGCATTGTATTTTTGTACCTGAACAACAGAGACTGGAAAAAGTTTAATACATGAAAACTGCCTAGCACAAAATAACCAGCAAGTCAGAAAGCAATCTGAGCTTCCAAAGTTGTGTCACTCAGATAAAAGATTTTTCAAATACTTGATACATATGTTTTTCTATTAATTATCCAGGTTAGTGAAAATTAGAAATACTTTACCAGCTGGTAAAGGCTGATTAAAAAAACCAAAAGGATTTCAGCATGTACCTTTTCAGCAGCGACATTAACCTAGCACCTTCAAATCAAAATATTGCTTCAGCATGAATATGATGCTGAAATATATTAACAGCATTGTGTATTGAACAAACTATGTTGAAGTGCTGCAAAGGAAAAAGCAGGACTTACCACATCTGTGATTTGAATTGCTGGTAGAGCTTATATACTTTCCAAACTTTTCTAAGTATGCTTACAGAACCTTACCTAAAAGTTACACCAAGCCTGAATACACAGAAAGTCTTAATGCTGTGAAGAAGCCTCTGAAGCCCCATGTCTGATAGTCACACAGTAGTTGCAGTTATGATCAGTTTCACTAAGACAAGTCTCTTCAGAAACAGATCTGAATACCAGGCAGAATTACTGTTTTCTTCCAGGCTGACAGCTGCTAGGTATTCACTTCAGGGTGAATAACTGTCTAGGTTCCTGTGACTACAAAGGGAGGTCACACACCAAGTATAAACAGATTTAGAAGCTTAAATCAGTTGTTCACACACAGATGTCTACTTCCATATAAGATGCTATCTTTTATGTGAGACATCTGTTTTCCTATCTATCAGCCATGCAGGAGGTATGGAAGATCTGGGCTTTTCTAGAGAAGCAAGAGAATACATAGTGTAATCTTAAATGGAAGCAGAAAACTATGGATAGAAAACTCTGCCATGCTACATGGCTCTTGTTGGGAGCTGAAACCCAGGCTTGCCAAATCTGGCATCTACAAGAACAAGAATGAAGTAGTATCAGTAGCCAGTGGATCCAAGTCAAGCACAGCTCAGAAAGCCTATGAAAATTCATCATATCACTTGAACATCATGGAGGACTGTAAAGTAGTGACAGCTGTAAATTAGTCATAACACCTAAATATACTAGGAAAACTTTCAGGTTATGAAGAAGACAGTCTCAGAACACTTCCAGAAAGATCAGACAGCTGCTCAAAGTGCACATAATTCCTAACAACCTCAGCAGCTGTGACTGAGCAAGAGAACTGAGGATTTTATTCCCATATACAGATCAGAAAAATGTCCCCCAAACGTATGAACTAATCCCATGAATTAGCGTGGTTTTGGACTCCATCTCACCAGGCCTCCACAGATCACCCTTAACTGCATAAATAGTGAGCAGAGGAAGGACTTATGACAATTGTAAGTACGTATGTATGTATGTAAATTGTAAATGTAAATACAGAAAATTACGTAGAACAATATTCCACTTGCATTACAGAAAAATAAATGCTGACCGTGGGACATATTGTCTGTAGAGGAGTTTTTATTTGAGAAAGAAATACGACTAATTATAGTTTGAGAGCACAGGGAATCAAGTTAAGTGACTTTACGTCTTC
The DNA here is from genome assembly GCA_033816785.1 of Picus viridis. Taxonomy (NCBI): domain Eukaryota; kingdom Metazoa; phylum Chordata; class Aves; order Piciformes; family Picidae; genus Picus; species Picus viridis. The sequence continues at coordinate 38,193,178 of CM066578.1, read as the reverse complement.
TCACAGAATTTACACACCTGCATGTGTCTAGTAAACTAAAATGGCATGTCTTCTAGTAAGGAGTATCAGTCTTCAGCAAAGTACCTCTGTGAGGTGTCCCTGCCCATGGCAGGGGGGTTGGAACTAGATGATCCTTGTGGTCCCTTCTAACCCTGACTGATTCTATGATTCTACCTTGAAACCTTTCTGACTGTCAATGGCAAAATATACAAAGTAGGAAAGTACTTTGGAGAAGTATGTATTTTGGGGAGGTGGTGGAGTCACCGTCCCTGGAGGTGTTCAAGAGGGGACTGGATGTGGCACTTGGTGCCATGGTCTAGTCATGGGGTCTGTGGTGACAGGTTGGACTCTATGATCTTCAAGGTCTCTTCCAACCTTTGTGATACTGTGATACTTTTCAAAGACATCTATGAAAGGCTGAGTTTGGAACACATAGGTTAAGATGCAACTTTCCTATTACACCTAATTATATAATAGCTGTTTCACATACTGCATGTAAGTACAGCTCTTACACACATGCATACAAACACATACATTCACATGCTCTTGCTGCTAGTTCCTAAAGTCTGTGTATTTTTTGATATATAGAAATATTATGTATTTAACTTACGTTATCTGGCAGTTTTATGCCTCTTACAGTCACATATAAAGTGGATGGGTAACGATTTCTAGGACATTTTTCCCACCAGTCATAAATCTCAACCACATTTGAATGTGACCTGGTCCTTGGAGGTGGGTAATACAATTGCAGGCGGAGTTTTCTGTCAATGTTCAGAACTCCATTTGCACCTACAAGCTGGAAGGGTGATCAAAAAGAGCCAGGGGGGGGGGAAAAGTGTTACATTAATATGAAAGTAATAAAAGCCAACATTTATTTCTTGCATCTTAACTACAGAGTAGATTCTGAAATCCACTTCTTGCTGGGGACATATACTATCCCTAAAAGCTATAGTGAAGGAAAAGTGTATTACACATGTCCGTAATCCCTAGATGCCAGCCTAGATTTGAAACATGCTTTATATGCACAAGAGTAATATCCTGCATGTGGGAAAACCTCTGCACTATCACCATTATTGTTTAAATTACTACTTGCTGGAATCACCCAGACCTCAAAAGACAATCGCTCTACAAAGAGCCTCCTCCAACTCTGTCTCTTTTGAAAGCTGCAGCAGAGGGCAATGATAAGGCTTTGACCTACAGCAAAGGATACAGCAAAGCAGCAACCTTTCCAGCATCAGAGGAAAGAGAGTTCTCTCTATCGAACAAGTGTACCTCATGCCATTAACACTGACCACTGTTTACCAGGACATTTTTACTTTGATATAGATGAAAAGATAATGCAGATAATACACTTGTCTCCTCCTATATGTCTCATCTTGTGGACTGCTCAATGGCTGCCAAGGTCTAATGTCTGCAGGGGTAGGTGTAAATGTACAACCCTCAAGCAAATTAAAGACTCAAAGACCAAATTAGCACATTCAAGTCTCTCCTAAAAGGGTAAAAAAAAAAAAAAAAAAAAAAAAAAAAAAGGAACATGATGTGGTGGCTAAACTACCTTTATCTCATTGCTGTGGCATTTCAAACTGTGCAACTAAAAAATGTCAGGTATTTTATAATTAGGCTAGGGCCACCTTTCAAAGACTAGTCAATTGAAAAAGCCATTACCATTCAGAATAGCTGAGGTCAGTGGATTTGTTGTTGTCTTTGCAGATACAATGTAGTAAAACACACAAACCACAAAAACAACAAGCCCCTCTCAAATAAAACCTCCTGTACTTTATTAACAACAAGAAAAAATTTCTTACACTTCCTTCCTACAACTACCTGAAGGAAGGTTGTAGACAGGTAGTGATTGGTCTCTTCTCCCAGGCAACCAGCACCAGAACAAGAAGACACAGTCTCAAGCTGCGCCAGGGGAGGTTTAGGCTGGATGCTAAGAAGAAACTCTTCACAGAAAGAGTTATTGGCCATTGGAGTGAGCTGCCCAGGGAGGTGGTCGAGTCACCATCACTTGAGGTGTTTAGAAAGAGACTGGATGGGGCACTTAGTGCCACGGCTTATTTGATTAGATGGTGTTGGGTGATAGGTTGAACTTGATATCAAAGGTCTTTTCCAGTCTGGTAAATTATATTCTATTCTTTACATATTCTTTACTATCAAGCATGTTACTGTAAACTTTATGGGATGAAGGAAGAGGAAAAGAAGTGCACAACCAAGCAAGGAAGAATTTGGTTTTCCATCTCTGTTGCCTGCAAATACTAAAAAATGTTTTCCCATTAGCACAGTTATTGCCTTCTAGATAACTGAATAAGATGACTTACAGTTGTTGTTTCTTCTTTAATTATTTACAATACCTTTAGAAAGGCCCAACAAATTTTCCGGAAACCACATTCTTGAATTTGTACATCAGAGTTGTCTCTCACTTCATCCACATTTAGAAAAGCAAGGACCTGAAAGCATTGGTAGGAACATAAAAACATTTGCAATGAGCATGTACTGAATGGTAATTCAAAAATACTGTTGAAAATATGCATGCGTAATGTTCGTAAGTCCTCTATAATTCACAGATCATACAGACCACAAATCTGACAGTCAAAACCAGCTGTACGTTAATCTAGTTGGAAAATCGTAGTTTCCCTTTCCTAGATTTATCACTTATGTCTCAGAATCAATCATAGAATTGTTTGGATTGGAAGGAACCTCCAAGGACCATCTCATCCAACCCCACTGCCACAGGCAAGGACATCTTTAATTAGACCAGGCTGCCCAAATCCCTGCCCAATCTGACTTTGAAAATCTCCAGTTATGTCCATAAGATTCTCCATTTTTCTGGTCAGTAACCAGAATCTTCTCATATTTAGCCACTTCTGGACATTTACCTGGCATACAAAATCTTGGAATTGTGATTTCTTCAAATTGATACTTCATAAACCATGATGAAGTCACAGAATCACAGAATGCCAGGTTGAAAGGGACCCCAAGGATCATCTGCTTCAACCTTTCTAGGTCACAGTGTGGTTTAAAAGAGATGGCCCAGCAGCCTGCAAAGCTGAATCTTAAAACATTCCAATGTAAGGAAATCCACTGTTTCCCTTGGGAGATTATGCCAATGTCTAACTATTCTCATGGTGAAAAACTTTCTTCCAGATTCCAATCAGAATCTCCCTAGGAGTAACTTGTACCCATTACCCCTTGTCTTTTCCATGTGACTCCTTGTAAAAAGGGTGTCTCCATCCTCTGGGCAATCACGCTTTGGCATGCTTTCAGTGTAGTTATCACAGGATCACGGGATATTAGGGGTTGGATGGGACCTACAACATCATGGAGTCCAACCTCCCAAATCATACTTTGGTCCCAAGAATAACATGACTTCCATGAAGAAACTTGACATACAAAGGCAATAAATTCTAAACTAAGCAACTAAGGACTCAATTCTATAAACTTGTTCATTTATGAGTATAACAGAACATAAGCACATGGTGATAGTGTATAAAACCTACCTCAAACATAAAAAGGAATTTAAAAAAAAATATTGTATTAGGCTCCCATTTTCAGGTTAATATTACAGAATCTCTCTTTACAAATATTGATGTACTTCAACCTAAAATTATGTTGAATATATACAATTTTTCTTTTAAAGCTTTGTTGCACTGGAGAATGAATTTATAATTACTTTGTGAAGAATGGGAGAGAAGTAGATGTCTAAAACTTTAATGGAAAACAATGCAATAGTTTGCTCATTGGTAAAAGGGTTAAAAAGGGATTTGCTAGCAGCAGGCAAATTCCCTCTTTGCGTTTCTGGTACTTAAGCTTACTTTCAGATTTCAAAAATGTGAAAAAGGAGAAAGTAACATCCTTTATACATTGTGCCATCCCAGCTAATCTGAAAGAATCTTACTGATCTTTCCCAGAAGTTTGACAGTTGACTTAAGAAAGCTTTGTCCTCCTTATGACTATAAAAAACAGGGGAGGTTTACTATGAAACAGCATGAAGTTTAACACATCCAAGTGCCAGGTTCTGCACATTGGCCACAACAACCCCAGGCAGTGCTACAGGCTGGGGTCAGAGTGGCTGGAGAGCGACCAGGCAGAGAGGGACCTAGAGGTGCTGGTTGATGGTAGGCTGAACATGAGCCTGCAGTGTGCCCAGGCAGCCAGGAGGGCCAATGGTATCCTGGCCTGCATCAGGAACAGTGTGGCCAGCAGGAGCAGGGAGGTCATTCTGCCCCTGTACACTGCACTGGTTAGGCCGCACCTCAAGTACCGTGTCGAGTTCTGGACCCCTCAGTTTAGGAAGGATGTTGACTTGCTGGAGCGTGTCCAAAGAAGGGCAACAAAGTTGGTGAGGGGCTTGGAGCACAAACTCTATGAGGAGAGGCTGAGGGAGCTGGGGTTGCTTAGCCTGGAGAAGAGGAGACTCGGGGTGACCCGATTGCTGTCTACAACTACCTGAAGGGAGGTTGTAGACAGGCGGATGTTGGTCTCTTCTCCCAGGCAACCAGCACCAGAACAAGAGGACACAGTCTCAAGATGCACCAGGGCGGGGTTAGGCTGGAGGTTAGGAGGAAGTTCTACACAGAGAGTGATTGCCCATTGGAATGGGCTGCCCGAGGAGGTGGTGGAGTCACATCATTGGAAGTGTTTAGGAGGAGACTTGATGGGGTGCTTGGTTGCATGGTTTAGTTGATTAGGTGGTGTTGGATGATAGGTTGGACACGATGATCTTGAAGGTCTCTTCCAACCTGGTCTATTCTATTCTATTCTATTCTATTCTATTCTATTCTATTCTATTCTATTCTATTCTATTCTAAATGTTTATTAGCAATCACTAGTTCCACTTTTTTGGGTATCTCCACTTAATTTTGTATCTAAGCTATTAATGCAAGATAAGTGAAACGAATCAGTTGCGGTGGGTTGAAATTCCCCCCACCTGCCAAACCCACTACATCAGTCAAATATATACCACTGAAGAAACAAACAGAACATCATAACACAAACATATACTGGAAGTAAAATTTTTAACCTTACCTCAAAAAACAGGATTATTTGAGGGCTTCCCTCAGTGTTCTGAATAAAATAACTAAAACACTTATTAAATATGACTTGCTCCTCCCACTCTGGAACTGTTGATTTAGACTGCCTGAAGTCATATGGTTGTGTCGTAACAGGAAGAATGTGCTCCATTTGTTCTTGTTCATGGCGGGGTGAAACTTTCTTCGTGCTGTTTGAAAATTTCCAAAGAGTTAGAATTGCTATAGTGGCTTTTAAAAACCAACTCAAACTAGTACTTTCAGTTACTGAAAGCAAAGAAAAATACAAGATACCATTTACTTGATTTTAGAAAAAGAAAATGCCTAAAACCATCCATAATTTAAGACTATTTGCAATGGATAAAGAACTGCTACATGCTGAAGTTCAAAGTTCTAACAAGCAAGTTATTGTTACCAAATTTATGCATAACAATCATGGTAAAGTATAGCACTTAAACAGTGTTAAAATTTGGTTTTCAGGAACATTATGTGTAATGACAGTGGAAAAAAGTAACTGAAGCAATTTGAAATATGAAAGAAGTAAATTTCACTTCAGGAATTTAAAAGTTATTTTATAAGAAAAAGGCTGATACTACTTATGCTACAAGTTTTGCTTATTCTCATCTTCTTGGATTCTATATATTTCTGAGATTTAGGAAATTTTCTGTCTGGAAAAATATGCAGAAGAATGTGCAGAATGGGTTTGATGGATGGGCCATTCAGTGGATAAAGAACTGACTTGATGGCCACACCCAAAGGGTGGCTGTCAATGGGTCCATGTCCAAGTGGAGGCCAGTGACAAGTGGAGTCCCTCAGGGACCAGTACTAGGACCTGTCTTGTTTAACATCTTTGTTGGAGACATGGACAGTGGCATTGAGTGCAGCCTCAGCAGGTTTGCTGACAACGCCAAGATGCATGGTGCAGCAGACACGCTGGAGGCAAAGGAAGCTGTCCAGAGGGACCTCAACAGGCTGGAGAGGTGGGCCCATGACAACCTCATGAGGTTCAACAAGACCAAATACAAGGTCCTGCATCTGGGTTGGGGCAATCCCAAGCACTGATACAGGCTGGGCAGTGACTGGCTTGAGAACAGCCATGAAGAAAAGGGCCTGGGGTGCTGGTGGATGAGAAGCTCAATAGGTGCCACCAGTGTGCACTTGCAGCCCAGAATGCCCATCACATCCTGGGCAGTATCAGGAGCAGCATAGCCAGCAGGTTGAGGGAGGTGATTCTCCACCCTCTACTCTGCTTTGCTGAGATCCCACCTGGAGTACTGCATACAGTTCTGGAGCCCCTATTACAGGAAGGATCTGGAGGTGCTTGAACATGTCCAGAGAGAGGCCACGAGGATGAACAGAGGGCTGGAACACCTCTTCTATGAAGATAGACTGAGGGAGTTGGGGCTATTCAGTCTGGAGAAGAGACGGCTCCAAGGAGACCTTATTGTGGCCTTCCAGTATCTGAAGGGGACCTACAAGAAAGCTGGGGAGGGACTTCTTAGGGCGTCAGGGAGTGACAGGACTAGGAGGAATGGAAAAAAAAAATAGAAATGGGTATATTCAGATTGGATGTTAGGAAGAAGTTCTTCACCATGAGGGTAGTGAGACACTGGAACAGGTTGCCCAGGGAGGTGGTAGAAGCCTCATCCCTGGAGGCTTTTAAGGCCAGGCTGGATGTGGCTCTGGGCAACCTGATCTAGTGTGAGGAGTCCCTGCCCATGGCAGGTGGGTTGGAACTAGATGATCTTTGAGGTCCCTTCCAACCCTAACAATTGTATGATTCTATAATACAGAATTAATTGAGCTGTAAACACAGGGACCTCTAGAGCAATACAGCAGTGCAGAACATTTAAAAATGCCAAAAGAAAAGAAAAATACCACTCCAATTTACTGTAAGTGTACATGTATTATCAGAGATGTAGAAACTAGTGAATCACAGAATCACAGGTACTGTAAGCATGCATGTATTATCAGAGATGTAGCAACTCATGAGTGACTTTGCAAGCTTAAAATTCAGCATTATTCTCAATTTTCTAGGGAAGAATCTGTGTGTGTACAATAATCACTGGTAATATAAACAATTTACTAAAAGTCACCTGTGATCTTTCTTTACATACAAGCCAGTTCTCCGATCAACAACATGAATTTTAACCACAGGATGAGATACCAGGAGATCGGTTTTAAGTTGATCAGATCGATGGATATAAACTCCCAACACCAGATCATCACCAAATCCAAGCTTAGACTGAGCTGAAATTTCTGAGTTATTCATCTCCTCATCATTTTCTGCAGCAACTTCTGTGTTTTCTTCTAGAAACATGAACAATACGAACCAAGATTACTATGTTCCACCAGTGACAGTTTAAAGCATAAAAATGCTCTGTGGTCTCTTATACAATCTATGACAAGAATATTTAACATGTTCTTTATGTCATGGTTTAAAATTATCAGATTTGCAGTATTTTATTTTAATGTATATTCATGTCTATGTTTAATCTATTCCTATTAACATTTTTTATTTACAGTCAGAGGTCATCCTTCTACTGACAGAAGTTCTGACAAATAACTTAAAATCCCTACAGTTCAATAGCCTGCTCTGGGCTATAGCAGGTTTTGCTTATTTGGTTGTGTTTTTTTAGGAAAACATGAAAAAAAGATAAACAGAAATTAATGTCTTCTCCAAACACATTTTTCCTGAATTTACCAAACACTGTTTGCAGAATTTCCTCATTTACAAGTCATAGCAAGACCATCACACCTATGAGAGACCAAAAAAACCTACCCCTCATCAATTCCTGTCACCTCTACTTTTAAAACTAGTTTTTTATTTTTGGCCTCCACAGTGTTTGAGGAAATGAATTCTCCAATTTGACCATGTATTACATTAAAAAGTACTCCTTATGTTTGAATTGAGCATTGGGTTAAAACAGTGGCGATACACCATTTATAGCATAAAGTAAATAAGAATGATACATCAATAAAAATACAAGTAGAATATGTATCTAAGTAAAGCACTGTTAAGATATTATATTATTATGCTTTTAAAAGGCCCACTAAAAAAAAAAAAAATTATCAATTTCAAAATGATTTACACGAACTGAATTCTAAAGATTTTAGACAGATATATCAAATAAGCTCCTCCATGTATTACTACTATGGCAAAGGTAAAGGGGCATGAATAAAGCAGCAAAGCAACACAACATTCTAACATTTTGTTGGCAGACCTTTTCTGGTTTTCTTTTTAACCTTCTTTGCTTTAGGCTTTTGGTTTTCTGTACTTTCCTCCAGTTTCTGTTCTTCTGATGTAAATTGTCTTTCCAATGACCGATCTTCATTACCATCTTCTGCTGGGTGATGCTGGAGCTCAGAAAGGGACATTGCACTGCAACATAATAGAATTGCATTGCACTGTGTATATGGATACAATTGCTCATTACCATTATTAATCCACTTGAAATTTCCCCTTTAATTCTGCAAGTCATCATCTGTGTATCTTGAAAAACCCACATACACACCCAACATTAGCATCAAAGTATCACCAAGGTTGGAAGAGACTTCAAAGATCATCGAGTCCAACCTGTCACCACAGACCTCATGACTAGACCACGGCACCAAGTGCCACGTCCAATCCCCTCTTGAGCACCTCCAGGTGCCTCCAGGTGACTCCACTGCCTCCCTGGGCAGCCCATTCCAATGAGGTGGTGGAGTCACCATCCCTGGAGGTGCTCAAGAGGGGATTGGACGTGGCACTTGGTGCCGTGATCTAGTCATGAGGTCTGTGGTGACAGGTTGGACTCGATGATCTTTGAGGTCTCTTCCAACCTTGGCAATACTGTGATACTACTGCTGGCTTTTTCATTTCTCATCCCTCTTCATTTCCCCCTATTTTCCAAATAATTACAGAACCATTCATGGGAGTAGAGCTATGCTAATAGCCTTCAGCTGGATCAGGGCCATCACTCATCACTAAAGAACCATGCACAAAATTACCTTAAGTTAGTTAAGAGTGAATTCGAAAGAAAATAAACATATTAATGGAGGATATTTTTAACTAAATAGATAAACAAGAATCTTTGAGTTAAATATTAATCTTGACAGCATTTTGAAAACTAAAATTATGTATTTGGTAGTATTTTTTAATAACAGAATCATCCAGTACATCACTTGGAAAATATATAGAGTTTGTCAGGAAACTTCTGCCTATCTTACACCAAAATGAAACACTTCACTCAAGATTCAGACACACAGGATACAGTTTATCACAGTACCTTGTTTCAGTTTCACTCAAAACTGCTAATTCCTTCTTCTTTTTCTTCTTCTTGACCACTTCATTGCTCGATACAACTTGATGGCTTTGAACAGTAGAGGTAAGTTCAGACATCTGTTCTTTAAGTTTCATTTTTATTTTCTTTTTAATTGCATTTGCCTCATCCTCAGCCACATGCATCTGATAGGCTCGAATTAGCTCTTCTTCCTCTTCTAATTCACTTACATTTCTCACTTCAGTCAAGGAAGTTTTACTCTTTTTATCACCCTCCTGATGAGGCACATCTGTTTGTGATTTATTTTTTGTGCTCTTCTTTGGAAAATCAATCTTTTTCTCAAAACTCTCCAATTTACCATCACATAAATTTTCCTCCTCATTAAATTGTTCTTGTAACAGTGATTTTTTTTCTTCTTGTTAGACTGTGGTTGCTTGTTCTGCTCCCTGCTGAGAATATCATTGTTTATTTTCTCTGCAATTGAGGCTTTCTCTCGTAGCTTATTTTTTTTAAATCGAGGGCTCTCTTCTTCAGGATTATAGGTGTTGTTTATAATTGCTTCATCATTCACACTCTCCTTAGCTAGATCAATATTACTTCTAAAGGTATCAAGCTACAAATGAAAAGAACATAAAACATATAAAACTCGTGTTCTAAGGATAAACAGTACTACATTTCTTTAGCAACATTACATACAGTAAAACAAAACCAAAGAAATGAAATCTAGTTGCTTTCTTGTTTTAAAGTGACAGATTGAAAGGCAATAGAAAGATCACAGTGAAAAATAAAATTCTATGTTTGGGCACTTCACCCTCAACTTTCTTTCACTTGTTTTTACATTACTTTTTTATATTACTTTTATGTCTATCCAGTAAGAAGAAGAATCCACATGTCTACTCCATAAAAAGATGCCAGTGCTTCAGATTATGGAAGACTGGGGGGAGGGGGCCTACAAAACAGACCCTGTGAAAATTTTGCAACTTCAAAGCTCTACAGGTTGTATTTGACAACTGAGACAGAAGCTAAAGTACTGAATTAGTCAGAAGAACCTCACAAAATATCCATCTTATGCAAAAGAATATAATAATTTTCAAGCTTGGAGATAAGACTCTTATTATCTGCACTCTCGTGAAACTCTAGACTCCAACCTGTCATCCAGGGCCTTCTGAAGAAAGGGAACGAGCAGATTCAGTAAGGTTGGAAGGAAAAAGCTGTAAAAGGATCTCTCTGTTGCAATCCTGCCTTGAATATAAAACCTTAGTTATCAGTGCAAGCCCAGCTCAATATTGGAAGCTGGTCAGACTACAATCAAGGGAAGAAATTCTTGTCTCCATAAGGGGATCTTGCTTTTCACCTGATAGAAAATGTCACCAGCTTCTTCTGAGACCTCTTTAACGTGAAATTTATATTGAACCAAATAAAGTAAATTATTTTTCACACTGACTACAGGCAGTTTAATATACCTGTGAAAAATAGTCTGGGCATTGCCTGGATTGAGACTTGCCTTACTCTCACAACTTGCAATAGGAGACACAGCTGGTTAAAAGTAAGTATGTTGACTGGTATTCCCGAAGGGATACTGGCAGATTCACTTTTTTACTGTGTCCCAATTACTTGTTTTTTCAGCCATGCCTTCTGGTCTCTTATCTACTGCACCTGTGGCTACTGAGCAACAAAGCAGAACTTTCACTGGCCACAGTTAATGACTATTTCCATCTCCTTTACAAGTCCCTCATTTGTATCAGTTGTGACTTCAAACTCATCTTGCCCTGCTGACATCAGCCCTTCCTCTCCTACTTAGGCTACTTCCCTTCTCTCCAGGCGCTCTCCATGCAATGGGAACACAAAGCAGAGCAAGCTGTTCTGAAGGGACAAGCTCCAAAATATGCCCTAACCCAAACAATGGGTTAAGCACCTGTGAATGTGCAAACCTGGACATTTCCAGGTAAATGTGTAGTACATGTAATTAACCTTGTAACACACAACTGTGAACTGTGTGTGTCCCTGGCCATGTTTGGATATGTCCCACTCTACAGGTTCAGCCATCAGGTTTCTCTGTTACCAAAGGACACTACATGTCTTCAGACAGTATTTAAACCAGCAAAGAAGGCAGGCCTTGTTCTCACCCAGAAAGCTACAAGAGCCACATGCTGCTGCAGTTGCAGCTGAAGAGCCTGCTCTAGCAGAAAAGCTACACCTGGGCCTTGGACCCGAACCAAGGCAACCAACACTGAGAGCCCTGCGATGAAATGCACGAGAGAGAGAGGCCCCTCAGCTCTCCCTGAGCCAAGGAAAAGCTCCAGACTGTGAATTGGGCACAAAAGGAGAGAGGCCCCTTATCCCTCTGCAAGCCAAGAGCCACTTGAATTATAGTTAGAGTATCTGGGAAGATACCAGACAGAGGAACAAGCCATGAGTACCCCGATCATTTGCTACAGAATCCCCCTCATTGGAAACTGCAGATTGCAGCACCTTTCTTTCCAATTTAAATCACTGTATTGGAAATTCTCAGCTTTGTGCTTAAATCATTTAATTGTCTTCATATGTAGAATGTAATACCTACAACTGAATAACAGAACCTGTAAATATATTTTGTAAGTAAGTTAACGGCGGTGTCCTGACGATACCACTGCCCAAAATATTCAATATGAGATATATAAAAATACATATTTTATTACATAAACAAGGATGCAGGTGATCTCCTGTTTTTTAAAATCACAGCAACCTCCTGCAGCTCCAGAACTCAGGTTTTAAGGAAACAGTGGACTATGATGGAAGAGCCTTTATTAATTTAAGAAAGGCTAGATTCAGTAAAGCCATAAGAAAAAAGCATGACACAGACAACTGTCACAAATAAATTTCACATTATTTCAAGATATGTGAAACTCTATATAATTAAGTTATATAAAGTGAGGAAATCTGGGGCAAAAGTAAACAACTTCTCTCTATCTAACTTTTCTTCCCCTCCCACAAAAATTTATTTCTTACAAAAACCAACTGGTTATTTGCTGAAGCTTTTACATACAGCCCGCATGGAAAATACCAGCCTGAGCTCTTGCAACTTTCTCACACTCTAAAGAAGTATTCAAAATGTTCAGTGTTAGGTTTAGATACACATTCTCAAGTTCTCGAAGCACTTCTTTCCAATGCCCTGTCTGCTATGGCTCAATAAAACCACAAAGCAAAGCCTCCACATTGATTCTAAAAACATTTTTGAATTTGTGTGTACACCACAAACTTATGATTCAGTTTATTGTGATTTTAAGTGTTTCCAGGTAACTTCAAAATACCAGTGGTTGACATCAGACTTCTGGAATAGAAACCAATTCTAAAACCAAAGTAAGCTTACAATACTTAAGAAATAAAGAATAGGGAAGAGGTGATTTGGAACAGTCAGCATGGCTTTGCCAAGGGCCAATCCTGCCTGACAAACCTGGTGGCCTTCTATGAACAGGTCACAACATTAATAGATGAGGGGCGAGCAACTGATGTCATTTACCTGGACCTGAGCAAAGCCTTCAACACTGCCCCGCACCACATCCTGATCTCCAAGCTGGTGACACATGGGTTTGGTGGATGGACCACTAGATGGATAAGGAACTGGCTTGATGGCCGCACCCAAAGAGTGGCTGTCAATGGCTCCATGTCCCAGTGGAGGCCAGTGACAAGTGGAGTCCCTCAGGGATCAGTCCTGGGACCTGTCTTGTTCAACATCTTTGTGGGTGACATGGACAGTGGCATCGAGTGCACCCTCAGCAAGTTTGCTGATGACACCAAGCTGTGTGGTGCAGCGGACACACTGCAGGGAAGGGATGCCATCCAGAGGGACCTTGACAGGCTGGAGAAGTGGGCACAAGCCAACCTCATGAGCTTCAACAAGACCAAGGGCAGGGTCCGGCATCTGGGTCGAGGCAATCCCAGGCACAAATACAGGCTGGGCAGGGAGTGGCTGGAGAGCAGCCCGGAGGAGAGAGACTTGGGGGTGCTGGTGGACGAGAAGCTCAACATGAGCTCTCAGTGTGCATTTGCAGCCTGGAAAGCCAATCAGATCCTGGGCTGCATCAGGAGAAGTGTGGCCAGCAGGTCAAGGGAGATGATTCTCCCCCTCTACTCAGCCCTGGTGAGACCCCACCTGGAGTACTGCGTCCAGTTCTGGAGCCCGTATTACAAGAGGGATATGGAGGTGCTGGAGCATGTCCAGAGAAGGGCCACGAGGATGATCAGAGGGCTGGAGCACCTCTCCTATGAGGACAGACTGAAGGAGTTGGGGCCATTCAGTCTGGAGAAGAGAAGGCTCCGAGGTGACCTCATTGTGGCCTTCCAGTATCTGAAGGGGACCTAAAAGTAGGCTGGGGAGGGACTTCTCAGGACATCAGGTAGTGATAGGACTAGGGGGAATGGAAGGAAGCTGGAGGCAGGGAGATTCAGGCTTGACGTGAGGAGGAAGTTCTTCACCATGAGAGTGGTGAAGCCCTGGAATGGGTTGTCCAGGGAGGTGGTTGGGGCCCCATCCCTGGAGGTGTTTAGGACCAGGCTGGATGAGGCTTTGGCCAGCCTGATCTAGTGCACGGTGTCCCTGCCCATGGCAGGGGTGTTGGAACTAGATGATCCTTGTGGTCCCTTCCTACCCTGACTGATACTATGATACTTGTAGTGGTTTGGGCTGGGTGCCCTCTGCTATGCGGTGTACTTCCTGTGTCCAGAAGTCCAGCCCAGTGGGTGGACACAGGAAACCAGGTATCTCCTACCACAATCCCCTGCACTGCTATAAAATCTAGCGCGTGGTCTAGCACTTCCTCTTTCTTCCCTCACCGGCACCCGGTAACTGGGGGAGGCATCTCCTGGCCTTGGGACTAGCCTAGCCAGGGGGGAAGAACGAGCCCTGGGGGTCTTGGGCCCACCCTCAAGTGGGGATGGGATGCCTCTGGGTCTATTTAGGGGTTCTTTTGTCACTGTTTTTTGGTTCTCTGTGCACATTCACTCTTTTTCTATTTAAACTTTTCCATCACTTTTGCAATCTATACAATACAATACAATACAATACAATACACCAGGTTGGAAGAGACCTTCAAGATCATCGCGTCCAACCCATCAACCAATCCAACCCACCCAACAACTAGACCATACAGCCAAGCACCCCATCAAGTCTTCTCCTGAACACCTCCTGTGAAGGTGACTCCACCACCTCCACGGGTAGCCGATTCCAATGGGCAATCACTCTCTCCGTGTAGAACTTCTTCCTAACATCCAGCCTAAACCTGCCCTGGCGCAGCCTGAGACTGTGTCCTCTTGTTCTGGTGCTGAATGCCTGGGAGAAGAGGCCAACCTCTGCCTGGCTACAACCTCCCTTCAGGTAGTTGTAGAGAGCAATAAGGTCACCCCTCAGTCTCCTCTTCTCCAGGCTAAGCAACCCCAGCTCCCTCAGCCTTTCCTCATAGGGCTTGTGTTCCAAAATCTGTTTGTCAGAGTCGTTATTTCTGCCCGTGGTGGGGAGGGGGGCTGCCTCAACCCACTACAATACTTTATAAGTAATATGCAGTTGCATTATGAACATGCAGTAATGTGCTCAAAAATACCTACAGATTTAAAAACTCACATTCCATCAAAAAAGTAAAGCTAACCAAAGAAGTCTACACACGTTAGCTAAAAAAAAAAACCAAAAACAAAAAAGAAAAAGGGTGTGGGGAGGGGGGATGACGACCCACCTCTTCTATGCTCCATTTTAGATACCACACTGATCTGAATTCAAAAATCTTAAAACTCTTCTGAAAAATGTAACTGGAAAAAAATTGTACTGTCAGACTTTAAAAGAGTGCATGCCTGCATGTGCCACTTTCTTTTTACCAGTATTATATTCTATTAAATTTTGGCACACCTCCAAATTTCAAGGATATCTTGATGGTACACAACCAACAAAAGCCAAAACAAATCTAAAAATACATTTTTAACAAAAGTGCTTACATCTTCCACATCTTCCTGATCTTTTTTCTATTAAGGAAAGCAATAAACCAAAGTTTGCATATGTTCAAACTCACCACAATATTCTCTTGAGTGTGAAACTTCTTTTTCTTTGATTTCTTTGTGTCTGTCAGACCAGCATGATGCCTGAAGATTTCCTCAAAGCGGACTCTGGTTTTCGCCTTTGCCTCGCTTTCAACTGGAAAAAAGAACTCCAGAGTGTGACTCACTAGGTTCAACAGTCACCATTGCTAATGAAGTCCGTAAGCATGCTTTAAAATGGCAAAGCACAAGAATTATTGTATCAGGGAAAATTTACCAGGAAATTCACTTAGTATTCAGTTAAGAATTTCCACTGACAATGTAAACCACAAGGATAACTCAGCAACATTTTACAAACATGTCAGGCTATTCATTACTCGTTGCTGAAGTCTGTATTGTCTGCTGTTTCCTGAAGAAAGCAACACATCAGGATCAGCATAAAACTGCCAAAGCAGAGGACAGATTAGTGCCCTCACTGTTTATGAACACTGGCACACTGATAACAGAGGTGACAGAGCCTCCAGGAGAACAGCAGCTCTGGCTTCTTACTGCATCCAGAACTCAGAGGGGCATCACCCTGAGAAAACTGGTAAAAGGAAGAAGAATGCACAGATCTGAAATCAGTTGAAGCTGAGAGTCCCTGCATTTCTGTGAATCATAATAGTGCTATCAGCAGCAACTCAATCCTTGAAGTAGTAGGCATTCTAGACCCCCTGAAATAATGCTTACTTTGTAACTAAAGATGTAAAAATACAGTCTGGCCCAGCAGTGAAAGAGGCTGCTGAATCCTCAGCTACAGCATATTGTCAGTTTTTCCAAAAGGCCTCAAATAGAAAACAAAACACACACACACACACACAAAAACCAAGACCAAAACCAACCAACCAACCAGTAATGCTTTGAAAATCACCCACAAACATGGACTCAAAACACAGTCAATACAGCATTAAAAATTTGAAGACAGAAGTAATTCCTAGTTACATCTAGTTCTGACTGTAAAATATGTTTGGAAATCAAACACAAAATATTCTTACCCGCTGGCATTTTCAGTCCTCAGTTAGAAGTGGCTCAACACACCAGCTGCTGCTTCTTCAGAATTCACCATCTATGTGAAGTAATTAACCACTTCCATTAACATAACTTGTCCATAGACTTGAAGCTAACAATTGAATGCTCACTCATTAACATCAAGGACAAGTACACATCTTTTAGGAAAATATTTATTTCTAGACTATTTGTCTAAATTATTAGAAGTTCTCTGCCATCAAATCTCAGCTCAGGATTCTCAGCATCTATCTGATACTTGTTATTTTGGAGTAAATAAAAGCCAGCACCAGAGCAGTTGACTTTCAGCGTGGTCAGCAGGAGCAGGGAAGCAATTGTGCCCCTGTACTGGGCACCGGTGAGGCCACGCCTTCAATACTATGTTCAGTTTTGGACCCCTCACTACATGAAGAACATTGAGGTGCTGGAGTGTGTCCAGAAAAGGGCAACGAAGCCGGTGAAAGGCCTGGAGAACAGGTCTTATGAGAAGCTGCTGAGAGAACTGGGATTTAGTCTTGAGGAGGCTGCTCTCCACAACTACCTGAAACAAGGTTGTAGTGAGGTGGGAGTCAGTCTCTTCTCCCTAATATCAAGTGATAGAAAAGAGGAAATGGCCTGAAGTTGCACCAGAGGAAGTTTAGATCAGATATAAGGAAAAATCTCTTTACTGAAAGGGTGCTAATGCATTGGAATAGGCTGTCCAGCGAGGTGATGAAGTCACCATCCCTGGAGGAGTTCAAAACTCATGGCAGACATGGCAGTTCAGGACATGGTTTAAGAGCCATGGTGGTATTAGGTCAATGGTTGGACTCAATGATCTTGGAGGTCTTTCCCAACTGAAACAATTGTATGATTCTGTGATTCTATGAATTAGCTATGTATTTCTGGGCAATAACCAAATAGTTCAGCACTGTAGTCCTCCAGCCACCTAAAAAAAAAACCCCTACAGTTGATTTCAGTAATACTAACCCATGAAGCCATTTACATTGAAGCCTTTCTTAAAAGGTTCCTACCCTCACAAGCATCACCAAGGAAGTCACATTGTAGCCAGCTGATAGCTCTCAATGCAAAGATTAATATCTGCCAGCAAATCTAACTTTGTTACAAATATTTACATATTTATGTTTACATAAGGCATTTGTATTTTACATAAAGCAGACAAGCATTTACATGAAACTCATTTATCTAAAGAAAAAATGTTTAGGCCCTCCTGGTGGTGGAGAAAAGCCTACAAATGCAATGCAAACAAAGCTTGAAGGCAAATTAAAATATTATACAGCTTTATCTTCTCATCCAGAAAATGCAGAATGTTTTACAAAAAACTTTAACACACAAAGCTGTTTTGTAAACAGTGGAACTAAGGAAACCTGTCTTTCTATGACTGTGGTATATTCCCTTTAGTCTTCTATGCAATAAACTACGATACATATCTCCTCAACAGCCCATAAGGCAATAGTTTCAAGATCCCCCAAGGTAACATCTACTTCTGAACACCACTAACTCATGTTCATCCAGACTACATCTATCCTAGTAAGTTAAGACGTAGTAGCAAATACTGATAGACTATATGACTGCATTATCCTCAGCACCATTTTGGTCCAAGCCACCTAACAACTCCCAGGTACAGTTTAGGAACATCATGTATTACAAATCTTACATTCCCAAGCATCTGCAGTACTGTACCCTAAGAACCCTGTCATCCCCCTGCCAGATTACTTGCTTCTTCCTTGTCTCCCACAGGCTTCATACTTACAGGAAATTTTGTATTTGTTACAGTAGTTTGGTCTGCTGGTTAGCCCAACCAAAAGAAACATAAGGCAATGTGTTAGGACTGCTTTGGGATTACAGAAGTGGTGGTTAGTCAGTTGCCAGGTGTCAACAGTTTATTTCACGCATTAAGCAGTGCTAAATATCCAACAGTATAAGGATGTTTGAAAGAAGTGAGGGACGTCACAGGAAGAAATTAAAAACAAACAACCAACATTGTTCTCCCTTATGCTTTCACAACACTGACAAAGTAGCAATATTTTCACCAAAATATGTTTTACCCATAAAGCAAAGCTTTACTTTCACAACTAAAACAGTAGCAGTTAAAAGGAACACTTCTGACATGAAACAGAAGCAGCAAATATTAACAAATAAATGTGCTTTTGCAATTTCTACTTAGCTGTACCAAAAAAGCCATTTTATTAAGTGCTGCTTTTCAGGTAGTTGGTTGACAATTGCCTAGAGAACACTCAGAATCTTAAAGATCAGAAAACTAAATGCAGTTATAAAACTATTACCACTTTAACAATTCATTGAGGATTGTAGGAATGTGGAAAAGTCTCTTATTAGTTGAGACATTCCAACCACCCTTCAAGGACTAATTACACACAGCAAATAAAAAGGTGGAGTGCTCTTAAAACATGAAGTAGAACAAAACAGCAAAATAAGTCAAGTGCGTATCTGCTCCAAATATCAAATAATTTTATGGACAAATTTTAACCACACTATAAAAAAAAATCTATAGGTAAATTAATTTGCACATACTTTTGCTTATGATGGAAGAAACACCTTTCCAAAGGTTACAGTCACCTCATATCTGCCAGACCTGTCAAACCACATAGGTCTGACAATTTACCAGTGAGTGCAGAATCATAGAATTGTTAGGGTTTGAAGGGACCTCGAGGATCATTTAGTTTGAACCCAGCCTGCCATGGGCAGGAACACCTCATACTAGAATGTTTTATTTACCTCTATTTATTCAGTAAAAGTCTATCCTCTTCTGGCAATAAAATTAAGAGATTAAGTCCTGTAATGATAGTGCTGTTATTTTATATAATTTCCAATTTTTAATTGCTTTACCTTTGACATGGTAAATTAAAGCAACTATTAGACTTGTGTAAATATAGATCATTAATCAACAAGGATAAGAACAAGGGTGTTTAGTCAGTGTAATCTCACCTTAAAATAGGAGAGATTTAATCGTATATCAAAGTTCAGCAACCACAGCGCCCCAACCTGCATAAACTCAGGTATCATTAAAATTAGCCTTGTAAGATGCATTTTTGCCTGATCAGGGAAGTCCAGGAATGCCAAAAATACATACTTGCAACAGTGACACATTCCAGCCACCAGGAAAAAATGGAAAACAAAATCGTGAAGCCCAATCTTCCACAAATTTCAAGAATGACTACGTACCTTGCCAAAAATCATCTACTTTGCTCTTCTCTAATATTCCATCTGTCTTTATAAATGTGATTTGACATTAAATTCTTGCTCTTTTCACAGTATTCTACAACACTCACTGAGTTGTGATAGTCTGCATAGGAATTCCCTAAGCAAAACATGCTGCAAAGTCCACTGTTAAGAAAAAAAATCACTTTTATTGATCACTAAAAAAAGCCCAAACAATCAAACCTATACTATAATGGAGCAGAACACACAGAATCTGTACTTCAGAATGAGAAATGACAAATGTCCTACCTAACCAGGACCAGCTGGGAAACTGAGCTGACAAAATGTAATTGCACACCGGGATTTTTATGATGTTTATTTTTTCTTTTGTCACAAAAAGTTAGTGTAATTTCCAGTGGCCGAAAATAAGCAGAACATCAGGCCGTGTTTTACTAGTAGGCTTCTAATTCAGCCGTCTGGAGGTATCACCACTGAGAGCCGGAAGACCTTTAACTCACAATTATATACCAAAATAACACTGAGTAGATATTTGTTTTGATTCAATAATGACAAAAGTGACATCATAAACCAATCTGGTTTTACTCATGAAAAATCAGTATTTAAGTCCAGAAAATGGACGAGCAGGACGTTTAAACGGCTGGTGCTACCCATCTTAGTTTTCTAATTGTAACATATTAGAAAGATTTAATTTCAGGCTAACTGCCAAGTTACTTTTCCACAGATTTGGCATTGTTGATTAGGATGTTAAAAAGTCAGTTTCTCTCCTGATGGCAAACGTATGAAGTTCGGTTCTGTAGAAGGAAATACAGCTTTATGTCTCTGCCTTATCTTGAATCTTAATTATGAAAATGGGTTCACATCACATGGCCACCTTAAGTATTTTAATTTCTAAAGTGTCATTTTGCTTTGCTTAGAGAAATAAACAACAGATACAAAGGAACGTTCACAAATCACAACTGGATTAAGAGACGGGATGAATGCCTCATATGAAGGAGGTATCGCTGCTCTCAGGTTTAACACGCCAGGCACAGGGCACGGGATCTCAATGTGCCGCGGCTCATGGAATCTCACCCTAGTAAAATCCAAAGGTTGTAGCGCGAGCGGGGTAAACACCAACTAATGAAGGGATAACGCCACTACTCCGCACCGAGACCGGGGACCGACATACACAGCGGCCGCCGGGCCGGGTCGCCCCTCCAGCCAGCACCCATGCGACGTGCGGCCCGCATGCCCCCGGGTAAGGCTGGCCGCCGGCCGGCCCTCGGTCCCGCCGTCTCCCGCTCGCGCCGCTCCTGCCGCGCGCGCCAGAGGCCCCGCCGCGGCGGGCTCCGTAACGGCTTCCAAACACCCCTCTCAGCCCCCTGCCTGTGGCGGGAGAGAGGGGACGCAGAACACACAGGAGGGGAGCCGTGGGAGGGAAGAGCAGAGTGGGGGCGTGCCTCAGCCTACCCGCCTCTAGAGCCGCGCACCTTGCCTAACGCGACCCCTCGCCCGCCGCACCTCCGCAGCGCCAGGACATCACTCACGTCAGCCCCGTCCGGTTCTGGCAGCACCGCGATCAGCCGACAGCTACTGCAGTTACCCTGTTTTCCACCCCCCGGCTTCCAGTGGTCTCTCCCTCCCCCGCGCTCCCCTTCGCAGCTCCACGCAGGTGGTTTTGCCGAAAACAATCACGGCTGCCAAGGAAACCGCGCACGTGGCGCATGCGTGCGGCGAGCGGCCAGCACGCCGCGACGGCTTAGGCAATGCGGCCTTGGGCAGCGAAATCGCAGCGCCAACGTGCGCATACGTAAAAAGGTCGCCTAGTGTGCATGGGAGCGCCTGCGTAGCATGGTCGTTCTCCGAGGGAAGAGGAAGGCGAACGCGAGTGGCGGCTGTGGCCGTTCTTGTGCTCATGCGCGGCCTTGGATTTTATGCCCATGTTCTGTACTGGCGGGTGGTGGCTGTGGACTCCCTTGGTGCCCTGAGGCGGCGGGAGTGGGATGGGAGTTGACGATGAACGGGGAAAGCTGGCAGCAAGCGTCCCGGGCCGCCTGCGCGGGTGCTGCTGCCGCGCGTCTGCCAACTGGGTGCCGCCTCCCGGCGCTGCCGCCATGCCCCTGGCGGGGGCCCTGCGGTGCGGGCCTTGGAGGCGCGGTAGTGCTAC
The DNA here is from genome assembly GCA_033816785.1 of Picus viridis. Classification (NCBI taxonomy): domain Eukaryota; kingdom Metazoa; phylum Chordata; class Aves; order Piciformes; family Picidae; genus Picus; species Picus viridis. Next base: position 38,171,516 of record CM066578.1, on the reverse strand, counting down.
CCGCCGCCAGGCCCGCCAAACGGTGCGCCGCTGTGTCTGGCGGACGCGAGGTGGACGACAGCCAAGAAGCAGCCTACCTGGCAGTAACCATCCCTGCAGACGGGGTTGCTGGCGCAGAAAACGGCAAGCCAAGCCTGCCTTCTCCCGCAGGCCCTGTGTGACTGCACCCGGAAAAGAGAACCGGTCAAGCGTGTGCGTTGCAGAGATGTGTGCTAGACCAGGGCAATATGTTTTAGAAAACAGGCTAAAAAAGTTGCTTGCAGTAATAACAGTCTCTGGGTGATAGCCTTGGTTGGAGTCAGGAGAATATCTCTTGTCTGGAATGGGCATCATCTCTTTGCAAATCCTGAAACTATGTGGATACTGCAGAAACTTCCTTACTGATTTAGTAGGCAACTTACACATTAGGCTGTTTGGTGTGTTTTTTTCCTCTAGGAATGCCTTTCACAGAAGAACTATTTGTCACACTATTGGTCAGTTTGCATGTCCCTCAGGTTATGTCAAGTGATGCTGCCTGTCAGAAAAATACACATTTTGAAGCCTTGTTTCCCGAGTATTTTTAGTGACAGATCTTTCTGGTGCTTGTTCTCTTTCTCTAATGCTTTCATGTACATAACCAATAAGTAAAGCAAATCAATCATAAACAACTGGTTATAATAAAGCCTAAAAAAATCTTACTCTAGTTACATATGTCAGTTCCCAGTGTCTGATCCCTTGTTTCACCATTCATGCTCCTGCTTTAGGTTTTGCTTTAATCAAAATCGTCTAATTGACACGAATTATCGTTCCATTCATCACATTTCTCTTACAGCAGGTGTCTGGCATTGCTTTGACTTAATTTTTAGAAAGTAGTTTTTCAGCATTTCTTTTTGCAGATTTGTGTACTTGGTATGTCTCTGTCCTTGGTAGTATCTAAAACTTGATTAAATAATGGCCTTGAACAGCCTGACCTCACTTTGAAATTGGCCTTGCTTTGAACAGGAGATGGGTCCAGATAACCAGAGATCCAGATGTCCCTTCCTAATTAAATTGTATGATTATGAACTTATTTATTATAATTAACTATATGGCAGTTCTTGTGCAAGCTTTTTACAGTAGCCAAGGTATTTTAAATGGTCTCAGGGTCTTAAGGTAGACATACTAGTCCAATGCTACCTTTATTTCAGTTGTATGGTCCCAGGAAGTTGCAGCAAAGGACTGAAGCTTTATCTGAATTTTCAGTATTTACAGGTAGGACAACTATAATGTATTCTGATTACAGCAGTCTCTCTCTGTAGCCTAGCAGTAATTCTAATCCAAACTGTAGACCCAAATTTCAGTGCAGAGAAAAGGACAAAGTGGTTCCTCAGGAGAGCACTGATTATTGTGGTACGATACCTGTTTGACTAGCGTTATTGTTATCTCCACACATTCTTTAGGATGCAGCAGAAAAGCTACCTCTTCAATATCTTCTTTTGTAAATATCTGTACTGCTCCTAACAATTCCAGTACAGTCAAGAAACAGGTCTATACCAGCTTACCAGCTGTGACTAACAAATTTTACTGAAAACATATTTGCTGGAGAATCCATTGTAAGACAGTGAGTGGCAATGGCAGAGTCCCAAATGCTTTTAATGTACCGTCTGGCACAGTAAGTTGAGAGATCCCCTACACAGTTTAACAGATACCTGGGTAGTGTAGCATCAGAACTGTCCTACATACTGTGAACACACATAGATACTCTAGGACAGTCTGCAATGCCATCTCAATGAAGTCTTCATCCTGGTTGGTTGAGATGCCTTTCTGCAGGGGACTTTTTAATAGTTCAGCATGTTTAGTCCTCAAAAAAAATCATGGTCCTATTAGGGAAAAAAATACCAGACTGCTGGACCCTTCCATGGCCACATGGCTGTAGTAAGAGGATCTAGGGGTGTATGGTAATAACTATATGATAGAATCACTCACAGATGAGAGAAGACCCTCGAATTAGATTTAAACTTTTGGAGAGTGAGGACTGAAGAGGTAGTCCTGTATCTGAGGCTAGCGCAGAAAACATAGCTGAATCAAGGAGAATTTGGGGCAGGATTTTTTTGAAGTTGAGTGTTGGTTTTGTTGGTGATGTGGTTAGTGTACAGTTGAGATGAAAAGGATTGTAAAGCTAATGGTGTGGCAGGACCGTGTGTGCCAATAATTTAGGAAGAAGACTTTATGGGGCAGACTCATAACTGATTAAATGGGAGATCGAATTCCCATCACTTGAAGTTTTTGGGCTATGATGAAATTTCTGATAGTTGGGAAGGCAGGAACTGTAGAATACGCTGTTGGATGTGGCAAACCAACGGGCTTGTGGAAAGCAAGGTAGATTGAAAAGTGATGAATCTTCTATGGTAAATTCTGAAGAGTGCTGTCAGTCTTGAAATCATGCTTCCTGTGAGGATTAGGACTGGGGTTCTGTGACTCATGGTACTGAGATGTGGATTAGTTCCCACTATATAAAATCCCAGGCTATTTAGGGCTGTAGTTTTCAGATGGGTAAGTGTTGAGGCTATTGCCAGATAGCTTTTCTGACAACAAGAGTCAAGAAAGATCTTATTTTTCAAAACTGTTACAAGATCATGCAAGTCCCCCAGGGCTTGCATGAAAGCTGAGCCTAGCAGAGTGAGTGGCATCTTGCTGCTGGGAGGCTCAGTTGTGGTTTATTCAAACCCAGTCATTTTCAATCATTGAAACAGAAAGCAGATTTGATACTTGACCTGTTGGCAGCAGTAATGGGGCCAGAAGGCCATATAAATAAACCTGGCACTCTACAGCAACAAGTTTTACAAAGTTTGGTCAAGTTTCCAGCAATACTTGTTTCATAAGAATGTCTTGAAAGAGTTCTCTGGCCATGTCACCTATGAAAGACCTGAGGTATTTTTGCAGTCTCAGTTCTAGAAGCAAGTAGTGGTCAGGCCCATTTTCCCTGTCAGAGGAAAATTCCATCTCACCTTTTCAGCTGACTTACTTAATTGGATTTTTGGGGAGGAATAAAAGGAAACACTATGGCTTAGTCATAAAGAATAGATTCTGTGATAAAACCAAGAATATAATTCTGTGTTAAATTTGATACCTTCAGCCTGGCATAGTTGCAAATTGCTATCTGGAGTTAAGAATACTCCAGATACAGAACTACTATAAGCCAAGATTTGACGTGCTAAAGAAGATGTATTTTCTTTTACCGTCATGTTTCTTCCTAGGAGGTCCAATGTGTTACAGTTCTCGTGTACTTCTTGTGTATTTTGCATAGTGTGTAACACAATCTGCTGATAATAAGTTCTTAAGATTACTTATCACACTTCCACTACATCTGAAAATAATTGCTATATGTATTCCAACACCAGTGTCACAAATATCCTTTGTTCTGGTCAGTGAAATGCTTGTTTCTTTGTTTTAAGATTTAGATTTTGCTAGGTAATTTTTGCAAAGGCAATGGAAGTCAGGAGCACCATCTAAGAAATACATCCTGGGAACTTTGACAGCCTCCAATGTAATAGAGTTTTGCTTCTTCAACATCTGCTGGGCTGCATAGACCATTGAGAGCGGAGGGCTGCTGCTCGTGGCAGAGGGCTGCTGCACAGGGATTTGTCTTTCTGTGCCCCATATTCTCTCTTTTTGTACGCTGTGATAGGTGGCCAGGTGGATGCTTGCCATCTATTCCTACCAGACGTGGCCTCTCAAAAGTAGATCCATGATCACAGAAACCAAAATCTTGAGTACCAGCAACATAGCCAGGCATCCACCTGTTCAATTCATCTCTTCCTTCCTGAAACCTTTTCTCTGACTGGGGAGATAGAGGAGACCCCCACCACTGCTCCTGATCCTTGTTCAGTGAGATACACAGCCTCTTTGGATGATTTGTTGTTGCTTTGTCCCAATATTATGGGATCCTACATGGTGTAGTAGGAGTGCAAAATAGCCTGCAAACTTTCAGCAAGCTTTGCAGCCTCTCAGTGATGTCATGAATGTCATCTCCTGGTGATCTACATATCATGCATCTGCTGTGTGTGGGAAGTGGAAAGGGACATCTCTAATGCTGATGTAGGGTACTGGTAGAGAGTTTGTAGATATCAAGTGTATTCTGAAAGTCTTGCAGGAATTCCAGAATGATGAGGAATGAATCAAGTTTTTCGTTGTTTGGTTTTAAAAGGGCAAAATCTATCACATGCAGGAGACAACCTCTTGGTGTCACTTCAGTGTATAAAACAAACAGGACTTGCAGTTTTGCAGCTTGGCTCTAAAGATGCAGTAATGCTGTGGTGGAAGTTAATTGCTTAACTGATCAGTGGATTATTTTCTCTTGAGAGTAAAATATAATTCAGTTTCTGTCACTGGTATTCTGAACAAACATATATTTATAAGAAAAATACCACAAAAGTGACTTTAAAGTCAATCACAACTTCCTTAATAAACTGAGAGACCAATTGTGCAGGATATTCTGCATCCTGAGATTATTGTATCTTGCATATGAGATTTTTAGTGCTTTGAAAGCACACCCTGAGATCTAACTATTTTGGAAAGCTAACATTCCCTAAATACACAGATACTGGCAGTGTAAGTGTGTGCAGATGTTTATTTGCCAGCGTACCTTTCTGTGGCTTTCAGAGAACTTCAGTTCCTTGAACTGAAAAGATTTCCATGTTTCTTCAAAATGTGATCGCCTCCTGTTCCTAAAGTGAATGCACTTAGGTCAGAGGATACATAAGCATGTAATGTACTGGATCCTTTCTCAGAAGAGGGCTTTTGTATGTGTTTCAGGAATGTCCTTTATCGAGCCATAATTACTGTCTTAAAGTATTTTCCTGAGTAGGGACAAGATACAACTATTGCCATGGATATTTTTTTGTTGTTGTTATAACCTATTTTGGGTGACAGCTCTCCCAAAGCTGAAATTCTGTAACGAAGAAGATTTGTTTCACAGTTTACTGCAGTTTTTTACTTACAGAACAAGAGCAAAATATTTTTTTATTAAAATTCAGCAAAGCATCTAAAGAAACCTGCCTTTTTTTTTTCCCCTTCTATTTGAAGATGCTTGCAGTTTAGGACTTTTTTAAGAACCAAAAGACTTCGTTACATTAATGCAGTGACTTGGAGCAAGACTGGAACTACAAAGCAGCACAGTCCTAGGATCTGGTATTAATATGAAACGTGAGATTCCTAATATTTTTTTTATGAATACTTTTATTTTCAAACTGAGCTCAATTTAATAGGAGGGTCACATCAATACTCCTTCATATCTCAGATTGTGTTCTGAAATGTTCAGCGTGTTAAATTAGCTCTTTATGACAATGTGTGTATTTTACAACATGAGGAAAAGACTGAAGTTCAACTCATTTTAACTGCCAGAAAACTAGGTTTCAAATTGACTTTCCAGATAAAGAGGTCATGAGCCCTCTGAAGTGAAAATTTTATTGCAAGTTCAGTAGAGTTAGTGTCTCTTGAGCAACATCTCCTGAGGTATAGCTAAATGATGTTTTCGTGCCTTCAGAACAAGAACGCTGATTCTCATGCTGGTAAAAGCAGGTTGTCGCCTGGAAAACTGCATTATGTTCACAGAAAGCTGCAGGTGTCTTGCCACAGGATGGCAGTGTAACAGCACGTGTCTGTAATTTTTCTGACGTGCTCTGGAAACATTGGCTATTGGAGCTAGCATTTGCCTGCAACTATATGCTGTGTTACTGCTTTTTGACTTTTCAAAACACCCTTGTTCCCCTTGTATGGTTAGTGCATCTTTGCATACATTTTAATTACATTGTTTTCTGTTTGTGCTGTTTATTAGCTATACAATGAGCTTTAATAAAGAATAATGAATCTCCCAAATTCCCTTATTGTGTTCCATGATTAATCATCTTTTTATTTGTAGGCTACACAGTACAGTATTTTTTTTTAATATATAAAATAGTTTATTCTTTAAAATGTGATTGTTGATTTGTTTGAAAATATAATTGTTGATGTGTTTCATCAGGTATGTTACTTTTAAAGGGCTTTATTATTTTAGCAGGTCAGTTTGGAGATGTTAGTTCATAGTAGTTTCTCGTAACTCTTGTCTTCAAAGCCTTCAAGCCTATCTTCTTAATTGTTGTTGTTGTTTATCTCACTGGGATATCTCGTCCTTCGGGGTTTTGTTAAGGTTAATTTCTTTCCATGCTTCCAGTGGTTCCTGTACACTGCACTGTTAGGCCACACCTTGAGTACTGTGTCCAGTTCTGGGCCCCTCAGTTTAGGAAAGATGTTGACTTGCTGGAACGTGTCCAGAGAAGGGCAACAAAGTTGGTGAGGGGCTTGGAACACAAGCCCTATGAAGAGAGGCTGAGGGAGCTGGGGTTTCTTAGCCTGGAGAAAAGGAGACTCAGGGGAGACCTTATTGCTCTCTACAACTACCTGAAGGGAGGTTGTGAACAGGCGGGGCTGGTCTCCCAGGCAACCAGGACAAGAGGACACAGTCACAAGCTGCACCAGGGGAGGTTCAGGCTGCATGTTAGGAAGAAATTCTACACAGAGAGAGTGATTGCCCATTGGAATGGGCTGCCAGGGGAGGCGATGGAGCCACCATCATTGGAGGTGTTTAGGAGGAGACTTGATGGGGTGCTTGGTTGCATGGTTTAGTTGATTAGGATGGGTTGGATGTGATGATCTTGAAGGTCTCTTCCAACCTGATTTCTATTCTATTCTATTCTATTCTATTCTATTCTATTCTATTCTATTCTATTCTATTCTATTCTATTCTATTCCTGAGTAAGAATCACTAGTCTTGTCAGCAAAAGAGTTACCATTTTTTAACTTGGGCAATACTTGAATAGTTCCATTGCAAATATGCTGTTGCACATCCTTCTCAATATGTGTTTCCAATCAGTCTTGTGGAATCTTGATAGAGTTTCACTGGAGGGATCTGACAGGTTGAAGAAACACTGTGGATTTGCTTGTCATAATAGGAATATTGTGTATTTATGGAGACATTACTGTTTTCTGAAGCTTATATTTTTATAACAAAGTTATTAAAATTTCTCATCTTTATGAGATTGGCAAACAAGTAATGAAACTCTGGACTTGTACTGAATTATAAGAGCCTGGCTTTCTAGGTTGACTCCAGGTAATCCCCTTGAGTGTGGTACACCTGGCTGATGCACATAAAGGAACTGGTTTTTGTAGAGAGCAGCTTGGGCTCAAGCATGTCTAAATAGCAGTCAGAAGTGAGGTATCTTGCAGTGACTTTCAAAATTTATTCAAACTCCAGAAATTCAGGTTTTGACTGGCTTTTGTTTTGTTGTGCTATGATATGAGTAGTCTCATCTTCACTTTGTACTGAAATTCTTCATTCAACCTAATGTGGTACTTATTTCTGTAGTAATGAGCACTGAGTTATTCAGTAATTCTCTCTTTCCTAGGGTGTTGTGCTGGTACTGTGATATAATCAGAGGTTGGTATCTGCCCAGCAACAAACCAAAAACATTTCAGCTTTGATTTGTATAACTTAAACACACTACTCTGTCAAAGCTACATACAAGGTGTATAAGGACACTTTAAATGCCACTATAAATTCATGTATCAGATTAATTTCTGAGTGAAATGAACTAAAAATGAATCTTGGTAATGAAAAGGACTAATTCAACATCTGAACAATTTGTTGATTGAGAGCAAAATGAGCCCCACATTATTTTTCATAAAACATTTCCTCCTGAAGTAATATGCAAAGCAAGGACGCAAATTACTTGTGAAGATCCTTGTAGTTATATACTGCAATTTAGATATTCAACACAGACAAGATCTAAGTCTCTGTTCTCTTATTTCTGCCTCTTATGTTGAGCAAGAAACCAGGAATTGGCTGATGATAGTTTTTTACACGTTCAATTTTCAGTGTTGGCTAGCTCTGCAATCTCCTCTCTTGATCTCTAGAGGTCTTTCAGAGTCTCCTTTTGGCAGTTTTTTTTCATACCCCTTTACCCTGTCACAATGCATAATGAGTATCTATTCTATCCATTGTTTCTATGTACATTTTATCAATTTTACATTTTCTAACTCCTACTTACATGCTTGTCTTAATTCTGTTACCTCCCAAGTGTGGGCATGAATTCATTTAGAAAGAAATTAGTGGCAAAAAGTTTCCCCAATTTCTGATTTCATAATACATTTATTAACTCAGTTCTTAACTTTTGTTTCAAAGAACAGAAGTCTAGGAATTGTTCTTGGACCTCTCTCTTTTTCCTTCTACACTCTGTCTACGTGGTGTGGACAGGCTTTCTCTGCCTGCTCTTTGATTGCGTCAGAATTTGTACTTAATGTGGTGTTGCGTCCATTTTCTGTGTTTAGGCTGGTGGGGTTTTGTTGTTGTTGTTGTTGTTGGTTTGGGGGGGGGGGTTTGTGTGTGTGTGTGTGGTTTTTTGTTTGGTTGGTTGTTGTTTTTTGTGTTTGGTGGTTTTTTTTTCCTGACATCATCTTATGACGTTTCTATATTCTCTTTCTGTTAAGCTAGGTAATCTAAAGGCAGCTACTCTTTCTCTTTGCTGCAAGAGACTGGCAATAATTCTTTTGCATCAGGACGTAAAACTTAGTTACCTGTGTTTCGCCACTGGTTTGCTATCACAGCAAACAAAAACCCCATTGTAAAACAAGGACATGCCAACTGACCACACTGGGGGCAAAACCAGCACACGCAGACACATAAATCAATCAAAAGAAAAAACCTCCTTTGCATAATAATGCATTGGAAAATGACAGTGTCAACATTAATTGATTTACTCCTGAAATACTTACTAGGTACTTTACTACTCTCTAGTATTTTGACAGGCAAGATTTCTTGCTAGGTGTTTCTATGATTTTCCAAGTTGTCTCTTGCCTATGGTCATTGTATTATTAGCAGTCTTTTCCTAAGATCATAGGTAGTCAGGTTCTACCTGTCGGACACAGTAATACTTCTTCATTTCGGCATTTTACCTTTTGGTTCAATTATTCTCCTTTTATGTGTCTCTGATCTCTTTATTATTTCTCTGACTTGGGCCTGCATATCCTTGCAGGATTAAAAGATTACTGTCGTATTACCCCAACCCTCTGAAGCTTTCTTATACTGCTTGTTGAATCACCTTCTTTTGTCTAAATGGTTTTATTTTTCCTGTTCCATGCTGCAGCCTAACTCTCTGCATTATTGGATAAAGCTGGCACTTGAATCCTCACTCCTATAAAACAAACAAGTCCTGTTACTAGTGAATGGATATGAAATTACTTTAATTTCTCACTATGCTTTATGGCGTACTTTGCATTGCTGTGGTTTTTTGGGTTTTGTTTGGGTTTTGTTTGTGTTTTATTGTTGGTTTGGTTTTGTTTGGTTTTCTTCTCACAACTCCTGCCTTTTGTACTGCCCAAACTTAAGGGGTTTTTTTATGACCTGACAGAGCCTGTCTGTCTCAGCCTGGCTCATTGAGTTAATTCTGCTTACCACTCTTAGTAGTTGCAGTGACTGGCATTAAATGAGCTGTGAAATGTCTGTTTTACATACTTGCCCTAGAATCATAGACTGTGGACTCCAAACTGGCCTGCAGTCCATTTGCCCCTTTCAAGGCAAAGTAAATTATACATGTGTCATCATGGACTGTTCTTAAACATTTTTCAGAGCTGAGGTTTCCACAGCCTCTGCACCCACTGTGTCCTTACTGTCTTGTTGTCCTTGCTCTAATAAAGTTCACCGAACAATCCATTTTGGAAAAAGACGTCATAAGATCATCTGGTCCAACTTCTCACTTGAAAGGGAGCCTACCTAGGTGGGTTCATCTAGCATCCTGTCCGCTCACTTCTGGAAAACCTCCAGTGATGGGACTTCACCATGTCCCATCTATGTGCATGCTTCCTCTAGAGTAGGTGAATTTATATAAGCAAGCTAGAGATAAGTAAGAGTGTCAAAAACTCTACAAAAGGTGAATATATGACATCCATTGTCTCATGCACAAAGCTTGTTACTCTCTCACAGAGAGAAATTAGGATCTGACACAATTTATTTTCATCACAACTGAGATGAATGTTAGTTCACTTATAGAATGGTAGGGGTTGGAAGGGACCTCTGAAGATTGAGTCCAACTCCCCTGCCAAAGCAGGATCACCTATGGCAGGCCGTAGAGGAGCACATCCAAATGGGTCTTAAAAGTCTTTAGAGAAGGAGACTCTCCATGGCCTCTCTGAGCAGGTGCTCTGCTACCCTTAGAGTAAAGAAGTTCTTCCTCGTGTTGAGGTAGAACTTCCTCTGTTCTAGTTTGTATCCATTGCTCCTTTTCCTGTCACAGAACACCACTGAAAATAGGCTAGTACCTTCTTGACGCCGAGAATTCAGATATTTATAAGTGGTTTTAATATCATCTCTCTTTTCCAGACTAGACAGCCCCAGGTGTCTCAGCCTTTCCTCAAGACATGTTCTAGTCCCTTAGTCATCCTCATAGCCCTCTGTTGAACACTCTCTAGTATATCCCTGTCCCCCTTGAACTGGGGAGCCCAAAACTGAGCACAATACTCCAGATGTGGTCTCACCACGGCACTGTACAGGGGAGGAGACCCTCCCTTGACTTGCTGACCACACTTTTATTAATGCACCCAAAGATACCACTGGCCTTCTTGGCCACAAGGGCACATTGCTGTGTTACGGATAACTTGCTGTCCACCAGGACTCCAAGTTCCATGGAGCTACTTTCCAGCAGGTCAACCTCTGATCTGTACTGGTGCGTGATATTCCTCCACTGATGCATGTCTCTACACTCACTCTTGTGGAGGCTCATAAGGTTCCCCTTTGCCCAGCTCTCTGATTTGTCCATGTCTCCTGAATGGTTGCACAGCTTTCTGGTGTGTCAGCCAATCGTCCCAGTTTGGCATCATCAGCAAACTTGCTGTGCAGTCCTGTAGTGATTTAGTTATTTATTCCAATGTTTTTTTTTCTTTTCCTTTTTCCCCCCCTTTTTCTTTTCTAGGAACTGTTGCTAAACTGAATGTCCAATAGTTTCCAAGAAATAGTTTTAATCTTTCCACTACCCTTTTATATTTGCCCTTGACCAGCCTTGGAAGTTCCTAGAGGTGGTCCAAAGAAAGATCACAGAAACAGAACTGCAGCGGAGGACAACCAATTCTGTTCACTGGAAAGAAAGTTGAGCTGACGTAAGTGCCTGTGCTGAGGCGCTTTCAAAGCTGAGGTAATTAGTAAGCACGTAATGATCCTTAGCTTTGGACCTGGGAAGGAGCCCTTTCTCTGGCTTGACTTGGCAAGAACTTTTTCAAAGTTCTGCTTCCTTCAGCAGTTGCTGTATGGGTTGCCTGCTGCTATCATTCGTCTTGGCTTAGCCAGCATCTGTCATTGCTGAAAGCCAAATTCTCGTGTTTGCCTGGGACACACCGCTTAATCTTCTGAGAATTGAAACATTTTCCTAAAGTCTTTAAGATTTATGTGCAGGTACTTGGATAAAATCTAACCTCCATAGGTTTATTAGATGATTTAATGGTCCTTTCGGCTCTTGGATCACTCTTAAATTTCATAATATTTATCAAAGAAAAATTATTCTGATTTTCTGTTTCATTTCATTTTCTGGCACCAGCAAGTATGTCCCCTTTGATTATTTTACTTCAGGTTTGTATTAATGTTCAGTTCTGTGTTTGGTGGGAGAAGTCCATATTTCACAGAGTAAAAACAAACTCTTCATTGCAGGCTCTCATATGAAGCCACATATTGCCAAATAGTGCTTGCTGGTTGCAAATAATGATTTAGATCAACTTCTGCTGGATCAAGTCAACTGAAATACATCTTTGCTTGTTAGAAAATTAGTTTTTTATACATTCACTTCTTAAAAAGCTTCAATTTTTACATATAGCTGAATCACATTTATTTTTAACTAATTGTTCTATTCAACTCAATGTGTTTTTCTTACACAAAAACTCTGAATGCTGTAAAATGTTCAAGGTAGCTGAATATTATTCTTGTTTTTACTGTCTGATGGACAATCTGGTAATAGTTGCTGGAAGAAGAACTCCCAAGGTGTACTTTGCCTTCTTGTAACCATTAGACTACAAAAGCCCTTTTTGTGAATTAAGAGACCTCAACTATTTTAGAGGCATCCTGAAAAGGAAGATTTATCAGATCCCTTATGAAATTCAATGCATTTTTCTATTTTTGTGTACTTTTTTAGTGAATTAGCTATAAACCCTAACCAGCTAAAGACAAGACACTGAAATTCCACAGTCCTCTCTGCACTTCACAGAAAATGCTCAGTGCATGCACAAAATATCGCCATGTTTCTCAGCCACAGAGGACTACATTGTTTGCTGGTATGTACCATTGTACTTGTGACCCATGCGTGCTGCAGAACTTCATCATCTCCAAGCAGTTTGCAGCTGACAGCATTTGCTTGCTTCAGACCTGTTTCTGTTAAAAAGTTCAATTTTCCTTTCTGAATAAATGCACTTGTTATCTTGTATTAACATAGAGAAATAAAAATATTAGGGTTTTTAGTCACCGAAAAGCACCTTTTTCTTTTTAACTTTGCTTTGGTTTTATCTTTTCAATTAAAATACTTCAAAGAATTTCTGGTTCTCTAACTTTTTCCTGGTTTACTCAACTATAATACAAGACAACATTTATGACGGAGGCACTGAGATCTTGTGCACTTGTGTCAGACTGGTTTCATTGGTAATATTCTCGCATTTACTCAGGTGTTTCATCTAGGCTTTGTGCTCAACCATACAACCCCCACACTCGTACAAGGCCCGAGAGAGATCATAGCTTAACCTGCCATTATCTGCATCACCAAATGTCACTCACAATATTTTCATGAACTGGTAGGTTTCAGCTAAAACTGTGGTGCCTATTCCACTGTCTTCTTGAGCTGCTCAAAAGAGCATCCTTAGCCCCCAGCTAGGCTTATTCTGCCTGCATGTGTAGTGAGAGCACTGCATCAGGAATCTGGACTGGTCTCAAAGCCAGAAAGGGAGAATTAGAAAATCCAGGGACTGCTTGAGGGAGTTCTTCTATTTTGCTTAACCTGCGACCCACACAATTATTTTCTTCATCTTTCTTTTTCCTCTGGCTGTAGCAGTTGGAAGTGCTCCAGGTTGATACTTAGAGAAAGCAAAGGTGAAATGAAGAGCAGAATGAACTTGGTATGGGGCCCAGAGTTTTGACATATCCAGAATCATGAATTCTTGTAGCAGAAGTGGCAAGTTTCTTCTTTGCTGTAGTGTCATGTTTGAAGTAAGACTAGCTGTGATTTAGATGTACCCAGTGCTAGGATGCCTTTATTTCCATTTTCTCATTCATGATCCTGTGTAGTTGTTACAAAGAGCTGATAGAAAAGTACATTCTTAATTATGCAGTTATTATACAATAACTAAACTTCAAATGTATGTATTATAGAAAAAATACGTAGAGAAATGAGGTTGTGTCCCCATGTCATAAAAAGTCATTTGTCATGCTCAGTTTACACAGAAAAGCCAATATAAGAATGTTTTCTTTGTTGATAAATGAAGTATTAAATCTCTAACTACCCAACCACAGGCTGCTTTTCAGGCAAACTCCATTTCTTTAGCAAAGAAGTTGGAATTTGTTTTCTCTGTTAAAAAAAACCCTACCAAGATAAAAGATTACAGGAAACATGCAAGGGTGTATTTCCACATGAGGGTTTCCTGACTCCAAATAATGGTTCTTAGTCAGAAAGGCTATGCCTAAGGGTACCGTTGTTTCAAGATCTGTGTCACTCTTAACCATTGCAAAAGTTTTCCCCTAGTTTCAAAGTCTTGCTTCTGCCAACAATTAATCCTGCATCTGGGAAGAAATAATAAGCTGCACCAGTACAGGTTGGGAGGTGATCTGCTGGGGAGCGGTCCTGTGCAGAGGGACTTGGGAGTCCTGGTGGATATCAAGTTATCCATGGGACAGCAACATGCTCTGGTGGCCAAGAAGGCCAATGGGATCCTGGGGTGTATTAAGAAGATTGTGTCCTTCCCTTCTACTCTCCCCTGGTGAGACCTTATCTTGAGTACTCTGTTCAGTTTTGGGCTCCCCAGTTCAAGAGGGACAGGCATCTGCTGGAAAGGGTCCAGCAAAGAGCTAAGAGGATGATTAGAGGACTGGAGCACTGCCTTATGAGGAGAGGATTGGGTGTGACACTTGAAGCCATGGTTTAGTCAGTCATGAGGTGTTGGGTGAGGTTGGACTGGATGATCTCTGAGGTGTTTTCCAACCTTATTCTATGATTCTATAACAACACAAGGGGGAACTTCTATACTGTAAGGGTCACAGTCTACTGGAACAGGCTCCCCAGAGAGGTTGTGGAGTCTCCTTCTATGGAGACTTTCAAGGCCCATCTGGATGCGTTCCTCTGTGACCTGAGCTAGGTTGTATAGTCCAGCTATGGCAGTGGGGTTGGACTCAATGATCTCTTTGGGTCTCTTCCAACCCCTGACATCCTGTGAACAAGGCAGAGCAGAGACATTCCAAACAGTATCCACATGACACTTGATGTATTTTTGCAATTTCTCATTCCATTTTTCTCCAAACTTGGTAATGCATGATTTCTAATGTAATATTTTTAATTTATTAAAATAAAATTACTCTCCTCTTCTACAGATTTTCTGGTCCCGGGTCTGATTTCACAGTGGCAAATAGTAGATGTTCCATTCCTCTGTGGGTGGGAACAACATTATCATGTCCTGACTCCTTTTGGGGGTTGGGGTCGATAAGTTCTGAAGAATATGATGGGATCATATCAAGTGAACTGAAATGGCTTAATCCCTTACCTCTCTTGATGATTGCCTTAGACTGTCCTGTTCATACTCTGGGCAAAGCTGACAAGTCAATGAGCTATTATTACCACTTTTACTGTCCATATTCTTCTGAAACTACCTATGGCAAAATCATCAAGCCTCTTTAGATTATTTGAATAACATGTACAAAAGAGCATGAGATGGCTTAATAGAAGGAATATGCTCACTTTTATTTGGGAAGGAATGATTGCATTCCAAAAGGAAAAAGCAGAGTGTTCATGTAGATTTAGAGGAGGAAAGGTTTAGAAGTTAGCTGAGTGGGTGGTGTTGCTCTATAAGAGTTGATCATGAGAACATCAGGACCTCCCTGAGGAGTGGAAGGATCTAGAATGAACGAGCAGGAGTGGTAATTTTCATTGTTAGTGGTTTCAGCGTCCACCTGGTAATGGTGAGATGAAGAACATCTTCACCTGAACCCTTTGATTTTATTTGGGTTAAATTAATGAGGCAGGAATTACAAAATATAGTTATCTTTATTTTTCCCAAAAACCCCAGCCAAAAATGATGTATAAAACTTATTAAATTATTTACAAGTTCTGTTCAGTCATGAACTCCACCAGGATACTTATGGGTAACTTCAGTACAATTTAGAGACTTCAGAAAACGGTAAAGGTTAAGCCACAAAATAGCTTTGCCCCACTTATAAAATCAGAGGCAAGCCAGGAACCTTAGGGAAAGCCGATGAGAACGCCAGGTTGTGTTCACGAGGATGGAGCAGGAATTTGGCGATGGTCCCTAGGTCTCTCTTCGGGTGGCAGGCTCCAGAACTGCAGGTTTTATAATCTGATTTGTGGATAACGTGGCACAAATCCGAAGGAAAAGGGACCCGCCAGAATCAAAGTGTCCGTAGACACGGCTGTAACGAAGGGAAACTCGTGCAGTGGCACTGTCTGAATAGTGTGAGCAAGCCGCAGTTTCACGGCAGGCAGGGTCACTCCAGCAGCAGGCAGGGAGCAGGACCTCAGGGCAGGCAGGTCCGGGGAGAAGCCAGGTCTGAGTACTGGTTTCTCCAATTTCACTGCGAATGCAGAGCGAGTCCAAGATGAGAGCCAAAAGGGAGCGAGAGAGCAGAATATGAGAGCGAGAGCCCCGACCGCTTTTCTGGTCACGCTATTCAAGGCGTTTCTAGACAATGCGTCCAAGGCCAACGTATAAGCAGGATGCTTTGCGCCCATTAATCACAGTTTCCAAACCCAGTGGACTTCCCCCACTGCTAAATACCTGTGAGGGGCCTCCACCCCAGCTGGAAGAATGGGCACCGTTTACCTGTCCCCAGGGAAAGGCAATTTTGTGCTTTTGTCTTTCCTCATTCAACCCTCCGCTGATGGAGATGGGGAAAGGGGGGTTGGAACATCCCATAACACCCTTATAACATCTTATTGAGATAGCCTGTAGAGAAGAGAGAGAACATATTGCTGGTAGTTCACTGTTCCTCCACACACGAGTTTCACAGAAAGGATTTTACCTCTGTCCCTTTGAGCTATTTTGCAGAAGCCTCACCGTTCAGATTTGGCATGTAGCACAAACAGGGATGTAAACTGAGCTATGTGTTAAGAAAAATATTAAATCATAAAGATATGACATTTCCTCTTGGGTGAGGTGAATGCAAAGCCAATATTTCTTATGTGGTTTCCATTCAGAACTGCTACAGTTTTGAAGAGAAATTAAGTTAAAGTGTACTGAAATATACTGTTGTGGAGCTTTGTTCTCATCTTGGATCTCCTATACATTCTTTTTCTCAAGGGAATGAGTTTTATTTTGACTTTATGACAACTTTATACAGCTCTCTCCAGTGCTGAGATGCCTGATGTGCTAGTTAAAAGCAAACAAACAAAACCCCCATCAATTTTTCTTCTAAACAGATTCTATCTGAATGTTATACAATGAATAGAAGCTAGAAGTCTTTAAAAGTAATGCTCCTTTTCAAAAGGATTAAGCAACATTCTAAGTTAAGCGAATAACATTGGTTCTCTGGTGTACCTGGAGTTCTATATGAGCAAAAATTAAAAATACAATGTTTCTGTGTAAAAGAAATAATCCAGCTTTCATGTGTGTGGCAATCAAGAAGGATTGCCACTTTTTTTACCAACTTAAAATATTTCTTCATACACATACAGCTTCATACACCTTTTGTCTTAGTACCAACCTTGCTTATCAAGCGCTGCATTATTTTCTGAGCAGAAGTGTGTTGATCAGTTTAGTAAGTTGCTGAATACATTTGTGTCCTGTTTTCTCATTATCAATGTTAATTTTTAATTGCTACTTTCCAAACACACTAAATAGAAAAATTGAGTAAATGTTTAAGTGAACATTTGTTCCTACATTTAAAAGTGTCTTATAATGGACTTCTACAATATAGAGGAAAAAGAGCAGATAAAGAAAGCACTGTAGAGAGAAGCAAGCAGGTATTTTACAAGGTGATGAAAACTGACTGATTTTCTGTGGTTCTTTAGGGCTTGGATTTGGGTTGCTAGGTTCTCACCCTGTCCTTTTTTCCCCCCCCACCTTCTTTTTTTTTCTTGAGGTGACCCAAGCAAACTTAGCAACTTGGTGAAAGTATGGCACATTGTAAAACTGATCAAATATTTTCAGCTTAAAAATTAGTTCTAAACACTTTACTTCTGCACAATTGGGATAGGAGGTAGGACTAGATCTTAATTAATCCTGAATAACAATAAGCAGTGATGAATCAATCCAACATTATCCTGCCTGCTGCAGTTACTTGTTGGATTTAATATATTTGGCTTATCATCTTGTAGTTGTGGTTGGTTTTTTGTTTTGGTTGTTTTTTTTTAAATAGGTTACTTGCAAGGCTCTGACTTAAACTGCAGAGGATTTTTGTAACTTTTTGTAAATTGAATTATTTCACACTAAATTAATATCTAAAATTTGCAATTGCTGTTGGGTACTTTGTTCAAAATTTATTCCAGTTTTCATTTGATGCTGAAAGTTTCACTTTACATGGTGAAACACTTTTGGCATACCTTAATAAATTCACTGTTAACAGTCTTGATACATAACTAGATATTCAAGATAAATATGGGGTGTATCATTAAATTAATATTTCACATTTGAGGCCTTTGTTGCTTAAACAAGGCTAAATGCCTAATTTTCTGGTTTTCTTTGGGTTTTGTTAGTAAAAATTTCTGATCCACCATTTGCAACAAAGTTGAAACATGAAGGACTATATTACAATGCTCATGTAATGAAATTATATGCCTATTTAAATATTAAGAAATCATCTTGTATTAAGTATTTCAGGAGACTTCCTTCCCTGAGACACTCATGGTCGCAGTACTTATTAATTGGCTCACTATTACCTTCTAATGATGCACCATTAAACTGTTCAGCTGCTCACATATTTGAATTCCACTACGCATCTTGAATAGCAAATGAAGTAGGTGCAAGTTCATCTACTGTTTGATTTTACACAACCTTCATGCAAAGGTTGTCTGTGTGCACTAGTGATGTAGTTGCTCCCCTGATAGTCATATGTGGACAATTGTGCAGTCACCTTCATTGGAGGTGTTCAGGAGAAGACTTGATGGGGTGCTTGGCTGCATGGTTTAGTTGTTAGGTGGGTTGGATTGGTTGATGGGTTGGACGCGGTGATCTTGAAGGTCTCTTCCAACCTGGTGTATTGTATTGTCTTGTACTACAGGCTGAAATACAGACCAACTGTCAGAGGTTTTTGTTAAAAGAAAATGGGGAAACTGCTACAGAAACGTTAGAATCCATTTCACAAAGGCACTAAAATGTATTTTAAAACTTTTGCACAGGTGTATGCGATGTAATATTATCTATCCTCTGAAATAGCTCATGTATTGAGCACAGTGAGAACCAAGAAGGTGGCAGTCTGGCTTCATCCAGACTCTTATTTTAAGGCAGTCCTGGATACTACAAGAACAAAGCATTATTAATTAGGTGGAGATGTTAATATCTGGACATATCTAGAAATTTAAATCTACATATAAGTACCATGTATCATACCATTTTGCCACTCAGTTCCTTAGCATTGAAAAACTGTCTTCTCTGTTCTTTTAGATGTTAATATACTGACGTGATGAAGCAAATCAGTTTTTCTAGGATACAGGTAGGAGGAAAAGAATTATTATGACAGTAATGGCAAAGCTATTGAGTGTTCTATAACAAATTTAACTTCTGTAACTCACTATCACTGCCAGTTCAAGTACTTGTGTCAGTCCTGACTCCTATGCAAACCTTTTAACATTTTTTTCATAGATGTAATAATAGCCTAGCAGTTCATAATTGCCCTGTCATAAGCCATTGTTTCTCCTAACATTAACTATTCTCTACCACTGCAGGTCTTGCAGAATTAAGCATGGTTATTACCCTAAGATCCACTAATACTTCCCAAGCCAAGTGCAGGCAAATGCCATCTCCCGAAGGCAGAGACAAGAACCCATTATCCAATGCTGTTCAAAATTTAACTCTAATAGGAGAATTTATCATAACCACAGGATCTGTGTTTCCCTAAAAACTTCCACAAGCATCTTAAGGTCTCCTACATTCCCAGCAGCAGAACTCCCTAGACTGTGAAGGGTCCATCATTAAAACTAACTTGCATCCCACTCTACTAAGCCATAACCTTTGTTCAAACCAGTTGTAATCATTGCCATGCGACTGATGCAACACTACGCTGGCCCTCCTCAGTGTTGCTGTAGTTAGTTCTTGCATTACTTCTCTTGCATTACAGTGCAGCAAAGCAAATTCTTACTAACTACAGCCCACTGACCACCAGATGCCCAATAACCTGCCATGAATCTTTCATTGCTGCTGCTTATATCAGTCCTCATAATTGCCAAGATAAACATAGCTCTTTGGTCACTGTTGTCCTCAGTTCAAAACCTGACGCAACTAGACCTGAACCCTGGCCTTAACTGTAGGCCAACCACCTATACACCATGCTAGATGAAATGTCAGCCAAAGCCCATTTGCCTGATCCAGCCTCCTGTCTAGCCTTCTAGACCTTACATGATCCCAGCTCTAGCAAGCCTAGCTTTTCATCCCTGTGCTTCACTGGGAAAAATTACTTCAGCTATATCCTAAACCTTTAGAGAAAATTTCACGTAGTGTTTGGAATTTCTTGTTTTCAGGGAACTATGTAGTGGGTTTAGTGAGCAAAGTTAGACTAACTCTTAGCATTTCCAAAACACAGTAGAACTCTCATTTCAAATACTGCCAATAAAGCAAAATTATTTTGTATCATTGCTGATTAGATGCAGTACATTTTTGTTAGCTGATCTATAGTATTGCCCATTTGAATGTTACCAGAGGGAGCAAAGGATGTGTGTTAATATTTACCCTATATTTTATTGTCATAAGTTACTAAGTTGCTTTTCAGCAAAATTTCATTCTCATAGCTGACAAGCAGGTGCTAAATTTTATGTGTGTGCACCTAGAACTAGATTTTATAGCTTGAAGCTATAGAGCTTACTGTGAGTTGCAAGTAGAAAAATTAACTGGTGCAGAAAAAAATTTGAAGGCTATCTTTTTCATTGACTGATACTTGTGAGTAGAGCTTTTGTTGTCACTTAAGAAGTGAAAAAGAAACAGAGCCACCAGTACTTGAATTGGGATTCTGAATTGGCAGTACTACTGACTTTCAATGATTCAGAAGGGGGAAATTGACAGCATTTGGCCTTATTTTTGTCTCCTGCAGACAAGCCATTCCACTACATTCCCAGAATAGGCTTTGGAGAAGAGGAGGCTCAGGGGAGACCTTACTGCTGTCTACAACTACCTGAAGGGAGGTTGTATACAGGTGGGGGCTGATCTCTTTTCCCAGGCAACTAGCACCAGAACAAGAGGACACAGTCTGAAGCTGCACCAGGGGAGGTTTAGACTGGATGTTAGGAAGAAATTCTTCATAGAGAGAGTGATTTGCCATTGGAATGAGCTGCCCAGGGAGGTGGTAGAGTCGCCATCATTGAAGGTGTTTAGGAAGAGACTTGATGGGGTGCTTGGTGCCATGGTTTAGTTGATTAGATGTTGGGTGATGGGTTGGACACAATCTCAAAGGTCTCTTCCAACCTAGTCTAGTTCAAATTAGTTTAGAACCAGTTACTATAATTGCCTGTTCTTAAAAGAAAAAAACCAAACAAAACATTTTGTTACCCAGATTCTGCTATATGCAGAAAAAATTCCACTAGATTAATGAAAAAGTTGGTTGTTAATATTTTGTAATGTGCCTCTAATATATACCTCTCATAGTATTAATGCTAATATGAGTTACTAAGAAACTTTACAGGTCACAAACTAGGAAAACTTAGTGATTTGCACCAAAATTTCATGGTGTTCCATTACTCAATTTATGTCTCTTAACATGCTGACTTTTATCATCACAGATGTATTGCTACACATGTAATTCTTGACAAGATCATCCTAAAAGGCTGATAAAGTGTGATACATTATAAGGCTACCATTTTCTGGTTTTACAGTAAATTTTTTCATCTAGAGTTAATAAACAACTATAATAATGAATATACAAAATATAGGGTGATTACATAGTGGAAAAACCCCATTTGACAACTTCAGAGAGGGATGGAGTTAACCAGAAACAGCCCAGGCCACATGACACAGACTGTGCTGCCCTGTACACTGCACTGGTAAGGCCACATCCTTGAGTACTGTGTCCAGTTCTGGGCCCCTCTGTTTAGGAAGGATGTTGACTTGATGGAACATGTTCAGAGAAGGGCAACAAAGTTGGTGAGGGGTTTGGAACACAAGCCCTATGAGACTGGATGTTAGGAAGAAATTCTACACAGAGAGAGTGATTGCCTATTGGAATGGGCTGCCCGGGGAGGTGGAGTCACTATCATTGGAGGTATTTAGGAGGAGACTTGATAGGGTGCTTGGTTGCATGGTTTAGTTGATTAGGTGTGTTGGGTAGTAGGTTGGACATGATCTCCAAGGTCTCTTCCAACCCGGTTTATTCTATTCCATTCTAAATGGGGTTTCTGAGCTGATGGGTAGAGGATGTGGCTGCAGTCCCCTGGTGCGGCAGATCAAGGCAATTATTCCTTTCAGAGCACTCAGGGTCCTGACAATGCCATAGTTTCCTCCTGAGCCAAATCTGTGCATTGGCCTGTGAACTACCTTGATGAAGGTGCCATGTAGGACTGCTGCAATGCTAAGACAGTTGGTAAGTAGAAATGTTTTCAACAGTTGTGTGCAGCATTGCCCCAAGAATCTCCCTAAATTCAACAAGTAGCTCAGCTTGCACACAAAACTGATGTTTTTATACTCACATGGGGTTTGAGAAACCTCTTGTAAACTACAGGGCAAAGGTTTCACAGTTTAGACAATACTGACTTTGGAGATGTAAAATATCATGGGTCTTCACAGAGCTCCTTTTTTTCTTTCCCTTGTGCAATGAACCCTGCAGAAGGAGTGGTTCCAAGCACTGCATCCTGTTACTTTTCTGAGCTCAGCATGTACATGCAGTGTCCAGGCCACTTGGGCTCACTCCCTGGGAGTACAGAAATATTTGTTTGTTGTTAAAATCAACAGCTTAAGTTTACTTTAGCCCTTTGTGTTCTAATGTTTTCTCTTTCATATGTACAACAAATAGCTGCATTTTTCTTTGAAATGGTTTTTGTGCTAACTAGTGCAAGCTGGCAAATCTAGTTTTACTTCTGTGAAAATTCTCACTATTTTGAAGTATTTTTCATCCCACATTGGAGCAAAATGTCAAGAATATACCGATTTGTGAAGAATTAAAACCCCACTAAGATCCCCACGTATTTTGCTTTTGGACACAATATGTCAGAATGGTGTGTTCAAAACTGCTGGATGTTTAAATTCAAGTTTTCAATCCTCTGGCAAGATGTAGAGAGCAGATATTCACTGCTTCTAATGTCTGGGACACCCCCTTGTTTTAAGAAAGTACCTTTCATGGTGCCACATCCAGCTGGCAGCCAGTCACTAGTGGTGTTCCTCAGGGATCAGTGCTAGGCCCCATCCTGTTCAATGTCTTTATTGATGATCTGGATGAGGGGATTAAGTCCATCATCAGTAAATCTGCAGATGACACCAAGCTGGGGGCAGGGGATGATCTGTTAGAGGGTAGGAGAGCTCTGCAGAGGGACCTTGACAGACTGGACAGATGGGCACAGACCAACAGAATGAGAATTAACACATCCAAGTGCCAGGTTCTGCACATTGGCCACAACAACCCCAGGCAGTGCTACAGGCTGGGGTCAGAGTGGCTGGAGAGCAGCCAGGCAGAAAGGGACCTGGGGGTACTGGTTGACAGTAGGCTGAACATGAGCCAGCAGTGTGCCCAGGAAGCCAAGAAGGCCAATGGCATCCTGGCTAGTATCAGGAATAGTGTGGCCAACAGGAGCAGGGAAGTCATTATGCCCACGTACTCAGCACTGGTTAGGCCACACCTTGAGTCCTGTGTCTAGTTCTGGGCCCCTCAGTTTAGGAAAGGTGTTGAGTTGCTGGAATGTGTCCAGAGAAGGGCAAAAAAGCTGGTGAGGGGTCTGGAGCACAAGCCCTATGAGGAGAGGCTGTGGGAGGAGATTGTTTAGCTTGGAGAAGAGGAGGCTCAGAGGAGACCTTATTGCTGTCTACAACTACCTGAAGGGAGGTTCTAGCCAGGTGGGGCTTGGTCTCTTATCCCATGCAACCAGCACCTGGAAGACAGAGTCTTATTCTGTGTAGGGGGAAGTTTAGGCTTGATCTTAGGAGTTCTTCACAGAAAGAGTGATTAGCCATCAGAATGGGCTGCCCAGGGAGGTGGTCGAGTCACCATCACTGGAGATGTTTAGAAAGAGACTGGATTAGTTGATTAGATGGTGTTGGGTGATAGGTTGGACTTGATGACCTCAAAGGTCTTCTCCAACGTGGTTAATTCTATTCTATTCTATTCTTTTCATGCAATTCCTTCATTTAATTCTGAAACCTGAGAGTATATGATGGCAATAGCTTTATCTTTTTTAAAAAAAAAAGTGTTATCTTTTATATTTTCTGTCTTTTCCACTTAAATGTGAACTTCTTTACTTTGAGGGTGACATAGTACTAGAACAGGCTGCCCAGAGAGGTTGTAGAGTCTCTGGAGAATTTCAGAGCCCACCTAGGTGTGATCCTGGGCAACCTGATCTAGGACAAAGCTACTTTAACAGAAAGATTGGACTAGATGAGCTCCACAGGTCCCTTCCAACCCCTACCATTCTGTAATCAATTGTGCATAATTCATGACTCCAGACATGCTTCCTGATGGTATGCAAAGAATGAGTTCAGTCTCATCACACCAATCTTCAGTCATATGTATAGTGGATAAGGCAGTGCCTACCAGTGAAGTCAGAGAGCTGAAGTAATGGCAATGGTAAATAATTTATCCTCTTTTGTGGAGTTTCTCATTATTTATGAATTCTGCTATATACAGTGAACCACACTGTCTCCAATAGATGTGTATAGATCCTACCAATAACGAGAACTGGCAAAGACTATTCCTCCTTCACAAAGTTTCACGTGGCATAACTTAATTTCTTAGTCATTACTTCCCCTATTATTAAATTTCAGTTTGTTATTCTATTTTGTTTCAAATACAAGAAGAATGTGTGTTAAAGTCTTTTTTCCTCATTGTCATCTGCATGAGTCTATTTGGCATTCTGGATTAGGAATATTTTTCTTACCAATATTTTCTCTATCTCAGAGTAGTTTGTTACAACTTTTGGCATTTATTTTATTTTACTAGCCTATGCAGAGCTTTGAAATGTTGAGTTTTATTTCATTTTGACTCTTTCTACCCAGAAAATTACATGGGCGCTGTAAAAAGGGGCAAGAAAAAAAAACATTTAGTCACATTATCACCCTGTCACTTCTGATGTCTGTTAGTCTAAACAGGGTATCAATCTTTGCACCTAAACCCTATCCTTCAATGTGCATGCAGCCTTTTCATTTCAGTGCGAGCAGTATGTGCATATTGAATAACGTGGAATGGCCTTATATGTGTAAGTCATCTCCTTTTATAACACTTTTTCTCTTGTATGGGTGGCTGTGATTTTTTTTTTTTTTTTTTAAAGTCCAGAGAAATGACAAATGACATTTTAGAGGACTTTGTCTGCTTTTCATATGAGTAAGATAAAGCATTTGTCAATGAACCAAGCACCCAAAATTAAGTGCTGGAATAAAATTATTATTAAGGATGAGCAATATCTAGATGCTTATACTCTCTACCCAAGGAGCCTAAGGAATTCAAGACTGAAAAGCCTGAGATACTAACAAACCCACACAGTCTTTTTAAAACCAGCTGCTGGTGTGAAGTAAAAAAAAAAAAAAAGCCTCTCAAAAATCAAGTGAATCCTCTAGGAGTTCTCTTGGTTTCTGGATACTATGAGTGCAACCATGGTGGCAAGTGTGTGGTGGCAGCCACAGTCCTGAGCTAAATGAGACCTGTTCAGAGGCTGCTGGAGCAGTCTCATGGTGTTGTGAGAAGAGACACTTGGGGGAGCTTGGCAAGGTGGAGAAGTTGCACCTGATGGATTTTCAATTGCTGTGGGGGCAATGCAGAAGAGTAGTGACAGCCTCCATGACTGAGAAGTGCTGTAAGGGTGCTCTGGCAGGCTTGTCTTGCCAGAAGGAACACAACCAGTGAGGGTGAGGGGAGAGTCTTGTCCTAGAATGGCCATCATCTGTGCTTGACTTCTAGCTGCTGTTTGGACAGTGCTGGCAGTGGGTTTGAGTTAATGAGACTATTGAATTGATGTTAGGACATGTTCAAGTGGGTTACTAGCCTCATGAGGAGGGACCCTGCAGTGAAGCCAGCTAAATCCTGGAGCAGCAGTGTGACTAGGAGCTGCAAAAAGGCACTTGGCACTCAGAGTGGCACTTCATAGGACTGGGAATGTGTCAGCAGGCTGGGGTGCTTGCTTCTGAGTCTCCTGCTTCCTGTCAATGCTCGCTGACCAGCTCTGTACTTTGCTTCTAGGTTTTATGGGAAAAAAAAAAAATAAATCTGGTGTCCTTAGTTCCAGTCTCTGTTGCTGGAAAGATCTGATCCTGATTAGGGAGGGTTTTAGTGGTCCCATAGGACAAGTCCCAGGGCACAGCTCTCAGAAGTAGCAGTTTGCTCAGAAGGGCACACTGAAGTGGGCCAGAAATCTGCTGAAGCCC
Source organism: Picus viridis (assembly GCA_033816785.1). Taxonomy (NCBI): domain Eukaryota; kingdom Metazoa; phylum Chordata; class Aves; order Piciformes; family Picidae; genus Picus; species Picus viridis. Next base: position 38,145,575 of record CM066578.1, on the reverse strand, counting down.
ATGTGGGACTAATCAACAGTAGTGTTGCACCACAGGGCACAATCCTCAGCACTGAATAGAGCAACTACCCCTAGCATAGTAGAGGCTTCTATTCAAGTCACAGCTCCAATGGAAGCACATAGCTCTCCAGATCGCGGGCTGCAGAGTAGCAGAGGCTGGAGAAGGAGAAAATTGTGTCCTTGCCTGCAGATGTTATGTGCTAGATGAGGAAATACTCTGCCATGATAAAGAGCTGTGGGAGCAAGAAGGCAAACTGCATAGCATCAGGGAACATAAAGATGTTGACAGCATCTTCATAGAGATCATGCAGAGGTAAAAGCCAGTATTTTTAACTGCACCAAGAGGGGAAACCAGAGACCATGGTCAATTACAGAGCAAATGGAGAGTCACAGCCTGGGAAAGCCCCTGGCAAGAGCAGCATGGTAGATCTGCTGTTGCAGAACTGTTTCAATGTGCTGGTGACAGACAAGGGAGAGAAAGCCATCTTTGGGGAAGCAACAAAGCCACCTGATGAGCCATGTGTTATCATGAAGTGGAAGGCAGGAGTAATATCAGTTGGGGACTTAACTCTAGAGTTACAGAGGGCTCATTCTGCTGATCTGAATCTAGGGATGCCTGTCACTGGGAAACTCAGATCCTGCATGTTGCAAAGAAGCTGCCAAGGTTTGTCTGGCCCTTGCACTATTTATCTTCTTGCTGAATTATATTGGCACCATTAATGCATCTGGAGTATGAGCTTATCACGAGCAACTGGTTGGCTTTGGGAATGAGGGCCAAAGGCATGGAGGCCCAGGTGGTATTCTCCTGAATCCTGCCAGTGCTGAGGAAAGGCTTGAGGCGCAAACAGATTGCATGGGTCAATGGTTGGTTGCACAGCTGATGTCATTGACAGAAATTTGACTGTTATGAGTGTAAGACCTACTTTGGACAGTAGGAACTGCTAGAGAGATAGTGAAAGGGCTCTGCTAAAAAGTGCATGGGAGTCTTGCCAGACAGTGAGCTGAACATGAGCTAGCAGCATGCCCTGACAGTGAAGAAAACCAACAGCACCTTGAGCTGTATTAACAGGATCAAGAGAAGTAACGATTCACCTTTTCTTGCTATGCATGAGATCTCTACTCATGAGACAACATCTGGAAGGCTGTGTCCATTTTCAAGCTCCTCCATTTCGAGAAAGATATTGGTAATCTGGAGCAAGTTCAGCAGAACACAGCCAGGGTTGTTGGAAGGCTGGGGCCTTGCAAAGGGAGGCTGAAGGGACCAGGCTAGTTAAGTCTACAAGAAAGTTTTGAGGAGACCTAACAGCAGCCTTGCCCTAGCCATAACAAGATCACCAATAAAATCAGGCTCTTTCACACACTGCTGCATAATGGAGCTATACAGCAAGTATAAGCTGAAGTGAGATGGGTTCAGACTAGATGCAAGAAAAAATTTTGCCATGAGGAGAATCAAACACGGCAACATTTGCCTATTTGGGTGTGCATTATCCATAGCCTGAACAGATAAATCCCTGAGAAACCGCCTCTGAACTCAGTGATCCTGCTTTAAGCAGGAGACTGGAGTAGAAATCTCATGAGATCCTTTCTAGTCTGAGATAGGTTATTCATGACAGCATATGATCCAATGAATTTAAAAATGAATGAGCAATTTAACTCACTGATGACCACCAGGGTATTTACATATTGTGCCCTTAACATCATGTGGCAGAGTTAACAGAACAAGACATGAAGGAGCCTGGATCTTTGGCTTTAACAACAGGAAGAGGGAATTTGCTCTGAGTCGATGGATTGTGCACAGCAATAGCTGAGAAGTGCATACCTGTTCAAATTTACCACTGGGTATACCAGGCTTCCAAAGGTGATGCGAGAGGGATGAGTGAAAGGGTTAACATCCTGAATCGCCTGTTTTAGATACAGCAATATTTCCCTTCGACCCCTTCCTGTTGGGGGAAGCTAGTTTAAATAAAGATTAAATAAGAAATATGCATTGCTGGAAAAATAGTGATGAGGGAGACCATCTATACGCTGCATCCTCCAAGAGGTTCAAGAAGTTGCTAGAAAGACAATTGCTGTAACTTACACGGAGGTATTCATTAAATTAACTGGGTGAAAGAAATTCAAGGAAACAATGGGTTTAATAATGTAAACATGCCAAGTTGTGCATTCAAATGAAGATACACAAGCAATGGCACTTGAACAGTTTCTGGGACTGTGATCAGTTGCTTTGAAAGTGCTTTCCAAAGAATCACAAGTATTGTGCTTGATTTGATTTGTAGAGAAATTGTGGCACGCTGAAGTGATTTTCTGAAGGTCTCTTGGCAGACTGAGGGAAAGAACTTCTGAACCTCAGACTTCTGGTCTGTTAAACTGTATGGAGGAGGAAGACTGATACTTTGATATGGTCACCAAGCCAGTAGCTGGATATTCTAATATATTAAACTATGTTTTCATTCTGTGATACTGCCACAAGTTAAGCACATAAGTTGAGCAATAACTGCATTACAGCTTATGACTCTGGCTTAAAATAAGCTATCCATTCATACAATGAGTAGCATACTGACCTGTTTACATTTTACACATAACTGTATTCTTTCTGATTTACAACAGCTTTAAAAATATGAACATTTAGACAAATATCCCTAAAGCAAACCAGATCTTTGTCAGGCAATTTAGCAATACCATATTTTCCTTCATTCTCTCTCATCTGCAGTTACACATATCTGAAGGGGGCCCACAAGAAGGCTGGGGAGGGACTTCTCAGGATATCAGGAAGTGATAGGACTAAGGGGAATGGAACAAAGCTGGAGGTGGGGAGATTCAGGCTGGACGTGAGGAGGAAGTCCTTCACCATGAGAGTGGTGAAGCCCTGGAATGGGTTGTTCAGGGAGGTGGTTGAGGTCCCATCCCTGGAGGTGTTTAAGACGAGGCTGAATGAGGTTCTGGCCAGCCTGATCTAGTGTAGGGTGTCCCTGCCCATGGCAGGGGGGTTGGAACTAGATGATCCTTGTGGTCCCTTCCAACCCTGACTGGTACTATGATACACTGTCCCTATACACATGGAAGAATTTTTGTTTAATAAGGCATGCCCACAAGTATGCTCCACTTTCCACTCTTTGGAATGAAGGAGATGCTGCTGCTTCATGTTTTTTTCCCCTCTTTTCAGCCTTTCAAATCTGACCATTTAAATCTGTATCATCCATTGTTTGGAGGGAAAGTTTTGTTAACTTCACCTTGAAGTCATCTGATTCTTCTTCTAGTATTTAACCTCACAGGTCTCTTTTGAGCAACTCCTAATATTCCTTCATATGGACAATCATGTGCCTAAAAGTGGGCTTTAAGTATCATCAAAGCAGTTTTCACTGGTACCAAGAAGTGACTTTCTTGACTGGGAATGACTTGCTCATGTATTGACATAACTGTCTCTGTCATGGCTGGAGGTTAAGAAGAAGTTCTACACAGAGAGAGTGATTGCCCATTGGAATAGGCTGCCTGGGAAGGTGGTGGAGTCAGCATCATTGGATGTGTTCAGGAGGAGACTTGATGGGGTGCTTGGTGCCATGGTCTAGTTGATTAGATGGGTTGGATAACAGATTGGACACAATCTTGAAGGTCTCTTCCAACCTGGTTTATTCTATTCTAAAGCAAAGCTCCACAGAGCTTTCCTGAGCCTCAAGCACTCTTGCTTGAGCACGATTTACATTACAGAAACACAACCAAAGAAGTGAAGATTGGCGAACATACAGTGGCATCCATTCAATAATCTTGATTATTCTTATTAGCATTGGTGTCTACAACTACCTAAAGGGAGGTTCTAGCCAGGTGGGGGGTGGTCTCCTAACCACCAACAGAACAAGAGAACACAGTCTCAAGCAGTGTAGGGGGAACTTTAGGCTGGATGTTAGTAAGAAGTTCTTCACAGAAAGAGTGATTGGCCATTGGAATGTGCTGCTCAGGGAGGTGGTGGAGTCACCATCACTGGAGGTGTTTAGGAAGAGACTGGATGGGGTACTTGGTGCCATGGTTTAGGTGATTAGATAGTGTTGGATGGTAGGCTGGACTCAATGATCTCAAAGGTCTTTTCCAACCTGGTTAATTCTATTCTATAGTGGAATAGTCAACAATCCTAGTCCTAACAACCGGGGGCCACCAGGCCCCCCGGCCTTTGTTGTCACCACCACCATCACCCAGTGCACACCATATGGACTCACCAGTGATGAGAGGAGGATCCCTCAGCCCAGATGGGCTCAGCTTAAAGCTTCTGCTTTTGCTGGGGGGATTAAATAGGGCAGTGTGTGGGGAGGGCAAAGTGGTCACACCTGGGGTGGGAGGAGACTCAACAGAGCCCAGGTGCTCTGGGATTTGAGGGGAAAAAAAGGAGAAAAGGGTGAAAATAGGGCAGAAAAGGAGCAGATACGGTGGGAAAGGGGAGGTGGTGGTGAAAGGAGGGGATTTTAAACTAATTTTATTTTCCATAGGTCTTTCATAATGCACAAGATCATGGTTTGCTTTGCCTTCATGCAAAAAGAACAGATCCATCAACACTTCATAAAATAAAGAACAATTCAAAGCTGCACCTTGAATATTTGGTTCAGTTTTGGGCCCCTCAATATCCAAGGATATTGAGTTGTTTGAGTGTGTCCAGAGAAGGGCAGCAGAGCTGGTGAAGGGTCTAGAGGGCAGGGCTGGTGAGGTAATTTTTTAGATGCCTTTCATAGAGTCACACAGTGTGAAAATCACAGTATCACAGTATCACCAAGGTTGGAAGAGACCTCAAAGATCATCGAGTCCAACCTGTCACCACAGACCTCATGACTAGACCATGGCACCAAGTGCCACGTCCAATCCCCTCTTGAACACCTCCAGGGATGGTGACTCCACCCCCTCCCTGGGCAGCCCATTCCAGTGGCAAATGACTCTCTCAGTGAAGAACTTTCTCTTCACCTCAAGCCTAAATTTCCCCTGGCTCAGCTTGAGACTGTGTCCCCTTGTTCTGGTGCTGGTTGCTTGAGAGAAGAGACCAACCTTTTCCTGGCTACAACCACCTTTCAGGTAGTTGTAGAGAGCAATGAGGTCTCCCCTGAGCCTCCTCTTCTCCAGGCTAAACAATCCCAGCTCCCTCAGCCTCTCACCAGCCTTGATGCCCTTCTCTGGACATGTTCAAGTGTCTGGATGTCATTCCTAAACTGAGGGGCCCAGAACTGGACACAGTACTCAAGGTGTGGCCTAACCAATGCAGAGTACAGGGGCACAAAATGCTTATAAACTGCCACTCATAGGAGAAAGATGGCCATATATGGTGGTTCTTAAAGACATTTTGTCTACATGTACATTCACAACCACCTTTCTAATCCTCTCACTAGGATTATTTGGAAGTGTTCTAGTTCTAATGCTGAGAATCACAGTAGGTGTGGAATGTAGCTCTTCCTTTTAGATGAGATGGTGCAGCATTCTGGGAAGGTCAAGCTGTCTGCACACCTTATTACTAGTGTTGAGGAAAAAGAACCAATGTGGGAACAAATGTGTCTATTGGTATATAAATCTGATACTAAGCATGGCATTTTAAAAGGAATAGTTGCAGTTTGGTACCAAGTCTATCACATTTTCTAACTGAACTACCTCTTAGTCATCTATTTCATTCTTATTGTGTCAGTTACATAAAATAAAGTAGGAGTGTAGAAAAAAATAAGTGAAAAGACTCAGACAACCTTATGTACACTTCTCAGTTTACAGTTGTTTATTTCAAAAGTGGTTACTGGTCTGGTTCATTGGGTTTAAAAAAAAAACCCTTATACACCTTCTTCCTACAATAATTATCTCCAAATACTGAAATGGCTGAAGAAATAAAATGTATTGCAGCTAAAATTGCATGTTCTTTTGATCTCAGCTAGAGATCAAAACTAAAGGACTGACTTAACTTCTTTTCCAATTTTGTTACATCAAAGTCAGTGACTAACAGTCAGAATTAACAAGAAGCAGTTAGTCAAAGCTCGGAACTAAACAGAAGTAGATTAAGCTGTCAGCAAAGCACCAGAGAGTCATCTTCCTGTGTTTCTTATCCAATTAGTACATACTTAAACAAATTGGAAAAAATGATTGCAAAGCTATAAAGACAGGGGAGACTTGTGCTTTTCACATAGCTTTTTGGTTGTCATTTCAGGACATGTTGATTTTCTATTTAATTGCGGCTTCAGTTAGAAGCTTTGGTTTCAAATTTCCCCCTTGGTCACTTAGTTCAGTTCCTATGAAGACAGGCAGAAGGGAGTTCACATAGTAAATATTTTTGCAAACTCTCCTTTCCAAGTTTCTCTGACTGTCATAATGGCATACTTCAGAGCCCTTCTGCTATTTTTAAGGAGGTCTGAAAGAAGGGAACTTAGAAAACAGGAAAACACTCTGGGATGGCTGAATGAGGAGTAAAGAAGCCTCGAGAATGTGGGGAAGGCAAAACTCTTGACTTACTGTTGCATGAATGAAGGAGCCCCAAAGGGATGTAGCTCCCACCTGGGCAAGGAGATAGTGCTCATTAGTGCACAGATTCAGTGAAATTGATGCTGGAGACCACTGCTTATCACTTTTATGTTCTTCCCATCCTCCCTGTACTGGAGCTGGGTATCCAGGGAGGGTTGCTATCCCAAATACTGTCTTTATGCTACAGTCTATGGACAAATTGCTCCTTATTGTTCCTTGGTAGCTGAATCTATTCCTGTTCTGCTGGAGCTCCTGGGACCAGAATACCTTAAAGCCTGAGATCTATGCCTGAGTCCTGAAACCACAAAGCTACCCCAGCCCAGTTTTCTGGCTCACTCCTACTCACCAGATTCTCGGTGTGCCTCCTCCAGCTGGTGTGGTGGACTCCACCAGCAGCATTAACACTTCACAATGTTTTCAGAAGCTCACAGTTCCAGAGCTGCAGAATCCTGATATAGACAGAGATGTGGAGATGTTTACAAAAGGTGTCACATGAAATCAGAACCCCTCTGCTTCTCTTCAACTGTGCTCTATCAGGGATTACTAATGAAAGAAAAGCCATTGAAAATGGTTTCTAATATTGCTTTTTTACCACACCTCTGAAAGAGTAAATCATAACAACCCTAAACAGAAGATTCTCTTCACTTGAAAATTGAGGTCAAACACAGCAAACCAAACTGCCAAGTGATAAGTTTCTCTGGCAGTACATGTTCCAGCTTCTCTTGAAGTTCTCAGTATCCATCAACAACGACGATTGTAGGTTACTATCTTCTATTCAGGATGTTATGTAATTCTTGCTGTTAATATTAACTCGTAGGAGAGGGAGGAAATTAAGGTCTTTAGGATAAAAAATGAGCATTGTGTGTTTGGCCAGATACAGAGGTCAGATTTTTACTTCATGGGCAATTAATGCACACCTCTCATTAAAGGAGTTACTTCTGCATTGTAGGATCTTTTGAGAAGTGTAAAGCTGCTATAGCAGCTCTTATGACCTTTCTTTCCATTATCTGTGTAGGTAACAGCACCATTTATGTTTTTCCTTGTGAGGACTTGAAAGAAGAAGGAGATTCAGGAGGACTTGAAAGAAGGAGATTCAGATAAACTATTACTGCTGTAATGAAGCATGTACTTCTGAAAAAACACCTCTAGACTTTAAAGCCTGTTTTTTTTTACCCCTGGATTATTCCTGGACCCATTACTTAAAAATGGGATTGTTGTTCTTTGTGAGATTTTTGCTTGGTGAGCTTTTCTGGACTTATTTTTCAATTGCTAGAGCTTCAGCTTCTCCATCTAAAATGTGTTACATTATCAGAACAACCTAGGGGATAATCATTCTACAGTATCTGATTCTACTCAAGAATCTGAGATTTCAAAATCTGACTTCTTTTCAAATTGGGCAACAGACAGATACTTTTGAATTCTCAGAGAGAAAAAGAGAATAAAGCAGATTGATCAAAACATTTAAAAATAGATCAATAAACAGATTGATCAAAACATTTTGCTGTAGTACTTATCTTGAAAGACATTTTAATATTTACCACAAATTTGATCAAAGTTGTGATTTTTAAACAGAAAATCCCTGTTTTACTTTGGGAATATCTTCAAGGAATATTTTGAGGCTCTTGAAACTACTTTTAGTGTTTCATAAAGGAAGTTTTCATGAAGCAAACAGGGTTTTGAAAAACATTTTATTTTCTCTTATGAAATATCTCTGGGTTTAGACATGTATTGTTTATTCACTAAGTCACCTATAAACTAGAGAGGATTGTAAGGGTTGATGGTGGAAGCTTGGAGAGCAAATGTGAAGCTGGATATCAGTTGAAGTGAAAGGTTATTAGCTTGACTGAAATCTGCACTCAGAATTGCAGTAGTCCCTGCTGGGCATTTTTGGCTATGTGCATCTGGTTTTGCAAGAAGGCAGGAGCACCACCTTTTACTCATTTCTACTGCTCAATCAGGCATTTCCATCAGCTCTGTATGTGTGGATATGTGTTATCTAATCATGGGCACAAAGCTTACAATATAATATTGACTTCTGTATGGGTGGCCCTTTGAACCGTGAGCATATTATAAAGTATATATTTAAGCAGAGCATCTAAGTTATGTTATGCTTAGCAATCCAAATGATCAGATCAGATGCTGAAGCTTAAATATTCAGGATTTTTTTTTTTTGTTGGTTTGTTTTTAATTTCCCAGGAACTAATTAAAGCCATAGCTAAAATAATGTTTACATCTCAAAGTTAAAACTTTCCCTTCACAACTTGGTCAATATGCAGCAGTTCAAGATACTTCTACAGAAAACTTAGAGGAAGCGAAGAGATGTAAGGTATCTTGATCCCTAGAAATACCAACCCTTTTAAAAATATATGTACAACTTTGTAGTATCCTTAAAGTTATTTGGCATGCACTTTTTTAGTGTTACATGGAAATTTTCTTTATTATCTGAATTTAAACCTGGTTTATATTAAACTGATAGTCTGTCTCTCTCAGCTGCCGCCAGTAATTTTTTAGTAGGATTGTGTGTGTGTGCTTAAGAAAACAAAATTAAGTTGTGCTATCTGATCTTAACATGCTGTACTGTTGTGGTGAATTTCTTAATGCACCAGGGTGTCCATCAGGCCCCAGATACAACCACAGAGCCAAGCCAATGACGCAAATCAGCAGCTGATATAAACAAGTTGACACAAACCAGAAACTAAGCTAGCGGTGAACCTCCGGAGATGATTCTTTTTTTAATCTTCTCTTTCTTTTTCAGCGACTGAAATGCTTTTGCATTTGCTTCCATTTTCACAATTAACCTGAATTTGGCTCTGTAATGTGCAAGTTTGAGAGAGAAGGTGCTGCAGTCTGCTTGTAATCAGTTTTATAGTCAGTGTCCTTGACTTTGTTGATTTTTAAAAGTACCACAATGACCACTTTTCATATTTACGTGCTATTTAATAATACATGAGAATACTCACAGAAGACACCACAGTGCTTTACTGAAGTCCTGTAATTTTTCCTTCATCTCTTTACTTTTAGGTGATTAAATGTGTATAAGCCGTTTCTCTACTCTTAGGAATATCTCTCCTTCCTTCCAACCAATGCCCTTCTTTTAGGGGTCTATGTAGGACTTTATTGTTGCTATTTAGTTCATACTCTTTTGAAGTACAAGCCTCACCTCGTAAGGATTTATAGTTGACATGCTTCGCTAGTGTATCTACTGCAGCTACGCAGTATGTTAATAGTGCTAAGTGTGATTGCAGTGGAAGTGCTTTGTTCTGCTTTCCTCCTCCTTCCAGGCAAGGAAGATCCTCCGGTGCAGGTTCAAGTTTGTCTGTAATTGCATGTTCGGTGAGGCTGTTGAATGGTGCAGCTGTATAGCATTGCAAACTGCTCACTTGACAGAGGTGGACCAGCAGGGGTGCAGTGAAGAGGTAGCCAGAATGATCCACCTGCTCTCTTTTCTCTGAATACTTACTGTTTATTCTGCTGTCTGGTTTTTGTAAAGTTGTTCAAGAACCTCATTCTACATAAATAAATTATTATTAAATGTGATTATACCACTGTTTTCAACTAGGTTCTGACTTGTACTAAGTAAGTTCCCTCCTGGAAAGCTGTGAGGTTTTCTGATTTATGTCTGATAGAACAATACTCTGAAATTATTTTATTCATGTCCAGGTTTTTAATTCATTGTAAGAGTATGGCACAAATAAAACAGCAGACACAGCCCGATGCTAAAGGCCAACTATTTAAAGTTATGGCAACATGAAATATTATCAAGACTCCCTAGTCTATATCTGACTGGTGTTCCACTTTAAAATACTCCAGTTTCATTGATTAACCTTTGTTTGTAAACTAGAATAATTCTATTTACAGAAATTAAAGACTGCACATATATTAAGTAGCTAACATCCATAAACAACCAAAAAAAAAGTTTTGAAAAATAAAAGTGTTGTTACATATGCAATTGCAGTGGAAAATAATGTTTGTCTTCTTCTAGGGAAATGCACATATGACCATGCTAATATGTCTCATCATCCTATAATTTGTTTCCTTTTAGAGATAATAAATAGGCTACAGAAGTTCAGTTCCTTAGAACTTTCATATCATGTATCCAGGCCTGAGGGAAAATACAAGAAAAGTTGTCAGCCAGGCCTCCTGGAAGTGAATGTTTTATTTTCCATAGTCCAGATAATAGTGTAACAGGAAATGACTTCCATATGCGGCACACACATGTGTAAGGACGAGCAGGACCTTTTTTTGTATCTCTTAACACAGAGATGTCAGCTATTGGATATTATAATTTACTGAAGAGTCCCCAAGGTTAGTTAGGGAATGCTGGCTGTTGTTGCAAAATAGCTTTTAATGCACTCTCTACAAAATTTACCCTTCTGACAGAAAGTGAGTTGATATACAAATGATAAGGAAAATGTAGTTCATGTGTCTTTGTTTTCTGATTAACTTCTATCCACCAAGTAAATTGCAGATAATATTACCTTCATTTTTCTAGTCTTCTGTCATTAACACCCTTTGGTCTCAATGTAATACAGAAGATGATGATACATAGGTAGTTTTAGAGGCAAACATGTGAAATGTGGAGAGGGTCTGTACACAGACACTGACATTTATTTGTTTGCCATCCAATTTGTACCATTTTATTATTAACTTAAAAAAACCCACACGCCCTCCCCCCAAACAAACAAAAAAAACCAAACAAAAACCAACAACAAACCAAATGCAAAACCATAGGAACCCAAAAGCTGGATATGCTTAGTTCTGTTCAGCTTTAGGAATTAAGATTCAGGTTTAAAGGTTATGTATTTTAATTCCCAAATCCACCTTTTTTTTTAATATGTAAGCACATATTCTGCCTATTGCTCCATTCATTGGAGTATTAATAATACACAGTATAGTACCATTTATGACATGTATAAAATAATAACATTATCCTCACTGTCTTGTTGCTTTTGGCAACAACATGTTCACTGTTGTACGAAGGGGTTTTGTAATTTGGGAACTGCCATTCATGAATCATTGTGTAAGAGAGCATTTTCATGTATGTTGAGTCAGCCAGACACTGTCAAGCTCCTGTGTCAGATAAAAACACTGCAGAATCATTGGGCTTCGATCCCTCAGATACTGATGGGAGGCTGATGAAACTCTGACTGCACATAAGCATGGTCAAACTAATTGGTATCTGGAGAGATAGACAAAGAGGAATGGCCAAATCATATCATTAAATAGAAGACTGAGAAAGGATTCATATCTTCTTGAGCTCCATTTGCTGTTCCACTCTGAAACTGTGTTACTTTAAGTGGTAATAGCAGCAGAGCAATTCTCATAGACTGAGCTGCAGCTCACGCAAAATCCACATTAATGGGTGCTGGTAGATCTCCAGTGTCTCCATGGTCCCTATTTCTACTCATTGCAACTGAAAGGAGAGGTTGTGTTGCTAGTGAACTAACACAGTGTTGATGGGGTGGGGTATAGAGCCTAGGGTGGTTGCTCTGCCTCCTCTATGTACAATTTTGCCTACGGTGATGAAAAAGCTTGAGCTGTCCTTACTTATAACAATGAGATAGCCACATCCTTGATGAAGTCAGTCTTCTCCAGCAGCTCTGCTGGGGATGGTGGTTTGAATGTGGAAATCCCCCAGACAGGAAGACAAAGAAATGGCAGTCTAATGCTGAGCCTTAAAAACCGCACTGCTGGCAGGCTCCAGTATATGGGTGGAGGGGAAGTTACAATGCTTTATCTACATTTTCTTTGACAATTGCACTGAAGGACAATTGCACTGAAGACAGTATGTTTGGTCATTAAGAACAGCAAACCTCCAAATGGAGTTTTAAATTAATTGGAGGTACAGTAGTAAGTTGTTAGATACCTCCCTGTATGGCTCAACTAACAGACCACCTGCAAACTGCTGTGCAAGCAGAATCACAGAATCACATGAGAAAAGAGAAACACAGTTCAATATGACTCCTTCTCAACAGATAAATCTAGTGAAGTTAAAAATCCTCTTCAACCTATTAATAGATTATCTGGAACAATGATGAACAATAAGGTAATGAAACTTAGATAATACAAAATGATAGAATCACAGAATCAAGGTAGGAAGAGACCTTTGAGATCATCAAGTCCAACCCAACACTACCTAATCAACTGAACTATGGCACTAAGTGCCTCATCCAGGTCTTTGCCTACTCAAATTTGGATCTGTTGCCCATGTACTAGGACCAGAGAACTGCTCATGGTAGACCAGTGCAGCTCTCCTTCTTGGAGGACTCTCTTCTCTTTACTGTTCTTTGTAACTCATGCACTTGTGCCTGTAGAACAAAGGGTTTCCATCTCATACTCATATTGTCTCCATACTCACACAGGAGAGACCACAGGGTTCATTGTGGCATGGACTGTTCCCATTTAGCTGTAGGAGAGTTCAGCTCTGCCAGCTAAACCCGCTGGCTCCTCTTCAGCCCAGCAGTGTCCTGGCTTCACACAGCCTACTCTCAGAAACAAGCTCCCTCCTCCCCACACAGATGAGTGGGAAAACAACCCCAGAAAAAACCCTCTGGGCTGCGATAAAGAGTTTGCTGAGATGGTAAAGCTATACAATTACCTTAGCAGAAGGTATGTGGAGTATTTTTTGTTTATTGAACTTAATACTGGCCTATCAGAATAATGTTTAGATTTGTCAAGAAATTACCTAATATCCAAGAGCAGTGGAACATCCTGAAAGTAGCCATATTAAGCATTTAGCAATCACTAGAAGTCAATAATTCCTATTTGAACATTATTGTAATAGCCATTCTTAACAACACTGATTTCATAGTCTGCCTCTTTTCCACCCCACCCACCTCATTTTTTCTCCCCCTTTTCCCCTCAAATCCCAGAGCACCTGGGCTCTGTTGGAGTCTCCTCCCACCCCAGGTGTGGCCACTTTGCCTTTCCCACCCACTTCCCTTTTTAATCCCCCCAGGAAAGGCAGAAGCCCTAAGCTGAGCCCATCTGGGCTAAAGGATCCTCCTCTCATCACTGGTGAGTCCATATGGTGTGCACTGGGTGATGGTGGTGGTGACAACAAAGGCCGGGGGCCTGGTGGCCCCCGGTTAGGTAGGAGAGTGTCAATGGCCTCCTCAATATCATCCACGGGTGCTGGCTGGGCCTCCTTATTGGGGCTGAGCTCCTCTGTGTGGTGTCTTGGCTGGTTGAGGGTCCTGCCTCCAGCTCTGGGATGAGCATCCTTCCCAGGGTGACTTACAGAATTAACCAGGTTGGAAAAGACCTCTGAGATCATTGAGTCCAACCTGTCATATGGACTGCAAAGCATGTTCTGCTTAGCAACATAAGTCTTGCCAGAATTCAAGATGGTTGTGGACTGTATTTCTTGTCTTCTGGGAGTCACAGGATGTCAGGGGCTGGAAGAGACCCAAAGAGATCAAGCCCAAACCCCCACACCCCCCCACCCCTGCCAGAGCAGGACCATACAATCTAGCTCAGGTCACAGAGGAATCTTATGACCTTGTCTGAAAGAACACCCAAAATTTATTTAAGAATGATCTACAACAAGGAGACACAAGCAGATAATGCTTCAATTTCACATGTCTTTGAAGGATGAATTGTAACAGCAGAGTCCCCAAATGAAGAATGGATGACAGACATGATGTCAACCCTTGTCAAGAAAGCCTAGGAAGACTGGCATGAGTGACATATGGGAAAAAACTATGTACAGTAAATATTCTAGAGCAGGCAGAGCTTGCCTGAAGTCCCACAGCCTACAGGGGACAGCAGGCAGACCTGTTGTGGCTATGTCTAAATACAGCCTGAATAGGCTCCAGCTGAAAGGAGTTTACCAGGACTGTCTGACAGGATTTGTTACAAGCTGTGATATGTTCTGCTGTAGTTTTGCACCAGGGACATTATTAAGATGACAGATGAAGCTGTTAAAATAGCAATCTGTAATGGTGTTCTAAAAAGGTCTTTAGAGTTGTATTTTTGTCTAGGACTTTCATAATGTGACGGGGGAAAAAGTACATTGTGAAATTCTGAATGCGTGCTTGTGGAGCGAACACAATGTCAAATGCGAACATGAACAAGAGTGGGATGATAGAAGGCAAAGGTGCTACCTGGCAAAAGAGATGAGTGTTTCAGAAACCTAACTTGAAAATCATCATCCAGATCCCACACTCTTCTAAATCTGGATGGAATTATCTGAAACTGTGGACCTTAAAGCCTTGAGGTAGAAGTGTTCAGAGATTTTTCTTGTAATTTATACTCATCTATGCTAATTTGTATTTCTGGGGACTACAACCTTCTGCAGAACACTTCCACTGTTTTGACATGTTACAGTCTGACCAGAGTTTAAAAAAAAAGTGGATTGAAATTGAAATACAATTAAATATGTAATGTCTGTTTGAAACTTAGCATGCAGGCTCATTAGATTTAAGACTTTTTAAATAAAAGTGGCAAGGGAGATAGTTTATATATATTTGAATAACTTCTCTCATGATATGATATATCCCAAGGATATAGTAATGGCACTTGAAGGTAGTACATTTAAAATAGATTTAAAATAATTATGGTATTTAAATTTAAGAGTCAACAGGGCAGAGGAATCCAGGACAGTCTAAAATGAGGCTATTAAAAAAACCTCTATATGTGATTTAGAAAAAGAAAACCTGGATTTAGATGGGATCCAGAAAATATAGCATCTCTAGATGAGGATTATAAAATGAAGGGATACAATTTTTGCACTCTTCCATAATTCTGACTCTGTAGTAGATCTACTGAGCACTACTGCAAATGGGATAGCAATCACACTTCCTAGTCTGACCAACTTTTCTGATCTTGCATGTCTTTTCTATGTTCCTCCTCCAAAACCTCTTTATAGCGAAGAAAACTTGTATCAAATTCTGTGATTGTTAATCACCATGACAAAGTTCTTTAGAATTTTAAGGAGCTGCCTTTAAAACTATATTAGTCTGGTGATGCTGCCTATCCTTAGCAGTTCTCTCACTTTCAGTGAGATGTGCACAGGACAGAAGCTCTTGCCTGTACTTGCTGCTTCACTGCAGTTCTCGTCAGTCTCTTAGCTTCTTTAATCAGTCATTCAGGCTCTTAGTGTTTTTCTTGAGGATAGACAGTTCTCTTAAGTCTGAGCCTAGCTGCTTTTCTAAGGGATTATGTCTTCACATATTAAAGTTTTAGAAAAGAGATTGGATCTGGTATGGGTAGCGTAGTTAATCTCTAGTATAGGTGTTATCAAGAAGCCGTTGGAAGAAGCAGTTCTGTAGAAGAAGAAGAAGAATAGTACAGGTATCTGTAAGATTACACAGGAAACCTACAGAATATATTCATTATTTTTTTAAATGCCATCCTGTCACTGTATTTTAACATAAATTAAAATGTTTACAGAATGATGAATAAGAATGAGATCGCCAGAGCCACTTGGAGTTTTAAAAGAGCTCAGCTATGACAACATAGAAATGTGTGTAGTGTGCCTCTGGTACCAGCCAGTGTACCTGGGAAGGTGAAGGAGGTAAATCAAACCTTAGAACTCCACGGGTATTCTGGCAACCTACAGACTTTAAGTCTGACTCCATTACCAGCCAAATGTTTATAATTATAATACAAGTAATAGCCAATTATATAGATAAAAAAGTTAACATGGCTTTTGTAGGGGGAAGCCACTCTCATGAATTTGCAGTTCTCAGGAGACAACAGCATGTGGATGAGGGTGGTTTAGTGAGTCAAGCATCCTTGGATTTCCAAAAACATTTCACAAAGTCCTTAACAATGGTTTGTGAAGAGGCCACACTTCTGCAGGAGAAAAGAGAAAATATCTGTTCAGGGGTTAAAAGATAAGTAAGTTTTCATGGGGGTGAGATGTTTCCATTGAAGTCTCACAAGAGTGTGTGCTGGGAAATGTGCTCAGATATATTAAAGAGACATTAAAAAAAGTGATGGAATAAGGGCATGAAAAACATTTCCAATAACCAAAAATCATTCAGGATGGTCAAACTAGGCCTAGTTACTGAGTGGGTAAAAATATGGTACTCAATACTTAATACTGGGGGGAGTGGGGTGATGAGGAAACCCCTTAATTATGTCTGCAGAGCAACAGACTTTAAATGAGCTGCTACTTTTAAGGAAAGACATCTTGGACTCCCTGAGCAGACTTCTGAAAATGTTGACTCGTGCATTACTAGCCAGAACCATGACAATAATGAAGAGAGGAACAGAGGAAAATAAAGAGACTCATTACACCACTAAATAAATCCAGGATATGCTCACATCTTGAACATTAAGGACAATTCTGGTTACCCCATTCCAGAAAGTAAATATTAGGATATATAGTACAAAAAATAGTAAGCTGTATGGAACAGAGGGAGTTAATGGATTAGGAGAGACTCCTTTGGTGTGGCAAAAGACCAGAGGTGAGTTGAGAGGAAAAAGGACAAGGTGAGTAAGACATGATTATGCTCTTTAACACAGGAACTCCAAAAGCAAAACAAAGGAAGCACTTTTCCACACAATGCATAGTTAACTTGTTGGATTCATCACCCCAAGGTCTTGAGGCCAAAAATATGATCAAAATCAAATTAAAAAATATATACATAGGATAAATTCATATTGCCAGTAAATGTCCCAAATATGCCTTCTGTCTCACGAGGTTCCTTACCAGACTGCAAAAATCCTTTCTAGAGAAAGGATCACTCTGTTAGTTTTACACTGTTTTTCAAAGCATCTGTTGTTGGCTCTTGTCAGCAATACTTTTGGCAGCAGGGTGACTGTTCTGCTTATGTATTATCTTCTTGTTAATCAAAGCTGAATACCTTTTGGGTTTCAAAACTTTTAATCAAGGATTTAAAAGCTGCATTTCAGAGTGGTTGAGGTTTTGTGAGGTTTTGTGCAGAAGCCTTCAAGTTTGATCATTAAAGGTGACCATGGAACCTGTAAAAATCCAGTCCCTTTAAGTTATCTCAAAGTGAAACATGACCCTCTGTTTGAAAATGCTTACTCTTGTTTGTTAAAGCATATTGAAAGGTTCCTATTCAGTGTTCGTCAATAGCTATTGTTTGTTATAGGCATGTCAGATAAACAGTATTGTCTCACTATGTATTTAAGTGTGTCAAGTGATAAAGCTACTGAATTCTGATAGGATTTTTCATGTCCCACTTAGAAGTAGGCCAACTTCAAAAGGTTTTCAGGCTCAGATGAGTTTGTGTAAGGGTCCTTATGTGAGATGGAGATCTTCAGAGAACAGGCAACCTCATGAGACTGCTGGTATTTCCTGTTTCTCATCAGAGCAGAAATACAGTAGCAGGGGAAGAACTTTTCTCTTAGCACTGTATGATACTTGAGCTGCTGCCCAAATCTGGGAAGTGCCACAGCGCATAAAATGGAAAGAAAACAAACAAGCAAATTCAGTGTAACCTTTTCAACCCCCAGAAAATGTTTGTGCTTGCCTTGTGTTTGGAGGGGTGAACTATTGCCATCCAGGTTCTTGTGATATATTTTTCTCCAAAAGTAAGATTACTGTTCCTTTTTTTATTTTAAAGTTAAATACATGCCTTCTTTTGGTGAATCTGACTGCTATAAAGGTGTGACATAAGTGTTTGCCACTATACGGTAACTGTCTTGACAATGTAACGCGACAAACTAATCATAATATAATACTTCCTTGTGGTACTAAAGTGTAATGGTCTACAAATATTTCTTAATGAGAGATACCTTAATTTAAAATTAAATCTCATTCATTTTCTTGAAACATACCTAGTGATTTCTCTTGTAAAATACACAGTTGTGGCTATAAACTGATGGATGTGTAGATGCTGAACCCAAAAGGTCAAACATGAATTTCAGGCAGTTCTAAAGTAGACAAGTTAGGAGCAGCACAGAGGATTTCAGCTGATGCAGAGTATTATAATAACATGGTGACAAAGTGTGCATTTATGTCCTGCCAGTATGCATTCTGGAATTCTTAATTAAAACTACTATTTACTTATAAAATTACAATTACTACCAGTTTAAAAATTACTATTTAAATGTTTGTAATTTGGGGGGGGAGGAAGTATTTTTGTATCTGTCTACTTCAATGATTGTGTAGATGACGTACCTATACTACAGCTAAGATATAACTCTCCCTATAAAGTAACGCTGAGGGGTATGTGGTTTTATCTGTTTATATTTCAGATGTGTTCCAGCTGCATCAGGCTTTGGCTGTTATTTTTCACCTTGCTGACCACGTGATTCTGCTGTGGTGAAATGTGCGTAAGTGAGGTTTTTCTTGTGGATTTCCTGCAGATACTAGAGACTTGCAGATTATGCGAAGGTAGAGAGATAGCTTAGCATCCAGAATAATAAGAGATGTAGAATGCTTCTGAAAAATGTTTTATTTAAAATATTCCTCTTTCGGTACACTAGAGGATAACGTGCTGTGAGTGCCCAAAACACCCCGCCTAATTATCTGATCTGTGGTGTGTTACTGTGCTGTAAAGCCATTTCCTGTGAATAAATCGGTAACAGAAGCAAACTGATACTGCTAATTTGAGGAATTTTAGAAGCTCCACATAAGATCTTTTCCTAAAGAAAATCGAAGTGATATATCTACATATCCCCTTTTTCTTTTTCTTTTTTTTTTTTCTTGTCACTTGTGTTACAAGATTGGAAAAAGAAATTTCCATTTACAATTGGTATTGAGAATATTGCAAAATGATGGTGGAACAGCTACTTTGTAATCATAGTTCAGTTGCCAGGCAGCAAACTTTGCCATACTGAGCAAAGATGATTTGCCTCAATGATAAAACACAGGAAATTAATAGTCAATGTAGAGATGTTAAAGCTACATTACCATCTGTAAGTGTTCCTGCCCTTGCTTTAAGCTGCTCTGCTGATGACTGTGTGGAGGGGGAGAACTTTCTCTCACCACCACATCACCCCAATCAAGAATTCCAGCCTCAACAGAGCATCATATACACAGGGATATATGTATAGAGTGAGTATTCTTTCCTTTACAATGTACCTTACAATGACTTTTTATGAGAAATGAATGTACATGGAGAGAGAGTGGCCTTCATGGTGGATAGTGCCAGGTAGGCACTAATCTTGGGCCATAGGCAGAGTGAAGTCAAATACAGTTCTTGAGGTAATATATAGGAGTGTTGAAGACAAAAGTAAAGAAAGATGAGGGAATGCTCCAAGTGTGAGTAATGATGCTTGCACATTTATATGTATATGTAGAGAGAAGATGATAAAAAAATATGAACAGAGAGAAAAGTAACATCAAGTCACTCATGAAGCTAAAAGCACAAGAAGAGTGACATTTTGTGCTCTCAGAGTTTTCTCTTCTATCACCGGTTTGCAGCATAAGTAAAACCTTAGTAAGATCAGCAATCTGTACCACCATCCCTGCAGCTTTGTGTTCCCTCTTCTCACTGAGCTCATCCACCTCTAGAGACAGGGTTTGAATAGAAGGATTTCCTGGAATAAAATATGGGTAAACGTTGACCAAAACATTAAGAAAGGGCTGCCATGTAGTTATCAAACATATATCAGTCATCAAAGTTATCATGAGCCCTATAAGCCAATTAAAATTGTTAGTATACACTTTCATTCTTTTTATGGTGAGGAGGCGGTAATACAATAAAAGGAAGATGTGCCAGAGTAAGGTCTAGAGTTCAAGCAAAATACTTCAGTGTAGTCTGTTAGCCACAGCTTGTTCTGCAGTAGTGCCTAAGAGATTTCTAAATCAACAAATCCATCCACAAGAAGTTGGAAAAAAACATTTAGGAGAGGAAATGGAGGAGGGATCTAACACGGGGTGGGGTTATAGGAGATCTGGTTTCTCTTTCCATCTCATTAGCTTTTGGTTGACAATGTCTAAGAAATAACAAGATTTTTTTCCACTTCAACTGCTTATATTTATTTCATGTCTACTTGTCTGCAACTGACACTAATAAAAATTAGATCCTTGCTGCTGTTAGGATGGTCAGTGAGCACATGGTCTCTTAACCTGTTCAGTGGCAGGTGCTCATGTAACCTCAGAATAGCTCTTTTTGCCCCTTTCAGCAGAAAACCTCTTGGCCCTTCAAGGAGGCATCCTATAAGAATGTGACATCTCTGTGATACAGCTGAAATCCAGGAGCATGGCACATCTGCCTAATCAATCCCTCAAACTGTGCTGAGGTCACCATGGAGGAGTTAGCATAGCCTGATTTTTCCCACATTTGTGGGTGCTCTGTGAAACAACCTGAATTTGCACAGCTGTTTAAACTAAAAGATGTGCAAAACTGGCCTGTCAATGATCACAAACCTAGACCTTTATTTGCTTTGTAGGTTAGATGTACCATATAGAGTAGCAAAGCAGGGGCAAGCAGGCAGTAAGACTTGGATTTGATACACAATGATGTACTGTACGCTATTTTCTTTGGTAATTACATTTCTAATGGTTTCTTTTAAAGGAGTAAGGGAATGAATTATGGTTTCTACACTGTAATATTGCTTTTTCAGATATTTCTTTTTAAAGATTTTTAGACTTCTTAATTTCCAGGAAATGGTTGCTTCATTACTACAGAGTTGCTAGCTGTTATTGCACGTTTTGGCCTTCTTCCACAAAAATAGAAAAACAGCTTTACCAGATGCTAATGAATCTTTTGTACAGTGAGAGCAAGTTCATCTGCAATAATGAAACAATGTGAAGAATAATGCTATCAAAAATGTTTTCTTAAGAAAATGGTTTAAAACTTAAAAGCACTTTTTTTTTCCCCTCCACTTCATTACTATGAAGGGAATCCTGTGCTCAAATAAGATCACTGTAATATTTAAAGGTGCAGTTACCAAATAATTAAATATGAATTAAATTATTTTTCTAATGCCTTTCAGGATTACTGGCTTGTTCTAGCTACATAAGTTCTGATAATAAATTTAAATAAGTAGTGCCTTATGCCTATTACCTTCACAAAGAAAATCTTTTCTTTTAATCTCCTGATACCATCATTTGAAGCTGCTTTCCTTCTCTTGGTCTCTTGTGCAAATTCAGTCTTGATTGTAGTGGTTATGTCAAAAAAATGTTTACCTTAATCTGTAAAATGATGTTTGAAAAACCAAGAAATATAATAATCTGTAGATATCTTGGCAGTGACTTTGAATGGAACCACACAGTAAATGTCCAAATTGTGCTTTGAATGGCTGAAGGACTACTAGCAGCTGTAGTAATAGTCAACAAAAACCTGTAGTTACCCTGCAGTTGAAAAAGGAGAAAACAGATAATCTCATTCTTATGCTGCATATGATCATGACTTCTGTAGGTTACCTGAACTGGTGTCTGAACATCTCTTCTACAGTTTCCAGTCTCTAGACAGAGTGACATTACTATCATGAATATGTCCTAAGCATGTGAGTGGTATGTTAGCGTGTTGAGCCCAGCTCCTTGAGATAATTGGAGCCAGCTTGGAAAAAACCACTGTCAGTGGAAAAGGAAGCTATTCTAAAGCACATCTTAAGTGCCACTGCTACTTAATACAAACATAATTAGAAGCACTATAAATAGAGTACACAAATTGGTCATGTGGTTGCATTGGCTGTAGCAGAAACCTTTACAGTGCGTGATTGTGTAAGGCCCTTTTTGCACAGCCATATGATGAAGGGTTGGACGTGACCTATTCATCAGCATGCTGACATTTGTGTCACGGGGTCCGAGTAATGCGAGATAGACGACGACTCGCGTCAGGAACTATTCTAAATGCCTTTAGAAGCGATTCCAAGAGGCTGGCTTATTTGTTGCAGAGAATCTGAGGTTGAGACTGTTGGGGAGTTTGAGCAAGGATCCCAAATATGTTCCTCAATCCTCTTGCAGAACAGCACCTCAGGAAGGGAGTGGGAAGATGACTAACTGAGCATGGAAAAATGTGCCTGGAGAGTATCAGTTCTCCACTCCTTCTGAAAAGTATTTCCTACACCAGCAAAATTAACCATGAGCTGATTCCTGACTTGTTTCATAAACTGAAGTCTTGGGCATTTAGTTGTAGGCTGCATTATTAGAAAATTGATTGCTTTATTTGACACATTCCTAGTACAACTAGAGAAAAATAAACCAATAAATCTTAGGAGATACTGTGAAACAAGAACCCTCTTCTGATTCTCTCACAGGGTGTATTTTATTTTGCTTTTGCTTTGTCATGTTTTAACTCACTTTGCTTTCTGTTTTTCAGATTACAATTTATTCTGTGTAAAGCAGAACGTATTTCTAATTTCTTTTATCTGTCTCAGTGTAGTCGCAGAGAAAGTTGTGAACACATTACCATCTTCAAACCTCTTTAAAACTGACTTGTTAAACAGCCTACTACACTGGGTTTCCATTTTTTTAAATGATTAATAGTTAAATATAGCACAGTTACAGCATCAAATAACTGAACAATAAACTAAGATCTGAATTAATTTATTAAATTATACAGAAGCATGGAAACATGTCTCCCACTGCATAAAGCATACTTGCTTTGACTGGGGGAACTGGGATAGTTTAGTCTTCAGAAGAGGAGGCTGAGGGGAGGCCTCATTGCTCTCTACGACTACCTGAAAGGGGGTTGCAGTGAGGTGGGGGCAGTTTCTTCTCCCTAGAATCATGTGACAGAATGAGAGGGAGTGGCCTGAAATCATGCAAGAGGAGCTTTAGACTGGATACTAGGCATCAGAATAGATTACCCAGGGAGGTGGTGGAGTCACCAGCTCTGGAGGTGTTTGAGAAATGTGTGGGCATGGAGGTTTGGGACATGGTTTGATGGCCATGGTGGTCTTAGGTTGATGGTTGGACTCGATCTTAGAGGTCTTTTCCAACAAAAACAGGTCTGTGATTGTATCTTAAATCATAAAGTGGTAGTTTTGCATAGTTTGTTTTTTTCTCCATTAATAAATACGTTGTGCATATTCTTCATTCTCTTTTCAATTAAATATGATTTAAAAAGAAACTTTAATTCTGAAATGACTGATGCTGTAATTATAGCATAGGGCTTATTTGCCTTTGAACTGCAGGATTTCTTGCAATGCTAAAGATGTCATTCTTGAAAAAACTTGGTTTTGAGCAGGAGGTACAAAGTTTTCTAGCACCTATAGGCCTCAAGTTAAATAATACTATAATATGAATTGATTCATGGGATGTATGTATTAAGACAGAAAGAGGGTACAGAAAATTGACAATGAACATGTAAGAGATCCATTTTTTCCCTTCTCATTCCCTAACTGGCAGAAAGTTGGGTCTTGAACTCTTCTCAGATGTGTGCGTTCTTAAAACTCCTACTGTGCTTGTCCTTGAAAATCACCTTCTTCATAAGCCCTTGTGAAAATGTTCCAATGTTCTGAGCATTGAATAGATAAATTGATGTCTTAAGGCAAGATTAAACTCATCTTTACAATAGGATTTAGTTTATTCACTGGTATAATAGGATTTAAACTGTAATTAGTATGGGGTAGGAATGGGTGTAGAGAAAAGTAATGTTTCTGCAATGATAAGCCATACAAATACTAGGGCAATTACTAGTCCCTGAACTCACACTGCCAAAATATAGGTTTCTACCACTCCAGGTAAATGTCATACTTGAGTAAACTACTGGTTTTGAAAGGACTTTTATGTATCTTGAAGGTTGAAGTTAACCAATGCTGAGAAACACACACAAAAAAAAAATAAAAATCTTGCAGCTGAAGATTTAAGGTAATACAAAAAGAAGAGCACATTCAAATTAACATAACCAGAATTTCAGTTTAAAGGTGGAGGAGTTCTGAGCACAAAAGCTCTGTTTAATTGTTATGTATTTTCTTTACATGTAATGAGCATGTAATTGTTCAAGAAATTAAACTATGGCAAGTTTGAAAGGTTAATAATTGAGTTTCACCATCTCAAAGGAAGTCAGTGAAAGAGAAAAGAGCATAAGTAATGAACTTCTGGGTTACCCAGGAAGCCTTCTTGTTAATTTCTTTTAGCATCTGTGCCCATGCTAATGGAAAACCTAGCTGAACATAATCTGTCTTAAAAGTGCTATAAGTCATATAACATAAAATAGCTTTTTATGTGGAAAGAATTTACAAGCACAGGTGCTTTTAGATGTGGGGTTTCTCCTAAACACTCATCAGTGTGACCTTTAAGCACCAAACCAGCTTTTAATGACTACTTTCTGTGAAAATGTAAAAAATGTTGGCCTTGCTTATTTAGTTTGTTTTGGGGTTTTGTGGTTGTGGGTTGTTTTGGGGGTGTTGTTTTGGTTTGGTTTTTGTTTTGTTTCTGTGGGGGTTTTGTTTGTTTTGTGCTTCTGTTTTAAATGGTTTTAAAAATAAATGTTTTAATTGTATTTACTATCTTCAGCTTTTTGTAATGAATTCTCTTTAAGAGATAATACCGTGTCTGAACATGTGCTAAACTTGTTAATACAGTCCAAGTTTCAAGCTAGGATTTCACTTTTAGGATCTTTGACAGAAGAGATCACATCTGTGATATGTTTGTGCTGGAAAGATTGTGGGGGTTTGCACACCTGGAGTAGGGCAGGGAGGTGCTTCATGGTTTAGTTGATTAGGTGGTGATGGATGATAGGTTGGACGCCATGATCTTGAAGGTCTCTTCCAACCTGGTTCATTCTATTCTATCATGTAAATATTTACATTAGCTGTATATGTCTATACTATGACAGTGTAATGGAAGGAAGATCTGAAGTTTATCATCTATAGGAGATATAGGGAAGCATGAGATATGTCAATTTCCCTTAATATGACAATAGTCAGTGTCCTTTGAGCACCATGTATGCCAATGAATATCTTGTTCATGTCTGCTGTAGGTGTCTGTCACAAGTGTGTGAAGCTTTGTGATTATCACATGCCATCTGTAGGAACATGGTTATACCAGGCAGTGACAACAGCTAATGATCCACTCGGCTGTTCTCTAACCTCTATCAATGCTATGTGGTTTAAGATCAGCAGCAAGGCTCCAAAAGAAAGGCTCCAAGCTCAAGAGAAAATGAGATTTACAAAGAAATTCTACAATCTGTGGAGAGTAGAGAGAAATCTGGTCCTTTGGAAGCTTTGAATCTGGAAGTTGACAATTTTAGAACCATGTCAAGTGACTTTGGTAACAGTTAGTGATGCATGTCATGTATAATAAAGTAATGTGAATGGTGAGTTACTCTCTAATATTGACAGTTTGCAGTCCAGTGTTTGTAACACCTGAAAAGACACAAGCTAAACAACTAAACTAGTTTCAGATCAGTAGATACTTCAATTTTTGTTAGTTTACTAACAATATAAGCCACCCAGCCAGCTAACACAGATAACAGTGACTTGTGATTTTGGTGACTGGACAAATAAAATACAACTTTACATGCTGGTAAGAAAGCAAGTTAGAAAATCATCAAACCATTTAAAGCCAGTACCTTCTTCACTAACACTTATTCCCTTTTTCTTGCAGAACCAAGGTCTGCCCTAGCATAAGGAAGAAGCTCCTTTTCCAGTACACCAACTTCATACTTACATTTTAAGATGTTTATATTTCTCTATTTCCTGGAATAGAATAAAATCACTCTTTACTAATAAAATCAGAAATTTTAATGATACAGAGCATGATGTGTTTTGCTGTTTTTTATCAATAGGAGATGCATACATTGACAGCATATGACTTCATCTCTTCTGTACTAAATAATATATATTATAACTTAAGAATAGGTGCACTTAAAAATTCTGTTTTCACTTGGAAGGCAACATTTCCTTTGCTTAAGTAACTATGCTTTCAAAGATTTGTCCCATTAGTGTTAGCTGCTACACTTTCTGGTACATTTGAATTTCAACTACTTTGGTCCAAACCAGTTTAAAGGGCTTAGCTTTTGTCAATTTCAGAGACTATCCTCTCCTCTGCAGCAGAAAACAGTAACTATGATAAATGGAAGTACCTAAATGTACTCTTACTTAACAGAACAGCTTTCTTAATTCATTGTCATCACATCAGCAATTTACTTATCACTGTCATCTGCTGGTTTATTTAACTAAGCTTTGGCCTATTCAGTTCTAGGACTAGTTCCAAACTTATTTCTGAATTTTTGATGTGGGATTCAGAGATTCTTTTGCCTAAAAAAGAGCACTTTGTTTCGCCAATTAAGGGTAGATAATCTTGGGGGAAGAGGCCTCAAATACATAGTTCTCATGATCATGAGTATGACTTTGCCTTTTGTAGCAGCTGAGTTTGATCTGTACTGAATATCGAGAACAGAAATAAGGCAATTCTATGGGCTTGTCAGTATGGGTGGATCTATACAGCACAGTGGAGCATAGCCTCCACTTTCTTGTGAATGCACTATTTATGGAATGCAATTAACCACTACCAGACCGTTTCAGGACCTTAGCTCTGCCTGATTCTATGTCATATGGATGATTTAGATCAAATTGGCACAAGTATTGACAGGCCTCAATCACATGGGAGAGATACACTTTTAATCCTTCTCCAATTACTCTATCACCGGGCAAACCTTACGTAAGATAAAGGTTTTACTCTCTGGCCACTTTTAACCTGAGATGAAACTGACATCTCTCTTTAGGTTGCCAGGGACTTTGATCAAAAATCCTTTGCATTGAGAAATTATAGTTAAACACTAAACTGTAAGGCTGTATTTACTGGCTGATGGAATGATAAATGATGATCTAAATGATAATTTAAATTAAAAACATATGGTAAGAGTGCCTGGTTCTTCTCTTAGAGACTTTAAGCATTAACAGTGATTAGTCAGTTCACCCAATTAGATTTCTGCTGCACTAAAATAATGGTTTTTATGCTGGTACTGACACTTGTATATTATTTTTGGTGGGGTGTAATTCCAAATATTTTTGAAAATTGGGTTATTCCACAGATGAGCTGCCACTTTCCATCATTTTTCAGTCCTGGCTCTATGGTTTATGGTACTGACACTTGTATATTATTTTTGGTGGGGAAATACCTATGATATCATCTGAAAGATATTCCAAAGCTGGCAGCCCGTGGCTTGGACAGGAGCACACTGCGTTGGGTTAGGAACTGGCTGGAGGGCCGAGCCCAGAGAGTAATGGTGAATGGCACCACATCCAGCTGGCGGCCTGTCACTAGTGGTGTGCCCCAGGGATCAGTACTGGGCCCCATGCTCTTCAACATCTTTATTGATGATCTGGATGAGGGCATTGAGTCCATCATCAGTAAATTTGCAGATGACACCAAGCTGGGGGCAGCAGTTGATTTGCTGGAGGGCAGAGAGGCATTGCAGAGGGACCTCGACAGGCTGGACAGATGGGCAGAGTCCAATGGCATGAGATTTAACACATCCAAGTGCCGGATTCTGCACATTGGCCACAACAACCCCAGGCAGTGCTACAGGCTGGGGTCAGAGTGGCTGGAGAGTGGCCAGGCAGAGAGGGACCTGGGGGTACTGGTTGATTGTAGGCTGAACATGAGCCTGCAGTGTGCCCAGGCAGCCAAGAAGGCTAATGGCATCCTGGCTTGCATCAGGAACAGTGTGGCCAGCAGGAGCAGGGAGGTCATTGTGCCCCTGTACACTGCACTGGTTAGGCCGCACCTTGAGTACTGTGTCCAGTTCTGGGCCCCTCAGTTTAGGAAGGATGTTGACTTGGATTGTTTGATGGGTTGGACGCGATGATCTTGAAGGTCTCTTCCAACCTGGTGTATTGTATTGTATTGTATTGTATTTGCCAAGTATTTAATCTGTCATTATCACTAAACCTTCCTTTGCTTTATATCAGAGCACGCTAACCATCAAACATCCTCCTGCTGGACAAAACCCCCCAGCAAACAAAAAAACCCCAAACCAACAGTGCTGGGCATTGTGCAATATCGCCCTTGGGAGGCAGCAGGAAGAAAGTCAGGGTTAAAAAAACAAAGTGTATGCGTCCAATGGATGGTAAAAGGCTCTAACAGGTGCTAGGCTCTTATGAGTTGATTAATCCGGTCAGCAGCTGATGCTCTACAATTTTAAGGTCACACTGTGCTATTGACTTTTCAGCAAAGTCCTCTTGGCATGGTGCTTCTCAGGAAAGTTGATTAAAGTGTTTCATAGGTTAACAATGGACTGAATAGGATTATCATTTGTAGGTGACTAAGGGCAATATGGCTGATCAGACTGCACCTGTGTCTCACCTATTTAGATAGGATCCTGGGGACTTTTTTGGTCTTCCATAACCTAGAACAAAAAAATATGCAGTTGTATCAGACATAATTACTCTGTGGAAATTTCTTCTTTCTTCTAGTGTGCTTGAGCTACTTGTTTTCCTCAGAAGTGTAAAGAAAACACATGGAAGTGAAACAGAGAAGCATCCTACATTACCTATGATTTCTCTGTGTTGGGTTACTCTTCTGATGAAAAAAAAAAAAAAAAAAAAAAGGCCAAGTTGTGTAAATACTTTAACTTGTAATGCCAGCAATTTTAAAGTACTGCATATGATTACAGCAGAAATATCAGTAAGTTATTAGCATAAAATAATTTAATAGTCATCAGAAGCAGTGTTTTGATCTGCACTTTATTTATAGAACTGTTTTTATAAAATGCCAATAGTTACTGGATCGTTCTTGAAAGGATTTTTTGAGATATGTTTATAGCTTAAAAAGTAACCTCCCATAACATTATTCATTGAAACACAGAGACTAAAACATTTTCCTCTGTTGACCAGTGGAATAATACTTCTTTAGATTTGAATGATGTTGTATTCTGAATCCTCTTTTCCTTATAAAATTCTGGTATATAGTCTACATAGTATAGGCATATAGTCTTCATATTGCTACATAGTCTAGAACCTTTGATAGTATCTTATCAGGTATACTTTTTCAAGTACTGTGTCAGAGTCTTTGTAGGGATATCTTCATTCTTATATCAAATAGCTGCCATTTCTGTGACATTAGGCCAGAATCACATCTTCCTTTATTTCTCAGGCAACATGTGACATAGTGTCTTGGTTTAGAGCGAGAGAGATTGCTCTTTTACCCCTTCCAAGAGGGGCAAAAGAAAAATGCTTCACACAGGTTGGGAGAGTTGGAAAGCTTAAATGGAAAGGCTATTTACAACTATACACAAATCATATAAAATACACAAAAATCCCTAGTTTGAGTTTAACACAGAAGCTCATTGAGCCAAAGCTTCACACAAACCTCCCTTTAAACCAGGCTAACAAACCCAAGCCTTCCTCTCCCCTCCCTACCACACCTCTCTACCCTTTACACCAAGCTATTGTGATACAGCAAAAAATTTGTCTTGGCAGCTCCAGGCTCCAATTAGGCTGCTCCAGGCCTAATTGGCAGCATTGCCAAGGCTGACACCAGGCCTCACTCCCCTGCCAAAGAGATAAAAGCCTCGGTGTTCTTCCTGGGAGGTGGGGGGAAGGGAAGAAAACTGATTTTACAGCCAGTTTTATAGAGATGCAGGACTTATGGGAATAAAATACGTCTTCCAGTCCACCCCTGCCCCTCTGGAAGTCTGCAACTTTGTGGTTTCTTAAATGCACCTAGTCTCAAACTACCACACCTAGGAGTGTTAAGCTCTAAGTTGCACCTCTGATAGCTAGTCCTGGAGTGCACAGCTCTGAATGAGGTAGCTCTGTTTTGAATGCTTGCTACGAAGGAACTGCTACACCTGCTGCTGTATTTGAGCATTCCTTTAAGATAGTACAGATAAACCTTTATGGTTCTATTGGAGGTTGTCTTTGTAATGAGCCACATGCACAGCTTTATACTAAATAATACCTTATTAGAGAGAAAAAAATGAAGACATGCAACTGCATGGCTTTCACTAAAAAAAAACCCAAACAACTCACTTCAAGTTAAATTGTTAGTTCCATTGGATATCTCAAACAAGCAATTCAGCATGAAAGAGTTCAGTGAAAGCTATTGCCTTTACTGCAAAGGGCCAGGAACACTGAGGGCTTTGCATTTATTGAGGCAACATTTATAGTTAAAGCTTTTTATAAAGTTGTACCTAATGGATTAATAAGTAGTTTGAGTGGCTTTGTTGCATGTTTGCTGCATACAAATACCCTTTCCACCTTTTCCTTAGGCTTTTTTAGTACAGCTCCTCTTGATTGTTTCCCTAGATATCTTTTTTTTTCTTTTTTAATGTAGAAGCTAAAGCAAGTAAACGCATTCAAACTTACAGATCTGCTCAATGCTACTCTTCTCTTTGCAGTGACTCACACACGCTGTATTGCCTCTTTCCAGATCAGTTTCGAACCTGTTTGTTGCTTCTTCTCTTTGAGAAAAATCAATAAATCTGCTTCTTTTTTTGTTTTCCTCTATCACCATCTGAAAGAAAATCTTGTCTGTGCTAGTGTTGTGAAGCAGTATCACAGTATCACTAAGGCTGGAAGAAACCTTGAAGATCATCAAGTCCAGCCTGTCACCACAGACCCCATGACTAGACCATGGCACCAAGTGCCACGTCCAGTCCCCTCTTGAACACCTCCAGGGATGGCGACTCAACCACCTCACCGGGCAGCCCATTCCAATGGTGAATCACTCTCTCAGTGAAGAACTTTCCCCTCACCTCAAGCCTAAACCTTCCCCTGGCGCAGCTTGAGACTGTGTCCCCTTGTTCTGGTGCTGGTAGCTAGGGAGAAGAGGCCAACCCCTTCCTGGCTACAACCACCTTTCAGGTAGTTATAGAGAGCAATGAGGTCTCCCCTGAGCCTCCTCTTCTCCAGGCTAAACACCCCCAGCTCCCTCAGCCTCTCCTCATAGGGCTTATGCTCAAGGCCTCTCACCAGCCTTGTTGCCCTTCTCTGGACACGTTCAAGTGTCTCGATGTCCTTCTTAAACTGAGTGGCCCAGAACTGGACACAGTACTCAAGGTGTGGCCTAACCAAAGCAGAGTACAGGGGCACAATGACCTCCCTGCTCCTGCTGGCCACACCATTCCTAATGCAGGCCAGGATGCCATTGGCCTTCTTGGCCACCTGGGCACACTGCTGGCTCATGTTCAGGTGGCTGTGAATCAGCACCCCCAGGTACCTCTCTGTTTGGGAGCTCTCCAGTCACTCCGACCCCAGCCTGTAGCTCTGCATGGGGTTGTTGTGGCCAAAGTGCAGCACCCGGCACTTGGACTTGTTGAATGCCATCCCGTTGGACTCTGCCCATCTGTCCTGTCAGTCGAGGTCCCTCTTCTCTCTAGAAACCAGCACCAGAACAAGAGGACATAGTCTCAAGCTGCGCCAGGGTAAGTTTAGGCTTGAGGTGAGGAGAAGGTTCTTCACGGAGAGAGTCATTTGTCATTGGAATGGGCTGCCCAGGGAGGGGGTGGAGTCACCATCCCTGGAGATGTTCAAGAGGGGATTGGACGTGGCACTTGGTGCCATGGTCTAGTCATGAGGTCTGTGGTGACAGGTTGGACTCGATGATCTTCGAGGTCTCTTCCAACCTTAGTGATACTGTGATACTGTGATACTGTGGAGGGCAGTTCTTCTCTCTTGGCGTGGCTTGATGTATGCCTGTATACATATATATATATATATATAAATATAACAGTTGTTCATGTACTTGCAGATCTCGGATATCATTTTGAGCCAGTTTATTACTTTATATTCTGGCCACAGACTTCGTCTTCAGAGATAATTTTGTTCTCAGTGATCTGGGTCTTCAGTTGTTTTGTTTCTGGCAGTGCATATACTTATCTCATCTTTGTAATTCCAGCATTCTTGCAAGGCCTGTGCAACATCTCCACTATTTTCTAGACCATCTTAACAAAGGCTGTGCATCTATCCATTTCTGTCAGTGTATAATTTCTTTGGGGTTCTTCCCAGTTCTGCTGTTAAAATGGGCTTGTAACTACCTTAGCTGATGCTTCCAGATGAGCTGAGGATCATCTTAACTTGCCGTATTTTCATGCTTGAAGACTTCCTTAGTTCAAAATTCGTCTGTGTACATCAGTGATTTGTCTAAACTGCATCAGTGTAGTTTTTGTAATGAGAGCTGGTGTGCTGTTCTCAGTAATATCAGTGGTCATGAATCACTAATGACTGCTTTTCCCTCAAGCATAGTGCTTTAGCATTCAACATATGCAGGCACTATTGAACATTGTTTTTTTAACCTGAAAGGCCCTGGGGCTTCACAAATTCTGATAGGCTCTTCATTGACTAGTACCCATAGGTTTGTACCTATGCTGGAATGCCTTTGACTTTTGGTTGCTGCCCTCTGTGAGGGCAAGTATCATACCAATTTCCCTTGTTTAGTTGAGATTAATTTCCTTGGCTCTTAATGGCAGAGATGAGAACTTTGTGCTCCTATACTAGAAAGTGAAAGTCTCTCTAAAGTCCATTAGGATGTGTTTTACTGTCAGAAGCAAGTACCCACCCTATTTGACAATAATGCCACTAAATCAGTCACAGATAGCTGCTATTCTTCCACTGCAGATTTCTGGAATGTTTTTCTGTCTATTGAAATGGGATGAAAAATCATCAGAAAACTAGTGTTTGACAGTACTTGTCTATGGCATTGGAAAATGTCATTTTTAACATATCTGTAATATTCTTCAGTTGTGGGCATGTGGTAGCCATACCTCTTTAGTACCATTGTTTACAAGGCTTTGCCTTGCTTCACTGGATGACAAGCCTTTTGGAGATTTTTTTGTCTCTAGACAGAAAGCCTTTTATTCATGTGCTAAACTACTATTATATTCGTTGCCTCCCAATACATTTGTTGTATTGATTAACTACTCCTATTATAGACATGCTGTGTAAGTTCATGCACTTTGAAAACAGTACTGAAGGCAGATGATGTTGTCAGTCAATCAGTTTATTCAGATTGAGATACACTATACCTGGGGATTGTCTCTTCTAAATCATCTTGGAGAGTTTTTGCTGTTTTGCTGCAGCTGTCAGGTCGTGTTGTTCTCATGGATAGTTTTGTGTAATAGACAAGCAAACTAAAAATAATTTCTCTCAGATTTAATATTGTTAAATTATTTTATTTCCTCTCTTTATTTATTTTTTACTGGAAACAGTGACTGTTGTAGTTTTTTGCACAACTTCCCTATTCTTGCATACTCTTCTAATGGTGATTAATGTTTATCCTGTAGACATCTCAAATTTGATTTGCCATTGCTATACATAGATACATTGTCATGTTAGAAAGCTCTCTTTTGGGAAGATCTTTGCCACAGTACTGTGAATGGAATATGGGTAATATGAGGTCCTATTATGACTTCAGGAAAGGGCAGGGAAGTTGCTTTTCTGAGATTTACCCATGAGGACTTTGAACCCTGTTTGTGTTCAGATGTGGACCATGATATCAGCATAAACATATGAATATTGAAATATCACAAGCCCTGTAAGGAGAGGCTGAGGGAGCTGGGATTGTTTAGCCTGGAGAAGAGGAGGCTCAGGGAGACCTTATTGCTGTCTACAACTACCTGAAAAGTGGTCGTAGCCAGCAAAAGGTTGGTCTCTTCTCTCTAGCAACCAGCATGAGAACAAGGGGACACAGTCTCAAGCTGCACCAGGGGAGGTGAGGAGAAAGTTCTTCACTGAGAGAGTCATTCGCCATTGGAATGTGCTGCCCAGGGAGGTGGTGGAGTCAATGTCCCTGGAGGTGTTCAAGAGGGGATTGGACATGGCACTTGAAGCCATGGTCTAATAGTCATGAGATCTTGGGTGACATGTTGGACTTAATGATCTTTGAGGTCTTTTCCAACCTTGTTGATTCTATGATTCTATAAAATGCCTTTATATAATATTCATTATCATCTGAATTTCTACATCTCCTTCTACCACAGTAATTCCAAAATATTATTGGTTTATGTTTTTATAGGTGAAATTGCTAGAGGTAAAGTGCTGTTCATTATCAAAATATCAATAGGTACTACCATCATATTCTAAACTTGTAGCTGGTGGGTTAACAGAAGATTACTACAGCTTTTGACTATAGCTAGGCTTTCAGTTATTAGCTTTAAACTTGAACTTTGTGGTCTATATATAGATCATGAATTAGCATGATTCAAATGGTTTAAACAGAATAACCAAGAGACAGTATTAAGGCAAAGCACCTCTGAAACAGTAATTTTAATGTTTCATTAAAGGCCATAGTGAGGAATACAAATTTCAATTGTGAACACAAAAAACCCTTCAGATGCTGACAATTTCTATATGGCAGCATTAAATTAATGCCAGATATAAGAATTTTATCTGTCTAGATTGCCAGTGGACTTCACATATACATATAGACTTGTATGGGAACCAAGTATAATTCTTTTGGGCTTCAGTTTAGTAAATTTTATTTTGGATAGCACTTATGCATTCACTATCCTGGAGAGGAAAACACTTTAGCAGATGTTTCTGTGGTTAGCTGAATGAAGAATAAATTTTGGAAGAATTGGTCTTCAAAAGACTCAGATGTTCTCATAGACAAGAAGTGGCTAAAATGCTCGCAGGAAACAAAGAATGAAGAAATTCCTCCCTAATCTCAAAAGCTTTTCATCTTATTCAAGTATATAGAAGAGAGTATTTTTATCTCTGCTTCCAGTGCAAGTATGGAAGGTTTTACATCTATGTAACTTGGCTGCTTTGTTAATGCTCATGCTGTGCAGAAGATGTTTGTTTATTTTGCAGATGTTGAGTTCTGTTTGTTTGGTTTTTCTTTCCTAGTGTGCTAGGGTTGAAGCAACAGGATGAGAGATCTCAAGCATGCTGCCAAGTGTTGTGGTCTGACAAAACTACATGGTTTCCTTTATCAAGACAGCTGTGTTTTTACATAAATAATCTTAATTTGGCCTGCAGAAGGATTATGCCTGATATTCAAACATACTACCTTGAAAAGTCACCTTGGCTTTCTCAAGGAGCTTACCTCATGGCATTCAGGATCACAGTATCAGAGTATCGCCAAGGTTGGAAGAGACCTCGAAGATCATCGAGTCCAACCTGTCACCACAGACCCCACGACTAGACCATGGCACCAAGTGCCACATCCAGTCCGCTCTTGAACACCTCCAGGGACGGCGACTCCACCACCTCCCCAGGCAGCCCATTCCAATGGCGAATCACTCTCTCAGTGAAGAACTTTCTCCTCACCTTGAGCCTAAACTTCCCCTGGTGCAGCTTGAGACTGTGTCCCCTTGTTCTGGTGCTGGTAGCTAGGGAGAAGAGGCCAACCCCTTCCTGGCTACAGCCACCTTTCAGGTAGTTGTAGACAGCAATGAGGTCTCCCCTGAGCCTCCTCTTCTCCAGGCTAAACAACCCCAGCTCCCTCAGCCTCTCCTCATAGGGCTTATGCTCAAGGCCTCTCACCAGCCTTGTTGCCCTTCTCTGGACATGTTCAAGTGTCTCGATGTCCTTCTTAAACTGAGTGGCCCAGAACTGGACACAGTTGCCAGACCAGGATGCCAGACCAGAAAGCCTCAGAGTCTGAGCTATGTTTCTAGTTTACTACTTATAAAAATCTTATACTTTGCAAAATAGCAGAGAAATTATTGCTACTCAAAAAATCACTTTGAAATAAAGATTGCTGAATAGGGTGCTTCGTTTTTACAGTCATACCTATTACGGATCACAGAATTGCTAAGCTGTGGTAAATTAGCATCCTGTTAAATAGATTTATGTTAACAGGCCTCCCATAGATGTCACCGGATTGTTCATAGAAGCAAGACAAGGCTGGGATGATGAGTAATTCGTAGCAGTTATATATGCAGCTCTGCAATCTGCAGCAATTAAATAAATTGATCTTTTATTTTAATAAGCACTGATGACAGATAATTTGGCCAATGTTCAGAAAAACTCATTATAAAGAAATTCAAAGATGAGCTCAAAGATGTTACCCTGTTTATTAAAACTCAGTTACATGAAAATCACTGTTGTATTTCCATAGGAAGAATTTTTTCATGTATATATGAATTTATATATATAAACCCCCATCTATATTTTTATATATATATATGTATTCTGAAGCCCAGAAGGCCAATTGCATCCTGGGATGCATCAAAAGATTCATTGCCAGCAGATCTGGAGAGGTGATTCTACCACTTTGTCTGGAGCCTGCAATACAGCAAGGACATGGATCTGATGGAGAGGGTCCAGAGGAGGACCATGAAAATGATCAGGGGGTTGGAGCACCTCTGCTATGAGGACAGGCTGAGGGAGCTGGGCTTGCACAGCCTGGAGAAGAGGAGGCTTCGGGGAGACCTAGTAGCAGCCTTCCAGTACCTGAAGTTGGCCTACAGGAAGGAAGGATGGAGACAGACTGTTTACAAAGGCCTGGGATGATAGGACAAGGAGCAATGGCTTCAAAGAAGAGAAGAGCAGCTTTAGATTAGATGTTAGGAACAGCTTCTTTACTATGAGGGTGGTGGAACACTGGAAAAGGTTGCCCAGGGAGGTGGTTGGGGCCCCATCCCTGGAGATATTTATAGTGAGGCTCAGTGGGGTTCTGGGCATCCTGATCTAGTTGAAGATGCCCCTGCTGACTGCAGAGTGGATTGGACTAGACAACCTTTGGAAGTCCCTTCCAACCCAGACCATTCTATGATTCTATATATGTATATTAATATATATATATATTTTCATATCACCACATAATGAAAGAAGGGGAGATTTAAGAGTGAAATAGACCTTTTGCTATCTATGGAAATATTATGTAATTTCCATTACACTTTATGCTGATCAACGTGTAAAAATGACCTTTCATATCACAAAAAAAATGTTGACAATGTTTTCTTATATTTAAACCTTGAAAAATTAGCTTAATATATTCCTGTCTCCTGTAACTACAGACTTCCATACCCTATCAGCTGGCTGGGTAAGACACACACAAATCATATGCTTTAGTGATATCATTCATAGCTGATCATGAGACGCATAATCTTGAGGCTTGAGCTTTTATCTGCTTTTGAGATCTGGCTGAAGCTTTAGCTTCGGAGTGAAGAGTGCCAAGACATAAAGACATAAAGTAAAACTACCACAGTGAACTTCTGCAGAATGAAGAGGCTCACAGTAACCCATGCAAGCTTTTCCATTTGCAAGATCAGTTTGGATGTGGCTGCAGTGAATTAAACAAACAGCAGCCATGTCCTACTTTTGTTATTTCCAGGTTTTGGCTTTTTACAATTTTTAATTGTATTTTATTTATATTTTTTTTTTTACAATTAGCATGAAACTCACAAATCTGGAACAACAACATAACATTTTGTTTCAAAAATATTTGCTATATTAGTCATTCTTCAAGATGTCTTCTTCCTGAGGATTTTGAATCATCAGGATAGACAGTAACTGCTTCAGAGAAACAGATAGATGGAGGCTGAGCAAGAGAATAGTGAAGGAATTATTCTTTTTATACACATATGAAAATCAAATCAATTTCAAACTATAATTTTTGTGTTTATTTTAATAAAATTTTAAAAATGGGTTTATGAGGAAAAATACTAACCTGCAAATGGGGAAGGAGTAGTTGAATCACTTAAGAGGCTTTTTATCAAGATATATACTTGACTGCGTGACGTTTCTGGAACTGAATATTGTTTATCTGTTATAGAATGTTTAGTTTTGCTGTGAGTTGTTAGTAGCAGAGAATAATTAAACTGGAAACATTTAGACACAGTGTCACTTATATCACAAAATCATCATACAAGGTGTCTTCTCTAAAGAGAGAGAAATAGGTATCTGCTGTATTGTTCAGCATTCTGGACTAACTAATGTAAAACTAAATGTTCATTATAATGAATACTAAAAGGCAGTTAAGACTCTTTTTCAATCTCCTAATGTTACATCTCCTTCCATTAGAATATAATAAGCTACAAATCATTCATAATCAACTATCAGATTGTCTTTACGATGGAAACAGGAGTAATTCTCACCTAAACAAGAAAATTATAAGTAATCATGACCACTGTTCTTCCAGGAAATCGGTAATTTTCTTAACTTTGTATCTAGCTGCACCAAGTTTCACCACAGTGAGCAGAAAACACAACCATTTTTCCTCTCTGTTTTGCATTCTTCTTAGGAAGACTGGGCTAAGCAGCCATGGGCCATGCAAAGTCTTGTGTAGTCCTCCCATCCCATAACTAGCCTTTGAAAAATAATAATAATAACTAGCCTTATGAAAAATAATCTGTAAACTGAAACTTTCAACTTGAGCATGATGACTCTGATTAGGCTTAAATTTGAGCAGTGCCTATACGTTTATATTTGAGACAGAGCTGACGTACATTTTCACTGAAAGGTAGAAGGCTTCTTAATATTCTCGTTCTTTAAAGCACATCTACCACACATGCATTAAAACATTGACATCACCTGGCTGGTGAAGTATCAGTTTGTGTTTCATGGGAAAATCTCTGCTTCTTCAGATGTGACTGAATCTCACAATACTAGAAATTAAGAAGTGAGTTCAACATTGAGCTTGTAAGAGGCAGCTAGTATACCTTTTAATTTAGATACTTGCAGCAGATATATTTGGAGTCCTCCTAATATTCCATTATCATTAGGCTTAGATTAAAAAGTCTTCTATGTCATTCTTAGTCTTGTCATGGGATGGAATATCTTTGAATAGAATAGAATAGAATAGAATAGAATAGAATAGAATAGAATAGAATAGAATAGAATAGAATAGAATAGAATAGAATAGAATAGAATAGAATTACCAAGGTTGGAAGAGACCTTGAAGATCATCGAGTCCAACCTGTAACCATAACCTCACAACTAGACTATGGCACCAAGTGCCACATCCAGTCCCCTCCCGAACGCCTCCAGGGACGGAGACTCAACCACCTCCCCGGGCAGCCCATTCCAATGACGAATCACTCTCTCAGTGAAGAACTTTCTCCTCACCTCCAGCCTAAACTTCCCCTGGTGCAGCTTGAGACTGTGTCCCCTTGTTCTGGTGCTGGTAGCTAGGGAGAAGAGGCCAACCCCTTCCTGGCTACAACCACCCTTCAGGTAGTTGTAGAGAGCAATGAGGTCGCCCCTGAGCCTCCTCTTCTCCAGGCTAAACAGCCCCAGCTCCCTCAGCCTCTCCTCATAGGGCTTGTGCTCAAGGCCTCTCACCAGCCTTGTTGCCCTTCTCTGGACACGTTCAAGTGTCTCGATGTTCTTCTTAAACTGAGGGGCCCAGAACTGGACACAGTACTCAAGGTGCGGCCTAACCAAAGCAGAGTACAGGGGCACAATGACCTCCCTGCTCCTGCTGGCCATACTATTCCTAATGCAGGCCAGGATGCGGTTGGCCCTCTTGGCTGCCTGGGCACACTGCTGGCTCATGTTCAGCTTCCCATCAACCAGCACCCCCAGGTCCCTCTCTGCCTGGCCGCTCTCCAGCCACTCTGACCCCAGCCTGTAGCACTGCCTGGGGTTGTTGTGGCCAATGTGCAGAACCCGGCACTTGGATGTGTTAAATCTCATGCCATTGGACT
The DNA here is from genome assembly GCA_033816785.1 of Picus viridis. Classification (NCBI taxonomy): domain Eukaryota; kingdom Metazoa; phylum Chordata; class Aves; order Piciformes; family Picidae; genus Picus; species Picus viridis. The sequence continues at coordinate 38,105,752 of CM066578.1, read as the reverse complement.
CTGCCCATCTGTCCAGCCTGTCCAGGTCCCTCTGCAAAGCCTCTCTGCCCTCCAGCAGACCAACTCCTGCCCCCAGCTTGGTGTCATCTGCAAATTTACTGATGATGGACTCAATGCCCTCATCCAGATCATCAATAAAGATGTTGAAGAGCATGGGGCCCAGCACTGATCCCTGGGGCACACCACTAGTGACAGGCCGCCAGCTGGATGTGGCACCATTCACCACCACTCTCTGGGCTCGGCCCTCCAGCCAGTTCCTAACCCAAGGCAGTGTGCTCCTGTCCAAGCCACGGGCTGCCAGCTTGGCCAGGAGTTTGCTGTGGGGAACGGTGTCAAAGGCCTTGCTGAGGTCCAGGTAGACCACATCCACAGGCCTCCCCACGTCCACCAGGCGGGTCACCTGATCATAGAAGGAGATCAGGTTGGTCAGGCAGGACCTGCCCCTCCTAAATCCATGCTGGCTAGGCCTGAGCCCCTGGCCATCCTGTAAGTGCTGTGTGATCGCACTCGAGATGACCCGTTCCATAATCTTGCCTGGCACTGAGGTCAGGCTGACAGGCCTATAATTCCCTGGCTCTTCCAACCGGCCCTTCTTGTGGGTGGGCACCACGTTGGCCAGCTTCCATTCTTCTGGGACCTCTCCAGTGAGCCAGGACTGCTGAAAAATGATGGAGAGCGGCCTGGACAGCTCATCCGCCAGCTCCCTCAGCACCCTAGGATGGATCCCATCCGGTCCCATGGCCTTGTGGGGGTCCAAGCGGCTGAGAAGATCTCTAACTCTCCCATCCTGGAACAGGGGAAAACTATGCTGCTCCCTGGCTCCTTCTGCCAGCTCTGCAGGCCAGCTGTCTGGAAGCCGTTCTGTCCTGCTAGTAAAAATTGAGGTAAAGAAGGTGTTAAGCACCTCTGCCTTTTCCTCATCCTTTGTTACAATATTCCCCTCCATGCCCACCAAGGAGTGGAGCTTCTCCTTGCCCTTCCTCTTGCTATTAATATATTTATAGAAGGACTTTTTGTTGTCCTTCACAGCAGAGGCCAGTCTGAGCCCCAAATGTGCTTTTGCCTCCCTAATTTTCTTCCTACAAGACCTAGCAACATCCCTAAACATTCCATGGGTTGCCTCCCCTTTTTTCCAAAGATAATACACCCTCTTTTTTTCCCTTAGTTCCTTTAGAAGTTCATTACCCAACCAGGCTGGCCGTCTGCCCCGGCGGCTCATCTTCCGGCACACCGGCACAGCCTGTTCCTGCGCCTTCAAGAGTTCTTTCTTGAAGTAGGTCCAGCTCTCCTGAACCCCTTTGTTTTTAAGGGCTGCTTCCCAAGGAACCTTCTGAGTTAGTTCCTTGAGTAGCCTGAAGTCCGCCCTCCGGAAGTCCAGAGTGGAGGTCTTCTTGTTCCCCCTCTTGGCTTGGCTGAATACTGAAAACTCAATTATCTCATGGTCACTGGTGCCTAAACACCCTCCGACCACCACATCACCCACCAGCCCTTCCCTGTTGGTGAAGAGGAGGTCAAGCATAGCCTTACCCCTGGTAGGCTCGTGCAGCACCTGGGATAAGAAGCTGTCCTCCATGCACTCTAAGAACCTCCTAGACTGCCTCCTCTCTGCTATGTTATGATCCCAGCAGATATCAGGCAGGTTGAAGTCTCCCACGAGAACAAGGTTAGGCGATCTTGAGACAGCCTTAAGCTGTCTTATATTCTGTGACTGCATGGAGAAAATGTCTTCATCTCAACTTGCTGGAATCCAGTCAGTATCACAAATTTTGCATACATAAACCTATTATCCTGCCTGATGTTTTCCATCATCAGCTCTCAGTAAGATTTCTTCTAAATAATAGTGGGAGAGCTCATGATGGTAAGAAATCGGATCTAACACTTTTCTCCTAGCTAATTATTGTTAGATGTCAGTCCACATTGCAAGAATGCCATTATAATTAGTGGAATTCAAACATGGCAAAACAATAATCATATGAACTCTGTATTGCTATACTGTTGGACAGTGTAAAAATCCTTTACCCACTCTTTGCAAACCAGAGCTGGATTCACACACCACTCCTTTGGGAAATATCTGTGTTTACAGAACCAAAAAGGAAACTGGAATATGAGTAGGTGAATTAATTTCTTATTATTTGCCCCTCTAGTACTGGACAGTTTGAGATATTTCAGGTGTTTTTCTGGGTTTCAGGTGATAGCCAATAATTCACATAATTTAAAAACTACTGTTATCAGGGCCTCATGGCAGGTCTTGTTAAGATGCTACTTTAACAATACATGTAAATGTATTTTTGAACACTGGGATAGCTTCTGAGTGGTTCATACAATGATAGAAATTAATGTCAGATATAACTACTATGACTACTTAGTAGTTGAGACGATTTCACTTTTGCCAAATGCCAAGGAATTAATTTAGAGCAATCCCTCATTGTTCTGTTTTTGTTAAGGCCTGTCAGCTCTGCTGGGAATATTTTAGCAACATGAAAGGCATAAATAGTTGTGACATGGCTAAACAGAGGCTGTTTAACTCCCACTATTTTCATTTCAGTTTTTAGCTGGTCAGTAAGGAAGTTTTTTTAAGTTTAAAACATCCTGTTTTAAAAGCCATTTTTGCATTCTGCTGTGGCTTACATTATACTGATGAGTCTGCTGCTAGTTGTGTCTGTGGAAATTTATTTTTGAGCAATTAAAAGGCACATGCAGAGAGATAAGATCGTGGTACAGCATAAGTGATTTTAATGTTCTGAGAACACTTTTCAGACTGAAAGACTTATCATCAAATCAATGTTGTCACTAAGCCATAATGCAGAAGTGTAAATCAATGGTCTGGAAATACAGGAGCAATCATGCACAGGCACAAAGTAATCACGGCCTTCCTAGAAGATACATGGTGAGCTCTAGTTAGCTTATATCACATACTGAATTTAGGCTAAAAGAATTGCTTGCAATGATGCTGAAAAACACCCTCATGTTTTGACTGTAAAGAAAATTAAATGCTTCATTTATAAAAACTGCTTCTTTATACACACAAAATACAGCTGACCACATTGGGGGAGAATGGACAGCCACCTGTTTCTTGGTCTACTCAAAGCTAAGAGACCAGGTAATCTGTGCTAGAACAGATGGTTTGTGTTCTCACCAACAGTGATGAAAGCTGAAACTAAAATAGAACCAATTACAAAGAAGTGTAAAGAAAGCAGACAATGTGAATGTCAAAGAAGTTAGCAGAGTCAGAAGTGAAAGAGTTAATCAAGGTTTAAAAGAGAACTTCAGCTGGACCTCCACACTGGGCCCAGACTTCTAACCACCTTGACAAAGAACTAGCTAAGATGCATGCTCCTGCAGACACTTATCTCATTTGTTATGTGCAACGTGTGGCACAGGAATTAAAAAGCTAAAACTGAGAACATTCACTAACAAATAAATGAGTGCATAAACAGATTAAGTGCCTAAATCAGGTGAACCTGTTTCTATCCATATAGAACAAAAAGGAGGAAATTCAGAGCACAAAAAAAAGTGTTTTCTAAGTCTTAATTAATTCAATATGCAACCAGTTTTGCTTTCTGTGTTATCAAGATCAGATGCCCTTTTCAACAATACCCTCAGTAAAGGACTATCCAGATGAGAATTCCTAGCCCATGGTTTATAGGATCACATGAAATGGTCTCTTCTAGTCTTAATCCAAGTGTTGTAAACTTTGTTAGCCATATTATCTTCCATTTTGTTTATTTCTTGGTTGCCCAAAGAGGTAATTCAAAGTCCATCTGGACATGCCTCTAAGCAATCTGCTCTAGTTGCCCTTGCTTTAGTACTACATAACCTCTAGAAGTGCTATCCTGTGAACAATTTCATGACTGATTTTAGTTGATCTTAACATTAGCATTATAAGGCAATTGCATCTATATTTATAGTTCTCCTTAGAATTAATTGCACAAAAGATGGAAACTCAGACTCCAGAAATAACCCATATTGCAGTACTCACAGTAAGTAATTAATAATTTGAATGCATTACAAATTTATACATTAATGAGGCACAGTTTGTTTTCTACCTTGAAAAGAAACTTTGTATTGATGTAGCAATAAAGCAAAATCAAATTTCAAATGTAGCAAGGGATGGCTGCACAATGAAAATGAATTATGGGCTTGCATCAAAAAATACAGTAAGAGGACAGGAAGCATGCAGTCTAGAGCAAGTATGATCTTGGCATAGAAGGTGTCTGGATAATATGAATGAGTGCTTTTTTGCAATATAGATTTCCAGACTCATTAGTCCCATTTCCAGCATTTGTACCTCAGGTCAACATTTCTAATTTTTCAAGAAAGCCCAGGTTTGGGGAGGATGGGAGTGTGCATGTGCAATCTTGATGGCTCGCCAGTCGGAAGCTGCAGCAGTGTCTGAGAGCCAGTCAGTTCCTGTCGTGCTCTTCCACTGCAGCTCTTGGCTGTCTGTTTGTGGCTGTCGAAGAGTCAAACATTTCCTGCTCAGAAGCCAGATGGAAAGGAAGTTCCATCTGCTTCCTGGTGCTGGAGGTGGCATGGAGGGAAGGGCGGCCAGTAAAAGCAAATGTACAAAATGAGACAGGATTTGGTGACCTCTCAGAGCAAAGCTTTTGTCATCCTGATGGAAAGTAATCACCAGTCCTGTGCGTAATTAATTATATGATTAGAACGATATCCACAGCCTCAAAACAAAAAAGATTAGAAGGTTTAGAGATTCTTAATTCTTGTTTCCACTTTCCTTCTTAAATGTATCTTGTGATAGGTTTCTGGACTTAGATCAGTCAAAGTTGTATCACTCACCTATCACCTCAATACAAAAAAAGCTTTTATTGATTAAGAGAACTTAATGCTTACGAAAAGTGACAGACAAGTTAGTAGCCTTAAAGCCTTCTTCTTCTAGCATGATTCTCCTCTGAATTTAATGCAGTGCCTCCCAACACTGTTTGAAATCTGTTTCCTGCATCTTTAATCTATTTTTCTCTAATTTTGACTGGTTTTGGATCATATACCAATTAATATAAATCAGCATAGTATCCTAAAATTAATTGAAACTGTGCTGGCTTGCAGGGTTTAAGTCTTTTGCCCAGAAAGTGTAGAAACATGGAATCTCTCTGTATGGAGTATAGAAACAGCAGAACTTTAAGGTGGTACATTCATCAAGAGCCATTCCTACTATATAAATAATTTCTCAGACATTTAGTATTGTCAGAGGAAAGGGTTTTAGTTAGTCCAGGTACCTTATCAAAGAGCCATGTGACTATACATGTTATTCTGGTCTGCATCCTCCACTGGAAGAGCAGCCCGTTGTTACCAATGCACAAAGGTATTTTCATTTTGCTTAGAGTTTGCCAGCCTTGCTCACAGAGCCTGTCAATGACAAGAAATCATTATTTTTCATATAAACAGCTTCCAGGTGGAGTTGCTCGTCATTAATGGAGGCAATCAGAAAAAAAAGTCCAACACAAAACTACAGCACATGAAACTGACAGCAGGAGCTTTTGATGCAGGTTTTTTAATGCAGGAGCTAAGGTTCTGTGAAAGAACCCCATGTAACTGTATAGGTTGAGGACTGACCTGTTGGAGAGCAGTGAAGGGGAAAAAGACCTGGGAGTCCTAGTGGATGGAAGGTTGACCACAACCCAGCAATGTGCTCTTTATGGCCGAGAAGGCCAATGCCATTCTGGGGTGTATTAGAAGGGGTGTGGTCAGTAGGTCCAGAGAGGTTCTCCTCCACCTCTACTCTGCCCTGGTGAGGCTGCATCTGGAATATTGTGTCCAGTTCTGGGCACCTCAGTTCAAGAAGGTCCTCAGGGAACTGCTTGAAAGAGTCCATCGCAGAGCCACAAAAATGGTGGAGTGGAACATCTTCCTTAGGAGGAGAGACTGAGGGAGCTGGGGCTCTTCAGCCTGGAGAGGAGGAGCCTGAAGGGTGACCTCATTAATGTTTATAAATATGTAAAGGGTGAATGCCAAGAGGATGGAATCAGGCTCTTTTCAGTGATACCCAATGACTGGACAAGGGGCAATGGGTGAAAGTTGAGGAATAGGAAGTTCCATGTTGTGACCGGTTTAGGCTGTGCCTTTAAGAAAGGGACACTTTCTGAACACTCTGGGCGAATGTTTTGATATTAGAATGAAAACAATGATATGCTAATTCAATTTCATTGGTGGGACCCGGTTGTAGTTTTTTTGTTTAGTCTTTCAGTCGGGGGGAGTCAGTCTGTAGTCGTCTTCTTCTTCCCCCTGTGCTGTGAGCTGGCTCGTTTCTCTCTACGATTCTTGCTAACCAGATAAGAGAAAACTAACTTTTGCATCCGCTTTGAGCTTTAACAAGTTTTCACCCTTTTAATTACCTTCCTTTCTCTCTCTCTTTCTAACCCTTTTGGGAAAAAGGGGAGGTAGGGAGGGAGAAGGGAGGGAAAAGGCCGAACCCCCTGGCCGCAGGGGGGGGTTGGGGAAAGGTTTCCTGTTGCTGTATATTTCTGTATATATTGTAAATATTGTATATTTTTGTACATATTCACTGCATTCCATATCTGCTTGTAAAATACAGCTTTCATCTGCTTCTCCGGCTGAGTTAGCTGTGGAATTCTTTTGTGTGTGGGGGGAATCTTCCTACTCCACCACACATGTGAACATGAGGAAGAATTTTTTCACTGTAAGTGTGAGAGAACACTGGAACAGGCTATCCAGGGCAGGTTGTGGAGTCTCCTGCTCTGGAGATATTCAAGACCCACCTGGATGTGTTCCTGTGTGATCTGGTATAGGTGATCCTGCTCTGGCAGGGGGTTGGACTAGATGATCTTCCAAGGTCCCTTCTAGCCCCTAACATTCTGTGATTCTAAACTGTGCATTGATCTATAGTGCAAATAATAAATATATCTGCTTTTCCACCGCTTTGTGTTTTCTTTGTTAGCCCCAATTTTGTGGACTTTGCTGATACTCCAATACAGAGTTTACAAGAGACCAGTAGCAATGGCATTATCTAATTAATGAAAAACATAAACATGGAGGATTTTTTTATTTCATAATGGCTTAAATAGTATGAAAGAGTACAAGAAGTAGAGTCATTTTTGGCAGTCTTCAGGTAGGTCATCTGTTTCAAAGCTCTGTATTTCCTGTTGACTTCAGTTCATTCCTTTTAAATGCTAGCAGTTTGGTTTTGGAGCAATTTAAGAGTTGGTTTGGGTTGGGGCTTTTTTTGTTTGCTTGGTGGTTTTGTGTGGTTTTGTTTTGGTTTTCAGTAGCTTTATCACTCCTTTTTATATTTGAAGGTAGTCTTTCACCATTAACTTCGGCTTTGTTGTTATTCTTTTCAACAGTACAGTCAATAAAGTATACAGAAAATATTACCAATGGCAAATTATCTTCTGGCTATTCTGGGGAGCTCTTTATTTTCCTTTTCCCAGGAAAACAGAAACATCTGAGTTGGTGCAAAGAATAGTTTATAAACTAGAAATTTTAGGAGTCTACTGTTGTGGCAGTTTTACTGGCTCTACTCAAGACAATAATCTAGTTACAGGAAAAATATGTTCATCGGTATGCTCGATCCTTTTTCTCCAGTGTTTTAGCTCTCAGTACAGCAGAATTCATCTACTAGGACAATGACAGTAGTAATAGGAGAGAGTTTGGGACAGGATGAGGTAGAGGAGATGTGACCCAGATGTTTTCCACTGCAGTGTTTAGCAATACAAGGCATAAACAATAGAGAAGAAATGTGGATTCTAGCTTAAGTGTTCTGTATTTCTGCAGATACAGGGAGCAGGGAGACTTAGTAGAAAAGAAAACCCAGGAACATCTACCTATAGGACAAAGGTGATGATGAACAATATTCCAAATGGTTAAGACACCATATTGTTGCTGTACCTTGGAGTGGAAGACGTGGTCTGATGACGCTTAACTGTTCAGTCAGCATAATGTTATGACATTCTCCTAGGTCTTGTTCTAGGCTTTCATGAGATATTCAGGAGTCCAGGGATGTTAGTAAGAGAAGGAAGGCATCTATGTTTTTATGGACTTCTAGCAGCCACTTTATTAACATTTAATAGCAACAAATTGCTCAGTAGTATCATATTTTTTTTGTATCTGTATTGTGCAAGATTGAAATTATACTGCCCATCATTTGATTTTGAAGGGCTCTGGTGCAAGCTACAATTATGGCCAGATTGCTGTGTTAATCTCCAAAAACTTCTTGCTGAGGCCCAGATCAAAACAGAGAAATGGATAGAAAGATACAATTTAAAGATGTCTTTGAGAATAAAAGGGATTATTGGCACTGGGCTAGCTATTCAGGACCAAGGACCTTTGTCCTCAGAGTTGGTGCCAATTTGAACGCTTGAACCAGTTTTGGCACAAACTTCTTTGCGATGAGTAACTGAGGACCAAACAGCCACGGAGATTTTAAACAGGGAGCACACAGCTCCTTTTTAGTGAGGTATTTCTTGTTAAGGTCATTATGTGAACCTGAATCCCTTTGAATTGTGCTGCCCTAGGCTTCTTGAACTGAAATGGCTTACAATGCACTGAAATGTTTCCACTCTTAAAACCTGAAGTGCTCAGATTTAAAAGTAATTTCTATTACTCACAGTACTTTCTCATTTACAATGATTGAAATAAAGTAATTTACAGTGACTCTCAGTGTCCAGATGTTAGTTTACAAAGCAATGTTTTTTGTAGTTCCTGAGAGAAAGATTTCTCACAGAAGTTAACTAGAACCTATTCATCTTTTGTTATAAACAGTTGCTTCAGCAGATAATTTGAGATTTAGGATGAAGGAGAATGAAACAGAGCTATTATCTGATATTGTCTCATCTCTGCAAGCAATTATATAAAACAAAGACATACTAAAAAATGCAACTATGAGATTAGGCTATGAAATGCTAGAATTTAAGATGCCAGTTAGTCTTATTTCAAACCTCTCAAGCTCCTTGACCAAGCCTGTCTTTACTTGATCAGTTATGATTATGCTGATAATCTTTTTCATTCCCCTCTGTAACCTGCTTTTGTACACTGCTTTCACATCCTTTCTCATGCCTTATTTCTATCCCACTCAATAGTAGCCACAACTTATTCCCATCACAACAGACTCCTCTCCCCCTCCCCAAGTTCTTTTTCCCTTTTAAATCCCTAAATCAGAAGTATCACTGCAACCTTGAAAAACTGTTTGCTCACCTTGGTTTAGGTGCTTCAACTCAACACTGTGAGCACAAGTCATGAGAACATCATGTTTAGTCCTTTGGTGATGACATCTTTGAGGAATTTGTGGTCGGTTGAAGTTTCTCCCCCAACATTAACTTTGACAGACCAACTCAGTTAGAAGCAAATGAAGCTGTATTTACAAGCAAAATCTACTCTCTACAATGGAATGTAATGAATATGTACAAACTATACAGTATTTACAATATTAAGATGTGAGGAAGAAGTTCTTCATCATGAGAGTGGTGAAGCCCTGGAATGGGTTATCCAGGGAGGCGGTTGAGGCCCCGTCCCTGGAAGTGTTTAAGACCAGGCTGGATGAGGCTCTGGCCAGCCTGATCTAGTGTAGGGTGTCCCTGCCCATGGCAGGGGGGTTGGAACTAGATGATCCTTGTGGTCCCTTCCAACCCTGACTGATACTATGATACTATACAGATACTTGCAATTAGCAAACAACACAAAAATCCCCTGGTCAAAGACCAGGGAAGCTGTTCCACTGCCCCCCTGTCCCAAGGGAGAAAGGAGCGGAGTGAGAAGCGGTGGGATAGACTTAGCCAAGGCCAGCCAAAGCACGTTATCTCTCCCAAGCGAAGTGAAACAGCCAAGATCAGAAGGGAAAAGGGAAGAATTGTTATGGTACAACTTGCCTCATTCTAGATATTTACCCAATGGATTTTAAAAAAATAATATTTTGTTTTCCTTTTCACACCCAATAGGGATTTATTTATATTTTTCTACTTTTCTGCTCAAAATCTGTAACTAAATTTAAAGGCACAGCCTAAAAGCACCACAGAATTAAACTGCTAAAATCTTAATTTGTTGAAGATGTATGGGCTTCCTTTCCCAGCCCCCAACAGTATGAAGTTTAATCAACAAGGATAGGATCAGATTTCAGTGCAATGTCAGAAGTTACATCCTTGTTACAAAATGTGCTTACTCCTCTCTCCCTCTCTTCCTCCTTACCTCCTTTCCTCCTTCCCTTCCCTCTCTCCTTCCACTTCTACTTGAAAGTGTATGGGGAACCGAACTTCTAGTATTCAACTGCTTCGTTAGATGGTCAGAGGATGGAGTAGAAGGTATAAGCAGAGCAATTAAAAGTGCCTGTTGTCACTGAAGTTCACTAATAATAAGCAATTCTATATACTACTGATTATAATCTTGAACAGATTCATATCTATTTTTTTTCACACCTCCCTTAGTCCAACATGTAGCCTGAAGGGTTAAATTCTAGTAACTTCAGTGGAACTGGTCAGTGCTGTTTAAACCACCAAGTTTTAGCTTGATGTTCCTCATATGTTACAGATGTATACCTATTGCTTAACTTCAGATTTCTCAGGTTTTAAACACCTTTTGAATGGTTCTTTCCAAAATATTGGAAAGGTCATTTTTCATTCCAAAGTTCTAAAAACACCCAGAAAAAAACAATAGAAAACCAAACCCGCAACCCCCAAACCATTATTTCCAAGAAAGAAAACAAAAAGGAAAAAGTCCCATTGTAGTCTGTTACATTGGTGGAAGGACATCAAGAACAGAATTTGATTTGTCCTTCAAAATAAAATCACAGCATTTTTGCTGTATGACATTTTATTACTTTTAATTTTTGAGAAGTTCATGGACATGGGAAATGATGATTTCTTCAAGGGACCCCAGCATGTGCTATTCCATTTAAACCAGAGTGTCCAGATGAAAATGAACTGCTCCTTCAGAGTTCACAGGATGTTCACATTGGCTCAACTTCTTTTAGAATAGAATAGAATAGAATAGAATAGAATAGAATAGAATAGAATAGAATAGAATAGAATAGACTAAACCAGGTTGGAAAAGACCTTCGAGATCATTGAGTCCAACCTATCATCCAACACCATCTAATCATCTAAACCATGGCACCAAGTGCCCCATCCAGTCTCTTCTTAAACACCTCCAATGATGGTGACTCCACCACCTCCTGGGAAGCCCATTCCAATGGCAAATCACTCTTTCTGTGAAGAACTTCTTCCTAACATCCAGCCTAAACCTGTCCTGGCACAGCCTGAGACTGTGTCCTCTTGTTCTGGTGCTAATTGCCTGGGAGAAGAGACCAACCCCCACCTGGCTACAACCTTCCTTCAGGTAGTTGTAGAGGGCAATAAGGTTTCCCCTGAGCCTCCTCTTCTCCAAGCTAAGCAACCCCAGCTCCTTCAGCATTTTTTCTTTTGCCTTAGTTAGGACAGTTGGTATCTCAAAAGCACCACACAGGTTTATTTTTTGTTTGGTTTTGTCATTTTGGGAAGTTTTCCCCTGTAGAATGGCCATCTAAACATATAGCACAGTTAGACTGCTTTAGAGAAATGAAAAGAAGATACTGGTGTTTAAACACTAGTCTGTTTCCTTTGTCAGCAAAACAAACAAAAGCAGCCCAAGTAAAAGATTTTCTTAACTTCCAAGGAACATTATCTGCCTCTGAAAAAAAAAGTGTTGAAAATTCACCTGCTGTGGCTCAGTATTGACATTTCCTGTGCCACCTCTCCCTGTGAAGTGCTGGATAGAATTGGTCTCTGAAGTGTGTAAATAAGGACAAAGATTTCTGACAGCAGCACAGAATTTATTTGCATCTCAAGAATTTGCCAGAATTCCAGAAAGATTAGCATACTGCCTAAGTTGTGCCATTCTTAAACCATTTAAAGATGTTCAGCTGCCTGTGTTAGTAACAAGAAGAAGTTTGTATACTTGGTATACCAAATCCTTAGGCTCTGATGGTGTCAGGTGGTGGGGAAAGTCCACAGTGTTTGCTTAATGCTTGTGGTTTTGCTTTCCATCAATATTCCATCATAGACATCCCCAAAACATTTGAGTAGACTACGTTCAACCGTAATGCAGACAGTGTCTCCTGATTTCACTTACCAAATTATTGCTGCAACTATGTCAGACACCCCGTCATCACATAACATTCCTCTGGCAGGAATTCATTTGTTTACATGAAAAACTTCTCCTGTATTTTAGGATTTGTATTTCCACCACCACCACCACCACCCCCTGTGGTATAGCAGAGGAAAAGGGAGGTTTTGCAAATGAAAATACCAACATTCACCAAGCAATCCTTCAGAAATAGCGTTCAATTCTGTCAGAAAAGTTTAATTTGGATTTTAGTTCATTTAAGAACAGATCTCGCCTTTTGCAGCAAGAAATCTGAGAGTGGCATATACAGTCATGCCAACAGCATGCTGTCTTTGATATGGACCAATACTGGCTGGCCACAGAAATGTTCTTCTTAACCCACGTTAATTGGATGTTGGTATCTGCCTTGAGGCCTAACTCCACAAACTCCTGCAGGCTCTTCAGAAATGCTTATTTTGGATGTTCTCATTCTCCATACACATTGATGACTTCTTTTGAATTCTGCTGGACTCTTGACCTAAATGACACTTTGTGGCATGAATTCCAGGCTAACTGCATGTTCTGGGTAGTTACTCATATTTCATTCCTCACACCACATTTGGAAAGCAAAATTTGGGTTAAGCTATGTATACCAACTCTACACTGCTTATTTTTTTGTAGAGTAAAAGAGCATCACCAAGATCAATAGTTCAAAGATTAATAAAAAAGAGATCTCATTCAATGATGAATAAAACATAATCTCTCTCTCTTTTTCTTTTTTTCCCCCAATTAAAGTGTTGGTTGAACAACATTCTAGCATTAAGAGTGAAGGCAGCAAAAGAAAGAATAGGCCAAATATAGAAAGTGATGTTTTGGTTATGAATATGATAGAGAAGTAAAATATGGTAAATAAGGTGTCTGTTTTGCACTGGCAGTGCATTAATCTAATACTTAATGTTTGTAAACAGGTCCTCCTTATGTATCATCAGTTCACTTCTATTTTGGAAGCATTGAAACCTTCTTGCACAAGCCCAGTATTTCTACAACCCATTCTGAGTCTCTTAAAGTCATAGGAATTAAAGTCCTGTACCAAGCTGTAAAAGAAATAACTAGTGATAAATATGTATAAGAGAGTTAATCAATATAAATCTAAGATTTTATTGTGCCTTTATTCTGAGGATTCTTGCAGGTGTTAGATATGAATCTTTCTGCTTAGCAGGTGTTGAATATCACTGACTTAGAATGATAGTAGTTTACACGATGTCTGAATTCCTCAGTGTAATACAAATATAATGCAGGGCACAGGAGAACTGTGCTTACTGTAGTGATCTTCTGTATCTGCATATTTATTTACTATCTGATTTGGAAGCTGAAGCTTTCTTAACATCTGCAGAATAAAAACTGCCTATATGATCACTGCTCTACTAAAACTAGGGGTTATGGAGGGTGTTTGCTCTGCAGAGACCAAGGCTTGTGTGGCATTTCCTCAGTGCTGCACAAATAGGTAGATTTTTCATGGGTAAAAAATGCAGCTGGAACCTACTGGTGACTCAGTGGCCAAGCAGATGCAGAAAATGCCCCTTTCTGGGAGCACTCCTTGCTGGAATGTGTCCAGAGGAGGGCAGCGAAGTTGGTGAGGGGTTTGGAACACAAGCCCTATGTGGAGAGGCTGAGGGAGCTGGGGTTGCTTAGCTTGGAGAAGAGGAGGCTCAGGGGAAACCTTATTGCCCTCTACAACTACCTGAAGGGAGGTTGTAGACAGGCGGAGGTTGGTCTCTTCTCCCAGGCAGCCAGTACCAGAACAAGAGGACACAGTCTCAGGCTGCGCCAGGGCAGGTTTAGGCTGGATGTTAGGAAGAAGTTCTTTACAGAAAGAGTGATTGGCCATTGGAATGGGCTGCCCAGGGAGGTGGTGGAGTCACCATCATTGGAGGTGTTTAAGAAGAGACTGGATGGGGCGCTTGGTGCCATGGTTTAGATGATTAAATGGGTTGGATTGGTTGATTGGCGATGATCTTGAAGGCCTCTTCCAACCTGGTCTGGTCTGGTCTGGTCTGGTCTATTCTATTCTATTCTATTCTATTCTATTCTATTCTATTCTATTCTATTCTATTCTATTCTATTCTTCACTGCCTGACTGCCTACTCTAGCTCCTGCACCTGCTTATGAACAGCTCCCACTTTTCTTGGCTCTCTTTTCCCTTATATTTTGAAACTTATCCCTGGCTAAAACAATGCTATTTAAAATATTTTGTAAAGACAGATATGGATGAGCTAACTCAAAAATTTCAAGGAATCCAATTCTCCCTCTTGTTATGTTCCTTTTTGTCTGTTTTCCATTTGTTTTTCATAAGGGCTTCAGGATAAGGCCTCCATTATTTTGATGTTTGCAAATTATCTACCGTAACATGATACACTACACATTTTTGTCTACCTTAAAAAGTAATATATTGTTCAGACACTATAATTCACTACCATTGCAAGCATCTATAAGGGAATATGCTGCTCAGAGAAGTGGTGGAGTCGCCATCCCTGGAAGTGTTCAAGAAGCATGAAGATGGGGCATTTCAGTATATGGTTTAGGGGTCATGGTCATTGGGCTACGGTTGGACTCGATCATCTTAAAGGTCTTTTCCGGCCTTAGTGATTCATATACTTCAGTGTTTCATATACTGTGTCATTTTGTCTTAATCTTGAACCCTGAGGAGGTTTATCTGAAGGCAGTACAGAGTTTCAGTTCACAGCTGCACCAGTATGAGGAGGCTGGCTGTAAGACTGGCTGTAAGGTTTCCATTCTTTGATTCTGAATCCTCATTGTGTACTATGAGGCATTTCAGATGAGGCATTTCTGAGAGACAAGGAAAGGATCAATTCATGAAATAACATGAGTCACACAGTGTTGACCCAGAGCATCCCAAAGAAACAGCCCTTAGACTGGGAGGGCATCTTCTGAGTAAAAGCAAGAATGAGTGTCCTGGTTGAGAGAAGGGATCAATGTGTTCACACCAGTAGGAAGGTTGTGAATTGTATTGGATGCTGCCTCCAGTGATCTTTAGAATTGACCTGGACTCTGCAAGTACTGAGGCTTTGGTATGGAAAGTTCTAACCTCTAAGACATTGTCATCCCACAAGACTACTCAGCCTGAATTTCTTGACTGCTTCCTTCTCTCCTACACTATCTTAGTTTGTGATCATTTTGCACTAAATCTGTGTGTCACCTTTGATGAAGAGAAAGAGAAGGATGGGATCTGTACAATGACCAGACAGCTAGGGATGCAGTCATACATTGCCCTGTAAGACTGGGAACTGGCTCTTGTGCTGCCAGTATGTTTTGAAAACCAAGGCTGCATGTGTACAGGAGAGAGTCAGCACTTCTGTGTAAGAGACAGAAGTAGAGAAAATAGGAGCATAGAGCTCCTCCTTCACTATGTTGAGAAAGGAACTCCAGGTCCTGGTGGGAAGGAGGGTGGTAATTTGACTACGAAGTTAAAAGTGAATAGTGTACCAATAAGAATAAAGAAGGAGCATTCCAGAGCTCTGATTCTTGGGGGAGTAATGGGAATATAAAGTACTAGACATGATCTTTCAAGCAGTGGAAACTGCAAAAATGCCCAAAGAAAATGTTGATGCTGCTTGAGTTTCTGGACTTGTTCAGTTTTGTGTTACTCACTGTTGAAACACAGGCAGTTAAAAGAAGCTCAGTAAAGTTTACTGCAAAGAACCAAACTTGGAAAAAAGTGATGATGCACCTCAGTTGCAGATAATTCATCTTCATAGCAACTAAGAACCATGTTAACAGTGGGCAAATTCTCCAAACTAGGTTAATAGTGTATAGGTCAGGGCAACAGAATGAGGAGAGACTTTAGGCTGAATATGTTATAAGAGAATGGAAGACTCATTCAAATCACGGGATAAGTTTTCCAGGTATGTCAATAGGATAAACATTTAAATTATTTCTTTTTCCTTGACAATTTTTGTATTAGCATAGCATTCAGGAATTATGCTGATTTGGCCTCCAGAGTACTGAACAGGTCAGCTCCCAGCACAAATACCTGAAGGACAGCAAGAGGTCCAAGTACTTCATAGTGCTGGACTTACAGTCCACAGAGTCAGAATGTGTTGTCCTTCTTTTGACAAATATTCTATTTTTCACATAATCCTTTTGAAGTCAGGAGGCTACCTGTTGTTTGAGGGATTCATAATATGACAACTTAGAGGTCCTTTTTCTAATGGGGAAAATAGTGATTCTTTGTTCCACTCTTGGTATTTTGGATAGCATACCTCACAGCCATGGCAACTATGATGATTTGTTTTCATGATGTTGAAATTGTCACCTAAAGCCTTCATCTGCATAATTCAGTATTTGATTTTTCATCATTTCGACTTCAGCTAAAGTTTTGTTTTCACAAATAGTCACAAGCACATTAGCCAAAGATCTAAAAAACCAGAGATTAAGTTACTTTTGAGATTTCTTTAATAGTGTGGTGTCATTAAAAACAAGGAAGATTTGATAAAGGCAATACATAAAATTAATCTTGTCTGTGCCTGTTAAAAACATACATCATAGCAATAAGATTTTTTAAATATATATATGTCATGGTAGGGTCAAATGAGCCCAGCACAAAGCCCAGGCAGGCTCTGATGTGTCTAGACATGGTCTCCCTCTGCCCCCTCCTTCCTGCATAAAGTCAGGGTAACACAGGAAAAGGAGCAAAGGGGACAGGACCATGAGTGTCTGGTAAACAAGTCTGCTTCTGGGTTAAGAACACGTGTACTGGCTACTGCTCCTGCCTGACCAGGCCTATGTTTTTGCCTTTTATGGCCACAGCGTGGCAGAATCCCTTTTCATTGGGTAACTATGTGCTGGCTTCAGTTGCCCTATTGGCCCAATTGAATCTTAGGCAAGATATATATACAGGCTGATTTCTAGTTGCCTTGCCTCACTTGAACCTGCTTGGACCTATCTTGCTCGAAGTTGCCTCAAGTTGTCTCTCCTTGAGTTGCCTGGTCCAGAGCCTGGGACAAAGCCACGAGCCTACACATTGCACGCTTAGAGAACCCACGAGCCATGGAGCTGGACCCAAGCTTTGCTCCCCTTGCAACTAGAATTTTGCCATGCCTCAGTTTACCCAGGAAAGCCAAGAGCCCTTTGTGATAGCATCGTAAACTACCCGCTGTCCTGCTGAAGCCTTACCAGCCCTGAGACCATGTGGCATCCCTGCCGGCAGCCAGCTGTGCCTGGCACACGAGAGCATCCCAGAACCTCAGCGGCTAATACACAGCATCAGCACGCCCCACTCAGGTGGAATCATCTGTGAGTAATTAATTCATTGCCTCTTTGGCTTAGCAGTTCTTATTAAGTCTCCCCACCCTGTGGTCGAGCACCCTTTTGCTCCCAGGGATTCTCTCAGTTATTTCCTCCTGGTTTGCATAAAATTGTTAAAACTGTTATATTTGCCTGTGTACTGCATATTCCCCCTGCAAATACATATTCTAACCATACATTGAACCTATTTAATCAATGTTTGGCAATTTTTCATATTAACAAAAAGTTATTTGTATTTTTATTAATATTCACACTTGCCATATCATTCGTTATTCAAATAATTCCATAGCAATATAGAAAAGGATAAGAATATCTCTCCATTTATGTATCCTAGGAAAATATTTGTTTGCTGAGTACATGCTAAGCATTTTTCCTGCCTTTTCTAGGAATAGGCCCTTGTCTCTCTGCGGTTAGCCAAACTGGATACCTGATTTATGTAGTTTAAAGGTTCCTTAATTTAATAAACCTCTGTCCTTTGTACTTTCTGTGTATGCTTCTGGCCAGATGCGCATTACTAACACAGTGGTTTCCATCTTGACTTTTCCAGCTTCATTTGAATCATTCATATGGGCTGCATGGGGTTGTTATTAATCCTGTAGAGATAGGACACTTAGAAGGAAAACTTCTTTCTCCTGTTCCTGTTACTGAAGGCAAGATCTCCATGTCTAAGGGTAGCAGGCGGCAACAAGTAGTTTAAGTTGTTTGTTAATTCTGACCATTTGCATGATGCAGTTTAAACTGACACTGAAACAAATTGTATTTCAGCTCTATTGCACTGGCTGTGGATTGCTGTGCAAAGGAAAGAACAAACCCAAAGGTTGGGATAATAATAATAATAATAATAGATAACCTCTTAAAATAGCTTCATTATCTGAAAAAAGGTATCTGGAATCAAAGCCTAAGTCTCACAGATTGGTATTCTGTCATCTTACTCCTCACTCTTGACTCTTCTGCCCCTAAACATATATATATATATGTATATATATATATATGTCCCATATATATATACTGGGACTTCAACACAGGATGATATTTATTGCACAGCTGTTTAAGTTACCTCTCTTATATATGTGCTTTACACCCATTGAGTCTGCTTTGCTGTATCTGTTCATGTTTCAGTTGTTCTAACCTGGCACGTTTGTAATCCACAGCCTAAACTATGAGCCATACCTCATAGTTTGCGGCCTCAGTTCAGCTGTGCAGGCAAATGAAAGTGGGATTCATTTAAGAATGAGAACAAAGACTCATCCATCAACATAAAAGCCACAGGGCTTCCATTTATTCAGCTCTTAACTTTCTTGTTAGCTGGGCAGAGAAGGAGGCAAGGGGCAGACGCAGTAGAAAAATTGCTCTAAGTTCAGAGCAACTGGACTTAGATTAGGCATTAGAAGACATTGAATTAGGACAAGAGAAGCTATAATGAAGGTGCTATGGGAGTGTAAGTACATTGATTGAGGGGTTTTGAGGAACTAAGAAAAGACTTTTTAAAATGTGTGAAAAAATGTCGAAGACATTCAGACAGTGGGTTGTTCTGCCAGCTGGGTTTAACAATAGCCATGTTTTCATACTCCATTGTTTGGAAAAGAAGGTACAGGAAAAGGTTGCATGACCCTGTACTGAATGTATTCTACCCAGGAACAGGCTTTATACATCTTATTTGTGAGGTCTTTCTAAGCAATTTTTCTTTCATAAAGGGATTCACCACATAATCTTTTGGAGAGTTCTCCCTTGAGTGTATCATATCCTGAGACTTACCCCTGAATTCAGGGCAATTTCAGAATGAATCTGGGCCTTCACAGATGGTTGCCAGTCCTCACCCTCCAGAAACTTGAGGAAGTTATTGGGGACATGCTGCTTATCCACCTCCCTGATTATCAAGTTCCTTAAGGGCAAGGGGGTTCAGAGGAGGACTATACGTGGACCAGCATTCTTGGGACACTAGAAAACAAGAAGAGAATATTAGTATCAGGAAAACAAATACTGATTTTCAGATCATCAGCTGTGATGCACCTATGCATAAACCCACGTGATGGCATCTGTAATGCCAGTTCTAAAAGTTACATATATCTGACCTAATTTCCTAAGACAAGTCTTCATTATCACTCTCTGACTAAATCTCTGGAGAAATTATAACCTTCAGGAAACATAAAGCACAGGGATGGGAAGGGGAATGGAAAAGGGGCAGCTGCCTGCAGTGAAAGATGAAACGGATGGCTGAATAGGGGAAACAGTCTCTATGTGATGACTATCTGCCCCACAAGACATTGGTGGAAATAACTTTTCAAGGAAGAGGAAGGAAGATTTTTCCAGTGAATAAAAGACTAAAAACTGCTAAGTATGTTTCAAAACACACACACTGACTTGTTATGTAAATGAACATTTAAATGGGATGAAGATTAAGATTTTGTAAGAATATCAAGGTTTCCCTGAGACTGTCTCAGAGGAAGTCAGAATAGATTATTAATACCTGTGCTTTTTGCTGCCTTCAGCACTAACCAGTTTATGTTGAAACTACTGACACCTGTCCCAAGTTGTTATGTTAGCAGAACTCAAGAGGTGAAGTTACTGTTCTCTGCTAGCAGAATCAAAGCTATTGTGGTATCAGCACTGCAGAGGTCGTGATGGTGCAGGGATATGTGAGAGGCCAAGCTAATAGGGAAACACATAGTTTCCTTGGATAGCTGAGGAAAACAGACAAGATTTACAGTTCACATGCCTTTCCTTGTCAGCACTCCAATAGTCAAGCTGAGTGAGGGTCAAGTTCAAGCATTCAGTTCATATTGATGCCTGAAATTGCTAAGCAAAATTTGAGAGCCTGATTGCTTGCAGTTCTGTCTCTCTCCACCTGCTGTTTGCTCTGTCTCCTGCAATGACAAGATAAGCCACCACTGAAGCGTATATGTACATGAGCAGAGGGCAAAACTGGCAGCCAGTGCTTGTCTTTCATTGCAGAACACGTTCAAATCCATGAAAGAAGATCACTATAAAAGATGTTGGTATTTATTTTATGGTATTACAAGTACAGCAGCTGCTAGACAGTATGTGACATCATCTGATATGATCTCAGTGAGATTTGCTATTAGTTCTAGGCACTGACTTCTTGGATGAACCTTGTATAGAGTTGGTGTATGCAAAATGAGCTGGGCAAAAATACTTGTCTTATTGAAAGTGCCAGTGAAGTATGTTAAAAACGTTTTCTTAGATTTCAGCTCTAATAAATTATCCAGGCAGTTAGCCTTGAAATTAAACCCAAGCAGAAAATACATTTTTGAATAATTTCAATATTGCTTCTTTGTCTCCTCAAAGGATAACAAAAACATACCCTTCCTTCCTCAATTGCTTTTCAGAAATATTCAAACATTATATTATACAATTCAACTCTAAATTTTGTGTGAGCAGCAGAGAAGTCATTGTACCCCTGTACTCAGCTCTGGTTAAGCCACACCTTGAGTACTGTGTCCAGTTTTGGGCCCCTCAGTTTAAGAAGGACATTGAGACTCCTGAACATGTCCAGAGAAGGGCAACGAGGCTGGTGAGAGGTCTCAAGCACAAGCCCTACAAGGAGAGACTGAGGGAGCTGGGATTGTTTAGCCTGGAGAGGAGGAGGCTCAGGGGAGACCTCATTGCTGTCTACAACTACCTGAAAGGTGGTCGTAGCCAGGAGGGGGTTGGTCTCTTCTCCCAGGTGATCAGCACCAGAACAAGAGGACACAGTCTCAAGCTGCACCAGGGCAGGTTTAGGCTTGAGGTGAGGAGAAAGTTCTTCATGGAGAAAGTTCTTCACAGAGAGAGTTTTTAGCCATTAGAATGAGCTGCCCGGGGAGGTGGTGGAGTCAATGTCCCTGGAGGTGTTCAGGAGGGGATTGGACATGGCACTTGAAGCCATGGTTTAGTAGTCATGAGATCTTGGGTGATAGGTTGGACTTGATGGTCTTTGAGGTCTTTTCCAACCTTGTTGATTCTATGATTCTGTTTATTTCAATGTCTTTTCATCGTTAATGTCAAAAGTCACAGGGATTTGTTTTCACTTTCAAATAGATTAAGTATAAAATCAATTTGTTGCAAAAAATATTGTGCTATGTGATCATGAAACCCCAGAGCAGTCAACACTACCACATTTAATGTAGCATTTTGTTCTGAATGAATGTTTAAACCACTTCATCCTGACCTTGATATCATAGAATCATAGAATCATAGAATCATAGAATCAGTCAGGGTTGGAAGGGACCACAAGGATCATCGAGTTCCAACCCCCTGCCATGGGCAGGGACACCCTACACTAGATCACGCTGGCCAGAGCCTCGTCCAGCCTGGTCTTAAACACTTCCAGGGACGGGGCCTCAACCACCTCCCTGGATAACCCATTCCAGGGCTTCACCACTCTCATGGTGAAGAACTTCTTCCTCACATCTAGCCTGAATCTCCCCATTTCCAGCTTCATTCCATTCCCCCTAGTCCTATCACTACCTGATATCCTGAGAAGTCCCTCCCCAGCCTTCCTGTAGGCCCCCTTCAGATACTGGAAGGCCACAATGAGGTCACCTCGGAGCCTTCTCTTCTCCAGACTGAACAGCCCCAACTCCTTCAGTCTGTCCTCATAGGAGAGGTGCTCCAGCCCTCTGATCATCCTCGTGGCCCTTCTCTGGACACGCTCCAGCACGTCCACATCCCTCCATGGATAACATAAAAAACAAGGGACACAAATATGAATAAAGCTTGTAATGGGAATTATTGCAGAACTAATGTCTGCATTATTGCAGACTTCTTTTTGTAGGGTTCAGTCTGCTGGATTGTTTGATTCAATATTTTAGAAAAAAAAAGCCACTACAGTCTTGTTCTGTTTTAAAATATCCTCAATAGCTGTCATTCAGATTTTGTGCCCTTCCTGCCCTACCTTCTTTGATTCCAGGAGCTTCAACAATGGTGACAATTTAGAAATACAGATCATAATCTGTAGCAGTTTCCCAGTGTCTCCTACTTACTTTCAGTTAGCAGTCTGTTATCCCACAAGATAGGGGGGTTGGCCTCTTCTCCCTGGCAGCCAGCACCAGAACAAGGGGACACAGTCTCAAGCTGCAACACGGGAAGTTTAGGCTCGAGGTGAGGAGAAAGTTCTTCACCGAGAGAGTGATTTGTCATTGGAATGCGCTGCCTGGGGAGGTGGTGGAGTCGCCGTCCCTGGAGGCGTTCAAGAGGGGACTGGATGTGGCACTTGGTGCCATGGTCTACTTGTGAGGTTTGTGGTTACAGGTTGGACTCGATGATCTTCGAGGTCTCTTCCAACCTTGGTAATACTGTAATACTGTAATACTGTAAGATATTTCATCTGAGTCCTTTGTAGTATCCTTTCTTAGATCACATGAAATTTCAAGTCTGTAAAATTCCCTATTTCTGTGGCTCAGTTGAGAAAGTTTATTTTACAGTGCTTAATAAGTATTTTCTATACAAACTCACAGGTTCAGACACATTGCAGCACACTGGTGGGGCAAGATCCACCCTGGCCTATATACTGCACTGGGAGCAAAACTGTGTGTATGTTTGAATTCCTACGTGTTTCCCTGGACTAACTGATGTAGAGGGATAGACATTAAGAATTAAATAGCGCAGAGGTGAGAAACCTGTATACAGATGGTAGGTATGAAATGCAGCTTTCAAACCTCATAAAGTTGAATGGGTTAGCACTGGGTTTTTTCTCCAGGCTGAACAACCCCAGCTCCCTCGGCTGGTCCTCGTAGCAGAGGTGTTCCAGCCGCTTGACCATTTTTGTGGCCTTCCTCTGGACCTGCTCCATCAGGTTCATACCCTTCTCATGTTGAGGGCACAAGAGCCCTAATAGTGGAACACATGTATGCAAACTGTACACTCCACAAATTAAGGAGAAATAAAGTAAAATTATGGCATGTTTACTTTGAGTTGTCTGTGTTTAGGACCCACTCAAATTCCCTTTGAGAAGGTGCATTTCAGAAACTAGGACTTGAAAAAGCACTTGGGCTGTTCTCTTATACTTGGGATTCTGTCTAATACAACTTGTGCAGATTGAGTGAGTCCTCACCCCTGCTTTAGTGAGTGCATATTTCTTCTGGATATATCATTGAGTGAGCTCACTCCTTTTGGGTGAGTGATCTTTGTTATTTAGGTACCCTGAATGGGAGGTTTATCCTTTATAAGCTCATCTTTATAGAAAAAAATACTCCTTAAAATCTAGGAATTAGTTGTCTAGTAGTATATTTCTGACTGTCATCTGAACTTGTAATTTAACTTTGTTGGAAGGAGTGCAGAGTAGTTTTGGTTACAATAAGTGTGCATTTTCAGTAGCTATTGCTCTCTGTTTTGTGAGTGCCTCTGAGGCAGATCCTTCTTTGGAAACACTCCATCACCTTAATGTCTTTCTTGTACTGAGAGGCCCAAAACTGAACACAGTCTTTGAGATGCAACCTCACCAGTGCTAAGTACAAAGGGATGGTATGTTTTGTAGTTTTATTCATTATTCAGAAAGATAATCTAGTTGGACTTAGGTTTTGTAGTGAGGGTGCAAGTGTTTTGGGGGTTTTTTGAGAAGGCAATTTCCATTTGTCATGAGCTTATACAAGTAAGTGGAGTTTTGCCTTTGTAAGCCCTACTCGAAGCATGATCAGAAGTCTGCAACCCTGAAGTACGTGACTGAGTTCAATCAGTGCCTCTACTGGTGGGAAGGCTGGTGCACTGGACTCAGACCTTCACTGCCAGTTTGTGGGTTAACTGCCAATCTTAATAAAACCAAAAAAAATATTCACACTCTTCTCTCTTCTTAGAAATCCACACACAAGACAGACTGACTTTCATTAAGTGCTTTGGCAATATGCATTCCCTACTTTATCCCATCAGATTGGACCGCAGCTGTGCAGGACATGTTGTACTTCCTCTAGGGTGCTCTTTTAAATGAGCCAACAACATCAAAACCTCATGGGCAGTAAGAGCCATGCCTGCACATGCTCTTAGACTGCACATCCATTTAACCAGCAACTGCTGCAGTGTCTGTCATTAAAAATAATAAATATAAAGCCTCTTCTAATTTTTATCTAGAAGCCTTGGTAAATTTAGGTTTATGTATTTTCATCTAGATAAAAAGAGCACCAAAATTGCAAGTGAAAAGCTGAAAAGTTCAGAACTAGTTGGATCAAGTTTGATAGAATGGAGTCTTCTGGTGAAATGTAGATTATCTCCCATAGGCATGTATTGTGGGGTAGAGGAGGTGTTATCAGTGGCCCTGAACTAGTGCGAGTGCTCAAAACAGTGTAGCTGTGATAATGAGGCATCTTATCAGATTAATTTATTTTGCTAAAGGATAATAGGAAAACAGCCTAAGTGACTTCCTGAAACACTACAGTAGGAAATTTGAGACAAAAATAAGGATAGAGTTAATTTCTACAAGTTAGCATTCATCTGTTACAGCTGCTTTTTCTTGCACTGACTAATCTGTGTTGTCTCCCTCAGCAATGAATTCATGGGAGATACTTTGTACAACTTATTAAAGACACAAGTCCTTTTTATTCCCACAGGACAACTCGTGTTCTAGTACTACGTCATCATAGCAATAAACTGTTGTATTTCATAGAATCATAGAGTTGTAGAATTGTTTCAGTTGGAAAAGACCTCTAAGACCATTAAGTCCAGCCTAAGATCACCCTGGCCATTAAAATGTGTCCTGGAGTACCATGTCCACATGTTTGTTGAACACCCTCAAGGATGGTGACTCTAACAGAAATGCCAAAAGCCACCTAAGTTGTGAGAGCTGTACTTATATTAGAGAGATATATATACACCCGCACACACATATATATACACACACACTTATATATGTCTTATATGTCTCTCTCTAGATATACTTACATATAAGTCATAGAGAGCTATGACTTGTATTAGAAAACCACTAATGTGAGAATCCAAATAATCATATGTAGACATATACAGGTGTAACTCTGTGTGTGAGTGCATGTGTATATTCGAGGTTTCTATGGTCTATCAGCAGTACAGAGAAGATGTTAGTCAAACATCTGAAATCAGATGGATATAATATCTTACTGAGACTTCTGAGTTCCACTTTGCATATGTGTTTCAGGTAATTAGCTAGCATATTAAAAAAAAAAAAGGGAAAAGCCACACCTAGCTGGAAGACTTAGGATGGAATATGGGAGTGGAGCAAGGAGATAGAGACGTTGACAAGCTAAAGCAAACATACAGGAAATGTCTACTGATCCTTATATTACATTCCTGAACAGAGTTGTGATTCATGAATGCTGGAGAGATTCAACAGGGCCAAGTATGGAGTGCTGCACTTGAGCCACAAAATCCCCATGTAACATTACAGGCTCAGAGAAGAGTGTCTGGAGAGCTGCCTGGTGGAGAAGGACCTGAGGCTTGATTGTCAGCTGGCTTAATATGGGCCAGCAGTATGTTCAGGTGGACAAGAAGGCAAATAGCATCCCGGCTTGTATCAGGAATAGTGTGTTCAAAAAGTCTAGTCCCACTCTACTTGACTCTGGTGAGGCCACACCTTAAGTACTGTGTTCAGTGTTAGGCACCTCACTACAGGGAAAACATCAAGGTGCTGGAGCATGCCCAAAGAAGAACAAAGCTGGTGAAAGGCCTAGAACACAAGTCTCTTGTCTAAGAGAAGTATGTTGTTTAGTCTGGAGAAGAGGAGGCTGAGGGAAGACCTCATTGCCCCCTAAAGTCCTGGCTTGCTATACCCCACATTTTATATGTGGGGTATAGCTATTTTGTGGCTTAGCCTTTTCCATTTTCTGAATTCTCTAAATTGTACTAAAGTTGCCCATAAACATCCTTGTAGAGTTTACAACCAAATAGAACCTGTGGATAAAATGTAACTAGTTTGTACATAATTTTGGGGCAGGGTTTTTGGGAAAATAAAGACAACTATATTTTTATAATTCCTGCCTCGTTAATTTAATCTCAATCAGAAGATAACTTTGCAGGGTTCTTCATTAAATAGAAAAAGCAGTTGCAGGATTAGCCCAGATCACGAGAGAATCTTTAGATATCTTTTTATTCTGAAGTCTAGCAGAGTTCCACTGTGCATTTTCTGGCTAGAAGATCTGATTGAATTGCAGCTTGGATCATTTTAATGATGGAAGTGACATATGGCTACCTAGCTCTTGAAGATGCTTCTGCCAAATTTTGTGTTTATGCTCTGAAGCTTTTAGACACTAGAATTTATTAGTGAAACATTTGCAAGAGTTTAGTGAGGGAAGAAAAGCTGTATTTCTTCAGCCATTCTGAAAGAAAGACCTGAGCTTTTTTCTGTATTTCAAATGAGGGGAAAAAAAAAAAGTCAAGGTTGATGCAGTAAAGAAAAGAAAACCAACTCAAGTAAGACAATAACTGCAACCTGTGCTAGATTCAATGGTCCTGCTCTGGCAGGGGGTGGGACTCAATGGTCTTCGGAAATCTCTTCCAACCCCTAACATCATAGTATCATAGTATCAGTCAGGGTTGGAAGGGACCACAAGGATCAGCTAGTTCCACCCCCGCTGCCATGGGCAGGGACACCCTACACTAGATCAGGCTGGCCAGAGCCTCATCCAGCCTGGTCTTAAACACTTCCAGGGATGGGGCCTCAACCTCCTGTGATCAAATGTTGCTAAATTTATAAGCAATTTAATGTTTTATTGTGATAATTTATTGGTGCTATGTTAGCATCAGTCTGTATATAAAAAAATATTTGTAATGCATCTAGCATGGACACTGTGCTTAAGCAAACAAAGTAGATCTCTCCTGGTAAATACCATGAATCTGTTTATCACCAGCAATAACCTCTGAGTAATCTTACATACAAGATTCTGATTTACTCAATTTACATGAGAAGCTGCTGTCTGGAAATACTATATTCCTTGTTTAGACAGCAGTCCTGAAATCTAAACAGCCTGAAGAAAATCAAGATTACTGGTTAATTTGCTAATCTTCCTCTGTGAAGGCATTTTCTAGAGACACTCAGGAAGCACAGGTATTTCAGGACACGAGCATTAACTATTAACCTGCCATCTCTAAGATTATTGCCGGAAGTGATTCTGTGTGATAGACAAACCTAAGAGGTGTTTAAATCCTTCAATTCTTGAAAGTTCTATCAATGGAACAGCTGCTGGCCTCAGAGCGACAGTACCCCTTTGGGGTCTGAATTTTACACATTTACAAGTATTCTTGCCTCACTATTCCAACCCTCTAAGTCTTTTATTTGGTAAATATAACATTAAAAGAAAGCAGTCTTGGCACTACAGCCACATTAATAAATTGCCGCTTGAAAACAAATAATATAAATTAGAAATGTTCAATTCAGACTTCACAGCTGTTTAAAAAATGCACAATAACTTCTTCATCAAAAAGCCATTTAGTTTCCTTTTAGATAGAAAGCTAATAGAATGCATTCACAGTAGAGAAAAAAGTGGCAAGCTACAGATTAACATGCTGTAGGAAGCATAATATATTGAAAGTTATACAAGCAGTAAGCGTAAAAATACCAAGCTTTTATGTGACATGTTCCAAGAAGCATACAACTCACAAAGAAATAGATTGAACATATAATTGAGTTGACACAATACACTGAATAAATTTACCAAATGGTATCATTCAATAGAATAAAGAAAACATAATATAATGAGTGCCAAGCATACTGAACAGGGTAAAAATCTTCAAGAAACTGATATGTAACTCGCTGCACCAATCAAAGCTAATGAGCCAATAAACAAAGCAAATCAGTGACACTTGTAACAAGCATGTGAAAAATAGTGAATGAAAGGGGACTACAAAACCAAATGAACTGTGCAGTAATCGATTTTGGGTTGCAAATGCTATAGGTATCAACACATCAGAAGAAATATAGGTATCAAAGAGAAGCAGAAATACAGGTACCAACACGTTAGCTGAGTAATATATTTCTTTGCTGTAGAATGTGAAGAGATGGGAAATAACAGTAACAGTAAACTGATATCATAACAGTAAAATGATATCATAACATCATCATTATCACATTTCAACTGCTAAATGCTTTTCCTTGATTACTTATAGATTGTTTTGCTTGACGTACGAGTTGCAGTTTTCTGTGGACTTACAGATATAAAAAGACTAATAGACAACGTAAAGTTCTAATTTAGATTCATCAGAAGAATATACTCAATTCCCTCACCATACAATGTAAAAAGATGGGAAATCATTACAGTAAATATACAATTATTTTGGCTTATGCATGATGTTGCAAGTTTTTGGTAGCCTTTTTAAACACAAAGTTGAAGACAGTTTTAATTTAGATCCTGAACAGTGTAATATGTGGTGATCTGTTCCCAGTGAGGAGAGAGGTTTAATTTGAAGACTACATTATTTGAATGTATTTATATTGAATGTATTTGAATGTATTTATATTTGAATGTATTTATATTTGAATGTATTTATAATGAGATGGGACAACACTGTACTTTTGGATGGAATTTACAGTGCTGTTGCTACTTTTGTTCACTCCTCTTGAAAGCTTATTCTGTAATCAAGAGGAAGCTATCTTATCTTTAGTCAGTTGCAATGTTGAGAATGATCTCACTTTATGGGAAATATCTGAATTTTAGCCACTTAGTCTAAACTAGGTTACTTTCCTGACCAATGGATAGCAATGAGATCTTCCAAAAGGCATTTCTGCCTATTCTAATGATGAATAAATGGAACCTGGTTGAGCTGGATGAGAATCCTAATAATAAATGAAGTTATGATGAATCAAAATCTAAGTCTCTTCCACTGACAAATTAATGCAAAGAAACTCATAGGCTGTAAATCTACTAACACAGTATGCAGAGATTTCCCCCCATAAAGACCTCTGTAAATTGTCTTCTTGAATTCCTTGTGCGATTTAAGAAGTGTATTCCTCTCAAGGGACACTAGTGTCCACTATATGCTTACATCACAAGATATAACCAAGAGTACAGCTAACTTATATTAAAAATTAATAACTTTATTAAATGATTTCCATAATCTGGAGAATTTTCTCTTGCCTAAAATTTCTGTAACTGCCATTGCTTCAGACTTTCTTCACAGCCTTTACTCCTCTGCCACAATTTTGTTACTCTGCTATGGCAATCAAAGATGTGACTTTTGCCACATCTTTTTTGTTGTTGTTGTTTTACATGAGGCTTCTTACAAGGTAGGTGGTGACAGTTTTGAAGAGGAGTTTGTCCCTTACACAATCATGCCTGAGAAGAGTCTGGAAAGAGGTGCGGATTCAAAACTCACAGAACTTAAAAAGAAAGAAAAATGATTACTGGATTATGTCTTACGTTGTTGATCTTTCCGCAGTCTCTTTTTGTTCTTCTTTCCCTCGGCTTACTGCTTCTTTCCCCAGTTTGTTTACATTTCTACTTCTTGCAGGCTGTTTGCCATTACAATATTCTAACAAGAATATCTAACAGAAAAATATCTGGCCAGGGCTGCTATTCATTTCCTGAAGATGGTCAAAAGATGTGCCTCTGTTAGAAAAGCAGTTTTCCCCATTCAATTCTGAGCTATTGTTCATTCTTTGTCTAACTAGATCTTTCAAATAATGTTGAACAAACCTTATCACTGTCCAGCCTTGGTAACAGGGCAGAGTTCTGGAGGGTAAAACCTAGCCCTAGGAAACAGTCTGTATCTCCACCTTTGGCACTGGCATTGTAGATAGATACACATATTTTTAAAATGCTGAAGTCAGAGATAAAGATGTTTGATTCTAATACCACAGTATAATTCCAGTAAGTTGTGGAGACTGCCTTTTTAAAAACATCCTTAAATTCTGGATAATTTTCCAGAGGGAGGCTGTGTACCCATGGAAACTGATTATTTGAATTCATTTTTCCCCCTACCTGTTGACAGTTTCCATACTCTCATTCTTTGTGAACACAGTTCATTGTATTTGGTATGAAGAATTAATTTAATTGGCAGTACCTTGCAGTATGTTATGCTACTGAAAATAATATAGAGGAAAGATTTTGCTACATTAAATGTTTGGTTTATACCTTGGTGTGCATTTTAACATGAAAGATTTATGAAACTCAAACAAAATTGCCAAAGGGCAATATACTACAATGGAGATTCCTGGGAGAGAATTAAACTTCTGAAATGGTGTACAATTAAAATAGTCCTTAGGTTGTTATGGTGGGGGAGAGCTACAATCAAAACCAGAACACTTTCATATCAGTGATACATGGCTCTTACCTTGTCTACTGCAGAAGAAGCTTAGAGTGAGAAGGTTGGCTGAATGAGTGAGAAGTGCTTTTGCTACAGTTACACAATTAAATTTCAGGTCACAGCAGATCTAGATCTAGAATTTCTGGCACAGTGTGTTACAGGCTAGATAGCTGCTAAACGCTTAAGACCTCCTACTGTGATCTGATTTCAGAGAGCTTTGTTAGTTTAACACTTCTTTATTGGGTTTTTTTTGTTGTGGACTGTGATAGAGGTGGTATTTTGAATTTTCTTCTTACAAGAATCTTATACCATAGAAAAATGACTCAAGGTTAGGCATTTGAACATAAAACCCATGTATTAATATATGAAAACAATTATATATTTAAGCACTTGCTTCTTGACTGTTTTTGTCCGCTGTATTTGCATGCAATCTTTGCTTTAGGATGTTAAAACATTAGGGTGTTTCTCTTTGCTAGGATTCATGTTTGAAGTCCTTAATAAATATGCAAATGTTCATAACAGCAAGCATTCTGTCCTGCTATAGGATTTTTCTTGTGTCTCATGATTAAATCCATGAGATAACCCCATATGAAAGAAAAATTAAACAAAAGAAAGCTTGCTTTGAAAACAATAAAATCATTTCTTCCATGGAGAGCCTGAGGGTAAAGTGTTTGTCAGGTTTAATATTCAAGGTCTGGAGCATATTAGGAGCGTCAAAGAGGAACAAAAATGAAGAGGATAGCTTCTTGTTTGAAGAGTGGTAGATCTTTAGCTGAAGCTTCTATGTATTTCCTTCGAGTTTGTGTTTCAGGAAACATTCTGTGAATAAACTACTAAGAAATTACTTATTGCTCCTATGTAATTTCTTGTCTGAATGCAAAATGGACCTGTTTCTTTTCCAAAATACCTATATTATTATTGCAAACTTTCTGGTTTCCTTATTCATTAGTGCTCACTTTCTCTCCTCATAAGAGTCACATACTTCAAGCATTCAGCCGCTGTGAAAACTGGAGCCTGGTCTTCACAGAATCACAGCAACATTCAGGTTGGAAAAGACCCTCAGTATCACCAAGGCCAACCAATAAACCTACTCTAGAAAGCTCACCCCCAAAGCCATATCTCCAAGCACCACATCCAAATGACCTTTAAACACATGCAGGGTTGGTGACTCAACCAGCTCCCTGGGCAGGGAGGTTGTTACGACTTCTTGTAAAGCACTAGAAGATGGTTTGTCTTTCTTCTCTTTGTCTCAACTGTTAATTAACTGATGGAGGAAGCAGAAGGAAAAGAAAAGTGTCTTAGCCCTAGTGATGAGACAGAAAAATATTTTTTAACCAGTAGTTTTAAATGTGCCACAATTCATAGATCAAATTTTGCCTAGGTTTAACTGAGCTTAGGTTTCTGCTTTTCTTTCTGAGGGAGCTAAAGTAACTTTGGAATACAAACTCTAATATATGAAATAATAATACCAATACACCAGGTTGGAAGAGACCTTCAAGATCAGTCCAACCCATCAAACAATCCAACCCACCCAACAACTAGACCATACAGCCAAGCACCCCATCAAGTCTTCTCCTGAACACCTCCTGTGAAGGTGACTCCACCACCTCCACGGGTAGCCGATTTAAATGTAGAACTTCTTCCTAACATCCAGCCAATTCATAGATCAAATTTGGCTACAACCTCCCTTCAGGTAGGTTTAACTGCTCCCTCAGCTTAGGGCTTGTGTTCCAAACCCCTCACCAGCTTTGTTGCCCTTCTCTGGACACGTTCCAGCAAGTCAACATCCTTTTCTGTACAGGGGCACAATGACCTCCCTGCTTTGGCCACACTGTTCCTGATGCAAGCCAGGATGCCATTAGCCTTCTTGGCTGCCTGGGCACACTGCAGGCTCATGTTCAGCCTACAATCAACCAGCACCCCCAGGTCCCTCTCTGCCTGGCCACTCTCCAGCCACTCTGACCCCAGCCTGTAGCACTGCCTGGGGTTGTTGTGGGTGCAGAATCCGGCACTTGGATGTGTTAAATCTCATGCCATTGGACTCTGCCCATCTGTCCAGCCTGTCGAGGTCCCTCTGCAAAGCCTCTCTGCCCTCCAGCAAATCAACTGCTGCCCCCAGCTTGGTGTCATCTACTGAATGGACTCAATGCCCTCATCCAGATCATCAATAAAGATGTTAATCCCTGGGGCACACCACTAGTGACAGGCCGCCAGCTGGATGTGGTGCCATTCACCACCACTCTCTTTCCAGAATACACAGGCCTCCCCACATCCACCAGGCGGGTCACCTGATCATAGAAGGAGAAAGCCCCTGGCCATCCTGTAAGTCTGTGTGATCGCACTCGAGATGACCCGTTCCATAAATATATGCTAGTGAAGAGGACTTTTTGTTATCCTTCACAGCAGAATAAAAAAACCAAACCCCAAAGTGGTCTCATAATTGCTGATAACTAACTTCTCAGTCCATAATGTTCTTTTTGATGATGCAGGCTCCTGTTTGCTCTCATGTACAATGAGCAAAGCATCTCAAAAAAGACAATATAGGGTAGAATTTTGCTGTGGTCCATGCTGGAATCTGTAGTGAATCCTTCCACTGACAAACATGAGAAGGGGCTGTGTGGGGAGCTGTACACATTGAGGCTCTTGCAGAACCTGATCAGATATGATTGTTTGGTGAAAACTTATGTTAAACAACACTGATTTCTTGCAAGTCAAACAGCAAAGACATAAGCTTGGCTGTGTCTTTGTGTCGCAGTCTCTGCCTTCAAGTCATCTCTTGACTGCATAGTCTAGAGTGCAAAGCAGATAAGAAGTTCTGTAGAAATGTAGAGGACAACTAGAGAAAATTTAAGAGTCACTTCAATCTTCATATAGGAACCTTAAAAAAATTGCAGTAATAATGATAGTCTAATTTCTTATACTAGCTTGCTCATTCAATCACTCGTGAGGGAAAACTGGGAAGCACTTCAGAAGCTTTAGACATGCTAATACTGTATTTGTAACATAAGCACTGGTGAAAAAATATTTTCATCTAATGGGGAAAAGTAATTCACAATATTGATATTATGAAAAGTGATAGGTTGACCTAACACATGAAACTGAAACTTCTGTTGGACTGGTAGTTTTCAATGAGAATAATTGATGAACATTTCTCAACAGAAAGCCAGATATATGCTTAGGCAAAGTAGTCCTCCTGTTTGAAAAAAGAGTGAATAAAGAGCAAAAGGATGGACAGTTCTTTATGTGTCACAGAAAATGCAAAATCCGGCAAGTACAGAGTACTTGATCAGAACAGCACAATAAGCTTCATGTCCCAGTCAGTACAATGGAGCTGTAGGTTGATTAGGTCACACCTTGAGTACTGTGTTCAGTTCTGAGTCCCTCAATTCAAGAAAGATGTTGAGTTGCTCAAACGTGCCCAGAGAAAGGCAATTAACTGGTGAGAGGTCTGGAGCACAAGTCCTATGAGGGAGCTGGGGTTGTTTAGCCTGGAGAAGAGGAGATGTAGGGGAGACCTTATTGCTGTCTACAACTACCTGAAGGGTGGTTATAGTCAGGTGGGAATTGGTCTCCTTCTCCCAGGCAACTAGCAACAGAACAGGAGGACACAGTCTCAAGCTGTGCAGGGGGAAGTTTAGGCTTGATCTTAGGAAGTTCTTCACAGAAAAGTGATTGGCCATTGGAATGGGCTGCCCAGGGAGGTGGTGGGGTCGACGTCCCTGGAGGTGTTTAAGAAGAGACTGGATGAGGCACTTAATGCCATGGTTTAGTTGACTAGTTAGGGTTAGGTGATTGGTTGGACTTGATCTTTGAGGTCTTTTCCAACCTGATTGATTCTGTGACTCTGTATGTATTTTTTGCAGGCCAACAGTAGTCTGCCTACTGCAGAAACACTTCTAATGTTCAATGACAAAAAAAACCCAACAACCAACCAAAACCAGCCAAAGAAACAAAACTAAAAACACATATACAAAAAAACCCCAACGAACACACCCAGAAAAAACAAACCCAACCCAAGCAAAATGTAGAAAGAGCATATATGAGGATTTTCTAAGAATTAAGAACCCATGATAGGGGCAAGAAATACTTTCTACAGTTCTCAAATAGGGATATTGCAGAAGCTTGAGTTGTCACACATAAAGAATGAATAATCAAGGAGACATCTCCTGTTGATGGCACAAGAAAAAGTGTCTGTACTGCAAAACAGACATTGATTTTATCCACTTACTGAAAACATAAGTTAGAGAGAAGAAACAGCCAATGAGTTTAACATTATCCACATTCCCTTGAAGTTCTGACATGCATAGTGGCTTGTACTGAGAAAAATTAATTATTGGATAACTGCACCTGGCATAGTAATCAGTGATGGACATTTGATTAATATGCCATGACATCAAATGCTCTATAGAGGCATCTGTGTGTAGCTACTGGGTTCTGCTCTCCCTTCATCTAAACAACAGAATAAAACAACCTGTCAAAGTAATAGATCTTGCAGACAGAATTGCAGTAACTCATTAGAGAATAAGATCCTAGGACATCTTGCACCAATGCCCTGTCACTAACTACTTTCTATTTGACTTTGACTTCCATGGGTTTGGGATTATACACATATGTAGCCGGGAACAGAAAGAAAGCTAAAAATTAATGTAGGAACTGGACAAAGGAGGCAATTCCTCCTCATATCTACCTAGTCTGTCAGGCCAAATAGGTTCAAAATGTTAATATATAAAAAAATACAAATATAATACAATTTAAGTATAGCAAACAACAACTTTTAAGTCCTGACCCCTGTTTCTAGTACTAATTTTGATGTCAAGACACTGAACTTACATACTTCCATTCCTCTATAAACTTGGTCATTCTTATTGATGCAGGGGTTTTAAGGAACCATTCAGGAAGAATTAGATTAGTCTAAAAAGAAATTAAATTTAGTACTAGAAAACACAAATCTTGTTAAAAATGATAATGTCCTAAGAAAGTAGAGAAAAGAATAAATAGGCACAGTTTAGTTAATTGGAAATTGATCAGAAGCTCCTTATTGTAGCTGTGAAGAAAGACAAACTGAATCCCAAGATGTATCCAGAGAAAAGATCAGGTAGCCCATGAGTGCCTTAATCTAGAAAATTTTACGCAGTTTTAGTCACTTCTTTTTCAGGTGCATTTGTTCAAATAGAATACAGAACTGAAGGGGGCCTGTAGCAGCAATCAAGGAAATGGAGAAACTGTTACACTAAATGAGAAAAGGAGCTTGGTTTGTTTACCCTAGCAAAGTGAAAGCTGAGTAGAAATAGCAGTTGTTCTCTGTAAGGGCATTGAAATGCTGCATTTATTCAGAAGAGAAAAAAAAAGAGAGGGAATAACCATTAAACTTCTCATAAATAAACTTAGGCGGGAGATTAGAACAAGGTTTCTAACCACCAAAGGCACAAGATTCTAAAAGAGGATCCCAGTAGGAGTAGTGTAGGTAGGCATTCTAACCACTTTTGGATTCCTTTATGAAAAGGACTACATGACATGGAACAGCAAGAGATTGATAGGCTTTTATGTTGTCAGATATGTAAATTCAACATTATAATTCCACCTAAGTTTCAGCTACAAGAATTACTTGTTTAGTGAAAGACAAGACTATCTTTCCTTGGGTGATGGAGGAAAAGGTTTTAAGGAAGAAATAATGCAGCTTGTTGCTTTTCTGTGTTTTCAATGAGAAAGACATTAGGAGTTCTTTACAATAACAGTGGTAAAATACTGAAACAGGCTGCCCAGGGATGTGATTGAGGCCCTATCCCTTGGGAGATTCAAGATGAGACTTGATGTGGCCCTGGGCAGCCTGATCTAGTTGGAGGTGTCCCTGCTCACTGCAGGGGAGTTGGGCAAGATGACCTTTGAGAGTCACTTCCACACCAACATAACCTGTGCATCAATGAACTGGCTGGAGACTCTGATTATTGTAATACTTGGAGAATATTTCAGAACCACACATCATTTACTCAATTAATGTAACTGTGGATTGTTTTATTTAGGTTTTCCAAATTTGGAACTGGATATAAGGTAGCAAAAAAATTAATTCAATGCTGCTTGCTTTTATTTATTTATTTTTGAACTATTTGTCAGTGATTGTGCCTGTCCTTGAAAACATATGGTGCATGGATATTAGCTAACTGACTAGCATTCAGTCCAGTGAGCCTGAGCTAATCTTGCTAAACTATAGGAGGTAATTGCACATATGCAGAGACTATACTTGCTCCTCTTGTTGAATGTTTCTGGTTTTCATAATTTATGTTTATCAAAGACTGTGGTGTTGATGCCAGGCTGCTGTAAAATTATCACATTCCAATGTTGCTGAGGAAAGCCATTCCCCATCTTTGGTTCGCAGGGAGCTGCTATCTGCTTTAACTACAGGCCAGTGCTTTTTTTGGTTTTGTTTTGAGATTAGATTGTTTGAACATCTTAGTATCAGTATCATCTTATGAACAACTGAACTTTAAATAAATCCAGAAACCATAGCTAGTACAGAATGTAACACCTGATACTTCAACACTTTATTTTGGCAGATGCAGGCTACACTGAATTCTCACAAATGTCTGTGTGAGTTTCCTGATGCAGTTTGAGATATGGATTACTTTGCAAGAACTAATTAGAACCTATTTGTTTCAGAGACAGTTTCACACCCTGTATCATTTGCCACAGCTCTGCTTAGCAGAAGCATTTGAGCTGGATGAAGAAAATAGAAAAATGGAAAAAAATAAGGTGAAACAGTAAGAGAAAGAACAACCAAAGTTAAGGATTTTTTTTTCTTTTAGGTACATTCACCTTTGAACCTTGCTTCTCCTGCCTCTTGTTTGGTCTTACATTACTGAAATTTAGTCTTCTTGTGTGCTCAAGAGCTCATTAACTTCTTTACCCAAACTGAAAGAAAATGGTATTTGTAAGAGAGGAAAATGTTGCTGGATTTTATTTTCATTGCTGAGTTCTTGGTATGAGAAACAATGTTTAATGATCAGATTAAAGATTGAAACATGTACTCTCCTTTCATGTGTTAGATTTTATAATACAAAAAATGTGATTGCTTGCATTTTATTAGTTTATGTGTGCCTGATTCCCTGGAGGTGTTGACTATCACTTCTGTTCTCCAGAAGACATGGTTTCGCTCATGACTTCTTTTCCTCAAGATCCCAGCCATCAGTACTTAAAACATCTATTTATTACACTGAGGACATGACAGATATGTCTAAAAATCAAATGTCAAGGTTTCCTCTG
The DNA here is from genome assembly GCA_033816785.1 of Picus viridis. Taxonomy (NCBI): domain Eukaryota; kingdom Metazoa; phylum Chordata; class Aves; order Piciformes; family Picidae; genus Picus; species Picus viridis. Next base: position 38,067,928 of record CM066578.1, on the reverse strand, counting down.
TTTATTTTTGATTCCAAAGAAAGGCTCTCATTCTTTCCTGCATGGGGATTTTGAGGAAGATGACAAATAAATTACAAAGCTTGAGAAAATTGCTTCCAGACAACACTAGAAAAGAACAAAAAGCCACTGAAACCATTTGACTTAGCCTTGGTTTCTTCCAATGGAAAAAAAAAACCTTAAAAAATCCAGCTGGTCTCAGAAACAGAAGAATTAAACATTAGAATGAACTAAGACAGTGATGAGTAAAATACAGACTAAATGAAAAATCTTTATTTATGTAAATACATTTCAAAAATAGAGATGTTCCAGTGGAATATTCCTGCCTTAGGAAGCAAAAATCTTTGCTGGTTTTGATTTATTATTATTTTTCTATAATCAGCCCTTATAAGAAAAATATATAGAGAAAAATTATAAAGATGCATTGGTGGCACACTCTTCTGTATGTGGAGATCTCTGTTAATATCTCCCAAAACTGCCTCTTTGTATGATGAGTGTTGGCAGCTCTGCATTGCAAAGCATGAAAAGTGCATCACGGCATCATGAGATTCTGTTATTAATGTTCCAAAATGAGTAATAGGGGAAAGGCTTCACATCTCTCTGCTGCATCACTGTCCCTTGGCTTTTTCCTGCTGTGGCCTAAAATACTAGATGCATCTGGTTAACAGGTTGTGTGGCCAACTGTGTCCAGCAGAGATGAGTTAGGACACTCCATTGATGCTTCAGAACTGCACAGCACAATGGTAAATGACAGATCTAGTGGGGAGACTATTCATGGGAGACAGTTGTGAGAGAGTCATACCCTGTGAGTGACACCTGACTTGAGGTTTCCACAAAATGGGCTTATACTAGAGAGGGTAGTCATATCAAGACACACATTAATATGTCCAATATTTCTGAGACAGCCTCTTCAGAGGAATGATGCCATCACTTAATATAAAAACATCAGTAAATTTTAAATAGAACCATGCTGAGCACAGTACAAAACATAGATGTAAGAGAAAGTGCCCACCCTGCCCAACCCACAGCACAGCTTTGGAGAGAAAAACATAATGCTTGAAGGGTGGATACATAGAATCATAGAATCGTTAGGGTCGGAAGGGATCTCAAGGATCACTGAGTTCCAACCCTCCTGCCATGGGCAGGGACACCTCACACTAGATCATGTTGCTCAGAGCCACAACCAGCCTGGCCTTAAAAAACTCCAGGGATGAGGCTTCTATCACCTCCCTGGGCAAAAACTTCTTCCTAACATCCAATCTGAATCTACCCATTTCTAGTTTTGTTCCATTGCCCCTAGTTCTGTCACTACCTGACTCCCTAAAAAGTGCCTCGCCAGCTTTCTTGTAGGCTCCCTTCAGATACTGGAAGGCCACAATAAGGTCTCCTTGGAGCCTTCTCTTCTCCAGACTGAATAGCCTCAACTCCTTCAGTCTGTCCTCACAGGAGAGGTGCACCAGCCCTCTCATAATGAAATAAAAGGTCTTGCCCAAGCACCTGGTCAGTGATCTCACCAGCAATACAACTGCCTGGCGCCTCAGTTAGTGAAATGCTGGACTAACAAACAGTAGAGTGAAAACATGTTCTTACTTATTGATGAAATTGTAAGAAGCTATCTCACTCAAAACATATTCTAGTTTACAAAAGCATTGTTTTGTCTTGGGGGATTTAACTGTGATTTTCAAGAATAACATTCAAAATATTGCTGTATTTAAAATGAATGAAGTGGCAAATGAAAAATACATGTTCTGTCCTTTCTAAGATACAAAGGCCTACGAAAAGTGGAAGGTTTTGCTTTTAGCCAAGTCTTCTCAAGCCAGGAAGAAGTCTCACAGAGAAACAGCAGGACTGGTTCGTTCAAAAGTAAGGGCCTGAGGCAAAGTGAGAGCTTGATAGTGCTGCTTCCATTTGGGTCAGGTCAAGGAAACAGATGCACTTCTCAGATGAGGAATGCAAGGCCATTGCCACTAGGTCAAGTTCTGAAACAGGAGCGTGGGCAGCACCCTTTCACTCCACTTTCACAATGTGGTAGAAGAAAAAGACATCCACCCATCTGCTTGCACACACGTGCCTGCTCACACACGTGCACAAACAGGATGTGCATGCACATGTTCTTCTCAGTCTTTGCCAAGCTACATAACCTGCTTCACCTCCTTCTTTCTCTCTCTCTCTTTTTTTTTTTTTAATCCAGCTAAAGCAGAGTTCTTTAAGCTGGAAAGGAAATATCAAGAAGAAAAGTTTCTGTCTCACTGGAAGAGCATCTGACTTCTTTGCATGCATTGCCTGTGCTGCTGGGTAGCCACACCTACTTCGCAAGTACATTCTTCTGGCATTGTTTCTGTTGTTATGAAGTTTTGCCATCCTTCATCGCTATCTGAAATGAACTGACATTGATTTTGGTAGAAAAAAGCAAAAGGGAGGGGGTAAAAAGCAGTACAAATAAATGTATCTGAGCCTTCAAAAACACTTAATGTATTATCAGAATAGAAAGACAGCTGTAAGAAAGTGTTTTATAACTTACTGCATAATCCTAGAGACACACATTCTATAAATCACTGAAACTGCAATGGGAATGTGGCAAGGGTGGTGCCAAATGAGACTGGGATGTCATTAATCACAATTTTCATCTAGGCCTATGGCTATTTTTGAGTGGTCTGTTGTAACCTGGAAGAGTCCTTATCAAGTGACATATTGGAATTCCTTGAGGTAAGCTACTGCTATGGGACATTAAGAAATGTGGTCCCACATTTTGGCAGAAAAGTCTCATTGCTCTCTGAACAAAAATTCTTAAGGGAAAAACCCTGAAGGCACAGATGAGGACTGTGTCTCTGGATATCTGTGGAAGAAAATCAGTATATGAAAGGCAGAAAAAAAGAAAATTGTATTTGATAAGTTTGATAGTTAATCCTGTGAAATCTTGTTTCCCAAACCAAATATGCACACTTACTTCCTTAGAAGGAAAGTCTTATGCTTACAGCCCACCTCCTTTTTGCACCAGCTATTCTTCCTGTGCCTCTGTGGTCTCAGCAATGTATACTATGCCCTTCATTACTTTTATTCTCTAAACAATCAAATTCTTTCCTTATTTTGCATATTAAACTTCTGAAAGGCATCAGAGTACAAAACTGATGCAATATGATAGTGCTTTAGGTTGCCACCCATTCAGGGTCGGCTCCAGACTGGCCATACAATCCTTGCAACGCAATGCTTGCTCCCACGACCACTCGTGAGAGGTCAAAGCAAATTAGAATCATTGAATCATTGAATCAATAAGGTTAGAAAAGACCTCAGAGATCATCAAGTCCAACCTGTCACCCAACACTTCATGACTAACTAAACCATGGCTTCAAGTGCCATGTCCAATCCTTTTTGAACACTTCCAGGGACGGTGACTCCACCACCTCCCTGGGCATCACATTCCAATGGCCAATCACTCTTTCTGTGAAGAACTTTCTCCTCACCTCGAGCCTTAACCTCCCCTGGTGCAGCTTGAGACTGTGTCCTCTTGTTCTGGTGCTGGTTGCCTGGGAGAAGAGACCCACCCCTGCCTGTCTACCTCTTTTCAGGTAGTTGTAGACAGCAATAAGATCTCACCTTTGCATCCTCTTCTCCAGGCTAAATAACCCCAGCTCCCTCAGCCTCTCCTCACAAGGCTTGTGCTCAAGACCTCTCACCAGCCTCATTCCCCTTCTCTGGACATGTTCAAGTGTCTCAATAATTATAATTAATAATAATTAATGATCACACTTTCCCTTGCCTTCCCTTCATTCTGAAGTGTATGCTTTGGTAACACCACAGCAGCTATTTTGACTGAAGGAAAGATGGAGTCACCCTTAACAATGTTCTCAAGAGGATACTGTTGTGGAATTTTGGGGTCTCCTGGTGTTTAGTATTAATGCACGTTTCTGCACTCCTCACTTTCCCTTTGGCCATGTTTGAGTTGTTCTCACTAATTTCAAGTGATTGGATAATCACATCTGAAAAGCAGTATTAAGTTCAGGACAAAGTGTATACCATCCCCAAACAGACATATGTCTGTAATTAGTTTTGTTAGGATGATGGGAAAGGGTATGCGTTTTCAGAAGTAGCTGAATTTAGGGTTTGCATACAATCACTGGCTTATCAAAAGACTCTCACAAAGCATGAGGGTATTTTCCAGGTTCTGAACAAAGCTGGCCTTCATGCCTTCGTGTCATATGAGCCAGCACAATGATTACTACCTTCTGATAAAATATATCCCATAGCTATCTTTTATTTCTCACTTGCATTTTGCAATTTTCTACCCAGATAGAGCCATCAAGTCATCTTGCTTGAATTCCTGCATAAGCCATGAAATTTCATTCTCTAATTTAATTCTCTAACTAAGTTGGTGTTAGAGTAAAACATACATTCTTAAAATGACACTCGGATAGTAACTGAAGACATTCATAGAACTGTTCAATTACTTTCAGCTGGAGTTAGTTGCAGAATAATTCAGTAGTTTTAAATATTTATTCTTTGGGTTACTGCAATACCTATGAAATTTTAGTGTGGGCTCAGACCTCATTATGCCAAGTCTTACAGGCGTGTAAAGCGGAAAGAGAGGATGAGATCCCCTTTCTTTTGGCCAGATTCCTATCCAGATTCACTCTGAAGTCTCTTGCAGTCTGTCTTGCTGGACTTACTCATTTCTGTTGATTTACTCCACAAATTTGAGTTTAAATTATTTGTTATTTTGTTGCCAGATTACTGTGGAAGAGCTCTGATTAACCAACCACAGTGGGATAACAAGTTTCACCCAGAATTACAGATTTACAGATTATATTTTGGGTAAACCAAACTGTAGTATAGGGATACCTTTCTGTAAACATACTTGCACATTTGGGTCTACAAAATAAGATGTAAATGGTCATGCTGCTGGTGAAGAAAAGCTAATAATAAAATAATAAAAGGCAACCAGCACCAGAACAAGAGGACACAGTCTCATGATGCACCAGGGGAGGTTTAGGCTGGATGTTAGGAAGAAATTCTTCACAGAGAGAGTGATTGCCCATTGGAATGGGCTGCCCAGGGAGGTGGTGGAGTTGCCATCACTGGAAGTAATTAGGAGGAGACTTGATGGGGTGCTTGGTGCCATGGTTTAGCTGATTAGATGGTGTGGGATGATGGGTTGGACACGATGATCTTGAAGGTCTCTTCCAACCCGGTTTATTCTATGCTATTCTATTCTAGTCTATTCTAATGAGTTGAGTGTGCAGTTCAAGCAGACCACTTTAAAATCACTTTCAAGCTCTTTGGGACAAAACATGGCTACATTTGGATAGGGGTATAAGTGGGGAAAAAGGGAAATGAAACAAAGCAGCAATGTACATATCCTTTGTTCACATTTTAACACCCATACATTATACACTACAAGAATTTTTACCTCTTTGCAACAAACTCTGTAGCCCACTCTGTTGTTGACATGCGACTGCATTGCTATGTATGTGAGTTATTTCATGACTGTTACATTAGCTTTTGCAAATGGCAAAAAGACTACAGTGAGAAGTGGAGTTGGTAGGAGTGATAAATATTTAATAACTTTAAAAAACACTGGGATGAGTTTCTTAGGCCAAAAAAGAATAAGAGGTTGGTATTACTTTGAATGTATCAGAAAAGACTATTTTGCTCTTGGAAGAATTAATAATTGAAACCACAGAATCAAAGAATGGTAGGGATTAGAAGTGACCTCTGAGGGTCATCTAGTCCACCGCCCTGCTGAAGCAGGTTTACCTAGATCAGGTTACACAAGAACACGTCCAGGTAGGTTTTTGAAAGTCTTCAGAGAAGGAGGCTCTACAACCTCTCTGGGCAACCTGTTCCAGTGTTCTGTCACACTCATAGTAAAGACATTTTTCCTCATGTTCAGATGGAACTTCCTGTGTTCTAGGCTGTGTCTGTTGCCCCTTGTCCTGTCACTGGGCACCACTGAAAAGAGTCTGACCCCATACTCTTCACAACGGCCCTTTAAATATTTATAATAATCGATAAGATCCCCTCTCTTCTTCAGGCTAGAGAGCCCCAGGTCTCTCAGGCTGTCTTCATAAGGGACATGCCCTGGTCCCCTAATCATCTTTGTAGTCCTCTATTGGACTCTATAGTGCTTCCTTGTCTCTCTTTAACTGGGGAGCTCAGAACTGGACACAGTATTCCAGACATGGTCTCACTAAGTCAGAGTAGAGCAGGAGGAGAAACTCCCTTGTCTTGCTGGGCACACTTCTTTTAATGTATCTGACCATTTTGTGGCCTTCTTGGCCACAAAAGCACACTGCTGGTTCCTAGTGAACTTCTGGTCCAGGACTCCCAGGTGGTCCTCCACAGAGCTGCTTGCCAGTATGTGAACACCTGTCTTGTACTAGTTCATCCCCAGGTGCAGGATCCTACACTTGAACTTCATTAGGTTCCACTCTGTCCAACTTTTCCTCTTTTATCTTTTATCTGGAGCTTGCAAGTCTTCCAGGTTTGCCTTTCAGCATTAGGCCTGTTAAATATCGGTCCAGTATGATTAAACAGACCTGTTTCAAGACCTCTTCCTAGTTCTGAATAACCTAGATTTTTAAATCTCTGAATGTTTGGCATAGAAATGAAATCACGTTTCTGTGTGGGGTATTGCAAAAGACAAATTTTGCCAAATGCCTCCTCTTTTTCTCATTTAGTTACTTAATTTGTGGGTTTTGATCAGTGCTGTGGGCTGCCCTCAACAATCCCTTTGCTTTGAATTTTAAAAAGAAGAATGGAGTTAGTTGTGTGGTAATGCCTACTGAGCGGGAAGCAGTTGCTGCTGGAGGTCTGAATTAGCAAAGCTTTAAATCCTATTGGAACAAGACTATAGCAAACAACATTTGCATTTTAAGTATATGTCATTTTTAGAACAGACTTAACCACTTGAAAGTCGATGTTGTGCTGAAAGTTAGGCTCAGATGGACATGTTTTGCCAGTCAGATTTGAAATGTCCCATAAGCCTCCTCATCTGAAACATGCAATGTGATTTGTTGAGTGTTGTCTAAATGCATATTCACACTGTGATGTTTTAATATTACAGATGCTTAAGTCAGACTGTTTTGTCTCAGATATGTCTGGAAAGTATTTTCTTCCTCCAAAACCCCATGTTCTTTACATCCTCTCAGCTACTCAGCTGAATCAGACTGCTTAAGCAGTGAAGTGAAACATTTTTGCCCAAACAAAACTCTTTGTATGTCATTTTTACTCACAGATTTTGGGGAGAGTTCCTTTGTTTTGCACTGTTTCATGTTCATTTGTCCAGCTCTGTGAAACAATATGAAGGTTGCACTTTGCTCTGACCACACAATACCTTTTGTGCAGTTTTGCTGTGTGGTATTTTGGAATTTTCATGCAAGTTAAGTAATGTTTTGCCTACGTATTTCTATCATGACCTTTTCATTTTCTGCCAGCAGTTTCATCTTTAGAATAGAATAGAATAGAATAGAATAGAATAGAATAGAATAGAATAGAATAGAATAGAATAGAATAGAATTCAATAGAATAGAATTCAATAGAATAGAATAGAATAGACCAGGTTGGAAGAGACCTTCAAGATCATCATGTCCAACCCATCACCCAACACCATCTAATCAACTAAACCATGGCACCAAGCACCCCATCAAGTCTCCTTCTAAACACCTCCAATGATGGTGACTCCACCAGCTCCCGGGCAGCCCATTCCAATGGGCAATCACTCTCTCTATGAAGAATTTCTTCCTAACATCCAGTCTAAACCTCCCCTGGCACACCATCATCATCTTTTAGCAAGCATATGTTTGCCATAGACACCTGTCTTCTGGGTTTGGGCAGATATTGAATCTGCTGTTCTTTTAATTCCAGGACAAAACCAGAGTGTGAATTGTGCTTATCAAAATATTTCTTGGCTCAACAGTAGCTTCTTTTTGAATCCAGGTTGTGCAGAGGCTTTCAAATGGTCATGAGACTTTGGCACTTATACTGACTACTAATCCATCTTTATTGTCAGTGCTGGAGGATTCTGATGATCCCCACTCTGGTGAGGTCAGGTCATCTATTCTGATACTTAAAACATTCTTTCACCTTCACTGTGTTCAGTTGGAAACTTTGAGATCTTCAGTCCCTGACAGTCACTCGCAAGATTCAAAGAATCCAGGATTCTCAGAATCTGGTTTATTCACAGAACAAATCCACTTTGATATTTTCTAATATCTCTGTGCGTATCTTTAATATCTCTGCCAGGAAATCAAGTGGCAATAGACACCTTTTTGAAGAGATTTCCCAGATGCATAATTTCTTATGTTATGAATAGTTATGAGACCACCAAAGTTGTTTCCAAGATAAAGGTGTGCACCACCAGAGGTTCAGCCATAGCTGTAACCTTACTAAAATTGTAAGATGCAATTGCAATATCAGTTGCAGCTGCAATATCTGCAGTGCATGTACAGTGAAGCTGTCTAGAAAGTACAAGCTTATAGGAGTGTTGTTGCACATTTGATTAAATAAGAACATAACAGGAAAAAAAAAGTTTTGCGTTGAGGGATGATATCTTTTATTAAAGGAGCATGTATTTTTGTCCTCAGAGTGCTGGGAGGGCACACATGCTCTCTTTCCTTCTCTTTGGCAGGTAGATAACAGGGCAGTTCCCCCTTTGACTACAGGAATGCTTGCAACAGAGGCCTGGCCAGAGTGCAGAAAAAGAGTGCAGAAAACCCACATTCATTCGAAGTAACTTTTCTTTCTCCTTCAGTACTCATCCATATGCATTAACACTGTGGGTGATCCCATGCACTTCATATACTCACTAATTACCTAAAGGTAAAACTCCTGTTATAGCTTCTTCTGAAAGACAGGATGAGAGGAGAGGAGTCAACACAGTAATTATTGTATAGATTCAGAAGCTATATTCTTATGCAATAAGAATGCCAGAGAAGAGAAAGAGGCGTAAGATCCTTTTCTGAGTAAAAGGAGAAAATAAATCACAAAAGTCTTTGATGAACTCTGTCAGTCTGGGAACTGTTCAGATCTTCAAACTAGCTCTAACCCGTACTAAGAGAAGCAGCATGGATAGGTATGGAGGGTACTAGCTGAAGCTCTTCCTTCAGTAACAGCATTTGCCATAATCCCTCAAGACACAAAGTATAATACTACCAGGTGCAATTTATGATTATACTGTGTTGGTGTCCTTCACTTTTCTAACTTTTCCAGTCTTGAAATCAAGAACTTAAGCTTTTGCTTTCCTTAATTAACTCTTGGCTTTGCTTTTGAGCTTGTCTGGTGAAAAGCCTGAATCAAGATAAAGCCTGAAAGAAAATTACTTCTCTGAAGAGTAACTAGTCCAGTAGAATGTTTGTGCAGGCAACAGCCTTTCTCCCTGCTAGAAGCTGAGATATGTCTGTGATATAAAGACTAATTTGAAAGTGCTGCAAGCAAGTTTTAGGGGGTAGTGACAGAATGAACATTTCATAGAATCACAGAATGGTTTAAGTTGGAAGTGACCTTAAAGACCATCAAGCTCCAAGATCCCTGTCATGGTCAGGGACACCTCCTACTAGTCCAGGTTGCTCAAGGTCCTATCCATCCAGGGTTGGAGCCTGTACAACTTCTCTGGGCAATCTCTTCCAGTGACTCACCACCCTCATGGTGAAGACTTTCTTCCTCAATGTTTAAATCTAGCTTCTTCCATTTTGAAGCCATTACCCTCATCCTATGACTACATGCTTGGAAAGTCCCTCTCCAGTTCTCCTGTCGGTCCCCTTCAAATACAAGATCTTCTCAGAGCCTTCTCTTCTCCAGGGTGAACTACAACTCTCTCGATCTGTCTTCATAGGAGAGGAGCATCAGCCCTCTAATCATCTTCATAAAGCTCATCTGGATCTGCTAAAACAGTTCCAGGCCCTTCTTGTTTGAGGCTCCAGATCTGGACACAATACTCCACATAAGGTCACACCAGAGCAGAAGAGAGCAGCACAATCACCTCCCTCAACCTGCTGGCCACATTTCTGTAGATGCAGCCCAGGACTCAGTGGGCTTTCTGGGCTGCAAGCACACATTGCCAGCTCTTGTTGAGCTTCTCAACCAGCACCCCCAAGTCCTTCCCAGGACTGCTCTTTATCCGTTCTCCACCCAGCCTGCATTTGTGCTTGGGATTGCCCTGACCCAGGTGCAACATCTTGCACTTAGCTTTGTTGAACTTCATGATGTTGGCCTTGGCCAAGCTCTGAAGCCTGTCAAGGTCTCTCTAGGGAGCCTAATTATAGCTGTATAGCTGCAGATCATCACGGTATGATTATAGCTTTATGGCTTATATCATCAATATACTAGATTTTAAAAGTAAATAAACTAGATATTATTGAAAATTTTGCCCCAAATATTCATTAATTCTAAAATAACTTCTTCGAAATCTCATGGTTTTGGAAAACAGAAACAAACTTTAGAATCAATGTCTATGATTTACCAGAAAGGTTATGTAGTTAGTCCTCTGAAAGATGCCCTGGCAACAAGTTCTGATCTTCTTCTTTAATTGTTGAACAGTTTAACAACTGCAGTAATATCTCACTGCTGCTCTTCTTAATATCAACTATAATTTGGAATGCAAATAAGCTGAATCATTAATTTTAATCTCTTCTTAGATTCTATCATCCTTCAAGACAGAACTTAGTAGAACATATAACTGTGAATGCATTTCTACTCTGGTTAGGGTTTGTTCCTGTACTCTTATTAGGATGAAATATTCTGCTAGACCGAAGCCACAAGTGATCTGATTCCTGCAACCACCAAATGGAAGGTCACCTTGAGGAGCAGGGACCAAATCTCTTTCCTCATTGGCTATTTCAGAAATCTCTGAAAGTGTTGTGCGTGTTCATTAAGGTCTGTTTCACATAATTTTTTAATCCACTTGATAATGAAGACTTAGTGTCTAACTCTGTTCTCTTGGTTAACACATACGGGTTAATTGAAATTCAACAAACCATACTGAAAATCCTTCTCTCAGCAGCTTTGTCTATGGCCTGATTGGGAAGTTAAAAAAATACATTAAAAAAGAGTAATTGGGGGAAGTAAAAAAAGAGTTAATAAAAATAATCAGCATTTTTCTCTTTTAACTCTTTCTCCAAGGAAGCAAATATAAAATTGACATCTTTTGATATTTAAGCTAATGGTCCATCAGAATGCAATGCTTGTAAATCGAATGGCTTGATCATGCACAAATGCTGAATACTGGGCAACCTACATATCCTAGTGGAAAAACATTTTCAAGAACTCTCTTCAAGATCCAGCCAGCCACTACCACATTGTTATCTGTGACACTGAATATGACAAAAATGGTTTTAAGCACTGTACAGATCAGTTAGTTGTAAGAATTTCACATTTCAAGCCTTTCAATGACAGCCAGTCTTCAGCAGAGTTTGTGATACGTGCTGTTTGATGCAGACGCCCTTTGAACTCCTTGGTGTTATCTTTTCCTATACTTCCAATCCTATAATCCTTGTCAGGTGAAAGGCAGCTTAATAGCAAATGCAGAGTCCTGACCTTCTATCCTGAGGCTACTTGGTACTTGTCTTTCTCTGCTCTCTGTATGCTGAGTTTGCCAAAATTTTGAAGCAGAACCACTCCGCTGTCTTCCTGTCACACTTTCTTTTATGTAAGCTACAAAAGACTACAAAGTCTAATACCCCTTGTGATGTTAGCACAAAATCAAATGTAGTTGAAGAAGATGACTCAGAAAATAGGCAACATCAGCCCTACTTGGTGAGGGAATCATGAAACTTTCAATCCCCACCAGCATTTCTTGCAGTGTGAATGTCCTTTCTCCAGGTCCTACCAAGGTAAGCAGCTGGCAGTGACTTTGTGGGTTCAAATAAACCCTGACGTTTTCTCTGCATTCTTAGGAATGACGTTTTTCTTCTGTTTCCTTCAGAGTTCAGCTTTGAGTCAGCACTACCCTGTAGCCAAGAAGCTAGATCCTCTCCAGAATGACCCAGTCTCTGTTCATGATACTGTTTCTCTTACTGCCTTTTCCCCTCTGTGTTCAGAAAGTTCTGCAGAGCTAAGCATGCCATCGAGGAGAGGAGCAACTCCCCCTCCTCCTCCTGAGAAGTTTCAATCTGACTAAGAGTATAGCAACCAGAGTGAGATAATCGTGCAGTCTTCCCCTTGCTTGCCACCCATGTAGTCGCTTTTAAGATAACAGGAAATACATGCTGGATTTATACAACAAACAGGAAACAATCTATCATTTGTAACCACAACACTGCTGGAGCAAAGTGCTCCAAAGTAAGCAACTTGGATTTAAGAAGACTTCATTGCATTATATAGAAGTTGAGTTTTGTCCACTGTTCTTTCACCTGTTCTGGGAAAGACTGGTTTGTGCCTTTCATCATGCAGGCATTCTTACATCTGATTTCTTCTCAGGTTTCACAATGGACAGATTTTACTATCAAAGCCCTTCAATTTAGATTCACTACAGCGCCACTGGTCTTCAACAAGGTGTTATGGGTCATGTGCTTTTATTTTGTATGGACTGGGATAAACCTATTTTCTGATGTGGGCAATTCCTCGAATGCAGAACTAGCAATATATGACTAAAAAACTTCTCTTTAATAACACTCCTCTAGCTATTTAAAATCACTTGGGGATTAAGGAATTCCTGTTCCTGCCATTGGGCAAATAAGATAATAGGGAATTTATTCTTCCACTCTTTGCAAAACTCTCCACTAGTGTTCTGTGACTGAGACCCTGTCACTTCGCATGTGCTTCCACAGTATCTGGCTCCTGCCTTCATTAAGGTGTTCAAATACCAAGATCATAGAATCATAGAATTGTTAGGGTTGGAAGGGACCTCAAGGATCATTGAGTTCCAACCCTCCTGCCATGGGCAGGGACACCTCACACTAGATCAGGTTGCTCAGAGCCACATCCAGCCTGGCCTTAAAAACCTCCAGGGATGAGGCTTCTAACAGCAACCTGGGCAACCTGTTCTAGTGTCTCACCACCCTCATGGGGAAGAACTTCTTCCTAACACCCAGTCTGAATCTACCACACCCAATCTGAATCTACCCATTTCTATTTTTGTTCCATTCCCTCTAGTTCTGTCACTACCTGATACCCTAAAGAGTCCCTCGTCAGCTTTCTTGTAGCCCCCTTAAGATACTAACTCTCTCACTCTGTATCAATAGGAGCAGTGCTCCAGCCCTCTGTTCATCCTTGTGGCCCTTCTATGGACACATTCCAGCTCCTCCAGATCCTTCCTGTAATAGGGGCCCCAGAACTGGACACAGTACTCCAGGTGGGGTCTCACCAGAGTGGAGTAGAGGGGAAGAATCACCTCCCTCGACCTGCTGGCCACACTTCTCTTGATGCAGCCCAGGATCTGATTGGCTTTCTGGGCTGCAAGTGCACACTGGTGGCTCATATTGAGCTTCTCATTCACCAGCACCCCCAAGTCTCTCTCCTCAGGGCTGCTCTCCAGCCAGTCACTGCCCAGCCTATATCAGTTCTTGGGATTGTCCTGACCCAGATGCAGGACCTTGCATTTGGTCTTGTTGAAGCTCATGAGGTTGGCTTGTGTCCACCTCTCCAGCCTGTCAAGGTCCCTCTGGATGGATCCCTCCCTCCAACATGTCTGCTGCACCATGCAGCTTGGGGTCACCAGCAAAACTGCTGAGGGTGCACTCAATGCCACTGTCCATGTCTCTAACAAAGATGTTAAACAAAACTGGTCCCAGTACTGATCCCTGAGGGACTCCACTTGTCATGGGCCTCCACTTGGACATGGACCCATTGACAGCCACCCTTTGGGTGTGGCCATCAAGCCAGTTCTTTATCCACTGAATGGTCCATCCATCAAACCCACACTGCACCAGCTTGGAGACCAGGATGTGGTGTGGTACACTTTTAAAGGCTTTGCTCAGGTCCAGGTAAATTATGTCAGTTGCTTGGCCTTCATCTATTAATGATGTGACCTTGTCATAGAAGACCACCAGGTTTGTCAGGCAGGATATGCCCCCGGTGAAGCCATGCTGATTGTACCAACTCACCTCTTTGTTATTCTTCTGCCTCAGCAGTGCTTCCAGAAGGATCTGCTCCATGATCTCACTGGGCATTGAAGTGAGACTGACTGCAATAAAAATTGATATTATTTGAAGTATTTTATTCTTCACCTGCAGAATCCAGATTGAAGGACTATAATTACTTTTGTTTGCAAATCTGGACTTTAGAGAGCAGAAAGTAATCTCTCTTTTCCCCGAAGAACAAGGGATAGCAGGGGAGTGTGGTCCGTTGTTGTTATTAGTTTTAACTTTAGTAGCCAGGTGTAAGAAATTAGTGTCCCCTATTTTGTCAACATGGACACTGCCAAAACGAAGAGCTGAAATGGAAAAAGCTAGGTAAAGCTGAATAAGGGCAAGAAAGAGAGACTGCTTTAGAAAAATTGTTTTGTCTTGAACACCCTTGATTATCCAATATACCTGCAGTTTAAGGATAGGCAAGAAAATGGTTCAGCTGGTGAACACCAGGCAGCCATTCTGTCCCTGTCAGCCCTGTGTCTGTTTACTTGCTGAGTGAGGAACAAGGCATGTTCATGCACCAGAGCTACGAATCCCACAGTGAACAGATGGCTGCTGCTTTTCAGCTGTTGGCTGGCCACACAAATGAGTCTGGAGCAGTGTACGACCTTCAGGCAGTATTTTGTATGGGCCTAGTTTAGATTAAATTTGTTCAATCTTTTGACTTGTTTTATACTATTGATTACCTAAATAGCATGACAGTAAGAATAAATAAATAAAAATAAATGAAAATGCCCTCAAAGCTGTCTCAAATATTTTCCATTTATTCTCTCAGATACATTTTGAGGGGAAAAAAAAAACAACCCTCTCAAATATGACCAATACTCGTCACTGGAAAAATCACTTGCAGCGCTGAAACCTGCAACTCGTTATATAAACGTACTTACACTGCTCTCCAAATTCAGCTCCTGGTCTCCTTAGCAACACGGACTGCAAAGAGCTCGCCAGCCTGATGTTCTGCTGCCTTTGCAAGCTTCCAAGTCAACTGGAAGATTTTTGGTTTACAATTCAACACTCCCCTAAGACCAGTTCAAGCTACAGGCAAGGGAGAGTCTTCTTTTGCAGATAGTGTCATAAAAACTATAGTTCATTGAAATATATAAGCAATGAACCAACAGGTTCTTCTGAGAAAAAGAGAAGTTTCGTGGCAGAGCAACTTA
Source organism: Picus viridis (assembly GCA_033816785.1). Taxonomy (NCBI): domain Eukaryota; kingdom Metazoa; phylum Chordata; class Aves; order Piciformes; family Picidae; genus Picus; species Picus viridis. Next base: position 38,052,711 of record CM066578.1, on the reverse strand, counting down.
TTCTCTTCCTCCTCTCTATCCCATGCTTCATGACCATAGGACAAAATGTTTTAATACTGAAATTGATTTCTTTACCATAGCTCCCCTAACATTCATTTAAGAATGTAAGAATTATATATGAGGATAATCTCATGTCTTTCCCAAAACTTCTAGAAGCTAATGAATATTTCTTGCAAGACAGAAATGGGGCAAAGCTGATTTATTATTATACATGTCAGGGCTTGTGCAGTGCCATTCTAAGGCTAATGGTTACCTAATACTATCATGCCTGCCTTTAGCCACACAAGATTTTAATTGGTTCTGGAAAATAAAATCTCCTTTTAAATCATTCCTTTCCCAGTCTCTTCTAGTTAGCTTAATGTATTGTTTGTGGGTTTTGTCTTATTTCTAAACTTAATTTTCATCTTAATTCTGTACACACACACAAGGTAAGCGTAAATTACTTTAAATTTAAGCCAAAGATTGTTCCGTTTCATCAGCTGTCACTGCACTCCACTGCATTCCCTGATGGCACCAAGTTGATGAGAAAATCACTGATTAAGGCAACGTTGTGTGTGCTAACATTCAAATATTATGTTCCTTGAAACATTTGCAGGCTTCTTGATGAGCTTGCACTGTACTGAGAACTGGCAGAAGGAACACAAGAGTGATCAATCTCTCAGGCCAGGTGGCTTTGAGCTGCAAGCCCCAGGATGCTGCCTTTGCCTCCAAAATAGGCTGATGGGAAAAGTGATACAGCAGTGAGATCACTCTGTACTTCCAGATGATTTCCCTTTTCCTGGATAAACCCTCTGTTAAAGTGAGGCCCACTACACGAAGATGAACAAAGGTTCAGCTGAAAGGAAGAAAAATATGCTCTTGTACCCAGAGGTTTTCCTGCCCAAATAAGCAGGGAATAACTTTGTGGCTCATTTGCTGGAAAGCCCTGACACCTGGAAGAAGGGGTAAGTACTCATCAAACAAATGTACCCAAGTGACAAATTTCCCTCAGCAAAGGAATTCAGGATGTCAATTTCATTTTCCTTCATGGGTTTAAATTGTAGGAAGAAATATTCATGGTCTGTGACTGAAGCCTTTAAGCAAAGAAGTTACATTGCCTGACTGTGCTGGTAACGCCAGGTTGCCCACACATCTGCCCGTCTGAGATCTGGGAGCACGTTGTGTTTGTACTCTCTGTACTCTGACTTCCCAGCAGCAAAACATGGCTGCTTCATTAACATTTCTGCTCCAGAGCAGAGCAAACCCACTGGCCCCAGAAAAAAACATGCATTTAATTAGATTTTCCCACCACATCCACTTGGATCCAACATTGCTGAACATTGTGCTGCCTCCAGGTAATATAAGTAAGGGCTTCTCCAGTCTGCAACCAAGCCGTGCCGGGAGGGGTTTTTACTCATGTTACTGTAATGCTCTGTAAAATAAAATTTAGTCTGACAAAAACCAGCTGCAAGTGAACAACCATACTGGTTTCTGATGAAAACCTGAATGACAGGATTGTATTCTAGGTATGATTTTAAACAACATTATGTCTTGTGTGTAGTTTGTGACTAACTCCGGTTGTTTTAAGGTGAAACCGTACATTAAATAATTGCAAATGATTTTACAAATAGTTTTTATGACTGTGTCATTTACAGGATATGTACTACCTCGAGCCTAAATTGTTAATATGTAAATAAATCTATAACGAGTGAGAATATCTCAAATCAAAATAAGTAAGATCTTTGAATCTCCTTTTCACCTCTCTTGGTCAGAATGAATTCAGAAGTTATTTCCAGATCTGTCATTGCAAGCCAAATAAGGCCCGGAAGTAATAAGCAGAGGAAGACTTTCCTTTCTGTATACTGTTTCCCAGTATCTTTTACCAGCCTCTTGACCTGAAAGTAATTCAGTTTCCAGTGAGAATTTACATCAGGCAAAAGCACGGAGAAATTCTGAAATGCAGCAAGAAGAATGGTTAATAAGCATTGACTTATTGACGGGGTTTGGGTTTTGGTTGGTTGTTTTCTTTTACAATGATAGTGCATTAGAGAGAGCTGCTCGTTTCCATTTAATGTTTTGTGTTTATTTGAATGAGCATAACTCATCCTTCATTCACTTCAGGCACTTATGTGTTTATGATGTGAGGAAAGTCCTGATTTAACTGTCCTTTGCTTATTAAAAATGTATTATTCTACAAAATAATTTATTATTTGAAGACCAAAGTATTCCAACAATCCAAACTGATTGTGTGTTCTGTCTGCTTATGAATTAACTTAATTTGCATCTTCTGTCTACAGATGGGCTAGTTTCAATAACAAAAGGCAAACAAGCACCTGAAATTATTTTGGGAGGTTTAACAGAGAAAACAGCTTCAGACAAATCCTTACCTATGGCTAGCCATAACAAAAACTATCTGAATTTGAGAGCATGCCTAAACCATGTAGAAAAATAGCTAGGTTTTCCTTCATATAATTTAAATCTGCACTGTAAATGCATATGCACATGGGATTAGAGACACATTTCCATGTGAAATTTTACCTCTGGCATTTCCTGATTTTCGGGTTCTTAGCTGTGCAGTCTTCACGTTTTTTTTAACTTGATGTTTTTACTTTTATGAATGGAATGTTTATTTGTGCTGGAGACAGATAATGATCAGGCATCTGCCTGTAGATACACACAGCATGTACCAGCCAGCTGCTTGCAAGCTTCACCAGGGGAGGAATAACCAGTTTTTGGGTCCAGAAACATCAGCCCCTACTCAAGCACACAATTTTGTTTTATTAATATGCTATAGGATATATTCTTTCCAGCAGAGGGCAGTGGAATGGTAGATGTACGCCTATAAAAGAGTGTCTCAAAGTCACTTAAGAAAGAAAATTCAAATAGTCATTGAAAAAAAACTGAACATAAATGGACAATAAGCAAAAGCTATCATTAGCATTGCCCTTCAGGCATAATACAATTTTACATTGGCTTTGTTCCAAGAAATAGCAAGGAGGCCTTTTGATGAACAATTGTATGCCATTATGTCAAACACTCCAACACTTAAGAATTAATAACATTTACATTTCTGAACTAGGGGGAGAAGCATGCTGAATGTCTTAATCACAAAAGGTCTAATTTTTGTGTGGCCTAGTTTATGGTACATCTTTTTGACAAACATTACACTTGAGGGGAAAATTAGATTAGTACTTTCTGTCAAAAGTCAAGAACCCATTAAGATATTTGTAACATTATTGTTTCTCACAGAAAAAAAAAACCAAACAAATAAGTAGGCAAACAGCTTAAGGAGCCATTGTCTTTAAATACCTATTTTGAGACACAAATTTCTTTTTCAGATTTCTTTCCCTTGCAAAGCTGAAAATGCTCTCAAATCTGTAAGACCTTGTGGCACATTGGAAATCGTATTTTGAGCCTGAAATTGCATGGTTGTGTATAAGTAAGACTTAAAGTCTCTGTTGAAAGCTATGAATTAGCTTTTTCGTTGTATTTTTGTGCAGAATATCCACTCTGAGAGCTTGATGCTCAATGCCTGAAGCTTAGCAGCTTTGGTGGTGTATGCCTGAAGCCACAGGCAAATGCTAAATGAACGTGCTTCTTACTCTCATGCAGGCTGAGCTTCTGTTCTCTTAGAACTTCCTCTACCAATCTGTTAAATGGAAATGCTCCCTCATATAGCTACATTCATTTAAAGAAAACACAGGAGAATTTTCAGTGCAATTGAGAGTACCATTCAAGTAAAGCAGTGCCATAATGCAACAAATTCCAGTATTTGATGGAAATGCTTGAAAAGAAAATAAAGATAATAGCTGATTGAATCCTCAGTTTTCTGATCTCTCTCTAGATTGCAGGTGCCTCATTTAATTTAATTTAACAGGGTTTCTAAAAAGAGAATCTGTTTTTCTTAAGCACTTCTTATTGACTAAATTTTACTCAGGCAGTTTGTGCAGTAAAATCTAAAAACCAGAGTCATCCTGAAAAAAAAAAAACCCAAACAAACAAACCCAAACAAAAATACCCACAGACAAATTAATAAAAACCCTGAAGAGGGAAGAAAAGTAGCAACAACAAAAAAAAAAACCAAGTAACCAAACAACAAAACCAACCAAACAAGCAAAAAAAACCAAACCAAAACTCCACAAGATCCTTTAATGTGAACTAAAAAGATGCATTGTCATGTTATTGAATTGTCTGGGGTTTTCCCCAGTCAGTATCATAGAGTAGGACTGTATTCTACATCCTCATCTACTGCTCAGCTGAGTCAATTGCTAGTTTAGTGTGAAAAACTGTTAGTTTATTCCTTAAATGGAATAACTCCAAAGACTCTTTTCTAAATATGATATGATGTCATTTCATACTGTAATTTCCTGTTGAATTAACCAACCTGAGTCTGTTTTTCACGGGTTGGCATGGTTGTTTTTTGCCCTTGTTTTCTTAAAGTATGTGAATGCATTTTATGTTTTCATAATATCTACTTACCTTTTTCTATTTCCTTTGCTTTTGTGAGGTCTAGAAGTGAATGTAAAATTCTAACTGTGTGTAAGTCAGGGTTCTGAGTTAAATTCATTAAATACATTTCAGATTTGAGATATTACCAGTAAGCAAAGAATCAAATTTCCAGTTCCAGCTATTTACTTTATATAAACATCCTGGCTACAGATTAACCACAAAAATGTTGGATGAAATTATATTCTTCATCTAAATCTACAGTGAATATCTAGCCAAAGGAAGTATGCTGTTCTTTACCAGTACATCTCAAAACTCTTGGTGAGGTTTTGGTCTGTTTTTTATTGTTTGTTGGGTTTTGGTCTTGTTTTTTTCTGCTTGCTTTTTATTTTCAACTATCCACAAACTTAGCCTTTGATGTATGTCAGCCTTTCTGCTAAGGTAGCTCTGGAGCAATAGATTGAGCCTTCTATTAATTAAATATATCTGCTCTTAACTTTCAGAATTAGAAATAACATAAGGAATATCAGGGGAGCCTTGGGGGTAAGCCAAGTCTTAGCACAGCTGCTATGACCTTGCACGTCAGCATCTTAGCCTTTATCAGTGTTTGTTTTGTGTACAACATGGAATTTCTTGTGTTTTACATTAATTCAGTTTTATTTCTTTTGGCTGCATATTAGGAAAACTTTTAAAATAGTGAATATTTCCAGTCTGCATTGGATTTCCTAGGAAATTTCCTTGGTAGATCTCCAACAGATAATTAATAATAAAGAGAATTACACCAATTTATTCACTTGGGTAAGGCAAACACTGTTAGCCATATTGTAAGCTGAATCCACTGTACTCACTATAAAAGTTTGTCTTCTCTGACCTACCACAGAAGTTATAGACTCAGAAAAGAAGTTTTGCTTATATGCAGAGCTGTAAATAATGAGAGCTTTGTAGGAACTAATCCTCTTCCCACTACAGTTCTGTTCTTCAATTATGCGTTCTTTAATGAATGTCTAATTTTAAGCATGCAATTAGTCAGAGTGAGAACAATAGACCTACCTGTGCTTCATTTCCTTAGCGTGTCAAAGCTGTACTGACTTCAGCAAAAGTATAATCAAGTTTCTACAGTTCAGTAGTCGCTGGATAAAAGCTAACTCACATCCTCAATGAAAGACTGGATTCAACATTTACAGTTTACTAAGGTTTTCCAAATACATTTTATTAGGTATGTGTTCACTCACGTTGCTGTTTGACTTTCCTAAAACTGGGCCAGCAGCACCAGCAATATCTCTGCTGGGCTCAAATATTCAAAACAGTTGAAATCACACTGCTTTAATTTTACAGCTCTTGAGGTTTTTCTGAACCAAAGCACCAATGTTTGAGGCGAGTATATCAGTAGTATTTAAAGACTCCACAGATAAGAAGTATATAACATCACTTTTTTTTTAATCATTGGTCTAATTTGTGTCACTTCTGATAGCATACAACTTTTTTTTTACTTGCTGTGTCCACTTTATAATTGCAACATAGGTACTCATGCTGGAAATAAATATCTAGTTCTTATGCAAGGGCAGGAAATACTGTCCAATCATCAAATTCATGTGTCAACAGCAGTATGAATTCAAGGTGACATCCAGAGAAGTTCAAGAAGCTGTTCAGAGAATGCTTTGGTTTCTGTGTCAAAACTCTGCCTTGTGAAAGGGATCCTTTTTCCTTCAGTTACTAGACTGAATTTCAGTCTAGACCTCTGATTGTACCATATGCCAAAATTCAGTCTCAAGCTTAGATTTCTAAGTCCTAATAAAGTTATACATTTAATTAATCTGTGGATACCAGAAATGCATGGACACATAGAAGGCTTTTTTGTTATTTTTTTTTCCTAAACTTCCCTGTCATGACTGCTGCAAGATTCATTAAAGAAAGAGAAGTCTTAATTCAATATGATTGACATGTCTATAAATGTAATAAATCCTAAAGCAAGGTCTGTAGAAGAAATTTCTATGGAGTGTTGTGTAAATATACATTAGTTTCTAAAAACAGCCGTGCAATGGCTCTGCCATTCTTTCCTGGGAGCACAGTGATGCTGTTTACCAAAATATTTCTGACATATGTGCATGAGCTAAAGAATCTACATGTTCTAAATTATACACATACGATTTAGCTTTACCTGTGGGTTTTCTGATTATCATAGGCCCAATTAATGAAAGGGGAAATGATGCCTATGCTCTTTTCAATATATTGCAATTTCTACCATTTTTGCTCAGACAGGAACCAGAGGAAATATCATATTCCATTATCTTTTAATCCTATGCAAATTCACTGAAGTTAAAATTGTAGACTTCATTACAGTGCACGCTTTTGCAGCAGTTTCACTGTGGTTTATTTTCTCAGGCTCTGCCTGACGGTGGATTTGTGTAGAATCCATTCAGCTATAATCTCTGAATTACCAAATTGCAAAAAAGCCTGTTTCCTTCAGTGAGGGAAGTTTTCCTTTGTTTTCCTTTCTGTCACTCTTTCCCACATCCCTTATTCCTTCAACACACATGGTCAGGGAGTAACTTGAATTGTTTCTGTGTTATGTACACAATATTTACTAAGAAATAGACGTTTTCAGCTGTGCGAAAGGGAAACGGTGGAAAACCTTGGAGGTAGCCAAGACTACAAAATTATCAGATGGTATTCATATCTGGCAAGCAACCAAGGGAAGACAATATTTTCTGTGAACACTTGTACTAGTAAAACATAAATGCACACGTATTTGCCTAAAGGTATGTTTAAAAAGTCCATTACTATGAAAGAAGTAAATGTACTTACATTTCAGACTGTTCTTTTAGGCTCTTCCCCACAGAGTATGCAGCTCTTTCTTAGTTTGCTCTTGGCTCCCACAATAGCACTACCCCTGGAAGATGCCAAAATAGACATTACCCTGAGTGGCAAATATTTTTACAGGTTGTCCTAGGTTCTCGCTACCATTCAAATCCAGAGGCCTAAGTTTTGCTCCTGTAGAAAATAATGCTGCTAAAGATAGTTACTGAACATCTCACTATCGTGCCAGTCTGGGACCAGAATGCAACTAGGGCATACATCAAAACCTGAGATCTCCACAGCTGTTTAGCACATGCTACATTCTGGCTTCCATTTGTGTTTCTGCCTTGGCTTTGTCACTTGCTCTCTGATAGCACACATCTAGTAAAGAGCAGGTTTCCAAATTTACCTCAGCATATAGCAAACTAGGTTATTTTGCTCACCTACTTTTCCTGTCTAATAAACAGGGGGTAGTGAGGTTGTTTGTTCAGCACATTGAAAGCATAAATCAATATGTGATACAAATGTGATGTGCCACCTATGGCTTCTTGCAACAGAGAGCAGCATTGGACAGGAAAAAAGGTATCCTTTCCTCATAGCAGGCTGCCCTCTGCAGAACATGGTGATGGAGGAGATTCATTGGTCTTTGTCCTGAGAATAAGTATGATGTAAGGGAGTTTATCCACCATCTTCTGTGGATAAAATGAGCAAAACCTAAACCAGCCAAGGGCGAGACAGAAATTATGGTCACCTGTTATTCCCCCAGATAATTTACAGTAACTTTCAGAGGGAGAGAATTTCTGAGCTCTTTTCAGCCTTGCACTACTCCTTGTTTCTAGCAGTCTCCTTTTCCTCCATACCAGTGATCTTCCCAGCAAATCTCTGGAAATGGGGAAAATTTACTACTTGTAGGATTGCAGCTGCTTCCAAGGGGCTGCATTAAAAAGAGCTGGAACAGGCTCTATGCATTTATTATTTGCCAGCACAATTTATACCAATATAAAATATTCTGTTCAACATCTGATAAATCCTAGCAAATCCATGCACCAGTATTTTTAAGATCTAGGCACAAGAAGCGGTGGTTAGGTTTTACTTTTCAGTATCAACTCTGCCTTTCTGTTTTCTGCCTATACCATAAACATCACACTCCAACTCAAGGAGTTAAGCAGGTCTTTGCAGTGAATCTAGAGCATGGACTATCTGTGATTTTGTAATTACAATTCTGAAGCACATTTTTCTCTTTGGCTTGCAATAATGTAAATTTGAGGAGGGAGCTGACAAAGGTGGGAATTGTCTTTCATTCAATCCACCACAGCTTGCCCAAAATACCTGGATAACTATTACAATACTGTGGCTATCCGTAACAGAGACAGAGAGAGAGAAAGCACACTTTTTTTTTCTATAATGAATATCAGACATTTTACTTGCTAAAATTCCTTGTGAGTTCAGTAGACAGTTTTATTTAGTTTACTTTACCTTTGTCATTTATGCCATGTGACATACACTAAGGGGACATCAGTAATCTTCACAGCAAAATGGAAGGAGTAAGGGGACACCGGTTATGCAGGAACAGCTGCTTGTTTTCAGCAGCATCACTTGAAAGTGTTTCACATTCTCTTTCTCTGCCTCTCCTCAAATGTTCAGCCTGCTGTGTGCAAGCTGGGTGTTTACAGTTCAGGACTACGGAGGAGGAGGAAATATTTTGCCTATTGTTCAGTGACGTCAATGGCTGCGCTCCCAGTCACTTGAGGGACGCTGGTGCTTAGCAAATATCAATACACTGCTGCTACTGCATGTGCCTTACAGTCTGCTTGCAGGAATTAAAGGTCTCTCCAAGATAGATCCAGTTGGTAGATGAGGTGGATGTAAAAGGCAAAGAGCAATAGCCATGGAAAGATAGTCTGCTGATTTTTGCATGGGGAAACATTACATGCTAGCTTGTTTTTGTGGTGTCAATCCAGCATATTTATTAGTGTTAAATGCTGAATTTAACATAAAACTCTCTTTTATCCTGTACCAAGTTCTTCCCTCTCACACCCTCTTCCTCTGCATTAAAACAAAGGCTCTAAAAATAACACAGAAAACACTGACAATTTTTTAATTAATCAGGATAATCAACATCTGACCATATTCAGTGTTTTTCTGATGTGCTCTCATCAAGTTTTTTCTTACCAGATATTGATAACTGAATTGCAAATGTATTTGCTGAAGAGTTTTGAAGCTCAGTGCCGACACTGTAAACAAAAGTAATGCATGCTTTGTTAAGGGATGCTACAGCTGATGCTCCTAAAAGGGCTGCAATTCAAAAGCTACACTTTGACCACTTTATTTTCATTAAAATACATTTGAAATGATTTTTAGTTTTGCCAAACCTTGCTGCCTGTATTTGTGAATGAAAAACTGGACAACTGCAACCTTTGTGTATGTGTGCAGGAAACCGAGGTTTTAGAAAGCACCGGGAAATCATTCGTTCACATCAGTGCTCCATGTTAAGTGCTTGTAGCTTAAATTAAAGAGGCTGGTTTTGAACAAAAAAAATATCCATACTATGGTTGAATAGAGCTGTGACTCTGGATGTGAACAAAGGTGCAGCATAATAATTATCTATGTGCGAGATCCTGGTTTCTTTCATATTAATAAAAGAAGCACTGTGAAAACTTCAAGTGTTTGGGGAGGTTATTAAAGCTTATAAAGGCAGAGCAAATGGGCAAAATTGGGAAGGTTAAGAGCAAAGAAGAGTGAATGTGGAGATTAGCACTGGGGTTATAGTGGGAAATGAAAGGGTGAGTGTGTTGGGTTGAAATTACCCCCCAACTAATCTGGAGAATTAACCCCAAAATAAAATTGCTAGACCAGCTTAGTTGAAAGCAAATGAAGCCACATTTACAAGCACAACTACAATCTAGAAATGTGAGATGCAAGGAATATGTACAAAATATACAATATTTACATATATTTACAAGTTACAACAACAACAAGAATCCCCCCTGGACAAAACCAGAGGGTTACCAACAGCTTCCTCCTCTCCCCTCACCTTCCCCCTGTACATGGGACAAGGAAAAGAGCAGAGCTTGCTAGCACTTAGCCACAACAAAGAAACACAGCCAAGGTCAGGAACAGCTAATCAAAAACTACCAGCTAGTATCTGCTAGAGCGAGGAAGCAGAAAGAGGGTTTATACAGCTAACTTTGTTAGTAATCAGACCAATGGGATTATTTAGACTTTATCATTATTTTCCCTTTTATATCCAAGAGTAATTAATTTACATTCTACTACTTTCTGTTCAAGATTTGTGGACAATTTCCTAGGCACAGCCTAAAACTATGACAGTGAGACAGGTCTTGAGTCAGCCACTGATCATCATCTGTAGCCCACAGGGATACATGGAGTCACAGAAAAGATGCCAGGTGGCCTGCCTTTCTGTGCTGAGAAATCAGTTGTAGACTCTTTGAGGTGATACACACATAAATCCACATACTTTACTTTTTAAGTAAGTATTTACCAAATATTTATTATCTATCCTTTTGCTCATATGTATAAATCATTCAGTGATAGCAGAAGAGGGCCATGCTCCATAATGCTTCCACACTGGCACTAGATTTTTGCTGGTAGATGAATTCCAGGAAATTAACATGAGCCAGCAGTGTGCCCAGGTGGCCAAGCAGGCCAATGGCATCCTGGCCTGTATCAAGAACAGTGTAGCCAGCAGGAGCAGGGAGGTCATTCTCCCCCTGTACTCAGCACTGGTTAGGCCACACCTTGAGTATTGTCTCCAGTTCTGGCCCCCAGTTTAGGAAAGATGTTGACTTGATGGAATGTGTCCAGAGAAGGGCAACAAAGTTGGGGAGGGGTTTGGAGCACAAGCCCCATGAGGAGAGGCTGAGGGAGCTGGGGTTGCTTAGCCTGGAGAAGAGGAGGCTCCGAGGAGACCTTATTGCTGCCTACAACTACCTGAAGGGAGGTTGTAGACAGGTGGGGGTTGGTCTCTTCTCCCAGGCAGCCAGCACCAGAACAAGAGGACACAGTCTCAGGCTGCACCAGGGGAGGTTTAGGCTGGATGTTAAGAAGTAGTTCTTCACAGAAAGAGAGATTGGCCATTGGAATGGGCTGCCCAGGGAAGTGGTGGAGTCACCATCACTAGAGGGGTTTAGGAAGAGACTAGATGGGGTGCTTGCTGCCATGGTTTAGTTGATTAGATAGTGTTGGGCAATGGGTTGGACTCGATGATCTCAAAGGTCTTTTCCAACATGGTTATTCTATTCTATTCTATTCTATTCTATTCTATTCTATTCTATTCTATTCTATTCTATTCTATTCTATTCTATTCTATTCTATATGAGGCATGGCAAAATTCTAGTTGCAAGGGGAACCAAGGCTTGGCTCCAGTTCCTAAGGCTTGTGGCTTGTCTAGCTTGCAGTGGGTAAGTTTGTGGATTTTATCCAAGGCTCTGGACCAGGCAACACAAGGTAGGGCAACTTGAGGCAGCTTTAAGCAAGACAGGTCCAAGCAGGCAATACAGGTTCTAGCAAGGCAAGGCAAAGTTGACTAGAACTCAGCCTGTATATATATATATCTTGTCTGAGATTCAATTGGGCCAATAGGGCAACTGAAGCCAGCACTTAGTTACCCAATGAAAAGGGGTTCTGCCAGGCAGAATCACAGGCCTGGTCTGGGAGAAGCCGTGGCCAGTACATGTGCTCTTACCCCAGAAGGAAAGCTGTTTACCAGACATGTTAGGTCCCGTCCCTTTGTTCCTTTTCCCGTATCTCGACACATCAGGGCCTGTCTGGGTTTGTGCTGGGCCTGTTTGGCCCTACCATGACAATAAGTCTTTAATTACAGTATCACATGATGATGGTGGTTTTTTTTTTCCTCCAAAATCATTAATTGTTTTTCCAACCCACTTGGTTGGGAAAATCTGTTTCAGATCAGTGTTGAATGTTGGTTTCACCATTCAGAGTACAGAAAGCCTGTTGTAATTTCACTGCTATTATTCCAATCACTCTGTAATCTTTCAGAATACAAACAATTGTTGCAGGCAGATCTGTCAGCATCTACCATGGTGTTGCAATTACCACTTCCCTTTCAAAGAGAAAGGTATTGGATTCAATGTGTATTCCTGATGAAGACTGTTTTGAAGATCTTCTGCAAAGTAGAATAGCCTAGCCTAGCCTAGCCTAGCCTAGCCTAGCTAGCCTAGAATAGAATAGAATAGAATAGAATAGAATAGAATAGAATAGAATAGAAGAATAGAATAGAATAGAATAGAATAGAATAGAAGAATAGAATAGAATAGAATAGAATAAGCCAGGCTGGCAGAGACCTTTGAGATCATCGAGTCCAGCCTATCATCCAACACTATCTGCTCAACTAAACCATGGCAACAAGCACCCTATTCAGTCTCTTCCTAAACACCTCCAGTGGTGGTGACTCCACCACCTCCCTGGGCAGCCCATTCCAATGGCCAATCACTCTTTCTATGAAGAACTTCCTATCATCCAGCCTAAACCTCCCCTGGCACAGCTTGAGACTGTGTCCTCTTGTTCTCATGCTGGTTGCCTGGGAGAGGAGACCAACCCGCTCCTGGCTACAACCTCCTTTCAGGTGGTTCTGTGATCCATCAGCTTATGTACCCAAGGCAGTAAGTCATAGAATTCTACATTATCTGTTAATTATAGAGCACCCTGGCACTTCACTTAAGAAGCATTTTTTATAATACTGACTCAAGACAAGTAATTTTTTTGTAGACCAAAGCCTCTCATTTCTCTCCTTCTCAGTTTTGGACAGAAATAGGGGATTAAGAGGTTTTCTGAATCTGAACCACAACTAAATTAACATTACCACAGTTCCTCAGTAACTGTTCTCTGATTTTTCAGTACATTTTCAGAAGTAGATCATCATATAATGGGAAGGAATATAGTGTTAAAGATTATAAAACATAATACAAAGCATGAAATGAAATATTTAGTCTTCCCTAGAGGCTTTTACACAGATGCACATATATATAAGTATTAAATTAATGTAAAATGTACCATGTCAAATTAACATAAAATACTGTTATGATATATGTAGTCATAATTATCTCCTTCTTACAAGCAGGCTCTCTAAGTCATAAAAGACAAAAGCCCAAACTAGAAATCTTTCCATAACAGACATGTACAAAGACATGTCCAGAGTTATTAGTATAAAAACAGGTAAATGTTAAAATACTCTTCACTCAACCTTGATTTCTTGTCCCCCACTAACCTGTAAACAAATATTTTCTGCCTTTCAGCTTCTAAAGGAGTTTCTAAATCTGGCTTGCATTTCATTTACTTGTCTTAAAGATTCATTTATTTTTTTTCCTAATAGCATCAAACAGTTGTTTCCCAGATCTCAGCTGTAACAGGGAGACTTGTCATCACCCACGGGAAAACAATGAATTGTGTCTAACCAGAAGATAAAGTGAGTACTTTTGTCACATAATAAACTAATAGTTGGCAGAACTAGTTTTTCAAATAGGCAATATAGCAAGAAAAATATGTCATGAATTCTGCTGTGATGATAACATTGTCCCTGCTATACCAGGTATAACAGTATTCTGAAGCAAGATCCATTGCAAGTCTTGGGGTGGGGGAAAGAAAAAATAAAAAGGTAAAGAAGTATTATATCACTTTCTGCTTCAGTGGGGATGGGTAGCGACAGAAATGAAGAGCAGTTTCATTTCCTCCTCCTATTCTCTGTCTGCTTCCAGCAATGCACCTCTCTAGTGCTGCTCCCCTGCATACTGTGTCCATGTCCCAGTGGAGGCCAGTGACAAGTGGAATCCCTCAGGGATCAGTCCTGGGACCAGTCTTGTTCAACATCTTTGTGGGTGACATGGACAGTGGCATCGAGTGCACCCTCAGCAAGTTTGCTGATGACACCAAGCTGTGTGGTGCAGCAGACACACCTGAGGGAAGGGATGCCATCCAGAGGGACCTTGACAGGCTGGAGAGGTGGGCACAAGCCAACCTCATGAGCTTCAACAAGACCAAGTGCAGGGTCCTGCATCTGGGTCGAGGCAATCCCAGGCACAAATACAGGCTGGCCAGTGACTGGCTGGAGAGCAGCCCTGAGGAGAAAGACTTGGGGGTGCTGGTGGACGACCAGCTCAACATGAGCTCTCAATGTGCACTTGCAGCCTGGAAAGCCAATCAGATCCTGGGCTGCATCAAGACAAGTGTGGCCAGCAGGTCAAGGGAGGTGATTCTCCCCCTCTACTCAGCTCTGGTGAGACCTCACCTGGAGTACTGCGTCCAGTTCTGGAGCCCCTATTACAAGAGGGATATGGACGCATTCTGGAATGTGTCCAGAGAAGGGCCATGAGGATGATCTCCTATGAGGACAGACTGAAAGAGTTGGGGCTGTTCAGTCTGGAGAAAAGAAGGCTCTGAGGTGACCTCATTGTGGCCTTCTAGTATCTGAAGGGAGCCTACAAGAAGGCTGGGGAGGGACTTCTCAGGATCTCAGGTAGTGATAGGACTAGGGGGAATGGAATAAAGCTGGAGGTGGGGAGATTCAGGCTGGATGTGAGGAAGAAGTTCTTCACTGTGAGAGTGGTGAGGCCCTGGAATGGGTTGTCCAGGGAGGTGGTTGGGGCCGCATCCCTGGAGGTGTTGAAGACCAGGCTGGATGAGGCTCTGGCCAGGCTAATCTAGTGTGAGGTGTCCCTGCCCATGGCAGGGGGTTGGAACTAGATGATCCTTGTGGTCCCTTCCAACCCTGACTGATACTATGGTACTGCACATCCTTCATTTTAAATTACTGCAAAATATTTAGGAAAATCCATTTTCAAATTACATATAGTGGCTAACTCAACTGGTTGTTAGAATGATATTCTTGTTGTTAGAAAAATAATTTTGAAGTATGTGAAGCATATGAAATGTGAAAACCTCACCTGCTGGCAACCCTATAAATTCAGGTGGTCACTTTGGTGGTTCCTGTGCTTGCAGACTATGTTTTGGAGAAAATCTGAGGTTCAGAAATTATATTCATTGCAGTATTATATCCATCTCTTTACCTATTATAATGGCCTGGGCTTAACTCTTCAGGCCCCTTGAGAATTGCTTTAGGGTAATTGTTTCTGAGAAGATTTTTTATGATTTCCACTATGGCACATGTAGTGATGGCTCACAGACTGGACTTTCCAGGAAAGCAGATGACCATTCTGAGCTGGGCATTCCTTTCACTTGGACTTGGACTGAAGACAAGGTTTGCTTTTCAAGCAGTAAGTACATTGTTACACGACAATTTCTCCGGTAACAGAGTGGTCACTAAGGAATAAGCAGCTAGCTGTTTTCATGAAAACCAGACAAAAAAATAGTGAACTTCTGCAAATACAGGAGAGTACAGACCTTGTGACAAGCAATAATGCTACTATTTAATGTCATGTCTGATTCCTAAATAAACATTATAATAGGATATTAACATCAAATGTATTTACAATGATGTTTCCCATCTTGTGGGAGTCCCACTGTATTTTAAAGACTCGTTTTCTCAATTGCAGCTGCAATGCAGTGGATGGAACAGTACAGCTTTCTGCATCCAAAATGATACACACA
This sequence comes from Picus viridis, assembly GCA_033816785.1. Classification (NCBI taxonomy): domain Eukaryota; kingdom Metazoa; phylum Chordata; class Aves; order Piciformes; family Picidae; genus Picus; species Picus viridis. The sequence continues at coordinate 38,036,907 of CM066578.1, read as the reverse complement.
GGCTTTCAGCAGAATACTGTGTGAAAGAAAAGTTAAACAAAAACACAACCAACCAACCAAAAAAAAAAGGCAAGCCAGCCATCAAATTGGAATCCATCAAGGAAATATGGAGGCAGAAGGGAATAAAATACACTTTTTAAGTTCTAAATAGCAAGATGTAGTCTCATTTCTCCTCTACCAGGTATCAGTATGTCAGCATGACATGCAAGTTTCATGTCAGCACACTAACCAGGGGATCTTCGAGTAGCAGGCTGATTTGAGAGGGAAGGGAATGGAAACAGACAGAAGGAGACTGGAGGAGGGGAATTTTGGCACAATGCTAATCTATGAAAAAGTTGGGGAAAGTGGTGCCTGTTGGAATGTACCCTTCCAGGACAGCATGGATGCAACCCAAGAGGAGGGAAACTGATGCCTGGAGGGAATGATGTCACTTAATACTTGGAGGGGGTAGCTTGTCCAGAAGGGAGAGAATAAAGCACAATGCCATATACAAGAGGCAAGCTGTTAGCATTTGGGTCTAGCTCTTGGCAAGACCTGCTAGAGCTTAGCAACTTCTCATGCCTCAAGCAGAGAAGTTCATCACAAGAAAGGGTGTGACTGTAGGAAATGTCCCCTTATACAGAAATGCGTGCTACCATTTCTGTCCTTGCTCAGCTTGGTTTGAATAATGAGATCACTGTCAGCATCAGAGAAACTCAGCTTTGTGGGACAAAGAGTTAACTCAATTTTGCAACTGGCTGAGACTGCTCTGTCACTTGTGGCATGAGTGGTCAATGACAGACCACAACGCTGAGCCACTCAGAGGTGCTGAAAACCCAAGAAGCAGAACAATACCACGCTGAAGAGCCTCTGCAATCGCAAAGCTTAAGACATCTTTTCTCCCTCTCAAAGCTGCATGTAAGACTAAGGGGAAGACATGAGGATTGTTCTGAGAATTGAGATGACTATTCTATCTGTGCCAGATGTAGCATGTTAGCCCAAGCTGAACAGGCCTCCAGTGCCCATCATTTCATATCTTTCCTGGGTGGGGGTGGGGGGAGTGGGAAAAGAGGATGTAATTCTCATGCTGAAACAAAATGTAATGTTGGTCCCCCTTGCCTGCCACTCCAAGCTTATTTCAGCAATGGTCCAAAGAAGAGAGGAGTCATAAAATGCCAGGAGCTGTAATCCCATTATACCCCACGTAGCTGACAGGCATTTAAACATTTTTTAATAGATTTTTATCCATTTTCTGTTGCCTAAAAATGTTTTTTGTAGCATTTACTACTGTAGAGGTAGTACTAGAAGCAATAATATTTGTGCTAAAATAGCCTCTAAAAACTCCAGTGGGGGTTTGGGCTTTGTGTTAAATACTGAATCTTATTGCACTTGAATTCATTCATTCGTTGATTCCTCTACATCAGAATGCTTAATAATGAGCAAAGGAGTTATCCTGCAATTAGAACAGCATTCCTGTAGTGCACAGCTCCCTTTTTCAACACCTTTTCCTGTTCATTTATTGTTTGCAGTAGAATTGCATTGCTTTTTTACTGCATCCCAAAAACAGGTAGGATTCTCTCACCACATAAAATCACATCAGCATGGAAATAGTTTTGGGGTGGGTTGGTTGGTTGTTTTTTTTTTCTATGTGAAAGCTCTTTCCCTAAGTGATGAATGAAAAATTTCTTATACTTTAGCAACACTTCTAATTTCTTTCTTGTACATATGATAAGCTGCTTTATCTTGATAGCCTAACATGGCAATTGCCACAGGAATACTTTGCTCTATTCCCTTTGGCAACTCATTCTCTTTGAACATTACCTTATTTTCCCATGGAAGGATGACTAGATATGGTGCACCCCCAAAACAACAAATCTGCAACAAAACATTATTTCATACAGGATCTTTATGCAGGTTTTTCACGTGGGAAGCCAGGCTGTGGTGTATAAGCCTGTTTAGGCTCTCACAGCGGATTAGCACAGCTGTTACACTTTAGAAAAGATTGCTAAACTATGTCAACATGAACAGTACCTCAGTCCTCCTGCCTCCTAAATTGCCACATAATCAATATTCTTCCCAGTCCTTTCTTCCTTTTCTGTTAGCCATTTAAAGCAGCACTGTCAGCTCAGCTAAGTTGTCGAAGATGCTTACCTTGATGCTTTTAACAAGGTGCATCGGGATGATTTTCTCTAGATAACTGAACTCTTCCCATATCTCCTTGTGGTGAATGTGTGAGTGGCATAATTTTTCTGTCCCTCTCATCAGCATTCGTGATTGAAGAACAAACAAGAATGAGCAAGGTAAAGATGAAATTTCACAGATCTGTAATGAGTACAGGAGTGTTCAAGAAAGGGAGAAGAATCTCTGCCATTTCATTTCATTTCTCTTGCTGCTCTGAAGAGACAGCACAGGTGAATGATGCTGAAGGGCAAGTGTCTATCTGAGAGCATCTTGCACGTAGGAATTTCTTACATGAAAAAATGTCATTTGAAACAGTGATCAAATATAATGAAACTGAAGACAGGATGGGCATCAGTTAGCAAAGGGATCAAAAGGTGAGGGGAAATGGGTATTAAGGATGGAGAGCAACACAGAAGAGCAAAGAGAAGGACTTAAGTCAACAAAGCAAAGCAGCAAAGTTGAATGGGTTTATGAAGTGTTTGTTTTGCAAATAAACGTAGTCAAACTTAAAAACATGTAAGGAAGATGTATCCAAGATTGGTCATGCCTCAGCAAATTTACGAGTGCCATTAATGATAATGAAATGTCAGGCTGAAAAGGGCGGGTTCAGTGTCCTGCTGAGCCTGATGAATGTGTTTGGACAAAGGCAAAACCTGAGAATGAACTGGACTGTAGGAAAAGCTTAGTGAACATAAACTCTCTTATTGAGGAACTTAAGAGAAATCTAACAAATTTAAGCAGGGTGTTTGTAGGTGGAATAAAACCAGCATGCTATTTATTATCTTCCTAAAAAGACTTTGCATTTATTTTTAGAAATGGACCATATTTGAATAATACTGAACAATCAGGCTGTCAAATCATCATGTTCACCTCTTTCATATGTCCAAAAACCAGACAGAAAGTGCAGAACCCAGGGGCGTGCTAGTTGAGTGTAGTGGACAGACGCTATTCTGGCTCCAGGAGAGACAGAAGTATGGAAAATAAAGAGGTTCTCCTAGTGAGACTGGCCAAAGGACCTGTAGCAGATGAATCAAATGGATGAGTTCTATAGCTGTTAAATTTTAAAGAGGATCATGTACTTAAATTGTATTTGAATGCCAATCCAAAAGTCAGCATGCCCTTGGCCGTACCTTGCAGAGGGATTTGTTTCTGAAAACACCCTTAATCCCTAGTGAGTTTGATTTGATTTTGAGTTCAATATAAAGGGTCTTAGGATCATAAAAGAACACTTAGACCATTGAATAAATTTAGAATTCTCTGTGCTGCCTCAGCTGGGTAGGGGTTTTTTGTGTATTTTTTATTGTACTGGTCCGTAGGTGGTAGCTAAACTTTCTGGCACCATTAACTACATGGCTCTCTCTAATCCTACAGGTGTGCATTTCCAGAACAAGTAAAGTATGTCTGCATGTATGTGCTAAGAGTGACTTACATGTTTTATTACTGTTTCTCTCTATTCAGACATAGCTGTCTTATAAATCTGTTTTTGACAGCAAGAGTCTGAAGGAAGTATGACTGGACAACACTTTGTCTTGTTAGGTGTTTACAAATATGTTTGGTTGCTATGACAAATGCTCCAAAGCCACATGCGATGCTGAGCAATCACAACAAATCACAGAGGGCAATGCAGAATAAAATAAGGGAAGTGTTTATTGATCTTCAGTGTATTTCCAAAGCAGCCTATCCTCACTTTGCCTGTTTTCTCCATCCTCTAATTTTTCATCTGACCACTGTGGAACAACACTGGAAAATGTTTAGTGTGTAGTACAGAATGAGCCAATATAAATTTAAGTTAATGCATAAAACCAGGCATGCTGTTCTTTCTCTCCCCATAACCTGCTGCCTTTTTATTTATTTTTTTTTCTTTTCCTCAGTACTGCTGGAGGAAGAAAATTTTTTGTTCATTTGAGACACTTTTTGGCCCATTCCCATTTCAAAGTACTGAGTACATCTCTTCTAGTAATCAAGTGAGTCAATTTGTACAGAGAGTTAACCATTTTCTTATGCTCTAAGAAATTTCAGACAGAAACTGAAGACCAATTTGCATGTTCATATTCTCAGTGTAGACAAGATTGTTATATCAATAGAAATTAGAGGGAAAGTAGTAGTTTCATTCAAAGTGAAGGTGGACCAGGGCTTTAAATGAAAATAAACTAAGGGAAATTGTCTTTATAGGAGGAAAAGTTAAGTATACAGTAGGAATACAATACAATACACCAGGTTGAAAGAGACCTTCAAGATCATCACGTCCAACCCATCAACCAATCCAACCCACCTAAACAACTAAACCATGCAGCCAAGCACCCCATCAAGCCTCCTCCTGAACACCTCCAGTGATGGTGACTCCACCACCTCCATGGGTAGCCGATTCCAATGGGCAATCACTCTCTCTGTATAGAACTTCTTCCTAACATCCAGCCTAAACCTCCCCTGGCACAGCTTGAGACTGTGTCCTCTTCTTCTGGTGCTGGCTGCCTGGGAGAAGAGACCAACCTCTGCCTGGCTACAACCTCCCTTCAGGTAGTTGTAGAGAGCAAGAAGGTCACCCCTGAGTCTCCTCTTCTCCAGGCTAAGCAACCCCAGCTCCCTCAGCCTCTCTTCATAGGGCTTGTGTTCCAAACCCCTCACCAACTTTGTTGCCCTCCTCTGGACACGCTCCAGCAAGACAACATCCTTCTTAAACTGAGGGGTCCAGAACTGGACACAGTACTTGAGGTGCAGCCTAACCAGTGCAGTGTACAGGGGCAGAATGACCTCCCTGCTCCTGCTGGCCACACTGTTCTTGATGCAGGCCAGGATGCCATGGGCCTTCTTGGCTGCCTGGGCACACTGCTAGCTCATGTTCAGCCTACAATCAACCAGTACCCCCAGGTCCCTCTCTGCCTGGCCACTCTCCAGCCACTCTGACCCCAGCCCTTCACAGTGAGCAGATATTCATAGCATTTATATGTAAAAGGAAAGGTTGTATGTACACTAAGCAAAGCATATCAAAACATCAAGTATCAGGTTTATAGAGTTCAAATATTCCAAAACTTGCAGTCTGAGTTGGCAGTTTCTGCTCATATGGTAATTCAAGAGTGGAGTATCGTGTGGTGTTGACTGTTGGGTCCGAAGTGCTTTGGTAGCAATGCGTGTGGGAAGCCTGCACAGAGGCTGCTTGCAGTGTGCCTAACAACCAAAATTGTTTTGCATCACACTCAGCCACGAATTGAAAAATACATGCAATATTTGTGCTAGTGTAGTTTTTGGCATAGTTTGCACCTCTAACACTTTGAACAATTTCGGCAAGCCTGGGGATCTTATCGAGGGCAGTAAATTAGAACATTTTGTTTGTAGAAAAAGGATTTGCTGTACTCCACTGCAAAAGCCAAGCCAAAGTTGAACTATGACCTTTAAATAAAACACCAAACAACTGAATAAAACCTTCTCATGAGATAAACTGTCACCATCAAGAAAAGAGTTAAATAATAACCTTATTGATAGCAGCTGAACAAACTTGCCATAGAAAACGTGTAATTTTCAATGCATTGGATTAAGTCTTTTATTATCCCCCATTTTATTATGTTATATAAATATGTTTCTATAATATATACAGACCCTTGCTGGCAATTGATAAAAAAAACCCCACAACTCTTTGGAAACATTTTATGATCATTTCAAGTTTCTCAGAAGTGTACTTTTACAAAATATTGAAGTACATATGAACCTTCCTGTCCTTTTAACATGGTATGTATATGGAGGAATGGACTGTGCTCTAGACTGGGAAACATAACAAAAGATTTCTTCTTGCAATTTGGGTGGACATGGCCACTTAAAACTATTGACAGCAGGCACTGCAAGCTACATAAATCATCAGGAGACTGTTAAAAAAAATATTTAAAAAATCTTCTCCCAGGTAAGCAGCACCAGACCAAGAGGACACAGTCTCAAGCTGCACCAGGGGAGATTTAGACTGGATGTTAGGAAGAAATTCTTCATAGAGAGAGTGATTGGCCATTGGAATAGGCTGCCCGGGGAGGTGGTGGAGTCACCATCATTGGGGGTGTTTAGGAGGACACTTGATGGGGTGCTTGGTGCCATGGTTCAGTTGATTAGATGGTGTTGGATAATAGGTTGAACATCTCTTCCAACCTGGTCTGGTCTATTCTATTCCTATTCTATTCTTTCCTCTTCTCTTCTCTTCTCTTTTCTCTTCTCTTCTCTTCTCTTCTCTTCTCTTCTCTTCTCTTCTCTTCTCTTCTCTTCTCTTCTCTTCTCTTCTCTTCTCTTCTCTTCTCTTCTCTTCTCTTCTCTTCTCTTCTCTTCTCTTCTCTTCTCTTCTCTTCTCTTCCATTCACTGAGGCTCTTAGGCACTGTCACAGAAACAGCTTTTTTTTTTTTTCTCTGCTGTTTGTCCAAGGTGTTGTCTGTTTTCTCTCTGTTCTAATTTACACTGCCCTCATTCTTTGATGTGTTGATTTTTGTGAAGCCCCTGTGAGATAAATATTTTTATAACTTCATTATAAGGGAAAGCATTGTAGAGACAGGCTACTTGCTGAGTTTTTACAATATGTTTTGTAGTAGATCAGCTAGTTCACTTAGCGTCAACTAAAGCCCAAATGTAGTAAGTCAAACATTGCACCATTTAGGGTAATTTAAGGGAAAAGCCCTGGGTATTTTTTTCAGGAAAACACAAATTTTTCCCATTCAAAACCTTGTCTGGCAAAATCAATTCCAATTTTGTAGCACAATAACAAAACAAACAAACCAAGCCACCAAAAAAACCAAAACCCAATCAAAATCCAAAATAAACAACAAAGATCAATAATAATAAAAAACCCAAACAAGACAAAAAAACCCCAATTGAAAGTAGTATAGGTTAATCATAAGTCACTACTACTGTAGTATAAACTGGTTCATCTATAATGTTACAATTCAAAGCAAAAGCTGGGCAAAAAGTGTCTTGAGTGGATCCCAAAGCAAATCAAATTGTCAGCATTTGTTCCTGGCAAAGAGGTTTGTCAAGTGGAAGCAGACTCCCAACGAAAGATGCAGCCTCTAATATTTTTATCCTGACCCAAGGCTGTGTTACGTTTATGTTCCATGAAAGGAAAAGTTAAGTAATGTAAGAGAAAAAAAAATCTTAGTATGTTCTGGCTTCATGTTCCATTTAAGGAAATGCTGCCCACAAAGTTCTCTGCAGAACCCAGTTAAAGCCTTCAATTTCTGCAAATGTTGCTCCCTCTTTTAAAGTAATTTCAGCCAGAAAAGGCAAATGACAGTGTTTATCGCCAATAATATGGGAATCAGGATGAATATTTCAAATGTATTTGGAATTATGAAACTGTATTTGGTTTATTTGGTCAAATAGCAATTCTATGTAGAAAACCCATCAGGACACCACACAGCTCAAAACCGTGGTACTTCTTTCTGAAGCTAGTTTATGCAACTAACATTCAGTCATAAGGAAACCTAGCCAGAATGAGAAAAGAAAAATGGAGAAATCCCTAGCAGCAAATTAAATCTGATCTCTCTCTTCATGTTTCAAACAAGAGTACTACAGAGCAAAAAAACCCCAAACAACTAAAACATCCTTGTTTAGCTGTTCCTTTGTTACTCTTTCTAACATTTGTAAAACATTGCTTGTCTCTATGTTATTACAATGATTAAATGTGTTAACTAAAAAAAAGTTTAAAGTGCCTAGTAAGAGGTAATGGACATTTGGAAACCACTGGGGTCAGTATCTATCATTTAACTGACATGTTTTGAGGTTTAGAATTGTTTGAATAACTTCTTATAAGTGGTTTGTTTAGACAAGACAGCAGTGACTTGGAGAAGTACCCAAGCTAGCTTGATGTGATATATCTTGAGGACCAGTGGCAGATCAGCTGTAGAACTACAGAACTCTCCGTGAGACAATTTATCTTCCTCTGGGTTGCTTTCTTCTTTGCTCTATTCTCTAACGGTCCAGATTTTGTTTTAATGTTCTCGTTAGTCATAATTATTCATCAAATAATTTATGCAAACAAATTTCAGCTTTTGGATAATGTTTTCTGTGCTCACTTACATGAAATATGGTATCGCTCACTGAGTCACATTATTGTTTTTGTCCTCTGAGTCGATAGATTACATTGCTGCAAGAAAGCCTCAATAAATAATGAACAAGGCAAAATGCAACCAGTGCTCATTTGTGTAAACTTTTGAATTAGTTTTGGGACCCACAACTCGTCTATGAATAAACAATCAAACCTCTGAATAACACTGCACTATAAATAAATAACAAATGTTAAATAAGTGACAACAAAATATTCTCTTTCAGCGTAACTTTGTCACACTGAATGGTAAAACTCTCTCTGGTTTCACTGAGGTCAAGCTTTCAGTGTTGTTCATAAAATATTTAGTAGGTTTTTTGGTGCTGCTGCCAAATTATTGACATCATGATTCACAGAATTTTTGTAGTTTGATGGTATAGCACAATGATGTCAGCTGTGAGATCTTTACTTTTCATGAAAACTAAGAACACGATAAGAATCCTTATCTTTCCAAAACTTTCAGTTGTTAATTATACATAGGACCGGATCCTCTAAAAGGTAAACTGGAGCTGTGGCTTCATCGGCTTGTTTGATTGCTGAGGAGTGTTTTGTTAACAACAATGACAAGATCTCAGTGTGAGGAAATATCTAACCTGAAACTAACTTTCAATACCCCAGCGAAACCTCATGAAGAATACTCAGATATTTTGTTATGTGTTAGTGCAGATGTAGGATTAACAGAGCTACGCAGCAGTTATCAGAGACAGGAAAAAAAGCAACCCACTCTTCTTTTTGCATTTTAAAAGGTCCCTATTTGAGCTGTAAAATCATAAGCCAATGCAAGAATCCTTTTTTCTTTTTCTTTTAATAATGTTAAGAAAAAAATTATCAAAGCCCTAGGCCCTAACTAACATTTAAGCAAAATCAAAATGCCAGGGCTTTACTATCAGCAGCACAAGGCCTGGGATGGAAAAGTGTCTCACACTGAAGAGTGGAATGTCAAGCTCTGCTTTGGCATAAAGCTTGGACCTGCTGAATACTGTAAACATTGACAGCTCTGCCCTTTTCCATCATGTTTGGGGACAGCAAAGACAGGATTTCCCTCCCGCTGCAGAAACAAGTACTTCATGTAAAGACAGGAGTCACTGTCCTTGCTCCCTGGCATCAGAAGCCTGTTTTCACTTTTGTCTTTTGCCTCCATTTAATTAGCAAAGTTAGAAGGGCCCATTAATATCTGAAAAGCCACAGACATCCAGGTGAAAAACCAAGGTGATGTGGCTAACTTGAAGCATAATTCCCCTTTATTTTCCAGTGCTCTGTCAGGAGAATGTCTAAATAAGCCAGGAGTCTAAACAAGATGACTAAGTAGCAGACACTTTCTAAGAGGTGTACTGTGCACCTGTCCACAAAGTGAAAGGTTTACATCATAGTAAAAAAGATCTCTGAAGGTACAGATAAGTCTCTGAATGTCTGAATAAGTGGCCTTCATTAGATGGATACACAAAACATTTTTATGTGTTGTTTAAGTGTGCAGGAATTAAAACTAACCACATTTAGAGAACCACAGTGGTAAATGGTTCATATGCTTGCATTCTCTTAGATTATGGAAAAACATCTGTAGATACAATGCAACTGTGACACCAGAGCTTATCTATATTTTGAGTAATAGGTTTCAGTAACATCAATTGAAATGGTTAGTTGTATGACAATGGCAGTGTGGTTCCTGGTGCAAACAGAGGCTATCCAATTTCTGAGTAGTAAGCAGAAGTGGTGAGAGAGAGTAGGAAAGTGGTGAGAGAGATGGATTCTGATAGATCTTGGTCTTGGTGGTCCTCACTAACAAATCCTATTTTGCCAGAGAACACCTTCACACCCAGGGTATAAGGTAGCGTGCTACTCTTTCTAAATTGAGTTGTGGTGGACAGAATGTGAAAACAATGGGTCTAGCTGGAAAGCAGCCAGTGTCAAACACTGACACCAGTCTCACCCTCTGAGCACAGACCTGGCAAGGAAAGAGCCCTGGGAACATCATTTTTTCCTCTAGTATGTGGAAGATCATCACAGTTGTCTCACATTTTAAACTGAATTCAGTGCTGGACTGAGGCACGTTCTGATCATAGTCAGTAAACTGAACTCTTCAGGAAACTTGAGCAGAGAGATGCCTGTATTTCTTTGGTCTACCAGATATTTTTGCCCCAAATCCTAGGCACCTAAGATATTTTTTCTGACTTGCTCCTCTGGACAACACCGTTAGTCATACGGCTTAGTTTTAGATAGTTCTGCAAGGAGCAGGGAATTTAACTCACTGATCTTTATAGATACCTTCCAACTCAAGTTATTCTATGTTTCTATGACTTCACGTGCCTAGAATGGCATTTTAGCTCCTCAACTCACTGTCACATCTGTCCGTAATCTCTAATTTGATGATACAACAGTAAGTTCTCACATCAAAGATTACAACGTACCTAACATGTTGGCTTGAAAATATTTCAAGAAGACAGCTTCTGTAAGAATCTTTGGAAAGTCAAAGACAGCTGCAGAAGTCCTTAGGCAATGTGGTTTCAGCACAGCTTATTGATTATTTTCAAATAAGCAAGAAGTTAACTGTATCACAGAAGTGGCTTTGTTGGTAGGAAGTGGCTTTATACTGTATCACAGTATCACCAAGGTTGGAAGAGACCTCGAAGATCATCCAGTCCAACCTGTCCCCACAGACCCCATGACTAGACCATGGCACCAAGTCCAATCCCCTCTTGAGGAGGGGAGGACATTGCTGCCCAGAGAGAACTCTATGTAAGGAAGTTATAAACAGCCTGCGGACATTCTTAAACAAAATAATTGTGGAAGTCATTTGGAAAGTCTCTGATGTTAGAAGTTAAGTAGTCATTGCTTATTAATGCAATTAATTAATGATTTTTTAAAAAATAAATGTTAAAATGATTATTTTAAATCATGTTAGGAACAGAAGGTGAAGTTCAGGCAATATTTTGTCTGCAAAGCTTCTTCACTGGATGAAAAATAGTGCAGCAAGAGAAACAGACTGACAAGTATGTGAAATTAAAATATTCTCCTGTTAACTTGAGGCAGATCTACCAGAACAGGCCAGACCAAAACAATGGTAAGACTAGTCCTCTTCTCTCCAGCTCTGTAGGCATCACTGCAATGAGCCTGGCTCCTGCCAAGTCTGTGGTGCAGAAATGGCACTGGGAGATTGAAAATGTTCCCTTACTGATTTAAGCCAAAAGTGCCTCAGGAGCCACTGTGACATTCAGAATAAAGCATCTTACCCGTGCACAAGTCTGGCTCTACAAGCTATGAGTCAGGCATAACCAGTTTTAAAAGTTGGAGCTTGCATTTTGCCCTGGGCACCTGAAAAAAACCTTGAAGCTCACACTGTGCAGGTCAAACTTGTAAGTCTGGAAAATCTTTTTCACCTGTCTGAACTGATAGCAAGAGTGATGGTATAAATACTTTTCATTGGGGAAAATATCTGGCAAGAAATCATTTTAATGAGGGAATTTGAAAAGAATACTCCTGCTTTTGATCTACACCTCTTATTAGGTTATTGAGAGAAGACAAAAGAAGTGACTGAAAAGCTGTGATTGAATAAATGTGATAAATGCCATTTGCTGTAAATCGTGAAGCCACGTAATTCAATCTTTTGATATTTTGTTAGGCAACCCAGTTTATTCCCATTTTCACTGTAGAATTCCTTAATATTGGGGGGTGGGGGGTGGGGTGGTGCTTTGCCCCTTGCACTTTGCTTAAGTGGGCAGTGACATACAAAGAACTGGACATAGAGAGTTGCTCCAGAGTAAAACAAAAGAGGTTTATCATGACGTTCAGCAGACACCTGTCTTTCTTTAAACGTAGGCTTTGTTCTCTTCCTTTTTCTCTGAACAGTTCCTCTTGTTGATGGTCTCTATGTCCTTCTATCATTTTTATTAAGCAATAAAGTTTCCAGAGAGTTGGCCCTCAGCTTTATTATCTTCCCTAAGCCCCACATCTTCTGTGATGTCTCCAACTGTATTTGCTAAGTTCTTGCCATAGCAGACTTCATAACTTTCTCAAAGTCTAGAAGGCTTTTGACTGCAGCAATATAAATCCAAATTAACTTCTCTAACACTATGTGTATACCCTACATCCTCACTCAGGAACAGGCTAAATTGACACACGTGACTGCACAGCTTCCCTTTTCACCCTGTTATGCGTGCCATGAGATTTTGGAAGTTGGCATTTTCATTCATCCTTTGCATGTAAAGCTATGTGATTTCTTTACAAATGATGGCAATGGGCTATAGACACACAGACATGTATCTTCTTGTTTGGAAATCTGCTGGCTGGCTATGCAATTTGACAGGCTTTTTATATTAGATCAAACTTGGAAGGAGAGAAAAGTAGGGTTTTTTTAAAGCAGAAATATTCAGTGACTTTGTCCAGTTATATCCTGTGCTAACCTAAGCCTTTTAGCTTTTTATACTGAAACACATGCTTTTCTGTCTGTCTCAGCCCAGAGCCCAGTGACATCATTAGAATTGTTCTGGGTTTACAGCAGTATAACTGAGAACAGAACTTGGATCTGTATCTAGCTCATTCAGTCTTTCTTTATAACAGACTTCCAAGCTAGTAAATAATCACTGTTCTTCAAATCGTCTATCACTAATCCTCACTGCTCTATTTATTGAAGTATCCAGAACCATATTTAAAGCAAAATTAAAGGGGGAATATTACTAATTTTAGATGCAGCTGAACCAATTCAGCTGTATGGAGTTATTCAGACAGTTAAAATTAAGCAGTGTTTAAATAACCTGGTATATTATATCATTTGACTTTGCATACATGATTGTTTTAAAGAATGTTGAATATTAATACTGCTAAAGCTATTGGAAAATAAGATTCTCAACAGTTCTATCTACAGGAAGCACTGGATTCAAGTACTTTGTTATATTTTGACCCCAGTATCTATCATGTGAAGGGAAGCTAAAATTTTTTAGTAAGATCACTTTCACACCATCTGATGATTATTTTCAATCATCTGTTCACTTATGATTAGCAGTGGCACAGGAACCTGAAGTCATGCTGTCCTCATTCATGTCTACTTTAACTGTTGATTTCTATTCTCAACAGTTATATTTCATGTTTCTCTCTCTGCTCTGTAGCAATTTTTTTTCATCTCAAAATCTGATGTATTTTCTTCTTTAAATTATGTATTTCTGTTTAGTCTGCACCTATATATCTTATTTTTCTTACCTCAGAATAGCCAAGTAGTTATGTTAGCTGTAAGAAAATCTGCTTTATCTGTTACCAAAATCACTTTCATCTTATTTTTGTGTTAATTGTATTTTAATGTCCCTTAGATGTTTCAAACATTCTTATTTGACTGTAAATAAATAAGAATGTAAAAATTGCCCTACTGGGTCAGATCAATGATCTACCTATTCTAGTAGGAGAAGTGCCGAGCCTGCCTGCTTTCACTTATCTACTCCCGTTACTCCACCATTACCTTCAGCTGTTGTATAATAGATGTCAGAGGGCAGAACTATGCCTTAGAATAGAATAGAATAGAATAGTATAGAATAGTATAGAATAGAATGGAATAGAATGGAATGGAATGGAATAGAATAGAATAGAATAGAATAGAATAGAATAGAATAGAATAGAATAGAATAGAATAGAATAGAATAGAATAGAATAGAATAGAATAGAATTAACCAGGTTGGAAATGACCTTTGAGATCATTGAGTCCAACCTATCATCCAACACCATCTAATCAACTAAACCATGGCCCCACCCAGTCTCTTCCTAAACACCTTCAGTGATGGTGACTCCACTACCTCCCTGGGCAGCCCATTGCAATGGCCAATCCCTCTTTCTGTGAAGAACTTCTTCCTAGCATTGAGCCTAAACCTCCCCTGGTGCAGCTTGAGACTGTGTCCTCTTGTTCTGGTGCTTGATATTGTTTACAGACCTGTTTTCCATGAATTTGTTTAATCCTTTCTTATACCTGCTAACAGTGTCTGCATCTGCAACCTGATTGTGTGGCATCTTGAAATAAATCTGCTTTACTACTTGATCTTGTAAGAAAAGCATAAATGTGATTTACTGTCAGTCCAAATCTGAATTACTAGATCATAAAAGATGTCACTCCACCTTAAGCAGGATCCCAAGGAGTAATAAATAACATCATCATACTAATGACAAGAAGAGAAAAAGTGATTCCTAAAATGTGAAGTATGATTTCACAAAACATAGTGAGTTTGAAGAGTGATTATGTGCGCATGAGGCTGGATAATAGCAGTGCAAGTAGTCACAGTGTATTTTTAATAACAATCTTGTAATTTCAAAACTCTTTCCATTGTGAAAGCCTCAACCTAATTAGATTATTAACCAGTAGATTCTAAAACAATTGGCATACGTGTATTTCTTCTCCAGCCTTTACACTTGTGTAAAGAATTCAAATAGCAAAGGGAATCAACATTTCTCGAGGACAAATGGCAACTCTAGTGCATGTTTCTACATTTAACTTGACTTGTGCAGTCCTTCCAGTATATATTCCACCATTATATGGTCATTTAATTTGGCCTTGTGTCAAAACTGATCAAGAGTTCATGTATTTGATAATTTAATCCAATCACCTTTTGATGCTTCATTAATGCGACTTTATTCACCAAGCTCAGCATTTATAGTTCATAAATCAGTTTTATAAGCACTCTGTGTTTCCATATGCACTGCTAACCATTACTGTTACACTTTGTTTGGTATATGTTGTTAAACACAGTGGCATTATCAACCCCTTGGTAATTGTGTCGTCTGTTGACATTTCTACCGCAAACTGACACTTGCAGCTTTTTGTCATACGGCCTTATTAATAGTTTTGGAAATACACCTTTCTAGTTTCCGATTACAATGAAGATAAAAGCTTGATCTGTGTTCTTTGGCCACTTAGTTTGGAGGCCAGAGTTGTATTTATTGAAATACAAGTTAAACACATGGCAGAGCTTAAAGAAGTGCAAGCTACATTCACTGAAAATACAAAAACCAATTGGAGTCATTATAGACAGATGGGAGTAACATGAACTCAAACATCAAACCAAATATTTCAATAGAGGAATTTGTGCTTCTCTGGCCACAATAAAGCACTACTGCAGCCAAAATGACCTGCAGTCTCTTCCTCCAATGTTTGAGGTCATTTATTTTTATAATTCATGTTATTAAACATTTCCTCATAGTATATGATTCACACATATCCTGAGAGTCTGTTCTCAGAGCTAATAGACCATCCCAGGATCTGAACCCCTTTGAAAGGAACAGTTCAGTAGATGTGGCTCAAGGGTCTATCTAAGATGAATAATTCATATGAGTGGAGCATCAGATTAATCTCTTCTTTGCCTTTAAATTATTGTGATCAATGACACTGTGAGAGTAAGTTTGGAAAGAGACAGCAACAATGCAATTATCCAGTATACACATTTTGTTCTGTCTAGTTTTACCTCAGAGCCAACTTTAGTTAGTTAGTTAGTTAGTTGTTTGTTTGTTTGTTTGTTTGTTTACTATGCACTTTCATAGTACCTTCTTATTTTTGTGCTCACAGGAAATCAATGGCAGCAGAAGAAAGAAAGAAAGAAGTGTTAAGGAAAAGAAGGTTATTTTCACCAGTGGGAAAGGGAGCCTGAACCTTTTCTGTCTCTTTGCACTGCTGATGTAATGAAAATGTCCAACTTTTTTGTTACTATTACAATACAATACAATAAACCAGGTTGGAAGAGACCTTCAAGATCATCGCATCCAACCTATCAACCAATCCAACCCACCTAAACAACTAAGCCATGGCACCAAGCACCCCATCAAGTCTCCTCCTGAACGCCTCCAGTGATGGTGACTCCACCACCTCCCCGGGCAGACCATTCCAATGGGCAACCACTCTCTCTGTAGAGAACTTCTTCCTAACATCCAGTCTAAACCTCCCCTGGCGCAGCTTGAGACTGTGTCCTCTTGTTCTGGTACTGGATGCCTGGGAGAAGACACCAACCTCTGCCTGTCTACAACCTCCCTTCAGGTAGTTGTAGAGAGCAATAAGGTCACCCCTCAGTCTCCTCTTCTCCAGGCTAAGCAACCCCAGCTCCCTCAGCCTCTCTTCATAGGGCTTGTGTTCCAAACCCCTCACCAACCTTGTTGCCCTTCTCTGGACACACTCCAGCAAGTCAACATCCTTCCTAAACTGAGGAGCCCAGAACTGGACACAGTACTCAAGGTGCGGCCTAACCAGTGCAGTGTACAGGGGCAGAATGACCTCCCTGCTCCTGCTGGCCACACTGTTCCTGATGCAGGCCAGGATGCCATTGGCCCTCTTGATTGTTGTTGGTAAATCCCGGCTGTCCCTGGTAGTATCCCAGCAAAGCAAATAATAATCAGAAAAGGCTGGTCACAGCCTGCAAGAGGCCCTTGCAAACACCAACAAAGAAGATCTAGAACTTGCCTTAGAATGCTACAGAACCCCACGAGGCAAGAAGAAAAATAAACCCAGCATTTAAAGGAGTGTAAATAATTTGGGCAATAATTTGTCTGGCAGGCTAACATCAATCCTGGGAAAAACAATGGAAAAGCTCAATTAAAACAGGCTTATGTAAATGATACACATTTATATAAAATGATACACATTTTATAAATTACATTAAAAATCATAAAAAGAACATTTGGACAAAAGAACTTGTCAAATAACATCTTTTAATGAGCTGTTAAATTTAAGCTGTTGATTGAGTACACACAGGTTTCTGTGAGACAGGAGACCTGATGTAAAATAGCAGTTTCTATTGAGAAGTTAGGTTGATACAGAATTATTGTTCTATGTGTTAAATGCATTAAAATGGACTAAAAGGGTGTGTGGGGGGGTAAAGTGGAGCTGTAAAACATGCCCCTTTCATACACAAACTTTGAAAATATATATTCAAAAAGCATGCAAGAATCTAAAGAGTAAAATGACCTTATGTCAAAATCATCACCGAAATGCGGCTCAGAATTTCTGCTTTTGATTATTTCTATAACAGTACATTAAGCACCCCTTCAGTCAGATGTATGTCAGATGTGTCCAAGACGTACATAGAAGCCCATGCAGCTCTGTATAAGCAATGAAAAAGAATTGACCATATTTTAGCTAATGCGTGCGGGGAGTACTGCAAAATAATTTGGTCCAGTCCTCATGTTGTTCATCCCTGGATTTTTCTGTTTCTGAGAAAGAAGATATGCATTAGGTCTGTGTTTGTGAAGCAATAGGATTGTTCTGGCATTACTGCTTGGCAGTTGCAGTAACTTTATGGATCACATTATTTAGTTTCTTTTTCTTGTGTGTGCCATTGGTTCCATCGGGCTGGGTTTACCTTTTTCATCCCCTACTGTACAGCCAAGCCAGACTCTTGCTTTAGCTCACTCTTCAGTTTATTTTGGCTACAGAGAGGTTTATTAGCCTGCTTAGGAAGCTGGCTTGCATTGCCTAACAGAATGGCAACTGCTAAAGTAACAGCCTGTAACCGTGGCTGAGACAAATGTGAAAGAAGCCACCCAAGGTACAGTATGGTTGCAAGGGTTGGTTGTGATTCTGTCACAACATTAATATGGCTGAGCTGTAAAGATCACATAGGAGAGAACAGCCATGTACCAATACTTACTAGGTAAGAAGATTTTTCATTTATGGTAAAACCAAAATAATAGATAGCCTCACATGTTAAGGTTTTTTGTGTTGATTTTTTGTTGGTTTGGGGTTTGGTGGGTGGTGGTTTTTTTAAGGGTGGGGGTGTAGCTTAACAGGAAAAAGATCAACTTTATGTATATGGAAGGGTGATTAACATCCATATTCTGTTCCAGACGTCTGTCTTTATGCAAACAAGACTCATAGAAATTATACAGATAAAACTGAGACTTGATGTAGAAATCACACTAGAGAATCTAAGGCCCATCACATTATAAATACTAGAAATAAGCAACTACCCTTATATTCATAATTACATTGTTGGTTTATACAGAACAAGAGTGTAACACCCGCCACTGACTGCCAGACGTTGTTTGAAGAGTTACCATTTAAGAACTGTTAAGAACTTTAGTATGCATCTCCCTAGTCAGAAAGGCCCAATTTTATGAAGGGTAGAGAAATTCAAATCCAAAGAAATGAAATGTATTCCTTTCTTCTGAATTTCTTAAATAGAAGGGGCTGCAAAATTCCCAGTTTGCCTTCAGTGCATGTCTATAGCTTTGAATATATTTATATGCCATTCAGGGAAGTCATACTGTATTTCTCCCAAGATTGTGCGATTGTAGTTGCTCTACCCTCATCTGCACCAAGGCTTAATTTGGCTTTGGAAGTTATTGGACAGGACAAGAAAGGAAGGTGGAGAATTTAGCTGTCAGGACAGTGTTGGACTCTCTCCTACCTTGGTCTGGCTGAGCCAGCTCCAGGTCTCAGACTTCTGAGCAATACCCACTACATTATTCATGTTGGCTTTGCAATGCTATGTCTATCACCACACTCACCCAAGAGGACTTGAAGGAGGAACTGGTGCAGTACTATCAACCCAGGCCTGGCTGCTCCGTTCAGCAGATACAGGAGCTGGAAAGGCAACAAGTTCCCTTTGCAGAACCAGAAGCAGGCACACCACATCCAGTGGTGACTGGCACCCTAACTGCCTGAGCTCCTGAGAAGGTGGTACGGGGAACTTGTGCCCAGTCTGCTTTGGCTGTCTATGGAAAATAGAGAAGACAGTGGTAACAGTTAGTACATTTTGAAAGCTGGGTTCTACTTCTTTAGAAGAACTAATTTTATAATGTTTCCTTTTACTGTGTGTTGTTAAAAACCTCTCTCAAATGAGCAATTCTCAGAGCGCACTGCACAAGTCTTTGTATTTTACTTCCTCTTTGCTCTGACATGTTTTCTGTAACAAAATGGTTAAGAGTGCTGATTTCTTTAAAATACTATTTACATGAGGTAACAGACTTAAAATGAATGTGGCTGTTCATGCCTCAGACCATGGTTTCTGTTTTAATCTCTGCACATTCAAGAAATTAGTTATGTTGGATACATTTGGATCACACTGGAAGCGTTTTATTGGAAAACCCAAGAGGAACATACTTTTTGTTTATTAGTAGAAGCTGAGATAATAGAGAATACTGAAGAGACTTGTGCATATAATCATTCTCTCCTTTGCCAAACAACCTTCCTTACATGTTAGATGGGGTACCAGGAAAATATTGTAATTTGAGAGAAGTCTGTCAAATAAATCAAAGCCAAATCAAACACCAAATGAAGTGAAAGCAATCTGTACATTTTGATGATACAGAAACATATTCATAGATGCCAGGAGATCATCTACAAGTTGTTATCCAGCCATCTTATGCATTTGACTTCTATCTATTACAGTTTAGCAGATAATCCAAAGGTCATCATTCCCAGCTACAGTTCAGGAGAAGCTGAACAGCAATCCCCTCTGCCAAATCAAAACAACAGGAACATGAAATCCTTACCTCTTTTCCTGGAATAAAAGCTGCACTCATGCAGAGCTATGATGCCTGGCCAAGTTACTTACATTGAGATTTTATCTGGCAGACAGCTAATGAAGAATGTTCAGATGTAATCAAAGACATTTGCTTAAGTCACAAGCTGGTCTTAGCATTGCTGGTCCTGCTCTTAAGTATGAAGCTCAATTTTCAGTTAGAAAACACTTTGTTTCTCCATCACAGGCTTAATACTATTGACAGTATTTAAGACACAGTTGCCAGACTGAAAAGAAAGACAAAACCAGTACTGGGTTACCTCTGACAGTTATGTTAGAAAACATTATCTGGAGAGACTGCCCAATGAAAAATCATAATGAACTTCATATTGAAGATGTGGCGTTTGGAACTAACTGGAGTTGTTCTGAAATACTTATCAGAACAAATTTCAAGCTAATAGCAAGTGAGGAGAAAATCCTTTAAAATAAGCTAGTACAGTTACTGGAAGTTTGTTGTCTTAATCAGTATTGATGATTAGGCAGTCATCTTCAAAGTAGTAATTACATTTTAGATCCAAATCTTTTTTGAAGATAAATATATAGCCCATAAATTCTGTTTAAACCTGAATCTTTAGCTGAAGTGACACACGTGTCATGGAATAGCAAATTTGAGCCATTATTTCTGGTAGGATATCTTTCAAAAACATTAACATGATGTGTATTGCCAAAATATTGTACCCTGGATCAACCACAATTTGTTTGTAGGAGTAAATAATGGCAAAAGAAAAATAAAACCTTTTTGTCTGTAAAGAGCGTATGAAGAATAAGGGAGGTTTGTTGGTTGACAAGATCAAGCACTTGACAGCTGGAATTTTCTGGAACTTACGTAGTTATTACAAGAAGTAATAATTATGAAATTTTACTTTCATAGAATCATAGAATCAATAAGGTTGGAAGTGACCTCAAAGATCATCAAGTCCAACCTGTCACCCAAGACCTCATGACTACTAAACCATGGCAACCAACTGCCACGTCCAATCCACCTCTTGAACACCTCCAGGGCAGCCCATTCCAACAGCTAACAACTCACTTTGTAAAGAACTTTTTCCTCACCTTGAGCCTAAACTTTCCTTGGTGCAGCTTGAGACTGTGAGAAATAACAGTATAATACAATACAATACACCAGGTTGGAAGAGACCTTCAAGATCATCGTGTCCAACCCATCAACCAATCCAACCCACCCAAACAACTAGATCATAGCACCAAGCACCCCATCAAGTCTCCTCCTGAACACCTCCAGTGATGGTGACTCCACCACCTCCACGGGCAACCCATTCCAATGGCCAATCACTCTCTCTGTAGAGAACTTCTTCCTAACATCCAGTCTAAACCTCCCCTGGCACAGCCTGAGACTGTGTCCTCTTGTTCTGGTGCTGGCTGCCTGGGGAAGAGACCAACCTCTGCCTGTCCACAACCTCCCTTCAGGTAGTTGTAGAGAGCAACAAGGTCACCCCTCAGTCTCCTCTTCTCCAGGCTAAGCAACCCCAGCTCCCTCAGCCTCTCTTCACAGGGCTTGTGTTTCAAACCCCTCACCAGCCTTGTTGCCCTTCTCTGGACATGTAATATATCTAACATCATAATATAAAGAGAGTACAGGGGGAGAGTTTAGGGGGGACAAATGGTATTATGCAGTCAGAAAGTAGCTTTATTTTTTCTGCTATGAGACCATATGTCTGGAATGTTGATATCAGAATAGAAATATTCAAAACAAGCTAAGTAGTAACTTCATGCTACACAAGTAGTAACTTATGCTATACAAAAGCATAATATAAAAATCAGCCTACAGAATTTTTCTTTAAATAATTCCTTGTATGTTCTTTCCTATAAATAGCTTTCTATCCCTACTAGTCCCCAGAACAACAGATTATCCTCCATCTCTGTGCTAAGCATGTTCTGTGCTAATCTATGTTCCATATACAAGGCACCTAGGCTGAACTCAGAATTGAAAACACTGCTCTTCTTAGCTTGTGATTTACTAGCTAACCAACAATACACTGAAGCATACAATTTTCAGTAAAAAACCTCTGGTTTAAGTTAAGATGATGCATTTTGCTTCATTTAATATGCAAATAGCAGATATAAGAACTTTTTTTTTTTTAATCTAGGTTGACCAAAGGGCCATCCATCTGAATTAATATCTGGAAATATTAATATCTGTTACTGATACAGGAGAAAGATTGACCACATTATGCAGTGTGTCTGCAGACATTGGAAGACACAAAAGTTCCCATTCACTTGATGTCATGCTTTAAGTCCAGATGGCAACTGAGCCCCATGAGGACCCTTGCTTCCTGCCTACCCTGGTGAGACAGGAAGAGCACCATGAGAAAAAGGCAAAAGCCCTGGGCTGAGTTAACTAAAGTTTTATAAAGCAGCACAAAGAAGGAATAAACAACAGTAATAAAAGTAATATTAATGAAATAAAATATAAAAGAAATTATATAAAATGCAATTGCTCACCACCACCACCCAGGCACCACCCAAATTACACACACTCTCCCAGTCAGCTGCTCCCATTTATATAGTGGACATGACATTGGTAGGGTGTCAAACATCCCATTGTCTGGTGCAGGTTCTGCTATCCAGGCAGCCAAGAGGGCCAATGGCATCTTGGCCTGCATCAGGAGCAGTGTGGCCAGCAGGAGCAGGGAGGTCATTCTGCCCCTGTACACTGCACTGGTTAGGCCACACCTTGAGTATTGTCTCCAGTTCTGGGCTCCTCAGTTTAGGAAGGATGTTGACTTGCTGGAAGGTGTCCAGAGAAGGGCAACAAAGTTGGTGAGGGGTTTGGAACACAAGCCCTATGAGGAAAAGCTGAGGGAGCTGGGGTTGCTTAGCCTGGAGAGGAGGAGACTCAGGGGTGACCTTATTGCTCTCTACAACTACCTGAAGGGAGGTTGTGGACAGGTGGAGGTTGGTCTCTTCCCCCAGGCATCCAGCACCAGAACAAGAGGACACAGTCTCAGGCTGCGCCAGGGCAGGTTTAGGCTGGATGTTAGGAAGAAGTTCTATACAGAGAGAGTGGTTGCCCATTGGAATGGGTTGCCCGGGGAGGTGGTGGAGTCACCATCATTGGAGGGGTTCAGGAGGAGACTTGATGGGGTGCTTGGTGCCATGGTTTAGTTGTTTAGGTGGGTTGGATTGGTTGATAGGTTGGATGCGATGATCTTGAAGGTCTCTTCCAACCTGGTCTATTCTATTCTATTCTATTCTATTCTATTCTATTCTATTCTATTCTATTCTATTCTATTCTATTCTATTCTATTCTATTCTGTTCTGTTCTGTTCTGTTCTGTTCTATCCTATCCTATTCTATCCTGCCTGTGGATCCTCCCAGATTCTTGTGAAAATTTTTATCCCAGCCAAACCCCGGACACTTGAGCAGCAGTATACCTTTTACCCAGTCAAAATCTTTTCTGCTAAGAAAATAAAACCCAAAGACAATAAAATGTCCCATTCTTTCAAGTGTCAAGTAATTCACCTTTAAAAAAAATAATGTCTACTGATTTGCTCAACACAGACATAAACTTACTACTTTGTAAACTTCCCCAGACCATCCCTGAAAGCACTTCATGAAATAGCTGCCCTGCTGGTTGTCTTTCAGTCATCAGACACGAAGCAGTTCTAAGCAGGAGGTTACACATTTAGTGTCAGCTCTTACTTGAGTTTCTGCTCAAGCAGTACCACCTGGGTCTTGTGATTTGACAAAATAAACATTAACAGTTTGTTCTGTAATCTCATTTAAGGAGTTTTCAATTTGCAGCAGTTAATCCGACGCATCTATCATATAGAAGCCCTTCAGCATGGGAACTCTCTCAAGCTCTTGTATTTGAACTCAAAAGCAAAAATTTACTTAAGCTTTTTTTTTTTTTTTTTTTTTTTTTTTGCTGTGGATTCTTTTTCTGTGAGCACTTCAGGAAGCTTCACAAAAGTAATTTTCAGTAATTGTATATCTTTTGCAAACTGCTTTTTAAACTGCTTTTTTTGTCTTGATCATCTTATAGCTAAAATATGATGTTGTCACTCCCCAAAATGCAGTCTCTTCAATGAAACACATGTTTATCAAAAACTATTTGGATGTTTTTAAAACTTGTTTAAATGTCACACATTAATACATCTTAGGGTTTCATGCACTGTCAACAAAAGGAATTTTTTCAGGGCTGATGGCCATTTATGAAGCATTGGAGAAAACTACAAACTGAATACAGAGTACAGCTAGCATAGCTCTTGCTGTTTCAGTCTCTTCAGAGAATGATACCTGGCTGAAAATAAGACTAACTTACAAGCTAAAACACAAAAATATTTATGGAGTTTTTTTGGATTGCCCAAGGTTATTTTTGTTTATGTGTGTGCAGACTGAATATTATTCAGAGCTGGACTCCTAATGATCGGTGATCAGCCAGGATGCATCTTATCATGTCACATCATGTCTGGGGGCCACTAAGAAACCTCAAGATACAAAGCAAAAAAAACCCCCCAAGATTTCTTCCATTTCATAGAATCATAGAATCAATAAGGTTGGAAGTGACCTCAAAGATCATCAAGTCCAACCTGTCACTCAACACCTCATGACTACTAAACCATGGCACCAAGTACCATGTCCAATCCTCTCTTAAACCTCCAGGGACGATGACTCCACCACCTCCCTGGGCAGCACATTCCAATGGCTAACAACTCTCTCTGTGAAGAACTCTCTCCTCACCTCAAGCCTAAACTTCCCCTGGTGCAGCTTGTGACTGCATCCTCTTGTTCTGGTGCTGGTTCCCTGGTGGGTTGGTTTGTTTGTTTTGTTGTTTTCATTTGTTTGGGTTTTTTTGTTTGGTTGGGTTTGCTACATTTTGTGCTTTAGGTTTTGTTGGGGGTTTTGTTGTTGTTGTTGTTTTGTTGGAGCTTGGGGGCTTGGGGGGCATGGAGTGTGTGTGTGACACACTGTTTTTAAATAAAAAAGCCTAGCTAGTTCCTCTTCCCTTGAACATCTCCACTGTTGGCTTTTCTCATGAATAAGGATAGGCCATCCCCATTTATAGTCACTGGCATTGCCCAGTGAGCTCCACTTAAATCACTTCTGTGTGTAAGGAAAAAAAAAGTAATGGTTTTTCACTGTCTAAAATTCTAGTAATATGAGGTGTAGAAAGTGTATGTACCCCAAACCAAATCTAGACAGTGAGCCAGCATATCTGTAGGAATTTGAGAGATTTGGAAGGTCATGAGGAGGAGCATTGTTGATGCTCTTCTGGAAAGTATTATGTGCATTCTACATAAAATGTATTAAGAATAAAGGACAATATATTCACTTCAAAAGAGGCACAAATTTTGTTCCTTAGTTCTTGATTTTGTCCAAGCCTTTGTTTACTCAGAAGAATGTCACTGGAGACATGTTAGATTTTTACCTCTAAAGATGGAAACAAATATTTTCTTACTGCAATGACAGTTCAGTGTTGCCATTGTGTCCTAGAATGGCCAATACATGGTTATTCATCACTTTGGTAGTTAAAAAGGTCTTCTCATGTGAGGGAAGATGAGCATGATACACAGCATGGAATAGACTATCTGAACTCTTAATACTACACCTACCTTAAAATCATCATGTCTCAATGCTACAGTCACCAGAGTTTTCATTTTAAAATATTTCTCACTGTTTCATGCTAACCCTTGAATTGTTACAGGGCTACAGCTGTTATAAAAAAACATTGAACAGAGGCAGGACTAAAGCCCAGGAATATCTGTACTATTTGTCTGAGCACACGCTCCCCAGCATGATTTGGCCCATGACAGCTACTGCTCTCACTGACAACACACAGATACTGTTAAGGTGACTTCCATGAAGCAAGTGTAATACCATGTTCTGGTATTTAACAGGGCAAACAAGGTGGAAGAGTGCAGATTCTGTGATGGCTGCCTGCACCAGGGAATGGAAGCTGCTTGCCTGGCTTGAATCATGAGCGCAGTAATTAGCCCAGGGACCTTACTCTCAATAAAGTATCTTTACGTAGAGAGGTACATTTTAGCACCGTGCTCATGACCTACTAAGAACTGCTACACAACAGGACAACGAAAGTAGAATTTGCTCTCAACAATTGTTTTTGTCTGACCTACAGCATTTGAGAAAACCAATCTAAGACCCATTTGAAGGCTTCATATGATAGATAACCTTACATCTACCTAGCTACCTACCTATTCCACACCTAGATTGGAAAATGAGTCCAGACAACCACTAAATGTAATTTTCTCTGCAGCCATTTGGGCATTTACTTTCAGAAATGTCTCTCCTGTGAAGTTACTTACAAAGCAAGAACAAATTGCATTTTAACCCAGTTAGCTGATATAGGGAAGACTGGGCTTTTCAAGCCATGTCTTCCAAAACCAAAATAATACTTTTAGAACTGTTCTGAATTTTTTTCAATTTGTGAGCCTTTTATCTCAAACAAAGGCTGAAAGCCTTTTCATAATACACAATAACAAGACAATCTGAGAGATTCAATGCCTTCTCAGAGTACTTGAACAATGTATGCTACTTCAATCACTGAAAAAATAATAATAATTGTGTTTCTGTTAATCTGCTAGTTGTATAGGTGAAATGATTGGTAAATTTCTTTTTACTTAATTTGACATTTGTTAATTTTCATATTCTCTACAACTACCTGAAGGGAGGTTGTGGACAGGCGGGGGCTGGTCTTCTCCCAGGCAACCAGCACCAGAACAAGTAGACACAGTCTCAAGCTACACCAGCAGAGGTTTAGGCTGGATGTTAGGAAGAAGTTCTTCATAGAGAGAGTGATTGCCCATTGGAATGGGCTGCCCAGGGGCGTGGTGGAGTCACCATCATTGGAGGTGTTTAGGAGGAGACTGGATGGGGTGCTTGGTGCCATGGTTTAGTTGATTGGATGGTGTTGGATGATGGGTTGGATGCGATGATCTTGAAGGTCTCTTCCAACCTGGTCTATTCTATTCTATTCTATTCTATTCTATTCTATTCTATTCTATTCTATTCTATTCTATTCTATTCTACATGTCAGTCTGTGGTTTTTCATAATGGCATTTGGGCATTGTATCCATGTTCTGCACACAGGTGGTTTTCTGATTTCGGCATTTCTTTGTTTGTGAAATATATCACTTTGTGCCTGTGCGCAGGCAGAATGCTCATCTATATGCCTCACTTTGTTCAAAGCTCAGGATAAACCACTGTAGCACTGTATCTTTTTCCCAATTTGTAAAACACAAAGATGGTAAGCAAAAGTAGAGTTTAGACACAAGCATCTCTGAATAGCTTGGAGTAAAAGCAGTATATAAAAGATAAGATGTGTAATGGGGAAACAAGCATAAACATATTTTTTAAAGAGGGCTTTTAAAAAAGGACCGTGGAAGTCAAAGTACCACAGATCATCTCAAATTTAGAGATGGTCTATGACCATCCATGAGTACCTCATCAAATTGGCTTTCTTTCTATATGAGTTGAAACTAGCACTTTTTGCCATCAAGAAGCCGTTCTTTTTGTAGTTATCTCTCTAATAGACTAATTGGTTTTTACTAGGAGCTTTGTGGATTTCATGAAAATCAATTAACTATTTGCCATTGTAAAGATCAGCAGCTGAAAAATCTAATTTCTCCATAAGAGCATGTCTCATCATCAGGAGCCATAACCTAATGAATTGTGGGACAAGATGGCTATAGGTGCAAGGTAAAGAAAAGGAAAATTTCCATCATGATTTTCCTCAGAGATGGGATAAAATCACAAGGTTTGCAGCTGAGTTCTGTAAGCTATGTTCAGAATTGCTAATTACATGGAAGTATTCCTCTGGTGCTGTAGGGATATTCACAAATGCAGCTCTAAATTAAAAACACCTGTATAATGAACCCTACACTTGGTTTTGGTGATCCAGGGGTGATTGCTGTACGTTGGGGCAGCAAGAGCATTAGAGAAAAATGCAAGGGTTTATTCACTTTGCCTTGAGAGGAGTAGGTGGGATTTCTCCTTCTTTTTAGAATTTATTTATTTATTTTAACTGTTGTTAATTTTGTTTTGTTTTCCTTAGAGTTTGTACTGAGTGTTTGGCTTAGTTATGTGTATTGATTATTGGCTATCACTTAGGCAATGCCAGTCTGCCCTGCTCAGGGGATGATTTATATAGTATTATTGTTTAGGTGGGTTGGATTGGTTGATGGGTTGGACGTGATGATCTTGAAGGTCTCTTTCAACCTGGTGTATTATATTGTATTGTATTGTAAATATTGTATGTTCAGAGAGTGTTATATGCAAAGGTAGAAAGCTTTCTGCTGCCTCATTTGAAAACAAAACCAATAACAATAACAAACTCCTAAACCCAAACTAGGCATGATTTAAATTCTCAGCTTCAGCAGCCTTCTTGCTTCCTTGCTGCTTTTTTGAGAATGACTCATGGAATGCTCACAGAAAGTAGGTTTCACGCTCAGACATCACTGACACGATGGCTGACCCAGTTATAGGTTTGATGAAGGGTATGGGAAGATTGCCCCGTGCTCTCCGGTTTGCTCATCTGTGGAAGGGAGGAATCTGTTTTGCACATGTGCATTTCCTAGTTCTAGTCAGATACATCATAAAGAAGGGACAGGAAGAAAAGCTGTGGTTATTATCAAACTTACTGATCTACTTAAAGCTTTCAGTTGCCTCCTTGACATGTGATATGTGCTTTTGTTAAGAAACTGATTCAGGTACAAAGCACAGTGAAAATAAATCTGTTTCTGCTTAGCTTGAAAATTCTACCTTAGGTGTAGTACATACCAAAAAATGGAACTTAAGGTGTACATAAGTTAGCAAGTCCATTTCAGAAATTTGATTGCATTTCTTGGAGAAAAACAGCTTGATTTAATCAGATAGCATAAAAAACCAACCCAAAACCAACAGGAAGGAAAGTTGGTTGACTCTCACCCTCTTCTTGCTCTGTCTAGAGGCTGCCAAGCCTGAGTCATGGCAGCCATGAGGTTGAGTGCCTTGCATCTGAAAATTAAACTGCTGTCAGGCAGGGGATGTACTAACGTGGTTTTAAGAAACTTCTGATAAGCATTCATACAATACTTGATTTAAAACTGAGCAGTCTTTCGAGACATAACAGTATAGAAGGCATGATATGAGCACTTGATGTGAGGTCTCTGAACATACTGTAGTAATATACAGTAAAGACACCATTCCACTGTGTTTCTTCCAGTACAAAACATGTTTGGAATCTGCACCTTGCAGTTTCCCCTGGCAACTCTCTACTATCACAGAATACAATGCTCCAGGGCTATACTCCAGTATGTTGCACCATCTTTTCCTTTTCTCTTGCTCCACAAGCTTCAATGAAGCCCATCAAATTTGCACAAGTGCCCTATTTACTGTACAGTGACTACATCAAAAGAAATGATGTTGCCTTCCTATTCATGCCTGAAGATTGGCAAATTATCAAGAAAGTCAGTCACTGCTCAGCTTGCTAAGTGATGGCATGTGTTGCTGCCTTGCCTAATTACAGTAAATCAGATGCTTCCTGTTGTGGAAAAAAAAAATACTAGCAAATTACTTAACTTGGTGTCTTGAGGGAAATAGTGTATCTTTGATAATCAATTGAAACAGAGCATTAGAACATCAATTTCTGTAGATGCTTTATCAACAGTTTATTTTAATGTGTGTTTATGGATAGGTAAAGCAGAGTTGAGGTGATATAAGCTTTAAAAATATATATAACTGGTTAATCCCACTGTAATAACTTTTCTCAACTGATTCAGAGCTGACCTATGTTCAGAGTAGGATTTGCATACTGGGTTTTTTTTATGGGTTGTTGTTTTGGGGTTTTTTTCATAAGCTTTTTTGCCAAGAATAGGCTGTTGATAAATTACAAAGAAAAAGGAATGTGTGGTAAGCAGTGCAGTAAGCACTAGGATGCAGAATGACATAAAAGGAATTGTCATTACCACAAGAAAACCAACAGGATCTTCTGTCTGAGACCTTGGTGCTCCCATTGAAGAGAGCAAGAATACAGTTATTTCTCTCTGCATCCATATTCTTTCTATATCAGAGCCAGATGCTCTCCAAGATGTGTTCTTGCACTGTGGGGTTATTAGGACAATGTGATAACTCCTACACACTCCCTTTGCCTACGTTCTGCATATAATTTTAATGACTTAGGCTTTACATTTAACTAAATTGTGGTTATTGCAACAGCCTTTGGCTCTTTATAAAGGATGTCACAGATTCCCTTCACTTGTCACTTAACTAAAAGGAAGGCTGGATTAATCAAATCTTTACAGAGTAACATTAAAGAAAATAACTGCTGTTTAAGCTTTATTTACCGTGTAAAAGTCAACCTGAAGAGATGTCTTCTGACAAAAGTCTTACTGTAAAACTAAAAAAAAAAACAAAACCAAAAACTCTTTTAAAAATAATTTGTTTTATTTTCCCAAGACTGAACTGAATTGAAAAAAAAAAAAAAAAGAAATAAAAAAATTCATGCTCCAGAAACCAATTGTTAAATCATGACATTGCCCACACACTCCTTTGATTTTGCTCTTGCAGATCAGAGAAGGAAACAGAATTCCAAAGAAAACTTCAGGGAAGTTTCTTTAACTCACAGGCAAGCAGCAAATGATTGCTACTTATGAACACAGAGAACACTGGTTTTGGGGTGTATCAAAGTACATACCCACTCCTATTTCCCCCCCAGCCTCTTTGGAAACTTCCAGAAGGAGGCAGTAGCAGGTGAGCTGAGGAAAACCTCAGGACATTTGGCTCAGTGTTCTACTGACCTTCTGCTGTGCTCTGCTGATCAGATACTGTGAGTAGCCTCAGGAGGAGGGAAATCTGTAGGCCTGTTTGGGAAAATTAGAAAAGAAAGGGATTCCCTTTGAAACTAGGGGAAGGATTGAGCAAGGTTTTTTGTTGGAGCATGTCAAGGAAGATTCCTCTAACTGCTGAGTACATTCATTTATAGGCCTTCTGATGTAAAATCTCTGGAAGGAATGTGATACATAAAGTGCATATCCACTCAGAGGGATCCATAGTGACAGAATCAGATCTGCTCAGTTAATTTTTGCTCCCATCAGTTTCCCATTCTGTCATCTTGCTCATGATAAAGTCCTATACATTTGATCTCAAACATCTGTGGTTTACAGTACAGTAATACAGTATAGTATTACCAAGGTTGGAAGAGACCTCGAAGATCATCGAGCCCAACCTGTAACCACAAACCTCACAACTAGACCATGGCAACCAAGTGCCACATCCAGTCCCCTCTTGAACGCCTCCAGGGATGGCGACTCAACCACCTCCCCAGGCAGCCCATTCCAATGACGAATCACTCTCTCGGTGAAGAACTTTCTCCTCACCTTGAGCCTAAACTTCCCCTGTTGCAGCTTGAGACTGTTTAATGTAAAGCCAAGTGATTGTAAGATTTTTTTATACATCTCATACATAAGTTATATCAGTACCACTGAACCGGAAAATGTCTGAAGTATCTTCCTGGCTGCTCTCATTTAAGGCAGTTTTGACGCAAATTGTATGAACTTGCCTTCATTTCACTCCGTCTCACATTTCCTTCCTTTATGCTCTCGTTTAACATTTGTTCCCATCTCTTTCCCTGTTCTCCATCCAGAGAAGTCAGGTGTCTCATATCCTGTTCTCTGACCAGTGCATGACCTCTACCACTCTTGATTACTGTAATGAAAGTTTTTAATAGTTACCATCATCCTGTTCTATTTTTCCAGAGAAGCAGCCACTTTAGTGAGGTTCAGATTTATAAAACATGTGTAACACTAGCAAAATCTGAAATACTTCCTCTCTTCTTGCTTAATGCTTGTGTACATCGCCTAATAAATCAGTGGCTTTCTCCAATGGTTCTGAATAAACATACAGCTGAGCTGATAGAAATTACTCAGCTCAACCGAGCATGTCAGCCAAAATGAAGTGTGTCTTACCATCAGAATGGTTCACACTGTCATTGACCTGATGTATAAGGAATTTTTCTGTGCCTTGCAGCCTCCTAATTTCATGAGCACCTCTATTTTACTTAATGGATATATCCAGTAAAGTGTTCAACAGCAAAAGAATTAATAAGGTACTGAAACTGCATGCCTCTTATACTTTTTCAAATGCTTCCTTAACTACTAATTGTTTAATAAATCTTATTTCGCTCAGAAAGCTCATAGTACAATAAGAGAATGCAGTAGGGAAGTGCAAGAGGAAATTTCTGCTTGTTACTGGCATTTTGTGAGCCATGGACCAAGATCGTACAGAGATAGGTGCTGAGCAAACACAGGTTAAACACATGACCTTCATTTTACAATACAATACAATTCAATACACCAGGTTGAAAGAGACCTTCAAGATCATCGCGTCCAACCCATCAACCAATCCAACCCACCTAAACAACTAAACCATGGCACCAAGCACCCCATCAAGCCTCCTCCTGAACACCTCCAATGAAGGTGACTCTACCACCTCCATGGGCAGCCGATTCCAATGGGCAATCACTCTCTCTGTATAGAACTTCTTCCTAACATCCAGCCTAAACCTGCCCTGGCGCAGCCTGAGACTGTGTCCTCTTGTAGACAGCGAGCAAACTTCATGATGTTCACAATGCTAATGGGATATGCTTTTGTTTTAAAACTATTTTTCAGTATTTTAGTACAATATAGACCAAAAAAAGCAACTTAGTTCCAATCTTCTGCTATTACTAGTACACATGATTTTAGTTACTGATATGTCCTACAGTTCTTTCTGAAAAAAACAGTTGTCTACAGCAATGTGAATGATGGTCTGCAAAAACTTCATTGATTCCCCATCTGAATTCTACCTCTCTGGAAGACAGTGGCTCAGAACAACAGCCACTCACTCAATCAGCAATAATAGGGTGATGTTCAAGCATCAAAGTGGCTTTATGACTTACCACAGTCCCAGTATAGGTGTCACACGTAGGTCTTGTCTACCTGGACACATTTCTGTGATTCTCAAGTCTAAGCTGACTCATTCAGCAGCAGCACAAAACATGGGCAAAACCATTATGGACAGTCTGACACCTGTGTTGACATGGTCTAGCACACATGACAGCATTCCCTTTCCAAACTGTGGGTATTTGTAAATTCCTTTTTCCTCTTGATTTGGAGCTAGGGAGGACCAGAAAATATTGTGTCTGTTAGAGAAGAAGACAGAAAGCACCATGTTTGGCAAACTGACGATTTGGAAACCTTGCCTTTTTTCTTGAGAGACTTCCAGGAAATGTTGGTATAGCAGAAAATAGCTCTCATTTCAGAGCTAGACAGAGCTCAAAGACACCTGACTGTCCACTTTTTCCTACCGTACTTTGCTATTTGTCCTAGAATTCCTTTTCACTCAAATCCATTTCTTATAGAAGTCTTAATGTGAAGGTGGAAAGGCAGTTATAATGTGATACAGATAAGTGTATGCCATAGGCCCCACAGGACTTGCCAAGGGGCCCACCAGTTGGTCTACAACGCATGGGAAGCCTGGGAAAGCACCATAGCATTCAAAGAAAGAGAATGGTATGAATAGATACCTCTGGTAAGAGTGGGGAAAAAGCAGCATGGTAACTGACAAGGAAGGATCTTCCTGTAGTCATGTAAAGGACAAATTCAAGCTCTAGGATGAATGCAACACACAAACCAGATTTTGCTTCCTCTGCCTACTCCTTGCTCTTAGTGCTCCTTTCCTTTGTGTATTTACTACAATAAGCAAAGACACTGTTGTTCTCCCAGAACAGCAACTACATAAGAGATTCATTGCATGAAATGCCACTAAAAAGTTAAAGTACAATGTATGAACACAACTTCTGACACAGGGATGGTGGTGAACCCTAGGCAGGTTGGTTTGTTTCTACAACTTTTTAATGAGGTAGAGATGAATGACTTGCAGCAAACCTCAAAATTCAACATGATTTGTTGGACACATCCTTGTTATTTATAATACTGTATCCAAGTTCATCAAGACAAGTCTCTTGGGCTTTTAATGTTTGGGCAGAAGATACTTTCTCAGGAGATTTCAAGGGCTTCCACACCCAGACACAGTGGAAAATCTTTCCCATAACTTTTCAGTCCTAACAAATAATAAACATGAACTGCCTGGTTGTGCTTCACATTGTGACTAGAATGTAAGGCCCTGAGTCAGAATTCCTACTTTTGATACTAACACAATCTTCCGCTGTCTGCTCTAATGTCAGTATTTCATCCAGGATCGCTTCTATTCCTTAATACTAGCTCAGACAATAAATTAAATTTCTTATTGCCTCCATCAATGTTTATCTGGCAATTGCAAACGAATCAAAGCAAGGCAGCAGAGAAAAGAGGAGGTGCAGATGAAGATGTTGTCATGCAAACTACAACAGCCTCTTGTTTTAAGGAATTGCTCCTCCAAGTCAGTGTCAAATATTTTCAAAGGATATTTGGTTTTGAACTAATTCACAGAATCAACCAGGTTGGAAGAGACCTCCAAGATCATCAAGTCCAACTGATCACCCAACCCTAACTAATCAACTAGACCATGGCACTAAGTGCCTCATCCAGTCTTTTCTTAAACACTTCCAGGGACATTGATCCCACCACCTCCCTGGGCAGCCCATCTCCACAGGGCTATCACTATTTCTGTAAAGAACTTTTTTCTAAGATCAAACCTAAACTTCCCCCCACACATCTTGAGACTGTGTCCTCTCATTCTGTCACTGGTTGCCTGGGAGAAGAGACCAACCCCCACCCGGCTACAACCACCCTTCAGGCAGTTGTAGACAGCAATAAGGTTTCCCCTGAGCCTTCTCTTCTCCAAGCTAAAAAATTCTCTTTAAATGTGTGCTAGCTTTGTGAGAAATGATCCTGCTGTTCACAGACCTTGAAATACAGGGGACAGGCTGGTGTACCTGACTGAAAAATAAACAGGGAGTCTTTCACAAAACAATGTTTCCATATGGCGACTAGCCAATGTAAAAAGCAACAGGTGCCTAACCTGATGCTGGCAAATATTGACATTTTGAGCAAGAGTAAGAAATACATGAATGTTTGTGTGTCTGTGAGTGTACAGAGCTGTGTAGGTAGTGATTCTTCCTCTCTACTCCACTCTTGTCAGACCACCACCTGGAGTACTGTGTTCATCTCTGAGGCCTTCCACATCAGAAAGACAGGGATGCACTAAAGCTGGTCCATAGGAGAGCTTTGAAGATGATCGGGGTATGGAGCACCTCCCTTATGAGAACAGACTGAGAGAGTTTGGGTTGTTTAGCCTGGAAAAGAGGCGGCTTTAAGGAGACCGTATTTTGGCCTTCCCAGGAAAAATGGGGAGGGACTCTAAATCAGGGAGTGTAACGATAAGACAAGGAATAATGGTATTAAACTGAAACAGTTAAGATTTAGAATAGCTATAAGGAAAAAAATCTTTACTGTGAAGGTGGCAAGGCGCTGAAACAGATTGCCCAAAGTGGTTCTGGGTGCCTCCTCCCCAGAAGTGTTAAAGGCCAGGTGGAATGAGATGTTGAGCAACCTCATCAACTGGAAGATGTCCCTGCCCATTGCAGGGAGGTTGGAACTAGATGATCTTTAAGGTCCCTACCAACCCAAACCACTCAATGATTCTGTGAGTCTGAAATGAGACCTCAGAAATAAAAATCTCTGTTCATGTTAAGAGGTCAATCACATTGATTAGACCAAACTGTGTTTCACAGTCCTGATCAGATAACTGGATATTGCAGTGTGTGAATGGTCTGTAATGCTGATGTTGTTTTAACAAGGAATCAGCTATCAAATCTCTCCTGATCCTCATTGTGTAGTTGAGTTAATCTCTGGGCATCATTGAATTCATCTCCTTCTGTGTGTTAGTGCTTTCTTTTGCCTTTAATCTGGGTCATGTTTAGCCTGTTTATATGTCTCAGGGATGAGATATTTTGCCTTTAGGATTTAAAGTTAAACACACCGGAAAGATTTCCAACTATATAAAAAATTCTCTCTTCTCCTTAATGTATTTTGTTGGTGAAATTTCCTCTTTTCTACTGATTTTTGGGTTTTAGCAGTTTCCATATATGTGAGGTTTGCCCTTATTACAGTGTGGTACTGCATGATCTTAGTCATCACAGAAAAGTATCACTTAGATAAAGGGCAATTGCACTTCAACATGAATAACTAGGGTTCTTTAAGCATGACAGCTGCAATTCCTAACATTGATTCTGTATTTTCTCTTAGCTACACAATTACTTGAAGTTCCAAATGTGAACCAGAGTGCAGAAACACGGGACTTGTAGCAATACCTGACAGTTGTGTAGAACAGAAATTACTTTTAATAGCCTTTATTTAGCTACTACTTTAATATGTATTTATTGACCTTTGGGAAATGGATTCAATACCCTGCTTGGCTTGACCGTGTATGCTTCCTATTAGTTACTCCAGGATAACAGTCAGAAAAACATATTTCCATGTGTTTAGCAAACCTTGTGATTCTGAAAATTAAATTCAGACAGAAGGACCATGAAATACAGAAATCAGGGATAGCTACACTGTACATAACTATGCCTTGTGAGCATCTGGGAAGGGGACTATATCTATTAAGAGTGCAAAGCAGGGACTCCAAGTGTCTGGTGTGCAGGATGGAACTCCAGGGGTCAAAGGGAAAGAGTTCTGTGCATAAAACAAACCTGTGTGTGCAATAGGAGAGTGGGTCAGACACAGTGACAGACAGTACTGAGGTCCCATTTGATGCCATTTAACATTCAGCCTAAATCACACCAAAGGACAGCCCTTAACTCCAAAATCTTGTGGGCCTTGGTAGCTATGTCCTGTCTTTAATGCCATTCAGTGGAAGGATGCCACAGAAACGCTGTAATCATTGGTGCTCTAAAAAATGCCTCTGCTAGTTAACAGAAATATTCATGTTGTCAGATCAGTGTGCTACTCCTGTAATTGTTACTCTACCTTTGTATAATCAGAAGTTTATGCATGATGTACTGCATATAGTACCCCTCCCACAAAGTATGTTTGTTATCTCTTACACCTAATGCCAGACACTGCCCTTAAGTTATTTGAGTTTACTGTTCCAATGTCCTGACAGAAATATCCACTGATATTTCTACATGAACAAATGGGAAAGATGGGTCTTAAGGTTTATAGCATTTTATTGAAAAGGAGCCAACTTTCAAGTCATCACTTACATGTGTTTTCAAGTCTGGAATACATGTATAAATAAGATAGTATTAAACAGAAATAAAATCTAAGCATTAGGTAAGCTAATCTGTGACTACAGAAGACCATGGACACATTAAGCCAAGTATTTTCATATGCAGTCTCCCATAATTTCCATTAACCTAGGTTCCTACATATCCTGAGTTTCAAATCCATTCTGTATTGATGCATGGAATAGATGGAGTAAGATTGCTGGAGAGGACACTGCTCTTGGAGGTCATTGTTGTGAAGAAGGCAGCCTACAGGTCATAAGCAGGGTGAGGAACTGAGGGAATAATGACTCCCATCCCCCAACTTCATCTGTTGCCTACAAAGCTTAATGTCTGTGAAGATGTGGATCAGAGATGCTTGGAATTAGAGGCATGGAAAAGGAGGAAGGCAGCTAACAGAAAATGAATGCTTTGTCCTCTGTCAATGTTGCCAAAGCAAACTGCTTCAAAATGTCAACTGTATTCTGTAGTTTACAAAATTGCAGATCTTTGACAGAACATCAAAGCAACCTGTATTTGTCCTTAATGGGCCTGCCTTCATAAGACGAGCTGAGCATGTGTGTGTTGTGTTTTACATAACTGTTTTGCCTGTTTATCAAGATTCTGGATCCATGTAAAGAAAATGTGAAAATTAGCATGATGGAAATATCTCTACACTAATAATACTGAATATATTCTCCATAAGTATGTCACCATAAAGTACACCATAAAGTCCATGAAAGCGAATGGTGACCTCCCTCTGATTTCAATCACACAAAAATCTTTGATACATTTCCACTGTCTTCATGACTCTTACCTATCTTACCTAGCATTCACAGCTTGAGCAATTGAATTAATTCATACCTCTTTCAACCTCTTCTTTTAAAAAGTTTATACTTATGATTCCTTTGAAGTTCAAATTGCAGAGCAAACCACTTCAAATCATTACTGTTCTTTTAAAGCAACCAATCTACTACTGGATAAATATTATTGACTCTACCTTGCTACTTATGTTTTCGCTTTGCAGACTGTTTTACATGCATGTGATGGTAGAGTAACTAAGGATGGTTTTGTGTAAGATGCTAAGGAAATGCAATTTTGTCACCTCAAAAATGTGTCTCTCCCGTCAAAAGAAGTCATGCTTTCACTTGCGTTTCATACAGCATAATACTGAGATGATTTAAACAACACAGGTTAAAGCAGAATCGTAGAACTGTAGAATGGTTCAGGTTGGAATGGACCTCAGAGATCCCCTTCAGGAATCTCTGGAATGGGCTGCCCGGGGAGGTGGTTGAGTTGCCATCCCTGGAGGCGTTCAAGAGGGGACTGGACGTGGCACTTGGTGCCATGGTCTAGTCATGAGGTTTGTGGTTACAGGTTGGACTTGATGATCTTCGAGGTCTCTTCCAACCTTGGTAATACTGTGATACTGTGATACTATGATGCCTCTCAACTAGACTTGGTTGCCCAAGGCCTCATCAAATCTGGCTTTAAACACCTCCAGAGTGGGAGCATTCACAACCATTCTGGGCAAACTATTCCACAGTCTCACCACCCTTATAATGAAAACCTTCCTCCTAAAATCTAGCCTAAACCTACTCTCCCTCAGCTTAAAACCTTTCCCCTAGTCTTGTCGCTAGACACCCTCATGAAAAGCCCCTCTCCTGCTTCCTGTAGTCTTTCTTCAGGTATAGGAAGGCAGCTTTAAAGGTTCCTTTTCTAGGCTGAACAACCCAAACTCCCTCAAAAATAAAAAAAAATAAAATTAAAAGGTGAAAAGTTAAGGCTTAGACCTTGCAGTCTGGAAGAGATTAACACTTGAGACCTGCTGATAATTTACAATTTGTATGTTTGTAAGAGAATTTGTCACTTTTGCTTAGATTGGGAGTATTTTTCTCTTTCATCTAAACATGGTACTTTTATCACTATATTGGCTAATTTTAAGTAGTGAAACAAAATAATGAAATGCCTAAAGCTTTTTGTGAGTTACAATTGCCACTCTGTGTAGTTTACAGTGTTGGGGAGGGCCATTAGCCATGGCAATGGTGCTTTACACTGTACATTTACACTCCTTTCATTCTTTCTGAGAAGTATATGCAGCAGAGGAATGATTTGTGTTCAGTTCTGTATATTAAAGATATATCATGAAATAAGTATAACTTTCTTGAGTAGAAGCCCATTTAACATTTGCAGACTCTGTGGGAATCCCAAAATACAGGAGTGATGCAGAGAGGTGAGGAATAACATAGGTGGACAGCTATACAACTAACTGGCCAAATCATCATTCATAGAATCATAGAATTAGTAAGGTTGGAAAAGACCTCAGATATCATCAAGTCCAACCTATCACCCAACATCTCATGACTGACCATACCATGGCAACACCTCTAGGGACAGTGATTCCACCACCCCCTGGGCAGCCCATTCCAATGGCAAACAACTCTTCCTGTGAAGAACTTTCTCCTCACCTCCAGCCTAAACTTCCCCTGGTGCAGCTTGAGACTGTGTCCCCTTGTTCTGGTGCTGGTTGCTAGGGAGAAGAGGCCAACCCGCTCCTGGCTACAACCTCCTTTCAGGTAGTTGTAGAGAGCAATAAGCTCTCCTCTGAGCCTCTTCTTGTCCAGGCTAAACAACCCCAGCTCCCTCAGCCTCTCCTCATAGGGCTTATGCTCCAGACCCCTCACCAGCCTCATTGCCATTCTCTGGAAACGTTCAATAGTCTCAATGTCCTTCTTAAATTGAGGGGCCCAGAACTGGACACAGTACTCAAGGTGTGGCTTAACCAGCACTGAGTACAGGGGCAGAATGACATAGAATAGAATAGAATAGAA
Source organism: Picus viridis (assembly GCA_033816785.1). Taxonomy (NCBI): domain Eukaryota; kingdom Metazoa; phylum Chordata; class Aves; order Piciformes; family Picidae; genus Picus; species Picus viridis. The sequence continues at coordinate 37,997,228 of CM066578.1, read as the reverse complement.
TAGAATAGAATAGAATAGAATAGAATAGAATAGAATAGAATAGACCAGACCAGGTTGGAAGAGACCTTTGCGATCATCATGTCTAACCTATCATCCAGCACTAACTAATCAACTAAACCATGGCACCAAGCACCCCATCAAATCTCCTCCTAAACACCCCCAGTGATGGCGACTCCACCACCTGCCTGGACAGCCCATTCCAATGGCCACTCTCTCTATGAAGAATTTCTTACAATCAAGTCCTTCAGAACCCAAAATTTTATAGAGGGCAGGGGAAAAATGAACAAACAAACAAAACCCAAACAAACAATCAATCAGTCAAAGAAACAAACCACAAAAAAGCCCAAACACCAACCCCAGAGAAAAAAAAGAATTAAGCTCTTAGTACTTTTTGAGTGTTGAAAATCTAGGAATTATATATGGTTTTCCTCAGAATTCTTCAAGAGAACATTTCCCTCTGTGTATACCATTGATGCAGTACAACTTTTAAAATATTTTAAAAGAAGGTTTTCACTGGAAACAATCATACCATCATTTTTCCTAACTCTCCCTACCTGTTTGCCATAGAATATAAGATACTCAATTGACCAAACAAAGACATTTTTTCTTGCAATACTTTTTCCCTTCTACAGTTTCACTACTTGATACGGTAACATTCCTGACAGTATTCTTAACCCTTCAACAGAGAATTGCATCTAGATTGCTTTTCTGTTTTTTTTCAACTTGCATTGTGATATTGAAAAACATTCCTTTTGGTTTCTCTCTTCTTTTTTTTTCAACTGTCTTAATTACCAGAAACATCATCAAACAATCCACTGGCTGAAAAGAAGTAGAGAAACAAAACTGGACAAGAGGAAATTTTTTTTCATAGATGGAGTGGTCAGGCATTGGAATATATGCTGCCCAGGGATGCAGTTGAGTCACCAACACTAGATGTGTTTAAAGGTTGTTTGGATGTGGTGCTTGGGGATATGGTTTAGGGGTGAACCTTGCGGAGTAGGATTATTGGTTGGACTTGGTGATCCTGAGGGTCTTTTCCAACCTGAATGTTTCTGTGGTTCTGTGAAAACAAACAAACAAAAAAATACTTGCACAAATTAAGGCTGGATGAATTTGGGGAAGTAGCAGCAGCAGTAGTATTAAAAAGACAGTTTTGGATTTGTTGCTTTTACTGCTTTTTGCGACTGAAAAATTTCTCTCACTATGTTTGAATTTCAGAGAGAATTTGTGCCACCTACCTATGAGTGGTCAGAGTGAAGGGAAGAAGTACTCAGAACTGGCCAAAATAAAAGAAAGTTTTTCATCTTCCAAGTGAGGCAAAACACTAAACTTTTACCTTTCTGAATCTTCCTGGGTTTGAAATCAATTGTCATATGAGGAAGCAAACAAATGTTTTTGCGTATGGTCTGATCACTAAAACAAATATGAGTCATTCACAACGATGTTTTCTCACCCTGCTTTTTCAATACCTGGGAACTGTGTGTCAGCTTCTTCATTCCAGGACCTTTGTGCCTATATCCGCAGTAGCAGCACAACCTATGCTTCTGTCAATATGGCTCTACTCTGAGTTTGGGGGATTTATCACTGCTCTGTGCACTAATGGCCAGGAAACCATCGTAATGGTCTGCCCAGGGCAATGATGGAATCACCTTCCCTGCGGATGTTCAAGCAATGTGTGGACCTGGCACTTAGGGACATTGCTTATTGTTGACCCTGCTGTGCTGGGTCAGAGGTTGAACTGGATGATCTTTGAGGTCTCTTTCAACCAGATATATTCTGTGATTCTGTGGTAAACACAATATTCATGTTTGTAGTTATTTTATTCAATTCAGGAGTCATGTCTCATGAGATTTAAGGTCCACACTATATTCTAGATGCCCTAAGTTAGTGGACATTCAAAACCCTCTCCCTGATGCTTTCATCATCCTATATGATGTCTTTATCCAACGCAGTTTATGTGAAGTAATCCACAGAGTAGGAATTATTTCCATAGTCTTTCAGTACCAAAAAAATCCATTTATTAGGGGTATTTGCAATCACTACTGTAGAAGTCTATAAAAGTATACAGAAGTCCATAGAATTGAATGGGGAGGTTTTTATGAAAAAATCTAGTCATAGAATATTACTCTACACCATCCTCCTGGAGAATCTGGCTGCACATGGCTTGAATGGCTGGATGGTCAAGCCCAAAGAGTAGGGGCAAATGGAGTTAAATCCAGTTGGTGGCCGATGACAAATGATGTTTCCCAGGGCTCAGTATTTAGGGCAATTCTCTATCAACTATCTGGATGAGGGGGTTGAGAGAACCCTCAGAATGTTTACAGAAGAAGTTGGGAGGGAGTGCTGATCTGCTGGAGCGTAGGAAGGCCCTACAGAGGATCTGGACATGCTGGATTGATGGGCTGAGGCAAATTGTGAGGGGTTCAACAAGGCCAAATGCCAGGTCCTGCTCCTGGATCACAACAACTCTATGCAACACTACAAGCTTGGGAGATCGTGGCTGGAAAGCTGCCCAGCAGAGAAAGAACTGGGACTGTTGATTGACAGCTGGCTGAACAGGAGCCAGCAGTGTGACCAGGTGGACAAGATATCAATGTCATGCTGGCCTGTATCATGCATAGCATGACAAGCAGCACCAGGGAAGTGATTGTCCTCCTGTACTTAGCACTGGTGATGCCACACCTGGAGTGTTATGTTCAGTTTTGGGCCCCTCACTACAAGAATGACATGGAAGTGCTGGAGCAGGTCCAAAGAAGGGGAGGAAAGCCAGTGAAGAGTCTGGAGAACACATCTCATGAGGAGCAGCTGAGGGAAGTGAGGTTGTTTTGTCTGGAGAAGAGGAGGCTGAAGAGACATCTTATCACTCTACAATTACCCAAAAGGAGGATGTAGTGAAGTGGGTGTTGGTCTCTTCTCCCTAGTATCATGTGATAGGACAAGAGTAACTGGCCTCAGGTTGTACCAGGGTGGCTTTAGGTTGGATATTAAAACAAAATTCTTCACTGAAAGGGTTCTCAAAGACTGGAATAGGCTCCCCAGGGAAGTGGGTTTATCACCATCCCTGGAGGTTTTTAAAAGATGCATTGATGTGATGTTAAGGAACAGGCACTTGGCACCAAACTTCTTAGAGTTAGTTAATTGTTGGACTCAATCTTAAAGGTTATCTCTAACCAAAATTATTCTCTGATTCCACAATTAAATGATTCTAAGTGTTCTTGGATTAAAACAAACCAAGTTAAAGTTCTGGAATTCTACTCCTTTTCTATAGATTTTAATATACTGAGCAACATAAATTTTATAGAGTAGTAATGTGATATGTTAATTTTTTATAAACCTCAAAAATAGCCTTCTATCTTGGTACTTTGTCCCTAAACTTTTCTAAATTATCACCAATAATGCATAAATATTTCATACCTAATTTATCTACTCTTACTTGGGGACTCTCATGCCCTCACATCTCATAGGGTGTAAATTTGTTTAGAATCATAGAATCATAGAATCAGTCAGGGTTGGAAGGGGCCACAAGGATCATCTAGTTCCAACCCCTCCTGCCATGGGCAGGGACACCTCACACTAGATCAGGCTGGCCAGAGCCAGCTTCTTCCTTCAGTATTGTACCTGCCTAACTCCTAAGAGGGTACCTTCAGGTATATGCATGGGCACCTGTGAAATAGGAGGCTGTTCACAAATCCACAGTGCTGACCAGATGCCTTTGTATTCTCCCTTGCCAAAGAAATGTGTAAGACTAGCCCAAATTCCCTGGGAATCCACTATAATAGCTGGATTCAGATCATAGTTGTTGGCCACAGGCACTTTCAAACTAAGATTCCTAAACCATATTTGAGTTGCAACAGATAAGAGAGGGACCTCTCTCCTGTGCATGTATCCTGATCTTTGTGCTGTCCAAGGAGAGAGAAAGCTAAAAGAAACTCAGCAATTCAGATGAGAGCAGATATTGAATGGAAAGAAGATTGGGAACTCTGGTAGGGCATAGGGAATGGTTAGAGGAAAGTTACTTGCCAGAAACAGCTGCATTTCTACATCATATTGGAAAAGGCTTCTGGAGAGCCATACAGAATAATGCACAGATGCATCTGAGAAAGCTGGAGAGCATTCCTGTGTTGTAGACACCTTTCTAAGGAGCAGTGTAATCTTGTTATGACAGTACTGTTCTGAATGAGATAAGTCCAGAAGTCTAAACCATGCATCAGTGCACTAGATTTATGAGTCAGGTAAATGATGTCTACAGTTGCATCAGCAATTTGTGTCCTCCTTTGGGGACCAAACTCTGAGCAACATGATGCCTTTACCTAACTCCATGCTTGTCTGAGTCACACTGCCCTCTGTCTTGGGTCATTCCAGACAATCCTGAACCCCAGCTGCTCCCCAGCCAACAACATCTGGCAGTTCACAAAGGCTATCTGTAAATACATTGCGCAGATCCCAGCAGAAGTGAACTCTAAGGAGTCTGTTCCACAGAAAGTGCACCAAGGCTGCTTCCAGCTGTTTACTGAACCGGTGTCAAGATTGAAGGCTAACAGAAAGCATTAATTTGTAAATAAACAAGTACAGGACACCCACACCTAGTCACTTACCCAGACATCTCGCATGATTCCACCTGGAGAACTCTGCCTTTAAAAGTATCCCAAAAGCAAGACATCCAACGTAATAAATAAATTACGAGAGTACTCTATCTGTTGTCCTGCGGTGGGATAAGCATAAACTTCCTTGGCAATATGCTTCTTTGATTGTGGTTGTTCACTCTCTCTCCTTCCTTTCTTTTCATGACTACAGAAGACTTAGCCTCTGCAGTAGTTCCTCATCTTTATCATCCCATCAAAGAAAGCTGCAACAGACCTAGTGAAGGACAAGTTTCCTCACAGAATCTTCAGCATCCTCAGACCTACGTGTTCATGACCTAAGGAAAAGTAGCAATACCTTTGAGAGTTACTGAAACACCTCCAATCTTGCATTTCAGAGCAATCTTTGGTTGGCTGGGGGATGTGGGAAGTAAGAGTCAGTCATGAACTCATTCAGCAGTGGCCACAGCTTTTAAAGGATGCATCTTTTCCCACTTCTTACTCCCATGCTCTAAAATTACTATACTGCCTCATCTGTTGTTATCAGTAATATGAACAGAAACATGTGGTTCCATGCTGGACCTCATCCTAAAGATATCCAAGGTAGAAATAAGAAGAAAACTGAAGGTACCTTTGGAAGGAGACATCTTTTTGCTTGTCCATGCACAGTGCCTACCATTCTATCATATGCAAACTCCTTTTTTAGTGGCACTTGGATGAGTTTAAATTTTTAGGTTTCAGGGAGTATGTCTGAGTCTAAGGAGCCTGGTTTGAGTGAGGCAGATTAAGCAGTCTCTCTAATATCTTTTTCAAAGACTACAATGGAAGGGTTGAAGATTTGAGAAGAGGAATGCCATTCCATGGTAGGAGATAGCATGTCTTAATGTGTCACTTAGGCTGACAGGGGAGAACAGCTAAAGATAAATATGAAAGTGCCTTCAGAGCTGAGCTGGGCCAATAAAAGAAGTCAAATCAATTGCTTAGCCAAGCAGGAAAGCTGTAAAGGGTAGGGTCATAAATGTGAGGGATTCCCACATGTACTCTCAACGCTTACACTGGAGAGAATGGAGTGTCTGAGTTCAGCTCAGATGTTTCCAAAAGCTGCATGATTGAAATACTCATTATTGCAAAGTTTGGTGATTCAGAAAATCCTGCTAATTGCTAACAAAAAGAGTTATGTACTTGATCTGCCTGTATCTGCAGCATATTCCCCCAAAATGCCTATATTATTTGCCTTTGTATTGTCATTCAGACTTTCCATATCTATTTCTTACTGTGTTCTGCATATCCAAATGAGATATGAGGCACAATCCCTTTCACCTTTTCCCCTCCTGAACAAGCTGTGTGAACAGAGAGGGACCTGGGGGTGCTGATCGACAGCCGCCTGAACATGAGCCTGCAGTGTGCCCAGGTGGCCAAGAAGGCCAGTAGCATTCTGGCCTGCATTAGGAATGGTGTGGCCAGCAGGGGCAGGGAGGTCATTGTGACCCTGTACTCTGCTTTGGTTAAGCCACACCTTGAGTACTGTGTCCAGTTCTGGGCCCCTCAGTTTAAGAAGGACATTGAGACACTTGAACGTGTCCAGAGAAGGGTAACAAGGCTGGTGAGAGGCCTTGAGCACAAGCCTTATGAGGAGAGGCTGAGGGAGCTGGGGTTGTTTAGCCTGGAGAAGCGGAGGCTCAGGGGCGACCTCATTGCTCTCTACAACTACCTGAAAGGTGGTTGTAGCCAGGAAGGGGTTGGCCTCTTCTCCCTAGCAACCAGCACCAGAACAAGGGGACACAGTCTCAAGCTGCACCAGGGGAAGTTTAGGCTGGAGGTGAGGAGAAAGTTCTTCACCGAGAGAGTGATTCGTCATTGGAATGGGCTGCCCGGGGAGGTGGTTGAGTCGCCGTCCCTGGAGGCGTTCAAGAGGGGACTGGATGTGGCACTTGGTGCCATGGTCTAGTCATGAGGTTTGTGGTTACAGGTTGGACTCGATGATCTTCGAGGTCTCTTCCAACCTTGGTAATACTGTGATACTGTGATTCGGTATTACTGTTCCAGTCACATAGTCACATAACTACCAAGTGTCTGTGTTATGTCAATTAAGTTGTAATTTTGATCTTGCATTGTTTTCTCGCTCCTATTATTTTTGATACATTTTACATCAGTATAGAGACATTTAGGCTGAGCATCATTTTGTTTGCCTTCTTCTTTCTTCAGTGATATTTTTTAAACAATCTTGGAGTTTTCCCCTTTTTTTCAGCTTTTTTGTCTTGGCCACTGTTGAGTCATATTCATTTGGACACTCATGTCACCATCCTGATAGGGTGGTTTAGCACATATCTGATTAGATTAGCTAATATGTACTATTTTTTTTTGTTCTTTGTTCCCAGCAGTCCTTCCCATCCTCTCATGGAAGCATTTGGTTATGCTGAGGAAACCATGGTCTTCTGTGCACAGACATGCATTCTATTTCTCATCCTTACATGCATGTACTCATTTGAGATTTTCTTTGTTTAAGTAGAAACTGCAATCATAAGTGCTTTTAGGCTCTTCCATCTTTTCACCCAAAAAAGCATCTACATCACAACAAAACACAGTAACCACTTATTTTCAGAGGGCAACGTGATTCCTGGAGGCTGAAGTAACCTCTACCTTCTTCAGGAGAGAGATACAAGGTATGCAAGACTTTGTGCAGAACGTGAATGTACCACAACACTTACTCATGAAACACAGTGTAATATTAATTAGACTGATATTAAAACACAGAAAATGGGAAAAATGGGATTGGAATAGGTATTCAGAAATCCCTTCTCTAGTCCAAAGTAGGATCACCCTATATATCAGAACTACTCGTGAATGATGGTTGCCCAAACATACATTTTAAAATAGCCAGTAATAGGACACCACAGACTATCATAGCCTATCTATTTCAGTACTTCACTCTCCTAAATTTAGTTTTTCCTATGTCAAACAACCTTTCTCTGCTGCAGTTCACTTGTTCTAACCACAATGAATATGGAGATAAATTTATTCTTTTATTCTTTGCAAATTGCCTATGTCTATACTGGTAAAAGAGCCAGAACACAGCCCTTGAGTGGTGGACCTTAATTATCTGTACTCTCATGTTCCTGGGTCATCACAGACTTTGGGCATTGCCCTAACTGCTTCTCGAACACAGTTTGAGGCTTATTACCAGCTCAGACACAGCTATGTCATTGTGAAGATGTAAAAGAGTTTAAATGTCTCCAGGACAAAGAATAAACTCTAGCATCATTTTCTTTTAGATAAATGTACCCACTATATAATTAGTAATTCTAACAAACTCTCCTTTTATTGGACTATACAATGTAAATCTCAGTTTTCCCTCACAGAGTCTAGATAATTCTCACTGGAGCCCATATAGTTTTCAACTACATTCCCAAAACTTGTCCCTGAAGTAAAATTCCCAGAGTGCATTACTTGGCTGCTCCCTCACAAATGCTGTGTGAAGGTGAATATGATGATGTTCTGTGTACTACAAAGAATACTCCTGTTCATTCATCCCAAATTGCTTCAGGGAAAAAATGGAGAACTTGCGGTGTTTGGAAGAAAGGTCAGGCCACTAAGGAGGACTACAAAGTAGTGGTGAGACTGTGCCAGGAGAAAATTGGAAGGGCCAAAGACCAACTAGAAATTAATCTGGTTTCAGCTGTTAAAGATAACAAGAAATCCTTCTTCAAATATATTAGGAACAAAAGGAGGACTAAGGAGAATTTCTGTCCTTTGTTGGATGCTGGGAGGAAAACTGGTCGAGGATGAGGAAAAGGCTGAGGAATTCAACACCTTATTTGCCTCAGTTTTCAGTAGTAGGACCAGGTGTTCACTGGATACCCAGTCCCCTGATCTGGAAGATAGGGATGGGGAGCAGAACAAAGCCCACATAATCCAAGAGGAGATGGTCAGTGACTTGCTGCACCACTTAGACATACATGAGTCTATGGGGCTGACTGGCATATATCCCAGGGTACTGAGAGAGCTGGCAGAAGTGCTCAGCAAGACACTTTCCAGTATTTATCAGCAGTCTTGGCTAAGTGAGGAGGTCCCAGTTGACTGAAGGCTAGCAAATGTAACACTCATCTACAAGGAGGGCCAGAAGGAGGATCTGGGGAACTACAGATATGTCACTCTGATCTCAGTGCCAGGGAAGGTAATAAATTACATCATCTTTAGTGCCATTATGCAGGACAACCAGGTGATCAGGGCTAGTCAACATGGATCCTTCTTGGTGAATGTGATCACCTTCAACAAGGTGATTTGCTTGGTGTGGGAAAGGATGGGGACATTGCATACCTGGACTTCAGTAAATCATCTCACACTGTTTCCCACAGCGTCCTCCTAGAGAATCTGACTGCACATTTTTTGGACAGGCAGGCGCTGCACTGGATTAAAACCTGGCTGCATGGCTGGACCCAAAGAGCAGTCATGAATGGAGTTAAATCTATTTGGCAGACAGTCACAAGCAGTGCTCCACAGGGCCAGTTCTCTCAAATATCTTTATCGACGATCTGGATAAGGGGATTGAGAGCGCCCTCAGTAACTCTGCAGAAGACACTACGCTGGGAGGAAGTAAGGCTTTGCAGGGGGCCTGGACAGGCTGGATCAACAGCCTGAGGTGTATTGTATGAGATTCAACAAGGCCAAGTGCTGAGTCCTGAACCTGGGTCACAACAACCCCAGGCAATAGTTGGGGAAGAACAGCTGGAAAACTGCCCAGCAGAAAAAGACCAAAGGGTGCTAGTTGACAGCTGGCTGAATATGAGGCAGCTATCGTTGGGCTAAACGATCTTAAAGGTATTTCCAACCAGAATGATGTTCTCTAAGTACAGTCAGGGAGCAGGGAGGTCATTCTGCCCCTGTACACTGCACTGGTTAGGCCACATCTTGAGTCCTGTGTCCAGTTCTGGGCCCCTCAGTTTAGGAAGGATGTTGTCTTGCTGGAGCGTGTCCAGAGGAGGGCAACAAAGCTGGTGAGGGGTTTGGAACACAAGCCCTATGAGGAAAGGCTGAGGGAGCTGGGGTTGTTTAGCCTGGAGAAGAGGAGACTGAGGGGTGACCTTCTTGCTCTCTACAACTACCTGAAGGGAGGTTGTAGCCAGGCAGAGGTTGGCCTCTTCTCCCAGGCAGCCAGCACCAGAACAAGAGGACACAGTCTCAGGCTGCACCAGGGCAGGTTTAGGCTGGATGTTAGGAAGAAGTTCTACATGGAGAGAGTGATTGCCCATTGGAATCGGCTACCCGTGGAGGTGGTGGAGTCACCTTCATTGGAGGTGTTCAGGAGAAGACTTGATGGGGTGCTTGGCTGCATGGTTTAGTTGTTTAGGTGGGTTGGATTGTTTGATGGGTTGGACGCGATGATCTTGAAGGTCTCTTCCAACCTGGTGTATTGTATTGTATTGTATTGTATTGAGCTCTAACTGCTTTTGTAAATCTTGTACTTGTTTAATACATTTTTATATGTTGTTTCAGCATTTATAGCACCATAACCCTTTGCATTTGTGCTGAAGTAGACTAGCCAAGAAGGCCAATGGCATCCTGGCTTGCATCAGGAACAGTGTGGCCAGCAGGAGCAGGGAGGTCATTCTGCCCCTGTACACTGCACTGCTTAGGCCACACCTTGAGTACTGTGTCCAGTTCTGGGCCCCTCAGTTTAGGAAGGATGTTGACTTGCTGGAACGTGTCCAGAGAAGGGCAACAAAGTTGGTGAGGGGTTTGGAACACAAGCCCTATGAGGAAAGGCTGAGGGAGCTGGGGTTGCTTAGCCTGGAGAAGAGGAGACTGAGGGGTGACCTTATTGCTCTCTACAACTACCTGAAGGGAGGTTGTAGCCAGGCAGAGGTTGGCCTCTTCTCCCAGGCAGCCAGCACCAGAACAAGAGGACACAGTCTCAGGCTGTGCCAGGGCAGGTTTAGGCTGGATGTTAGGAAGAAGTTCTACACGGAGAGAGTGATTGCCCATTGGAATCGGCTACCCGTGGAGGTGGTGGAGTCACCTTCACAGGAGGTGTTCAGGAGAAGACTTGATGGGGTGCTTGGCTGTATGGTCTAGTTGTTGGGTGGGTTGGATTGTTTGATGGGTTGGACGCGATGATCTTGAAGGTCTCTTCCAACCTGGTGTATTGTATTGTATTGTACTGTACATTTGCAGTGACAGCACAGGCAGAGTTTTCAGCGAGAAAAAAAAATCATTACATATTTTGATCTCTCTGGAGCAACACTTCAGTAGCATCATTTGATGGTCATGGAGAAGCTGCTAGTACTTTTCTTGATTTTGTAGTTATTTTGTGGATCATTGAGAAATCTGTTTCTCAAGAGCTGTCAATAGCATTTATATATATTTTAAAATTAAATGTTGGACTGTTAAGACTTTTTAGGCATGAACTGTGTGTCATGAGCCAGTCTCTTTGAAAGGAATCCTTAGAAGAGAAAATCAATTAAATTAAAATTATGAAGATGACTAAATTGTTATCAGTGTCAGACCTGTTGTGCTGTTACGACCTCTGTTGCCCATGCTTATTGACCTATGCTAATATATTGACATATGTTAATATATTTTCTTAAGCTTAAGTTGCATAGCTTCTCCATTGACTATGATTTAGTGATACAGGAAGCCAGACTTTGGTATTGCCTATTGTCTTTTGACATGAGCCTTGAAATGTTATAAAAACCTTGTGTAGTAGTCCACAGCTAAGCTTGTAGGTGAGCACAAATGGGCTGCAATCTGCTGGTGGAAAGGGTATTTGCCCCGGGCAGCTGACCTTAATGGTGACTGTATCAGTGACTGACACAGTAATGAAAGAGGTTTGCTAATTTGCAATCTAACCAGTGCTGACTGATAAAGGGATGTGTACAATAGTTTCAGTCTTATCTCTCTCACCAGGTTTACACTGGCATGACACAACTGAATTTGGAGAAGCAGTTCCTGATTCACCTCAGGGCAAGAGCAGAATCAGGTCTGATTTTTGCACCAAAAGCCATACGGATAGCAGCTCTCAGCGAGAAACGTATTTGGTGTATTTTGCAGTACATATAAGCATATTCATAGCCTTTCCCCATTTTGTGAGGATATTTTGGATCTTTCTGGTTCCTCTATAAAATATTTCTAAGCTAAATCCAGGACAGATAAATCATGACTCTCGTTTCTTTCAAGTAGGCTTGCCTGCCTAAATCACTGCCACATTCTTCCCATAGCAGTCGTTTAAAATTAATAGCACATGCAGAGGAAAAACTAAACCCTTTGACGTCACTCCTGAAATGAGGAAACATAAACAGAGGAGGCTTCACTCCTCCGAGCTGACAGTGCGGGCGCGGATTGGTCTGCTCTCCCGCGCCTGTGGCAGTTGACAGCACCTCCCAGCCCTGCACGGCCTTCAGCTTGCTCGCACAGGCAGGCAGACTGCAGCAAGCTCCACTCTGCTCAGCTTTCCCCAGCCCTTACACTGGCAGAAAAGTGCACTCTCTTCACCAGTCTTTTTGCTTCTTAAGGTGGTTTTATTGGCTGGGTTGGGGGACTTGGGGAGGGGTTTTTTTTTTTTTTTTTTTTTTTTTTTTTGTTTTTTTTTTTTTAATCTTTTTCTCCCCCCCCCCCCTCCCCTTTTCTTTTCTTTTTGTTTACTGTTGTTACTTAATTCTATTCCTAATCCTGGATGCAGTTACTGGATTCTGCAGTACAAGTCTTCATGAACAAGCTGCACCGCTTAGAGATTTCACAGCATTCAAAGGTCACAGAACTGCCACTATGGTTAAATGTCTTGTTTAATGGTTGAGGTATGTACAACATATCTAAAAGAGGTAACATGATTGTTTTTTTGAAGGGGAACTAAAATTGTGAGGGGAGAGGGAGATAATATTATTTGGTGGAAAAGATTTTTCTGGTATTGTTACTACAGCAACCGGTTTTTGAATTTCCTCCCTTTTTCTCTTTATTCAAGCTAGATGAAAATTTTAACTTAACATGATTTAACCATTTGAGGGTGAAAGAAGATTGCAGGAAGAATCTGTTATTGTAGTGCTTTCTGATGCCAGTGAGGAAAGTGTGATTGCTTTTTCTGTATGTTTTCCTGCTGCTCTGTGGCAGGAGAGGAGACCTGGGACTTGGCTGGCTTAGATGGGGGTAAAAGAAAGAAAAAACTCGTTTTCTCCTGAGGGGGCTGTGAGTTTGTCTGAGAGTTAGAGCAGAGAGAGAGAGTTGGAGATAAACAGGTCAAGCAGAAAAGAATATCAGCCTCATTTTTAGGAGTACTTTATTTTTATTATTTATTTATTTATTTTAACTACATGCCTAGATTCCTCTACTGCTTTGGGTTCAGAAGTTCAAAATTAAAAACTAGCCTGCGCTTTGACTTATAAGCAGATCTTCAGTGGGAAAGGAAGGGAAATGATCCTCTTGTATCAACACCAGCTTTCAGATTTCTGTCGCTACTTAGACAAAGAAAAGTGGAAATTTGCTTGAAAGTTGAAGTAATGCAGCCTGACGTCTGTTTGATGGCATATAGGTTCAATTCATATTCGAGCTAATGATCTGCCTTGAGTGAGTGTTGCAGCATTACAGTGAGCAGTGTCTGCTGCAGGAAACGAAAGCAACTGCTAGCATAAAACTAACATTGTTTTCAGGAGTGTGATTCTAAAATACGGGAGGAGGAGCCACTTGTCAGAGCTCCTGTGTGTTGTGTGTGTTTACGAGTGGTCTTAAAAATAATTTCAGCCAACGCAGCTAGTTTCTGTTGTTCAGTGGATTAATATACAGGTATGCTCAATGACTAGCAGGCTTCTTATTTTCCCAGTGTGTGAAATTAGACTTGTTACAGCTCTGTTTGAGATGTTGCTGCAGATGTAAACCCTTTGCAATTTGAAAATCTTTCAGTTTGTTGGGTTTTAAAAAAAAAAAACAAAAACATTATACCTGGAAAAAAAAAAAACCCTCAATTTATATAACAAGGAACGGAACGTGAACACACCTACCCCGTGCAATGCACCACAAAGGGTTATAAAAATTAACTACACTAAGCTGAAGCACTCTGGCTTAAAGGGCTGCAAAAATATTACCTCTGAAATGCAGAGGATGTGATATGTGCTGTGAATGGACAATTGCTATTCTGCAGTGCCTAGTGGGAAAACAAGGACTTTGTGTATTGCAAATGCATAACTGCAGCTCCTCCATTTCCTCTGCTGTATCTTCACTGATGACTGCAGAAACAAAGAGGTTTGTCACAGATAAACTCTTTACTGCCCAATCTCTTTGGAGATACTTGGGGATATTTTTCTTTTTTCATATCATCCAACAACCCAAAGTCAAGCTTTGTTAGTTGAACTGCTACTTTGTAATCTCCATGCCATTCTCTCCTCCCCAGCCCTCCCCAAAGTCATACTACTTGAACTGCCAGCTCTTCTCAAAATCCTAAAGAACTGTTTCTCTAGCCCCAGGTTTAGGAAGGTTAATATAGTGTTTGACAGATGACTGATTAATAAATATGACTAAGGGGAAGCCTCAGTCTGTAGGGACTGTAGCCTGTTCTGTAAAGAATAACCCTGTAATTACTTAAAGCTCTCTGTTTCAACAAGTCAGTCTGGATGACAGTTGTTTGTAATAGTTTGGTGGAATTAAATTATTCACTTATTTTGATAAACTTTGTTTGTTTTTTTAAGAAAAGCTTCATTTTTACTCTCTATGTGCTACATTTTGCTGCATCTGTGTTTCATGGCAGCTATTGGTGATAATACTAGTACCTATGCCAACTGGACTTCATCTGAGGAAATGACACTTTTTCTACTTCAGTGAGGAAAGTTTATCTGCAAAGCTTTCTCCAAACATTCCCAATTCAGCATCAAGAACAAAATACAGTTTAAGGTCAGCCTCTGTAGTGGATGAAATGCTTACTGACATTTGCAGTCACATTATCTCCAAAAAAAATTCTGGATTTCAGAAGTTTCATGTGATATGAATGGCTGCTCATTCTGTTTATTTCCTCAGGGTGGACAAGAGTTGTCACCGGCAAGGTTCTAGTGATTCCAGCAGAGTAAAGCATCCTCTGCTGCGTTTGATTCAAAATGTTGCAGATAACTTTTTTTTTAACTATGAAGTTTAATTCTGTAAATGTGTGTGTGTGTGCATGTATATATATATATATATATACATATATATATACACATATGCACCATTACAAAAGCAACTGTTTCCTCCCCTTCCTCCCTGTTTATGTACGTTTCCCTTCTGAAACCTAGCCCTCTGCTTGCTCTTTCCAGATCTCTAGGTAAGTCACTGAAGCCCACTGATTTTCCAGGATCTTCCTTGCTGTTATGAAGTATAATTGAGACATTCAATCATGTGTAATTCCTTTTCACTTACCCCACGGACCTTCTGCTAAGAGTTAAAGCATGTTTTAGTGAAAAACAGTCCAAAAATGGATATTTTATGTCATATATAGGATTTTTCTGTGATTTTTTTTCAGTTTCATAGGGGGGAAAAAAAAATTCTCTTACACTAGCAATTTCCTTTAAGGAGCTGTGTGAAGCAGGAATGCCAGCTACTAACCCAGACATCACTGTCTGACAGTGACGACTAAAACCTGATGCCTCTTTTTTGTTTTGTTTCGTGGTTTTGGGTTTGTTTTTTTTTCATAATAAGAAATGTTTAAGATTTAACCTGTCTTGTAATCGATCTAGGTACATGCCTGAAAGCTCTTGATGCAGTTGGGTTAACAGAATAACAAGTCACTTGGGGCAGCCAGGAAGACACCCCCTGTAAATGAGCGTTCTTAGCAAGTTACTGTCGTTCATTTGTTTTCTCTGTTTTCATGCTTGAAAATAGTATAGTGTACCACGTGTTTGTCACAGGGTGAAAGTGAAAGAGACAGCTGGGGTCCTACTGAGTGCCAGAACAGAATTAATTGATTTGTAACAAATTGATACCTCAGTATTTCTCCTCTCGCATCCACTTTGTGTGGAAGATAGAATTTTCCGTGTTGGAATCATAGCATTCATTTTCTTGTTCCTCACTGAGAGACCTGACTCAGCCTTGCAGGGACATTAGTTTTCACACCTTCAGTGAAACACTGGCTTTACATCTAGTGTGAAAATTGTGACCCAAAAGTGCAAGCTCTGGATGTGCAACTGGTGTTATTCAGGGGGACACAGACTTTCAGCCTAAGTGTCCCAAATCGGTTCAGAAGTTGCAGTGCCTTTTCTTGCTCTGACCAGCACACGTTTCATCAATCTGGGCAGCTAAAGATGAAAAACGGTAGCTGAAAGGCTAAACCACAAAGGCAGGCACAGCATATGCAAGCAGATCAGGGTGGCTTTTCATTTTTTTTTTCCTGTGATTTCATGGTAAATGAGTAGAAATCATACATTGGGTCTTCTGATAGTAGTAGGAATTTGTCAGGTCCAGAGTGTCAGCTTTGTGTAAATACGTAAGAGAGAGAATGTATTTTTTATAGTTGAGACCATTTATTTAGCTATTTTACAGGCATTTAAAATACAGTCAATTGCTGAAAGATTTTTTTTTTTTTTTTTAGCAAAAAGAATTCTTCTGTACCTTCCTCAATTATTTTTTTTTTAGAGCACTTTTGCATTTTATTTTCTACTATTATTTTTACTACAGACCCATGCCAAGAAAAATGCAATAGAAAACAATATTTGAAGGTCCGGAATTATCATTTCTGTTTTTCTGTAACAGGTTATGGAATTCAGAAGATGTATTGCTACAGTTCACAGTGCTCTGATCTGGGCTAGTGATACCTATCTGTCTTAAAGCCTCCAGTTTTAAAGCAGAAAATTAATAAATCAGTGCCAAATCAGATAAGAGGGAGAGCAGTTCCAGAATCCAGACACCAGTGGTAAAACTGTAAGTGAAAAGTTTGGGGCACAGATAATTCTCAAAAAAGAACAGTCAAATGATCTAAGAGTTTCTCTTGCACACATTTAATAGTGTGGTATCTGCATCCATTAATGCTGTAATTTTGATATACATTTTTCCCTTACTCTGTTCTCAGAAAGTGAAAAATTCACAGCTATCATTTTATTATGTAAACTATGTTGAACTATATATCAAATTAAACTAATAAAAGAGCCCTATTGGGTTTTATTTTCTTATTCTGTTCTTCTTTCCTGTGGGAGTTGTGAGTGAGGACGGATGAGAACTCAGTTTAGCTACTTATTTAAACCACGTAGTCTCATGGTGGTATATGATATGCTTCTGCTAGCTTACTATCCAACCAAATAAGACCTCCAGGTTGCCTGGATGGATAAACATAGCTGATGATCTCTCCTCCTTAATAGGTGGGGAGAAGCAGTTAGGATTCTTCCAATCACACACAGAGACAGATTTGTTGTAGTTCAGTTCAAGAAGAATTGCATGCAGACACAAACAGTAAGGTTTTTTTTTCCTCTTTGAGTAGGTTATTTTAAAAATAAGAAACAAATATTTAGAAGAAGATAGTTGCAGGGGTATTTTTTTCCTTAGCTGGTAGGTTTATACTAGTTACCCACAAAAATTCCTGGTATGAGAAAACTCACCAACTAATACCTCACTGTGGTGCGTGTTAATGCTGGCAGTGTAAGGTTTTCAGAAGTAAAGCACAGAATTTCCTGTCAAAATAAGTTTAGCTAATAATTGTCATGAAGGCAGAAAAACACACTTGTGGGTTAACTTCTGTCAGAGCCTACATACAATTTTCTACAGGTTTTTTCATGGCAGAGTCTATGATAATAACCCATCTAGATGTAGGAAAGATGTTTTGGAGAGGACAGTCATTACCTTTCCAAGAATAAAGTGGGATGTAGGCACGTTTTGCCTGAAAATGCATCAATTCAGAGATGACTCAGAGAAATGTACATCTGTAAAACTGAAATTAAGAAATTGCAGCTTCAGCTAGAGAACTTCTGGAGGATAATATAGAGCCTGTAACCACTTCTTCTCCCTTTGGAAATTGCCCTTTTTTCCCTTCTGAAAGAAACGATCTGTACTCTCACATTCTTACTCCCTTTCATTCCCCCGACCCAACCTTTTCCCGCAGTATGTTTCCTGCAGTGCATGCAAGGACTGGCCAAGCTCTGGGCCTTGTCCTAGTATGGGGTGGCAAAGCTACTATTAGTGTACAAGAACTTATTCCCTGGAAAGAGAGATGATGATTCTGAGGTGGTTGCTGTGCTTTAAAAATAAATACATATTGGCATTAAATTCCTCAGTGCTTTTCCAAGCATTCAGCTGTCATCCAAAGGGTGTAGCAATTTTCCCCTTTATTTATGATGAACTAGAACCTCTGCTTAGATGGCCCCAGAAGACCATGTCTGCTTAATATTTCTGTAGAAGAGCACCAGTTTCCACAAGAAACTGAGGGTGTACCAGTACCTACTTATGGATGCAGATGCACAATGAAGTACACTAAATATGGGGAACATAAGACATTTGGGTTTGCTTTTCACGTAACTTACCACTCACACTTGACCTACAATCTCTGACGGAGATAGAATAAGGAAATGCTGCATACCAATCTTCTGGGAAGGAGAAGACCTCCCATAGACACCCAGGGAGCTGAAACAGGTTAATGCCCCTTTCTGTTTTGAATGTTGAGGTATGACTTGGCTCTGTATTACTTATGCATAGGCACATACTTCTATAATATACCTGGTGTCTATTAATAACAATGTTCAAGTGGCATCAGAACAGCCACCATACACTTAATTAGTCAGTGTATTTCCAGTTTAATCAATATGGTTATTAGACTGTAAGACAGCCAGGAAAACAGCAATTAGTCCTGGTTTATAACGGAGATCTTGCACACGTCAGTAAAAGAGAGGAGCTTTCCCTGCTCAGACTTGGGATTGGGAAGGACATTGACTTGCATTCTGTCTTAGCAGATCTGAGGACACCGTTATTAGAGAAGTCACTCTCTCTACATTGAAAATGCACTAGCAGTACTAAATAAAGTGGGAAATAATATACTGTAGAGAGAAAACTACTATAGTGGAAGTGTATTTTCCACATTCTAAAATTCTGTCCTGGCTAGAAAAATAACATTTTGTTTACCAAGCAAACTCCTCAGGTGTACAGTTGCTTTGTTTCTGTAGGACCACTTCAAAAAATGCAGAACTAAAAGAGAAAAAGATAAACAGAAGACAAACTGGATCAGCATATGAAAGTGTAAAATGGCTTATTTCCACTAAGATTGATAGCAGTCCCTTAATTCACGTCTGCTAAAGATCAGGCTTACTGAGTTTTCATGTTGTATAAGGACTCATTTCCACCTGTTACATCAAATTTTAGGATCACTGCCTTTTTTCCATACCTGTTTCATGCCAATTTTCCACAGCTTCCTCAGTGTTGTGGTACCATGGTTCCACAGAAGCTTTGATGCATTCTTTCCCTTCCATCACCCCCTAAACCTCCCTTCTCTTTTTTCCTTTCTCACAGGAAAAAAAACCCTAAAAAACAGGTTTACCAGATTTTACTTGAAATCACAACCTCACAGTTAACTTTTAGCTTATCCATTAGCATCTGCAAAAGTCTGTGTATTTGTAATACAGATAGGGCTGATCTTGCTTGGTTTTGGTGTAGACCATGATCTACTTCAATGACACAGCTATGCAAATAATAATTTTAAATGCTGAGGAATAACAAATAAATGGTTCTTTTGTCTAGGGACCAACATGTGCTCCACTGTAGCACAAGTTATTTTCCATGGAATGGGGCTGTAACATTCTGTCTTTGAACCACCTTTAATAATAATATCTGTTATCAAAATATAACCTCAGGAATAGTATGGTCGCAGAAACCAGTGCAACAGGAGAGTGTTGAAAGAAGTTCATGCTACATATCATCATTAAAGCTGATAGAATTGGTCAGGCTTTCAAAAAATCTTGAATTCACTTAAGTCTCTAAATGAAATGGCCAGATCTGAAAATTTGCTGTGCACAAGAGCTTGCCTGGGAAATGTTTTCCCATTCTACCTCAGACAGAAGTATCCAACAGCCTGTGGTTAGTTTTCTCAAGAGGGAATGGGAGAAAAACGTTCAAGTTCCCTCGCTGCTTGTGTTGGCTTTCCTAGGGTGGATTACTACTGCTGTGTGCCCCAAAGGTTGAACTCTGTTCATGGGGCCTGGCAGATGAAGCTCAGAGCCCACTGCCCCATGCTAAGCCCCAGCACGAAAGCAGAAATGCTGAAGTGCCACATGAAGGCCGTTTCAGGCAGATCTCCATCTACATCTCCAGGAGTTCTGTCCTGAACTAGAGAAACCTTTCTAATGGGCTTTTTTTCCAAATGAGGACCTCCTCCTGAACAGCCTTTGTTCCAAAAAAAACTTGATGCTTTTAAGAGGAAAGCCTGCATATATTTTGAGAGCAGAGGGAAAATGTCTCGCTGCTACTACAGTATTCCCATCTTGCCTGTGAAGACTGAGAGGCAGAGGGACTTGGGTTGCTTCAGGAATCTGCTAGTAGGCAGAGATGACTGAAAATCTGGTTCCAACCTGATGACCAATTTGAAAAGTCTGCTTAGATCTTTATATCTTATTATTCATTGAATTAATGATCAATTGAAAACTCTGATGTTGCTGCTGTCTTGAATTGCCGAATCATTCATCAATCCTCTTCTACCTTTCTCCCTCAAGATCTAGTATTACTTTTGTTTCTTATCCTGAAAAAAATGGGGGGAATAAAACCAGCACTCTGGGCTTTATTTTTGTGACAGCTATATAGTGCTGAAGACATTGTCTAGTTGTGTTAAAATTTTCTTGTAGTGGTTACAGGTTTTTGTCTGTGAAATGCACTTGCTTTAAAAAGAAGCTTGCACATGCACCGCAGATGTATTCGTCTCATCCTTCTCTTGGATTTAGCCCTTTAGAACTTTTCTGTCAGAGTTAAGGAGCGTGGGATTCTGTTTGGGTTTTATTTATTTTTTGCTTGAACACCATAATAAACGTTACTTTCAATCCAATAGTATGAGAAAGGGAGGTTTCTAATGTTTAAGAATGTCCACTGGTCAGAAAGCTTCCCGGATGGCAGCATCATATTCATCTGGAAAACCTAATGTGTGACTGTGGCTTGGTCTCATTAAATTGGGATTTTTAAATTGATATTCACCATTTCGTTTACAAGATCATTAAGCACCCCTTGGCTAATCCTTTTTATTTTTTAACTTTGAATCATGTTTACTACTAATGTGAAAAAGCCTGATCTGACTCCTCTTGTCTTCTAAGTTTTAGTAAAATCTATTTCACGTTTCATAAAAAGAACGAATCATTTCATGTCAATCTGTGTTTGGCACCACATCTTTTTGTGACAGCTGATGAAAACTAGTTTGCAAATAAACAAACCATTATCTAAGAAAAGTCTCAAAAGGTTCAGATGTTTAAAACCTGGGAAACAGTTAGCTGAGAGGTCTCCATGTTATGTAGTCACCCTTGAATTGTCATCTGTTGACAGTACTTTGACAGCTGACCTTCTCTCCGGCTCTGATTTTAGGAGAACTTCAAAAGCTTCTGAGCTACTTTCTCTAGAAAGATTATATTAAAGAGACATTTCTTCTAGCCCTTGTGTTGCCCTTTTTCCCTCCTGAGAATATCTGTCTAAAAATTACCTTTTCAATGCACTGGTTCATAGGTTCTGGCACAGGAACTACTGCAGTTTCTCCTAGTAGCAGATGGAAAACCAGTCACAATCTGAGGTTGACAGCTACCTAAACTGTTTTGCATTTTATTGAGTTCAGCACAAGTAACTCTAAATCTTTTGAGATAACAAGGAAGTTCTTGTCCATGGTGCAGACAAACAACACAACAATTAATTTATAAATACACTGCTGTAAGTCAGCCTCTGAGGCACACTGTAGCCTGAATTGTGAGACTACTGAATTCTGCATAGAAGTGCCACTTGAGTGCAACAGAGAGAAAAAAATTAGTTTAGGTAATTTATATTAAAAAGTTAAATATGAATAACATTGTTGACACAGTTGCTCTTGTAGTCCATGTTTGGAGACGAGATTCATAGAATCACAGAATCACCAAGGTTGGAAGAGACCTCAAAGATCATCAAGTCCAACCCGTCACCACAGACCTCATGACTAAACCATGGCACCAAGTGCCATTCAACATATTCTACCCTCGTATTTGAATCACTACAGATTTGTCTGTGCTGACAATAAATAATCTGCACTGTAGAGAGTGATACAGTGGTTCTGAGGTGTAGGACACCTGTAGAATTCAGTGACAAGGTGATCAGGAAAACTTTTATGAAGAGTTACTCCACTAGGGGTTTTTACCAAAATTGCCAGTGGTGGTGTAATTTTCAGCTGGCTCCTTAAACCCTCCTGGAAGCGTTTTGTGTGATCTGGTATAGGTGATCCTGTTCTGGCAGGGGGGTTGGAGTAGATGATCTTTCGAAGCCCTAGCATTCTGTGATACTGTGAAACTGCCCTCACTGCCTTTCAGAGTCAAGTACCTGCTGAGCACACAGGCAGCTGAATAATTAATATGCCCCTGCATCTTGCCTATGAAGCCCAAGTAGTGTTCCTGCAATCTCTCTGTGCTGGAAGAGGAATTCTTCAGAAAGACAGTTGTGTAAATTGAATGGCCTTGAGTTTTGCCCAAGCGGGCAGATATGAAATTCAGTCAGCTGGAGTTGTGACATCATCATGTATGATATACAAAATGAAACAACATTTTCATGCTTCACACATGCAATAAAACTCACAGATCTAGAAGAGTCTAGTATAAAGGCATGTGTTAATGAAAACTAAAATTTAGAAAGAGAATGTTTCTGAACACATTGATGTACACAGAAATAGTTGAGGGGGTTTAAGAGAGACTTTACAAGTATTATTTTTACAAAAACAGGCATATAAACAAAGTTTTCACTTGACTTAGACACTGAAGATGATGATTCTTTTGATGACCAAACTCAGAATTTGCAAAATTATCTACTTTAAAAAGTTTTACATTTTGAAACTTCTGCCTTGGTGGAGCACCTGATGCTCTCACTGCCTTTGTTCTATCTGTGAGATCCTCAGAATGTTTTAAATCAAAATGTCAAGTGTGGACATCAGCTGTCATATGGTAGACTTCAACAACACGGTAGGCCAGAGTTTTCAAAAGGATTGGATATTTTAATACTAGAAATACCCAAATGGTTACCTATTATAATTTTGCTAAAATCTTTGTTTCTGTTGAAAATAAAATTAATGCTATTTGAACTTCACTAGGAGAGGCAGAGTTACCTTCAGCCAACCCTCTACCGTGTAGAAGAACTGGAGCATGCATGCTGGGACAAACATTTTACATCCACCACCGCTGAGAAATATAAAATAACTTTCTCTAACTCATAACCATGTGTTTTCTTATTCTTTAAACTCATCAGCTTTTGCTTAATGCAGTATTTCCTCTTCTTTCACAAGGGCTCCGTTTTCATGCCAGTTTTGTTTAATATCTGTATCAATCTGGATGAGGGATGGGGTGCATCCTCAGTAAATCCTCCAGCTGGAGGCCAGTCACCAGTGGCATCCCCCAGGGATCAGTGCTGGGCCCCATCCTCTTCAATATCTTCATTGACGATCTGGATGAGGGCATTGAGTCAGTCATCAGCAAATTTGCAGATGACACCAAGTAGGAGCAGATGTTGGTCAGTTAGAGGGTAGAAGGGCTCTGCAGAGGGACCTCGATTGGCTCGACAGATGGGCGGAGTCCAATGGGATGGCATTCAACAAGTCCAAGTGCCAGGTGCTGCACTTTGGCCACAACAACCCCATGCAGAGCTACAGGCTGGGGTCAGAGTGGCTGGAGAGCGGCCGGACAGAGAGGGACCTGGGGGTGCTGATCGACAGCCGCCTGAACATGAGCCAGCAGTGTGCCCAGGTGGCCAAGAAGGCCAACCGCATCCTGGCCTGCATTAGGAATGGTGTGGCCAGCAGGAGCAGGGAGGTCATTGTGCTCCTGTACTCTGCTTTGGTTAGGCCACACCTTGAGTACTGTGTCCAGTTCTGGGCCCCTCAGTTTAAGAAGGACATCGAGAAACTTGAACGTGTCCAGAGAAGGGCAACAAGGCTGGTGAGAGGCCTTGAGCACAAGCCCTATGAGGAGAGGCTGAGGGAGCTGGGGCTGTTTAGCCTGGAGAAGAGGAGGCTCAGGGGTGACCTCATTGCTCTCTACAACTACCTGAAAGGTGGTTGTAGCCAGGAAGGGGTTGGCCTCTTCTCCCTAGCAACCAGCACCAGAACAAGGGGACACAGTCTCAAGCTGCACCAGGGGAAGTTTAGGCTGGAGGTGAGGAGAAAGTTCTTCACCGAGAGAGTGATTCGTCATTGGAATGGGCTGCCCGGGAGGTGGTTGAGTCGCCGTCCCTGGAGGCGTTCAAGAGGGGACTGGATGTGGCACTTGGTGCCATGGTCTAGTCGTGAGGTTTGTGGTGACAGGTTGGACTCGATGATCTTCGAGGTCTCTTCCAACCCTGGTAATACTGTGATACTGTGAAATTTGCAGATGACAACAAATTGGGTGGGATGTTCATCTACTCAAATGTAGGAAGGCTCTACAGAGGGATCAGGACAGCCTGGATAAACAATCTTTTACTGCCAAAATGATTGTATGATTCTATTTTACATTAGATTCAGAGAAGCTGCTTCCTATGTCTTTCCTTTTTTTGTTTTTCTTTTCTCACTTTAAAAAAAAAATTTCCCTGTTTTTCCTTAGAGAGTAGAAAGCCAAAGACCAGAAAATTGAATTTTATATCTAACTAATTTTTGTAAATTGAAACATCAAAGGCAAGATAAGCCTTTGTTTTCTTATCGGGGACTATTAGAACTACACTGTCCTTCTGAACTCTGAGCAGATCCTTACAGGAAGTGGTTGCATCATCTTTAGGCAGACTGTAGTCTGGCATAAAGGGAAGGTATATCCCTGGCTACCACTAAACATCAGAAACATTTCTGATTGTGATTTAAAACAGAGTAAAAGGGAGAAAGGCTAATGGAGATGGTCTCAGAGACTTGGGATCCCAAATAGGAATATGATATCATGTTCAGACTCATACCAAATGAAACGCTAACCTAGGAAAAATTGTATTGAGCTAAGAGATTATTTAAGGCTATTGCTTTATGTTGCAAGTGTGTTGCAGTACCAGCAAATTATGGAAATGTTGTCTGTAACATGTTAGGCAGATCAGCAAGAACTCATTTAAGCATGACATCTCTATTCCCCACAAATAGACACTCAGGAAACATAAACATATTAACAGCATCTTTATGGAAATGGCTTCTTTATCTGTGTGTAAATATCTTTTAACAGTCTGTCCAAGCTCTTGTCACTGCAGATCTTCTGTCTCAGAAAATTTATTTTTTATTAGCTCAACATTTATTTAGTCTTTAAATATAATATTTAAGTCTTCTGTTCTCTGTGTATGAATGTAGTTATTTGACTGCAGAACAATCAAACATTTCTGTAAGCAATTTATGTTGGACATTTTTCTATTACAGAAATCTGCCATTCCACAAATAATTAATTTTCTTATGGAAAGTTGCTCTGTATCCTAGAAATCTGGAGGTTTTCCTAAACTTAGGGTAGAAAGACTTCAAGTATCTATTTTATTAATTTATCTTTTTAATGATAAAAGTTAAGGGTTCAATTCGCCTACCCTATGCACTCTGAGTGCAAACTGTAGCTGCCTCCCATAGAACCCTAAACACAGACTCATTTCAACAGGCAGGGTGGAAACTTCCCATATTCTGGAGCTATGTTCACAGAATTACAGAATGTTAAGGGCTGGAAGGGACCTTGAAAGATCATCCAGTCCAACCCCCTGCCAGAGCAGGATCGCTTATGCCAGATCACACAGGAACGCATCTGGGTGGGTTTTGAATATCTCCAGAGAGAGAGACTCCACAACCTCCTTGCTCCCTATAGGCACCCCAACAGCAGAGACTGCCAAATTATCTGATCCCATAGGTCTGCGAACTGCACCTTTCCTCCATCACTGTCTACATGCCAGGTTACATGGCTCCAACCAGAATCTCCCGCAGAGAATTTGTTTTATATGAGCCAGAAGGGCTGAATCTCCTTCACATCATGAGACCAGGGCAGATTGTGAGTCAAGGGGTGGAGGAGAAATAAATGGAAAAGGGTAGATAGAGAAAATTACAGGGAAAATTGCACTGTATCTTGTTACCTGAAACATTTGTAATAATGCACCTTCCTCCATCTAATACTTACTATACAACTGCTGATATTAAGTCTATTTCTTCACTGTTTCTCATGTTTCCATCAAGTCTTGATCTTTTGACCTCCAGTATTTCTACAACAACTTACAGAAATATTTAATCTTTTCAGCATCCTGGTACTTTGGGGCTTGAGTCCAGCTTTAGATAGATTCCTTTACAATGGTTGACGACATGGTTTTGGTGACTTAAGACTGTCTCCTGAATAGGGATAAAGGTTGTTTGCATAGGGGCCATCTCTGCGAAATTTCCAAATGAGCTGCTAGGAAACTGAGGATTATCATATTCCCCAATACATCTCTTTTCAAGTGCAAGATATATTTCTTCCAATTTTCCTAAGAAATCATCATGTGTTTAAAAAAAAAAAAAAAGAATAATTGAGATAACAAATAATAGACAACAGATATTATGCAGTAAAGTTTATGCAGTAAAGGAGAATATTTACTCTTGAGGACAAGGAATAAAACAGAAAAAAATATCTGAGAAGAGTGTTGGAAATGTAATGATTTGGCTTTTAGAAACAAGAAGCTATAAGGATCATTAATTATTTACTCCAGAGCATGTATTGATCTCGCTGGTTCACCCAGTGTGAGGCTCATCTCACAATGTGTGAATATTTGTACCATTCACACATTCTTCAAGAATTTATTATGGCAATTTTACTTAACATGTGAAAGAAAAATCATGCTGGTGGTACCTGCAAATAATATGCTGCACAACGATAATATAGCCATGCATGTTTATTTCATATGAAGAATGGTGATTTTAACGTTTTAGATCTCTAACAATGTATCACAGCATGTGAATAGTTTTGTATATAGCACTGTCTGAATGTTGAGCAGATGCCAGTTTCTCTACAGGTCTTGACAGGACCAGTTCAGAGTACCAGCAACTGATTAATTATTACAACATTTTAAGAAATTCTATAAAATGTTTATTCAATGGTTGTTTCTGAAAACTGACAGGACATAATTGTGGATTTAAAATATCCCTCTAAATTTTATAACAGTGTAAAGATCTCCAGTTATTGCTTGTGATCTGCTAAATACAGATATGGGGGAAAAAATCAGATGTAACAGAAACTCGTGAGATGAAGGATCACAGCTATGACTGAAAACTTAACCTATCAAGGAGTCCTGAAAAACTGTGTGGTACTATAAAACTTAGTAGATGTAAACCAAAGTCCTTTCTTATATGTGTGAGGAAAAGTCCCCTTGGCTTTGTGGTAATCTTCTTTGTATGGAAGAAAGTTGTATGTTACTTAAATAAAGTAATATTGTTTCCAGTTTTTGTGTTCAGTTTATATCCGATTCTGATAACCAGAAAAATCCCGCTCTCCTTTTTTATCAACCTGGCCTTGCTGGTTTATGTGGTTGGCATAAGTTCTGTGTTCATATTCTGACAACTAATCTCTACTGTATTTTATTTTGAAGAGCCAAACCATCTAATAGTTCAATTCTTTCTGGTGTCTGCCTCACTGTTGATGTCTTCCCTTGCTATCTTTTATTCTGATTCAGCAAGGCTAAACCAGTAGCTATGTAGCCTTCACCATACCTCCCCCAAAACATTTGCTCATAAACAAATGTGTTCAGTAGAACAATCTCATCTTCTCGTCACTAGAACATCAGCAAATCAAGCTACGCCTCTGTCTAGATTCTGGCTTCTAATCATTCTGAAGAAATCGGTCTAAATTTAAAATACATTTACCTACAGGCACCTGAAATTATTGTAACTAATTAATTTTTTGAAACTGCAGCAGTTTCTTTTCAAATGTCACATAGGTCTCTCTTGAAATATCCCTCTCTTGCCACTGCTGTATTTTTTTGTGTGCTTGTGCTAAATCCTGTGATGGAATCTTTCCCTTTAAGTGATTGCCCTTTGCATCTTCTTGGCACTAAGTTATTTTCAGCAAACTGTACTCACAATGCTGGCAGCTATCCCAGAGAAGCTGCTCTGCCTTGGTGGCATTCGGTACATGGGAATTCCAGAGTAAGGAATGGGCAAAGGTTACTTCATGTTTTACATCATTCTCAGAAGCATCAAACTAGACTATTAGTGTTTGACAACAAATAACGTGTGAAACCTCTAGCCTGTGTGGCCCGTCTCATTCTTTATTTACTCTGCTCTTGTACCTCCACTTATACCATATTACCTGTGAGCTATTCTTGTAACATCACCCTATGAGGTAAGAAGTCTTGGTAAAAGATGTAATTTGACACAGAATAGTTTATCTGCTAGGATATAGTTTAGCTGCTAGGAGACAAACCAAACACTTAATAGGATTGAGATATTTGTGTTCTCATACTTTTCCAGGCCTTTACTGGTCTAATATCTTAAAAGACTGATTTTGGCCTGAAAGTTACTGTCTCTTTCAAAAGCAGACAGGCAGCAGCTTTTCTTTGCAGGGCAAAACATGCAGAATCATAGAATTGTTAGGGTTGGAAGGGACCTCAAGGATCATCTAGTTCCAATCCCCCTGACTTGGGCAGGGACACCTCATACTAGATCAGGTTGTCCAGAGCCACATCCAGCCTGGCCTTAAAACCCACCAGGGATGGGGCTTCTACCACCTTCCTGGGCAACCTGTTCCAGTGTCTCAGCACCCTCATGGTGAAGAACTTCTTCCTAAAATCCAATCTGAATCTACCTATTTCTACTTTTTTTCCATCCTCCCTAGTGCTATCATTACCTGACACCCTAAAAAGTCCCTCAGCAGCTTTCTTGTAGGCCCCCTTAAGATACTGGAAGGCCACAATAAGGTCTCCTTGGAGCCTTCTCTTCTCCAGACTTAACAGCCCAAATCATTCCTCATAAACAAAAATATCAAAAAGCAATAAATACACAGAATAAATATGCATGTATATCTGTTGCTACCCAGTTTCCATAATTTCATTTTAATAGTGAATTCTGCTTCAGCCTGCTGGAAGTTTAGACTACAGACCTTTTTAGCTATGTCTTGCACATATTTCTGGAGATTTGTTTGTGAATCGCATTGCTCCCTGATTTGCCTGCCCTCAGACCATCACTTGATGGAATAACTGCCTGGCTGTGCCTCACAGTGTAGGTAACAAGTAAGCAAACATGCCAAGTGGTGACATTGGTGGCCTTTGTTAGCCCTTGCTGGCCCTCCCTGGAGAGTGTTCCGCCAATGATATGAGTGATTGAGGTCTTCTGCTATACCACAGTATTTCACTGCTCTTTATAAGCAGTGTCTACCTATGATTAGCAAAAGGGTTGGGTTTTTTTCCTGATGAGGCAAGCCCTGTACTATTGAGTTAGGATGGTCAGCTGACAAACATTGTTTGCTGAGTAATCCCAGAGATTAGCATTCACAAAAATGAGGCTGGAGAATGCAATCAATAAATCAAATGCCATTAGTGAACATAGAAAAACTGAAGAGGTGCCATTAAGTCAGACCATACTAGTGAGTCGTTTTAGTAAAACACAGTATACTCTGGCTCATGCTTGATCCTTCAGTATTGGTCCTTAATGCTAATACATACAAAGTCAAAGATCACAAACTTATTTTTCTCTGTTTTAAATGAGGGAAAAAAAAATGCTCCTTTCATGTCACAACAATGTCTGGGAAGGAGTTTATTCCCTAAAACATAAGGTTCTCTAAAAATTGTATGGAACTGTAAGAAGTAAAGATTTAGAGCAAGTACATTAATATAAAATTACTGTAATTTTTAAAAGCATGTATTCAAGCTAATACTATAAATAGCTTGGCTAGCTTTCCAGACCTGTGGAGACCTTCTTATTAAATCTTTATAAATGGATTTGTTACTTACAGCAGGAAGATAATTTGGAATGCAAATGGGAATTTTTACATGAATGAACTGAGCAGAACTCTTGTAAAAATGAGTATCACTAGGCACAGGTTCAATACCACAGGAAAAATGTCCACTTTTATAGTACGTGGAAAGAGCCTAAAGTGTTGATTCATTATTGTTAGGATGTAGAAGTTCATCTCACTGTGAACAAACTATTTTTTAACAGTGTTCTTTTAAGTGAAGGAAAGACTTGATAAATAGCAGAAAAGGGTTTATCTTCCGAGTAATAAGCATCCAAAGGTATATTTGCTACTCAAAATGCGTGAGAAGGAAGCTGTAATGCATTTGTGTTGTTTGTAAATGCAAGTGTAGTATATTCAGATTTGAAAGTGTGAATTTGTCTTCTGCAGGATCAGGAGGAGATTTTCCATCACTAGCACTAACACTATGGCATCAAGATATAAATGGATGTTTTATACCTTCATGTGAATGTCAAAATTACATATTCCTGGCAATCATGTATCTGATTTGCAGGTTTTCTCATCTTGTATGCTTTCTCTTACTATAAAGTTATTTCCCTACAGGACAGCATAATTCTGACATGCAGAACTATTTGTCATATAAACTGATTCTAGTCCTCTATTCATCATTAAAAATCAAGTAACATAAATAACCTGATCAACACTTTTATAGACCAGTGAACCTTTCTATTGTGACAGGAAATTATTTCCTTTTCTTTACACCAAACTTTGTTGAAGATGATCTCTGAATTGTTTCATCGTATCATAACAAATTCTGGCTTTCCTTTAAAATACAAAACAAAAGACGAAGGAATGCATGAAAGGCAAAGGAATATTTGTTTTCATTAAACTTTTTTTCCCTGATTTTACTCCCTCTGTAATTACTTGCATTGCAGTTAGGCCTGTTTCTCTCTGCCACTTCCCTTGTGCTAGCTGCTGTGTAATCAAGGTGCCACACAGTGGGAGGAAGGTCCAGATTTGGTCATTTGGTTTGAAACAACAGTCGAGTGTAGCAAATGAAGGAGAAGAAACAACATAAGCACATGAAAAATGAGACTAGATATTTGCATTGGTTAACTGTTGGATGAGTTGATATCTCAATTTTTGTGCATTAAAATGAGGTAATGAAGCATGGAACCTTTTCAGATGTCACATTTTTATCAGTAATTTAGATGTCCTTTATATTGACTTCATAGCAAAAATTTAACTTAAACTGTTTATCTTTTTGAAGATTTCAAACTGTACCTTCATTAGAAGTTGCTGTTTTTACCGCATGCTTGCTGAGTGAAATTATGAGCCTACCTTTTAATCAGTCTTGATTTGATTTAACAACTTTGTAGTACTTCTTAATTCACAATCCCAAATGGCAACATCCACTGAGATCATTAGAGGTTAATAGCTTATTAAAAATCCATGCTCTGAAGCCGTATCTGCAGCTCTGCATTCAGTGGAGTCCCCAGTGTAAGAAAGACACAGAGTTAATGGAGTAAGTCTAGTGAAGCAACACAAAGATGAATAAGGGCTTGGACGATGTCGTGCAGGTAGAGGCTGAGAGAGCTGGGATTGTCCAGCCTGGAGAAAAAAAGGCTCAGCAAATATATTATCAGGAGGAAGACGAAGTTAGGCTATGGACCAGGTGATCTCCAGAGATCCCGTCCAACTTCAATCACCCTGTGACAGTGAGTAGTAAACATGATATGATTGGTAGAGAGACAAGCCCTGCAGATACGATAGGACTGCCAGCAGGCAACAGCTCTAAATGTAAATGCCGATAACATCATTTAGGAAGAGGACAGGACTAACATCCGTCTGTTAACAAGTTTTGTGCAACAAGGAGGGCCAAGCTGACAAATTACTTCAAGGAAATGTGAAAATTAATATTTTTAGTTCCTTAGCAAAACAATGCAGAGGATTTAAACCTTATTTCCATTATGTTTCTGAATGTTTTGAGGACATTCTGTGATATGGTTGTTGCTGCTTTTATTAGTTGAATCAAATTCTCTTTTGGTGCACCTTATCTCTTAATTTACCTTCAATAAGATACCCTTTCACCAGTGGCCATTTTAGGTTGTGTTTTGATATTTTTCTGGCACATTTATTAGTATACTATTAGAGTTCCAAAGGAATGTGATAGTAAAAGTTTCAAATACATTGTTTCATTCAGTATTTACATTTTTAGCAGATGAGTAGGAGCTTATGATGTTCCAAATAACTTCTACAAGGTAATTTGAAGGCCTGATTTTGTGTGCAGGTATGTATGTGTGCGCACATGCCCAGGGATTGTCTCTTCCAAAGACAGTGAAATCCACAAGGAAGCCACATTGTAATTTACACCTCATTTACCTTTGCAACTCGTAAGTTTTTCAAGTATGTCTGCTGCCCGTGTTTGCTAGACTTTTTCACGAGGGATACTATTTCTGAATCCATTGTTTAATAATTTGTATTAGAGCAATAGGGTTATGTAAAGAAAAGAGATAGGGAAGCATCAGCTGCATGTGCTCTGCTCTAATAGCCTGCTGCTGCAAAACTTTTTATAACCCTGTAACCTTGTAGAAGCCTTAACCCATATAAATTGAAACTTACTGCAAGCAAGCCAAAAAGCCTAAATAGTCCTCATATTAGGAACAACCTCGGAAAACTAATTGTCTCCATCAACAGATAAAATAGAAAGCCTGGTTTTGCATGGCAACCATGCTTAAAGTTTACATTAGAAGATGAGAAGCAACATGCCATTCTGTGAAAGTGATTTCACACAACACATTCCAGGTCCCTTGTTGCAGTTATCTTTAATTAATATTTTAATTAAAGTGCATCAAATTAATGTAATGAGTTCTGTAATAAATCTCCTGTGGACGGCAACAGAGGCAGAATGTCACAATAACCATGAGGAGCTAGAACAATAGGAACCAAAGCTCTGCAGAATGTATTAAATCTCCTGACATGTCCCAGTCTGCCCTGTTGGATTAATACAGTCATCCGTATGATTCATCATGATCAAGAAATGGCAAGGAGTCTTTTCAACAAGATTATTTTACACTCTGGTAATGTGGAACTCTACATCTGCTATCTCAATGTATCTGAGTGGGATTTGTTCTGTTCTCAAGTGAAAATTATTTTTCTGTTTAGACATTTTGGTTTTTTATACACTGCTCAGTACATGGAGATTATTCCCATTGTTAGGAGCCTCTTGACTTCATGTGAGTAGTCTGCGAAGAAACTTCTTACCAAGAGACTTACCAGTGTAAGAAATTGAGAATCTGGATGCAGAAATAGATCTGTGGCAATTGTCAATACATGTCATTCTAACACTTCTGTGTCATGGCATAGCAATTTTTGGTAGCTGTACACTAAAAATATACTTACATGAATCATCTGATGGAAATCACTTTCCTAGGTGATGAACTGACTGCTTAACTTACTTCTTAAAATTCATTACAAGCTATGGGTTCATTGTATTTGACAATTCGTGGCCATCTTCTGGCAATAATTATCTCGAGTTTCATGTTGAACTTAAGGAGTGGTTTTTTTTTGTTTGTAACACTGTAAGGGGATGCAGCCAATCAGAATCCCTGTAAATCCCTTTTGGATTTTTTTGGCAACCAAAATTGGTTCAGCATTAGATACAGTGGAATCGAATGAGTTTATTTTAACTTGTATATTGTCTGTATACATCTACTCTGCTATAATTTTAATTTAACACAGGCATATGTTGGAACCTCATCACATTACTATCAGCAACAACTGAGATTTTGTTCAGAAGTTCCATGGCCTGCTTGAATTTTCTGTCCAAGTTTTCACAGTGTGTTTTTAGCAACAGAATAGTTGAGCCTTCCAACTGTGACTGCATATTCTAGTTATAAAATAATTCATAAATCTCCTGTCTGTGTTGTTTGTACAAGGTTCCATGTAAACAAATCAGTTGGATGCTGATTTTGTGAAGTGTTTCAATTTGCCAAACTCAAAATACGCTAAGTGTGTTGATCAAGCCTCTCAGTATATGTGTACAACGATTTTTTTCTTAGCTTTTCTAGTGAAATAATTGGTTGTGGCCAATTAACACAGTGGCAGCAGGCCTGTAGTCATACTAGGTTGGTAAAAGCGGATTCAGCAGATATTTTATGTCAGATTTGGCACTAGCAGTAATAGACTTACTAGTGTTTAATAAACCAGACTTTTCATAACAGAGCTGTAACAAGCTTTTAAGTCCTGCGTATCATATTTTTTGTCCTTGAACAACTTTGTTTGCCATCTTGAAGAATCTTCAATTATACTACGCTTGTAAACTCTTATTTGGCTCTTGGTTAGGTCATTAATATAGAGAAATCTGCTGTGATGAATATACAGTATAGCAGTATCTCCTTTGGCAGAGACAGAAAAATGTACAGTAATGCTACAAAATAGTCAAAATTATTCCCCAGTAAGAAAATGCATTTTGTAATTTTCAAGGCAGTATTTTTTAGTGCATTATTTTATGAAATATTTCTTTAGAGTACTGTTCTTATTCTCATCTGCAATGTTATTTGTACTTTAAGAACAGCTCCAAAGCCTATTAAGAAGGAAAGGAAGTCTTTCTTTGACTCCAGTAAACTGAGTTAAGTCTCTTGTCTGAGCATTTCTTGCAGGTTCCTGTTAGGGAAAAAGAAAGAAAAGTCCCTGTTCAGTGTTTACATTGATGCTAACAATTGTCATTTGTAAATGACATGTAAATATTGTAATTTATGATATTTGCACAACCTAATAATAACATGTTATATGAGGCACAGCCATTTCATTTGACACATGTGGCTGCCACGTAACATCCTTATATTTCCGTATAAGAAGTGTAAAGAGTGTCCACACATAAACAAATGGGCCCTGTACCTGTTGTTTGGACACATAAGGTCTTATTGTCTTTGTAGTGAGTTCTTCCTTCAGTCTCATTTTGCTATCACTGCTTATTTGAAGTAAGACCTGCAGAAGGACAAATCTCTTGCTATCTCATAGGTGTTTGGCAGCATTTGAAGTTTTGTGCCTATGTTTACACTACTTGCCTTAAGTAGGGACAAGAATCTTGTCTGGTAGAAGATGTTCATGGTCTCAGACTTTCTCAGAATTATTTCAGCCTCTTGTGTTTCTGTTTCTGCATGCTTGAGAGTACTTTGAGATTGTGCATATTTTAGACACGTTTACTACCTACTAAATGCTACCAGCAGGGCTGTTACCCTGACAATATGCCCAGGCACATTCAAGTGTGAGCTGGTTCTGTGGATTCTGGTTCTGGATAACAGATATTTCAATGTGGCAATCAGTACCTGTCAGCTGTCTGTTATTTCATATGTCTTCATCTCCTTCATGCTTTTAATATCTCTAACACTTAATAATTTGTCCTCTTTTTGGATTTCCTGTAAGCATTCTCCCATAGTTTCTCTGCGATTTCTATCTGGTTTTCAGTATTGTTACCATCGTATTTTTTTGCTGAGCAGGCAAGATTCCTTTGTTTTCCTGGGGTTTGTTGTGAAATCATTGCTCTCCTACTTCCTCTCACATTTCTTAGCTATGTAAGTAGTGAGTTTTTATTCACCTAACCTGGTTTGGAGCATCTGAGACAGGTCAAATTCAAGGGTAAATAGATCAGCTAATCAGGAGCATAAAATCATTTGTAAAATCTGAATCCAAGATGAATTTTTCTAAGGTTCAAGAGAAATATCCATCCCAGAGGACAAATAAATCATGTTTCCTAAATATGAGCCTCCTTAGTCTGATTTTACTGATTTTAAATGCCTGGGACTCAAATTTCAAAAACACTGGCATTGTTTAGGAATTTAGATGTTTAATTAAAATCGGTATTGATTTCTACTCCAGAATAAAATATTTAGATTTCCTTAGTTAGGGCACATCTGTTACTGTGAGAAAGTAACAACTACAAATTCATTGCCAGCTTTAAAAAAATATGTTTGAGGCATTTGTAACACTAATGTATATCTTCTCTTGAAATCCCTTTTGGTGCCTATTTGCATCTTTATGAAACAATCTGTCCCTAAATTAGGAAGTGTAGCCCAGGAGCACTGTGAGAGCAACAGAACCCGAATCATGGTTAATTCTGAGCACCATCATTTACCTGATAAATCAGGCAGAGACCCAATGGGAAAAAAGACAGAAGGCTGTGAAATTAGATTTTTCTCAGAAGACAGACTCACAGGGGAGTGTGTGGGGTTTGTCTTTTTGTTTTAATAGAAAAACAACAGCAAATTCCTGTATTTTCAAAGGAGGCAGGGCAAAAAGAAAAAGTAAAGAAAAAAGAAACCACCAAAGTTAATAAAGAGTATTTCTATCTGCTATAGATACAATGCAGCAGGACTGTAGTGTCCAGGTTTTCAACACTGCCAACTGAATAGCTTCTCATCTTGTGTGGAAATCACCTCTGAACGAAATCAAAAGTAATTTGTGGAAGGCTTTGAAGATAATTCTTGACAACAGAATCAAAAATATGAGGGGGCCTCATAATTTCAAAAGGGGAACCTGAAAGTGGACACCTTCAGCTCATAATTCGAGTTTTACTAGCTGCAGTTCACAAAGCAACAGCTGCATCTACATTGCAAAATACCTCCCACACATACATACACACACACACACAGTGTTTGCACACAATACTTTTTTTTTTTCCTTTAATGTGTGGGAATAAATGAGAATCTAAGATCTTGCTGCAGAGAAACTGTGTACTGTTTAGTTTAAAGGGGTAAAGATAATACAGTTCTCATCATCTGATCATGCATGTTGCAAATGGAAGAGGAAATCCTGCAAAAAAGAACCATTGGGTCTTCATGGCTCTTTTCATGAGAGTATGCTCTTCCTGTGTTGCCCAGTGGTATCCATCAATTAGGAAAGAGACTGTGTAAGACTGATGGAATGCTGTGAGTTGGTAGAAATGCTCATTTATTACAATCAAAAATTGTACACGCACCAAAACAACAACAAAAAAGCTCAGTTATTAACTCTGACATATGTGATCTTGTTTTCTGTCTTTGCTGTCTGAAGAACTGGTCTAGACATTTCTTAAGGGAAGAGGATTTATTAATAGTAGCTGAATTTTTAAACCTAGGATGTCTGTTAGCATTTTCTTATCAACCAAGTATTTTTCCAGCAACGGCTCCATTCTAATTTGCTTTTCTTTAATTAGTTCATCCATTGCTGATATCTCAGCAAATAATGACTCTAGAGGATGGCTGGACTTTTCACTCTTTCTAGCTATGTTACTCATTACTGAAGTGTACTTACAAATCCAGTGCAAAATCATGTCTCAGATACCACAGTGTTTTCATTTCAACTAAAGATGTTTTTCTCTTCCTCAAATCTGACAGGTGGGTTTGGGTTTTTTTTTTCCTTACAAATTTTTTGTCATAGCAATGGGACAAAGTAAGTGCAATCTGCAATGCTTGTTGCAGAACTCTGCTCATAATATTTTATTAAACCAGCTTTGATACTAGTAGGATATACCCTAGAGATCTTCTAATACCAACTTTCTGAAGAAGTAAATAAACGTTCTAAAATAAGTGCCAGGCAATGCTTCTTCAGATGCCAGGGAAAACACATCTTTCTTGATGTTGTTAATCTATATGGCTGTTTTAAGCATCCTCCAAACAATATCCATTGTGGATTCAGACTGAGTCCACCTGTGTGAACTCACTTAGTTCAAAGTAGTAGATTAGAGAAGGTTACTATTGATTTGCAAGATCCTGGCACGTATAAATGATTCATGCTCTGTGATACTTGTCCTACTGTAGACTGAACAAACAGAATGAAATGTACACCTTTTTAAAGGTTTAAGTGAACACTTCTGACAGCCCACTATGTCCATCAATGTGCCTGGCAACCTTAAATATACATTAAAACTACATTGCTCTTGTCTGTTGAAGAAAATGTTGGCAGCTTAATTGTTTGTGATAGAGTGAAGAGACAGGGCACTTGAAAACAGGTGCTGCAGCGTAACCACATCTCTGAGTGACACAAAGAGACTTAGTAATGAGGCAGACATAGCCCTGTAGAAACAAGGAAAGTTCCCCTTCTTTTAGGTAAAAGTACACAACAAGGTGGAACAAGCTGGGAATGAATGCATTATTCATTTTCTGACTGGAGACGAAGATGTCTTTTCCATTGGAAATCAACCAGAGAACTGGAAACAAATTTCTCTGTAAAGGATTTGTGTTATACATCACCACATTCTTAATTGGAATGCAGACTTTATTGGAAGAGACATTGGGGAATTTGTTTTGTTTCCTAACATCTCAGACTGACACTTGCTACAGCTGAAAGCAATTCTGTTCTGCTAGCTCAGCCTTAACCATGCTGAAGCTGACTGTCATTAACCATGCAGGAGCATGTCTACTCAAAGCCAAAGCATCTGTACTGCTCTTCATGGTGACCTCAGCTGCCTATGCCATTATTAGGTAGTCAACATTTTTTTGGCCACTGATACATAGCCAAAATTTTTTAAATAAAAGCTTGGAGATCTTGTCAACACTATAGAGTCATATAATCATTTAGGTTGGAAAAGACCTTTGAGATAACCCATAGATTACCAGTTCCACCTCTAAGCCATGTCCATATGTGCCACATCAAGAATACCATTTTCTCCTCTCAAAGAAAAGATTAACCACAGCAACAGCAACAACAAAAAAATTAATTATCTGCTTTTCTCCATTTATCCACTGAGATTCTAATGCACTGTTTCAGGAGAATAGTCAGGCTATAACTAAAAGGAAATGATGTCCTACATGCCACTCAGTCATTTCACATTAGCAAGAATCATAATACAGCACAATTTTTGCATACTTTAGGACTCAAATAATGTGTGGTGGCAAAGAGCAGTATGAAGATTTTGAAGAGCCTCCTTGCTCAATGTCATATTTTTCCTCTCCATTATTTAGAAATAATGTCAGTGAACAAGGTAGTGAAGGTGACAGCAAGTGAACAGGTAGCAGAAATGTCAACTTCTTGCAGCACACAGAAATTTTGCACTCATATTTGAAACCCAAGAGGCACTGACTGTATTAGTAGATAAATTCCTAGCAATGCTAAGAACTGAGTCTCATTTCCTAAAATAACTTGACAGAAGTCCTCGTGCTTAAGGTCTTCCTGAGAACTAGTTGACTGAAGCACAGCTGAGTGAGACTGAAGTGATGTTGGTGCAGTGCATGGAAGACATATCTGCTGGAGTGGGTCCAGAAGAGGGCCACAAAGATGATCAGAGGGCTGGAGCACCTCCTCTATGGGGACAGGCTGAGAAAGCTGGGTCTTTTCTGGAGCCTTCTTTTCTCCAGGCTGAGCAGACCCAGCTCTCTCAGCCTGTCCCCATAGAGGTGGTGCTCCAGCCTCCAGTACCAGAAGGGGACATAAAAGAAATCTGGAAAGGGATGAGAGAATGGCTCTAAACTCAAGGAGGGTAGATTTAGACTAGCTATTGGGAAGAAATTCTTTACAGTGAGGAGTGGTGAACCACCAGGGAGGTCATGAGTGCTCCCTCCCTGGACGTGTTTAAGGCCAGGTTAGACAAGATCTTGAGCAAAGTGGTCTAGTGGAAGGTGTCCTGACCATAGCAGGGGAGTTGGAACTGGATGATCTTTAAGATCCTTTCCAACCTAAATCATTCTACAATTCTATGATAACTAACATTTTCTGACTTAGGCTGTGTGTGTAGTTGTTACTCACATGTTCACAAACTGGGGATCTTAAGGTCTTAACTTAGGGAAAAAAGAGGGTGTATCATCTTTGGAAGAAAGGGGAGGCAACCTACAGAATGTTTAGGGATGTTGCTAGGTTGTGCAGGAAGAAAATTAGGGAGGCAAAAGCCCATTTAGAACTTAGACTGGCCTCTGCTGTGAAGGACAACAAAAAGTCCTTCTATAAATACATCAATAGCAAGAAGAAGGGCAAGGACAACCTCCACTCCTTGGTTGACACGGAGGGGAACGTTGTAACAAAGAATGAGGAAAAGGCAGAGGTACTTAACACCTTCTTTGCCTCAGTCTTCACTAGCAGGGCAGAACGTCTTCCAGACAGCTGG
This sequence comes from Picus viridis, assembly GCA_033816785.1. Classification (NCBI taxonomy): domain Eukaryota; kingdom Metazoa; phylum Chordata; class Aves; order Piciformes; family Picidae; genus Picus; species Picus viridis. The sequence continues at coordinate 37,957,599 of CM066578.1, read as the reverse complement.
CCTGCAGAGCTGGCAGAAGGAGCCAGAGAGCTGCATAGTTTCCCACTGCTCCAAGAGGAAGTTAGAGATCTACTGAGCCGCTTGGACCCCCACAAGGCCATGGGACCGGATGGGATCCATCCTAGGGTGCTGAGATTGCTGACAGATGAGCTGTCCAAGCCACTTTCCATCATTTTTCAGCAGTCCTGGCTCACTGGAGAGGTCCCAGAAGACTGGAAGCTGGCTAACGTGGTGCCCATCCACAAGAAGGGCCGGTTGGATGAGCCAGGGAATTATAGGCCTGTCAGCCTGACCTCAGTGCCAGGCAAGATTATGGAACGGCTCATCTCGAGTGCGATCACACAGCACTTACAGGATGGCCAGGGGCTCAGGCCTAGCCAGCATGGATTTAGGAGGGGCAGGTCCTGCCTGACCAACCTGATCTCCTTCTATGATCAGGTGACCCGCCTGGTGGATGTGGGGAGGCCTGTGGATGTGGTCTACCTGGACCTCAGCAAGGCCTTTGACACCGTCCCCGCAGCAAACTCCTGGCCAAGCTGGCAGCCCATGGCTTGACAGGAGCACACTGCGTTGGGTTAGGAACTGGCTGGAGGGCCGAGCCCAGAGAGTAATGGTGAATGACACCACATCCAGCTGGCGGCCTGTCACTAGTGGTGTGCCCCAGGGATCAGTACTGGGCCCCATGCTCTTCAACATCTTTATTGATGATCTGGATGAGGGCATTGAATCCATCATCAGTAAATTTGCAGATGACACCAAACTGGGGGCAGCAGTTGATTTGCTGGAGGGCAGAGAGGCTTTGCAGAGGGACCTCGACAGGCTGGACAGATGGGCAGAGTCCAATGGCATGAGATTTAACACATCCAAGTGCCGGGTTCTGCACATTGGCCACAACAACCCCAGGCAGTGCTACAGGCTGGGGTCAGAGTGGCTGGAGAGCGGCCAGGCAGAGAGGGACCTGGGGGTACTGGTTGATTGTAGGCTGAACATGAGCCTGCAGTGTGCCCAGGCAGCCAAGAAGGCCAATGGCATCCTGGCCTGCATCAGGAACAGTGTGGCCAGCAGGAGCAGGGAGGTCATTCTCCCCCTGTACACTGCACTGGTTAGGCCGCACCTTGAGTACTGTGTCCAGTTCTGGGCCCCTCAGTTTAGGAAGGATGTTGACTTGCTGGAACGTGTCCAGAGAAGGGCAACAAAGCTGGTGAGGGGTTTGGAACACAAGCCCTATGAGGAAAGGCTGAGGGAGCTGGGGTTGCTTAGCCTGGAGAAGAAGAGACTGAGGGGTGACCTTCTTGCTCTCTACAACTACCTGAAGGAGGTTGTAGCCAGGCAGAGGTTGGCCTCTTCTCCCAGGCAGCCAGCACCAGAACAAGAGGACACAGTCTCAGGCTGCGCCAGGGCAGGTTTAGGCTGGATGTTAGGAAGAAGTTCTACACGGAGAGAGTGATTGCCCATTGGAATCGGCTACCCGTGGAGGTGGTGGAGTCACCTTCATTGGAGGTGTTCAGAAGACTTGATGGGGTGCTTGGCTGCATGGTTTAGTTGTTGGGTGGGTTGGATTGGTTGATGGGTTGGACGCGATGATCTTGAAGGTCTCTTCCAACATGGTGTATTGTATTGTATTGTATTGTCTCCTTTTATGATGTTTGAAAGAATATTTTTACCATCTGTGTATGACCAGATCTTTATGATTTCTCTCTCAGTGTGTTAGGTGGTGGAGTCACCTTCACTGGAGGTGTTCAGGAGAAGACTTGATGGGGTGCTTGGCTGTATGGTCTAGTTGTTGGGTGGGTTGGACTGTTTGATGGGTTGGACGCGATGATCTTGAAGGTCTCTTCCAACCTGGTGTATTGTATTGTATTGTGTTGATCTGAATTCTTTGACTGATATTTGGCCATTCTGAGGGTACATTTACATTGAGAAAGTAGCATAGAAGGGTGTGACTTTATGCTTTGCTATAAATTTCCTTTGAAGTGGGCATAATTTCATAATGTTTTAGCAAAACTGAATTTCAAGATCTTAATTTTAACCCTTTTTTCCCCAAATAAACATATTGCCTCAGTCTACAAAATGTAAGCTGTAGAGCAACTCAAATTTGCACTAAGGAACTATATTTATTCTGGATCAAGTATGAGATTTATCTTTGGATGTGAAGCTTATCTGATTTTTCCAGTGATTAAGATGGAACTCCTAGGGTTATGTCTATTGTTTGTTTGTTTGAACAGGGACAAACAAATCATTCTGCATAGCATGGACATTCACATGCCCTGAACTCAAGGAATTGCACCTTGAAGTTTATGGTTGAAATTAATGTTTAAAAGTGGCTGTGCTGCAGACATGTTTAAAGTAGAATTTCTGAACTCCAAATTATGGATTTTATCATACAAATTAATTAAATGAGTAACTAGTTAAACTATTTCAAGTGGACAAAATTTTATACAGCTAGTGGACAAATTTGTAAAGTAAAATTCTTGTGATAAGACAAAAAAGTTAAACACAGTTAAAAGATTTTTTTTTTCCCCCTAAATGATCTTGAGGTACTCAAAGTACTTGCAAACATTAAAAACAAATTCTGGGTATATGTTTAGCAGCATAGCTCATGGTAATTATAAGGTTAATCTTCACCACTTTTTAAGTTTCCACACAAAATTTTCTTTCCCTTTTATTTATCTCTGTCCTGTTGTTTTCAAGGCCAGTATCTCTATGGCTACACCACAGATTACCTCAGGTTTGTTGTGTTTCTTCACAGATTCACTGTCTTCTACTTTCCAGTGGCTACAGGTGACTGTCAATCATATTTTCTAAGAAATGCTGGGAGTTCCTCTTTTCTGATTCCTCTTTTCCAATTCTCTTTTAAAAACTACCTCCTCTTTTACTTCCGTTCATGTAGAATTTGTGATGATTCTGCAGCAGTCTTGGATTTACCCACATTCCTGTTTCCCATTTTCTGTGACAAATACCAGCCTTATCTGCTTTGTTATAGTCCCTACGTGTTCTTGCTACTGCATTGGGTTTTCCTCTCCATTACATTGATATTCCAAGTTCAGCCCATTTCAACAGATACTGTGCCTAAACTTTTGACACTGCACCCTCTGTTTGTTTGGCAGGATCACACTAATTCTTGTTCATGTTTCTTCTGTTCTAATTTTTGTTTCACTTTTAGTATCACAGCAGAAAGTTCCTAAAGCTTGGTTTATGGCAGACTGTCTCTCAGCTCTGAGCAGTGCTAGGATTAGTGCCAGGAAAGCACTTAGTTTCCGCAGCCATATCTACTTTAGTGTAGCTTTCTTTAAAGTTGATGACAGAAACAGTTGATAATTGCTCCGCTCAGTTTTTGTGCAGGCAGAAAGAAATGGCTTTGAGATTTGTACTTGATGACAGTTTCACCCACTTTCCTGAGAACATGTGTTTCAGAGATGCCAGTAATATAAATGAAATATGGACTGTAGCAGAGAAAGTGCTTAAGAAGTTGGTTGTACCTTTTACTGTCGGGCTTAGTGATTAATGCATTTCTCTCAAGGGACTCACAAATAGGCCATATTTGTCTGTCTTCCGTTCTGTTGCAGCTGTGTGTTGACACAGGGGGGTGAAAGTTCTGTAAATAAACCAGTTTTATGGTGCACTTGTATGGCTGTTGGCAGAAATGTCATGTAAATCCAGAGACAAATATTGCTTACAGTAAACCATTTCAAGCCTATATAAATGAACTGCCATGGTAATCCCAAACTGTCAATGATAAAATAGCAACTTCCCAGGAAGACTTTTTTTCCACAGAATAAAAAGTGAGGAAATTTCCCTTCTGCCAGGAACAAATATATATATATATATATATATAAAAAATTAGATACTGACTAGAAGATTGTGACTGTGTACATTGAAAGATACTGCTAACTGGGGATAGAATTTGAGCTCAATTTTGTAGGGGTTGTCTTCTTTATATTAGAATTTGGTAACATGTTAAAGAAAGAGAGGGAAAGTTAATACTCAGTTTTTCCCAAGCTGTGGAGTAAAAATGATAGTGAAATAGTTTCCAAGGACTAAACTACACTTCAGTACTAACATACAAAGCTCCCTTTGTATGAACCATCCTTTGTGGAGACAAATGGTGATGGACGTTGTCATTCTGGTATCTCAGAGAAAAGGTTACAAGGTTTGTTAAGTAATGTGTCCTGGCCACATTTCTTATTGCCATGACAAGGTTAGGTGAACAGCCTTCTCTGGTTGTGGCAGGGCTTGTTGACCAGTACTGCATGAATGGATTAAGATTCCAATTCAGAAAAAAATGATGCAGGGGAAGAGAAATAATAACAGAGAAAGGGAAGGATTCATCAGTCACGTAGATGTTTCAAAAGGTATGAGATTCACTATTTTTCATAGCATAGGAATGAGGGAACACAAAATGAGAACATCAGGCAGCAAACTTAAGTGAAAGGGAAGCACTTTTTAACACAATGCATAATTAAATCGTGGAACTCATTTCCACAGGATGTTGAGGAGACCAAAAGTACAAATGAGTTCAAAAAGCAAATTCATGCTGAGTAGACCTATGAAACGCTGCTAAACAAGATGGCCCAGCTGCAACCTGTGCCAGAAATCCCAGCACTACTGAATTCCAGAAATGGGACAGCTACTTACAGGGGAGGTTTACTCTCCTTTTTCACATGTTCTTATGGCCTTTACCTAAATATCAGTTGCTGATCATTGTTAAAATAGGTTAAAGAGCAGGACGTTCTCTAGCCAAATCACATTTGGGTTTATTGCTATTAATGAATGGGCTGCCCAGGGAGGTGGTGGAGTCACCATCAAGGTAGGTGTTCAAGAGGGGACTGGAGGTGGCACTTGGTGCCATAGTTTAGTAGTCATGAGGTCTTGGGTGACAGGTTGGACTTGATGATCTTTGAGGTCTCTTCCAACCTTATGTTAATTGTGAATAGAATCTGGTTTGGATACCGCTATACCTTCAGATGCAGACACAGGCAGAGATGAAGTGCCATGCAGAACTGTGTGCTTCAGGGACCCCAAAGATGCCTACCCTATCAGCTTTGTACTAAACTACCACGCAGAGTAGCCCTTGCACTGTTGTGTTCTGCCTTTAGCTAAACCAGGTGCCTGAGGCAACATGTTGGGAATACCTCTTATGTTCCTTTCCTAAAGCCTTTCCTGGGTTTATTTTTTCATAGAGCAGCCCAAAAGAAAGAAAGAAAGAAAAAAAAAGTTAATATACTATGACTATTCACATATCTGCCTGGGACAATATTTTACATTCATGGAATTATTTAAAACTTTTTCCCTAATAAATATTTTTTTTGCCAAAATGCAAACTCTTTTAAAACGCTCACCGTCTGTTGTTACTTTTTTCGTGTGTGGTCTACATGAAGAAAGTAGACAGAAACAGAAAAAGGCAAGGATCCTGGCTGACCCATGCATAGCATAGCCACTTCTAGGTCTAGAAGCAGACTGGGTAATTAGCAGCTCGTTTGCAGGGCTTCATATAATTAATGGCGCTCTATAGATAGTCACCAAATGTTCTGAATGTTCATGTTTATTTCTATAGCTAAAAAGTTAACTTTATATTACACACACAGAGGGGGAAAAAAAGGGGGGGGAAAAAAAGTTGTGAAGGAGCTTTCAACAGAAATGTAACATTTCCACACAACTGCTTTCTATTAAATTTTGACGCCAAATGTTACTGGAAAGGTGCCATTCTCATTGACTGGGTTTACTTTTTTCCTTCAGAAAAACTGAAATTCGAACCTTTTTTTTTTTTTGGTCTCAGATGAGGATCAAACTAGCGTTGCCTCTTCTCAAAGAAATCTCGGAAGACTGCTGTAATTGAACTGTCCAGATAGAGAAATCATGGCAGGCAAACTCCCACCTTTGTTTGAAGCCTGATTATTTTACTTAATAGGAACTCTTCGCATGCAGATATATTTAGAACTGGCGCAAGCCGTTGTAATTGCTTGGAAGTCCATGGAGCCGCAGCTGCTTGGAGCAGTTGTGAGCCCCAGACGGTCAGTGCCCGCCCACAGAGCCTACTGCCGTGCCTCCCAAAAACTCATTAACTCTTTGATGACCAGATTTACAATGAACAAATCAGCTAATAACATATCTCTGAAAAATAGTGCACAAAAGTATTTTATTTACTCATCTCCAAATAAGAAAAAGAGACGGTTGTAAAGAGACGTTGCTAAGAGTGGCTGGTGTTCTGCAGTGATTCTTTCAAAATCACCATATTGGCCAACGAGGTTTTTCACTTGATGTGCTTCAGAAAATAAATCCTCTGTGCTGGAAAGAAACACTGCCTGTAAAGTTGTTTTTAAATTTTCAGGGCTTTATTTCTTGTATGTAATCTCTCCCATTTGCCACTTTGCTATCTGAATATGCAGCTGAAAAAAAGCAAAACATGATAAAACAAGGAAAATTATTGAATTAATCATTTCATACACAGTTTTGTTTGGAATAAGATGCAGGAAAAAAAACAATTTTTCTGTATTTAAAATTTGTGAAAGAAATACCAATGTCACTTCTCTTTTAATTGAGAAAGGATTTTATTCTTTCCTCAGCATGTAGCAAGTAACAAAACAGACAGGTGATAGATTAAAAAATGTAAAACAAATCTTGGCACAAAATTATTTTCTTCCAGAAAAAAGAAATCACTTCAAACCTTTTCTTTGGTGAGGAAGGAATAATTTTAACACAATCAACAGATGGAAAAATCTTAATAGCTTCAAAACCTCTGGATGTCAGAATGCTAACACAGCTTGGTTTTCTGTTCATAAATTAACTTTGAAATACTACCTTTTATTTAACAATTTTGATTTATAGCAATTTGTCAGATTTGTACAGTGATGAAATCAAGCATAACTTTTTGTGCTACTGGAGGAGAATCAGAAAGTCAAAGATCCAGAACAGAACCCAGTACCCCTTTGGTACAGGTGCTTAACTGGGACAGCTTGGTGTGGTGCACTCTGATAAAATTTCCATAACAGCACCAAACCCAGGAGTAATCATAGTTATTGACATAGTTAACTAAAGAACAGCACTGATTCTTTTAATCTCAGTTACATCACTTGAAAAATTCTATGCATATTCAAAAGTCCAATGGGATGTTGCACGTGTGTACGACACACGTAGGCCAATACCTATCTGCATATGGTATGCAAATGTTTTTTATGATAAAAACTTGGAATTCTTTGTTTACAGGCCTGACTGGGTAGCTATCAGCAGGACTATTTCCATCCTTTTCTGAGTGAAATTAAGTGTGATCATTTTTCTGCGTTCCCTATTAACAGAGTAATAGTGACACCAAAGGATACCACTGTTTTCCCCAAGGTCACAAATTGTTTCCTCTGTCTTTTTTTTTTTTTTTAATTATATAATTTTTTATTCTTATTGCATTTTGTAGAATGTATTTTGCATTGACTTTTCTGCCACTGACTTCATAAATTCCAATCATTTTAATTAAAGTTCTCCATCAATAGATACACACAACAAAATTATACCCCCACAGATTTTTAAACAGCAAGTAGTTAACACGAAAGCTTGTGAATCACTTAACCTGTTGCAACCTGGGTGATTTTCCCTCATGCCTGCCTATCCAATCCTTGAATAACTAGCAACAGCAACTACAGCTCCCTTCCCTGGAATTCTGTTTGACTGTCAGGTCACAGCTTATGTAAACAGTGAGTTTCTGCACTGAACTTTGGGTCTTTGATGGTACAAAATGCTTTCCTTATTGTGATACCATCACCTTCAGTAAATGTTAGGTGAATGGAATATGAGGCTGAGGGAGCTGGGGTTGCTTAGCCTGGAGAAGAGGAGGCTCAGGGGAGACGTTATTGCTCTCTACAACTACTTGAAGGGAGGTTGTATACAGGTGGGGGTTGGTCTCTTCTCCCAGGCAACCAGCCCAAGAACAAGAGGACACAGTCTCAGCTGCACCAGGGGAGATTTAGGCTGGATGTTAAGAAGTTCTTCACAGAAAGAGTGATTGGCCATTGGAATGGGCTACCCAGGGAGGTGGTGGAGTTACTGTCATTGGAGGTGTTTAGGAAGAGACTGGATGAGGCACTTGCTGCCGAGGTTTAGTTGATTAGATGGTGGTGGGTGGTGGGTTGCAATTGATGATCTCCGACGTCTTTTCCAACCTGGTCAATTCAATTCAATTCAATTCAATTCAATTCAATTCAATTCAATTCAATTCAATTCAATTCAATCCAATCCAATCCAATCCAATCCTATTCTATTCTATTCTATTCTATTCTATTCTATTCTATTCTATTCTATTCTATTCTATTCTATTCTATTCTATTCTGCTCTGCTCTGCTCTGCTCTGCTCTGCTCTGCTCTGCTCTGTTCTGTTCTGCTCTGTTCTGTTCTGTTCTATCCTTCTAATAAATAGCTATACTCAGCAGCATGATTTTAGTATCTCAAAAAAAAAGATTTTACTGTGGTTGCTATAGTGGGCAGGCACATGTTTTTCGATACTTCGTTAGTAAGAAGTGTTTCACACAGATGTACTTCAATCCAGCCATTTCTGTGTTGCATTAATAATAACAATGGGGAGCCTTACTTGGCTGAAAAATGTTAACATCAGAAATACCAAGAATACACAAATCTTTGCTCTCATCAATTCTTTGTCAGAACATTCACCACAAAGAAGGCAAGTCTGTTGTATCAGACACTTAAAATGGCACTGGAATCTGTCTTTTAGCAAAATTACATTAGATGGGAAATGATCACATTTTTACTATTTCTCAATTTATAAGTTTCAAAATTAACTGTGCAGTTCACTTTTATTCACTGTACCAGTTATGCCACTTGACAGCTTCTGCTGTATTTAACACTGGCCTACCTAGAAGCCTAAAAAGAATGCTTAGTAACATTTTAGCAAAGCTTTACACTTAGTGGTTGCCTTCTACGCAGACAGTGCTCTCACTGCAAGAGAGATTTACAAGTTTAGACTTTTTCTATCTACATGTTAATAAGATTTTTCATCAATATTGTATTTATCTACTGAGATGCACTTTACAATAAGCAATCAGTTCCCACACATAAAATTAAGGACTATTAAGGAGGTGTTTAAGACCAGGCTGGATGAGGCTCTGGCCAGCCTGATCTAGTGTGGGGTGTCCCTGCCCATGGCAGGGGGTTGGAACTGGATGATCCTTGTGGTCCCTTCCAACCCTGACTGATTCTATGATTCTATGATTCTGTACACTTGCCAAGCCATGCCCATGTTCTTTCTTTAACATGGAAACACCATTTCTCTAGGCTACTATTGTGTCCTGTTTCTGCTGTTAGAAGAAAAAAATAGTCTATGCCAAGGCTCCCATCCAGAAAAAAAAAAATTTACAAACCAGACTTAAAATCATATGCTATGATTACTTCTGCTTGAAAATAGATGGAATACACTCAAGATGTACTGCTTCTAGATGTGAAATGGATATGTTGAAATGTTGAATATTTTTTCTGACAGGCTTTATACCTATCTCTGCAAATATTTACTATGGAAATATTTTAGAGCTGAAGAAGCGACACTGGGCAATTTATAAGAAAGCAAAAAGTGTTTCTTTGACAACAAGGAAAAACTAAAAGTCAAAACCATGAAGGCCAGCCACCTGTGGAAGTAGTTCTTTTACGGCAAGAATAGGAACTGTGCTTTTTGTAAGGATATTGGCAACAACTTCCTAGAAAAAATTCTTCTGAAATGATGGTGAAAAACTTGCTCCCCTAGATCACCTTTCTGTCTTTGTCACATTTCAGCTACCAAAGATCCTCATAACAAAGAGAATAATAACTTTTTTTTTTTTTCCTTCACCAAAATTGCAGCTGTGACAAGTAACAAGATTACCTGATACTGATAGATGTAATGTGTAACTGTAATGTGTAACTCTACTCATATTTAAAATGGATATAAACAGTGCAAGTTTTTTCTGTTAAGGCACAGTGCTGGAGAATGGATTAGTTTGTGAATGACAGGTGGATAAAATCTTGGCATGTTTATAAACTTGATATTCAGGAAGGATATTCTGAAAATTGGATTATCAGGTATCACTTTTCTTTTTAACTTCAGAAAGAAATTCTTTTTTAACTTTAACAAGAAATTCTTCCCCATGAGTGTGGTGAGACACTGGAAAAGGTTGCTCAGGGAGGTGGTGGAAGCCCCATCCCTGGAGGTTTTTAAGGCCAGGCTGGATGTGGCTCTGAGCAACATGATTTAGTGTGAAGTGTTCCTGCCCAAGTCAGGGGGGTTGGAACTAGATGATCCTTGAGGTCCAACCCTAACAATTCTGTGATTCTAACTGAATTAAGAGAATCTTCTCTTGTTTGGTTCCCAGTTTTCAATGCCTCCATCTGCATTAAGCAATGAGTGTTTCAGTACTGACAGTGGTGAAGATATAATCATAGGACCCCAAGTCAAGATTAGGACTGCTGTTTTAAAAAGAAGATGTGGTAGATAAGGTATGCAGTGGTAATTAAGTCCTCAGCCACATGCTGTGCAACATCCTGAGGATTTCTTTTGCAAAGCATCACTCTGGCAACTTGACCAGCCAGATAAGGATATCTCTGGTTCTCACAGAGAGTGAGATCTTTCAAGAAGGAATCTGGAGGCTCTGCTAGAGATAGAATGCAAGTATCAGATATACAGTGCATGTTATTTTATCTGGTGTAGCTTGTTTAAAGATATGACAAGTGCTTCACCTTTACTGTGATAAAGTAAATTAATTGTTTATCTTATAACTGACTAACAATCAGTGTGGCTGTGATCTGAAGCTGTTACACCCATAGAGCAATTTGTTCTCACAAGTTATAAACAAGGCAGAGAAATATACAGCCTAGACATACTTTAAAGGATTCTGGAGTGCTGTCATGGACCTCATATTGCAGTGTAAAACCCAGTTTGGAGGTGGTTGATGACCCCATCACAGCTGTGGATATAGGTTTATTTTAGTAGATGACAGCAAATACCTCACTGAGGTGCACTTTGGAGGACAGGGGCAAATGGCTTGTAATTCAACAAATTCATGCCTTCTTTGGACAGATTCTATCTCTCAGGGAAAAATTATACCTGATAATTCAAATACCATAGAATCAATATTAAACTAAAAAGCAACCTAAAATGTTCTCAGAAATCACCCTTCTTTTTTTTTTTTTAACCCTAAGTTTCATTTTGAATCTCAAAGTCCAATTGTGCTTCAGTCCAGAAAAAAACAAACGATACAATACAATACACCATGTTGGAAGAGACCTTCAAGATCATCGCGTCCAACCCATCAACCAGTCCAACCCACCCAACAACTAAACCATGCAGCCAAGCACCCCATCAAGTCTTCTCCTGAACACCTCCAATGAAGGTGACTCCACCACCTCCACGGGTAGCCGATTCCAATGAGCAATCACTCTCTCCGTGTAGAACTTCTTCCTAACATCCAGCCTAAACCTGCCCTGGTGCAGCCTGAGACTGTGTCCTCTTGTTCTGGTGGTGGCTGCCTGGGAGAAGAGGCCAACCTCTGCCTGGCTACAACCTCCCTTCAGGTAGTTGAAGAGAGCAAGAAGGTCACCCCTCAGTCTCTTCTTCTCCAGGCTAAGCAACCCCAGCTCCCTCAGCCTTTCCTCATAGGGCTTGTGTTCCAAACCCCTCACCAGCTTTGTTGCCCTCCTCTGGACACGTTCCAGCAAGACAACATCCTTCCTAAACTGAGGGGCCCAGAACTGGACACAGTACATTGGAGATGTTCAGGAGGAGACTTGATGGGGTGCTTGGTGCCATGGTTTAGTTGATTACAGTATCACAGTATCACAGTATAACCAAGGTTGGAAGAGACCCCAAGGATCATCAAGTCCAACCCGTCCCAACAGACCTCACAACTAGACCATGGCACCAAGTGCCATGTCCAGTCTCCTCTTGAACACCTCCAGGGACGGCGACTCCACCACCTCCCCGGGCAGCCCATTCCAATGACGAATGACTCGCTCAGTGAAGAACTTCCTCCTCACCTCAAGTCTAAACCTCCCCTGGCACAGCTTGAGACTGTGTCCCCTTGTTCTGGTACTGGTTGCCAGGGAGAAGAGACCAACCCCCTCCTGTCCACAACCACCCTTCAGGTAGGTGTAGAGAGCAATGAGGTCACCCCTGGTCCTTCTCTTCTCCAGGCTAAACAACCCCAGCTCCCTCAGTCTCTCCTCATAGGGCTTGTGCTCAAGGCCTCTCACCAGCCTTGTTGCCCTCCTCTGGACACGTTCAAGTGTCTCAATGTCCTTCTTAAACTGAGGGGCCCAGAACTGGACACAGTACTCAAGGTGTGGCCTAACCAATGCAGAGTACAGGGGCACAATGACCTCCCTGCTCCTGCTGGCCACACTATTCTTAATACAGGCCAGGATGCCATTGGCCCTCTTGGCCACCTGGGCACACTGCTGGCTCATGTTTAGGCGGGTGTCGATCAGCACCCCCAGATCCCTCTCTGTTTGGCAGCTCTCCAGCCACTCTGACCCCAGCCTGTAGCTCTGCATGGGGTTGCTGTGGCCAAAGTGCAGCACCCGGCACTTGGACTTGTTGAATGTCATCCCATTGGACTCCACCCATCTGTCCAGTCGGTCGAGGTCCCTCTGCAGAGCCTTTCTACCCTCTAACTGACTAACATCTATTCCCAACTTGGTGTCATTAGATAATGTTGGATGATGTGTTGGACACCATGATCTTGAAGGTCTCTTCCAACCTGGTCCTATTCTATTCTATTCTATTCTATTCTATTCTATTCTATTCTATTCTATTCTATTCTATTCTATTCTATTCTATTCTATTCTCTGACCAAATGCAGCTTGTTCCTTCCCAGAGCTTGCTTGGAACTACACAACCTTCACTTAACCATTTCTTAATTGTGTTAATTTGTTTTTATCAATAAATCAGGTCGACAGTTGGGACAACAATGAGCAAACACTACTATGGGGATGAAATTGTTAACTACAATTGCAGAAAAACTACATAGCAGAAGCTTGCAAAGTCTTTGTGGTTTGTCCCAACAACATAACTGCCTCATGGTTATTGGCATGTCTCCCAACTTCCAAGATGTTGTCAGTGGCAAACAAAAGTACACTAGAGCTTTATTTTATGGAACATCTGCCATGCAAACATATTCTTGCATTCTTTACCTGATACTGCTTATGCAGTATGGGAAATGCAAGTAAAACAGTATTTCAGCAGTAGCATTTTAGTTCTGTTGAAGCGAGATCCTTACAACATCTTTCCAGAGAAAACTGTGTTCGTTTGACTAACAGGATCCCCTGCTGAATCCTTCAAAATATCATCATTCACCATTACTCTATGATTATTTTTTTACAAGATTTATTTCATGTGGATTGTGTTGCTTATAAGAACTGAGTACTCAAGTGTTGTGCAACTGTTCTTTCCCATAATTAATAAACAAACAGCCAGGGTTTTTATGTTTTAGTGACTTCTGGTTTATTTATCTCTAGATTATGTATCTGTGTCCCAACAAACTCTTCTTTAAACCATTTCCCCAAATGCAGCTTCTTAGAAGTTGTTGAGTAGCTGTTAAAATGCCTGTGCTGCACATAGTTCTGCTGCCTACTTCTGCCTTCTTTTGATCCTATATAACATTTTTGCATCTGAATCTTCCAGAGCATGGACTTCTACCAGACAAATATATGAAACCATTTCAATATGCTAGTAAAAAGGGCCAGCTCTCTTCAAACAACTTTTTGTAAGGCTTACATAAACTGAGTCAATTATGCAAACTGAGCCAATAGCACTTCCAGATAGCAAGGAAGATAAAAAAGAAGTCTCTTGAGCATCACTCCTTTTCATAGTCTCATGCACTTCAGTGCAGGGGGCATAGTGCAATCCTTTCTGCTTGTAAGTTGATCTGCCTTTGTTGATAGACAATATAAGCAGAGAAGGCTATTATAACAACATCTCTCCTACATTGTAACCAATGCTATGTTATACAGTGCTAAGGACTTTCTCCTAAATGTAGAGATTTGGTGGGTGGCAGAGTGACATCTACCTTCCCAACCACCAGTCTTTATGTTGTTTGGAGTTCAAATATACTCCATATGACCTCTTGAAGTTGTTTTTCCTCTGGTACCGTTAAAGACTGAATGGACCATGGGCAGGAGTGAGAGGGAGCAGAGTTCTCTTTCTTTATGGTTTGGACAATGATGTTAGGAAAGGAAAGGCTGAAGGATCTGTGGTCTTTGATGTCTGGACTGTTTATAGTTATTGGTCAATACATATCTGTGGATGAAAAGCTCAACATGAGCTGGCAGTGCCTGCTCATAGTCCAGAAAGCCAATTGCATCTTTGGCCACATCAAAAGAAATTAGTCCAGCAGATCAAGAGATCTGATTCTGCCACTCTGCTTCTCTGAGGAGACCTCCTGGATACTCCTGGAGACCTCACCAGGAATACTGTGTCCAGCTCTGGAGTCCTCAGCACAAGAAGGATGTGGACCTGTTGGAGCAGGGGCACAAAATTGATCATAAGCATGGAACACTTCTGTGAAGAAAGGCTGAGAGATTTAGGATTGTTCAGCCTGGAGGAGAAAAGCCTCTGGGCATACCATACTGTAGCCTTTCAGTACCAAGTACCTGGGAACAGTCTTTTTAGCAGGGCCTGTTGCAACAAGCCAAGGGGAAATGTTTTTAAAATAAAACAGAATGTATTTAGATTATATATAAGAAAGATTTTTTTACTATTAGGGTGTAGAAGCACTGGAATTAGTTGTGGAGAGAGGTGGTAGTTGCCTCATCCCTGAAAACACTCAAGGTCAGGTTGGGTGGGGCTCTGATCAGCCTATCTAGTTAAAGATGTCCCTGCTCACTGCAAGAGGGTTGGACTAGATGACCTTTAAAGCTCCCTTCTAACCTAAACCATTACAGGAGTCTATTTTGTTTAATGCAAAGTACAGAGCAGAGTCAGGAACTCCAGGCTTTCCTTTACCAGAAGAGAATACCATGAGGGCCAAAGATTGCATATTTGCTCTCTCCCCATTACAAACCTCCACAGCCTCTCTGAGCAGCCTCTTCCAGTGCTCTGTTATCTTTACAGTAAAGTACAAGTTGAGGTGGAACTTCCTGTGTTCTAGTATGCATCCATTGCCCCTTGTCCTGTCGCAGAACACCATTGAAAACAGGCTAGTACCTTCTTTGACACCCACCCTTCAGATATTTATAGACATTAATGAGATCCCCTCTCAATCTTCTTTTCTGGGGACTAAACAGTCCCAGGTGTCCCAGCCTTTCCTCAGAACAGATGTTCCAATCCCTTAATCACCATCATAGCCCTCCATTCAACACACCTTGGTATATCCCTTGTCTGTCTTGAACTGGGGAGCCCAAAACTGGACACAACAGACCAAATGTGGTCTCACCAGGGCAGAGTAGAGGGGAGGAGAACCTCTCTTGACCTGCTGGCCACACTCTTAATGCACCCCAGGATGCCATTGACCTTCTTGGCCACAAGGGCATATTGCTGTGCTATGGGTAACATGCTGTCCATCAGGACTCCATGGTCTTTCTCCATGGAGCTGCTTTCCAGCAGATCAATCCCTAATCTGTACTGCTGTATGGTGTCATTCCTCCCCAGGCAAAGGACTTTACACATTGTTGTTGAACCTAATAAGGTTCCTCTTTCCAAGCTCTCCAACTTGTCTAGGTCTTGGTGAATGGCCACAGAGCCTTCTGGTGTATCAACCAATCCTCCCAGTTTGGTACCTAGGGGGTACCCTCTATCCAATCATATTAATGAAGATGTTGAATAAGACTGGAGCCATCACTGACCCCTGTGGAACACCTCTAGTTACAAGTCTCCAACTGGACTTTGCACCATTGATCATAACCCTCTGAGCTCTGTTGTTTAGCCAGTACACAGTCCATTTCACGATCCACTCTTCTAACCCAGACTTCTGCCAACATAAGCTAGATGTCCTCTGGCACACTGGTGATAGGAGAATTTAATTTCTTCTTAAAGTCTTAAATTCTGTTCTTTAGTTTCTGTGCCATAACTTTTGCTTCCTAATGATGAGGGTTGTTAGGTTAGGGTGACCACTACTTCCAAGCATTCTCCATCTCTCTATGACATATTAACAAAGAGTTCCTCCTGTTTTGGTCTCTTGTTCCATCCTGGAAGCACGCAGCAGAAAAACTGAGTGAGTTAACAGGGATTTTGCTTTAGGCCTTAGCCACTAACACTTCACCAGTTAAAAATTTACATGTATTCTTTTTTTCATAAGTTCCAGGTTCAGGATGCTATCATAGTTTACTTATCTCAAATAATTTGCACATCTCAGTCTATAAGTCATGAACTTCCATGTCTAAATCAAGTTTTTGCATTGGAAGGCTCTATGTGGCAATTAGGACCACTCCCAGTAGAAGTTTCTGCCATTCACTTTCTTCAGTATTCATGGTATTTCCCAAAGCTTTGGACTCAGCTCTTGCCTACCCAAAGATAAGAATGATGTTTTGGTCCTGCCAGCATATTTGGATGATAAAAAGTTGCTTTCTTGGGCTGTGTTTCAAGAACTGTGAAGCTTATGCCACTACCTCAGTTCCCATCTCTTACATTTCTGGTATTGTCCAGAGGTTGATTCACAATTTCAAGAACTCTTCTGCCTGATCAATAATGAAACAACAACAACAAAGGATTCATTACCTGAGTTTTCCTTCTCCCTTTTGTGTCCAATAGGGGGCTCTTGTTTACTCCACTTCTCATTGAGATTTCAGCTTGACACTACCCTCAAGTGTAGAGGGTAGATTGCCAAGTATTGCATGTCAGATCAGTCTTCCTGACAGCTATTGGTTTTAAAAGTGCAAAAGTAAGGCATTAGTAGAAAGTGTCTTCTTGACTAACTCTGCAGGGTCTACTTTTATGCTTCACTTGAGAAACATCAAAGCTTGAACACCTTGATGTGCAATGTCCTCAGTTCTAAGATGTGCAAAGCTGCTATCTGAAGCACTGGTCACACCTTCATCAGCATTCATGCCACCACTGAAGTCTCCAGACACCATGACACCTTTGAAAAGCAAACCTTAGGTCTTTATTGAGCCTGAAATGCCAACCACTTCTTCCACTAAGTAGTGATTCATGGAGAATAATGTTTGCATTCCCCAGGCTGAAAATTGTACCTACAGAATAAGAATTCAAAAGAGGAACTTCCTTATCTTCTCGGCAATGTGTTGCCAATATGTACATTTGCAATACATTTACTTACCCCCTTCTCTCACCAATCCATACCAGATTTTAGAACCATTAGAGTTCAAAGACAACAAGAGAGAGGTACAAAGACTGGAGTACATGCCATTATCTGCAAAATAACTGCATCTTTCTCTGTGGATATGGTGTTGTTTTCTGTCTTTGTGAGCAGCCATTGCAAGAATATGCACATAGAGAATATACCTCAAAGGACAGCAGCTGTGGGCAAGTAACCTTTATCTGCCATTGTATTTTCAGTAACAGCAAGACATGCCACGATATGCTACTGCTGATCTCTGCAGATACAACTTCCCTTTGTTGCATACAAGCTAGAAATAGTGAAATTTCTATTTTCAATAATTTACATTTCCCCTAATTAAAAAGACATTAACAGGCCAGCATCTATTCAAGCACAGATCTGTTTCTGCAATTGTTTATTTTGTTACTCAAAAATAAAGTTTTTACTACTTTACTCGCCACATGCAGCAATGTTTCCTTTATGCATTCTTCAGAATACTTATACTTAAAACAAAATTCAGTTTTTAGAATAGAAATGCTGTGTATCTTCTCATTTTTAAGAATCCATCATTTCCAGGAACAAGCTATTTTTTTACCACTTGAAAACTTTTTGCAAGTGCCTTATCTTTATTTATACTCTACACCTTCCCCCCACATCATGCCCATTCTATCCCATTAATATCAATGCCTTCATTATGGACAGTTCATCCTAATTGTAAATGTGACATAGACATCTTTTCAGTTTTCAGTCCTTTCACAAGTTTTTATGAACAGTCTTCCACCTTAAATTTAACAACTGTGATATCTATAGCCGGTAAAAATGATGAGTATTTGAGTATCTTTGATGGTTTGTCAGGGTAGAATCAGGGTAGAACTTTAGGTGGTGCACAGTAATCAGGCAAGGAACACTGAATACAAACTTGAACATAGATTTCACCTCAGCTTGAGGAGAAGCTCTTTTACAGTGAGGGTGATGGAGTGCTGGAACAGGCTGCCCAGAGGGGTTGTGGAGTCTCCTTCGCTGGAGACTTTCAAAACCTGCCTGGATGCATTCCTGTGTGGCGTGCCCTAGGTGATCCTGCTTTGGCGGGTGGGTTGGACGCGATGATCTCTGGTGGTCCTTTCCAACCTCTAATGTTCTATGATTCTAATGTACATGACGGATGAGGTGTTTAACTCTATAACCTAAGAACACATAAGGAGAAAGTAAACTGGGTAAATGAAGTGCTTTCTAGAGTTTGCATCAACTTCCATAGACATTAATCATAGTAAGTCAAACTCAATTCATATTGGTGCAATTCTGTTGATTCAGGGGTGTTAAATGTAGTGTGAATTTAACTTCTCTTTTGTGTCATATTAGCTTTCATCCACAGTTGGCACCACTGTAAACTCTCAAATGAGTCATAAATCCTTCTCCTTTGAAGCACTTAACAATGCAAGGAGGCTTCTCCCTCTTGGCCCTTGCTGTAACCCTGACTGTAATTCTACACTGATTTCCCACCTTGAAACTTGGCTATGCAGTACTGCTTTTTCACGAGCTGAAACAACTTCAGCTTTGATGAATATCTGCCAGTGGAAATTGTACAGTGGATATAAACAACATCTCCTGGCCACGTTTACTGGTTTTAAAGCACACAAGTCATATCCTAACATCTGTAACAAGAAATAATGAAATGGAGAAGAGATCACACTTTCTGGACCATATACTTTCAAACTGCAATGAGATGACTCATATTTTCTTGTGCTGATAGCATTTTGCAAGGGCTCAAATCCCAGCAGCAAGCTAGCCTATTCTGAAACTCACTGAGCCAAATGGGTTAAGGGAGATATGCAGAGATTATAACTAGGTCTCTGCCTGCTTCCACTCTCAGGATTCAAATGCCAAAGACCACGGGTTTTTTATTCATTTATTATCATTTCATTAATTTTATTTATTATTCCAGTTCTTTTAATTCATTTGAGACAACACAAAGAAGGAGAAACGGAGTTTTAAATCGGTTTCTGAAGGGAATGGTTAAGGCAACTGAATTTTTGTCTCCCAGTTCTTTACTGTTCCCTGTGGGGGCAAAGGGTTTGCTGCTGCATAATGGATGTAGATTTTTCTTACTGGCCTCTTTCAAAGCTGTCAGACAGAAGTGTGCGGTCAGTGGACCGTGATGCCCCTGTAAGACTTCCTCCCAGCTGTGTGTAACAGTAGCAATATTGTGGCCTGCTTAAACAGCCACCATTCATGCTAGATGCTCTGGCTTTCCCCAGCTGCTCTGAGCACGCAGTGAATTTCTCCACATATGCGCATAAACGTCACTATAGTAGTCACCAGTAAGGTTTGTTACAATTCAGATAGGTATTGCTTCCCTTAATAGTGGTGTTTTCACACACATTTCCTAAGCAGTTTCCTTCGGAGCTCAAACTGTCCTGAGTCAGCAGTGACTGGAAAATCCACACCACTTTGTGCGCATAAATGCCATAGCTATGCCAGGACATAACATGAAGTAGAAAACAGCAGTAAATTGTAAGCCATCTGTAAACAGTAGTCTTACACAGGGGCGCTCAATACAGTTTATACTGAGAAAATAATGAATCAGTTGCAAGGATGAGCTGTCTAAATGTCTGCAGCCACACTCCAAAAGCTGCCAGAGTGAACAAAAATGCAGGAATCCAGATCGCCTATTCTGTCTGCACCTCAGTGCCTGGCGAGCCTTCCTAGTTTTCATGTACCATACTGTGCTCTGCAAACATTACTTTGCAAACATTATGTAGGTGGGCCTCACAGCATCTCTGTGAGGTAATTAAACACACAAACCTCACACTGCAAACAGGGAAAGGGAGGCTCAGAACTTGGCTTTCTTGCCAGGCTTGCAGGGAGAAGCAGTCTTTCAGTAATTCAGCCACTTTCAGGCATTGCTCATTAGTTCTTTATTTTAGCGGTTGTGAGGACTGTGCCAATCCATGGGATTTGATTTCATTCACAGCAGTATAATCTTTAGGTAGGCTTGGTCTCACTCAGTTGTCACTGTGGGCTGCTTTTAATCCACAGAAATAGACACATGTTGGGTGCTCCATTTTATCCTTAAGTGGGCCCTGGAATTGTACACTACAAACAAAACTGACACTGATTCCAATGAAACAAGGCTTCAGTAACTACTCAGCTTCAAACACCTACAGTGAGGTAAGATAAACTCCAGTCTTTGGCTATGCTCGTGCCAAGAAATAAAGTAGTACTAGAAAAAATCCTGGGATTTGTCACCTATATCATTAAACTGTTAGCAAAAACTGAGCATCATTTTGGCCAAAACTGACTAGGACTTAGCCAAAGAATTCATAGTAGCATTGGAGGAGTTTATGCTGGCCAGGGACCCCAAAGCAATTTGTTTGCAACCTCTGTTTCGGAAACTAACAGAATTTAAGATGGATGTAACAGTTAAGAAGGATTTATGCATTTATGAAAGCAGTGATTTCATGAACCAGTTGCCTTAAGTCTGTGAATGAATGTTGATTATATTAAAGTGTCTTAACTGTTCAGCTGGCCTTAAAGAACAGTCTCTGATATCTTTAATTTGATTGTATAGACAAAGACTTTATGTCCAAACTTAAAAGTTTAGAAATTGTATGTTGCTAAAAATCTGTGCTAATAATGATCTCTCAGATAACACTTTGTCTCTGATGAAAGCACTGATCATCTAGAAATTGATGTAAAAAGACAATATAGCAAAGTATTCATTGTGGTTATGAGAGATTTGAAACCGCTTTTCACAAAAGCATGAATTTAAATTCCTGGTTTAAGTCCATATTCTAAATACTCTCCAAAAACTGATATGATCTGCTGTTCTCCACTTCTGTTGTAGTGCAGAGCTGGTGCTGTCACTTGTTTTGTACTTCAAAAGGATGGTTAAATATTATGAAAAACTGAGGGTGTCACTTGTTAGTTTGTTCGCATGTGCATTTGCATTTGTTCCTGTACACCTTATACTGGGCAAAACATATTCATTTCATTTCAAAGGAGGTGAAATGAGGTTTAAAAATATGTTAACTTTTTCTGATTTGTAAGAAGGTCAACATCTCTGGTAATTCAAGTGTTCTGGAAGCACAGTCCGTTGATGTAGCCTGGTCAATAAGTTTTTCTCCGAAGGTTTGCTGATGCACTCTCTTCTCTAGGAGTAAAGCTGCCTGGTTGTGTTGCTGCATGGGATAAAGAGTGTTTCTGGCAGACGTTGAAAGTATCGGTGTTTTGGTATGAAGCATGTTGATATTCTTTGTTAGATTTCTCTGCAGGAGGCAAGGTAAGATAGTTAATTTTTTTTGCTGAGTGACGGATGTCAGGTTCCCCAGATGTCAGATGTAAGATACAGGTAGCCAGGACTCAACACTCTAGTTACACAAAATTTTCAAAAGCAGTGAGAAAAAACTTTAGAGACATACACTGCTGCACTGTGCAGTGTCGATACAGTCTAGGTCTAGGTACAGAGGGCTGAGAATTGTTTAATAATTGCTCTTGTTTATAAAAGCAAACTTGAGTTTTTACCTTGGCCTGGCAGAGACTGTTTGAAAGCATCCTAACAGAGTACTTTCCCCATTATCTCTTCTTATGGTTTCTCAAGCAGTCCTTGCAAGTCCTGATTTTCCCTTTAAAAATACCATATTAATCCTTTATGTAGCTGGCTGGTGGGTGGAGACACTCATGTCCTGGACACTTGTGGCGAAGGTCAACAGAGTAGACAAGGTTGTGGTATTTTGTGTTTGTTTAGTGAAAATGTTCAGGAACAAAATGGTAAAATATTTATTTTATGCATTGTTTTAAGTATTATGCAAAACCAATAAAAGTAAGTTGAAAGAAAACATCAGCATTTCTGATTTTAAATATCAAAGGACAGGAAATTCTCCATCCTCTATTTCCCATTGGGATTATAGCAATTTGCTGTTTTGAAATTCCCTGCTTTAGTGTGATATAACGTGTAAAGGATAAGCCGGATGACATTGAGTTTCAGCTTTGTTTGGTTCCAGTCAGACCCTTCATAGTTATCACATCATTGTAAGGTGACATCCGTAAGCTTCCAAATATATCACAGCCTAAACACTTTTTGATACTGGATTAACATCCTTTTCCATGGGAAAGACACATTTTTAATCTTTTTTTCAGCCTTCTGTGTTATTACAATAGGCTTTTTTAATCCCTTCTATATAGCCTCTAGATAAAAATAAATGTGCAATCAAGCAATGGTGAATCTCAGTATTGAGAAGGGAGATGGACTTAGAACAGAGCTTTCTCTCATAAAGCAGTATAACTGTTGGAAAACAAATTTACTTCAAAATACTAACCAGACTGGACCATGGCATATTTAAAGATGCTGCTGTTAGTGAGCACCACTGGAGCTGCTTAGTAGAGTAAACAGTCAGTCTTGAGTGAGGGGTAAGGTCATCTGATTAATGTCCAGAATGTCACCAGTGTAGGATGGCTTTGATTTTTGATGGACTTTCAGTGATGAACAGAACCTGTTATTTAACAGGTATGTGGCTAAAACAATACCAGACAGTAGTTCTGTTCAATGATGGGGGTTTAGGAGTTAGGTGTGGAGAAGAAAGCTGACTTTCTGCTCTTCAGAAAGGCAGGGTTGAGTCTTTCTAGGGATCTGGGTTGCTGGCTGCCACCTGATTTGTCTGGATGTGGGAGATGCCAAGTGTTGTCCACATCAGTCCCTGGGGCAATTACTGTCTGTGGAGGCTGAAATTTTTAAGCAGCACCAGAATCAGTACATCTTCTACTTCAGCTGGAGCATGATTTTCAGTGGCCGAGGAGGGCTGTCCATCGTCTGTAGATTATGTTAGCAATGCCTGGAAATTGGGCTATGCAGAGCCAACTGTTTGTGTTACAGGAGTTAGATTGCTCACAAACTATTTTTTCCTCATTTATAGAATCTAATACTGCAATGGATGTTTCCCAATATACTGAGGAAGGAGGCCCCAGTCAGTTGTGAAATACCACACTGAACACAAGAAAAACATTGGAAAATCCACACAATAACCTTGTTATTCTTCTCTTCGATTACTGTACATCCAGATGGAAAGATTAGTCTTACTTAGAGATGTTTCTTAACTTAAGGAGTTTTTGTTTGGTGATTGCTTTCAAAATTAGAATCTCTTTGATTTCTGTTTTATGATTTTTTACCAAATCTGATTATTCTGAAAATGCCATTTCATTAGGATACACCTTTCTATATTTCCCCTTTAGGGGAAATCCTGCAAAGGCAGTTTTTGTCTCTACCTTCATTCACATTTTTGTACAAATCCAATTAGCTTCAAGCAAAATGAATATGTCAAAGTTAAAACACAGAGCAGACCATCTGATATGCAGAGCTATCAATGCTTGACCTCTCCTTTAGATGTGTCCTCAAAGTTCCTGTTGCTGTCAATTTTTAATACCTGCTGATACTCCTGGGATTTGTCCAGTAGTTCCTAGATGGGGAGGGAGAAGTGACAGTGGTGGTGATCAGCTTTAATTAATGAATTGCTGTTTTACCAGCATTTACTTCCTCTGCACATTAGAGTCAAATGGGAGCCTCTCATGTGCTCAGCAATGCTTTACTTACATCTGATGCATTTACTTACAGGTTCATAAGGAAAAAAAATGGTCAGCAAGCACAAGGCTGATTTAATAACTGTGTGCATAAGTCACTGAGGTGTCTTTCACAAAATCTAATGTGACTTTTGTTTTCAAAATATCTTCCCTCAAAGCTGATTTTTCTGGACTAGGTTGCACAACTGGCTTTATGAGGCCAGCACTCACCAGTCTGCACTACTAGTTCCTGTATTTACTCCTCCATTACTCAACAAGACATATGTAGTCATACTGTTAATGTAAGAAATAGTACACAGAATTAGAGGCAGATGGAATATTACTCCCCGCTCTTTCGGTGGGTTGGCGACCTTTAGCAAGTTTGTGTAATCAGCCCTTTCCTCCAATTCCCATGCTACAGTATCTAATTCTAAAACAGCCTGCCTCAAGAGTAATGTTAAATAATAGTGTGCAAAATAACTAACATAAGAACTGAAAGAACTAAATATATATATATTACTTTGTTTGTTATCAGCCTTGACGTGAGATCTGTTGCAGTCACCTCAGTCAGTAGGCTAGCCTTGCATTGCCAGTGTGCAGTTAACAGAAATTAATCCAGAATACAGATGTGTCTGAGTAATAAGAGTTTAGATACAAATGCAAATTTCATGTGATTTTGTATAAACAAAAGGTTCTACAAAACCTCTATTAATTGGAGCCCAGCACATTTGCAATGAAAAGCTTGTTTACACTGAACAGCGTTTTCACCCAAGTCATTAATTAGGATCGTGTAGCATAAAATGAACAGTACCTTTCTGTTTTAAAATTACTTCAGCCAAGATAATTAGATAGAATTTCATTATTTATGTATTATGTAAATTCTGTTTCAAAATAATTTGTGTAGATGCTAGGAAAATCAGTTTAAACATGCATCGTTCGTTCTTTGTCCATTGAAAGTTTTTCCACTTGTACTGTGTGCAGTTTTATCAGTCACATGGCTCAAGTATATTGCAGTATATGGAAAGCAATTACTCATTGGTGAAAAATGACAAGTGCCATATGTAATTACTACAGACATTATATAAATGTATTAAAGTTTTAGAAACAGAATTTTTAATGAGGTGCTTTCATATCCTGATGAGAGAAGTGCTTCTGCACAACTTCTAAATGTCCCTCTGGTTCCCACAAAGTATAATTGATTTGGCAATCTTCACACCCAGCAAATCATAACTGTATTCTACATAAACATTATATTTTATATACAAAGGCATATAGCAAAACAAAATAGGAAATCTGAAACATTATTGTCCCTCCTGCTTTAACATTTCTTTAAATCTAAGAGGACATAACAGGATTTATTCCTAGCTGCAGAAAAGGCATTCTGTTTGCTGTGAAGAAAATGGGACTCAGTGATCTGGAAGGTCTTTTCCAACCTGGTTAATTCTATTCTATTCTATTCTATTCTATTCTATTCTATTCTATTCTATTCTATTCTATTCTATTCTATTCTATTCTATCTAATCAACTAAACCATGGCACCAAACGCCCCATCCAGTCTCTTCCTAAACACTTCCAGTGATGGTGACTCCACCACCTCCCTGGGCAGCCTGTTCCAATGGGCAATCACTCTTTCTATGAAGAACTTCTTCCTAACATCCAGCCTAAATCTCCCCTGGCACAGCTTGAGATTGTGTCCTCTTGTTCTGGTGCTGCTTGCCTGGGAGAAGAGACCAACCCCCACCTGGCTACAACCTCCCTTCAGGTAGTTGTAGGCAGCGATAAGGTCTCCTCTGAGCCTCCTCTTCTCCAGGCTAAGCAACCCCAGCTCCCTCAGCCTCTCCTCACAGGGCTTGTGTTCCAAACCCCTCCCTAGCTTTGTTACCCTTCTCTGGACACATTCCAGCAAGTCAACATCTTTCCTAAACTGAGAGGCCCAGAACTGGACACAGTACTCAAGGTGTGGCCTAACCAGTGCTGAGTACAGGGGCAGAATGACTTCTCTGCTCCTGCTGGCCACACTGTTCCTGATGCCATTGGCCACCTGGGCACACTGCTGGCTCATATGACAGAAACTACACCAGTAGTACATTTGCTGTGTTGACCTTGGCAGCTAAGAGTAGGAGATACGAGCAAAATCAGGCCAAGAGGCAGTGCAAGATTATTCCCAGGACAATACGAGCTTAGTTGTTTGGGTGGGTTTTTTTTGTTGTACCGTTACCAGTCTCCCTTCAGAAAAGCAAGTATCTTGTTGAACAGGGTGATGTGGCCTGTTTGTTTTTGCAAAATACTTGAAGTCTACTACATACACATTTCAAGTGTGTGTCATAGTTACTTAAAGTGTGAGGTGAATGATTCTTTTTCTTCTGCAAAAATACATTTCTCCCTAATCTAGTCTAAACTACTTCCATGTTCCTTAGTGATGAGAACTTTTTAAGAAAACAAAATGTGGCAGGTAGACTGTTTGCAGTAGAGTGACTTAAGAGGTCTTTTGGTCTCCAATGTAATCAGGAACTTGTTTGAAATACAGATGAAAGTGAACTCCATAATATCATTCCAGACTTGTTTGAATACCTGTTTGCAAAGCAGGAGTATGACAGTCACAGTTAGCTATGAAACTATGATGGCTTTATTTTCTCAGATGAGTGATTGATGACTCAAGAATACTTTGAGTGGAGACCTAGGGGACAATTTGTTCCCATGGAGTCTTTTTGCACTCTCTTATTCCTAATGCTTCTGAAGTCTAAAATGAGCCTCTTAAGAATTAAATGGTTTTACAATTATCTTTTTATGGGACATCACAATACACTTCATATGGGAAGATTTTGGGACTGCGAGATAAGAAGATATTTACCTGGATAAGTAATTCCTTGTGTAAACTTCTTTACTACAAGCAAAATAAACATTTGCAGGAACCTTGTTCTTTTATTTTGCTATATCAAGGATAGGCATAGATACAGTCTTCACTAAGAATCTGCTGAGAAGTTAGAGAAAAGAGCAACTTGTGAACTACTTACCAACAATATACCTGTTTTGAAGTGATGCTTTCACACATTAAAAAAAAAAAAAAAAAAACAAGCAACTCTTAAAGAATGTCTCTGCTTCTGCAAATTATTTTCAGGGAGAAAAATTAGTCTTTTTAGGATTGCTCAAAAAGACTGTAACCTTGAAACTGTAACCAATACATAAAAACCCCATGGATTTCCTTGTATCTGAAATGTGCATGATGATTATTGCAGTAGCACCTAAATGTTTCCTGACAATAACGGCATCTGTGTGTCTCCAGCTGTGTTATTAATCCCACTTTGAAAGTTGTCAAATATCACAATGACACTTTCTTTTAATGCAGAAGATGCTCTTTCCTAGTGTCGAGTATGACAGATTTTGAAATGCAAATTTTCCCTGTCAAAACAACACTTGCTGTTTTCCAGTTCCATATGTTCTGTGTGTAGAAACATGATGTATGCCTGCTGTACATGAAGTTCTGATAGTAATTCTTTGCAATGCTAAGGTTACTTAGTTTTTTGGTTTGATTTCCTCTTCTAAATTGCACTGATATAATGGCACTTCTAATTTATAGATATGGCTGTTGAAGTATGTGTTAACATGCTAAAAGCACCAGTGTAGGTGCCTATTTTTACAGTATGTCTTTGGTAACATGATGGACAGATGCCCACAAAATTTTGTATCAGGTCATTTGGGGCAGAACAGCTGAAGATAGTGCTTCTTTATTAAAGTTTTTTATAGTGGTAGAAGAGTTTAAAAATATGTATGAGGCAGGACAGCTCAGGATGTTTGAGAAGGATAACCAGAGTCAAATTTGAGAATAAAGCTGTAATTGGTTGGTGCCAAGCTCAAGAGGTACAGTCTGAAGGGAGGATTTCGTGTTGTGACACATTGAAATCATCTACACAGTAATGAAAATAAGGCCTGAGGCTACTATTTGATTTTGTCCTCTTTGCACAGCAGCTGGGCCTAGGTTTCCTTAGTGCATTGTCTGATAAAACAGTGTTGCAGAAAGGATTTTGTTCAAGCAGTTTTGTTTGCAGAGTCCCTCAGGGATGGCGGACCTTAAACACAGTTACCTTAGGACACAAAGAAGCGGGGGCAGGAAGGGAAAATCTCATTTCTAATGGGGTGACCAACTGTTAGTCATTGTTTAGCTATCTACAGGACCCTACTGCCTTCAGATATTCAATGTGTGATGCACAAATTGAGAAACAATTGAGAAACTTGGGAAGAGTAAATTCCTGCCTTCTGCTTCTAAGCTGTCCTTTTCACCAGACTTTCCACATTTTGAGGTTTGTTATGACTTCTAACTCTTACCTGGTTTGTTGGTCCAGTGCTAGTTCTGTTCCCTAAGTCTGCGTTGACAACAAAAGTTGTTTAATACATTAGAGGCCTGAATACATTCTCTTGTTGTTGTTCATATGCTTTTGGCATGGATTGCTCTCACAAGCTCCCA
The DNA here is from genome assembly GCA_033816785.1 of Picus viridis. NCBI lineage: Eukaryota > Metazoa > Chordata > Aves > Piciformes > Picidae > Picus > Picus viridis. The sequence goes on along the minus strand of CM066578.1, from coordinate 37,929,354 downwards.
TTCCTTAAAAATAAAGTCCTGGAAAGGATTAAATAGGATTGCCTCAGTGCATACCAAAGTTTTAGGGAACCAAGAACTTTTGAGAAGCAGATGGCCAATGGTGCTTGCTACTGATCAGAGACTAGTCAAGGAGACAATCTTATTAAGAAGGAGAAACCCAATGCCTCTGTCAGCCTACTAACACTGTATTCCTAAGACTGTCCATCTGTATACAAAGCACATGGTAGGCAGTAGACACAGACACAAAGAGGCAGAAGCCAAAATTCATTCCATGTTGATCTGAACAGCCTGAGGAAACTTCAGAAAATCCATTCTTCCACAAACCTTTCATTTGCTTCTTGGAAAGAGTGATATGTCAGTCAACAATTTTGAGGCTTTGACCCTTCCTTCGATCCTGTAGATCAGTGGGAAGTATGTGAGAAAAACATGTGGTTGAACTTGAGACTTCAATTTTCACAATTTAATCTGGCATTTTCCTTCCATTAGACATTTTGATAGAAAGTGAAAGTTAAAACGGCAGTGACCACAGAAAGCAGCTGGAACAGCCCAGCTCTGCAGCTCCGAGGAGGAAAGACAATTATGTGGTCCAGAAAATATTTAAATATGGAGAACTTTGATGTTTCACATCAGAGCAACAATAAACAGAGACAACGAATTTGCCTGTTCTGTAGTATTGACACTTTCCTCCCATCTTCCCTCCCACTTAGAACTGCTTTTGTGGTGAGAGGACCTGTTATGTAATCTACAGATGTTTTACATTCTACAAAATGTAAACTAGACAATGAACTGTAATGCAGATTCATCCCATGAGGGTGAAAAAATTAGTCCATTTTTCAGTGTTTCTTGGAGGATGTCGTTCAACATTTCTTGGATGTTGTGCCTCACCTATTAATGCACACTTGACTGTGACTTACTGCCTATTAAAATCCAGCATTTTTATTGTTTAGTAATTCCAGATTTGGCTCCCAGTATCCATGTTATAAGCACTTAAAAGTAGGGATGATAGGCTGAAACACTGATAGATTCTCAGGGGGGTCAGGGCTACTGGTGCCTCCCTAATGAAGTCACATGCTGTTAAACTTTTTTTTTCCTTAACTGAAGAAGAAAACAAAGCAGTTAAGCTGTTCCATCCATTTTCCAGCAACATTAATCCATTTCAAACCACTCTTAACCATAGTAAATCACAGGTTTGTGAGAAAATGAACTGCCTAAAGGTTCACCTCAGGCTATTTAGCCCACAAACAAGTTGCTGACTACTGGCAACCATGGTTGGTTGGGAATTATTGCTCAATTTAGTTGTAATTACTTCTTTTGCTGTGTCTTCTGTTCAGACTATCTGAGGATCTATAACATGGTAAATTCCAGAGTGAAATGCATTTCTAGTGTGCTGCTGGAGACTGACACAAACAGTGTTGAAAAATTATTTGAGCAATGTGTTTTAAATTCCTGAAAGAGAAGAGAAACTTTCACTGGGAGAGCTTGGAAAGGGAGGAACTCTCAAAACATGTCTGCCCAGACATAGCTGTTCTTCTCTGCAGAAAATCATCCAGATGTTAATAGTACCTGAATTTTCAGTTTAAGTATGCCTCAATTTTGATAGTAAATAGGGAAGCTGGAAACTTTGCCCATGAAATAGGGTACAGTTGCAATATAATAGTTACCATGTAATAGCAGTAATCTGAAGAGCAGCAAATGTAGCATGCTGTCTGCTAACAGTATTTTAAAGGCAATTCTCAGTATGCTGTGATTACAGCACATTTATAAATGGGTGGGCAAAATCACAGCATATACTCATTCGAGTAAATGTACTTTTTTTGCAGCCCAATTTAATGGAACACTTGCCAAATGTAGGTCTAAATTTTCAAGCAAGCACAAGATTTTACCTATGGGAAGTATTAATAATTCTGGGAAAGTCATATTTAATCACAGTCTTTATAGATCTTGAGCAATTTTGTTATTTGAAAGATACTAGTGGTGTTTGCTGTCCATGTTTATGTATGCCGCTCTCAAGTTGCATTTATTCTGTACATATTTTCATGTAAGAAAGGCTAAGTAAAGTTCTTGGAAGAACTGAGAGTTGTAGATTCAATGTCAAATGCATAGGGTGAGCTTTTTGTAATCATTCACCTCAGTGAAAATCGATCAAAAGTGAGCCTGTAAAATTTAAAATAAGGTGTGATATAGACAAAAAAAGAGAAGCTTCTGTCTCAAATAAAAACAGTAGTTGAATTTCCTTTGCTGAGGCAAACAAAGGCCATTGGGTAAAGATTCAGCAAAATCCAGAAGTATTTGACATTTAAGTGCATGTCAAGATTACGCAGAGTTTGGGTAGGGTACTTCCTTGTTTTACATAAACATTGATTTAATCACTAACAGATATTATTGCAAGGCTTTCATTTGGTGGGGGGAGGGGAGGTGCTTGTGTAAAAGCTGCAGGCAGGGCAGATTACATGTGTCAGTCTGCTTTGGTAGTTCCCATACTTTCTTTTGTCCCTGTCAGGGAGGAGAGACAGAACTGGAAATACTGTGAATAAAAAAAACACTGGAAATCCTGCAGTTACTACACAGATATCAGCATTTAGATTGAAACCACCTTTAATCTTCTCCCAGGCAACCTGAAGACAAAGAGCACATGGCCTCGTGAAAGCATGAGTCCTCATTAAATATTGCCCTTAATATTCAGCTATTTACATGAGTGTTTACAGGCGTTTTATAAAAGATTGCTAAGACTTATGAAGTATTGTTGCTTTTCACACCTTCACAACTATAAATTCTTAAGGAATTAGAATGATGCTTTTGCATTCTAGTACTTTTTAAAGATGGTGGAGACAGGAACATCATAGTAAAACAGAAATATGAATAACAGTATCATTTTTTTTTTTTTGCCTCTGAGATCATAGAATCATAGAATGGTCTGGGTTGGAAGGGACCTCCAAAAGGTCATCTAGTCCAACCCCTCTGCAGTAAGCAGGGGCATCCTCAACTAGATCAGGCTGCCCAGATAATTTTTGTTTTCATAGACACATAGAAGCTGTTCACTCTGCCTTAAATTATTTTAATCAGTTGTGTCTATGAGACTCTGACTTCTAAAAGAATGATTTCTTTTTAAAATGCAGTACTCGGGGGGGGGCAGGGGGGGGATGAGGTAATTAGAAAACTATTTTACCAAACATTGTTATACACTACAATACACCAGGTTGAAAGAGACCTTGAAGATCATCACGTCCAACCCATCAACCAATCCAAGCCACCCAACAACTAAACCATGCAGCCAAGCACCCCATCAAGTCTCCTCCTGAACACCTCCAATGAAGGTGACTCCACCACCTCCATGGGCAGCCGATTCCAATAGGCAATCACTCTCTCTGTATAGAACTTCTTCCTAACATCCAGCCTAAACCTGCCCTGGCGCAGCCTGAGACTGTGTCCTCTTGTTCTGGTACTGGCTGCCTGGGAGAAGAGACCAACCTCTGCCTGTCTACAACCTCCCTTCAGGTAGTTGTAGAGAGCAATAAGGTCACCCGGAGTCTCCTCTTCTCCAGGCTAAGCAACCCCAGATCCCTCAGCCTTTCCTCATAGGGCATCCTTGTTACTATATAAAATCCATTTCTTTCTACTACTAGTAAGAGCAAAGTGTAATAACTTAGAGGTTACATTTTTAAATAAATAAATAAATAAATAAATCAGATGGCATGCAGTCAATGTGCAATTAATACATCTCCCCAGTTTGGATGCATAGTAACCCTTGTCACCTCCTGAAAAAAAAAAAAGATTATCAATCATACTTGAGTGATCATAGGCATCAAATACTTCTTTGATTATTGCAGTGTTAGAAGAGACATGTGGAACACCATATTCAGATGTACAGAACAGTAAAGAACAGAGTAAAGAAGCCTATAAATATGGTTCTTACTCCAATAACCTTTCAAGTGACTAAGTTGGCTTTTGAAAATTGTGCATATTCAAATTTCATGCCAGAAAAACTCTTCCTATATTTTAAAAAACACTATAAAATTACTAAAAATAGTTAAATGATGATAGCATTAATTTAATAACTAGAAAATCAACATGCTGCTTACTGCAATTCTTACATTAAAAACACTTTCAGATTTTTACTTGCTGAATTTTTTCATAGGTAAGAATTTAGCCCTATTTATTTCAATTACTTGACTTTCATCTCTCTTCTTACAAAGTAAAATGCTTTATTTACCATACAGATAGAAGTTGAGTAGAATGACTTCAAAAACCTTTCTTTCTTCATAGTTAAATATTTCTCCACAACATTAAAAAAAACACAACAAAAAAAACCCACCAAAATAAGGGCATATTCTGCCTGGGATATATACACCCTGTTTATTGCTACATATCTCAGATCCTCCAATGCAAGTGGTGTGAGCTCAGCCATGCTGGAAATGGAAACTCATCTTATGAATGATCATGTAATACCAGAGAAGTAACATGAGATGCATTACAGCATTGGTACAGCTGACTAAAGCAGATTTTCCATCCACTCTCTGCATAAACCTTTTTTTTTTCTGCCAGTTGTCCCTTATTTCTCTGTAGTTTTGTTTACACTGTTTTGGCACAGGGCTCCTTGCAGAAGACTTCTCATTTCCTGTGTACTCCTCATAGTACCATGCAAAGCAGGCATCTTGCCTGAGAACTCCCTCCTCCAGCAGACTCTTTTGCCACGGAGGATGGTGCCTGTGTAATATGGTATATCCCTTTTCTGACAGGTGCTTCTGGGCCATCATATACTAACATGCCAGCTTCAAGCTCTCCAATTTATTTATCTCATCAAAAGACCTGAATTCACGACACAGTTCTTCTGAATACCATGTCCTTTCATCCCTATTCTCTAATGGCACCTCTTCTTTTTTCTCTTTTTTCCCCCTTTATATTTTAAGCTCAACTTTTAGCCACGCCATGATTTTGTCTCTTTTTCCATGGGGGACTTGTAAGTCCCCTTCTCATTTACCACCTTTCAGCTTTTTTAATGAATTCAACTTCATGAGGTGTACCTGATCTCAAGAAAGGGAGCTGACAGTGAATATTTTATTAGCTTGTCGTTTATATAAATACTTACTCACAAGCATAGTTAATTGCAGACTGCAATCCACTATGAGAATACATCTGTATTACTGAAAATGTTATCAATGTTCTTTTTCTCCAGGAAAAAAGAAAAAAAAAAAAAAAAAAAGAGAGGAAAAAAACCCCAAACCACACAAAATCCCAACCAAATAAAAACCCCCAGCCTCGTCCAGAATTCAGTGATTCAAGAGTTAAGAAGTCACAAAGAAGATTTGGAGGGGTGGATTTTACTTCTGTTTACCCACTTGAAGATTTTCAACAACAAATCCTCTTTTGCTTCAGGGGAAGTTAAAACCAGTGGTATTCTTTTCAGCGGGGCTGCCTCTGTAAACTCACCAGCCCAACATCAAGGACTACATGTAGCAAAGCCAGTCCAACCAGTGTTGTAGGAGGCAAAACTATGAAGCCCAAACTGAAATTCAAAAAATCTCAAGCTTACAGATCTTTTAGGTCCAAGAATATAATTAATAAAATAATTAATAAAATAATATTTTAGAGAGTGAAATCTTGGAACTTTAATGAGCTCCAGGTGTAGGTCAGGACTATGAGTCCAACCTTGTAATTGATTTCCACAAAATTAATTTCAGAGGTAACTCTCCTGTTTGAGTGCATTACTCTTCCTAATTGAATATTATGTCTGATATTTACAGCTCAGCATTGGTATTGTTACTTCTCTAAAATGGGAACAGAAAACTGGTATCTTCTTCCAGACTTGACTCCTATGAATACAGCTGGTGATGCTGATAGGCAGCAGCTTCTAGTGGCTACTTCACCAGTCTTTAAAAGACATATGTTCAGTTTCCCCAACAGCCATGTATGGTTATCTCCACGTGTGCAATAGATCTGCATGTATACAGCAGGTACATCTGGAGTTATTCTTCCTCCTCTCTCTGTGTTCTGACTGGTTGAAATTGAATAGTAGAATAAACAGCAACTAATACCAAATTCCTATTTCTGCTCTCTGACAGGTCTACTGCTGATTCTGTAGCCAACTTAAAGAATTTCAGGAGAGAATGAGCAGCTGCTTTGTGACTAATTTGAAAACGGATTAAGACTGGAAAGACTTTTGGCCTCATCTCTTAGTACCATCTCAAACATACAAGGAGGCAGAACAAACCTAAACCAGAGGGAAAAGTAAGCCAGGCCAGGAAAAAGACAGGAGAATCTTATCCAACCCTTTTCAGAATTCGTAGCAGCAGTGGCAAAGTCTCAGTTTAATCCTAAAGATTAAATCCTGAAGTCATTCCTTTCCTCTTGTCCCTGGAAAACATTTGCTAACAGTAAAAAATGCCCAAACAACTCTATTTTTTGAATGAGCAAAAATGAGTCCCTGCCGCATATCTGTGCTGCTTTACAGGCATTCAAATTTACACATCTAAGATCCAGCAAAGTCTTTTTTCAGGTGTTCTAAGTAGTTTAGTAACAACTTCATTTTCACCAATTGGTGTGTACCTATGAGCTTTTCCAGACATCAGAAATTAAATTGCTGCAGAAGTTTTTTCTCCTAGTATTTCCAGCTGCAGTGGTAGTGGGGAAAATTCTCAGGCTTACTGTTGTGTCGCAATTTTCAGCCGGTTCTATGGGTCTCAGGGGTTAAGAGAATTCAGATAAGGCTTGTATAACTTGTATACAGTTATCTGAATCTTGTAGAGTTTTCAAAGTTCATCCATCATCCTAATGGATTCTGTGGGATGTAAATGAACACTGGGGAACATCAGCTGTTTACTGAGTTTCATAGCACTAGTACTGGTGAGTATTGTTAGATACTGTAAGACATCATTTGCCAGTCTGAAATGTGATGTTTATATAAATATGTCTGGAACACATAATATGTCTGAGAGGCTAAATAAAAAAAAAATTCATAAATTCAGGGTGAGCAGTGAATTTTGAAGTGCTTTCTCACAGCTCTCTTTATCAAAGTATACTTATGGTCATGAAGAAGAAGCTGGAAAACTTCTACGAAAAGCTACCCCTGTCTTAACATTATTCCTAGAAGCACAAATACCAAACTTCTGTGTCTCCTGACAGGGAGATGGTATAAGAGCATTCATAAAATTAACTTTGATATGCTGGGTGGTGTTTTTCTTTTACAGTCTTTCAGTACTGTGTGCTCCCACCTAGAAAGGTTAATACAGGTGTCTGTCTGCTCTTTTTAGATCTGAAATATGAAAAGACTCTGTGTGGGAGACGGGCTTTTGTTTGTTTATATTTATTTCAGTGTGAAGGAGGTGAAGGCTATTTTAGAAAAGTGAGTTCCAAATGTGTTGCTAATTCATGAAGCTCTTGCTGTGTTCATCTTCTTCGAAGCTCTGGAGTTTTTAACTTACCGGATTCTTTGCTCATTTTAATGTTTGCTGCAAAGGCCACTTAACAAACCAAACCAACAAACAAAAAGCACACACACACAAAAACCCCACAAACAAAAAAACTCCAACAACAACAACAAAACGTACTGACCACTTTGTCTTACATAAGAGTGGAATTCATAGGTGTTGAAAAGGGGAAAGTGCCTAAGAAAAAGATAAAAAGGAAGAGAATGGGAAATTACTACTCGCAGTGATTTTTCCAAACTTGAACCACAGTACTCTTATTCCCATGTGGTGATAGATGCTAAAATCCATAAATACGTAGGTAAGGAAGGACCACTTTTACCTCCACAATAGGAGGCTATCCTTAAGCTTCTGCTTCTGAGTCTTGTGATACAAAACCTTTTTTTTTTTTTTTTTTTAACACCTGAAGCAACTACTTCAGTAGTGAGTGGGATTTGTACACTAACTGATTTTAATCAGAACTGGATCAGACCCATGAGCCCACACTAATTATATTTCTCCTGGCAGCTAAACTAACATGCCTGTCTGCATAAAGGACTCAAGAAATAATCTTTCATCTTTGGAAACAACCCAGCACTTCTGTATTCTATTCTGAACTCTAATGATGTTCCTTCCTTCACTGGGTTTATGTAGGGACAGAACATCAGCCCTGGTAATTTTTCTGGATGTGTGAATACTGTTTTTCATTCACAAAACATGCTGGCATAGAGACATAAATTATTTTCACCTTACCAAAACTACTTTTACTCATGAGTGTTATGGAGAGCATGAATTTAGAGAAATTACAGCTTTCCTTAATATATATTTAAGAGTGGCAGGGTTTTTTTTTCTAAAAAGGTTTATTCTACAGAAATACAAATTGTTAGATCAGCTTAGCTGTTTGTTTCATTTCCAGATGGATCATTTCACAGATCCTGTTTAGGGTGTAGCCATGGGACAACTGCATAACTATACTGGAGAGAGGCACAATGCCTACCAGTGGTGTCATTGGTTCTGATGGTAAACATATGGCTTTAGCTCTGGCAGTAGCTAAAGCCACAGGTACAAAGGTAATAGGTGTTGCCATGATTTTTTTCTTGGTTGTTGTGGATATAAGACTGAATGTCTTTACCATGGAGTTGAAAGTCCTTCAAAAAACAGGCAGTCCAGGAAGGTGGTGACCGGAAAGTGTAATCTTTTCTTATTCCATCGCATCATCGCATCCCTGCAGCTCCCCTATATAAATGGACAGCACAGGCTATTCTGCCTTTTCCTCTCTCTTTCTTTTCCCAGTGCACCCAGCTGTTACATCTCTGGTATTTACTTGGGAGAGTTGAGGTTTTTGGCCTTGAGCAGCCTGGATAATTTTTACTGCACCATTTCAGGCCTGGTTGGGGGACAGCAGGGAGGCATGGCAGGGAAGCACATTGAGGTCTGGGGTTTTGGCCTGGTTTGGGGGTAGGTTTTGGAAAGTTTTGGCTTAATGATGTCTTGGTAAAGTGCAGGTTGGAGAGAAGTGGGCTGAGGCTGAATATGAATTGGTGTTTTTTGTATGATTTTGTTTTGTTGCATATATTTGTGACTAGTACTTCCATTTAAACTTCCAATTTTTTCCAGTCCTGTGTGGAGCGTTTTTAATTTACTCCTTTGGGAAAGGGTAAAATAGCTTCTCTCCACTCTAAACCCAAGACACTGGTGAACACCCTGGACATGGGTGAACAACCCATTCATGTTAGCAATGTCCATTCTCCCTCAAACTTTGCCTACTTGAAATTCTTTTGATTTTGACGTTTTTACGGTGGGTCTTTGAACACCTCTAGTTCCAAACCATAATCAGGGGTATCTAAGGACAAGAACAGGGATACTATGCCCAAGGAGGTGGTGGAGTCACCATCACTGGAGGTATTTAGGAAGAGACTGGATGGGGTGCTTAGTGCCATGGTTTAGTTGATTAGATGATGTTGGGTGATAGGTTGGACTTGATGATCTCAAAGGTCTTTTCCAACCTGGTTAATTCTATTCTATTCTATTCTATTCTATTCTATTCTATTCTATTCTATTCTATTCTATTCTATTCTATTCTAAATATATGCCTTTTTTTTGTCTTTTCCAGAGGTGCGGAGAAATCTCATTTGATAGCCCTGACCAGAATGCCAAATGTGTTTGCATGCTAGGTAAGGGTAAAAATATTTTCCCCTTTTGATAGAAGAATTGTGTGGAAGTACATTTAATTGGGAACGACTTCTCAAAAGTACCCGATAATGGGCGTGATCATTCACAGTGGCATTTACATAGCTTATCCATGTGCCATCCTCAGTAATATATTCTTCATGGTTGATTTTCAGTCATCGAAACAAACTATATATGTATATAATCCAGGAGTGCCCATCTGCATAGATGAAAGTATAGCTGTACCAACACTATAATCATAAGCTCTGATGTACTCAAGTCCAGAGCTTGTATTTGAAAGCTGAAATTCTGCATGTTGAAAGAGACCATTGATTTCACAAATATATATCAAAAACATCTGGGTCAGACCTTCAGCTGCACCAATCAGCAAAATTTCAATCACTGTGATTTTACAGATTTGCACTGGTGTAGCACTTTGCCCATCATTTCTAAAAACCACAGCAATGTTCTGCTGTTTCATTAATTTCTGTGTGCAATTTTATTGCATTTGCTTATTTCATCTACAATGCTAATACTGAAACAGTAACAGCCCAGCTACTATTACAGAGAAATACAGGGTGTGTCTAAAAATCTGAAAGATAATGTTTTCTCAGAAAAAAAAATGAATTATGGGGATTAGACTTTAAATTCTGAAGACCTTTCTCCTGCCAGGGTTGAAATAAATGCATGCTGTAAAACTGAGCATTGCATCCACTAACATGACTGAAATAGTCAGAATGTTAAAAACTGCAACTGGCAATGTCTAGGAACTCAATTCCCATCTGGGTGCATAGCTGTGTTCTGTAATAACAGATTATGTGGTTTGCTGTTTATATTCATTAAATCCTATTGTCACAATAGACTATAATTGCTGCGGAGGAAATCTGTCATGCTTATAGTGCACAGATCCCAACAGATGAACTGACACAATGGGCCGTAATGATCTGTTTCATCAGTGATCCATGGTTAGAGGTTCTTAATGGAACACGCTGACAGAACAGATACACTTGTGATCCTTTATCATTCCAATTACAATCTACAGCTTAAATACCATTCAGTTCATAATACTCTGGTTCTAAGGAAGTTATATCCGTGCAAATGCTATTATCCATTAGTGGGGGGAGGAAAAAGGGAGATGGCAGAGGGAAGAATAAAAAAAGATGACTCAAAGATGAAAGTCTTCTGCACAATTGGTTCATTATTTGCTTTGGCTTTTTTCTAACAAGTCAGTACAACGTTGTGAGTTTGGCATCATCCTTAACACACATGATTCTTTAGGAGCAGTGAGCAGAACAAGCTCTTGTTTCCACTACACATATTCTTATCTGTGTTTTATATATATGCACATGCAAGAAGGAAAACATATGCTGTGCTCCATAAGGAAACTGGTGTGAATGTAAAAATGGCTCTACAGGGACGTGGCAAAGATGTGACGGTCTCTCAGAGGTTACATTTCTTGTCTTTAAAAAATATTTCACTAACTGTTCTTTTTCTTCAGTGTCTCTAGTAAATTAAAGACTGTAGTGTCATATATAATATAGGATATTAAATTTCATCCCAAAATATCCTAAACCATGTACAGAACTGAGAAGATTCTAAGTGCAAATGGATATCCCACAACTGGCTCTGTGAAAGGTATGGGAAGTAGAAACTAGCACTATATGGTTGCTTTGAGGGCAACTACAGAAGGTAAACTCCACTGTCTTGATCTAGCATAGAGATGTGCATAGTTTTGGTAGGGATATAAACCCAGAGGGTGTCTATTCTGATGCCTCTCCTTTCATACTGAACTCTGCAGCAGCCAGAAAACATGCAACTTAGAAGATCTAAGACTTTGTACCTAAAGTGTCACATAGTGTCCAGTTTGGGATTTTACAAGGGATTTGAATTTCCAAGGGAACAAAAGATGAAGTTTGTCACTGATCAATATAAAGCCGACATGATAAAGTCTGTGGGTATAACCAATAAGCAAAGTGCAATGTGCCATCAGTGAGGGACATCCTCCCTGACTGCATAGTCCTTGAAATACGCTGAAAAAGTCATGCTGGCATTTACCATAACGGTGACACAGTGCTGACAGAAATCTAGAGGGCAAGACACAGCAACTGCAAGAGGATAATTACTTGGTAAGAATCGAAACACAGGAGGCTGGAGTACTGACTGTATTTCTTCAGGGATCTTTGACGCAAGACCAGTCCGTACTTGGAACTGTGCATCACTGAGCAGTGCTCTGAAATGGTAACGGCTGGTTTGGGGAGAAAATGTCTGTATCTGAATTATACTGGATTAGGTTCAAATTTAAAGGTTTTTATGAGAAACACTAGGCTTGCTACTTGTGTGTGCCACACTACTGCGAATCGGCATTTCTTGAGATAACATGGATTATGTGGATGAGGTTCTTCTTCTTTGAAGGTTGATGAAGAGAGGCTTGTAATGCAGTAAGAGATTAAAAATGCCTAAATGCTTTAGTGAAATGGCTATAGTTAAAGTAGCTTATTTACACTCATCCTGAGGTCAAAAGCAAAAGAATCAGATTAAAGCTTCATCTTTCAGCATTGTAGTGATGGATATTTATAATCCAAGTGTGATAAAGAACTTGAGCAACTAAATTAAATGGTCCCTTAGCACTGCCTCCTGAGGATGTAATAGATAATAACTATGTGCTCTGCCCAGGATATGCTTAGTGTCAGTGTAATTATTTGTACTAAAGTTCTGGTAGAAAATTCTGTTCTCCCTCTTATACTTTGTATTGTGCTTTACAGTTCTATATGTTATACTAATTAAAGCAATACACTTTTGTAACTGTCACGGAAGAAAATCAATCAGTGTGCCCACCTTAGCCTTTGAAGAGCAGTGTTCAGATGTGAAATCTATCACAGGTCTCTTGAGCCTGACATTGGCTAAGGCTTTAAACCTCCTTGCACATCCATTGTCCTTTGAAAAATGCAAAGATAAGTGCTTCCTCACTTCTTAGGAACAGGAATAAATTCATAAGTACAATGAGAACCTGAACTACTACAGTAATGCAGGTCATAAAAATCCCACACTGTCAATAGAAGTGCATTGTCAGAGGCCCCTCTTGAATCTCCAAGTCTCTCTGAAGCCACTGGTAGCTCATCAGCACTTCCAGGGCAAGGTAGAAAATCTGCACTGTTCTGCTTAAATTGGAGCTGCTGGCACATTACTGAGGGCACTCGACTGTGACAAAATTGCTAGACAATGATGAACTTGATGTGAAAAACCTTTTACTTTATGCTACATTCTGGAAGTTAGAACCCTGGACTCCTCATACACTTACGATGATAATTACTCTAAAAAAAAAGATAGTTGGCACAAAGATTGAGCATATTACAAATTACTCACAATGTGGTTATTAGTTATATCATCAAGGGCAAAAGGGAACTATCCCTCTCCCTAGAGCACCAACTTCTCTTTTCAATGGCATAACCTGTCATTAATTTTTCCCATATGTAGAGAGACATATTCTGGGCTCAGACATGACACAATATCGTATCATGCAGAGATAATTGAGTTAGTTTGCTGTGAAAATTGCTGGTTGGACACCTAAGCTAATTAACTCCGCTGGGAAAAATTGCCTACTAGCTTGGAAGTGTCCAAAGTTAAGGTAACTTCAGCAGTTCTCACATCTTAACTAACTCAGCCAAAGCTAACTTAATAACCTCTACATGGCAGAGCACTGAGTTTTATGAATTGATCCTGGAAAGAATAACATTCCTGTATCAGGCTTTGCAATTAGTACAGAAGGAAAAAGGTCTGACACCTAGAAGAGAAACTTGAGTGTGTAAATAAAGGTTACAGAGAATAGATACAGCTATCCTCATATTTGTTATATAGGAAGTAGCAGCTGCACTCATTGTCATACATAAAAAACTAAATGATGCCATTAGTTTTAATCTGTTCAGCCTTACTGATGGCAGTGAATTAAGCGAGACGGATGCTAAAAACAAATTATCTAGTTTGTTACTCTAGTAACCAGTCTTCCACCATCACATTTGGTCTTTACTCCTTACTGAAACGGGGGTAGGTTTTTCAGAGATCACATCTCTTGCTGGCTAACTCTGCTGTCTGCAGAGATTTTTCCAGGGGAACTGTGAGTTGCCCTCCTTAAGGAACTGGTTAGTAAAATGAAAATGCAAGCCTTCCAGACACCCCATAGCAAATGGGTGAGGTGCTTTCTGTTCATTATTGTAAGTTCCACACAGACAGCAATAAAGTGGATGAGTTTTGTTTTCCTTTTGGTGTAGACTTAATGCTTGCAAAAGCAGACAGATGAATCCTTGTTTGGAATAAAAGTAGTTTCCTCACAAATAGCCATTTACAATTCATCCAAGAAAAAAAGCAATCAAAAAAGAAGAAAAAAAAAAAAAAAAAAAAGGGGGGGGAGGAGGGAGGTGGCAGAGGGGTAGCAGGTTTTTTTTCCTTCCCCAGACTATTGGAACATAACTTTGCTGCTTTGGGACAGCACACTTTTTCATATTTCAGCACAGAGAGGTGCCCACCTTCCTTACCCCCCAAAAAGCTGGTTTATGGCATATTTCCACCATACATTACCTATGGAGAGTTACAGTTACAGATCAGCATTTAGCCATGAAATGAGTTTTGTGGATCCAGCGTCAGCCTTGGTGGCGCTTTGCCCACAGCAGAAATCCACCACACATTTGAACAGAGTTGGCAGCTGCAGCTTAAAAGAGAGAGACATTACTGGAATAACAACTGTGTTGAAAGCCAGGACTGAGGGGTACTGGCAAGGCTCTGGCTGGCTGGCCTCTGCCTTACACAACCATTGAACTCACCTTCCCGGGAAAAGAAAACAGCAACTATTAAAATTTACATTGAGAAATCTAATCAGGAAAATAACCATATAACTTACTGGGGAAAATAAATACTGGAGAATAGTTAAATGTGTCAGTTTGCCCCGCAGCAGAGGAGGAAAAAGAAATGAAGTAGCAAGTGGTTCTGCACTGCTCAAGCTTTGCAGTTTTGCAAAGCTTTCTAGAGCACTCACAGATATCGTTTGAAATACGAGGCTGTATCTCTTGCACATGCAAAACTTCTCCTGAAACTGATAGGCATGTATGAGCAATGGTGTTCTAAATAGCCAAATATAAGAACTATTTATACCTCAGGCATTCGAGGACTTGCACATGCACCTGACCTTATGCAGACTAGGTACTCTAGCAGACTAGATAACCATAAGTACATGGATTAATCTTTGTAAAATTAAGTACTAAGCATTGGAGGGGAAGGCCTAAAATCTAAAGTGACCAGCAAGAACTCTATACTACAACACTATGCTGCCCATCAGGATCACTCAGAACTTCATAGTGATGGGTGGGGGGAAGCTTAGGGTGGCTGCTACCAAAAGATAGGTTTCTATTCCATTAGCAGCTTGCAACACAGGATGAATGGAAGCAGGGGTTTTTCCATTATAAAGCAATTATGAGAATGCATACAGAAAGAAAAACACTGTGTCTCTTTTTGATATCTTGTTAATGGAGATAAATTCAAATCTAAACATATAAGGCCAAGCTAGAAACTTTTCACTTACATTTTATACTGTAATTGACAAGGAAAGTCTCTCAATGAAAAATTTATTCTGTTAAGAACAGTATGATGTAGGTAAGAATTTTGGAACTGTAGATATTCCTCAATTGAGTAGCCAAAAGGTAGAGATTTTCAAATAACTTTGATTGTATTTTATTAATTTTTTTGTCCGAAATATCATTCCAGTGTTTTAACACTCTTTAAAAATAAGATTTACTTCCTGATCTTACAGTTATGCTTGTAAACACATTTTAAAAGTGATATCTCTGTGACTTTGACACCATCGCAATAGAGTCTTATCATTCTTTCATGGTACTTAAGGCCTTCTCCCTGTTTGACTGTGTCTTCTCAAAAATGCAATACTTTCTAAATCTCACCTGTTTTCTCCAAGACTGCTCATGATTTGATTGCTGTAGCAGTACAGAGGAGGCTAACAGCTTGATGCATCACCCCAAGCTTTATCTGGAAGGCCCCAGTAGAGATGCCAGGCTTCCTACATTTGGAGACAGGAAATGGCACATCGGTGGGCACAAGGGTGCACAGTCTCCTTTGTCAAGGCTTTTACAGTGTACATATGCTGTCATCATGGCACTTAGTTACTGTGTTAGCATTTCATACTCAACAAGTAGGAACTCTGTCTTTACTATCATGAGATTTGGGCCCAAATGCACAAAGAATGTAAATAATACGTCCATCTCCCAGTTTCATGACTATGACATTAATTTGCATAAAAATAATATAAATTGGAAATTCTGATGCCTTTAGTCTATTTTAAAAAGCAGTTCTCTAATACCATCTTATTATTGCAGTAATTTTGATTTAATGACTATTTTAGGTAATTACATAGCCTGTTAGCTGAGTGACAGTGACCACCTGTTTATCCTGTTCTGTCCTGTAAATCAGGTCAGACTGAAACCACTTGTCTTGCAGAGTTCCACCTTTCAGAACTTTGCTGAAGGAGACAAAAACTGGCCTTGTCATTTTGAGCAGGCATATAAAACACATTTCTAAATGCATTTTCTGTTTGGCTTTTTTTCCTATTGCTTAAATATTATATTGAGCCATACATTCATTCATCCTATGTCTGAGCTTGGTGCAGGGAATAGGTGGGCAAGTCTGGGAACTTGGAGGGCACACAATAATGAGGATTTGTCAATATCAATATGGTGCAAACATGCCATGATGACTTTCTTTAGAGGAGAGTTAAGGTGTTGCTCACCTCTACAAAAACCATTCATTGAGACCATGGGATCCAGCTGAGATACAGAGATCACTAAAAAGTCCCCTCTCCCCCAACTAAAAATACCCCCAGCCCATGACTCGTCAGCTTCTGTATCAAAATAGCTTTTTGACTTGACTGAGAATCTCATCAAATATAATATTCGGGAAAAACTCAGGTTTATAATTCCTACCCAGCAATTGCACTCAAAGCATGACCACAAGTAATAGCAAAATTAGTGCAGCACAAAGCCAATAAGTACCCCCTTTTGTGTCCCGAAGCATGTTGCAGGCAGAAAGATTGCACTCTGCTACCCATGTATATAATAATCTACTGAAAGTTTGTACTATGAGTTCTGGGCTTTCTTCTCCCTCGAGTAGTTAAAACCCTGAACACCCACTTTTCTTCTTACCTGTGCATGCTCTCTATTCACCCAGCACAAAGGAAAATCTTGAGTAAAGCTCCAGCTGGATAACAAGTAGGCGTATCACTTGCAGCACATCTCAGGGAGAGCATACATGTAAGACATAAAATATCCTGAGTTTCGTTTCCCAGAGTTTTCCTATTATTTTAGTTCAGTTTAATTTATTTAGTTACAAATAGTCCCTTAGAAAAGCAGAAAAAATGGTTGCTTGATTGATTTACTGAAGATCTCATATCTTATTTCATGGTATTTGTCACATGAGTTATTGCTGATCTCCTGCTGAAAAAAACTAAAATAATTAAGTGCCTATTCAGTCTGCTGCCTCACAGTTTGATTTTTCCTCATGCCTAACCTCGTGCCCAAACACGGACTGCATTCATGTAATTTCCCATCTTCGTTGTCCAAACTGTTATGAGTGGGATGTGTTCACCCAAAGTACTTGCTGTACAGAAAATTGCTGTGACTAACCATACTGCTGTTATAACACTCTCAAAAAAAAAATGGGAAGGAGGGGAAAGAAGCAATTATGACATCTAATAATGGGACCAAATTGGACAAGAAACACTTAGCCAGTTTTACAGCCAGTCATCCCTTCATGATAGCATGAGTGTAAGTAGAATAAAATTTCCAGATGTAAAATTCCCAAACTTAGATATAAATGGTTCAGATTTATATTTGAGCTCATCTCTAGCAATTAATCTTTGTTTCTTTAATTATTACTTGGTGGTACCTTGCAACTTCACAGTCTCTGCAATTCACATTACTGTGTAGCTACCTTTAGTAAGAGTGATTTATGTCTGAGAAAGCCATGGTGTTCCTGTGCCTTTAAACACTCACTGTAAATGTTCGTAAATTTCTCCCCTTATGACTGCATTTTCTTGTGTTCCTTTTTGCCCTGTGTTGTACAGGATATCTCATTGTATTCTGGAGCTAAAAACGTGTGCTGTTCTGAAATGTTGTTAATAACTTTACCATTCTTACTGAGAATTTGGAATATATTATTTATAGCATTTTTTTGGTCACCTTCAGTACAAAAAAGGAAGAAAAAAAAACCCACCACACAAAATCAAACACCTGCTTTTCTTTGGCCTTGCTATCTGGATATCTGCCTTTCCCTCATGGCTTTAGTTTCACACACACACACACACACACACACACACACACACACACACACACACACACACACACCTTTTTTTTTCTTTATGAATTACCATTTCTAATGATAATTTGTTGTTTCCTTGTACATCTCATTAATGCTCTTACAACATTAATTTGGACTTCATGATCTTTGAGGTCTTTTCCAACCTTGTTGATTCTGTGTTGTTTCTATTATTCTAAGTTGATCTCTTAGACCATGCCTTGCTCATCAAACTACTTAAGCATTCATTTACATGTTTTCACTGAGGCCAAAAAATCTGTAGGCTGTAACATGCTGCCCTGCCAGGCTGGGTTACAGGGTCTAGCATCATGCATGCTCAGGCCCCAATTTGATCCAAACACTTGAGGTTACTGGCTTATGAAAAATAGACTGTGACTGTGAATATTGATAGTAAATAACAGGAACTTGAATTAGCAAGAAAAAATAGAATTTCTGAATCTCAAATAAGCATGTCTGTACTTTGTACAGAAAAGTTCTGAGTGTTCCTACTGGATTTTCTTTATAAGGTATTCTTTTCACTCTGCAGACGAAATAATGCTGAAGATAATTGGGAAGAAAATGTCTGCACAGAATGTCTGTAAACATCTGTCTGCTTGTTTTAAAGTCTATAGCCCTCATCTAATCTTCCCTTTTGTTGTTCAAAAGATTGAGAAAGAGGTACATCCTTCAAATTCAGCTCACTGCAAAATGCACACCTGAAACTGGTCTGAGGAACCCCACTCTGAGAGTGCCTATTTCTTTCTATTGACTGCTACAGAAGCCTGTGTGTGGGTGCAAGAGGATGGAGGAGATTAATCCTACTCCTGGAGCACAGACATTATTTTTCAAAGCTCTAAACTTTTAAGTATGAGGAATAACAGAAAATGAGGCTAATTAACCTTATCTCTAAAATAATTTATTAGTTTTCACTTTAAGAGCAATTTCTAAGCTTTCAGCATACTTGTAGTAATGTAGATCGTAAATTGTTATTATGAATTGAACTCTTTTCCTCATTGACTTAGTGACATCTTACTTTCTCTCTCACCCTTTGACATAGCTGCAGGACCATTTATGACGCCTGAATAGCTCCTGAGTTTTAGGTGAATAAAGTAAATTAAAAGCATGATGAGAGATTTTTCAAATGCTCATGAGGTCCAGATTGGCCTGGTGATCACACTGTTCTGTGGGTGGAAAATATGTGAAATATGGCTTTAATTTTCATAACATTTTAAATACACATTTCGTGCCATGGTAATTTTTTTTAAGAGGTTACTCTGTAGCCTCTCCTTGTAAAGAGTATTTCTACATTAGTGCTTTAGATCAGGAGTCTGGCTTTGAGATACTATCCCAGATTACTGCAAACTTTTGTTCACACTAAGAAGCAGTCTCAGAACAGACAAACTGGATTACTTTCACCCAAAACAGAGCCGGCCATGTGCTCTGGGAGCACTTCTTGTGTATGCTAGCTGCTACTAGACATTTAGCCCACAGAAATAGATTAGAAGTAGTCCAAACTAAATCTCCCAAAGCATATACAGTGCAGGCACTGGGACCTCAGCTGTGGCTGTTTAACTCAACTAATTTGCTCTTCTGGTGTTACCTGCTTCTGTGAACCTTGCCCAAGAGTCAACACCAGTTGTGGCGTCCACCCAAAAGCTGATCGAACAGACAGATTTCTGTACCTCTGCATTGCTTTCAGGACCATTCAACTCAGTTAAGATTTAACTGAGGATGCATAAGATGTAGATAAATCGCAATTTATGACAGGTTGTAAGTATGTGTTTACCTGGATATTGTTTGCCTTCTTTCAGTACATGTGCCATCAGTTTGTGCATGCAACCTAAAACTTTATCAGGCATTTGTCTTACACTCTGAAATGAGGACAGTTTTATTGGGAATAGAAAATGTGATGTATTACAATGTAATTATCCTTTTTGAAACTTAAGGTAAAGCATCCTTTAATTCTAGGTCAGGATTTCACACTGAGTTTATAGACTAACACAAAGCAAATTTGTTTTAATATTTCATGCAAATAAATTATTAATATTCTAGGAGCTATTTTTGTTGACACACAATAGTGAGATCCTCACATTTTATTCATGCACACACAAGACAAGATATTGTAATATCTTCTTATCTTACAAGAGAGTGTTAATGAAAGGAACTCGGAAATACTGGCATCATGCACTTTATTCATAGATATTTCTTAGAAGGAACTAAAGACTAGGAAGGAACTAAAGAACTCTAGTGGCCTAGAGTTGAATTTTCCATCTGTAATAAATTGACATGGTAATTGTATAATATTATCACAACAAGAATATATTACTACGCTGACAGTTAGATAACAGCTCGTAAAGACAGGCCATACAGATGTAAGTACTTTTGTCATATTTGGTTTAGTTACTTTTGTCTTATTGGGGTGTTTGGGTTTTTTTTTTGGTGTGAAATCTTGAACAGCATCTTAAACAGCATTTTTCATTCTATAAGCTATATTTCAGGTTTATACAAAAACAGGGAGACAAATTTATAGTTAAGGCACATGACTGGGCACTTTGTAAAGAGCCCAAATGTGCTCTGCCACTTTGATGGCTGAGGCAGGTGTTTGTCAAGAGATAGGTCATTGTTTCCCTAAGAAAAAGACAGAATTGTTACCTCCCTCAGTTCTAACCTCCCTGCAAAGATTTTCTAATGGAGCCTAATTTCTTCATCTACTGGTTTCCAGCATTTTATATTTACAGACTCAGGTCTGTATCTGCTGTACAAGAAGAACATTGTTAAACTGGTGTTATTTTGCTTTTCTTTGGAAGTCTCAAACAGAATTGCCAATACAGACAGCCATTCTTTGAATATTCAATTAAAATCACCACAAGACTGCTGCTATGGAAGGAGATGTGAGGATGTGAAAGTAAGCTAAGGGGTAGTATAAATCATTCTAGTCCCTGGTTTGTAGCTCATGCTGCAGCAATAGCAGTCACTGACAGAGCTCTGTTGGAAAGGGAAGATGAATGGCAGATGCTCCATTGTAATTTCCTGCTGTCAACAGAGAGCGTAACAGACGTCAATCCACTGGTTTAATCAGAGGTAGTAGTATGTCCAGGGAGCTACCACTTCCAAGGTGCAAGTGCAATTGCTGTCATTGTACATTTGTCCTAGAGGGCTCTTTAGGCAAGCACATATCATAATATTTCAGGGGTCAAAAGAATCTGAGTTCATGTGACTTTAATTATTAACATATTTCCCTTTTCTTAAAAAGAAGGAATGGAAGCATCATAAATCATGATGTCTAATCTCATTCATTTTCTGTTGTTTGAGAACAACACTCAGGCCTTTTGAAGCTTATGTATTATTTGTTTCATGGAGAAAAATGACATTATAATAACCCTCAGAACAGCTTAGAGAGAAAATTATGTTGGTTTTGGATATTTTTATTTTAATCCAATCCAGTTTCTCTGTGTCATGAAGGAATCTGTGTTTGGTTTAGGCAGAACCATCCGAGATACCACAGTTGCTTCAAATTGTGCAGCTCATTGAGACAAAACAAAAAGTCTCTTGATAATTGATGACTGAATAAACAAAGAGGAAACTGGAGGCAGATGTGTGCTGGAAAGCTTTCTGAAATCCTAGGATGGGATGGGGAGAGTTTGATTTTAATCAGAAGCGCCACAATTCTCTCTTTCCCTAAACATTTCCTACTTTGCAATATTTTATTCTTAATCTTTGTTGGGGGAGATTGTCACTGATGTTTAATTTTAAGTGAATTTCCAGTAGTAAATCTAGAAAGGTTTTAGGCTAGCAGCTGTGCAGCCTCAAGCCCTCTCTCTGAAAAACAGGCTCTGAAGATGGAACAGCATAAATCCCTATAACACTGTCCTGCCAGAAAGCTTCTCCCGGCATAGAAAGATCATGTGCAAGAATTACTAAACTACAAGCACCTTTGTCCATCTGTTTTTTATATTCTTGCTGAAGCTGCCTCAAACAGCAACAAGATGTGCTGCAGGATCTTATATTATGGACACATTTAACTCCTTCGGTAGGAGCTACGTGAGAAGCACAGGTTCACATCCACAGGGCCCATCCTTCAGCTCCTGTCTTTATTTCTTCTGCCACCACACTCAATTCTCTTCTAATTGAAAACTTGCTTGTCTTTGACAACAAATATGCATCTAAGCTGGCTGGAAGAAGAGTCTCTTCTGAAAGATTTGATGAAAATTGTCTTCCAGAAATTTGATCCTGTAATTATGCTTTGGTAAAAGATGAAAACTTTTCACTCAAATTAAGTATTAACCTTCAACCAGTAGCATTACATTTGGTCAGTCACAGTCATTGAAAGTCTGTACACTTCAGTCTTTTATGTGAAATGTGCATCACCATCTTTCACTGATTTACTCCAGCATATGAAAGGACTCGCTACTGACCTCAGAAGAAGGTCAGCTTGGTTGGATAACCTCGAATACAGAGGAAAATAGGATAATGAGACAGACACGCTAAGGCTCACCTGAGGAATTCCTACAGCATCTCCAAATCCAACAACAGAAAAAATCCCTGTGGAATTGTAGCCAAAAGTCCAGTTTTCTACCACATCTCTTGATTGAGCTTATTCACATAGAAACAGTAAGCAGGGTAGCTACCAAAATGCAGTAACCCTGCTTTGTCGTACTAACTTATCTGACCTAAGACAGAATTGGGTTAGCACAGGGACATGAATGACATAACAGGAGTGCTGGAGCTGACATAGAAAGTGCCTATGCCAACTACAGATCAGTGCTATTGAGCGGCTTGTCAAAGTGTCCAGCTAATGGAGGAGCTTTCTACTGGACAAGACATGAATTTTAGCTCTTAACACTCTTTGCTCACTCATGATCTTGTGGCACCTCTTTTTGTAACAGCAGTTATTGCAGCATGCTAAAAAAAAGGACTTCTTCAGTTGTAAAATACATAAACTCAGTCTTTTATTCCCTCTAATTGTTGGTGTAATGTGTAGCAACACTTTGCTCTCAATTGGATTTAATTGGGCAAGAAACAAGAATGGAGGGGTTTAGTCATCCTCCTTCCATTTCAGGTTGGCCAATGCAACACCTGCTCCCATGTCCCAAGCTGCTAATGCACAGTTGTCAGCTAGCCTTTGGTTGTTATAAAAACCTAAAACAAACAAACAAAACAAAATAAAACAAAAAAGCTGTTTTTAATCAAGTTTCCCAAAGCCAGGCCATCAAAATGAGTGCATCTGTCTTGGTAGAACAGTTTTTTGTCTCTATTTAACTTGTCTTCATAAAGCTACCCTGAAGTGTTGGCTGGTATGTAATGCAAGGCTTTGCAGCAAGTTATTTGTAATTTCTCCTAGGCAAAACATCACAGCAATTTGTGTCTGAGCCTCAGAGTGCCTGAGAAGTATGTGTCAGTTAAAAGGGGGAATTCAAATATGAATCCATTTAAAAAGTAGCAACACAGGGAATTGGCAGGCTCTGTCTTCTATAGTTATTAAGTATTGAAATACTCACTCCAGTCCCAGTGGGGCTTTGAAATCATATGGTTAAACTTTATCAGCCAGTTGGGAAAAGAATATGAAGAAACTAATGACAAACAGTCTGCGTTGACTTGAAGACTCTCACCCCTGCATCTGATTTTACTCACAAGCACCTGATCAACTGTTAAACCACAGAGAGCTACTGTAAAACTAGTTTAATTTATGAAAAAAAAAGAAGAAAAAAAAAAAAAGCATCTTTTAAATTACAGCATAATCTGCTGCAACAAAAATCCCACACTACTAAAGAAGCCTTCATACACTGTGGTCTCTGAACCGGGAGTCTCCACACAAGCAGCAAAATTCAAGAGCAGTCTGTGAAGCACAGGCAAGATTCCCCTTCTCCCTTCATGTCATAGTCATTACACTACAAAGCCATTTCACTCTTGCACACACAACACAACAAACACTGAATTCTTATTTGCACGGAAAGGCTGCTCCTGCTCAGCACACCTAATACTGCAGGCAAGGAGTTCTGAAGGGAGTGACAAGTTGCAGAAGCATTCACCCTGGCAGACAGTGAAATTTAATCTGCTCTTCCCCGTCTTATGGATAACCCAAGTAAATGGTAAAGTGCTACATAAAGTCCATGCACAGTTTATTGTTATATAAAGAAAAGGCATCTTTTTTCTCCTAGTCCAGTTTTGTAATGGTCACCAGTAGAGCTTGCAATGAGTCACACCCTGTACCTGGTACATGCTGTGAATGGTGATTGGAGTGATGCAGTGAACACAAGGAGACTCCAGTAGAGTCCCCTTGCATATCTGGATGCTGATAGGATGGAAACATGACAGAAGCCGTGTCTTCTGAGCTCTGCCCTATTCTGAGGTGCTATTGACCATGCTCATGCTCGGATCTTTCAGACACCAACTGGGTTTTAAGGTTAAAAATCAAGCAAGCAAAGCAAGAAATCTGCACCAGGAAAAGCGTTGAAGCATTTCCAATGTCAAACAAAGGCTAAACAGGGGATTTTGGGATCTTATCCTGGTATTTAAGCGAAAAATCCTATTTGGAATTCCTAAATCCCATTTGGGGAATATTTTTGGACCTGGTCCTTAACATCTTGATGACCTACGCCATATTCTCACATTCAGTGAAAAACAGACACTGATAGATCTTATCTGTAATATCACAGTATCACAGTATAACCAAGGTTGGAAGAGACCCCAAGGATCATCAAGTCCAACCCGTCCCAACAGACCTCACAACTAGACCATGGCACCAAGTGCCATGTCCAGTCTCCTCTTGAACACCTCCAGGGACGGCGACTCCACCACCTCCCCGGGCAGCCCATTCCAATGACGAATGACTCGCTCAGTGAAGAACTTCCTCCTCAGCTCGAGTCTAAACCTCCCCTGGCACAGCTTGAGACTGTGTCCCCTTGTTCTGGTACTGGTTGCCTGGGAGAAGAGACCAACCCCCTCGTGTCCACAACCACCCTTCAGGTAGTTGTAGAGGGCAATGAGGTCACCCCTGGTCCTTCTCTTCTCCAGGCTAAACAACCCCAGCTCCCTCAGTCTCTCCTCATAGGGCTTGTGCTCAAGGCCTCTCACCAGCCTTGTTGCCCTCCTCTGGACACGTTCAAGTGTCTCAATGTCCTTCTTAAACTGAGGGGCCCAGAACTGGACACAGTACTCAAGGTGTGGCCTAACCAATGCAGAGTACAGGGGCACAATGACCTCCCTGCTCCTGCTGGCCACACTATTCTTAATACAGGCCAGGATGCCATTGGCCCTCTTGGCCACCTGGGCACACTGCTGGCTCATGTTTAGGCGGGTGTCGATCAGCACCCCCAGATCCCTCTCTGTTTGGCAGCTCTCCAGCCACTCTGACCCCAGCCTGTAGCTCTGCATGGGGTTGCTGTGGCCAAAGTGCAGCACCCGGCACTTGGACTTGTTGAATGTCATCCCATTGGACTCCGCCCATCTGTCCAGTTGGTCGAGGTCCCTCTGCACAGCAGCTGTAGGCTGCTTCCAATCATCAACATTTTTGAATTTTTAATAAAAGTTTTATTGGCCAGGAGTCTTAAGCTTCTCTTTTTCTGACAAAGGGCTAGAAAGATAATTTTTCTTTCTAACAGTAGGTGGTTTTAAAGCAACAACCCAACATTTAAACCAGATTTATACATATTAAATGCAAATCCCCAGATAATTAGCATGTTTTATAGCTAAATACATGACGTATCAAATAGCTATTTCTATTAGGAAAAAAAAAAAAAAAAAAAGAAAATAGAATTAACCAGGTTGGAAGAGACCTTTGAGACCATGGTGTCCAAACTAACATTCAACACTATCTAATCAAATCAACCATGGCACCAAGTGCCCCATCCAGCCTCTTCCTAAACGCCTCCAGTGATGGTGACTCCACCACCTCCCTGGGCAGCCCATTCCAATCGCAAATCACTATTTCTATGAAGAACTTCTTCCTAACCTCCAGCCTAAACCTCCCCTGGTGTAGCTTGAGACTGTGTCCTCTTGTTCTGATGCTGGTTGCCTGGGAGAAGAGACCAACCCCCACCTGTCTACAACCTCCCCATTGGAATGGGCTGCCTGGGGAGGTGGTAGAGTCACCGTCATTGGAGGTGTTCAGGAGGAGACTTGATGGGGTGCTTGGTGACATGATCTAGTTGTTTGATGGGTTGGACCCAATGATCTTGAAGGTCTGTTACAACCTGGTGTATTGTATTGTATTGTATTGTATTGTATTGTATTGTATTATATTGTATTGTATTGTATTGTATTAAGGTAGTTGTAGAGAGCAAGAAGGTCTCCCCTGAGCCTCCTCTTCTCCAGGCTAAGCAACCCCAGCTGCCTCAGCCTCTCCTCATGGGGCTTGTGTTCCAAACCCCTCCCCAGCTTTGTTGCCCTTCTCTGGACACGCTCCAGCAAGACAACATCTTTCCCAAACTGAGGGGCCCAGAACTGGACACAGTACTCAAGGTGTGGCCTAACCAGTGCTGAGTGCAGGGGCAGAATGACCTCCCTGCTCCTGCTGGCCACACTCTTCCTGATGCAGGCCAGGATGCCATTGGCCCTCTTGGCTGCCTGGGCACACTGCTGGCTCATGTTCATCCTACTATCAACCAGCACCCCCAGGTCCCTTTCTGCCTGGCCGCTCTCCAGCCACTCTGACCCCAGCCTGTAGCACTGCATGGGGTTGCTGTGGCCAATGTGTACAACCCAGCACTTGCATCACAAGCAATGCTGTAACGCAATTCTACTTTACAGAGTTTGTTCTTATTCTAGTACAAGATGCTACTGTACGAACTACATTCATGTTACTTTCTATGCTTAGGGAATATTTTAATGATAACACTTGTTGCTCTAATTACAATTTTCAGTGTTTGTTGCTTATGAGATCTAAGGCTAATAAGAAATGTATGAGAGAGTGATTGATCCCAGTACATAAAAGCCAGGTTTTTTTTCCTAGTGCAAGACATTTCTGTCTTTGTACTTCTCAATGACTGGCAGTAATGAGAATGTGGAGTGAAATCAGTGCAAATCAGAAAATATGCACTGAAGATTTCCTATATGTATTTGCTGCTTTGTCTCTTACAGGAGATTGCCCCTGCATTCCCCAGCTACATTATCACACACTATAAAGGAGGAAGTGCAATGAATGCCGTTGGTTTATTCCCCCCAGGAGTTCCCTTTGGTAGATTATGTCAAAGTACTCCCAGCCGTCAGTCTGTCAGGTCTGCTCAGATGTTTTGGAAGACAGCATGCTCTGAATGGGAATGTAACAATAGCAGGCTGATTTTTCAGCAGCCAGCACTGATAACTCTGATAAACAGTCTTCTTGAGGTAAGAAGTGACGCATATCAGAGGTTCCTGCCTTAGACGCCAAGGTTATTTGTCATGTAATTGGATATTGTTGGACAAAACCATAATTATCCCAGATTTAAAAGCATAAGGCCATCTAGTTGATAATATGTGGTTAAAGATAATAATTTGCTGCTGAACCCACTTTAATCTTTCCTATTCATTTACTTTTAAGAGATGTGACCTAACTAGGTCTTACTTAAACAAAGCTGTGACTTACTGGCTTCATGATTATTGTTAAATTATAGACCTGCCACTCTTGGAATTTCATTGCTACAGTAGGGCAAAACTTAGACTCTCCCAATTCAGAAGTCCAGGTGGTTATCAGTTGACAAAAATGAGGAAAATGTACCACCCCCAGCAGATGTGGAGGTCTAATTCTAGCTCCAGCCAGCAGAGAGCATCTGTACTGAATATCAGCTACTGTTATGAAGTTCTGCTTACACATTGGCCTATTTCACCCTACAAGTGAATCAATCAATCAATAAATAAATACTCCAGCTGACATATAGGTGGGGTCCATCATTAACTGTGCCTGAATTTGCCACTTTCAGCTGGTCCTGGGAAACCTCAGAAGGCCTAGGCAGTTTGCTACTCCTGTCTTTATCTACCTTTTGTCCCTGCATCTGCTCTCTGACTGCTCAGATCACCCTTAGCTAAATTGTGTTAGAACTAGGTCCTAGCAGTATTGATAGTCCCCTTGGAACTGTAGTGGGAGTTTTTATCACCTTGCCCATTGGCTGACCCAGGAGATTCTAGGAAGTAGCTGGCTTGGCTACCCAGTGTGCTGAGGCAATTAGTCATCTCATGGGCCATCTCCTGCTTCCAGGAAGTCAGAGATCACAACAGGTTTTAGCTCGTGCCTCCAGGGAAATAAACACATGAAAGCTCACAAAGTTATACCAAACAAAGTAATTCCTCTGGCTTGGGCCAGCTGCCGATCCCAGCAGCCTTCTCCCTCGCACCTCCTGGCACCAGAAAATTTATATACCTCTTCCCTTCAATGCTTTTACTCAATCATGTGATAGGAAGTCAGATTCCCTACTGTGCTTGCTGACTCTTTCATATGCTAATGCACGCTTGTGCATTTCTCATTATAAGCATCCACAAACTGTCCACGTAAACATTATAAACACTGAATTGTATACAAATCCTACAAACCCTATGTGCTACCTTTTAAGACAGACTTTTTGCTTGAACAGCATCCTACTTGCTCATTTGCTTTTTCATATTCCTTGCATGGCAACCATACATTACAATACTTTATCCCATAAAGGCTGCACAAATAAATGAGGGTTTGGCTTTTCTCCAGGTATTTTGCCATTGTTAACAGGAATATCTGTTTTTAGATGCTTTCCCGTTTTTCCGTAAAGGTAGCCTTATCTTCTTGATCCATCAGTAACAGTTCGTTACTGATGTGGAACTCGGGCTCTTTGAGGTAGCCTTTCCTGTAATTACTGTTTCTGTCATTAACTGTCCCCTGAAACTTGGGCTATCTAAATGGGATTCAGTGTAATTCCTCAGGCTTATATAGGAAAAAAACCCCAAACCTCTAACTGAGTCCTTTGGAGTAATTTAATTTTGTTTTCTTATCATTATGGGATAGCTGTTAATGTTTGTAAGCTCTTTTCCCATCATAGGGTGCCTATGGAAATAGATAACCCTGAATAAAGCTCTAGATTGGTTTTGGTGAGTGGAGTGGAAAAAAGTTTGTAAGAAACTGGTACTGAGCCAAAATATCAAGACTCATATAGATCATAGGCTTGTTTGGTCATGTTTTATACATAGGTCCAACATATTTTCATGCATATTTTTCCATGCATAGATGCAGCATATTAAGTAAATTTCCAAAATAAATTATGGAGCTTTATAATAAAAAGTGCCCTGGTTGTAAAGCCTTTGCCTATATTCTCTTACTCCCTTTAATTACTGCTTAAGAAGGAATTTCATCTTGGAAAAAGAAAGAAGGCAGGGGTAATAGAAAGGCATCGGAAGAAGTGGTAGAAGGGTTCCTCTGCTCTGAGCAAGGAATTCATATTGCACAATACTGAGAATGGCAAATTCTCTTCGCAGACAGCACATAGCATTGTCAGGCAAGCAGCATGCTCTGTCCTTAACTCTTTTGTACCTTTATATGTGCACAGTAACATTGTCATATATGAGGCTTCCTGGCAGCAGAAAGACACAGGCATTTTGAGAGCTCTTTTCAGCTCACAGTATAGCAATGTAGATACCTGACATGAACCAAATGGTCTATTTCTGTTTCTTCCAAGAGTTTCCTTCTCTGTGAGGAGGAATAATAATAAGAGAGGGTAATATGACTTTGAGAAGGCTTACATGTATGAAGATGTCCAAGACACTTGGCTTTTGTCTGCTCAAAACCTTCTGATGCCTTTCTACTAAGAAATCATGTTTCAAACCAGCCAGATCTGATTAAGGGAATTTTAAAACACTTGATTGTAGTTAGTGTCCAGTCTTTAAAAAACATCTCAGGCAAGTCAGACAGAAACAGAAAGGACCTTGCACATTGCCTGCTATTTATAGTTTTAATTCTCAGTGTTCCACATGTAAATATGTGGGAGTCGGTGTGTTTGCCTTGTCTTTCTACCTAGAATCATAGAATTGTTAGGGTTGGAAGGAACCCCAAGGATCATCTAGTTCCAGTATTCCAGTTCCACCACCCTTGCCATGGGCAGGAACCCCTCACACTCGATCAGGTTGCTCAGAGCCACATTCAGCCTGGCCTTAAAACCTCCATGGATGAGGCTTCTACCACCTCCCTGGGCAATCTACTCCAGTGTCTCACCACCCTCATGGTGATGAATTTCTTTCTAACATCTGTACGTTAAAGTAATTTTACATGGTATCAGGCATAAAAATCAGTAAATTGGACATGCTTCATGAATGCAGATAATATTCCATGGCATGGGAGGAATTAGCCAAGACACATGACGCATGCTGGAACGTGTCCAGAGAAGGGCCACGAGGATGGTCAGAGTGCTGGAGCATCTCTCCTATGGAGACAGACTGAGAGAGTTGAGGCTATTCAGTCTGGAGAGAAGGCTCCGAGGAGACCTTATTGTGGCCTTCCAGTATCTGAAGGGGGTCTAGAACAAAGCTGGTGAGGGACTTTTTAGGGTATCTGGTAGTTATAGGACTAGGGGGGATGGAGCAAAAGTAGAGGAGGGTAGATTTAGATCAGGTGTTAGAAAGTTCTTAACCATAAGGGTGGGGAGACACTGGAACAGGTTGCCCAGGAAGGTGGTAGAAGCCCGCCCCATCTGTGGAGGTTTTTAAGGCCAGGCTGGATGCCCAGGCTCTGGGCAACCTGATCTAGTGTGAGGTGTCCCTGCCCAAGTCAGGAGGGGTGGAACTAGATGATCCTTGAGGTCCCTTCCAGCCCTGACAATTCTGTGATTCTGTGAAAATTGGTTCTTTAAGGGACAATGATACCTTTTTCTCAAATATTATATCCTTTCCATCATAACTCAAAACCTCAGGCTATGATTTTATGATACCAATGTGCCAAACACTAAAAAGACAACCTTCTTAGATGGTACTCATTCATTAGTTCCTGAAAATCAGTTCATTTTGGATGTTTCTAAATGGATTGCTTGGTATCAGGACACCCAAATCAGCAGTCCTCTTGAAAACCTGCTGCTTCTAGACTTTACAATTTACTGATTTATAATGAAAAGGTATGTAATACATTCAGATGCTTCTTAGCTTAGCACTAAATTCTTAGCAAAATTTTAACAACAAAGTGGAACAAGTATCTTTTGTAATGCAGAAAGTAGTAGTGTAAGAAATGTATGGAAATTGCTTACAGATATGCAGTGACAACTTTCCAAATTCTATTACTGCTCAGGAACAAGACACCATTACCTTCAGGCATGAAAGGAAGATCTTCCTACCTGAGGCCACACACTTCTGGAGCAGAAAAATCACACAGAGGAATTTGTGTCTCACGTTGAAAAGATTTTAAGTGCTAGCTCCTCTCAGAAATGCACATCCCTTCACCTCTGATGCAGAGCAAACTTGCTTGCCTCAACATCAGCAGTACTTTTTTGGTATTTAAGAAGGAAGGCAAGGATCTGTGCAGCTGATTTCAGTACTGCAGCACGCAGTGCTAGACATGGCAATTGTTGAGCATGTCTCACTTCCAGACCATCTCAGCTTCCAGCCAGGCCCACAGGTTTGCCTAGCGTGGACCAGGCTGCAAGTGTGGGCTGTAGCTGCCAGCTGTAAGCATTCAGTTAGTCCATAAAAGATGAATTCAGTGAGCACTCTTCCCTGTGTTAAATTAAGGGAAATAACTTGACCCAAACAATGTAGGGGATAAAGTAACTAAGG
The DNA here is from genome assembly GCA_033816785.1 of Picus viridis. Classification (NCBI taxonomy): domain Eukaryota; kingdom Metazoa; phylum Chordata; class Aves; order Piciformes; family Picidae; genus Picus; species Picus viridis. Next base: position 37,897,744 of record CM066578.1, on the reverse strand, counting down.
CCTTTGTGACTTCTGGCTGTGAAAGCTGATGTTTAGAATGGATCTTTAACCCACTTTTCTGACCAGAACTGATCTTTAGCCCACTTTTGTGGCCAAAATATTGCTTTGGCAAATTTTCCATATAATATAGTCAAGCTACATACAACCCTTTTCAGTAGTGTTCACACTTCAGCCATGGGTGAACAACCCAAAAGCTTATAGCTATTACCATACTTTGCAACTGTCCCCTGACCAAATAGCTCAGGTTTTACTAGCAAGACAATAAATAATATTTGGTATCATAAATAATAAAAGAGAAGAAAATGTTCAAATGTGAATGGACAAAAAATGTTATTTTAAATACTTCTTCAGAATGAAAGCAACTACAGATGTAAGACACTTTTTATCAACCATAAGTGGACAATAAGGTAGGTCAAGGTCAGGTTGGATGGTGCTCTAAACAACCTTATCTAGTTAAAGGTGTTCCTGCTCACTGCAGGGAGGTTGGACTTTAAGATGACCTTTAAAGGTCCTTTCAAACCCAAAATGTTCTATGATTCTATGATAGCTGGACATGTAACACCTGTTGAGCACTGCACCTGCTGTGGATATCAGGGGTAGTTTGCACTACTTCATTCCTGCCCACAACTGCTAAGGGGAAGGCTGCTCACATGTCCTGCAAACCAAGACAATCAGGCCTGGAGGTTAGTTGAGGAGACAGCATTTTGCAAGGTCATGCAGGGTTGCCAGCACTACCTGACATGACTCATAGGCATTGCAAAGTGATGAACTCCTACTCAACTCCCTGAAGAAAACACCACCATTCCTGAACCTGGCTAACATTTCAACATTTGTTATTTGCACTGCCTTGCCAATTGCCTTTGAACTCCACGGGTGCCCAGATAATTATGCATCTTGATAGTCCAGAATAACTAGGTTTGAGATAGATCCTTAAAAAATACATCTAAGTATCTAAGAAGATGTATATGGCTTCTTTTACTACAGTATGCTAAAGGTTCCTTATTCCTAACATTTGTTTTTGCTTTACTCCTTGGAAGAAAAGTAACACTGTTCCCATATTAGCCATGAGAAAACAGTTACATTTGTAAAATTTGGTAGACATAAGATGCCCCAAGTCACTTAATTCTGGTTTCCTTATCAACTAACATTATCCAGTGCAGCATGGTGCTTTAGCATCTCTTGACTTCTAGAGAAATCAGGTGGAAGAGGGAAGGAGAAGTAGGCTCCAGCTCTCATCCCAGCCTGAGTTGTCTCACATCACCAATCCTGGAACCAGGAGGAACTCCTGAGTTTAGGCAGCTTAGATACAGCTGACGTGATTAAAACAGATTTTGTAGTATACAACTAATACAACTAATAGAATACAACTAGTACAATACACCAGGTTGAAAGCGACCTTCAAGATCATCGCGTCCAACCCATCAACCAATCCAACCCGCAATGTCATAGACCAGGGAGCTGAATTTGTATCTGCTCAGAAAAGAAGTACAATACTTAGAACTATATTTAATGTGTGACAGATCTTTTGGATACTCTTGAGCTGACATCTGTAGAGATGCTTTTGCCATTACAAAAGCCCAGCTCATTTTCCTTTATTTTTCCATAAGGACTGTATAAGGGAAAGGGGAAGGGTGAGAATGTAATTGATACAGCAAAATTCCATAAACAAGAGCAGATATTGTGGAAACAAGAATGTTTTGGTTACTGTCTTAACTTATGAATATTCATACATCCACTACCATTGCTGTTTTCTTGAGCTTCCAAATCTGAATTTGCAAAATCTATACTTTCCAGGCAATACCACTGATATAAATAGGTAATAAGCAAATATCAGAAGTTTTATGAGTGGCACCTTCTGCACTGTTCTCATCCTTCCACTTCTGATCTGAGCAGAAAAGGAGAGGCAGAGAAGATTCCAGCACCTATTTATTTAGAAAACAATGGAGCATCTTGAACCTTAAAACTAAAAGAAGGAAAGTTTAGTTGTCAGGTTTTCTATCAAAGATGTGATGAATTCTACTGAACAATAGTTGTTAAAACTTCAGGTGTTTGGTCTGTGCCAAATGTTACTCCACTGTGCATTATTGCAGTTTAGGGTGCAAGCAGCTTATCCAGGTAGCAGCACAAAACTTGGCTGGTTAACTTATTGAGTTCTTTTCCCATGGTTCCTCTTTGAGTCAAAGGGAAGACACAGGCTCTGTGACATGGTGATTCAGAGGTTAATTTGGGTGGTTTGAAATGTACCCTTGATGACTGTCTCATTCTCTGTTTAGGTTAGTGGACAAGCTGGATATCTAAAGTAGGTGTTGTAAAAGTCTCCTTGGCTCTTACACTGACCTTTGTATGATAATTAGGACCTATCTGTATAACATCTAGTAACACAAGGCTCCAGCCACACAAACATCTGTTAACAAATTGATCCAGTCCAAAATGATTTGTACTCCCACATACACATTGAGTTATATTGGCATTTAGTAATAAAGGAAAAAAAGTTATTAGGCAAGTTATATTTGGATTTATGCTGCAGGCAAATGACAAAAGTAACCTAAAAATGTTGTGTGCATTAAATGAAAATTTCCACTTGGCTTTAATTCTTAAATATGTAATCTATGAAGTTAGTATTTTTCATCTTAACCCAGACCAACTCTTGCCTCCAACCAACTTCCTCCTTTTATTAACTTTTTAATAAGGTGATTAACCACAGTAAATACCGACCAGTCACCGAACATAAATAGTTCTCTTTTACTGTGTATTCTCTCCTGTTTATCTCTCCATAATCTAACATCACTTCAACAGGGAAATTTCTGCCAGTTCCTCTTACCACTGTATATCACATCCCATTGGTCCCAGCCACAGGAAAGGGCATTAACTCCAGAGATGCTACGGCTGATTTTCTACTCCTGTGAGTGAAAAGATATTTGAGTGCTGCAGTGATGTTATCAGGTCTTCCTCCCTCTTCTGTGCCACATACAAGACACACGCAGGTCACTGAGCTCTTTACCCAAATGCATTCTCATTCTTGCGTTCATAATGCCCAGTGCTTGCACTTGCTTCCACACACTTTCAGATAGAGAATGTTCATAGAGACACCTGCAGCAAGCTGGAGTTTCTTTTTTCTTCCAGTGGAGTAGTTTGGCCTGAGAGAAGGAAATGTTAGAATTCTTCTCTAAAACTATGGTTTTTTTTTTTATTTATTTATTCATTATTTATTTTTTCTGGGAGGGAATGTTGATTCTCATTTTGTTAAGAAAACAGCCAGCATTACATCCTGACCTTTCCTAGTAATTTTCCTTTACTGTTGTTTTGCTAATTTATTTAGACTTGAATATTATAACATGTTTATTCAATGTTATTCAAATACCAAGTTAAATGTTATTCAAATATCTGGTTATAGGATCTCTTATTCTAATGCCATGTTTTGAAGTTATCTCAGCACAACACTCAGTACATCAAAAGGAAAAAAGTATTTTCTCATAAGTCATTTACTGCAAATTTTTAAATTCTGCCTGATGGATACTTGGTTTTAACTTCTAATTGCTAGTAAAAGCAAAGTCTGATACTTTAATAAAACAAATTCTGCTTTCACACTTGCTACTGTTAACCTTGGTTTTATTATGTTAGCAACTGTATTCTGAACTTTGAAAATACAATACAATACAATACAATACAATACAATACAATACAATACAATACACCAGGTTGGAAGAGACCAAGATCATCGTGTCCAAACCATCAACCAATCCAACCCACCTAAACAACTAAACCATGCAGCCAAGCACCCCATCAAGTCTTCTCCTGAACACTTCCAATGAAGGTGACTCCACCACCTCCACGGGTAGCCAATTCCAATGGGCAATCACTCTCTCCGTGTAGAACTTCTTCCTAACATCCAGCCTAAACCTGCCCTGGCGCAGCCTAAGACTGTGTCCTCTTGTTCTGGTGCTGGCTGCCTGGGAGAAGAGACCAACATCTGCCTAGCTACAACCTCCCTTCAGGTAGTTGTAGAGAGCAATAAGGTCACCCCGGAGTCTCCTCTTCTCCAGGCTAAGCAACCCCAGCTCCCTCAGCCTTTCCTCATAGGGCTTGTGTTCCAAACCCCTCACCATCTTTGTTGCCCTCCTCTGGACACGCTCCAGCAAGACAACATCTTTCCTAAACCGAGGGGCCCAGAACTGGACACAGGACTCAAGGTGTGGCCTAACCAGTGCAGTGTACAGGGGCAGAATGACCTCCCTGCTCCTGCTGGCCACACTCTTCCTGATGCAGGCCAGGATGCCATTGGCCTTCTTGGCTGCCTGGGCACACTGCAGGCTCATGTTCAGCCTACAATCAACCATTACCCCCAGGTCCCTCTCTGCCTGGCCACTCTCCAGCCACTCTGACCCCAGTTTGTAGCACTGCCTAGATCAGCAAGCACATCTGTTTATGCTGTGACTAGAAAAGAAAGTGTATGAACATGAGACTTAAATAAGTATTTCTTATTGGACACATGTGATGGCAGCATTAGAAATCTGAGATTTAGCCATTAGAACAACAGCCAGTGTAGATGGCACAGGTCAGCAAATGAGATGCAGCTTACTCTGCAATTCGTTGGCATAGGAAGCTTAGTGGTTTAATAGGGTGATCATCCAACTGATGATTGATTTATTTTTTTCCATACAGTCACAAAATCTGATAAAAGTTACATCACTTCCTTGCGTGCTAGCCTCACTAAACTCTTTCCTGTGCTGAAGCTGGAAGTACTGGAGGATTTCATTCCCTCTCTGAAAAGCCAAAGTTAATGGTGGCTGAAACCACTTTCACCTGGTATTACTTGAATATTGGTATTACACTTTTAAAGTAACAGCAAAAACTATGCAATGGGTTTCACTGAAGAGCATAAGAAATTCCTGACAAAAATAACAGAAACCCTTTTACTTAATTAGTATACATGTAGTGTTCCATTAAACGCAAGATAGCATTAGCAAGACGATGGACAGGGCCATCACTTCGACATTTTTTTATCTCTCATTTTGGGACACTCTGTAACATCTCCAGTTTTCAAAGCACTCCAGAGCATGAACAGAGCTGAATAGAAAGTAAGTACCGAACTGGGGAGTGCAGTTGTCCCTATCATTTCAGTGCTCCCTTGAGTACCGAAATTTTCTTTCCTTGGCTGATGGAGACACATAACAATCTCTTTTTCTGAGTGTGATCAGAACATTGCAGACTTCAAAAAAATGGTGATACTTTGCCAAGCCCATGCTTACAGAGAGAAGATAGTGTCTGTCATTCTAAGGATCTGAGATGAGTTTCCCAATTAAGCATCTTCAGACAGCAACTGTGGGTGTCAGTTTGTGGGAGCAATCAGTTATGTTTAGCTCTCTCATCCCCCAAAAGGTGGCTGAAAATGGTTTTGTTGTTGTTTCTAGAGCACCTCTTTCAGTAGGAGGCTAGATAAAGAGAGTAACCCTAAAGTCTGGAAATTGGGAGATTAACTAATCAGTGATGTCTTGTAATTGACTTGGCATATGATATTGCACTCCTCAGAAAAACAGATCAAGCACAGGCAAATATAGTCACTAGTATCAGAGAAGCAGTAAAAAAGAGGATGAAATTTTGTCCTGACTATCCCACCTGAAAACTTCAGAGATCACATTGCTCCTCATGGAAACATATTTTTATGAACAACGCTATGACCAAAGTTCACATTTTGATCTCTGGCTAAGGTCTGGAGGAAAATCTGCATACAGTACAGTATTTGCATGACCAGTTAATCAAAATAACCTGAGTACTTTTCTCATTTACTAAACCTTTTTATCAATTATGCAGTTTGGGCCTTTTTTTGCAATGTACCTTACAATTACCATGTATCCAAATGAGTATTTCTACCACAGAAGCTGTGCAGAGCCCTGCAAAATATATATTGTAACAGATATCTTAGGAAACACTGGAAAACTTTTATAGTTTTACATATGGTCAGGATATCTTGGAAAGCATTCAACAGCTGGAACTGCATGACTGAAACCAGCCTGCCCAAATACATCTGAGAGAAACAGTTTTTCCAACAAGCCTTCCCTCCATCTGCAGATCCAGTGGATGCCTTTAACCCATTATAGATGGCTTTTCCTTCTAGACTATCTACTTGGAGATATTTTAGTTTCTGCAGCATCACCACTAGCGTGACTACCTTTTGAGTGGAAGCTGTAATGAAGAATCAGCATGTGTTTATGTGATTATCAATGGGGTTTGGATGGCATGGTAATAACATGTCAGCACAGGGGTGAAAGCAGATCTCCAGAGCTGCTGATTCTGGTGGAGCTATATTTACACAAATGCATTTGTAAGAAATGCAGGGAGCTTGATTACAGTAAATATGGGCTGATTTTGCTGTCATGAGAAACTGGGTCAGAGGAAGCTTAGTTTACCACTAGGATATTTGTGCATCTGTTAGACCTTTCTCATGACTTCCCAGCTGTATCTCCTGTCCATCCCTGCCACAAACTGCTCACTGATGTCATGCAAGATGCAAGGAGGGAAATGAAGCTGTAGAACTTCTGTGAGAGGGCAAATAACCTCATCTTTGGTGTATGCACATCACAAGAAAGCTGATGTGCAGACAGAATAAAGACAACGTGTGGTTACAGCATAAGCATGAATGTAGAAACGATACCCAAGTACCATAAATATTTCATCTCAAATACACATCTGTATTGGTTCTACTATAATTCAGTGGCCTAGACATTCACTCAGACCAAAGTATCAAGATTATTTAGTCACTGCTAGTATTAGGATGTACATGGCATCAGGCACAATCTAGTTTAGTAATATTCATTTACTATTGCATTCCAAATAGGAATAGATTTGGGAGATGTCTGCACAAGGCCTATCCCTAACCTTTGCCATCCTACTGCTCATTATAAGGTCTAAATGGGATTGCACACAGACATGAGTTCACCATTAATTCTTAAAGTAAAAAAAAAAAAGACAAAAACTGAAGAATTATGAGTAGATATTCTACAATATTAATATGTGCAGACATCAAGTATCTAACAAGTTTAAACAGTTAAGAAATATGTATTAGTATTATTTTAAATGATGCTTCTTTTACTAGCCAACTATTATTTCCTTTCCACTTTGAAAGCTAAAAGGAAAAACCAAATTATCATATTTTGTGATACCTGCTTTACAAATGAGGGAGTAAGCCCTATTATTCTCCTATTTTTATTATTATATTGATGTCCCATCTATTCTGGCTGTACTACTCTTTCTTTGACAAAAATTTAAACCAGATGTCACTTGATGCATATTTTTCAGCTACTCATTTTATTTTTCTAAATTCAAAAGACTGGAAAAGACACAATCACAGTTGCAAGTCTTTTCCAAATACCACACAGGGCAATGATACCATAGGCTATACAGCCACTAATACTCTCTCATTAAAAGGTAACAGGTGAAAGAAACATTTCAAATGTGACACATCTTTCGTCTCTCTGACTACTGCCGTAATTTTAGCTACTTATGTCCCAACAGATGAATTACATATGCACATGCCCAACCAGCAGAAGTCTTTCTGAATTAATTGAAACCATCCAGTTACTTAGTATAGCCCTCTGTGTAAGGGACATGCATCTCCCTCTCTCAAAAAATAAAGGTTAGTCTCTTTTTCTACTGCCTTTTTTCACTTGTTAATGAAAATAATCCTGCAGGATGTAGCAGTTATTCTTGCCATAGGGTTATTGCACAAAAATGATGACTAGCATTTCCCATGTCTCATATAATAGGTTATTATTTTCTGTCCACCTGGTTTCTAGCTACATTTTCAATCAGATGCAGTGTTATAGAATCAGAATCAAAATTGCTTTGGTTGGACAAGATCATTCTTAACCTCCTGCTCCATTACTGCAGTACATTACTAAGTTCTGTTGCAAAATTGTTGCAATTATCACTGCTTAACAGCTTCTTTTGGGCTGGCAATGTGTTTTTCTTAAGTCTTTTGACTTCATCTTCTCTCAGGTAAATCTCACTTGCATGTAAGAACTGAGGGAGGGAATAAACTAATAGAGTAGATCGGATACATTATGCGACACAGTTTAATACAGTGCAGGCAGTTCCCTTCTTCTTCAACTCATTTTTTTTCTTTTTAGGGTTTATTAAGGTGAGATGAGTCTGTTATCTATTATTTCCTTTAAAGCCACATAGAATTTCACTGTGTACTATGGGAGATTTTAAGCATTAGACTCAGTATGCTGAACTTCTAAGTTTTCAAAAGCAAGCAGTGGAAAAATTACACAACCTTGCTGTTTCCAATTAGTTATGGACTTCTGTTTATTCCTTTGCCACAAGCATTTTTTCTTAGTTAATAGTACAAATTGTTAATCACAAAAGTGTGCTATCTCACATGTCAAGTATGAAAAAGGAATTGGTTCCTTGCCCTACGGAACTCAAGCAATTCTCACTTTGTTTCCAGGACCATTTTCCAAGGATCTGACTGAATGATAACAACAAAAAGATTACTGTGAACCCATACAACACTACTGCCCATCTTCAATGTCTCCCAGTAGGGAAGACTCTCAAGAAGCGATGTTACATGCAGCCCAGGCAATAACAAATAGTGCTTCCTACTATTTCCTCAGAAATTCATTTCATTACTCCTGACAGTGAGATGGTAGCAGATTAAAAAATCTCCTACTATATACCTTGAGTATGCATTAAATAAATTTTTAAAAAAGCTTAAAAATTGTTAAGAATGCACAGGAAAAATATTAAAATAATGTCAAGGTTGGGAAAAAAGTTTTGAGATAGGGTTATTTAGTATGTCCAGTCTAGAGCAAAGACATAGTAACTGTCCACAAATAAATATAAAATTATTCATATTCAATATATTATTGGGGATGATAGAGATACCTCAGAGTCATTGTCCTTATTAGCAAGAATAAAACATAATAGACATATGAAATGAGACAAATGTGGGGCAAAGAATATTATACTAAGATTTGTAAAGCAATGAAAGAAACCTTCCAGGGGTCATTAGAAAAATTCTTGCAAGCTCTGCATAACTCTGCCAGTTTATGGGGGTTTTTTTTGTCACAAGCACCTCGAGTACTGTGTCCAGTTCTGGGCCCCTCAGTTTTGGAAGGATGTTGACTTGCTGGAACATGTCCAGAGAAGGGCAACGAAGTTGGTGAGGGGTTTGGAACACAAGCCCTATGAGGAAAGGCTGAGGGAGCTGGGGTTGCTTAGCCTGGAGAAGAGGAGGCTCAGGGGTGACCTTATTGCTCTCTACAACTACCTGAAGGGAAGTTGTAGACAGGCAGAGGTTGGTCTCTTCTCCCAGGCAGCCAGCACCAAAACAATAGGACACAGTCTCAGGCTGCGCCAGGGGAGGTTTAGGCTGGATGTTAGGAAGAAGTTCTATACAGAGAGAGTGATTGCCCATTGGAATGGGCTACCCGTGGAAATGGTGGAGTCACCTTCATTGGAGGTGTTCAGGAGGAGACTTGATGGGGTGCTTGGTGCCATGGTTTAGTTGTTTAGGTGGGTTGGATTGGTTGATGGTTTGGACACGATGATCTTGAAGGTCTCTTCCAACCTGGTTCATTCTATTGTATTCTATTGTATTCTAAGCTTCCTAGGCACTCTGTTCCCTGGTCCCTTCTAAAAGTTACTCATCTGTATTCTCTTTTTCTCTGTTGATACTTTTAGGCTGCCCTGAAAATGTGCAGCATCAGTTGTTTGGTGTTCCACTCTATGTGTAAGGACTGTGCCCCAGTATTAACACTTTTCTCTTTTATCATAAATTTACATCACACCCCTGCAGCCCTCTAAAAGCTTGGTTCCAGGCATGGTGTCATCACTTCATTTGGACCCTAGGCAACAGCCTAGCCTATAGTCTCTGCGTGACTCTGAGACTGCTAGGACAAAGGCAATGGTGTACTTCTTGTATGTGACTACTGATTTCAGACAATCCCACTAATAAGTGCCATCTAAAGGCACATGCCTGGATACTTTCTAAAACTCAGCTTCTGATAGTTTTTGGAAACGGTCTCTACCTTTGCAGTACTTAATGTTTCTAATTGCTTTAAAAATTAGGTAGTCTTTTTCCAGTTTGTTTGGGAGCTTGGGGGATGTTTTAATCAGGTGCTGTATAAATAGGCAATATCAAAGTCTTTTCAGGTGTTCAGGTGTCTGCTTGGGAATATACTCTTATTAAGTTGTGAGACAATGCAGTGGTGGGGATTAGCTGAAATAATAAAATTTCCAGTAGTAATGAATCTGCCACTCTAGTAATGTATGAGCCTTTTGTTCCAAACATTGGCTATCAGATTGAAGTGAGAGGAATAACAGAATCTAACTTCTCCTTCTGTTAACAGAGAAAGGCAAAGATGCCTGTACTCTAAGGAAGCTGTGGGCAAAGTTGCAGGCTGGAGGTCCCAATATCATTTACAACACTGGCAAGCAGGAATGGGGAAAGCAGCATTTCTGGGGAATGAAGTTTGTGGAAGGATGTAAAAGGAAAAGACTGGGGGCTGGAGGGGGAAAATCAAGGATCTTTCTTCACTATTCTTTTTTTACAGCTTTTATGTGCCTGGACTGATTTGTTGTGGGAGAGCTGCTGGAGACAGTATATTTGGCACAGGACAGGGTAGCTCAAAGCCAAAATGATGGTGCTATTGCCAGTTTAAACCATGGTTTGTTGTTCGGTTGGTTGGCTGGCTTGTTCTGTTTTGTCTTGTTTTTTCTTCACTTTCCCCTTCCCTCCTTTTTCTTTGAAGGAAGGAAAAGCAAAAAGGGGAAGAAAGAGACTTGCAATTAGAACCAGAGCAGTGGATTAACAACAGCCTGGCAGGCTTCAGTAGACTGAAAAGATACACGAGACACTTCCTCTACCATCTGGCATGCAATTCTGCTGTTGCTGCTGCTCTTAGTACATAACTTTGGAGTGAATAAGCAAACAAGTAAAACTTTTTAAGAGACACCAATCATGAAACAACAGCTATTAATCTGTCAGTTTACTCGCTTCCCTCTTCTTCCAACACAGTATTGCTTTAAAACCTCAAGTCTCTTCCAGTTCTTGTGTCTACCTGTGAAAATATGCACTGCCTTGTCAGGTTCTCAGATGACATCGTTCAGCTTTTCATTGGTGTTGCTTTTCAGAATGAATGAGGGCCAGAGCTAATACATTTATATTTCTTTTGTAATCGCTGGAGCTTGTTTGACTCAGAGTCACAGAGAAATGCAGTTAGTAGCAATAAAGCTATCCATCTCTGTTGAAAGATTTCCTTCAAGTCTAGCTGGTAGTGAGAATGCAAGAGAGAAGTTTTAGGTGAGCTGAGCTTACTGAAGGACTGTTTAAAATGCAGACACAAATGGCTGGGTACACTGCTGTGTAGGAGCATGTTATGTTTTAATTCTGATTCCTTTTCTTAAGAGAAGTTAAAAGCATTATGTTGAGGTCACATCTCTGAGTTGGGTAAATCATCACAGCACAACTTAAGTCAGAGAAACAGTCAACTTGCAAAATCTGAGCATTTTCCCTCTTAAAAGACTCTGTTAACGATGCTACAGATGCTTTTTTGTGATGAAAACCTCATAATCAGATACATATCTTGCAGGCTTTCCTGTGAGCTGCTCTTATCTGGCTTCATACTTTTAACAGGAAAAAAAAAAAAAGACATAAGGAAAGTCAATCAGTAACAGCAAAATCTTGGATAAATTAAGGATAATCACTGAACTGTAGTACAGCTGTGACAAACAAGTTTAGTAAGAATAAGATGTACTAATTTACAGACATTCTCATCAATGTCAGGCAACTTTTTTATATACAATCTATTTTTTTCACTTGTAACTGCTGATCCTTAAACTGGTGAGAAAGCTGGGGGAAAAACTAAAACCAAAACCAAACCCCCACCAAGCTAGATCAGTTCCTGTCATTTAACACTGATTTTTCCAGGGAGGAAAAAAAAAACCAAAACAACGAACAACAACAAACTGTTAAGTTTGTTACATAGTTTCTTGAAACGCTAAAACTGTAACAACAGATCACAGTTTCCATTTGGGTTTTGACCCGTCTCCTGCTTTGCATCTGTAGAACTGTAAGTGAAAAGAAAAACAACAATAGTGTTTCAACAAAAGCAACAATTAGTGTTTCCATTCTGACCGTCTGATCCTATCCACACAAGGCAGATTTATACCAAAGTGACCCAGCTTCAGACAGCACAAAACTTTTCATAGTTTTAAGGGTATAAAAAGGAAGTTCAGGTTTTGAAAACCCGAAAGCATTTAAATATTCAGATATCCATCTAAATATTGGGTTGGGCATCTGTGATTACATTCTCTTCTAAGTCTGGTGGGTTTTGCATCCAGCGAAGCTGGAAATACCACAAGGATAGCCTTTCTTTCACAGTGCTCTGGCACTTCTGCTCTTTGCCCAGCGGGGAGCAGGAAGTACAGAGGTAAACAAAGAGGAAAAAGAGTAACTGAAAAAAAAAGTGACTGCAACTCGTTGTAGCTTAAAACCAAAAGTAGCTGGAATGTAAGGTTTAATTTGCCCAGTAGGCAAGTAGTCTTCTATGTCTTTTGGACTTCAGTTGCCTAGTTTATTCCTCCTTAACAGAAAAGAAAGAAAGAAAAAAAAAAAAAGAGGGGAAAAAAGGAAGAAAAAAAAAGAAAATAATATTGAGAGAATGCACTAATATGAGAAAGCGAAAATATCACAAGAAGCCCATATGAACTCAAAACCAATAGTTTGCCTTTCCACAACATTATAACCATTAGATTGTACAAATGTGTTAATGGCTGTCACTGTACTGCATGTGATCATCTATTTGTTTTCTTTGCTCTTAACCCCTTTGCTCCAAGAGTCAGGATATCCTGATGCTAAGAACTTTGCAAAATAACAGCACGATGACAGCAGCAGAATACATTTTAAGCACTTCAATATTTCAAGACAGAGCCACCTGATAGTGTAGTATGATAATAGTATGGCACTACAGCCTGCAGCCAAAATAGGACTAGTTTTTTAAAAGCTTCAATTATCACTTTGAGGTGGGAACATTAAGATCAGTGTGGCAGAGGATCCTAGAACAGGGGAAACAGCACACTGGCAGGAGGAGAAAAGGCTTATGCACTCTTCTCCACATGTAAATGTGTTTGTTAACTTTCAGTCCATTCTCTTGGCTCCAGCTTGTTCACCAGTTTATTTTTCCTACTCGGAGAGAAGGCAGAACAGGAATTGTAACCCAGAAAAGACAAATGTATTAACTCTATATGTTAGGAAATACTATAATGTCTGCTAAAATCCCATTAAATAAGTTTCCTGCAATTTTATGGAAAACTAAGTTCTGGTGCAGGAGCCTCCACCTCCCTGCTGTACTAACAGACAAAGGACAGACCAGGGCCAACAACAGGCTAAAACGGATCTTTTGTATAAAGTCAAAGTTCTGTAAATCGCAAGACCTCTCCCGGTCAAGAGTCCTAGGGTGCTCCTGAGGTCGGTATCTGGCGGAAGCCCAGGGAAGGTGCTGGCTAAGGGCTGCAGAGCTCCGGCACGCCACCGCATTTATGCGTGAGACCGAGCACTCTCCGGGCGGCTTCGCCTTGTTTTTAAAGATTAGCGAGAAATAATTGTCATGTCGTTGGAGTCTTATGAGTGATCGCTGCCACCAGGTAGTGTCCTAACGTGAACCTATTCAGGTGGAGCTTTGCAGCCAAAACGATGACGACGCGGGGCAGACCCTGTACCCACCCTAAACCTGTAATTTCAGCAACTCGTTGGTTTCTCGACCCGTCAAGGGCCAGTACCTTCGCTGCCCTTCTGCGTGCCCGTTTGGGGTACTTCCCCTCGGCCTGGCGTCCGAAAGCGGGGCAGGCGGGGGCAGTACACGCTGCAAACGGACTCGTGCCCCACTCCCGGCCTTCGCAGGCAGCGCCACGACGTAAATCACCGACTGTCCTCTCGGCCGAAGGGCAGCCGAAGTTACCACGGGGTTTGACTAAGAGGCCAAAACCCCCACCCGGTTCCGTATATAACCTGGTGAGAGCGAGGAGGAAGGCCAGAGGAAGGGGGGGGTGTCCCCACATGGCATCATGGCAGGGATAAAGTCAAACCACCTCCTCCCTGCCCTCTCCACAGTGCACACAGGGGCGTCACACGGGGGTGGCTCTGCCCAGCCAGTCCCGCTGCCCTCGACTGCCGCTGCCGGGCTGCTCCGGCCCCCGCACCACGACGCCGCCGGCAGCAGCGGCCCGAGCCCCCGCCCCCGCCCTCGGGGCTCGGCGCTGCGCCGCGCCGGCATGAGTTGCGTCTCCGCGCCTGCCCGCCAGCTGCTTCGCCCCGGCTGCCGGCGCTTGGCGGCGGGCTGAGGGCGCGCAGAGGCCGGGCGGATAACGAGCGCGGCGGCCGGAGCCCGGTGCTCCTTCCTTCCGTGCCCGCAGCGCGGGATCGGGGACGAGAGACGACGGGGGGCGCCCCCTGCGCGTGGCGGCGGCGGTGGGTGGCTGGGTGCCCCCGCATCGCTCTGGATGCCCATCGCGGCTGCTCGGGCCGGGGGGCACGGGCCAGGATGCCGGTGCTGGAGCGCTTCTTCCCAGCGGCAGAGCCGGGCAGGCGGAGGAGGACGGGAGAAGAGCCGATGCCCTTTCCCATGGGCAGTCTGCCTGGTTATCAGCAGGGGACCCTGGCCTGGGACTTGCCCGAGATGATCAAGATGGTAAAGCTCGTTTGGAAATCCAAGGGAGAGCTCCGCGGGGCGAAACACAGAGGGGTTTTGGAGAGCGAGGATGCCCTGAGTAGTTCGGCAGGTAGGTTTCCCCACCCTGCTGCTCGGAGGACCGGGGAGGGCAATCGTGGCTAGGGGTCGGAGGGTGGGGGGACCCGTGGCTGGAGCCAGCCTGTCCCGTCGTGGAGCAGAGCCGCGGGGGCCGGGGCTGGCGTCACCTAAGTGGGGCGGGATGGGAAGGCGCGGGGCCGGGGAGCGCTGCCCGACGAGCGTCCGGATTTGAAAAGGTACTTTTGGCAGCCCTGGCGCTGTTCCCTCGCGGACATGGACACGGACACGGACACGGACACACACGCGGAGTTTGTACTGGGTCTGGCAGCCAGATCCATTTGCTGATGGCGCTCCCCGGTGCAATCTGTTGCTTGGGTTTTTCAGCGGGATGATACAAGCTCAGCTAAAAAGTAGAGCACGTTACTCCGCAGATCTGAGGCTGAGCTCAGTCGGGGCAGCTGGGCTTGATGCCGGCGCGGGGGAGCCTCTGCCCGGCCCGCACGGAGCCCCGCGGTCAAGGTGATGGGGCCGCCAGGCAGGTCGGCCGCGTCGGGAGCGGGGGTGGCTGCGCCCGCCCAGCGCCGAGGGCTTCCTCGGTTGCTGTAGCTGCGGCTTTCTAAGCGCATGGCCTCGTCTCTTAAGCCGCCAAACTTCACCCTGATCTTTGATCGTACTTGGCTCTTTTCACATGGTGTTGCCGTGCTGCCCATCTGCTTAGCAGAGCAGCGCTCAGCTTGAGTGTTGTTAGCTACAAGCATTGAAAACTTGAGACCCATTCTTGAAATAACACTTCTCTGTCCCATACTTTCTTTTTGAACATGGCATAAGACTGGCTAAAGAGCACTTCATTACTGTATAAATCTTGTATGTAATTTTTTTCCTAACTGACTAACAGTTGTGAAGCCTTATGGCACCGTATCAAATGTGGTTTTGAAGTCCAGGTTGGACTTCCCTGCATTTTCATTACGTAGAAGTGAGTTTTCATGTAAGCATGGTATTTCTTACTTTTGATTAATTGATACTGCATCTTATCCCATGCTCCACATTGCTCACTATTAAAACCCTGTTGTCTTCTGTTGGAGGTAACCTCTTGTCTCCTTCAAAACCTCTTGACTTCTGTTGAAGTCATGCTCATGGCCCTACAGCTGTCTCAGTATCCCTTGATAATTTTTCATATTCTCTTGTCATTCCACTAGTGTGACTTCATAGACTTACTGAAACTGTGTGGCTTCTTCCTTAAGAACTCTGGATTATCTAATTTCTGCAGCCTGGTCACTAAACTCTTTCAGTGCAGTCAGTCTTAAAAGATTATGTTTGCATTGTCCTTTGCTGTATGCTTTATGGAGACCTATAATTTACAGCATTTTGTATTAGAATAATTTAATTCCTTATGTAGAATAAACTCATTGCAGGTATTTCAAAGTGTGTGTAACTGTATGTATAAACTGGAATAGTAAGTATGTATCTGTGTATTGCTTTTGGATGCCTACCAAGTCAGCTGATTGGTCATTGTATGTCCATTATTTCTGATGTTTACAGGTAAACCAAGAAATGCATGTTTCAGTTCTGGTTTGAAAAAGGTAATACTAGTTCTCAGACTCCTGCCACTCCACTCTTTGGGAATCACTTCAGTTTAAAAGAACAAGAATGTTGTGGATAAAGAAAGAGGAGGCCAAATTGCTCTTTAAGACTTGGAGCAAGTCAACTGGGAATGGACCATAGCCAGCTAGGGGGATTGAGGTTTGTGTGGTGAGTGTTTGGAGATGGGCCTTAATCAAATAGAACTTAAGACATGCTGCATTGGTTTCACCTCATGTATGAGTAATAGTGGTTTTTCAGTATGCTTGTGTTGTATCAGGTGAAATTAGTTTCATTAGGTAACAAATGAGATTCACCTTCAGATTCCTGGAGGCAACTAAAAATATGCTTGAATATACAGAGACAGATTAGTCCACTAGCAGGATATGAGTAACTTGCATTTGCTCAAGTGGCTATTACCCGTATCCTGTGAAGGGACAGTCCTTTTCATGGTGCCAGGTCCTATTTCATAAGCTTCATTGACTTGCACCAGTACAAATCAGAACAGAAGATGACTCTAAATCTCAATGCTTTAAAATACGAATCATCAGACAGTTTGAGTGAACCAAACCTGGGTTGCTGGTTTTTCCTCCTCAGCAGCAGTCATGCTAGTAGTTTTCCCTCTTGTGGTTTCATTTTAGTCACTTTAAGTATGTTAGAGCATGTGGGAAAACCAGTAAATGCTGAAATCTTACACTTAGTTAAGTGCAGAGTCAAAGAATGCAGAAATGGGAAGAGAAGATGATAGTTTGGAAGCATCTGAGGTACTCAGCTATGTGTTTGTATGGTGGTTGGTATGTGTTTTGCCTTCAAAAAAAGAGACCTGAACAACTATATAAGTTAAATCATATAAAAATGCAGTACTTAATAGGAAATCAGATTTCCTTCAGGTGAAGCTAAAGCAAATAACTTCTGCTCAAGGTACTGCTAGCTAGGCAAATAAAGGTTGATTGCTTAGTAGTAGAGTTCACAGCGTTTTCCACATCAAGGGCTTTTTAATTTAAATTTTTAAGTGTTCATGTGATAACTCATGTTCTGTTATCACATCCTCATGAAACTACTTTGCTTACAGTAGAAGAGGAGAAAATAAATACAGTTTCTCAAAGGAAACTGTCAGGATTTCTGCCTTGTTTGGTCATGTTAATAGAGATCTGGCTAAGTAAATTCACTTGTTCTAGTCTGAGTGACTGAACTCAGTTTTGGGCTGGCTTTCTAGAAAGGAACAACCCTCTTAGCCCTAGGTAGTGAGAAGGAGGGAGAGCTGTATTTGAATGTGATGTCAGTTCTATGAATGGTAATGTCTTGGGGACCCATATAGCCATAATTCATACCACGTTCCTCTGTCTTGGGATAGGACTAGGAAACTACTAGAGAGCAAAACTTTGTGTCCTAGGCTCTCAAATAAAAAAGCTGTAGCTGGGTCTTTCATCTTGTTCAGTACTGAGAATAAGCTACTTGGTCTCCCTGCCAAAAATCCCTGTTTGCAATACATTGTGCAGCATATAGTTGGGATGAGCAAAGAACCCAGATCTAGTAGAGACTGCCTGTCTGGGGGATTGTAATGATGATTTATTTTCCCTTCCAAAGTAGTAAAATTCACATCTTGAGCCTTCTCTTATTACCGCACTGTTTTTTAAAGTTAATACCAATTAGGACAGCAGACATTTCTCCTTCTCCTGTCCTGCTTAGTAACTCTCCCCCCTGTTTCAATCTGTGACCAAATCAGCTCAAAACTGTGGTTTGGTGAACACTGTCTGTGCCAGAAGCCATTTCACATACTCAAACTGGTCACATGATAGTAAGAAAGTGCAGTGATGGAACATAATGTGGAAAGCGTTGGATGGGAAATGGATATAATTCAGTGTCATTCTTTACAGTGTTTCAGTTTATTTGCAAGCCAGCACTTTTTACCTCAACAAAATAACATCATGTGTTGATATTATTACAACTGAATTACTCAAATACTTCTTAATGGAAACCATTTTGATCTCTGGGAGAGAACTGTGTTCTTTTTGTGACGCTAACTTTCTTGCCACGCTCTCCTAGAGTTCAGCAGCACCTTTGCAGAATGAGTACAGGTCTGCCTCCAAGTGTTTTCTTTGTGAGCATTAGCAGTCTGTTAATTTTGTGGTCATCCCAGATAACTCCAGTGAGACTTTGTGTACTGAGTCTTGCACGTGTGCAGGCATGCAAGATTTTCGGAGGAGGTGCAGTGCTACTTAGAATTATCAAGGTTGAGACACTGATCTCTGTTGGGTTTTTTTTAAGTAACTCTGAATATTTTTTTCCATCCATCTCTTTCTGTCTGTAAATGATTTCTCAGAAATGTAGCTTCTGATTCATGCGTGCATCACACTCATTGTTAACTGATGAGTCCCTTTGCCATGAGAAAGAAAACAAGCAGTACCACACATCACTTCTATTACAGTTCACTGCTGGGAAAATTTCCACCAGTTATTGGTGTGTCTGTTCACTTCGCCCCTTCAATCAACTGTCTTTTCCAACTCAGTAATCTATTCAAACTTACTGCCATCATCCAAACAGACCTTCTTCTTTCAAACTTCTGAGCTGCATGCTGAGCAGTCTTGTGATATACCTCTTAGAGAAGTCAATCATCTTTGTATTTCTTTAGTGCTTGCTGGAAGGTCTCCCTAAAGTTGTTTACAGGACCTCCCAAAGACTCAGTTCTTCCATGATATCCAAGGAAATATGCCTTCTATTTGTTTTTCTTTTGCAAAGAACAACTTTTGTCATGCTGTGCAGTAGCTTTGCTGCGCATGTTGAAAGAAACTTCATGCTTCCCCTTCCTGTCAGTGCTTAGAGAATCACAGAATGATTTGCGTCAGAAGGGACCTTTAAAGATCATGTAGTCCACCCCACCCCCTGCCACAGGCAGGGACATACTTCACTAGATCAGGTTGCTTATAGCCCCATCCAACCTGACCTTGAATACTTCCAGTGATGGGGTATCCACAACTTCCCTGGGCAACCTGTTCCAGTGTGCATTTGCTGAATCATGTTTAGCTGTGACATCTGGAAATTCATGCATGCTTTTGTAGTCCTGCTGCAATAATTAATAATCACAAAATGCTTAAAATTTGAATCTGTGGATTACTGGGAACCAAATGGGGGTTGGTAAGAAAGCTCATAATTTTCTGTAGTTGATGTTGAGCATGTAGGTGCTACAGATGTCGGTCCCAGCAACAGACAGAACACGGGAGCTGCCAGATGACATTGTCTATATCATTTGAACAATCTCTTGCATTATTCCTTAGACTGGAAAAAAACTTCATTTGTGTCCTACTGAGAGATGCACAGCAGGGTGGGTTTTTTTTGGTTTTGGTTGGTTGGTTGTTTTTTTTGTATTGGGGGTGTTTTTTGGGGGTGGTGGGGAGGGTGTTAAGGTTTGTGTTGAGACTTGTTAAATCCATTACATTTAGTAGGGACAAAGAGTGTGAATTTGACAGAATCAATGCTACCCACAGCAACCTTGATTGCTCTCTGACTGTTGTGTCCAGCCTCTGACAACAGGAAGCATGCTCTTCTCTATTCTTGTGAAGAGATGGTTAAATCAGCAAATGTGTGAATCAAGGCCAGTGAAAATCAGACAGTATGAACTACCACTTCTATACTGTATAGAGACTGAATGATAAAAGGCTTAGAATTCAGAGCTTATCAGTAGACTGTGCTGTTCAGGCAGTTCACTGACTGAACATAGGTTAGTAATACATGTGATGGAGTTCCTTTTTTCCCCAGAATATTTTACTAATTAGAGAATTTGCTTCAAAGATCAACAAAACCAAACCAAACCAAACCAAAAAAACAACCAACCAACCAAATCACTCTGATACATTAAATCATGGTCACTGTTCAAATTCTGGTTCCATTTTAATACTTAACTCTTTATTTAGAAGTATGTTTTAAATGTAGTGTAGATTGAGACATTGAACTGGTGTTAGAAGTCTTTGGGTCCTGGTTTTGCTGTGACAGAATCCCAGGCCAGCCATGGGCTGCAAGCCATCAACAGTTCTGAATCAGTCAGGACAGCTGACTGGAGTTTGCTCATAGGTGTATCCCATACCATGAGCATCACAGTATAAAGGAGGAAGTTTGCTAAGGAGAGAGAAGCTTCCTGCTGGGGCTTCCTCCATGGGCTTCCTCCTTATGCTTTTTCCTGTTCTTGGGGACTGCATTCCTGGATATTGTGACTGCTGCATTTTTGCTGGACTGAGTATAACTCTGTACGTCCTGTATTGGCATTGGCATCAGTTTGGTTATTTAATTAAATTAGTGTGTGGTTCAACCTATTTCCCAGTTCCCTTTCTCTGCTGGGTGGTGGAGTAACAGCTCTATTTTAGTCCCAGATATGGGCTAAATGTAGAGAAGTTTTGAACATGTCAGAATGAACCGATGTGTTTGTCAACCCTTTATTCATTCAACTCTCTATCATTCTCTTCTACTTGATTCTTACATATTTTTTCTGTTGATAGGTTTTTGAGATATTTGGAGTCATAGAATTGTAGAATTATAGAATTGCTTAGGTTGGAAAAACCTTTAAGATCACCAAATCCAACTGTTAACACAGCACTGTCATGTCCACCCTAAAAAGTGAAGCTAGGCTGAAGTAAAGAGTAGAAAGAAATCTGAAAGTCTCAACAATCTCTGAGTGGTCTTTCAGTTCAGCCTTGCTGGCACATTTGTTGTTTGTGTTATTGTGAATGTTGGAAAACAAATTCTGTTTGCAGAAATACTTGGATAGGCTCTTTGAGCAGCTGTTCAAGTATGTACAGCCACAACAGAAAGAAAAAGATTGCAATATGGAGTTAAGGCTTCAGGATAAAGTTAGCAGATAAAATGTAATTGCCCGAGCTGGGTGTTGGCCAGCATGTAGAAGGTAATGCTGCTGGTGTGCAAGAAAAGTGACAGAGGTTGTATTGATACATTTAACTTGGAGACAAATCACTAGCCTGCTAAAAGCCATAAACACAAATAGAGTGAATTCCAGAGAGCTGTAAAATTGTGAGATCTGTTGCTTTCAGTGGAACTCTTAACATCAGGAGGCAAAGATGTGGCTTTGTATATAAAAGTAGTGTTTCTAAAGGAAAAAGCTCTAATGTGTTATAATGCAAACAGGCTTTTTGATGTTTGGAGGTTTGAGAGTTTTTTGTGCTTCTTTGCTTCATTAGGTTTAGAGCTGATGGCTTTAGCTTTGCTAAGTTGACTCTTAAGTTCTTTATACTCTACGAAGAATTAAACTGATAAACAGCTACCAACAGAAGGCAGCAGTGATACTAGCCATGCCTGCCTAGTGGTGCTAATTTTCTGTATTGCTTAAATGTTGTGAGAAAAACATGAGAAATGCACTGTGGGAGGCTTAATACTGCACGTAACTTCCAGTGTTTCTAAAGTAGAAGTAGTGTACTGTATGCAGTGTGTTTGCTATTTCAATGCTCCTTGGTAACAAACTTGCAGCTTGTGGTCTATCATACTTCTTAAAACTGTTTGCTTGGAGACATGCATCCCAGACAGCTTTCTGAAGTCTGGTTTTACGAAGTGTGAGTTTGGCTTTCCAGGCAACGCAAGGAAAAGGGTGTTTGTGTCACCATTTTCTCCACTATGATCTGTTCTGAACCCCTTCCCAGAGCTCTGCATTCAGAATATGTTAAACCGTGTTACTTATGATTGCTTGCATGCTACTTAACTGCTTTCACAGTTCCAAGGGATATCTTTACAAATGGCCAGACTCCCCAGTGTCAGCTTCTTTAGGTTGGCTGAAAAAAACTCTGTTGACCTCAGGCTGTTTCTTCACAGTAGATAGGTATCCAGTTCTGGTCACGATGCTGTAAAAGTCCTCCTGTCTTCCCTTGGTCAGGACTAAAAAGTGCTAATACTTGAATGAAACCCTGCTGAGACTGTCAGCTTGAAACACACTTTGGCAATTGTTAAAAACTTCTTGTAAGTCATCCTAACCTTGTTCAAAAAGAGCATTTTAGCCTACTTAATTATGGGGGAAATTGCAGTAACTTAAGTACCTGACTGGTTCTTGCAAAGCAAGACAAATGTCTCTGTTCTTCATTTTTCACTTTGTTCATGACATAAAATTTCTTCTGCAAATGTTATGGTTACAGGCATCCAAACTCTGTATAAGAGAAAGAATAAAACCTTATTAACTTCTGGGATAAAGCATTCTTTTGATTCTTCTGTGCATAGCCATCTCTCACTTTTCCCTCTTCCCTCCTCAAATCACTAAGATCATAAAAGCTCCTTGTCTTAATCTGTCATCTGCTGGGGAGAGGTATCATCCTGTGAAAGTTCCTGCTGCTGCAAAGTGGAACATAGTTTGGCCTAAGTGGTGTACGAAGAGGAAGGTCAAATGCAATAAAGGTTTAGCAGGCTCATCAAGAGTATTACTTATTATAGTAGCAATAAAGGGGCAAAATCCTTTCATTGCTCTTCAAACGGAATGTCTTGGAATTAGAGTATCTTCCGCAGTTATTTCAGACAATGAGAGGTTTTGACAACCCATGTGAGTGCTGCCCAAGCTGGTTCTGGGGAGCTGAGGACTGCATTCAAATGGTTCTGAAGCCAGGGAGAGTCATTACCTGGACATGCGTGGGCTTGGTTCTAAACTAGGATGTTTGGTGTTACTTCTGGTGAAATGCTGTGGAAGGTGTACTGTTGCACAGGAGACCATTTGAAGAGATTGCTGTAAACTTCCCTGGCTCTAATTGCTACTGAAAGGGGAGCATGTAAAGCTCCGTTTCCCTTGTGAGTGTATGAAATCTTTCCCTTTGTAGCCAGCTCTGGCTTGTGAAGATGTAATGCCCTTCAGATTTTATCTCAGTGTTCCTCTGCTATCCCTGACCTAAGATAAGGGCAAAGTATTAACTGTAAGGCCTACTTAAAAGACGCTCCATGCAGGTGCAGTTAGAAATGAAGCAGTGTCCTGGATGGTTTTCAGAACTCTCTGTGCTATGGCAGGCATTGCTTCATTCCCTGTTGCTTAAGAACCACCTTGAGATTGAATGTTTTGTTTTGAGCTGCTGGAATTGCAGATAAGCCAGACTAACTCTAAGTACTGCATAGTACTGTTTGAACTCTGCTCTTTAAATTGTAAAGTAGATTTATCCAAGCAGAAGGAATTAGCTTTAAGCTTGGTGGAGCTTTGTTCCAAAATAGTGAAAAAACCCCTAGTGTGTTGCACAGGTGCATATTCAATTAAAAACCTTCCAAAACAATTGAAGAAAGCAGGCACAGAACATCTAAGCCATCAAAATTTTGACAGGTGCAGAAAACACCTTAAGTACGCAGCCCTCTAGCCAGCTTTTAATAGCTTTTGGCTAAGTTCTTCCTTGTCTAAGTGCTTCTCCAAACAAGCTTTCTGTTAGTTGAGGTTAGCAGCCATTAGTCCTTGGGGGTTATCTGTGCATGTGTCTTTATTATCAGACCTGGTTCAGTGAAGCACCCAGGTGGTCACCCAAATAGCTGTGTTTTCCAAACTTTGCTTATCCAAATGGTCCATGAGTGTAAAACTGAAGCTGGAAATCTCATAATTGTAGGCTTTCATGGAAGATTTCGTATTTCCTGCTTCCAAACAGTATGGATGTACTGCAGAACAGCTGCCTTCACAGTAATTCAGCACTTGCATTTCTGATTCCAAATGGAGCTGAGAGAATAAAAGGGTGAGAGAGACTGGGCTCCTGTGAAATACTGAAGAGTAATGTGATCCAGCTTGGGCTTTGCATGCAGGTTTGTCTCATTAAGAGAAGGGAGGGAGGAAAAGAATTCTGTACTCACTGCTTGCAGATTGTTTTAATGCTTCAGAAGATGTTCAAGCACACTAGCAGCAAGAAACAGAAAAACATGTGTGCGACATTCTGAACCTTTTACACGCTGCAGTTTATTGCACTTGCTTTCTCTTCTTCCTGGAAGCACTAGTGAGCATACATTTCATGCCTTCATTTGGGAACTAAAGCTAATTGAATACATTAGTACTGGCGGTAGCTCAGGGCCTTTCTTGAACTGAAGTTCATTGTGTGCAAAAAGTGTTTTGCTTTCCATGACCACTGGGAAAGAGACGAAGCAGAGAATTTACTGCACAGCTGAGAACTGCAGCCCTAAAATGGCAGAAGAGTGAGGCTTTTACATGAGGCAGTGTTAGCATATGGTTCCAAGTGAGGTCAGTCTGAACATCCTGCTTAGAGTCAGTAAGATGAAAGCTCTGAAGAAATGAGATCAGCCAGCACCTTGCCTCACAAAGGTTAGGAGATGGAAGAAGAGGGATATCTTTAGTGCTGTTCAGTGCACTACTATGTCTCACTTCAGTTTATTTCAGAGTTCCCTCCTTGTCAGTCATGAATAAGTCAGTGATTACTCTGTATACCAGTGATGGCACATCTTTTTCCCCACCCTTGTTCTGTTCTGCAGTCCTGCTCTCTTACTGGAAACCATAATTGCAGCTGTGGATCAAGGGCATGGTGACACAGATAATCTGGATTTGAAGCAGTTGTGCACTGACTTGGAGACTTTTTAAAGGAGTATTTTGTGAGTTATGAATGCATCTCAGCCAAAGTAACAGAAAATAATGAGTAGTAACTCTAGTTATGGTGGCATTGGGGGGCCTGTGTAGAAGACATGCTGCAGACATGAAGATAGATGAGCTGTTATTGGACTATGCTAGCTCAGTTTCATGAGTAATTGGAAGGTTTCATTATGATCTCTTCTGTTTCTTTCTCAATGCTAGTCAACTTAGACATGGTAGAAATGAAAGAATAGAATTGAATAGAATTAACCAGGTTGGAAAAGACCTTTGAGATCATCAAGTCCAACCCATCACCCAACACCATCTAATAACTAAACCATGGCACCAAGTGCCTCATCCAGTGATGGTGACTTCACCACCTCCCTGGGCAGCCCATTCCAATAGCAAATCACTCTTTCTGTGAAGAACTTCTTCCTAACATCCAGTCTAAACCTCCCCTGGCACAGCTTGAGACGGTGTCCTCTTGTTCTGTCACAGGTTGCCTGGGAGAAGAGACCAACCCCCACCTGGCTACAGCCTCCCTTCAGGTAGTTGTAGACAGCAAGAAGGTCTCCCCTGAGCCTCCTCTTCTCCAGGCTAAACAACCCCAGCTCCCTCAGCCTCTCCTCATAGGGCTTGTGCTCCAAACTGGCTTGTGCAGACAATGTGCTGCATGCAAGCTGAAATGCAGCAAATTGTCAGCACTGAATTAGAGATCACTTGTACCAACTGAAAACACACAAATCCATGGGCCCTGATGAGGTGCGTTCACGTGTGCTGAGAGAGCTGGCCGATACTGTTGCTGAGCCTCTCTCCATTTTTGAAAAGTCATGG
The DNA here is from genome assembly GCA_033816785.1 of Picus viridis. Lineage (NCBI taxonomy): Eukaryota > Metazoa > Chordata > Aves > Piciformes > Picidae > Picus > Picus viridis. The sequence goes on along the minus strand of CM066578.1, from coordinate 37,872,061 downwards.
AGAACAGGAGAAATGCCTGGTGACTGGAAGAAAGCCAGTGTCACTCCAGTCTTCAAAAAAGAAGACCCAGGCAATTACAGGCCAGTCAGCCTCACCTGCATCCCTGGAAAGATGACAGAGCATCTCATTCTGAAGGTCATCTCTAACCACATGGAAGAAGAGGGTTACCAGGAGTAACCAATGTGCGTTTACTAAGGGGAGATCTTGTTTGACTAATGTGATAGCCTTCGACGAAACCATGACCAAATGGGTAGACAAAGGAAAATCTGTGGATGTCATATACCTTGACTTCAGTAGAGCTTTTGATACTGCCTCGCATAACATCCTCATAGAAAAGCTCAGGAGATGTGGCATAGACATCTGCTCAGTGAGGTGGATTGAAAACTGGCTCTGAAACAGAGTTCAGAGGGTTGTCGTCAGTAGCACAGAGTCAACTTGGAGCCCTGTGGCCAGTGGTGTTCCCCAGGGCTCGGTATTGGGTCCAGTTTTGTTCAATATCTTTATCTATGACTTGCATGAGGGGACTGAGAGTACCCTCAGCAAGTCTGCTGATGATACAAGACTTGGGTGGTTGGTTGACACCCTGTCGGGCTGTGCAGCCATCCAACATGACCTGGACAGGCTGGAGAGCTGGGTGCAGGCAAACCTCATGAAGTTTAAGGACAAGTGCAGGGTCCTGCATCTGGGGGGAATAACAGCCGGCACCAGTACAGGTTATGGGATGTCCTGCTGGTGGCCAGCAAGTTCTCCATGGGACAGCAATGTGCCCTTGTGGCCAAGAGAGCCAATAGTATCCTGGGGTGCATCAAGACGGAGGTTCTTCTACCCCTCTGCTCTGCCCTGATGAAACCACACCTGGAATACTGTGTCCAGTTTGGGGCTCCCCAGTTCAAGAGAGACAGGGATCTGCTAGAGAGAGTCAAAAGGATGATTAGGGGACTTGAGCATTTCCCCTATGGAGAGAGACTGAGGGATCTGAGGCTGTTTAGTCTTGAGAAGAGAAGAGAAGACTGAGAGGGGATCTCATCAATGTCTATAAATATCTGAGAGGTGGGTGTCAAGTGGAGGGGGCCAATCTCTTTTCAGTGGTGCACAGTAACAAGACAAGGAACAATGGGTTCAAACTTGAACACAGAAGGTTTCACCTCAGTATGAGGGGAAACTTCTTTACAGTGAGGGTGACAGAGCACTGGAACAGGAGCAGGCTGCCCAGAGCAGTTGTGGAGTCTCTTCTGTAGACTTTCAGAATGTGCCTGGATGTACTCTTGTGCTACCTACCCCAGGTGATCCTGCTTTTGGCATGAGGGCTGGACTCCATGATCTCTGGAGGTCCTTTCCAACCTCTGACAGTCTGTGATGCTGTGATATTGGGCTTGGGGAGGGAAAAAACCCAGAATCTGGAGGAAGGGATTTTCCAAACTAGAATGGGATGCATTCACTGGGTGATCCATGTAGTTTATCTGCTTGGCATACTCAGGAGAAAGATATGATCTTTGACAGGATAGCACTTGGATGCTTCTATCTTCACTAATAATTGGGTCTGAAGTCCTGATTCATTGAGATACAAGTCTGACTTGAAGTGTCTATGAAGCTACCTGATTAATGTCAAATAGATGCTTAAGCCACCTACAGAATTCAGTGTTCTGGTTTTCTGAGTTGAAAGATGGGATCTGTAGAACGTGATCATCTACTGAAGACACATAGCTATTAAATCATAATTACACTGAAGAGATGGAATGCAAAATACAGTTAGGACCTCTAACTAGGCAGACTCTACAAGCTCATTTAATTTCCCAGTGGAATAGCAGCAGAATAGATCTTCCCTTCCCCCATTGCCAGCAATGCACATCATTAAATATGTACTTAGTAGCTGGCAAAACAGATTGGAAGTTAAACTAACTTTGCTCATAATGGGCTGGAATACTCATAATGAAAATGCAAAGTACCTTATTTAAATGTTGGCCCCTTGACAGAATCTGCAACACAAGCCTCACAAGACTGTCACTAATCTTTTTGTAGGTGCCCTGTAGCCAAAAATGTGCTGATGTCTGGCTTTGCACAGACTAGAGACCTGGGAGATTATATGTTTTGAATAGGATCAAATGACTAGAAGGGAAAAGCACTCTATACTTAGCTGTCTTGTCCTACAGACAGACAAATGTTTTGCATGTGACCTTGTTAACAGCATGAGTTAAGAGCAACACTACAAAGTGGAGGCAGAGTTACTGACGCGTAGATCATCACTGAGAATCTGTGTTTTTCTGGTCATCTGCTTAACTTTCCCCCCCACACCCTCCCCATTCTCCCACTTTGACTTAGTGACTTCACTCTTCATGCTGACTCTAGATCAGATAGAAAGCTGAGGGTGAGAAAATATAAGAAAGCTAGAAGACTCCAGTCTCCTGGTCTGGTTCTCTTCCACATCAGAAAGGCAAATCATTTTGATACAGAATTTATTTTTCACCATCACTAGCATGTGGTCCTTTTCTCTTAGTCATTTGTTCTCCTGTCCTACTGTAAAGTCTGTCCTGGCATATTCCTCAAACCACATGCCTTTGAATATCTTTCCAAATGATCACAGAATTCTAGAATCTTAGAATAGACTGGTTTGGGAGGGGCAACCTGTTCCAGTATTCCACTACCCTCATAGTAAAGACCTTCTGCCTAATGGCCAATCTAAATCTACCCTTTTCTAGTGTAAAACTATTGCCCCTTGTCCTTGTGCTACATGCCTTTATAAGCTGTCCCACCCCAGCTTTCTTGTAGGCTCCCTTCAGGTACTGGAGGGCTGCTATAAGGTCTCCTCAGAGCCTTCTCTTCAGGCTGAACAACTCCAAGTTTCTCAGCCTGTCTGTAGAGGAGGTGCTCCAGCCCTCTGATAATTTCCATCACCCTCCTCTGGACCCTTTTCATGAGGTTCATGTGCTTCTGTTGGAAGCACATGAAGCACAGTACTCCAAATGAGATCTTATCAGAGCAGAGCAGCAGAATCACCTCTCTTTATGTGCTGGCCATGCTTTTTTTTGATGCAGCCCAGGATGTGATTTGCCTTCTGAGCTGCCTGTATTGCTGGCTTATGTCCAGTTTTTTGTCCACCAGTAACCATAACTCCTTCTCTGCAGGGCTGCTGTATGACATCATCTGTCAGGCTGTACTGATAATGAAGATTGTCCTGACCCAGGTGCAGGACCTTGCACTTGGTCTTGTTGAACCTCATGAGTATCACCTGGGCCCACTTCTCTAGCTTGTCCAGGTCCTGTCCCTTTGTCATATCAACTGCACCACTCAGCCTGGTGTCATCTGCAAACTTGTTGAAGGTGCACTTGATCCCACTGTCTGTATCATCAATGAAGATAATTAACAGTACCAGTCCCAGCATGGACCACTGAGGGACACCACTTGTCACTCATCTCATCTGGATATAGAGCTATTGACCACTGCCCTCTGGATGAGACCATTCAGCCAATTCCTTATCCACCAAGCAGTCCACACATTAAATCCATATCTTTCCAACTTAGAAGGATGTTCTTGGAGACTATGTCAAAGGCCTTGCCAAAGTCCAGGTAGATTGCTCTTCCCTTGTCCAGTGATGTAGTCACTCTATTGTAGAAAGCCACTACATTGGTTAGGCAGGACCTGCCCTTAGTAAAGCCATGCTATCTGCCTGCAATCATCTCCTTGTCAGAGCTTCTAGGAGGATCTGTTCCATTATACTCCCAGGCACAGAGGTAAAGCTGACAGGTTGGTAGTTCCCAGAGTCCACCTTTATACCCTTTGTAAAAACTGGAGTAATGTTTTCCTTCTTCCAGTCACCAGGGACTTCACCTGGCTGACAGGACTTTTCAAACATCATGGAGAGTGGCTTGGCAACTACATGAGCCTGTTGCCTCAGGACTCTGGGATGCATCTCCTTGGGTCCTGTAGAATTTTGTATGTTCAGGTTCCTCAGGTGTTCATGAACTATGAACAGGCTGACTACCTCACTACAGATTAATTCTCTTCTGTTGCACTTCACACCCATGTCTTCAACTTGGCTGATTTCCACAATTGCAGTCTTGTTTGCATCTTCTGTATTTTATATAGACTTTTACATTTTCCTCTCCTGCAGCTTCCACATCTCAGTACAGCAGATTCTCACCAATGCTGCTTTCAACAGAAGCTTGATATTAACTGCAGTTAATGTCCCCTATAACTACAGTTAATGTGCCCTACAAATACAGCTTTCACTGTCTCTCTGTGAGTGGCTTACAAAATGCCTCACAAATACTGAGTCCCTAGCTCAAGTCAGTAGAATTCTTATTTTTCCCCAGATAATCACCCCAAACCATTTTTCATTTGAGGTAGATGAAGCTGGTATAATGACTATCCCCATGCAAAGGTGCATGTTCTACCAAACAGCAACTATTTGATGTGTTTCAGCCTGGCATATGTATTACCTTTGTCTAGAAGGAGAAAGTAGGTACTGAAACTTAAATTTTCTGTGTAAACCTCATTGTATTCTGGACTTGGAACACTGCAAACGACAAAACCATAAGGTTTGTAGAAGTCAGCATCTTTCCTTGGTGAACTGGTAAGGTGCTGCCAGTAGAAGCTTGGTTGGCTTTAATACTGTTGCTCTAAAGTTTGGTTCTTGTTCCCAAATCCATCTTATTTTCAGAAGGAGCTCAGCCCCTTGTGAGCAAGCACAAGTGGGAAATAAATGAGCAAAACTTTCTGTCCCATGTTGCTCTTACAGTTGGAAGCTGATAAAATAACACAGGACTGTCTGAGCCACACACAGAGACAGAAGTGTAAGGAGCAGAGATCAAGTAATATGGAGCAGCGTGATAGTAAAAAGAAAAGCATGTAAAAATATGAATGCCAGACAGATGGTTTGAGGAGGAGTACAGCTAATCTATGGGAAATCAGAACAGTTGGATCGTGAGTTTAAAATTTTTTAAAGGGGGAAATGGCAATTTCTTCGGACCGGATAAGGAGAGAGCAAAACAAGCCCCAGTGAAGTGAGGAAATACTGTTTTCTTAGACATTACTCATGTAGTGCTATCAGACATCACCAATCTAAGTAGCCCATCTTACTTGAATACTGGAAAAAGCCCCAAACTTCTTTGAAAGCAAGGGTGTGTGTCATCTCCACTGCATGCTGCCATTCTTGAGGGTGAAAGAATAAAATGCTTTCTTAGAGGCTTAATATCCATCAATACATGTCTGTGGACAAACCTCACAGAAACAGGGGCAGAGGTTGGTGGAAGGTGCCCAGTGAATAAGAGGCCACAATGCACATAAGAGTTGGCTATCTGTCCCTTCTGGGAAGAGGAGTACTTGTTCTTTGGAGGGAGGGGAAGATGAAAGAATTAAACCTGTTTTCTCTGTTACTTCTCTCCCATTTGTATCAAATGTAAAATCTGCAAACATAGAAGTTACAATGGAACCAGGGAAGAGCTGGGAAAATAGTCAATTTTGCTGTCTCTGTTTACAGGATGTTTCCACAAACTAAGACATGGAATAATAATAATAATAAAAGGAGCTGTCTGCCAGCAGTGTGTCTTTCTGCTTGCTTTGAGTGGAAAGCCACGCCTGAAAGCATGACCAACTGAGAGTTGATGAAGTCAAGCTGGTGGTGATTGTCCTTAATCACCAGTGACAGGCTCTGAAAATGCAACCTGCAGTTACTACCAGAGATGGCTTTCAAAGAGCAGTGTACACTACTTGAAAAGATATCTAGGAGAGGTGAAAGGAAGATGGGTGTGCTCTGTGATGGGTTTTTATATGAGTCTGTTACAAGATGCAGAGAGGGGGAGTGAATCTGTTTTTCTTTTTTTAGCTACCATAGAATCATGAAGTCTGGAAAAGATGTCTAAGATCATCAAGTCCAACCTTCTACCCAACATCTCCATGACCACTAGATCATGTCCCAAAGCCCCACATCTACTTGTTTCTTTAACATCTCCAGGGATGGTGACTCCACTGCCTCTCTGAGCAGCCTGTTCCAATGCCCCATCACTCTTGCAGTAACGAAACTCTTACTAATATCCAACCTAAACTTCCCCTGGTGCAGCTTGAGGTCATTACATCTTGTCCTGTCATTAGTTACTTATGAGAAGAGGCCAATATCGGCCTCACTGCAACCTCCTTTCAGGTAGCTGTAGAGAACAATAAGGCCTCCTCTCAGCCTCCTCTTCTTCAGGCTAAATAATCCCAGCTTCCTCATAAGACATGCTCTTCAAACTCCTCAGCAGATTTGTTGCCCTTCTCTGTGCCCACTCAGCATCTCACTGTCTTTCTTGTGGTGCCCAAAACTGGACACCAGTACTTGAGGTGCAGTCTCACCAGTGCTGAGTACAGGGGCACAATCACTTCCTTCTGAAGGCGTGAATGGGTTTACAGGAAAGGTGCTAGAGTTTGTTGAGGGTTTTTGAGGGGGTGGAGGATGCAGAATAAATACTCTGTGTGTAACTTAATGCCTTCTAGGGGAAGTCAACTAACAGTTAGAGCTCTTAGATTCCGGTGTGCAACAGATCAGAAATGAACTTGGAGTGTCAGCCATCAAAATACACAGAGAAACCTCTTTGAGGAAGCATGAATTATGCATGAAGCGCTTGGAAGTTGCTCAGGGTTAATGGTGTTGACATGTCACAGGTGATCTGTGCTTCAGTAGTGGTGGTCTGATGGTGCCTTTTTGCTGTGTAGCGGGGGTTGTGTTTCCTGGGCTGCAGGAGGATGTGAAGATTGAAAGAAAGCAGACCTGTGTCCCTGGCTTGAGTTGATCGGCACTTGGAGAGTATAGTTGTACAGAACTAAGCAGGGCCACAAAATCAGTAATCAAAAGGAATGGTCTTCTTTCCATGCAATTGGAGACCTCTTTGTGCAGCAAAGTTAATCACCTTCAGGCAGGAGACATTTCAAGCTGCTGTGGCACCTTTCCAGGAGCTAATAAGAACTTGAAACAGAGCCCAAGCCCTAAATTCACTTTATTTAGGCTCAGAGAGCAGCTTTTCGTACTGCTTTAATTCAACAAGCAAAAGCTTATAATCTTTTATTTTTGTTTCTAGCTTTGAAACTAGATATACTTAGAGATCCTTTGTGTTAGTTAACAGGTAAGATGAGGACCAAACCCTCTTCTCATTCTGGATTTACTTTGATATCACTCCTGATCTCCAGCAGAGATTATTGTGCCTACTAGCAGGGAGTGAACAGAGTTTGTCTCATAGTAGCATCTTACACGATTCACCTCTAAAACTAGTCTGCAGCATGTGGTTACAGATGGATCATAACTTTGAAAACCGTGCCAGTAGGTTCAAGCTACTGTCCCACAAATTCATCAGTCACTTTAAATAGCTTATTTTGCATCGAGAGAGGCTGGTGGTGTTTGCCAGCTCCTTTGAAATAACAGAGCTAGAGGATACCTTCAGCAGCATGGCAGTTGCTTCATAAACCAATACACTTGTTGAGTTCCATCACTTGATCTTATTTATACTCAAAGGATGGTGAGAGCCTGGAAGACTTCATTTTGTTGAAAGCAGCTGGCCTGTTAGCAAGACCAGCTACCAGTATGGTTGTGTGATGGAAGAGATTGGGCCCCATATTTTGTAACTAACTGCACCTTTCCTAATTTCCTAGAGTGAACAAGAAGGGACCGTTGGTTTTTTTCACTATCTGACCCCATTTTGGCAGCTTGAGGCCCAGTAAATCATAAAGTAAAGCTAGTGTTGTAAGACTCATTCAGCTGCAGCTCTGTGTCTCATTCAAAAACATTTAACTTACTGATTTATAGCTTTCATTTTAGATACTTGTTTTCATTTTGCAAGTTTTAAAACAAGGAAGAGTAAAGTGGCAGCTGTCCAGAAAAGCTGAATTCTCAGGTGAACCAACACCAAAATCATGTGCTGTTGAAAGACTTAAATGGTACTTCTTCTCACAAATTAGTAAGGACACCTAATTCAACCAGTCAGTATTTATTTACACTGTCTTGACTGCTGGTCTGTAATTTATGATGTTTCCAGAGATACACATTATTCTATGCATTTGGAAAAAAATGAACAAAGTTAAGATACTTTTCCCCTTTGTATTTATCCTGATGATAATTAAAAGGCTTTCAAGTAAGACTTAGGTAAAGCTTTCTTCCTTCTGTCCCTCTCTCCAGTGAGGCCTATTCTGCCCCACTTCATGGTAGCAAATGAAAGGAAGAGAGGAACTGAGCCTTCCAGTTTCATGAGGAGCTGAGGCAGGATTAGAAACTGGAGAAGTAAGACCAGGAACTTTTATGTGTTGGTAAGAAAAGCTGAGAGTTTTTGAAACAGTGTGAGTAGAATGTGAGCCCAAAAAAAGTGTAAACTTTTTGAAAGATCTAGCTTCTGTTCCTAGGCATGGTAGAAATAAAGAACTAATTGAGCAATAAAATATGCTTAATGGAGTTGGCTAGGGTGTGATTGCTTGTAAAGGATTGGTAGCAACAGGATGAGGTTTTTTTTTCCCTATGTAGGGAAGAGAAATTAAGAAATATAAAATACATGGCATAGTACAGTCATGAGCATTTGAGATGCACATATGTATAACATATTTAACTTCCCTCTGACTTCTGTGTTCATAAAACGTTCCTTCAGTTGTTAGGAAGGGAGGAATAAAGCCTCAGCACTGTGAACTGGCAGCAACTTCACTATCACTTGTGGATGTCAGTGCTGCTTTGAGTATTTTAAATCTGTGTGGTCTTGTTTGAAGTGCATGTAAGCTGTGTCAGGTAGGGTGTTCTGCTCAGTCATAGTCCAGGTGGCTTAGGATAACTCTCAAAATATAACAGTACCACCCGTCCTTTGCTGTTCATACTGTTGTGTGAAGGGGTTGCATCTTGCTGTACCGTGCAACCTGGATACATGTGTTCAAGAGGGGATTGGACATGGCACTTGGTGCCATGGTCTAGTCATGGGGTCTGTGGTGACAGGTTGGACTCGATGATCTTCGAGGTCTCTTCCAACCTTAGCGATACTGTGATACTGTGATACGTGCCCAGTTGCACTATACAGGTGAAAAAAACAACCACCACCCAGTTACTAGATTTCAGAAAATTGAAAAGAAAATATAATTGAATAAAGCATGGACTTGAAGGGTGGGCCACTCACTAATTAAGGAATTGGCTGGATGGCTGCACTCAGAGAGTTGTGGTCAATGGCTCAATGTCCAAATGGAGGCTAGCGATAAGTGGTGTCCCTCAGGGGTCTATACTGGGACCAGTGCTGTTTAATACCTTTGTCAGTGATTTGGACAATGGAACTGAGTGCATCCGCAGCAAGCTTGCAGATGACACCAAGCTGTGTGTCCGGTTGACACAATGAAGAAAAAGGATGCCATCCAAAAGGACTTGGACAGGCTTGAGAGGTGGGCCCAAGCCAACCTCATGAAGTTCAACAAGGTCAAATGCAAGGTCCTACACCTGAGCTGGGGCAATTCCAAGCATGGGGCATGGAGTGGCTGGAGACTAGTCTTGAGGAGAATGACGTGGGTGTATCAGTTGATGAAAAACTCAGTATGAGCCAGCAATGCACACTTGCAGCCCAGAAGGCCAACCATGTCCTGGGCTGCATCAATAGAATTGTGGCCAGAAGGGTGAGGAAGGTGATTCTCCCTCTCTGCTCTGCTCTTGTGAGACCCCACCTGGAGTACTACATCCAGTTCTGGTGCCCTCAGCATAAGAGGGACATGGAAGTGCTGGAGTGGGTACAGAGAAGGGCTGCAAAGATGATCAGAGGGCTGGAGCACCTCTGCTGTGGGGACAGGCTGCAAGAGCTGGGGCTGTTCAGCTTGTAGAAAAGAAGGCTCCAGGGAGACCTTATAGCAGCCTTCCTGTACTTGAAGGGGACCTAGAAGAAAGCTGGGAAGGGACTTTTTACAAGGGCTTGTAGTGACAGGACGAGAGGGAATGGATCGATGCTTGAGGAGGGTAGGTTTAGACTGGATATTAGAAAAAAATTCTTTACAGTAAGGTTGGTGAGACACTGGAGCAGGTTGCCCAGGGAGGTTGTGAATGACTTCTCCCTGGAGGAGTTCAAGGACAAGTTGTATGAGGCCTTGAGCAATCTGATTTAGTGGAAGATGTCCCTGCCTATGACAGGGCAGTTGAAACTAGGTGATCTTTAAAGGCCCTTCCAACCCAAACCATTCTATGACTCTGTGAATGAATCTATGAAATGTAATCAATGGTTGTGTTTGGAACTGTTCTCAAGTAATGACTAATATTTGTAAGTCTGCTTTGCTCAACAGTAAGGCCATTAGTATTTTACAAGAGAAACATATAGGAAATATGTCAGACGGTTTGCAGGGTAGCTGCTGAGGGACTTTTTACAAAGGCATATAGTCACAGGATGACAGGTCATGGCTTGAAACTAGAAGATGCTATGTTTAGGTTAGATATTAGGAAAAAATGAGGATGGGGATGATGAGGCACTGGAACAGGTTGCCCAGAGAAGTTGTGGAGGCTCCAGGTCTGAAAATGTACAAAGCCAGGCTGGATGGGGAAGAGACCTTGGGCAGGCAGGTTGGAACTAAATGATCTTTAAGGTCTCTTCCAACCCAAAGCATTCTATGATTCTGTAAGTAGTTGTAGAACTGGATTTTAAGGAAAGACTAAAGAAAACCAAATTGCTTAACTTGCACAAATATCCTGCTCTGTTCCTGTAAGATAATATAATAATAATAATAATAATAATAATAATAATAATAATAATAATAATAATAATTTTTAAAAAGTTTTATTAACTGTTGGAAGAATTATTTCTGTCAGCATTACCCAACAAAATTGAAGTGACTTAATTCCAAAACTTTCTTTCAGAAAATGCATTTTTTCAGGCTGTTGGAAGCTAGCCACTAAATATGTCTGTAACATATTAGGCAGTGTTTTTCAAAACACCTTGTGGACTGCTAATTGGGCTTTGCATAATCCCACAAAACTGTAGGCATTCCTGTGAAATAAGTAGGAATGAAAACTCCTTTTTTGGGGTAACAGAAAGAGGGAAATTTTATTTTTAACAAAAAGCCCTAACAAAAATCCTTTGTTTGAATATGTTATAATTATTTGTTTGCTCCCCCCCCCCCGAAGGAATCATAATCATTTGAGGAAAAATTTTTAAGCAGTTCTGAGTTACACAAGTTCAAGGGGGCCTTGTACATACAGTACAACTGTTCAGGCAAGAGGTAAACAATTGGGAAATGCCTTTGAAATGCAGGGTTGGTAAGGCTTTTCAAGGTTTTGTATTTTGTCACTGAACACAACAGTAAGTTGCTGGGAGCAGCAGGGAGTGATACACATGCACAGATGTGCAGATGAAAACATGAAATTTAAAGAGTTCAAGGTCCAAATTCATAGTTACGACACTCTGGGTAAATCTGACTTACCATTAGGGACTGGGACAGGATAAAACCCCCATTTTTTTAATTTGTGAAATACACTTGCTTAGTCAAAATTCAGATTCATTCTGCTTTTTTGGTTGGTGAGTTCATATATGTTTCAGGCCTGTGCATCCTGCAGATCTGGGGCTGTACGGGTTTGGGCCTCAAGATGTTTTTAGGTTAGAAAAGGATTGAATCAGCACAGGCACAGAAAAGCATTAAGCTCTGTTCTCTATTTCTGCCCTTTCTAACCATTGGTTCACTCTGAGCTGTCCATCCTTTTCTTGGCTTTGAATTTTCCAAATGTCAGTCTGTTCCTGAGTGTTCAACAGTTCACTATGACTTTACATGGGTAGCAGCTCTTAAGAGAAATTACTGGAGAAAGCCAATTTCAGAGCATCACCAAAAAAGTGGTTGGGTGCATGAGAGAACCAGTCCTATCCAATTAACGCCTATTTCTGTCCTGAAATTCCGAAAAGTGCAATTGTACCATCTCATCACGCTCTGGGTGATGGACCCAGCCTGAAAGCACGAACATTGTATTTCCAAATCTGTTTCACCTCACTGCATCATTCTGTGTTTCATGAAATACAGCAAAAAGAAAGCTTTTAGGCAAGCAGATGTGCTGAATGCCAGTAGAGTTGGCAACTTACACCGTATTTACCAACAGGAACAGTCTCAGAAGCTAGGTACAGCAAATAATAAGGTGGCTTAGAGAACAGAGAGGTGTTGGGGAAAGGAGAATATTTTTGTTTTGAGCGTCGGGTTTGACAGTGCTTGTATTTATATCTACTAAATATCTGATGGTTGTATCTAAGGCACGGTATTTCAAATGTGTATAAAGAAGGCTTTAAATGAAAAGGACACGTCCTTCACATAATCAGTTACACAAAAATAAGGAGAGAAAATTACCTTTTGTTATGTTTGAGGCACAGGAGGAGGCAGCAAGCACAGATTAGCAGGGCTTTGTGCAGCAGTGCCTATGCGTGAAATAAACAACTTTTTGACAGGAAGATTACAAAAACCGAAGTCGCTAAGACAAAAAAGCTGTTGCTAAATGCTAAACGTGAATTTGCTTTACTTACCCACCAGTTTCCTTCTTCTTAAACAGAGGTACATTCCAGGTTCTTGGAGATTTTAATCATCCCTGAGCTGTCAAGAGCTTGTCACCTACACATTAAACACACATTTACACAGCCTGTTGGGTGGGAGAAGCTTCCTGCCCTCTTACGTGGCGTGCCATGGGCTCCCCCTGCTGCTAATTCTGGGGTGCAAAGTTTATGCACAGAAGTGGTTGGCAGTGCTGAATAGATTGCAGAGAGGAGGAATGTCTGGTGCTGTGTATTTTTAACTTTACACATCACTCTTGAAAAGACTGGCAGGTAAATGAAGGAAATGCAGGAGGTCAGAGATGGGAAAACATCCCGATGGAGGGAAAAGATTCCTTATTCTATGGAGAAGTTTTGAAACTGAGCCATGAACTTCAGAAAATAAAGATGAATGATCATAGGTATTTACTAAGCATAGAATGTTGCCTTAGATTGAAAACAAGAGCAGGAAGAGTAAATAGATCTCTCCAGGAGAGCACAACATGCACTCATCTCTTTGCAATAGTGATGAGAATATCATTATCCTACTCCACCACATCTCCCAAGAGTTTGTGAGTGTAAGGGTGAGAATCACAGAAAGTAGTCATGTAACGATTCAAACTTTCCTTCCTTACAGTTCTGACTTTCTCCTCTCCTCAGAAAAAAAAAAAAAACAAACCACCCACTATAAGAAATGAAATATGCAATAAAAATACTCATGAGTTAAAGTACTTTTGTTCACTTAGAAGATCCATAGATGTTTATCTATTCAGAATTACAGACAGAGATACTAGTGATTATCTGGAGACAACATGTCAGTACGTCAGCACTTCTGAAAAGTCTGCCATTTCTGTCATGGAGTTTCAGAAACGTCTAGAAAAGCAGAGGAATGTAAATGCTTGCAAGAAAATCCTTTGCAACATTTGTGTTGAAATGCAGTTTTCTGTTTCAGGCACACAAATGTTTCAAATATATTCTGATTTTGTGATTCTCAGTTTAGACCCACTTCTTAGAAATTGCAGTGGGGGACACAGTCTCAAGCTGTGCCAGGGGAAGTTCAGGCTCGAGGTGAGGAGAAAGTTCTTCACCGAGAGAGTCGTTCGCCATTGGAATGTGCTGCCCAGGGAGGTGGTTGAGTCACGGTCCCTGGAGGTGTTCAAGAGGGGATTGGACATGGCACTTGGTGCCATGGTCTTGTCATGAGGTCTGTGGTGACAGGTTGGACTCGATGACCTTCGAGGTCTCTTCCAACCTTTGTGATACTGTGATACTGTGATACTGAAAGTCACATAGACTACACGGTAAGAGCGATGTCATCTGAGCAAAAGTTACCTTTGCACTTCAGTTTTTCTAGTACTTCTTTTCCCTACAGTTTCTGGGTTTGGCCCACACTACTCGAGATGTATGCTTGTACAAAATCCTGCAAAGAAGTCTTACCTCAGTGTAATTTTGAGGACATGAAAGCTGTGACTCGTACAAGGCTTGTTTACGTGATCCGTGACTGGATTTGGTCCAAAATATGTGATCTGCCTTTGCAATCTATCTGTGGTGCATTGAAATTACCCCCCAACATGAAATTGCCAGTCCAGCTCCATTGGAAGCAAAGGAAGCTATATTTACAAGCGAGCTACAATCAAGAAACAGGAAATGCAAAGAATATGTACAAAATATACAAAATTTACATATATTTACAATTTCTAAACCATATAAGAACACCCCTGGACAAAACCAGAGGGTTACCAATAGCTTCCCCCTCTCTGCCCCCTCCCTGCCCTGTACAAGGGAAAAGAGAAAGAGAAAAGTGGTTAGTAGCTTGTTAGTACTTAGCCACAACAAGAACGCAGCCAATGTCAGCAAAAGCTACCAGCTAGTATCAACTAGAGCAGAAAAGCTGAGAAAGAGAGAGAAAGTTTATATAACTAACTTTGTTAGTTATCAGACCAGTGGGATTATTTAGACCCTATAATTATTTTTCTTTTGCATCCAATGGTAATTTATTTACATTCTACCACTTTCTACTCAAGATCTATGGGAAATTTCCTAGGCATCAGCCTAAAACTGCCACACTATCTTACATATGTGGAACAGTAAAAGTCATAAGTGTTAATTTGTGTGCTCCTAGAGAAATGTCTTAAATGAATTTTACTCCTCACCTGCAGATGGTAGATTTGTATAATGTTATCATATCTTGTTAAAGATCTTTTGCCTAAAATGTAATGGAAACTGAACAGAAATATGGAGATGGACTGTTCCCTCAGTGTTTCCAATACAGCCAAAATGTAATTTAACTTTTCTTTGTGACTCTTTTGAGACCAAAATGCTGGCTTTCCATTAGCCTACTCCACCTAAGCGCAAGAAAATAAAGCAAAACTGTATATCCAGCAATGAAGTCTGTTCGTTCTGGCACCAATTCCATTAAGCAAGCAGAACTTCATCTATATAGGAAAATTAACTGAACATCATTTAGGCAATCATAGCATTCTTTAGTTAGCTGAGTAAACTGTCATGTTGACTCAAACTGCACTTTTCCCACACATGCATTTTGAAGATCCTTTTTGGACTCTGTTGTTGTTGAAGGTTCTCATTTTGTCTTGTTGCATCTAACTTGCTGTGGAGGTGCAGTGAAGTAGGAGTATTAGATGCTTCATAAGAGTGGTGATTTTTATGTTGTGGGACTGAATTTGGAAAGGCAACAAGAATCTTCGCATTAGTATTCACTAGTTTCAGATAGCAATTATGTACACATTTAGGCAGGTTGACAAAGGATCTTTTCTCATCTTGCAAAGGCCTTGTGCAGCCTGAAAGCATCTTGCATCCTGCTTCTTAAGAATATGAGATGGTATTTAATGAACTGTTGTGAGCAATAAGTTAGAAAACATTCAGATACCGGCACCATATTATGCAGCTCAGTGAGTTTGACAGCAAGTTTTATAGAATTACTGCGGTCATTTCTGGTTTTTGAGCTTTAACTTCACAAAGCATAGCTGTGTACTGTTAGTAGATGGTTGCTAGGGGGCTGGTTTAATTAGTCAAGTTTAAACACAGCTTGCTATGAAACGCAAATATTTCAGTGTGTTATGGTTTTCCTGAATTAAGACTGGGAAAGTATGAATTTACAATGAGAAAGCATAGTGAAAGCTAAAGTGTTCTTGGGTAGTATCCAGAAAATAGGTTTCTGCTGAGAACCTATTTAGATGTCTTTTTTTAATTTATTTTTTTCCCCTTGGTACTGTTCAACTAATAGCCCTTAAATTCAGTTTTGTATCAGATAACAGTTGAAAATATTTCAAAAAGGTGAATCTAAAAGAATTTTACACATTTTCTAAACTAGCCCAAGCATTTAACATAGTTATCTCCTTTACATCTTGCCCTGGAGTTGCAGTCCTTCTGGAGGATTTGTTCTTGGTCACTAGGAATCAGTGATTCGGCTCCAAGATGTGATGCTTCAATAGGTACTTGAGTTCCTGCCGTTGCCAGTGAAAGTAGGGTCACCTGAATACTGCTTTAGGTTCCACTGATTTTGTAGCTTTGTAATGGGAGCTGAGACATGTAGCTCACATGAAAATGCTTACACTTACATATTTTGAAGTTGGGAAAGAAATTTCAGCCTTCAGATTCTGTTAGAATCTGGTCAGGTTAGTTTGTGATAGTCTGGTCTAGAGCCAGCTGAAGGTTTCTCAGCATAGAAGGCAAAACAGTATTCGGCCACTCCAGGTGTAAAAGACACAGGAGTGCACATTCTAGCCTTACCTTCGGTGACAGAAGAGCTCAATATTGTGGTGCCAGTAAAAGAAATTCAGAACAAGGAATGCTAAGAAAGTCTGGTAGGACTTGGCAGGCCATGCAGAGTGGTGGAAGCTCTGGGAGGGGCAGATGGACACGTGGAGAAATAAGCTTTCAGGCATTTGTAAGGGTTGTGAGTTGGAAGTTTTTCTGTTCCCCAAACTGACCTCCCCAGAGATTTTATTGGAAGACTATGGTGGGTCCATGGGGGCTCTCGCCTCAATGGCAGGATGACACACAAGAGAAACCTGGATCTTAGCTTCTGAGTCCACTCCCTTCCCAAAGCTGCCAGTATTTCTTACATTACTAGAGTAAGAGCAGCTATGAGTGATCTTGTACCTGCATCACATGCATGGTAGGTCAGAGTTTCAGCCTGCCTGCTTGCTCTGCTGTCAGTGCCCAGCAGCTCCAAAAGCATTAAAAAAAAAACCAACAAACAGACAGAGGGCAAGCAGATACAACTCTTGCTGCTAACCCTAATTCATTCCCATTGCAGTCACAGGGAAAGGGAATAGTCCTTCTCCATCCTGAGTCCTGGAGCAGAAGTCAGTGAAGCAGGACCCGCCACTCAGTGTGACCCAACTCGCTACACAGCTACTTTGCCTGGATGAGCCTTAAGTGGCTTGCCACACTATTGCCTAAAAGCTTGCAAAGTTTTGGATTTTTTTAAGGATTTTGCTCAAAATAACTTTTGGTAAAGCTGACAGGATCTGAAGGCTTGCTCTTTGGCTAATGATGTTATCCTTTAACCTATTCAACTGTCTTTTTTTGGTGTGATGTTACAAAGTAAGAATAGGAAAAAGTAAAAGAGGAAAAGGAAATTTCCTCTTACCTGAGTTCTGTCTATCACTTTGCAAGTCAGGCATGATTTTGATGTCACTCCTAAATACTTCATGTCAGTAGCTGTTTAGCATGATTTTGGACAGTCTCCTGATTGTGGGTAAGTGGTATTCTCCTTCCATGTGCTAAAGCTTTTAAGGAAACAGCTCTACCATGTTGGAGGTTTATAGTTTTATAGCTTGTAGTTTATAATTTTTATTTTTTTGTGGGTTGGAGGTTTGAGTATTTTTAAAATCTGTGATGAATTACAACTTAAAACAGTTCTAGCCTTCTGTTTTTATCTTGGTCTCCCTCAGCACAGAATAGTATCACAGTATTTTTTCTACTCACTTCGGTTGTTAGGGCCAAACAATGTTTGATGTAGTCCAAAGACTCCAAGAACTGCTTCTTTAATTTCATTTGAAAAATTACTGCTTGACAGGTAACAATTTTCTTCCAAGTAGAATGTGCTATACTTTAGAGGTCATTATGGACAGCATGGAACCCTTAGAAGTGAATTACCCTGTTCTGTCACAGTGTGACTGCAGCTGTTCCCTTTTAGCTCTCTCGGCATGGTTAATGTCCTGATCCACAGTGTGATCCTCAGGAGAGAGCCAGCACTCCCTACAAATCTTCCTGAGATATTCACCCAATAATGCAAATGGTAGCAGTTGTTTTATATCAGGGAGGCTTGGTTACGGAGAAGTGAATGAAAAGCAAGTTCTTCTTAATTACTTTTTAAAGGAAACCAGATTTCCTCCATAGTGATAATCAATGGGACTTTTGTTTGGAACTAGATGGATTATTCAAAATGAAACTGAATCTGCCCAAGCCAGATCTCAATGATTCTTACACTTTTTTTAAAGTTCACTTATGCTTTCATAAATTCATACATGCTTTCATAGTAATTCCTGAATAATCTTTAGTAAATATAAATTAAAGAGCCACCCATGCTAAGAAAAACCAGCCAAGGTCTGAATTTGCTTTAGGAACAGTTTTAAAGCAGTGGTCCAATTGTGTCAGCACTTTCTTCTTACTTTTTTTTTTAGGATTTCCCAAACTTTTCATTTTCCATATCTCAATAGCATTACAAAGCACTGTCATATATATTTCAGATGTCTTGATCTTCCTAACTAGAAGTCAGTGCTGCCTTTAACTGTGCTTGTCAATACACCGGTGTCTTACAGGTGTGTGTACAGCCAGGACTTTTTAGCTCCGTGCTACTCTGCCAGCTTACCACGTCATGCACTAGCATGCCTCACTCCTCTGACAACAGGACTGGGGTGAGAAGTAGCCTGCATTTCCAGTGCCTGCTTCATCTCCAAGGTTGCATCTGGAAATTGGAGGCAGCTCATTGCTTATTCTCTTTCTGGCAGTTTTCAGGCCTGCAGAACTTAAAGCCAGTTTTGGCATGTAGTTCTCAGACGTGCCTTTTGTGAAAATAAACTTTTCGGGCTTTTGAGAAGCACTAAAGCTGCATGAACTGAAAACATCAAATTACTAACTTTCCAAATGGAGTGACAGATTGTTCTACCCTCTCCTGCTGCCATTGTCAGATAAGAAAATTGAGTTCTTTACTCCTCACAAAGTTTGAAATGCAAACTCTTGATAGCTAGAACTGATTAATATCAATTCTGTAATGACAAGAGATTTCAAAATTACTGTCTCATGTCCTTTAGAGTGTTTTTGTTCTCTTTAGCAGTCTCCTCTGTTAGAACATGTTTACAGCAGGTATTCTTTTAAGCTAGAGTTTCTGGAAGGATTCAGATAAAGAAAACAGAGAAATTACTTTGATAGTCAGTGACAGCTGTGATATCATGTAAATCATTGCTAATGGAGAACAATTATGGAGGCTCAGAGTCGACTGTAATAGGTTTTTCACACAAAGGAGGAAGGATGTTGGACCTACTGTAGAGATGTGAAGAAGTAATTACATATCACTTTTTGTAGCTATCAAATGAGATTATTTTTAAGATGTCACACTAGCTGTGACACGCTCAAGAACATCATGTTCTAGGCGGTGGGGTGTTTTGTTTTCATTTACATCTTTTAAAGCAGTCATCTATACTGCAGCATTTGTGTACCTGCTATGTATTTTGGGTGTGCATGTACCATTTTGTCCAGTTGTTTGGTAACCTCTTACTGGGAATGTTGGATCTCTCCTGTATGTACTGACTGCTGTCTCCTGTCTTGCCTCAGCCAGCATGCAAGTTCTTTTTCAAAGTGACTTCTTTCTTACTTAGCAATATGACCTCCTACTGGACTAATACCTCCCACAGAAGAAAGACACCCTATTTCTACATTGGTGCTTAGATCTGAGAAGGTTTAATAAAATTTAGTAATTTGAGGCTCAAAACTCTAGTGAGAGAGAATTATCCATGGCTTATGAAGATGGAGAGGATGCTATTTGAATGCTTCCTTGCTTCGAGGACATTATGCCATTTGATTCTGGTAATTCTGTTAACTTTAATCTGATTTTTCAGTTTTCTGTTATCAGCACTTCCCTTAGTTATGTTCAGTGTTTAGTTAATACCACTTGTGTTCTGCCTCTGCCCTACAGATTATGAAAAATGACTGTAGGACAGTGTGCATTGACCCGATAGATGGAAGGCTTCAACTGCACCTGCAATTGGACTCACCTTTTATTGCATCCAAGTGGAAAAAGAAAGTGGCATTAGGACATGGCAATTACTTTGTCCATTTGTGGACTGGAGCTCAGAACCAGGAGCCATCCCCTTCCATTGAATTGCATTAGGAGAATCCCAACACTTGGATCCAGCATCTTGCCTTACATGTTGTGAAGTTTTGTGTCATGAAAAATCAGAGCATGTTGTAGGATCATTTAGTGACCTGAATACAAATCTGTGTTTGATTTCAACATTAATTTACCTTTAAAACAAGTCAGAGTTGGGGATCATGATGGTTCTAATTTGTTCATCTGTTGCAATTGTCTGAACACATTGCCTATCTACTTGTTGTAGGGATGATGAATACTGAAAACCTGAGGTGCTACCCTGTTCTTTATCTTTGTCCTGAAGTGCAGAAGTCTCTTGGAGACCAAAACATCATAGCTTAAACTAAATCTTTTATATTTGGGTAAAGGATGAATGGTGTTTGATATGAAAGAATTTGAACATGGTGCTTTAAAACCCTTAGATTCTCAGAACTCAGTTTCTGTTTCCAGCATTGGTTTTACCATCTATGAAATAGATTTTATATTTAACAGGTACATAGGAATGAACTGAGTCTAGATCACATTCATGCCTTGTTTGCATTAACTGAATATAGGCTGATGTTCTTCTGTGTTTTGGACTAGCCAGGATCACTCTGACCATTTGTAGAAGACTTTGTGAAAGAAAGCAACCTATCAAAATACTAGTTGGAAAAAGCTCTTATTTTGTGACCTTAATCACTAGTCACAAAAAATATTCAGTGTTTTTTGAAGACAGAGTCAGGGCAGATGTACTTTCAGTTTATCCCCAAACATTTGTTTTCTAATGAATAAGAGTGTAAACAGGGGAGTGAGAAGACACTTTATTTTCCTGATTTCAATCCTTTTACAAACTCTTTCGTCTTAGAGTGGGGAAGGAGCATCTTCCTAAAATACACTCAGTGTTTAAACCTTTGTTTCCCTTGAACAAATAATTTACACAGAAACTATATTGGCTATCTCAGCAAGTCATGGCTGCAGGAGACATCTTTAAAATGTGTTTCAGTATATGTTTGTATACCTAAATATTTTAAATGTGTATAAATATATGGTGGGGGGAGGTGGTGTGCTTTGCTTTTCTTCCCATTGGAGAACTGTTCAGGCACTTGGCTGCTCAAATTCGATACCAGTCTGATTGAATTCATGGCCAACTTTGCCACTTGTTGCTTTGTCTATAGCTTTTGGAGAAGTCCTGGATCTTTCCTGTGCATTGATAATTTGTCTAATAATAATAATTTTTAAAATAAACACAAGCCCAACCACAAATTAAAAACTAGGGCAAAGTACTCAGATGTTTCTCCTGGGGAGAACTGCCGTGTAAATGTTTCTGGTGGTGGTGTTCTCTTCACCAATTCTTACCGCTGTGCTAATGCCAGGTGATAACTAGGAAACTGATGTGGCTCAGAGAACCAAATTTGTACTGGACTGCATTTGTTCCTTTTCAGATGGGTCAGTTTTCATCATGGCTGCCACACAAATATTTGCAGCAGTGAAACACTGGAGGCAGTTCAGGGACAGGAACTTTGGATAATGTAGAGAAGAGCAGAGATGACTTGGCCGAGCAGATTAAAATACATGTTAGTTCAGTACTGCTCTCTGCAGCTGCTACCTTGAATGGTCTTTGACTTCTAGCCTGTGATGAGACTAGTGTCTCTCCTGGTCTTGCTATGGAATGCATCACACATACTATCTATTTCAGGATTGTAAAGTATATGTTTTTAACTGTAAGAGTTGTTTGGTTTTGGTGTGGTTTTTTTTTTTTAAAGATGGTGTGCTCTGAGGCAATTGCATTATAAAAATCTCTTAATGCATGGGAAACTTCAGAGGTCAAAGCATAGTGTAATGTCTTATGATAGCATGTTGTCTGAAAGATGCCAAGTGCCCAATGTGAGAATGTTTTATGTTTCAAGGTGTAAATCTGCCTAGCTGAATTAAGGAAACTTGCTCAAAACTTGGTCCCACTGGCAACTTGTTGGTCTTTAGACACCTCTAGGTGAGAAATATCTGGGAAACGAGATCTAGGCATCTTATATAGCAAGATTTTGCATATGCTTCAGCAGTTTGAATGCATGGAGGAGGCTGTGGGAAAGCTGCTACAAAATCAAACATAAATACAGTCTGAACAATTAGAGCGCTACAGGGCTGAGACTTAGAACATCCCCACCCATCCACCTGTACTTTGCTGAAAGGCTAACACCTTGCAGAGCCAAAAAAAAAGAAAAACAGTTCACTGGGGCAGAGGGCAGGAGGCTAAATTGTGGTGTGAGATGTGTCCTCAAAACTAGCAATTGCAAAACTTCAGGTAAGGTCTTGTAGGTGAGATGCTAAGGTTTTAATAACAAACACATTCTCATCCGGAACTTGGCAGCCTAGTTGGTCAACAGCTCTGAACAAAGGTTAACAATTAAGCAGGATTTCTCTCGGGATTTCTGGTGTATTCCCTTCCTGATGCAGCTGGATCAATATTGATGTGGCTTGTTTGGTTTTTTTTTTCTTCTTCCTTCTTTTTTTTTTTTGGTGGTGGTTGTGGGGTTTTTTGTTGTTGTTTTGTTGTTTGGTTTTTGATTTTTTAGTGGGGTTTTTTTTGATACTGTTTGAGCCCAGACTGTACAAGGAAGCATCAATGTTACTCCCAGCACCTCCCCAGACCAACGCATTTACTTTACCAGGAGCCCCCAGCAATTCTGT
Source organism: Picus viridis (assembly GCA_033816785.1). Classification (NCBI taxonomy): domain Eukaryota; kingdom Metazoa; phylum Chordata; class Aves; order Piciformes; family Picidae; genus Picus; species Picus viridis. The sequence continues at coordinate 37,849,597 of CM066578.1, read as the reverse complement.
CAGTTATTGAGATTGGAACATGAGGTCACAGAGAAGATCAAACAATGGGAAGACGACTGGGTCCTCTCCAGAGCTCCATTCCTGTTTCCATAGAGTTTAAATTATTTTCCCAGTTTTTAAGACAAATGGTAAGTCAGTTTGGGAAAATGAGATTAGCATTTAGAGGTGAGAAAGCAAGACAAGCTGTTCAGTTCCCTTGTGGGGAGCAAGCATCTTTAGCCACTTCCACCAGCCCTTGTGCACATGACATCTCTCTGCCTAACAGACATCTGCACCCAAGGCTGCTGAGACACCTGGAGACGGGCCAGCAGATCTCAGAGCAACTGTAGGATCCAACTATCCAGCAAGGACTGAATGCACCAATACTTGATACCTGAGATCTAGGAAAGAAGCATTTATTGAGCTTTATTTCACAAAAAATTGGAGAGGACAGGAACGTCTTAAACTGCAACAACAAACCTGAAGCATGCGCTCACAGCTGTGGTATGCTTGCCAAACAAATAAGATGGTACTGGAAGAAGCAGTCTGTTTTGATCTGTAACAGTCCCTTTGTGCTACAGTGGGTCCTGTTGCATTCTGCAGAGAGAATTACTTAGTCATTAGATTTTGGGGAGGAATAAAACAGGAAGCTTTACTGTGGGGTGATCTGGAATATATAGCCTTTATTAGGATTTTAGGCATGCTTCTGCCTGCTGGTGGAATTCCTATGGGTGTTTTTATCCATATAGTTGATAGAGAATCTATGGTCAAATGTCCATGAATAGAGTGTACCTTACCTTGTGTGGGAACTAGCACAGCAGAGTGTTCTTCCCAGCAATATACATCTGGTATTAGAGCAAAATGATCCAAAACATTAGTCAGTTTTACAACTATAGGCAGAATTTTATTACATTCTTCAGTAGTGTGATAATGATGAGCTGATTCTTGCAAATCTTTGTGGACTTTCTCTTCAGTGCAGAACTAAAGAGAAATTTCACTTTTCAAAATTTTCAAGTGTTTAGGTAAGTGTTTCATTGGCTCAGTGAGACCTAGCCAAATATTTTGGGAGAGGAGTTTCTCAGCAGTTTTCTATGAGAGTTTTTAAATTGCTCTTCAGTGATCCATTCAGAAGCTAATTTGCAGAACTGTTGTATCAGGTATAATTTGTAAGTAGAGTCTAACTAGTTGAGGTTATTTTTCCATTCAGTTCTTGCTTTTCTTCAGTTAACAGATAGCTATTCAATCTACAGCTAAGGTAGAGTCAAGGAGAAACAAGCTTTTTTCTAGATGTTACTTTAACATGTATTGAATGTTTATTCAAGCTGATCTATTTTGAAGACAGTCATCTTACTGCTTTTTCTGTTTCGTCTTGCAGTTCCCAGAACAAAACAAACAAACAAAAAGAGGAAAACAAAACAAAACCAAAAAATCTCTCCCTAGTCTGAATTGCACACGAGCACAATGAGTTGAGAAATATTTTTTTATATGCCTTCACAGGCACATGCCAAAAAGTATTTGCCAGAGTTATTCTGTATTGGAATTCGCAGAGTTTTGTGAAGAGCAAATACTGAAGTGTGCTGTCTTGCTCTTTCTTCTTCAAAATGCTATTTGAGGAGGAGCCTGAGAGGCCGAATTGCTCAGAAAAGGATCTGTTCAACGAATATCCAAGACAGAACTCTAGGGTTGCTAAGCCATAATTCCAAGGTAACTTATGAGACAGAGCAGAATTCAGTTATTGTTTGTACAGTTTATAATTCCTTTGGGATTTATAAAAACATTTCCAGTATTTTTTGCATCCACCCAAAAAATGTCTGTTTGTTGTATTACAAATTTTAGGTTGCGGTTTCCTCCTCCTGAAAGACTTTAGGAATTATTAGAATTCCCTAAGAACGTGTGAAAACACAGGAGATGGAAACTTCAGCTTCTGTTTCAAGCCCTAGTTATGGAGAAAGGCAGCACCGCAGCACATGGTATCAATGAGAGGGCTGGACCCTTCTCATGTAAAATAGTAAAATACTCAGAATGTTGTTTTTCTTGTTGTTTTGGTCTTGTTTTTCTCTAATAACAAAGAATGAGTAAAATGCACAGGGTTAACTTCAACTATAAAGCAACGTAGATATCATAATATGTTTAAGAGTGACACTTCTTAAATTCTTAAGTAGTTGGAAGATATTAAATAGGAAGTTCTTATGGGGTATCTTGGCATGTGAAATGGGTGTGATGCCAGCACACTCTGGACTGCCAGCATCCCCAGTAAGTTGCCTCCCTGGCTTTCTGAATGTGGGGTGTCTGCACATGCTTCCTGATAGCGTTCTCGGCACTGACACAATAGATAGCTTTGGCAAGATTTCTGGCAGTGATGGGCCTGAATTTGCAAACTTGGCTTCCAGGTGTAGCTCCAGCTTAGTGGTTCATAAATGGAGACTCCTGGGCTAGGCCAGTTAGCACGTTAATTAGTAGTGCAATTTGTACAATGTTAATTCATGTTTCTGTCCACTCATGATGGGTTTGCAAGATACTAAACAAACACATTCTGATGCAAATGTTGAAGAGCAGATATTGCACTGTCTGAAAGTGAGGGGTTTTTTCCCCACTTCTTGTGGAAGGACGTACAGAATAGAAGGAAGGAGAAAAATACTTTCCCTTGTCTGCTCTGTCCATCCTTCTCAGGGAGGGGCTGAGCAAGATTCATTCCTGCTTCCAAGGTAGGACAGGGCATCTCTCCAAGCATGGCTGGCATTTCCTCCCAAAGGGTAGTCTTTGCTACAGATCCTTTGTGTGATGTTGCTTCAGTTTCCAAGTGAAATCCAGACTAGGTGTACGTAAGTATGGGATGAGGGAAGAAGATGCTAATATAAAGGGTCATTCAGAGGTGCTCTCATTACAGTGACCTCTGTTTAACCCTCTCTGCATATCTTGCTAGTTGCTCATGCTTTCAGACATTAAAATTTTTCAGTTTCTGTAATAAGGAGCTGAGATAACTCCCCACAAGTTGGGCGGAGGCTGCCTGGCAATAACCTGCACATTTGATGGGCTCAGCGAAGCCACCATTGCCAGCGTATCCACTGGGGAAGAAGCCAAAGCGCCAACTGCTCCAAATGTTGCTTGGACTCCCAGTCAGGGCTCAGCCATCTCAGCCAAGGGGAAACACAAAACTAGATTATGGGGAGATAACCAGTCTTTGCCAGTGGCAAGCAGCTAATTAGATGTGTTTATCAACTGGTTTGTAATTACAGAAATATGTAGCTCATGCTTACCTCTCCTAAGAGTGCTGTGGAAAAAAAAAAAAGGTAAACTGCTATTTAGTTGTCCTTTAGATAGTCAATACTTGTTGCAGCTGAACTGTAACAGTGAATGGGGAATGGCCAGTGTTTGAGTAACACAAGACTGATCTGGAGATTTCTCTTGTGCTACCCTTTTCTAAAGTTTTACATTTTAAATGAGTAGTACACAGCAAGTGTGGTCCAGATCAATGATCTGCTGAAGTGCAAGATGTAGCATATTTGCTAAATTCTAGCCAGGTTAGGGTTCTGGATTTCATGGTTTGTAAATTTTTTTTTTTTTTTTTAAGATCCAATGAATTGTTCAAAAAATACAGTGTAAAAAAAATCAGGAGAAGCATTTTCTGAGCAGTATGACAGTCAAGATCAGCTTCCAGTTTACACATCTTGATTCCTGTGCCTAGCATCAAAATGAAAAAGGTTCCACTCCAAATAGTTATATTAGCTTCATAAACTAATTTTACTTTTTTTCTAAACACAAAAACATTTTTATATAAAAAAAGGAGCTTTTGTCAAAAATACTGAAGGAATATTACATGGTAAAATTTGGGCTAGCTCAGGAAATACTCATCTGGAATAAGCAAATAATGTTAAGGTTACTTGTGCTTATTTTGGACAAAGTTATCTTGCTTTATTCTTCAGTAATTTACTGAGTTATGGTATTTGTACCTTCCACAGAGGAACTAAAGAAAATTTAAAACCAGTAAGAATGAAAGTTTTCAAGTATTTGCCATAGATACTGCTTTTTGAATGCAAAAAACCAATGTATTGCAATATACAATGTACAAACAAAAGTCAAATCATTAATCTCAAACATTTTTTCCTGCAGTCTCTTGTGTAGATAAAGCTCTTAATCAGATCATAGTTTAAGGTGGTGAGGGAGGTTTTCCCCTGCAAGATATTACAGGCACCATCATGTGCTGAGCCAATTGCCAGTGCTTCCTTCTCCCTTCCTTCACTGTTCTCTCCCAACCATGAAGATTCCAGAGGCAGCCCCATCAGAAGTGCCCAATACTGCTGGGCTTGCTGCTATAAAGTCATCAGTACTCCAGGTTCAGGAGAAGGCAGTGAGTAGAACGGAGGCTGAGTTACCAGTGAGTCAAAGAAAAGGGAAGGAAGAACTAAAATTACACCTGCATTAGGAATATAAACCTAAATATGTGCAGTGCAAAGGGGAGCTGGAAAAAAAGGTAAAGAGACTGATGAGAGAAGGATCATCCTGTGGTTAATGGGCAAGATTGAGAACTGTTTACTTTATTATGCCTCCCTTACCTCTAAACCTGACTCTATACTTATGTACCTTAAAGGGTTGTGCAAACACCATATGATCTTCAGGCAGAAGTGTTAGTGCAAGGACATGGGCTGAATTGGCTGTATCAGCAGACAGATTCTCCTCTTGTATGAGGTGAATGGCGGCCATGCAATTCGAGTGAAAAATGACAAAGGAGCAAATCTCAAAGGTCTTGCACTTTTCCTACTCAAATTCTCCACAGGCAAACTGCCATCATGTAAAAACCATTGACAGATTTTAGGTTTTGGCTGGTCTTAAACATCTCAGAGATAGGCAATGTGTTGCTATAATTGCAGTTGCTGTATTACTCCTTCCAGTTTTGAACATGTCTGTTTTGTGGTTTCATTGGAAAGGGAAGATGTAGAACTCCCGTGGGCAAAGCTGTGAAAAGAGAGGGACATTTTCTTAAGTGTCCTGTTAAGAACTGAAAGCAAATTTTTATTTGATGGCAGGAGTAAAACCCTCTGCATTCATTTGCTTTGAATGTTTTTTAGCTTAACTTTTACTAGTACCAAAAGCAGAGATAATTAGTGTTTGCATTGTGGCAGCACAGAAACCATGACCAGAACTGGAATTAGAAAATGTTGAGTCACTGAGGCCCTGCGTTAGAGAACTCTGTGTCTACAGCAGGAGCAAGCAACACACAGAAATGGAAAACTGAGGGATGGGAAGGAACTGATTTGTTCCATAGGAAACCAGGAAATGAGGTCAGGGCCTATGATTACCATCCTGCATGTTAATTCCGAGAGTTTCCTCTTTCACTCTCAGAAAGAAAAATGTTAATCTCAAATTACAGAGTCACAGGATTGCCAGATTGGGAAAGACCTCTTAAGATCATTGAGTCCATTTATTAGCCTAACACTGACAAGTACTTGACCAAAAGAAATTATTGAACGTTTCCCCAAAACCAGCTCCGTGTGTTCTATTCAACATTGGAATTACCAGCATTTTTCTGTTGTTTATGCCATTATATGAATTGCTATTTTATATAAATCAATTATATATATGTATTAAATCCATGTGGATTGTAGTATCAACCAGTTTCTGGTTGTCTACATAACAGTGCCTTAGCAGAAAAAAGAGTGATACCTTGTGGCTGATGAACTCATCAGTGCAACCCATCAGTGTAACTGGGTAACTGGTCAATGCAATCCCTCGGCACTCATTACTGGTGAGGCCACACCTAATACAATAATACAATACACCAGGTTGAAAGAGACCTTCAAGATCATCGCGTCCAACCCATCAACCAATCCAAGCCACCTAAACAACTAAACCATGCAGCCAAGAATCCCATCAAGTCTCCTCCTGAACACCTCCGATGCAGGTGACTCCACCACCTCCATGGGTAGCCGATTCCAATGGGCAACCACTCTCTCTGTATCGAACTTCTTCCTAACATCCAGCCTTGAATACTAAATTCAGCTTTGGGGCCCTCACTGCAAGAAAGAGCAGAGCAATACACAGAAAATTGTAAAGGGGCCTCAGAAAGAGCAGCTCTATCTAGTATGTTATTACAGTTAAAAAAATAATTTGTAATTTGGATAACTTAGGGTCTTGGCATAGCTGTGAGAGAAGAATAATCATCTTTTGGGTGCCAGCAATAAAAGTAACTTGACCTAATGCACTGCAGATAGAGATCTGTATTCTGTAAGCTGTTATCTCTTTTTGACATTGATCTTGGACAAAACACAGATTCTTTGTGCGTTTTCTTTTACACAAAATGAAAGTCGTCGTATTAAACTACTTAACCTGCTTTGAAAATTTGTGTGTATGGAATGGGAAGCATACAGCTCTTGGAATTTTGTTTGGAAATGCATGTTTATTTTAATAGTTGGGAGTCTAGCAGGAGTCTAGAATCCAAAAAGTACAATTTAAATGACTCATAATATGGGGTTTATTTATGCTGTAATTTTTCAGGAGAAGGATGAGAGTAGCACGACACTAAGGCACTATCTTCAAAGTTGCCATGGAAATGTGACCTACTACCTGTTGCTAAGAACATGCTGTAGCTGTTTTTATTATGTGGTTGTTTTTTTTTACAGCTCTTAACCTTTTAGGATGTATCCTTTAGTCTTTAAGGTGTTATTTTAGATTCCGTTTCATGCATAAGAAAACCAGAAATTTTGCCACTTCCCAGCAAGACTCTGGAGCAGTAGCAAAAACAGTAATGCAAGAACCTGATTCTGCTGACATAGCTTACATCCTCTAACGCAGAGTAAGTTATATGCTATATAGCCATTTAGGAAGACACAAATGAGCAGGAGTGATATGATAAGCCTCAAGTCAGTCAAAGTGGTACTATTCAGGCCCACAGCAGCAGTGAAATTCTCAAGATGCCATCAATTACATGCTACTGATTCTAAATAGTATAAACTGTAGGCAAGAATAAGAATTATAAAAAGATCTCCTCCCCTCAAAAAATTTAAATTTCAAAGTGTGTCTCTTCCTAGCTGCCTGTTGTTCCAGACTTTCATTTTCATCTTTCACTATTGAGTTCACCCGCCTAGATAGTAGTTACAATAGACTTAAAGCAAAATATTTACCAAAGTCCAGATGGTTGTTTAAACTGATCCTTTCAGGTATGGAAGTGGTGATAGATGACTGCTGTCTTCTGTGCTTATATTGCTGTATTTATACAAGTTTTTGTGCTTTCTTCTTGGATTCTTTTTTTCTGGGACATGTCTCTTGCTTTTAATTCAATAACTCTAGAGCCTTTGCTACCAGATGTCAACATTTTCTGTTTTTTTCCTCCTGCATATAAAAGCCATTGGCTGAATTCTGCAACAGTCATGCCAGCAAAGTCCTGTATTTGTATTTCGTCTTCAAAATGAAAAGCTTGTATGTGAATAAGTTGTCTGTAATTTTTGCCCATGTTCTTATGTGCCCTTTCTCTCTTTGTGCTCTGTGGTGTAGCATTTTGTGTGAACTTTTACATAAACTTGTGGGGCTTTTGTCTAGAAAATACTGATAGTGTCACACAGTAGTATCATGGAATCATAGAATTGTTAGGGTTGGAAGGGACTTCAAGAATCATCTAGTTCCAGCTGCCCTGCCATGGGCAGGGACACCTCACACTAGATCAGGTTGCTCAGAGCCACATCCAGCCTGGCCTTAAAAACTTGCACAGATGGGGCTTCCACCACCTCCCTGTGCAACCTGTTCCAGTGTCTCACCACCCTCATGGGGAAGAACTTCTTCCTAACATCCAATCTGAATCTACCCTTTCCCCCCCCCCCCATTCCCCCTAGTCCTATCACTACCTGACACCCTAAAAAGTCCCTCACTAGCTTTCGTGTAGGTCCCCTTAAGATACTGGAAGGCCACAATAAGGTCTCCTCAAAGCCTTCTCCTCTCCAGACTGAACAGCCCCAACTCCCTCAGTCTGTCCTCACAGGAGAGGTGCTCCAGCCCTCTGATCATCCTCCACCCCTTCTCTGGACATGTAACAGCACATCCATATCCTTCTTGTAATAGCGGCTCCAAAACTGGACACAGTACTCCATGTGGGGTCTCACCAGAGTGGAGCAGAGAGGGAGCTGGGTTTTGTTGGGCTTTTTTCTGTTATAGAGACCAGTACTTCAGTTACTGTTGCGTAACAAGCGATTTTTGTTTAACTGGCCTGTGGGGATAGCACTACAGCGTATGGGCGTGCACAGTCCTTGTTTTGAGGGTGTGTCCACACTGGTGTGAACTGAAGGTGTATGTGGCTATTATATTTATTACAAAATAAATAGTGACAGTCACAGGGATAATCACAGTGAAAAGCATACTTACAGGTAAGAGTTTTGGTGTGGTCTCAGTTATCTGAGTATGATCCTCATGGGCAAGGTCTCAGATTCTTCCCCCAGTATGCTGTTTATAATCCTAACTCCTAGTTTAGGAACAGAAATGTCATAGACTCCATCTGCAGTCAAAGGCAAAACCATGCAACTCTGAAAGGCAATTCAGTTTCTCGAAGTGCTAGTAACTGGGCAGAGGCACCTACTCTTCTCTGCTGACATACCCCTACAAGTACATGAAATAAATCTTAGATTAAGGCAGTAATTTGTAGCCCATTATCAAACTCAGAAACAGATGAAAGCATTTCCAGTGCAATATAATGTATTGACATTTTGGAAAGCTACCTCTGACCATTGTTTCAGTTGGAGTTCGCTACTTAGTTTTGCAAGCTCTGTGTTTGCTTATGCAAGAACAAACAGGTCTGTGAAGAGGGCAATGTGGGATACTGCTTCAGTATCTGAATTTCTGATGACTGCAGCTACCTGGTTCTCTCTGGCAGTTTTCTCATCCTCTTGGATTTCAGTTGTCTGCAAGTGCTTTTTCCAAAGTCTGCATGTTGTAATAGCTTTGCCTTAAGATTTTTCAGTTCAAAATCTCGAGTTACTGATGTGTTCTGTTATGGTTTAAGGGACAATTTCAAAACTGTATATAAAACATGATTTTCACTGTAGTCTAGGTGTTCATTTGTCAGAATGGACCAGCTGTTAAAGGCATACCTGTGGGTCCTAGAGTATTCCTCTGGCTGTATATCCACACGGGCTATTCATCAGTACAGAGGTGAATTTACTAGGACACTTTTAGCATTGAGAAGGATTTTATGAACAGATTGTCAGAATCTGTCTCTTGCATTTTACTCATTGCCACAAGCAGTGGTGATAATATCATTTTAGAGATTAAGATAACAGGAACTGTATGGATTTTGGTCAATAAAGAAGGGCAGAAGTTACAGTTGGTGGGTAGAGGGAGGCAGGGCCACTATTTTGTGTCAAGCGTAAGTTTCACCATTCACTCCAAAATATAGTTTCATAAGAAAAGAGAGGATGAGTGAAATATTTCACCTGCAACTGCTGCTGGTCTGGAGATGGAATTTTGAATAACTGAACACCAAGTAATTGACTTGTTTAAAAAAAAGTACTCATTCATAGGGGAACAGAGAGACCTTCTGTGTAAAAAAGAATCTGCAAACCCAAATGATGGCTCCTATGCTGTCATTCTATTCCCTTTTTGTCAAAAGGGTGTTCCAACAGTTGCCTTCCTTTGCCTGAAATGAAACTACAGGACACATTGAGTGAAATCACTACTTTAGACCTTGTTAGGACTGTTACCAGAAAGAATAGAACCGTGCATTGTATGGTACAGAAAACCTCATGTTTTGGAATATTTACATGCTTGAATGTCAGTGCTTTCAAAAGGATGAATTGAGGTTGCTCACCCAGTTTCTCCTACTGGAAGGAAGAGTTGTCCTGTCTCTATAACCTCTAAGATCAGAATTTGTGGTGTCTGTTCAAAGGAAATGTTTGTTCAGTGAAGATCTTAATGCATATCAGGAAATCTGTGTAAAATGCCTTCTGCAGACAAGAATTTATGGTAACACTTCTAACACTAATACAGCAGATGCTGTAACTCTAACAAATTTAGATGCTTCAAATCAAACATAACTCTAGTAATTCTACTTGTTTTTAACCTTACTTGTAATCAGTTTTCTACTTTTACACAGCAACACTTTCTTCTTTGAGCAAACTTTCCACTCAAACCATTATGATACTTAAAACATCAACAGTCTGTCTTCTTTCTCAGAAAGCTCCAGCCTTTCCACAGCTGAAGTAGTGAAGAACTCAGGTCCTCTATGGAGTCCATGAAACTACTGCCACTCAGTTTTCCACTGGGGCCACTACGGCCTCTGTCCCAAAACAGTCTGCTTAGGAAATACTTGGATTAAAATTACAGAAAAGCTTGGCTAGAATAAATAGTTGTAACCTCTTGTGAATTTGCTGTGGTATTCCTGGCTTCCCACATGGAGCTGTGTACTAAATAAAATCAGTAATTTGGTGGCTGGTCCTAACTTCGGCACTTGAAGCTGCTCTGTTGTTTTGTCACAGCTACGGCCCAGTTATCTCTCCTGATTTGTTGTGCTTGCTCAGTGACATTGAATCCCACATCATTTGAGGCAAGTCTTGGAGGAGTTGTTTTCCTTCTGCAGATGCTAGGCCACAGTAGTACCATGTTTCTTGCCCCATATCTGATTTTCCTGTGACTAAGCTGTGTCAGTCACAGCACATACTGTAAAGGCTCCTGTTAGCTTATGTGGGTTGCTTTGGATTGTTTGATTTGTTTTCTTGTCCGTTTTAATGAGGAAAGTAAAATTCAAAAGCACGGCAGCCCCTGGGAGATGTCCCAGCTGGAAGCTCTCATGGTAACTTGGCTCCAGCAAGGGTTCAGCCCTTCATGTTTGTGACTATAAATGTTCCAGCTTTGCATCTTCAGCCCAAAGCAGCCAAGGAGAACCTGTACCCTTGCTGTTTCCCTTCACCCTGCTTGTTTCACTCGGGAACACAATGAACTGTCAAAATTTCCTGCCCTGTTTCCACAGAATCCTTCCTTTTGCTTGAAAAAGGATTATTTATCTAAATCTACTAATCACATGAATTGTCAGAACAATTGTTGAGCTTGATTTTAAGGTGGAGAGCAAAGAGATGTAAAGGTCAGGTGGCTGATGAAAGTTGCCCTCAAAGTCTTCTGCGAAAGAAAAAGAGAGTCTGATATGTTGCCGTGAACAGCCCTTGCCTCTCAGAAATGAAAAGTCATGCAGTGTGGTGTGCATCTGGTGCAGTCCCTATTTTTAGTATCTCTTTTGAGTGTATGTGGAGGTAATTAAAAGTAATAGGGAAGAATATAAATGTTCTCCAGATAAGTGAGCCAAGAAAAAAATGGAGGAAGGTAGGTGTGGTTGATTTAGCCCACCACCGCTTCCTAACTAATCTTTCTTTAATGATGTGGAAAGAGACTAGGTGGCACCTGGTGAAATATTTTGAAATAACAAATTCATGAGGTAGAGCTACTTGATAACATCTTTGACTCATCAGAAACTTGCCTTCCCGGAGGGTAAAGTTAATAATCCTCGAATATAAGGATTGTAGTGGCTTTTACTAAGTCTGCGGAGGTGCGGATTTTTTTCTGCTTATAGATTCCTACAGTGCTAGAGATAGCTCAGAATTTTATTATATATAAAAAATGTGAAATGACACAAATAGCTGACCAGAAGAATCAGAAATTTTCCATAGGTCCTCAGGTTTGCTGTTTTAGTAAAGCTCATTCACATTTTCTTGGTTTGAAGAAGATAGAGCTGGTAGCAAGTGTATCAATCATCATAGAATCGTAGAATCAATAAGGTTGGAAGAGAACTCAAAGATCATCAAGTCCAACCTATCACCCAAGACCTCATGACTACTAAACCATGGCACCAAGTGCCATGTCCAGTTCCCTCTTGAACACCTCCAAGGATGGTGACTCCACCACCTCCCTGGGTAGCCCACTCCAATGGCAAATGACTCTCTCTGTGAAGAACTTTCTCCTCACCTCCAGCCTAAGCTTCCCCTGGTGCAGCTGGAGACTGTGTCCTCTTGTTCTGGTGCTGCTTGCCTGGGAGAAAAGACCAACCCCCTCCTGGCTACAACCTCCCTTCAGGTAGTTGTAGAGAGCAATAAGGTATCCCCAGTATAGTCCTTGACTATTTCAGGTCACCTTTCCATGTGTATAAAACAGCCATCAGCTGCTTCAATTATTTTCATCTCCTTCTTTAGAATGATACTCTTCCAAACACCTGAATGGTTCATCTCCAACTCTGTTGCTCATCAACAGCAGTCATTACTCCAGGGTGATTTTCCTTTTATGAGATGGCTCTGTAGCGCACAGATCATCTTCCTAGAGGTCCTTCTCTTACTTGTTCCAGAAGGAATTCAGCTTTCTCAGATACTGTATTTCAGATGAATTTAGATCAAGTGCTTTGACTAATACCTCCCCAGCGATCCCTCTCTTTACTGGAATTCCCTGGTCTGAATAGTGTACATACATGTCTGAGTTGGCTAGTCTTCAGCAGCACCACGAGAGGAAACTGGATTACCAGTAAAATGAAAGTAGAAGCTGCATGTAGCTGGGCCATAGAGCCGTTGGGGCAAAGAAAGCAACAGTAGCAGTATTTGAGATACATTTAGCCATATATACCTGGTGTCTCCCAGCTTCATAATATATCAGTTGCCTACTAATGCTTTCCTAATTTTGTCCCAAGATTATAATAAAATATTTTAAGACTGTTTCCAATAGGAATCTTCTAAAGATCACACAGTAATTGTGCCCAAGAAAAAAGTTTTGTATTAGTGCACCTTGAGATCTTCTTTCTTTTAGTCTTTTCCAGCTTTGGGTTTTGTACTCATCTCTTGCCTTCTCCGACATGTTTACCAAAACCCATATGGTTGAAATCCACTACAGTAATGATTTTTTCCTCTTGTCTTACAATTAGCTGCTTTGTTTGAGATAATTAAGTATGAGCTTTTATCTCATATGGTCTACTTTTGGTAAGTGCACACGTGTTTTCTTCTGTGTTCCCATTTTCTGCTTTAGTGTTCTTTTCCTCAAAATGTGGGGTCATAAGGTCAGAGTTAGGCTTTTTTTTTCAATATATAAACATACATGATTTTGTTATTCTTTAGGACTATGGTACCTCTTTTGATTTGATAGGTAAATTGTTTCATGTCCAGAAAGAAAATCAGCCTTTCTGGGTTTATGGTATGATGTGTCTTGGGTTTGTTTCCGATTTTTGGAGTTTGAGTTTCCTTAGGGTTTGGTTTTTCCTCCTCAGTATCTGTTGATTTAGTCACAAATGACATGTTTAACACTGTGTTAATGCAGGGGATTCTTTGCAGTTTCCTGTTAATTCATTGGTGCACGCTGAAAAGTAAAAGTCTCAATCAAGGCATGCTCTGCTCTGAATTTACACCCATTCTTAGTTTGCTGATGCTTGTATTAGTGACAAGATCAAGCTTGCCTGCTTTTTTGGGGGGTTATAAAATGTGTACCATACACTTGCCTTTCTTATTCTTTCTGCATGAATCAGCCAATCTGATGGGTCTACCAGTGGCAGAGAGCACTGCTTTTAAGTCTGGGTGCTGCCTTGCTAGCTCTGACTCATGGGTGCTGATGAATCTTTCTTTGGTGTTGTACAAACTCCCTGGCTATTTGCTCCCCCTTTCTGCCCTGTAACAGAAGGATCACAGGGGATAGGTTTATATACCTCCATTGCCACAAGTTGCACGTGATTTTAAACTGCTGATAAAGGTAGACCCATAGAATTATCATACCTTTGAAGTACAACAGCTGAATTGCTGGCAGAGGTTCGCACCTCCTGGCCTTGCTCTCAGGAGAAGTAGGTGGGGTCAGTGAACAGCTTTGAGTTGTTTTGGGCTGCTTCCTTAGAGCGAGGGGTTGACAAGCAGGAGCTGAGTACAGGGAACACGTGTTCCATCTCTGGAAACAAAAAGCAAAGTGAAAGTAAAGATGAGAGAAAACAGATTAATATTTAAACTAAAAAACGACTGTGTTTGAAATATCTTGAGTGCACACTCCTGTGTCTTTCATACCTGTAAGGACCCCTAGAGGACACAGAAGTGTTTCTCCACCTCAGATGTGTAACAATATTTCTACTTGGCATTCTTCCCTTAAACAAAATTGTTAAGCACTTTTGAAGTGAATATTAGGTCCCAAAAAAAACACCCACTGGTATCTAACAAGGTCCTTCTTTTATGCAAGATGTTTGCTTGGTTTTAAACAGAAGCAGTAGAAGCTAGCACTGGTAGCCAAAAATTAAATTATCTTCATTTAGATTAAACAGATGCTATATTTGTTTGCCAGAGGAAGCACATTTCAAACTAATTAATAATTAATAATATTATTACAACTTCGAGAGGCCTACTGTGCAAGCTGTCTGAGGAAGTGCAGTGGGCATGATTTCAACACAATGGCCTGTGTTTGTCTAGAGGAGGAACTGATGTTGTGAATAGCTGGCTTACTCTAACCTGAGCCTCCAAAAATCTCCAAAATTCATCTTACTTAAGAGTTTTTAATAGTTTAATCTTGTTATTTGCCTATAATGAAACAATTAAATGAACATGATTCTAGGTTGGACTTGATGATCTCTGAGGTCTTTTCCAACCTTCTTGGTTCTATGATTCTAGGTTGGACTTGATGATCGCTGAGATATTTTCCAACCTTACTGATTCTATGATTCTAGGTTGGACTTGATGACCTCTGAGGTCTTTTCCAACCTTATTGATTCTATGATTTTATGATTATAGGTTGGACTTGATGCTCTCTGAGGTCTTTTCCAACCTTATTGAGTCTATGATCATATACAGGTATTCAAAGTCATGGAAACATAAAAATGGCATTTGCTTCTCACTGCTTTCAGTATGTATGCTTGGAGAGGTTTTGTGACTCTTACTCATTCTGAGCATTTTTTATTAGTTTATTAGTTTTTTTTTTCCCTATTTCATCAATACTACATAATAAGTCAATGTGAATTAAACTATTGTATTAATTCTCAGTATTGTATTTTCACTTTGTGCCATTTAAATGCACATCCTAAAAGTTCTGGAATAATGTTTGTCTGAGAACATCGGATTTCACTCACACAAAGCAACTCTGATGTTTGAGGAGAAGGCTGACATTTTCCAGAGTGCTCAAACTGCTGGAAGTAAAACAAAAACAAACAAGCAAGCAAACAAGAAAGCAAACAAATCAACACCTTAAAAATCTCCTTGTTTGGGGATTTTTTTCCATCAACTCATGCTATTGGGACCAGTCCTACAGCTTTTGTGTTCAGTTCACCTGTGAACCTAGTCCCAAGGTTGAGACCATTGTGATTCCACTACAATTATAATCCAGCTGGGTTTGTCTGGGGGGGAAAAATGGACCTCTGCACTACTCCTGAAGCAGTGAGAGTTTTCTTACTGGGGAAGAAGCTTTTCAAGAAGATAAACACAAGGGGGTTTTTTATCTGTCTTCTGATAAGAGGATCAGCTGTACTGCTTTACTCAATTACTCGGGGATGTCATGGGAGATGATTTTTTGGACCTTAGTTTTCCCACTGGACGAGTGTAACGTCATGGCTTTGGACAGAAAATAGATCTAGATCTAAACAGCAGAGAAAGGCAGCTGCCCTTCTAACATCTCAGGGGATTTTGTGTTTTGCAGGAGATGCACGGGTGAGAGGTCAGACAGGGGTTCTCTCCGAGCGCCGTGGCTCCTACCCATTTATAGACTTCCGTCTTCTTAACAGTAAGTGCAACCCTCTCTTCAGGTCTGTATTACAAAAAAAAAAAAGGCAAAAAGAACAAGAAAAAAAATGTGTACAAACCAACATCTCCCATTTGATGCATATCTGTAGTTCAGCTGTCTTCCCCCAGTCAGCATTAATAATTCTATTATTCCCACCCAGTGTTTGACTGTGCAGTGTTTTGATTGTATGAATGCTGTCCATAATGCTGAGTCTGTCAAGTATATACAGTTGTATTACAGGATATGCTGGGGGGGGCGGGGGGGGGGAACAGGGTGCTTCAGAATTAAAAAGATAAATCTCTGTGTCCTTTAGCCTCTTAGCCAACAGTTGGAACAGATTTATGCGAGTCTGTTATCCGGTCATATAGAATTGGCACAGAAGGGGAGCATGTGACAGCGCTGACCAGTGGTTTACAATAACATTAATTTTTCCGACAATTAGAACCCAATCCAAAGCCCCATGGAGTCTTCTCATTGACGTCAATGGATTTTGGGTCAGGCCAGCAGTGAACATCTGTTAAAAATAATCTTAACCTCATTTTGATTGAAGTTATTTTGCTACTGTTGTAAATAAAAGAGAGCAAATCTAAAAGAAAAAAATAATAATAATGAGAAATTGAGAGATCCTGTTGTGTTTGTTTTGTTTTTTCACCTGATGGATTCTCTATGCTTAATGCAGACCCATTGGCCAGTGTGTGAAAAAAAACAAAATAAAAAAGCACCAGAGAATGCTGAGTCTTGGGCCCTGTGATGTTCAGTCTGGATGCTGTGTTAACTCCAGTGTTCAGACACAGGTAGATCTCTGCTGTGTGCCCTTGTGTGCGGCACAGACCACTCCATGTAAGTCTTGATGCAGAAGTCACCGCTGTCTTCATCAAAACAGACTGAAAGTCTGACAGTTTGTTTAGCCATGACACTTGGAAGCTTCTAGCAATTGTGCTTTTCATTAAAAAGCAATCATCAAACCAAAATTTTACATCTCTTTTTTGTAACTGCTTGCCCAAGTGCCTGGGAAAGGGAAGTAGGTGGCAAGGAGGAGGGAAGAAGCCCAGCCACAAAGGGTGGGATCTGGCTGGGAGATGGGGAAGAAAGAAGGGGCTAATAGGAAGGGGAGGACTTGGGCTCTGATGGGCTGCTTTTGCCCAGGCTGGCAAGTTAACAGCAGCCTGGCAAAGTGCTTGCTTTCAGTCTTAGTGATAAAAGGTATTTTCTAGGTCCTGAGTCCATTGGAGTGCTTGCTATGGCTGAGGTAGCAAGACATAAGGGGTAAGATGGGTCCAGCAGTTTTCTCAGGAGAAAGGGAATAATATACTGGTTGGGCAGAGCTCTAAGAATAATTTAGTTTTGGCTTGCCAATGAAAGCACCAAAGAAAAGCTTGGTTTAGGCTAGCTGGAAATGTTACTTTTCATGCCCTTATAAAGCCAAAGAGAAAACACAACACTTATTTTCATGCATGAAATAGAAGTGAATATATATTCATGTTCAAGTGTGACTAAATTAATTATTTCCTTTTGAATACATGCATGTCATTTAAAATTCTCTTCATATGTTCTTTCCTCTCCCTGGGTAAAGAAACAAAAAACTTTTTTGTTTTGGTGATAGGGCTTTCACTTTTATCCCCTGTAGATGAATCCTGCCATCCTTCAGATCCTGCCAGCTGCTGAAAAGTGCTGGTGCTGCCTGTGGGCTGCTTAGGGAGAGATCCATGGCAAGAGATGTACCAGTGATTACTCAGCCTTTGATCATGTAAGGATCAGGGCACTCTGCATAACCCTTCTTCTGTGACTGCTGAGCTTAAAAGCAATGCCTCTCTCTGCTTGCACCTCTGGTCCCACAGAGTTTTATGTTCCTGTGCTCTCTGTCCCAAGGACTTCTGACTTAATATTTCCTTTTACTGCTTTTCCATAATCTGAAAGAAGTCACTATGACTGATCATGCTCTCTGTGTAAGGAAAAGCAATGATCCTGATTTGGGATTTCCCATTGGTTCCAGGTTTTTATGTATTTCCTACTTTCTACCTAGAGATTGGTCTTTGCTTTATTTTTCAATGCAAATTAAAGTGAAATTTCTAGGTACTTGACTACTAATTTTGTAGATGGCAAGTGTGTTGGGCCTCACTCCCTTAGGGACCTACAGATAAATGAAGATGCTCAGTGTCAGAGCATGCAGTTTGCCAGGAAGAAAACAGACTTTTATATTACATGTTCATATACCTCTATCTTTCAAATCCTGTTCTGTTGTGCATGCCATATAAGCAGAAAAAGCCATGGTGCTGCACATTCTACCAAAAAGAAACATATATAAATGTCACTACTACAAGGGTTTCTGAAAAGTACCTAACTAACGCTTAGAGTGAAATGCTGGCACCGTGTTACATTTGTTTAGGGGCAATAACTGACAGCAGCAACTGTATACTGAAAGGTGCTATGGTAAAGGAGGGACAAGACAGAAAATTTTGTGCTAAATAGCCTCAGAAGTTATAAAAAAATGCAGCATAAACATTACTCCAGCTTCTCACTAATTCAGAGGAATTGATCTTAGTGATTGTTCCCTCTACCATCTGAATACTATTCCATACCCCTTGTTTTAAAGTAAGGGAAGACACTGAACTCCTTCTTGAACAGAGTTGGCATTCCTTTTGAAAACTGACATCAAAACAAAAAATCAGAGCATTGCTATTTAATGTTAGATCCAAAGGTTACTTAAATACCTTTTTTAGCATACTTAAAGATTCAGTAGAACTAGTGGACATTCTGTGGCTATTAAGGGTTAACTCTGAGTAGACCACATCTTTTGATGTTTCATTTCATTTTGTTCTGTTTTTTTTTCTGGAGTCCTGCAGTAAAGTTGCCATGTAACTTCAGACACCATTAGCACTTTTTGGATAGGAAAACTTCCTGCACTCTGAAAATGGGATCTTCTGTAGCTCCAGTCAAAGCCAACTGCATTAAAGTTGACTTCTTGCTGTTTGAGCTAATGCCCATGATGCCATCTGCTCTTTCTTCCGGTACCTCTCGGGAACATACAGAAAGTTAGTGCGTGTTATTTCACCTTGTCAGTGCCAGGCTGTCAGGACAGTCAGGATTTTGCTAGATCTGTCTGGAGGAGATACAAGGCTTTAGCATCTTCCTGTCTTTGACTAGTTTCAAGGTTTCCTCAAGGTGGAGTTGCACTGGTGGGTTTTGGGACATTTAAGATGACCCTGGAGTACAAAACTGGTGGTAGAGTGTCCAATGCCTCGCAAAGAATTCCTCAGTTCTGCGTTGGAAAGAGCATGCCTTTGCCCCAGCCTCTTCAATTCATCCCTGCACATTGTGGAGACCTGCATGGCCAACCAGATACTTCTTTGTGTGGAGCCATAAGCTCAAAGGGAAGGTATGTCGGAGATCCTCTCCCCAAGGAAGCTGGGTCAGCCAACGCTAATTAACTAGCTCAGCATGAAGACCTTCCAGGAGGCAAGTGGAACATCCCTTTTTCCATCCTGTCTTAATTAGGAGAGGTAACCACCTGCTCCAGATGACCACAGTATACCTCAGGGAAAAAAAATAAGCTGGACATGGTAGACTTGAGGATCCTCATTCACTAGGATGCTTACAAATATTCAGATTTAGAAACTCCTAAATTGAAAGTGACAAGTTTTACACAGCTCTATAAATTTACAGTAACACTGGGAGAGGGTTTTTTCTTCATGCACATTAGGCATTCCTTAAAATGCAACCAGTGGAAGAGAAAAAGGCTTAGCATTAGCAACTTATTTTCCAGAAGGGGTGATGGGATGGAATAGGCAAGTTTGAGGTGCCATCAGGCATCCAAATAAAATGTATAAATGATGTAAGATTGATTCCAAAACAAACCTTACAAATTTTAGGAAAGTTGGACTCTGATCTTGGTAGCTCAGGCTTGTAAGCGAACCTAACGTGGGTTAAAATTAATGATGGCAGTTTGTTGGCACTTCTGCAGTTCTGTGGATTAAATTAACCTTCTGGAGTTTTATGGGGGTTTTGGTTGGCTTTTTTGTTGTTGTTTAGTTTTTGGTGGTTTGGGGTGTGGTTTTTTTTTACTCACAGGACAGAAAAGGAGCTAAACTGAATAGTTTCAGGGTTAGAAACACTTCCTAAGTGAAAATAACTTAATCCCATTTTCCATTTAGCAAAGCATCGTTTGGATTTGAGAAACAAAGGACCGTAGGGTAAGGCAGCAACAGTTTGGTTCTCTGATTGACAAAGTTGCTCAGTGTGTCATTGAATCAGATCCTGTCAGTGACTAATATGCATTGGTTACAATTAATTTCATTCTCTCATGATGAGTTGTGCTGGTGACCATGATGGTACATTTCTTCATTAACCAAAAGATTGAGGGATTCAGGGAGTTCCTTGTGATAAATCTAGAACTGCAGGTATGCATGCAGCAGTAACCAAGCCCTCACCCAGCACTAGTTGTATTAGATACTTGGGTTTATTGTCAGATAAAATTAAGTTAAGTAACTTTTTTTTTTTTACACCTGAGATGAGTAACTTTTTGTTCACAAATTTGCTCATCAAGCTTTTAAATCATAAGACAAAGAGATTCTTAAACAGTGATTCTCCATTTCCCATCTTGTTTTCACAGATGTTAAAAATGTTTTCTCTGGATTGATTTTTTTGCTTGGAAATGAAAAAATTACTAGCCTCTACTTGATTGTATTTAAATATGTCTGTCATGGAGTAATATAATTAAAATTGTTTCTGCTTGCAGTTTTAACTTTTCCTGAAAAGGCAAAGGGGCACTTTGTCACATTCATACCATTGCTTTCATTATCTAGCACCCACTTGGTTTTGGTAAGCCATGCACAATATCTCAGTGTCTGATAGAATTCACTTCTCCATGCATTGGTCTAGGAGTGATAATAAGGAAAGGCATAAGATCTTGTATGTGAAGTCTCTGTACCAAAATAGTGTTATCCAAATGGATTTCTGTTTCCTTACATTTTGCATAACAGGAACATAAAGTGGGATCTCAGAATATCTATGAAGCCGAAGATCTTGTGATTGTCATGCAGAATTTGAGACCAAAAGAGCTTCACCTTCTTTAAGCTTAGCTTAGCAAATTAAGTTAATACCAAATGGTGATAAACAGTGATATTAGGTATCATTCAGTCTCTCTCCTTGATTTGCTGCCCGATTTGATTCAAGCAAAATACTCTGGGTTTTGGTTTGTTTGCAAATGAAGTGATGCTTTGCAGGCATGTGATGAATTAGGTGCTACAGAAAGTGTTGTCAGAGTTAGTAAGGGAAGATATGAAGTCATGAGAAGGTCTTCATCTCAAAGAACATCTGTAGATGTTTGAATCTGGTTTCCTTCTGTCTCCAGAAGGGTCTATTTGCAAAATTTGCATTCATTTTTTTGGTTTTTGGATTTTGAACACTCCAGGGCTTTCAGGTAGGGCCCATCTCCAGGGAAAATAAAACTTAACCACAGCCACCAGCCCAAAACTGAACCATCAGGTAACCTGAACCCAAATAAATGAGATTAAAAAGAGTTTGGTTAACTGTCATGTTTTGTTGCCTTTGGCTAGAAAAAGAATTAGGAGTGAGAGATGCCTTTTTAGATATTTCTGACCCAGGTTATATTAGGACACTAAAAGTCTTGTGAGGAAATTTCAAGGGCTGATTGGATTACTTGGATCCCAACCCAGCCTTGTGGCAATGAGTCCAAAGTTCCAGATGGTTATTAAATTAGAAAGGGAAAGATCTCATGAGGCCTGTATCATTTCTACATAATACCTCCCTTAGTTCCTCATGGATAACCGTGTCCAAAAGATACTCATCACCATCCCGAAGGCACACAGGCTTTTTAATCTGCTTAGCTTGTGTCTGGTTTGAATGGGAAGAACATTTCCAGAACTGAAATAAGCCTATGGCCTTGCTTGTTACCTAGTCAGGGAAGAGGAATTCTCTTAATAGTGCTTCAGCACAAAGATTGTTCTGTTTTCTAGGAAGACTTCCCTGAATTCACAGATTCTTGCTGTCACTGGAAGGCAGTCTGGTTCCCCCTTTTCATCAAATAATAGCAAGGGGTTTTTTGTTCTGAGTGTTGTTTCTATTTTAAGTGTTTTTAAGAGTTGTTACCTGCAAAATTTTATAACAAGGTAGATTGAAAATTAAATTCTACTTTCTGCCTTCATGCTTCTTGTTTAGCTTTTATGCTACATTTGTGGAAAATGAAAGCCAGAATGTAAAACTGATTGATGCACGTGCTCTCGTGTGCTAACAAAACGTGTTTGGGGTTATGAATGCTTCAGGAGAACTCATGAAAGCAAGCAGAGAAAGCAAAAAAAAAAAAAAACCCTAGATGTGCCTCACACACAAAGTCTTAGTGAACACTGACACAGTTATACAGTTTTGTAACTTTTCTCCTTTTTTTTTAAATACAGATTTGGGATTGAGTTCAACTGAGAATGTTCCTTTGAAAGTTTCAAAATGATGTGTGACCCATTCTGTCACCCCACCTTCTTTTCCCTGATTAGAAAAGGGAAAGGGTGTACTGAAGATAACAGTGAGGATACTTTCCAAATGACCAGAGGAAAAGAAGAAACAAGGAGAAGGGATAATTAAGATGATAAATTAAAGTGGGGTTTGCTGTTATTACAGCTTATGTTGCTTTTTCTCAAGGGGAGGGAAGGGGGAGGGGATGTACCGTTTCCTGTTGGAGAAACTATAATCAGCTATAGAAAATTTGCAGGTTTAGGGGGAAAGAAAAAGGTCCTGACTGCTACAGTACAAAGACTGAAGTGGCAAAGTGAAAGTTCATATTGAAATGATAACGACTTTGTGGCAAAATTGAACGCAGGCTGTTTCCTAGGAGCTTGCAAGAGGCTTAATAAAGATGACAAGGTGTTTGTTTGCATAAAGATGATTGATAGCTTCAATGAAGGCAGCAAATCTTAAAGAGAAATACATCTAAATCAATCTTTCATTTGGATTTAATCAATTCTTCTTCCTGTTATTGAGGCTAGTGTGCTGTTACCTAAGTGGTCTTTGAAACTGTTTTCTCTCCACAACTTGGTGTGATGGGCTAATTTGGTATCTGGTATGGGAAATCTGCAGAATAATTAGGTTTTGTAGTCTCCTTTAAAACAGCATCCAAAGGAATGTATTGTGTAACAAGAGCAGGAAACAGCATTGTGTTCTTTTTGTGTTTCTGTCCTCATAGGAGAGGTGCTTCAGCCCCCTAATCACCCTCATGTCCCTTCTCTGGACATGCTCCAGCACGTCCAGATCCTTCCTATAATAGGGACTCCAGAACTGGACACAGTATTCCAGGTGGGGTCTCACCAGAGTGGAGTAGAGGGGGAGAATCACCTCCCTTGACCTGCTGTCTCTGCTTCTTTTGATGCAGCCCAGGATGTGATTGACTTTCTGGGCTGCAAGTGCACCCTGATGGCTCATGTTGAGCTTCTCATCCACCAGCACCTCCAGGTCCTTTTTTCTTCAGGGCTGCTCTCAAGCCAGTCACTGCCCAGTCTATATCAGTGCTTGGGATTGCCCTGACTCAGATGCAGGACCTTGTTCTTGGTCTTCTTGAATTTTATGAGGTTGTCATGGGCTCCTCTCCAGGCTGTCAACGTCCCTCTGGATGGCATCCCTTCCCTCCTTGATGGCATCCCTTCCCTCCTTATTCCTCATAAGTCAATTATGCATCTCATGAGCTCTCAAAAATGGCCTAATTAACTGCCAAGCCAGGAACCAGTGCAATAAATTGCATACATAACATATAGGACCAGAGAGAAATTGTTTTCCCCAAGTCCTTGCTGTTTGCAAACTGTCTGTGCAGTAAATGTACATCTGGTCCCCTTGCTTTATCTTCTCTATATTCCAGCACTTTTCTACCAATCCTGCTGGGCTCTGCTAGCATATAGTTGCAGAGCAGTGGCTGAGTACACAATGTCTTTGCATCCTCATAAGAGGGCAAAGGGTAAACCATCTGAGTCAAAGGCAGGTGCTTGAGGACTTGATGTATTCTGCATCCTTCTGAACGAGTTGGCTTTTGAAAATCAATGCACCTGTTTTTCTGCACTCATGCTGCTGAGTGACCTGTTTTACTGTATATTGTTGTGCAGTAAAATTGTCAAAAAATTTAAAAAGTGATAGTGTATTCAGGAAAACTCAGAGCCCTCATTTGAATGCATCACCAGGCTTGTTTACTTTGACAGAGCAACCACCGCGTAATGAATGTCTCGTGCAGACTTAAATGCATTCTTGTCCGAATTTTATTTATGTGATCAGTTCTGGATGTTAACCATTGGTAACATGATCTGTGGGATTTTTATGTTCATATGGCCTGTGGGCATGTGCTAGCACAGCAGTGAGAACAAAACCTGAAAGAGGACTGGTAGCAGTTTCCAGTGCAGGAAGCCCCTTCTCCTGAACTAGCACAGGTTGGGGTAGGGTGAGCTGTAGATCATGTTAAGACAAGTAGATTGGTGTAACTGGAGGAACTTTGTGAGGAGAGAGAAGGCAGCCATTGATTCCTGTAGCTTATTAACCTCTTGAGGGCCACATGTAGTATCTACACATCACCTATGGTCTCACAGTGTGTATACACGATGTGCCTATCAAATTAGCCCTTAAAAAAAAAAAGCCAAAACAAAAAAGGCAACCATTCTTGTTGCCTGCTAAAACACTTCAGGAGATATGCTGTAAGCTCAGACTGCCTGTGTTTATGAAGGCAGAGGTTAAGCTTCTGGAAATGTGTGTGTAATTCATACAATATGTCTATGTAATTCATACAACAACTTTGTCTGGCATACAGAGAAGAGTTTCTCTGACTGTTGTGCTGCGCAGTAACTCCACAGGGTGTGAGACTGAGCATCTTTCAAGAGACACAGATGATGCTTTTTTTAGGTAAACAAAACACTCAGAAGTTGCCAAAATTATTAAACACGGTTCTCAAGGGAAGTTGTATGGGTATAAACAAAAGACATTCTTGATTGCCTTTCATGTTCATTTCAGAATTGCACATAATTTCTAAATCCTTCCCATGTGAGCCTTAGAGCTGATGTTCTTTAACTATATAATATAGCAGATGTTCTAGTACCTATAGTTCCACAATTGAAGTTCAGTGATATCTGCAATGATGTTTATGATTCATTAACTTGTAATTCAATGTAGCCTAATTAGAAATAGCCATCAATAACTTTTATATTTCATAGTCACCATGTGACTTGCATTAAGTATCATCATCAAAATTTTATGTTTACAATTTCAGTGGAAGCTTACAGTTTTCAATAAAGAAGTGGTATGTCAGTATATTGCTGTAAGTCAGTCACATAAACCCTTCATTTCATCTTAATACTGCATCTTTATTTTGTGTCAGCTTGTGAATCCCATATGCTGGGAATGGCTTTTTCACTGCTGGGAGATTTAAGTGCAACTGCTGAGCTGAGGACAGAATTTGAGCATTCACTTTCAGCTGCTTCACCTTTCGCTGTTCTTTTTTAATCATCTTTTTCTTTCCTCTCAACTTCATATGGCTGTGCTTTTCTTGTTTGACACTGATCGTGGGAGGTTAAAGAGAAAAATGATGATGGGGGATTGTAGCAGTTTGGGGTGTGTTGGAGAGGTGCAGGGTCAGTTTTCTGAAAATACTGGAAACATATTGTTGTGGGTAATCTTTTTTTGCATAGTATATTGTATAACAGTGCTCATCTGAAGCAGCACGAGATGCTGTCTGACAATGATTAGATTTCAGTTAAGACCCCTGATAACTATAAGGAGGAGCAATATGAAAAAGCATTGGCAAGTTCAATTCAGAAAATATGTTTCACCACAAGAAATCATTTATTTCAACCTGATGTGTTTTTGGTTTGGTAAGTATTAATTGTGCCACTGAAATAATCTGGTAATCCGAAGGATAAAATAACCACTTCCTCATAATCCAACATACAGCAGCTTGCTGGGACTCAGGCCAAACTTCACCCCCAGATCATCCCCAGCAGCTCTATATGTGAGTTTTAAAGATATCTGTCTTTAACTGAAAAACAAAACCCAGATATTAACTTAGATAAAAATTAGTTGGAGCAACTACTCATTTTTAGTGTACAAAAGGGAAGTGTTTGGTACATTGCAGTTTAAACTTGTTACCTGAAAGCAGTGACAGTTTGGGGGCAAAGACAGAATTAGGAGAGTTGGGAAGTCAAGAAACAGCTGACACGAGTTTAAAAGGTGGTTTTGATTAATCTGTATGCCAGCCACTTCTTAGTAGCACTATATAAATGAAATGTGAAAACAAGTCTACCAGTTCCTCCACATGTTGCTGTCACTGGGCAACTGTTAGCACCTACATTACTCACTCCTTCAACAGGCCATGAAATTGTTCCAGCTTTTAAAATGTGTGAGAGAATTAAGGCAGGTGCTGGCACATCATAAATGAAAATCTAACCTTCAGGCTAGTACAGTAGTGACATTGTTGCTGTTTGCATTCTTGAAAACACATGGCTTGTCAAGTTGCAATAAAATTATTTACATTATTAAAAGTTGTTGGGGTCATTGGGCTGCCTACAAGAAGTGTGAGACTTATTTTGTTGTAACTGGCTTTGTGTCACTCAATAGCTGTTGGATTACTTGGGGAAGAAACTTGCTGCAGAAAGTGCTCAGATACCTGCTGTTGGAGAAATCAAATACTGAACCATCTATGACATCCCCCCAAAAAATAATCTATGAACAAAAGAAAAAACATCTTAATGACTTCTCTGAAAAACTCATGAGAATAAAATTACAGATAAAACCAGCAAGTGAAGTTGTATTTTGATTTCACAGCACAACAGTGCCAGATGTTTGAGAGTTTTTTCATAAAAAGAAGCAGCAGAACAGTAAGAGTCATCTTCAATCCATTGGTATTTTTCCTGACCTCTTCCTTAAATGGGAAAACCAGTGTGAATTGCTATGCAGCTTCTTATCTCAAGCAATCATTGCTGTTCTCTAAAAGAAGTGCTTCATTTCCACTTTCTTACAAGATTCCTCCTATGAATAAAACTGTGTTGATTCTTACTGCCTTTGAACAATGTGTCCTCTCTTCATCCAAAACATGTATCAGACTGCAAAACACAAACACCACAACTGTACAGAACTGTACTTCTGTCAGAAGTTCAGATGAAACTACAGTTTTAGGAAGCCTGCATATTTTTCTTACTAACAATAAGGTAATTTAATTACTCTTAATTACTGACTTAATCACTGTAAAAAAAAAAAGTGCCTTTGTTTTTTGTGTCACATTTGGATCTCCTGTATGAAAATCACCTAATACAGTGTTAGGGACTTAGAATTATCCTGGTACTGAGTGAAAAGAGCATATTCTCTTGCATAGCCAGAAATGCTTCTGTTGGCTGAATATATTTGCTTTCCCAATTGTAGAATTAATTATATTTTCTTAATTCATAAATTGCCTTAATATGTAAGAACAGCTGATAATGCCATAGGGTTATCAACCTGTTCTTTTTTTTTTTTTTTTCTTTTCTCTCCTTTTCCAAAAACAGGTCACACATTTGGAGTGTCAAACTGTATTTTGAGGTGACTTTTGATGTCACTTTTTTGCTTTTATATCCAAGATCACCTTGTATGCTAGTGCTATGTGATTGTAATATATTTTAGTGACACTCCTCTGAGGGAGCAAGGTAATGGTATTTTCAGTTGTATAGTTAGGAAACAGGCACAGAAGAGTAAGAGCAACTTTCCCATACCTAACTCTGCCTAGCCACTTAGACTCCCTCTAAACATACTTATATCCCCCCAACAGTGACTTATATAGCATGATATATATCAGCTCCCTCATTAACTTCGCCTTTATCGTACTGAAGTCTGTGTCAGGTAGTATACTGAATTTGGATCTTCCAAGTTCTGCATTAGTGCTTCTTTTACTGGAACTGCCCCTGTACACTGCACTGGTTAGGCCACACCTTGAGTACTGTGTCCAGTTCTGGGACCCTCAGTTTAGGAAGGATGTTGACTTGCTGGAATGTGTCCAGAGAAGGGCAACGAGGTTGGTGAGGGGTTTGGAACACAAGCCTTATGGAGAGAGGCTGAGGGAGCTGGGGCTGCTTAGCCTGGAGAAGAGGAGACTGAGGGGTGACCTTATTGCTCTCTACAACTACCTGAAGGGAGGTTGTGGATAGGTGGAGGTTGGTCTCTTCTCCCAGGCAGCCAGTACCAGAACAAGAGGACACAGTCTCAAGCTGCGCCAGGGGAGGTTTTCATCCAGGGCTGGATGTTTGGAAGAAGTTCTATACAGAGAGAGTGGTTGCCCATTGGAATGGTCTGCCCGGGGAGGTGGTGGAGTCACCATCATTGGAGGTGTTCAGGAGGAGACTTGATGGGGTGCTTGGTGCCATGGTTTAGTTGTTTAGGTGAGTTGGATTGGTTGATGGGTTGGACACGATGATCTTGAAAGTCTCTTCCAACCTGGTCTATTGTATTGTATTATTGTATTGAACATAGTTCCTTTCTGAAAAAAACAAATACATTATCCTGAAGTATTACAGCTACTCAGTACTGCTCCTTCATGTGGATTGGCAAGAAGCATGATCTTCATGATTTCTGTATCAATGCTTTAAAGTTTCTGACGTTGGGTTTTTTGGTTGGTTTTTTTATTAAATAATCCTTCATCTTGGATTTCATGGTTTCTGTACTGATTACTTTTTACAGATACTACACTCTCAGGGGAAATTGGAACCAAGAAAAAAGTGAAAAGACTGTTAAGTTTCCAGAGGTATTTCCATGCATCCCGGTTACTGCGTGGAATCATACCACAAGCCTCTCTGTACCTACTGGATGAGGACTATCTTGGGCAAGCAAGGGTAAGAAGGGTCTCCAGATGTCCATTTCTTTTAATAATATTCCAGAGAGTGTCAGGTTTATTTCAGTCTTCAGATAAACAAATGTATGGCTGATCTTTCTTAAATGACCCATGTTACTTGCCTGCCTTACAGCAGACTGTCCATTCCCCTTTTGTGGTTACAGCTTTAAAAGCTTAGTCTCAAAGCAACGAGAAGATGTCTAAATCTATTCAGCATTTTCCGTTTCTGTCAACTGAAATTATAATCTGGATTTATTAAAGGATCCCTGGCTGAGTTACTGATCTAAGTAAGTGCAGCCTTGACACAGGATTTGGTTCATCCACTTGAAAAAAGACAGCTGGCTCCCAGTTGGTATGGAGCAGCTATTAGGCATCCCACAATAGGTCTCTGTAATGGCAGGCAGAGAGAATTCACTGCAAAGAGCTTTGCAGTAGTCACAATATAATTCTCTCATTTTCCAGCCCTTCTAGTTGCTTTGAATAACATTTTCTGACAAAACATGCTCAACCAATGGCATTGGGATTATGTGCCAAGGCAATTTATATTCTCTGAATGAGAAAGTTATATGACAGGTTCTAGAAAGTAATTAACAAGCCAGATCTGATTTGAATACAAGCTAAGTAATGGGAGTGGACACACATTTCATTCACACATATGCCATTGTAGGTCATACAGTTGGGCCAGATAGTCTTGACTGAACCAATGTTGCTGTAAAAACACTGTATATGGTGGCATGATGGATTCTTCTGTGTGGCTTCACAGCAGCACTGTATCTTCATTTTTAAAAGCTAACCTTCTGTGTTGGTTTGGTTAGCAAATGTAATTCATGTCTAGCATGAGCTGAGATTGTGTTTTAATGTCATAAAAGCCTAAGAGAATTTGTACTGTATTGATTTGGAAGCATGAAAGAACAACAACAACAACAACAACAAAAGTTGTGCAGTAAAAGGAAATATTTTCATAATACTTTGTTATATATTATTCCATGTTCTGAGCTCCATTTAGAAGGTATTTTTAGTGTCAGTTTCAAAACCTTCTCAGTTAGAAGTCCATATGATATTTTATGCAGTATAGGTAAATTTGCTTCCTGATGTCTAATACTTCAAATGTGTTTATAACTTTCCTGAACTTATAGCTGCAGAAATCAAACCTACAATCAATTAATGTGGAATAACAATTTGAATCTGCTTTAGAGTTTGATATGACCATCATCTGACTGTTCATGGACATCTTTTTCTAGCATATGCTGTCCAAAGTGGGAATGTGGGATTTTGACATTTTCTTGTTTGACCGCTTGACAAATGGTAAGTATTAATGTTTTTATTTTAACATCCCTCACATATGACTCATTTGAAAATCTCCAATTAATATAATTGCTAAACATTTCCCATTTAGTTTACAGAAAATAAATTTGACAGGGTTAGCTTCTATTAAAATCATATCCATGAACGTTGTCAGACTTTTCCTAAACTGAGGGATAACATTGAAAGTATGGTTTTGTATTAATCTGATCTCCTGCATTTGTTATGGTCACCTTTTCAAGGAGGTCTTTCAGTTTGCTTTACCTGGGAAATTCCACAGGTACTTTAAACATACCTTGCTTGATACATTGGTAGATAAGTCCACACCTTGTAATCTGTCAATTTCTATTAAATACCTGTCCTTTAACTGAAGATACAGAATTTTCACAGAATCACAGAATTTCAGGGGCTGGAAGGGACCTCACAAGATCATCTAGTCCAATCCCCTGCCAGAGCAGGATCACCCACACCACATTACACAGGAATGCATCCAGGCCAGTTTTGCATATCTGCAGAGAGGGAGACTCCACACCCCCTAGGGCAGCCTGTTCCAGTGTTCTGTCACCCTCACAGGGAAAAAAATTTTCCTCATATTTACGTGAAACTTCCTATGCCTCAACTTCCACCCACTGCCCTTTGTCCTGTCATTGGGCACCACCGAGAAGAGCCTGGCTCCATCCTCTAGGCACTCACCCTTTACGTATTTATAAACATTGATGAGGTCACTTCTCAGTCTCCTCTAAGCTAAAGAGCCCCAGCTCTCTCATTCTCTCCTCATATGGAAGATGTTCCATTCCCCTAATCATCCTCGTGGCTCTTCGCTGGACTCTGTCAAACAGCTCACTGTCTTTCTTGAACTGAGGGGCCCAGAACTGGACACAATATTCCAGATGTGGCCTCACCAGGGCAGAGTAGAGGGGAGGAGAACCTCTCTTGACCTACTGGTCACACCCCTTCTAATCCACCCCACAATGGCATTGGCCTTCCTGGCCACAAGAGCACATTGTTGGCTCATGGTCATCCTTCCATCCACCAGGACCCCCAGGTCCTTTTCCCCTTCCCTGCTCTCCAGCAGGTCCGTCCTGTTCAGCAGCAAAAATTAGGAAATTCGTTATGCCTGTGATCTGTGAAATGTTTTACCTCAATGGATAACCTGTAATACCAAACACGCACACCAGTGGCTAGGTGTTCTCTTTTGCATGTTGCCCATAGGAATGAGATCCCTCTTTCCTCACCCTCAGTCTAATTAGGTTTGGCTGAGACAGAAGGTGAGAAATCGGTTCAGAGGGTAATTCAGCAGTGGAAAGGCCTGCAAATGGCAAGGGAAGTGAAAGCATAATTCTTCTAAACTACCTTTCTGTGCCCCTGCTCAGTAGTCAAGGCCAAATATGTTTCCATGTTGTTTTCATACATATATTTATTTTCTTTCCTGAGTTATGTTAAATAACAAAAGACGTCCTTTAAACATTGCTTATGTATGTTATGGGTTTATTGGTTGGTTTGGGGCTTTTTCCCCAACTTTTCTGGAAACACTGCTGCTGAATTATGCAGTGCAGACTTTTTAAAATCCTGTGTGTATGAGTAGTTAATCAAATAACACTAGTTAAGCTGAATTTTGCCAATGTTCCCAGTATTGGATGCACAGTAAAGCCAGTGTAATGCTACAGTGGGACTTGACACTGTAAATGCTGCAACTCATTTTTCCTGTCTGCATCATCATTACAAGATGCAATTACAGCTGAGGTAGGTATGTGAATTAGTCACCTTTGTACAGCCATGTGTGAAATAAAAAAGTTAATTACAAACTGCTGATTCTCAGTAATTAATTAATTAGTACAGTATGACAAACTGACGTGGCAGAAAAGTCATTCTCCTTTCTGTTGTTTCTGGTGGTAGACCTGGATTGTAAAGATGTTAAAATTGTGTCAAATTGCCTTCTGTGTTGTGCTGAGACAGCAAATGTGAGCTTATGTCACCTAGACACAAGAATGGTACTCCACTGGCATCACTGTACCATCAAATCGTGATTGTATATAGAAGTTATTTATATAAGCTACTTTTGTGTATGCAAGTATCATCTCAGTGTCATATGGTAGGATCCAAGGTGATAGGAGCTGACTAATAGCTAGGAAATTGCCAAGATCCTTAGTCTTGCTAGGTTTGTAACTACAGTTAAGGGAATTTAAAAGTTGTTCTTTCCTGCTTTTAGGAAACAGTCTTGTAACACTGCTTTGTCACCTCTTCAATGTGCATGGACTTATCCACCATTTCCAGTTAGATATGGTTACATTACACAGGTTTTTAGGTAAGTGTTCACCTCAAAGACATCTTTAAATGAAGTTTCCAGCTTAAGTAAGACATCAAAGAAGGCACCAGCTTGATCTGTGTATCTCCATAAAATCGTGACGTTGTTGCAGATATTTCAGGAACATGTTGCTGTGATATATCGTAGCATACCATTTACAGGCACTCAGGTACTTGGTTTAGTACCTATTAAGTCAGTGGAGGGACTTCAAAAGGCTCCAGCATTGGACTGAAGCATCCCAGTACCACAGCTGCCCTGGTGATTTCAAAAACAGTGTGCCATGCCGAGATGTGGCCCTCTGAGTAGGCCCACACAGACAGACAAACATTGCAGAACCTACCCATGCACAGTACAATTGTAGTGCAGTGTAATTATTTTAGTGACTAATAGACCACTGAGACTTGGGGCAGTTAAAAGCTTATGTGCAAAATTTAACAAATTATATCAAGCTGTCTGCACTGAATAGTGTTGATGAAAGCCCCTGCTGCTGTTACTGCCAACAAAAATATTAGCCCCACGCTGTCAGTGAACCAAAAGGAAGAAATTGGCCAAAATCAATTACTTTTTGCATCATGTTTTGAATACAGCTGAATGCTGGTTTGTTAGGCTGTCAGGCAGAGTTTCCAAGGCAGGGTCTCTTCTTTAAGACTTCTTCTGGAAAGCATTCCTCTGGTGCGGCGACAGACAAAATCTGCCTGCTGTTTCTAACTCCCGTGGGCAGCCATGAAATGAACACTCAGATAATTAGAGCTAGTGGTATTCGGGGTTTAAAGGATTACCTACTGTAACTTTAGATGCTTGTGGGGCTGGAAACAAGCTAAAAGCTAGGACTTTCTTTGGCATTCCCCATGCTGGAGATGAGTGCCACGGGAAGTTTTCCCATCGCCTTTCTGTTTGATTATTTCAGTAGTGCCTAGGAGAGTTCTTTGGGCAAGATTACATGCAGCATCCAGTGTTCATGTGTTGTTATCCCAAGACCAGCTAATGGTGTGGGCACTGCTGTAAGGAGCAGGTGGGTGTGAAGCGCACATCTTGATGATTTTCTATGCAAGTGAGAGCTGAGAGTTAAAAAGTTAATGCTCCTGGTTCAGCTGGACCAGTTCCAGCACTGCAAACTGAAACAAGAGGGACTGGCCTTTTAAAATGAACATAGAGATGTGACTAAAATGATCACAGAAGATTTTGCTCCAGATACCCTAGTGCTGTATCTTGTGATTCTTTGCCTGGAGAATATATAAATGCCTTTAATTGTAGTTAGTTACTCAAATAACAAATGATGCCAGGATATCAGGGCCTCACCCCCTGCTGCTGGAAAATAGGTGGTACTGCCTTAATGACATATTACTCCCCTATGAGAGCAGCCTAAATAATTGCACTCTGTTGTGGATAAATTTGCCTCTCTTCCTTATTTATTTTACTTCTGAATGAGTGCCTTCACTAAGGCAAGAAAGAGTTGATTTATGAACTAGACCCAGTATACCCCCTTGGGCCTCACAAATCCGTTCATACATTTTTTTCTCTAAAGGTATCCCAATAAGAGCACCAGTCTAAGTAAGCTGCAGCTATTTGAAGAAACTCTTTAGGCAGCTGACTGTAAAACCTCAAATTGTATTTTAAATCCAGTTCCCACTTGTGGCCATGGCATTCAGAGACAAAAGAATCTTTGTTTTCTCTTTTGGTTCCCAGTTATGGTTCAAGAAGATTACCATAGCCAAAACCCATACCACAATGCTGTCCATGCTGCTGATGTCACACAAGCTATGCACTGCTATCTGAGGGAGCCCAAGGTAAGGACAAACTTTCACACTGATGTTGCTTTCAGATAACTCTCAAATCTTTTTCCCAGGATTGAAAAAAATAAAGCCCCCCCAAACTATTTTTAGAGAGCGGAACATGATTGCGTGCTTGAAGTCAGCAATGAGTCAGTAGCAGAGTCAGCTACAGATGACAGACATTCCAAACAAGCTACTGGAGTCACTTCTTATCATGCAGGCAACATATCAAAGTGCTGTCATACGAGCTTTAGCTACCATGACCGTGTGCACCAGCCACCCACCAGTGGTTGCAGTCCTTTCATCGGAGCCAGCAGAAGCCCATGCCTCAGTCACCTCAGGATGTAAGCTCCTCACATCAATATTTCAAAGTATAAAAGTGGGCAGGGCAATACCAGAAAAGGGGAAAGTGTATCCTCTGCACAAGTGAGCAGCAGCTTTTGACTGCTGCAGCAAGCCCTTACAACGTGAGGGTGTGGTGTTGCTCTATGTGTTACTGGAAGCCACTGTAGTGCTGAGCCACAGCATAACAATATAACTAACCTTCTCTGGCTTGACTTAAATGAAAGGAAGTTCTGCTAGAATGGGCAAACTGTTAGACCAGAATATAGCAATGGTGAGGATAAGAACAGGCCCCAGCCTCCCTATATTGCCATCTCCTGGAAGATCTGCAAGTCCCTTCTGTCAAGACATGCAGAGAACAGCTGACATTCAGAATCTGTACCATACTGCTCTCCATTTCTCATCTTAGATGCTTTCTACAGCTCATAGACCTATACCTTGTATAGAATCATTGGGCTGGTAATAACTGCATCACTCTCAGAAACAAAAAATGCTAAGATTGGTTTTAGTTATTTTGTTATTTTTTGTTGGTTTTGTTTTTTTTTTTTCCCTCAGTAATAACAATATTTGATTCTGAATTATCAGTTGTCTAGCAGAAAAAAATCTGTGCAGGTTTTCAAACTTGGGTATCTGAAGTTAGAAAGGTAAATTATGTTCACCAATAAAATACTTGTACTTGGACTGAAATATAGAACAGCCAAGTTTGAAATTTCAGAGGTTTATAAACACAGCACAGTGCTGTGCTGGAAAAATGAAGCCTGATGCATTATTGGTATCACTAAATACTGTGTGAGGCATAGTTCTCATTATGTATGCTAACTTGTGCCAAGTATACGTACTGTAGGGTTTTTAATGGAATCTTTTAGATTATGCTTAAGCACTTCTTCAACAACAGTCCTTGTATTGCCATGAACAATCAACAGATAAGAAGAAGATGTAATAAAATCAGAGTATATAGTGTGATTATCTTTATAGATGTTTGTTCAGTAGCCACCTTAAAAGTGTTGTTCACAATTTGTATTTGACATTTGTGTACAAATGCCTACAAAACTGAGCAATGCCATGATGTCAGCTGGTTTACTGTTCATGTACTTGTGATTCACATGTGTGATTCAGCTTGCCAATTTCCTCACCCCACTGGACATCATGCTTGGACTGCTAGCTGCTGCGGCTCATGACGTGGATCATCCAGGGGTCAACCAACCCTTTCTGATCAAAACTAACCACCACCTTGCCAGCCTGTACCAGGTAATACTGCTCATCAAGTTGGTAATATGTAAAATGGTGTCAAGTACAGCCTAAGCAGTTTGCAGTGAGCTTTAATGCCAAAATCTGTCAATAAGGAGATGTTGATCAAATCAAATCAAGTCAACAAATCAAAGTCTGGACAATTTAGTTTAAACTCCTCGTTGGGTGTGTCTTCTTGCAGTGAAGTTGCTAAGTGTGAGAAAAAGGGTGAAAATGTCAGATTTTGTTGAGGACATTTAAGCCAAATCCTTTTCCTAGGTTATTTCTGCTGGAGATTATCTGGGGTAAGGAACTGTGGGTGGGAGATTTGAAATCACAGCTAGACCAATGTGTACTTCATCTTCCTTCAGTGAGCAGGAAAGCAGCAGGCATGTTCTAAATTGGCGTTGCATTAAAAGAAACTTTTGCTGCATGTGGCTCTAGTAAAATTAAACACATTATGAGCACTGCAGTTTTTCAAAACAAAATAAAAAGAAGGTTGATGAAACCAAAGGAAAAGTTATAGATTATTTACACAAATGTGCCTAGAGATACAAAGGAAAAACTTTAAACCAGCCGTTGTAGGTCACGCCACAGGCTGCCTAGACCAGTATCCTGTTTCTAAGAGCAACCAGTAAAAGACCTCAGAGAGAAACATAAGCCCAGAATAAGTAGAGAGTTGTCCTTCACCTGGCATACATCCTCCCAGGTCTGACATGCACTAGTAGAAGACTTCCTGAAACAAAACCACAGAGCCTCTTATTCAGTAACTACCAATGAACCCACCCTGCCCTTATTTTTGAATATATTTCTAGTTCTGGCCCATGGCAATCACTGTGGCTCTGGATTTTATCTCCACCTGTCCTATGTGTGTAATCTTTGCATGCATATATGCATTATTCTTTGCATTGTGCATAAATAGACACACTGGAGCAATGTTAGAGATCATTTGGATTGCACTAACCCTAATTCATAGCTAAAAATGGAGGTAGTTTTGATTTCTAGCCTTTGAAAGAGTTAACTTCAGCATGTGTAATAAGGTGTTGGAAACAAAATATCACAAGTTAAAAATTAACCTAACTGAAGAAGCCTCACTAAGAGAGAGGTAGCTTTCCCCACAGACTTAGCAAATGGAGAATTTGCTGTGATGTGATTACTGCTTGAAAGAGATTCTCTCCTGTTTTCCCCTTCTCAGGCAACCTTTGGGTTTTCCCATAACAAGTGGATTGTGAGTTGTCCTGCCCTGAGATGCAGGAGCAGATTGGCTGTGGGACCCCCAGCCTCGGCATGGGGATGCTCAGACACTTAAAACTTTGGAACTGGCCTTGTCACAAGCTGATGCAGCTTCTTAAGTCATACATATATATACGTGTCTGGTACATTTTGCTCCAGTCTTTCTGAAATGTCAGGCCAGCTGAGTGGGGAGGTAGAAAAGCCAGAGAACTTTGGGACTTTGGGAAGGTTATGTTAAGGATCTTTTGAAAAGGAGTGAATAGAATAGAATAGAATAGAATAGAATAGAATAGAATAGAATAGAATAGAATAGAATAGAATTAACCAGGTTGGAAAAGACCTTCAAGATCATCAAGTCCAACCTATCACCCAACACCATCTAATCAACTAAACCATGGCACTCCCTGGGCAGCCCATTCCAATGGCAAATCACTCTTTCTGTGAAGAACTTCTTCCTAGCATCCTGCCTAAACCTCCCCTGGCGCAGCTTGAGACTGTGTCCTCTTGTTCTGGTGCTGCTTGCCTGGAAGAAGAGACCAGGATCAGCCCCCACCTGGCTGCAACCTCCCTTCAGGGAGTTGTAGACAGCAATAAGGTCTCCCCTGAGCCTCCTCTTCTCCAGGTTAAGCAACCCCAGCTCCCTCAGCCTCTCCTCATAGGGCTTGTGCTCCAAATCCCTCACCAGCTTTGTTGCCCTTCTCTGGACACGTTCCAGCAAGTCAACATCTTTCCTAAACTGAGGGGCCCAGAGCGTGGCTAGACCCATTCCACAAAAACCCTGGTCCTGTGAAAAGGTGTAAACAACTCATTCACAAAACTGATAGTGGTGAACAGTAATACATAATTGGGTTACAAATTCAGGCTAGTCTGAAAGAAATGTAGGTAAAATGAAATATTACTATCCTGGAGAGGTAGTTTCTGCTCAACTAACAGGGCTCGAATGTTGGTTAGAGAAGGCAATGACAATACAGAGAATGCAGTCTTCTAACAGCAAATGTGATGTTTTAAAAGCATCCTGTTTAAGGACATTCACTGGAAAGTGAGATTTACATTATTTTATCTGAAACTGATCCCAGATTGTTCCCAAAGATTTTAGTAGCATGTAGTAATGGATGCCAAGAAAAATAACAATGCTGGGGAAAATCTTTGCTGAAGACACTTTTAGTCAAAAATAAAGACTCAGTGAATAGTCTTTAGTAAATTATGTTCTTCTCAAGGTTAGTACTTTAACATGCTTGAAACTGAAACATAAAAAGTTGTAGCAGTTTTAGTTTTAAATAGGAGAGCCACAGAACAGTGAGTCAGTTTCATCATAGCTGGCAGTCAGCTGCCACTAAGACAAGAGTAAGTGAGACTAAGGGTCACCTGTTTTGTGGTGGCTTTTTGGTTTTGATTCTTTAGGCATTGAAATTAGAACATTACATTGGAATCATCTGGAGAAAGAGTTTTGTGAAATGAGGCCAGTCAGTGTTTGACAAAGATGCAAAGTGTTTGACAGCTTCTCAAGTGCATGTGCTGGATGTTAGGAAGAAGTTCTTCATAGAAAGAGTGATTGGCCATTGCAATGGACTGCCCAGGGAGCTGGTGGAGTCACCATCACTGGAGGTGTTTAGGAAGAGACTGGATGGGGCACTTGGGGCCATGGTTTAGTTGATTAGATAGTGTTGGATGATAGGTTGGACTTGATGATCTCAAAGGTCTTTTCCAACCTGGTTAATTCTATTCTATTCTATTCTAGTCTAGTCTAGTCTAGTCTATTCTATTCTAGTCTAGTCTAGTCTAGTCTAGTCTAGTCTAGTCTATTCTGTTCTATGCTATGCTATGCTATGCTATGCTATGCTATGCTATGCTATGCTATGCTATGCTATTCTATACACTTCTATGACAGGAACCATGTTTAGGAAGAGAGGTGTCCTCACCAAGGAGTTCAGAGCTTTCAGTGCTTATTTTTAAAGTAAATCTGTATTATTTGATTCAAGACATTTTGTTGTCATCTCTAAGGTAATTTCCTCAAGAGTCTGTTGCACGTATGGCATGATCCTTTTCCACAAAAAAATTAAAGGGCTTCATTCAAGTCTCCAGCATTACTAAGACATTTGAGAGTGTAGCAGGTGACACTAGGGATCTAGACATGCATGTGCTCTTGTGGCCAAGAAAGCCAGTGCCATTCTGGGGTGTATTAGAAGGAGTGTGGTTAGCCAGTTGAGACAGGTTTTCCTCCCACTCTACTCTGCCCTGGTGAGGCCTCATGTGGAATACTGTGTCCAGTTTTAGGCCCCTCAGTTCAAGAAGGACATGGAGAGACTGAAGGAGCGGGGGCTCTTTAGCTTGGAGAAGAGTAGACTAAGAGGTGACCTCATTAATGTTTATAAACATGTAAAGGGTGAGTGCCAAGAGGGTGGAGCCAGACCCTTTTTGGTGATGCCCAATGACATGACAAGAGGCAATGGGTGGAAGTTGAGACATAGGAAGTTCCACAGAAACAGGACAAAAAAAAAAATTTTCCTGGTGAGGGTGACAGAGCACTGGAACAGGCTGCCCAGGGAGGTTGTGGAGTCTCCTCTCTGGAGATATTCAAAACCTGCCTGGATGTGTTCCTGTGTGATCTGGTATAGGTGATCCTGCTCTGGCAGAGGGGTTGGACTAGATGATCTTTCGAGGTCCCTTCCAGCCCCTAACATTCTGTGATTCTTTTCCAAACAAGTAAGTCAGGTGTAGTAGTCCAATGGCTCAGGGAAAGCCAGATTGGAGATTTTGAGATAGTCTTAAGTTAAAAAAATCCAGGGATTTTCCCTCATGAAGTTTGTGTTATAGCAATCCACTAGTTGTAGGCAGAAGTTGTAACAAAGGCTTCATATCATGCAGCTGTTAAAAACCCTCTACTGCTCAGTTAAAAAAGAAAAAGAAGTAGGAGAGGCAGAGTTGAGAACCCTGATCTGCAAGCTAGGATGTAGATTTTTCCCTGTTTGGGTTATCTCCCCACCATCCTATGCAACCAGATAGCTTATGGCAATTAGTCTTAATAAGGCAGTAGAGAGTTCCTAGGTGAAATAGTTGCCTCTACGAATTGTTGGCAGCAACTTCAGGGATTCTAGCTGCTTGCATTTAAGAAGGGAGTCATATGACTTCACACTCAGTTGCTTGTTAACTTGACCTTTCCTTTTCTTTCCTCCATGTACTTTTAAGTGTGGGAAGCTAGACAGTGCAGCAGCTTCAGTTGAAGTTCTCTCCATGGCAGCAGGCAAAGGGCAGAAACTTAGGGACGTGGGAATACACTGGGATGATATATCAGGTTGCTTTTTTTCTTTGAGCTTGTCTATTAGTTGACACAGATGACTTCTTGAACACGTACACACACACAGAGCCTTGTTTTGGCTGGCCTTCAGCATGGGCAAAGGGCAACTACCTGGTTTGGGTAGGTGTGACTGAAGCAGCTCTTCCCAGCAAATAACACTGCCATGCTGGAAGGGATGTGAGGGCACAGGGTGCTCTGAGGAGGATCTTCTTAGTCAAGACATTTCAAGGGTGCAGTTAGACCAGGGTGCATGAACTGTGCACACGGGCACTGTCTGAAACACGTGTAAGCCTTCCCAAAACCTAAAGGTGACGGGCAGGCAGGTTTGTCTAATTTACCTTAGGGTAGAAAGATGACAACCTGTGCACTTAGGGTGACTGCTGCAACCAGGATTGAGCCCCAAGACTGCAGAGGTGAAAGAAGCAAAATTAATTGTTGTTCTGTCCTATTACATTGCCTTATTTTTCTTGGTCAGAGTGTAGGGTTGCAAAAGTCCATGCTGATACATTTAGGCAAGAGAAGAGGGGTATTTAAATTGGCAAATGAGCAGAATTGCTGTCAAAAGTAATTTAGATATCGCAGAGCTGATCCCAAGTTCTGAGTCTGTCAGCTCTTGCAAGGAGAAGGGCTCAAGTCTTTGCATGGTTAGAAAGTTTTGGGGTTAGTTTTGCTTTTCCCCCTGTGGTTTCTACTATGGGAAAGGGAAAAAAAAAATAACAAAAAAACCACAACACCAAAGCAACCAACCAACAAACCACCCACCCCCAAAGAAATACCAAACCAACATGTCAGTGATTGTGTGAATTCCAAAGCAACAGAGCATACTGCAGAAAATACTGTAATAGGAAATCAATCTAATTTGCACTCTGACTTTTGCACTAATTTTTAGCATGAAATTCCAAGAAAAATATTGACAAGATGATTAAAATGCCAACTGCATCTTGGTTACTGGCAATGTTTAGTGTTTCAACAGTCATTAGATACGCCAGGGTTACAAAACCTAGGGAAGCCTGAAGGAGAAAATACTGTTCCGTTCGCCTTGGAGAAGTGGAAGCTGTGTGTAACATCCAGCAGGAAAGGCAGCATTACTGAAGCTCCACATTAGAGCTGTAGGACTTCACGGAAGTGAGCCAGAGAGTAAAATTGGCCAGAGAGGGATCTGGGCTCTAGTATCCCAGTTGGCAGTGACAGAGTAGAATCCTGTCTCTGCTGTCTGCCCAAAAGGCATGGTTGTATTTTATTTTTTGTTTCAAATCCAGTGCTTGCCTACTGCAAAAGCCATAAACTGCCCAAAATGGGGATCCAATGTCATAACCCTCACCCCCCACCAGCTTTGAGAGTATCCCTGTTGCTAAGTAACAAGTCCTCTAGTTCCCACTGGTTGTGGATAACTGAGGGGTTTGCTATTGACTGGAGGGGTGCTCTGCTGGACTGTTTCTCTGCAGCAAGCAGATGGATTTGTCAATTAGAATAATTGTGTTAGAGGTTTCTGAACAAGTGACATTTCTGAGGCATTCAGGGGTAGAAAGTACTCTGTGAACCAAATGAGTGATGATTGGCAAATTGTGTGTTAGAACAGTAACACAAAGTCATCAAACACAAAATACCAAATTTGTTGTAATTTGCAGACAACCTAGAAAGCTGGGGTTTTGTTCCCTAGGCATTTTTCTGACTTAACTTTGGTTCCACTTAGTTGGAAGCAAACAAGCGAAAAGAACTCAAAATTTGTTGCCCTCTAAGTTGCTGAAGCCTGCAGATGCTCAGTACTGATACTCCTCTTGCTTTCACTGAGCAGCTGCAGGCAGTTTCCAGTTTCCTGACTCCAAGAGATGTGGCAGCTTAGTTTTCTTTTTCTTGTCCACTCTGCATTTAAACTGTGCAAGCTGAGAAGTCAGCCTGGGACAGCAGGAGGCAGAACCAGGATTTTGCACTTGTACTTTAATTCATTTGTTAATAAATCTCTTAGAATGCAAGCTACCTCCCACTCAGATGGGATTAGCTCCTCTGTTCGCAGCAGGACTCACAAATTGTAGAACAGGACTCTAGGGCTGACCTTAGCTAGGAAACCTAGAAACAGGCAAGG
The DNA here is from genome assembly GCA_033816785.1 of Picus viridis. Lineage (NCBI taxonomy): Eukaryota > Metazoa > Chordata > Aves > Piciformes > Picidae > Picus > Picus viridis. Next base: position 37,807,546 of record CM066578.1, on the reverse strand, counting down.
TCCTTAACTATAGAAATCCCGACAGGTTTCTCAGATCCAAAAGGTGGCTAAAGAAAGCATGCATTTTAGGCTTGTATTACAGCATTTCCAACCAGCTCTAGGTATCACGAGATATGGAAAATCTGTGTACCATTGATGCCTGCCTAATCCTAGGATTTATTCCTTTTGTTCCTCCCTAGAATGTTTCAGTGCTAGAAAACCATCACTGGCGATCTACGATAGGCATGCTTCGAGAGTCACGGCTCCTCGCCCATCTGCCCAAGGAGGTGACGTAAGTGTCTGCTGGAGGAAATGAAACACTGAAATGAGTCCATTACTTCCTCTACTCTTCTTAAAAGGATGCTGGCAAAGAGGCTTAGGCTTCAGAGTAGGCTGATCTTCCTGCCTGCTCTTGGTACCTGCTCTTGAAATTGTGGGACAAAGTTATACAGCAGCAGTATTTTCTAAGATCTTGCCGCTGCCTGCAGCGTAGGAATGGCTGCTGTCAGTACCAGCAGGAACAGAACTTTTCAGACAACCATTGTTGGCATCTTTTGTTGCACATAGCACCAACTGAATATGGACAGATCTAGTGGTTAAAATTCAGGAAATAGAGAGAAAAATTAAGGACTTGGTTGAGTAGCATCGAGACTTCCACACCTGATGGAGGAGGTGTGATTCAGTCTTCACTATCTTTTTGAGCACCTTGGCCAGTCTGATAATAACTCTTAACTTGATGGGTTTGTGCAGTGGTCTTCCCACCAAGGAATGGAGACTGAGCTAATGAACAGCCTGCAATACTAAATTTTAATCACACTTGACTTTAGCAAGAATCTAAGCAGGCTGCCTGAAAGCAACAAACTCCAGAAATCCTTTGCATGAGACCAACAACTTCAATCATACTTTAAAAGACTTCGTTCCAGCCCTTCACAACTTCGTTGTAGTATTCACAACTCAATGCTGAGAGCTGAAGTCACGTGTGAAGGTTTTCTAGAAGCCTCATGCTGCTGATTTGGGTGGTTTGTTGATTTTAGCATTTTTCTGCTATATTATCTATTCCTCCGGAACCCATTTAGGCAGCTAGAATACTTGCACGTTGCCATCCCCATCAGAGACTGACAAAACAGATCAGACTGAATCCATAAAGAAGCAGCTTTATGCTAGCTATGATCTGTAGAAGATTGTTTTGTGCTATTAACATCCTTCATGATTGAAGGGGCTTATTTTCCTTAATCACAGACAGGACATTGAGCAGCAGTTGGGCTCTCTGATCTTGGCAACAGACATCAACAGGCAGAATGAGTTTGTGACCCGTCTGAAATCTCACCTTGACAATCAGGATTTGAGACTGGAGGATGCAGAAGACAGACATTTTATGCTTCAGGTAACCTTAAAAAAAAATTCCCAGTATTGTTTTTTTATTCATTTTTCAAGTGACAGTATTTCCTAGTATCTGTTAGGATTGCATACAGTTGTGTGTCTGGAGATCAGCATCTCCTTACCTATCACCATAAACGCTTTCCTTCTGCCACTTGGCATGTCAGGCAAGCATAAGGTGCCTCCAGTATGTCCTTATGTAATTTCCTTGAGTTAAAAAGCTGTGAATGCTGCAGGTCCAGGAGAGTGTCAAGCGCTGAGAAATTAAGATAAGCTATTGATTATTTTATTTCCAGACCAGTGCTTCTCTTGCAAAGTAATGCTTCAACTGTAGTCTCTTTTCTGGCAAATGTCACTTCACTGGTGTTATTGTCTAGCACCATGCAGGGGAGTCCCCTTGTCGGTGTTCTTTCCAAGATGGCATGACATCAGGTGCCTAAGTCCTGTTCCTGTGATGGATGTTCAGAAACTGCCTCTGCAGACACAGCTGTTGCCATGGCAGCAGGTGTTTCTCCAGTGGATCTGCCCAGCTGATGAAGAAACCATGCTTTTATTTAAAAACCAAATACAGTCATTCTGGTTCTTCCAGCTATGATGCAGTCATTAACAGCCTCTTCAGAATAAGCCTCTGCTTATTAAAGTATTATTGTGATTACAATTTCAGCATATATGTGCTTCTCTGGAGAAACAATAATTTCACTCTTAAATACATAAAGGAGTTTAAGTAATCATTATCATTTATAAAACAAATATCTACATGTTACCACTTTGTTAAAGTCACAGGAAATGAGACTGGGGTAAGGAAACAAGTGCTGATCTATTAATTCTTCCCCCTCTAGCAGTGTGGGAAATTTACTTGTCTGTCCTTCATCAAACACTGTCTTCTGTCAGGTTCCTGCCTGGACCATCCAGTCCAGGATGATGAGTTTAGAATAGAATAGAATAGAATAGAATAGAATAGAATAGAATAGAATAGAATAGAATAGACCATAGACCAGACCGGGTTGGAAGAGACCTACAAGATCATCAAGTCCAACCCATCATCCAACACCATCTAATCAACTAAACCATGGCACCAAGAACCCCATCAAGTCTCCTTCTAAACACCTCCAATGATGGCGACTCCACCACCTCCCCAGGCATCCCATTCCAAAGGCCACTCACCCTCTCTATGAAGAATTTCTTCCTATCCTCCAGTCTAAACCTCCCTTGGCACAGCTTGAGACTGTGTCCTCTTGTTCTGGTGCTGCTTGCCTGGGAGAAGAGACCAACCCCCAAACGGCCACAACCTCCCTTCAGCGAGTTGTAGACAGCAATAAGGTCTCCCCTGAGCCTCCTCTTCTCCAGGCTAAGCAACCCCAGCTCCCTCAGCCTCTCCTCACAGGGCTTGTGCTCCAAACCCCTCACCAACTTTGTTGCCCTTCTCTGGACACGTTCCAGCAAGTCAACATCCTTCCTAAACTGAGAGTTTGTCATATTTCTGGACAGATAATGCAAGAAAATTGAGCTAATGCCAAAGATTCACTTTCTTGAATCGCGGAATTGTTAGGGGTGGAAGGGACCTCCAGAGATCATCAAGTCCAATCCTGTTGCCAAAGGAGAATCACCTAGGAGCAAGGGCACAGACACAGTCAGATTTATTTATCTGGTGGATTACTTGTGGACTTGATACCTGATCAGGATAAGTTAAAGAATGCTTGAAAGATCCTTATAATAGAAACATTAAGGCTAATCAGTTTAATTCAGAGAGGAAAAGTAACTTGGAGACTTCCCTCCTCCAGCTCCCAGGTCTGAATTTACACAGGAAATATTTCTTGTGTTTTTCTTTTGGGTGCCAGAATAATTTCTGACCTCTGTCAGGCTAACTGACCGTGTTCCATGTGTGAAGAAACAAGGCACATGACATTTTGTTCCAAAGCAGTACTACAGACAGACTTATTACACAGTTTACTTCTCTGAGGCAGTTTCTTGATTTTGAAAAAAACCTCTTGCCCTCCTGTGCTCGTTCCCCAGCAAAACACTTAAAAGTACTAGTTAACTAAGTGAAACCAAGCCAGGGGCAGTGCGGAGAGCCCTGTGCTTAGCTTTGTAAACAAAAATATGAAGACATTAAGATGAAGTGTAATTGAAGTGAAATGCAAGGTCACTCGCTGTGACCGCAGAGAAATGATGCCCAAATACATCAGCTTGGCGCTTCCCTTCCTTGTCATCGGCCGTGAATGCCGAGCCAAGCAGTCAGTAGGAGCCAGCCTGAGGCTTTTGTTGGCTTATTCCTTGCAAGGATTATCCAAAACACTTTGCAGCCTTGGAATTTGGCCCTCCACTTATTCTAACCATGGTAAAGCGGAGGGCTGAATGAAAGTTTTGTTTGCAGCTTAAATAAATGCTCTTTCCTCAAAAGGCATATTTAGGTGATCTAAAAGGTGATCCTAACCCCTCCCAAGATCACTGCTGAGGCCTTGGAGTTTCATGACTGCAGATGTACTGCTGAAGCACTGCTAGACAATAACTCCTTTTCTCACCGCTACTTTTCTTCTTTGCTTTCAGATTGCACTCAAGTGTGCTGACATTTGCAACCCTTGCCGGCTCTGGGATCTGAGCAAACAGTGGAGTGAACGGGTCTGCGAAGAGTTTTACCGGCAAGGTCAGCCCCTTCATGAATGGCAGTCCCCTTTTACCACGACTTTCCAGGCTTTTTGTGTGGCAACACAGAGGTAGCATTCAGCCTACCCAGCATCCCTCAAAATGTCCCTCAAGAACAAACTGTTGAAGAGCAGGAGTGGGTAGAAGAAGAACAAGTATTTCTTTGCCCTCCCTGCTCCTGTAGCAGTGTCAGGCAAGAGGGAGGGCTGTGCTATGCCTCAGTGCTTGAATTCAGCTGGAGAGCCCACAGCTGGATTCTTCTCTGAGAACCCTCCAGTCACCATTAGCATTCCTGGGCTGGAACAGCGCCAGGACTACACTGCACCAGAATCCTACCACTGCCCACCGTGTTTTATCTCACAGAATCAACAAGGTTGGAAAAGACCTCATAGATCGTCAAGTCCAACCTGTCACCCAACACCTTATGACTAACTAAACCATGGCTTCAAGTGCCACATCCAATCCTTTTTTGAACACCTCCAGGGACGATGACCCCACCACCTCCCTGGGCAGCCCATTCCAATGGTCAATAACTCTTTCTGCGAAGAACTTTCTCCTCACCTCCAGCATAAACCTCCCCTGGCACAGCTTGAGACTGTGTCTTCTTGTTCTGGTGCTGGTTGCTAGAGAGAAGAGACCAACCCCTTCCTGGCTATAACCACCCTTCAAGTAGTTGTAGACAGCAATAAGGTCTCCCCTGAGCCTCCTCTTCTCCAGGCTAAACAACCCCAGCTCCCTCAGCCTCTCCTCATAGGGCTTGTGCTCAAGGCCTCTCCCCAGCCTTGTTTCCCTTCTCTGGACACATTCAAGTGTCTCAATGTCCTTCTTAAATTGAGGGGCCCAAAACTGGACACAGTACTCAAGGTGTGGCATAACCAGTGCTGAGTACAGAGGCACAATGACTACCCTGCTCCTGCTGGCCACACCATTTGTGATACAGGCCAGGATGCCATAGGCCTTCTTGGCCACCTGAGCGCACTGCTGGCTCATGTTGAGCTGGCTGTCAACCACTACCCCCAGGTCCCTTTCTGCCTGGCTGCCCTCCAGCCACTCTGACCCCAGCCTGTAGCACTGCATGGGGTTGTTGTGGCCAAAATGCAGCACCTGGCACTTCAACTTGTTAAATGAGGACTCTGCCCATCTGTCCAGTCCAGCCTGTCAAGGTCCCTCTGCAGAGCCCTTCTACCCTCTAACAGATCAACACCTGCTCCAAATTTGGTGTCCTCTGCAAATTTACTAATGGTGGACTCAATCTCCTTGTCCAGATCATCAATAAAAATATTGAACAGGATTGGGCCCAACACTGATCCCTGGGGGACACCACTAGTGATGGGCCTCCAGCTGGATGTGGCACCATTCACCACCACTCTATGGGCTCGGCCCTTTTTGTGCTCCCAATTCAGCTCCAATGGGAGCCATACCCTTGCTGTTTCCCAAATATGACACATTCTTCTGCCTACAAATGCAAAGAAAGGGTTCAAACACAATTCCCAGCACACTGTTGAAAGGGCCAAAGTGGGCAAGCCAAAGCTCGGCTAGGACCTATTTCAAATGTTTTCAAACCCCTGCAGAGAGCGCAGTCAGGCAGGGGCTTTTTTGGAACACAGTAATTACACCATTTGGCACTCTCTACATAGGCAGGGTCATGCTGTGCTACAACACAGGGTGCAGCAGAGTTTAATCACTGCTAAATTCTTTGTTTGAAGCATCCTGAGAGCTGAAGGGAAGTGGTACAAATTCTGCACTACAGAATTAAGCCACATCTGAGCTTGTACCTGGGGCAGTTAGTCCATAACAAGGGCAGATTGTGCAGCAAGTTCATTTTCAGTGTCAGTTAAGCTGAAATGTCTTTGAATTTGCAGGTTTATTTAGTCAGATTTATAGTCAAGTCATAATCAATATCTAACTCGTGAAGACAGGGCCCCAGTTGTGCAATACCTTACCTTCAGTGTTTTGAGGGACCATGCTGAGAAAGACAGCAATCTCAGCTTTCCTGCTGTCCCCCAGGCCTACATAGAAGATTTCACCTCAACATGAGGAGAAATTTCTTTACAGTGAGGGTGATGGAGCACTGGAACAGGCTGCCCAGAGGGGCTGTGGAGTCTCCTTCTCTGGAGACTTTCAGAATCCCCCTGGATGCATTCCTGTGTGAGCTAAGCGATCCTGCTTTGGCAGGGGGGTGGACTCAATGATCTCTTGAGGTCCCTTCCAACCTCTAATGTACTGTGATACTGTGATGCATTGGACAGTTTTAAGACTCAGCTTGGCAGGATGCTGGCACATCTCCTTTAAACTATACTGTCACCTAGAAAGGTTGAACCAGACAATCCTTAGGGCCTCTTCTAACTTGGTGTTCTGTGAACTTTTCTAAATGTAAGCTTTTCCCCCAAGATTTATTAGTGTAATGTCTGAGATGATATGCGTCTGAAAAGGGACACTGGAGAATATGAGAACAGCTAGAAGTATAACAGAGAGAAAAAGAGCATTTCATGTGGCTAAAAATGTTTCCCTGATGTTTTCTAAATACCTAATTAAACCTGGAAAGGTTTCTCTCATATTTAAAAAACTGCATGCTGCAGAGGGAAAAAAAGACAGGGCTTGAAAATGCTCATGGTGTTTCCGATGAGGCTGTAGAGCCTGACTTCACTAGCACTGAAGTCAAAACTGTCTATTAGTGAGGAGAAAAGAGCTTTTAAGCAAAACCAGTGGATCTGAAGCAAAATGTTTATTCCATGGGTTGAACACAGTATTTAGGCTGTTCTAGCAGGTCTGTCTTAATTATGGGAAAGTTTTGAATAAACAGCCCTCACTACACCCTTATTAGTAAGTCAAATCAATGACATATTACTGTCTGAGGGCAAATGGCACACCTCAGCTTGCACACAGTCTCTCTTCCCTGCCATGCTGTAGACAGGAGAGGTGACAGGAAAGATCCTGTACCTCATGCAGTAACTGAGGCTGTATTCTGGCAGCACCTCAGAGAAAGCTAACTAATCACAAAGGGTCAATGTGTTGTACTCACTTGTTTAACAAAAACCAAACAAACAAACCAAAAAACCCACTGAAATTATTTACACCAATCTTTGCTTGGAGTAATTGCTTGCATGGGGAAATGCAATTTCTCCAGCAGGACAAGTGATTGTGGTCAGATAGCAATGGGCAAATGAGACTACACAAGCTTTCTGATGAATTCTTGCATCACTGGAGGGTTTGGAAGCAAACTCTGGGGATCATCTAATCTAAATCCCCGGCTGAAGTAGGTTCACATACTTCAGGTTGCATAAGATCACATCCGGGCAGGTTTTTAAAGTCTCCAGAGCAGGGGACTCTACAATCTCTATGGGCAGCCTGTTCCAGTGCTCTGTCACACTCAAAAAAATAGGTTTTCCTTATGTTTAGCTGGAAATTCATGTGTTCTGGTTTGTGTCCATTGCCCCTGGTCCTGTCACTGGACACCACTGAAAAGAGACGGGCCCTTGACACCTGCCCTTTCAGTTTCTCTGATATCTGAAAACAGCAAGTCATGGTCATCACTGGTAGAAGATTCCAAACTGCTTGAATCCACAGTGGTGCAGTCACTGTAGAAGTCTGGCATAGTTACGAAGAAGAGAGAAAAGTGGCAGAAAATTATTTTCTCTTCTTTTTTTATTTTTTTTTTCAGGTGACCTGGAACAAAAATTTGAACTGGAAATAAGCCCCCTTTGTAATCAGCAGAAGGATACAATACCAAGCATACAGATTGGTAAGTTTCAGTTTCATTCTCTTCTCTACACTTTTATCTCAATATGCACAAGCTTGTAGAGAAACTTTCTTCCCACCACTTCCAATATAGTTGTTGCAACAATAAGAACTGCAGGTATGATGAGAGTCATGATTCACAGGCTAAATAAAAGTGTTCAAGTCAAATATTCAACAGAAAGACAAAGGAGTCATTGCATAAGGAGAAAAAGGACCATTCAAATAGAATAGAATAGAATAGAATAGAATAGAATAGAATAGAATAGAATAGAATAGAATAGAATAGAATAGAATAGAATAGAATAGAATTAGCCAAAAAGACGTTTGAGATCATCAAGTCCAACCTATCACCCAACACCATCTGATCAACTAAACCATGGCACCAAGCACCCCATCCAGTCTCTTCCTAAACACCTCCAGTGACGGCAACTCCACCACCTCCCTGGGCAGCCCATTCCAATGGCCAATCACTCTTTCTGTGAAGAACTTCTTCCTCATATCCAGCCTAAATGTCCCTTGGCACAGCTTGAGACTGTGTCCTCTTGTTCTGGTGCTGCTTGCCTGGGAGAAGAGACCAACCCCCTCCTGGCTACAACCTGCCTTCAGGTAGTTGTAGACAGCAATAAGGTCACCCCTGAGCCTCCTCTTCTCCAGGCTGAGCAACCCCAGCTCCCTCAGCCCCTCCTCATAGGGCTTGTGTTCCAAACCCCTCCCCAGCTTCGTTGCCCTTCTCTGGACACATTCGAGCAAGTCAACATCTTTCCTGAACTGAGGTGCCCAGAACTGGACACTGGACTCAAGGTGTGGCCTAACCAGTGCTGAGTACAGGGGCAGAATGACTTTCCTGCTCCTGCTGGCCAGACTATTCCTGATACAGGCCAGGATGCCATTGGCCTTCTTGGCCACAATACCTGCAGAGGAAAATTACAGCCAACATATGATCAAACACCAGTTACTTTCTAGTCTGAAATACCTTCTGAGAAGGCTGCTGTCTCTCACAGATGTTACTGTTTCACATACAGATAAAGCCACAACTTGCCATGTGTGCTGGTCAAAATCTGTGCATTTAAAAAAGAATTGATGGCTGCTTAAGGGTTTATTGTTATTTCTTGTCAGGGTTTTTGCCACATCCATTGCTGTATTCTTTTAAGGCACTCTGTAGGGCAATGCAGTGGTGTAATGACTTTGTTCCTCACCCACTGTCCTTTGTGTGTTTCCCCAGGGTTCATGACCTACATCGTAGAGCCACTCTTTGAGAGGTGGGCCCAGTTTACAGGAGATACCCCCTTATCGGAAAATATGCTAAACCATCTCAGGAGGAACAAGGCCAAGTGGAGGAGTCTGCTCCACAAGCAACACAGCAGTAGTAGGAGCAATGACCACTCAGGTCAAGTGACTGGCAGCCTCGAACAGACTTTGAATAAGGAAGAGACTCCTTAGTGGCAGCTTTGCACTTTTCCTTACAGCACTGCTATCTCCATCTTGATCACAGCAGTGAACAAAATCCCGAGGAGCTGGAAGCCTGTTATCAAGACTGTGGAAAGGGAAGACACGGCAAAGCAGAATCTGTGAGTGTCCTCACAAACCAACCTGCAGTTCTGCTGGGTTCCTTTCTAGATCTCCTTCATGTTCCTCTCCCCTCTCTTCATTCTGCGCATGCCTGATGCTGTTTGTCACTTCTGATCATGAACTGCCCGAGTCCCAGTCAGAACTACTGAAGCCAGGCTGCTTACAGCTGCCATGAAACAGGGAGGATTACTGGGAGAACAGGGGAGACAGAGGCGCTCTTGGTTACATGTTCATTTACCACAAGTCATACTGTGACATATGTATATAGGCCCAGAGTATCATATGCTTTCTAGGCTGGCAGCTGGGCTGCACAGTAAACCACCAGCATCTTCAGCATCCAGTGGACACTGGCTGAGTGAGACAGCACTTGCAGAGGGCAAAGAGAGTCTGGTTATTTTGGTAATTAAAACAAAAATCTTTTAACTTTTGTATTCTGTGCACTAAACAACAGATCTATAAACCTTGGACTGAAGTTACTGTCCGTATACACAACTCCAGTGTAACAAGGCTCATTTTGGTAACCATTTTTATGCCACTTTGGATAAAAGACAGGCATCTTCTCCTTGCAAGGAATGGTATTCCCTCGCACCAGAAAGGGAAGGTGTTGTACAGTCTAAACCTTTGAAACACGAACAGATCTATCTTTTGAGTACTGTTTCAAGTAACATGTTTATATTCATATGTGTACATTGTCTGTAAATACAAAGCGCTACTGATTCCCAGGCCAAAATCCTGGCTGGAATACTGTGGGATTGCTACCTGTAAAATCATTGGCACTGTGAACAGAATACTGTTAGTTTTAATACAAGAGAAAGCATTTGTAAATAGGGTATAGAGTTTATTAATATACACCATCATTTGTGGATGAAAGCCTTAACTTTTAGCATCCTTCATCTTCTGATAGCTGCCAAAAATAATATGATCACAAGATAACGATTCTGAACTGCCTGTCCACTACCCGAGGTGTATCAAAGGTCATTAAGGAATGAAGTCTGGCAGGATAACTTCTTGAAAACTTCAAGCACATTCCATATGGGTCCGTGTTGTTGCTCCGTGGCACCTTGCACATTCGGTCTAGGAAAATGCTTCACAGAGCCTGAAGGTTGAAGTTCAAACAAAAACCCAACCCAAGCCCCACAGCAACACCACATTATTTCAGAGTTTATCCTGATTACCATTTATTCAAGAGTATGAATGCTTATTAAATAACATAGTGATCTGCAGAGCACTACATTCTGATACTCCTGGAGTCCAGTTGTTTTACTGAGTGATGTTGCAGTGTAGCTGATTTTTTTTTTACCCCCCTGCCCTTTCACTTGTTAGCCAGCATCAAAGTACAAATGCATTTGGAAGGGGAAAAAAGTGTGTGTTGTAGTCAGACTATTAAAAAGAAGCCCTCTGAGCCATCATAGTAGATAAGGAATTTTCTATGCTCTCCTGTTTGTGAAAGATACATGGCCTTATCTAAACCATGAACAACCTCAGTTCAGATAGCCCTTTTAGAACTTCACATAAGCTTCCACCCTTTCAATGAGATTGTATTCTTGAACACTACTGCATTGTACTAAAGTCATTGTCACCTTGTTTTCTCCTTTGCCCCAGAAAAAAAATAATTGCATTCAGCTAAAGTATTGTGGTGGTGTAAACCCCCTGTACAGCTTTTTCCAAGAGAACTAGAGCAGATGTGGCCACATAATGTTTGGACATGAATACCTTGGAGAGGCCAACAAAGAGTGAGCTCCATAAGTTAGTGTTTGAAAAAGATATTTACTCATAATATTGCAATGGGAAATACAATAGATTTTTTTCTCAGTTACAGTGAGCATTGATTAGACAAAAAGTGCTCATGCATATAAGGTGATTAATATGTTTAAAGGAAAATAAAAAGCATACGTTTCAGTAAAGGGTGTTTTACCATAGTAATTCACTGGACATGTATCTTCAGAGAAAGAGACTGAAACCCAGTGAAACAGGAAGGTAGAAATCACTGTGAGAAGAAAAAGCATCCTGAGAATGATGTTTTTCTTCTCCTCTACTATTTTGTAAGCTAGAAGCAGTAGAAAATATTCTTCTCCCTCCTTCTTCTAAATGGGACTCACATATTAGAAGTACCATAAAAAGCAAAAAGTGTTAGAAATAATTGTATTCTACTATAACTACAGGAATAAATGCCTTTTAACCATCTGATTGTGGGAGTGGGAGCATCACCACTTTGCAGCCTTTTAGGTGTATCTTTCCTTCTCCTGACAGATTTAGGACAATTATTAGGACATTACAGAAGCGATGTAATGGGGCTGCTTTGAAGCACTCAAGTACATACATACAATTTCCTTTGTTTTGTCTTTTTACTAAGACTTGGAAGCCATTTTCCTTCTCGTTCAAAGATCTCCTTTTTAAGTACTCTGAGGTTTAGTTAAACCCAGTGTCTAGCAACATAAAAAGCCCTTGATAGATAAGTTTTTGAGCTGTTTCTGAAAAGCTTCAAGAAAATTGGTCCCATGGGAAAGCTGAGGTACAATTCATGTTCTGTTACAGCTGCAGTTAAACCAAGACCTTTTCTGGAGCCTACAGGGTCCATTACAGATTTTCTCTTACCAAGTTAAAATTTCCCTATTTAGGAAAGCTGCTCTTAAAATGAACAGGATAGAGGGTGTTTTGAGGGTTTTTTTTGGTGCATTGAACATACTTGCTAGATTTCAGTTACCGTGTCTAATGAAAGCAATGTGTGACAGTTTAGACACTTAGGGTTAAACCATCACACAATGCTTGAAGTGTGTTTAGGATGGCTCCAGAAATGCTTCTGTACTTGTGCACCAAACCCAGTTTCGGTCTGGGCCACTTTGCTCAGGTGCTCTAGACAAAAGTGCACCTAAAAGTTTGGCTCTGGCGGCAAATGCCAGGCAGCCAGATTCGCTGGGGTGTAATGCAAAATGCTGCCATTTGATTTCCCATAGAAGCAGCCAGGTTGTACCAAATCAGCCAAACAGCACCAGTGCTTAGTATTTGTGGCTGTGCTATATAACTGGCATTCAGTAGTTTGGAGGACATTTTTGTACTGGGATTTCTCCTCAGGATGCCAACAGAATGATAGATGCACAGAGTAGAAAAAGTCTCTATGCAGAGAATACAGATTTCTGTCCTATCAGCCCTGCTATCCACTTTACATGAAGCCCTTGCAAGTTACGTGTCTCTCTCATTGGGCCAGTGCAGCCAAAAGAGTCTAAAGTTTTAAAACCAATTTAGGTTTTACACAGAAAGAAAGAAGGAGAAAACTGCTCATAGCAGGAGCCTAAAATGCTTTTATGCCCCACAAATACAAATCATTTGATCAAAATCTACTTTAAGCGCAGATTTTGTACCATCAAAGGGGCAAATTCTGTATAAATACCAACAACAACTATAGTAATTAAAGAAAGTGGCAGTAAGTGTAACATAGGCTTGTTAAAATAATGCATTAATATTTATTCATAGGTAATGATTTTACCTACATTTGGGGTCAATACTCCAGCCATCAGTCAAAAGGGGAGAAAGAGAACTATTGAAAATATGTACCTTTGAAATGCAGAAACAGAGAGAGGAGTAACTGAGATTAAGTAGAGTCTATGAAGGAAAAACAAGACCAAAACAGAACAACAAAACAACCCACATGATCTGCAGTTGTTTCTGACCTAACCTACAGTATAGGTCAGCTATTTTTGTATAAACTGTTCGTTTTCATTGAGAAAGATCAAAGTTTCCCCAAATGATCAGGAGGAAGTCTGATAGCACTGCAAATGAGCTAAGCTCATTTTCACATTGCATAGCTGTCTCACCAGAAACAGAATGCATACCTGCAAGTACTCATCGTTTTATTTTCAGGTATCCATCAGGGTACCAACCTTTGTCTTTGAAGTCACTCAGCTGAGTTGCCCATAAAGAACTCCCATTCCCCTTCTGACTCCCCCCATCCCCTGCATATGGTTCACACACACAAAAGAAGTCAATACTTAAATTTTAATTAAGATCCTGCAAATCCAAAAAAAAAAAAAAAAAGCTACTCCAAAATGCAAACAAAACAAAAACTCAAGGAAAGCTTCATGCCTTGAAAATGTATTCAAATTACTTTGATTGGTGCAAACCATTATTATTTTCTTTCTCTTTTTTTTTTTTTTTTTTTTTTTCCTCCTGTAATCCATCCAATATTTTAGGTACATAAACTTTTAAGTGCAGAGCATAAGTTTGACTTGGATGTAAAATATATTCTGCTTGTCTTTGAATTCAAGATTGTATATGTCACGTTTATTGTAAAGCATTTTATATATACATATTCACATATCTTATACAACTCTATGGGCCAAACACTGGTCCCACCAACTTCACTGGGACCAAGAATCAGCCCCCATATGTGCGTATATATGCCATATGCATCATTCTGAAAGCACTAGATTGTGTGAAAATGCTGTGACTGCTATGCAGTGATGCCAAGAGACTTAACTGTATCTTTTTTAACATACTGCTGTAAGTATTCATCATGTCAAAGAATGACAACTAATAAACAAATTGGGAAAAAAATAAAAGTGTCTAGAGTTCTTTGGTAAAGCCAGTTGATTAAAAGCCTCTCCTTAGGTTGCAGGAGACATTTTGGTGTGACGAGGCAGCAAAAGTCCTGCTGCCGCTCCTTCCTACCAACAGAACAGAATAAACCAGGTTGGAAGAGACCTTCAAGATCATCCTGACCAACCCATCATCCAACACCACCTAATCAACTAAACCATGCAACCAAGCACCCTATCAAGTCCCCTCCTAAACACCTCCAAAGATGGTGACACAGTACTCAAGGTGTGGCCTAACCAGTGCAGTGTACAGGGGCAGAATGACCTCCCTGCTCCTGCTGGCCACACTGTTTCTGATGCAGGCCAGGATGCCATTGGCCTTCTTGGCTGCCTGGGCACACTGCAGGCTCATGTTCAGCCTACCATCAACCAGTACCCTCAGGTCCCTCTCTGCCTGGCCACTCTCCAGCCACTCTGACCCCAGCCTGTAGCACTGCATGGGGTTGCTGTGGCCAATGTGCAGAACCCAGCACTTGGATGTGTTAAATCTCATGCTGTTGGACTCTGCCCATCTGTCCAGCCTGTCAAGGTCCCTCTGCAAAGCCTCTCTACCGTCTAGCAGATCAACTCCTGCCCCCAGCTTGGTATCATCTGCAAAACAGAATAATCACTTAAAAACAGAATGATCACTTGTCTAGTGCACTGTGTCTGAGAAGAACTTCTCTCTAAATTTGCCTTCAGCCTTGCTGTAGGAATTCAGAGTCACCAGCTAATGATGTCTTCCTATATATTTCTCCTAAGTCTATAGTAAAAGAATTTTCAAACCCCATGAAAAATGTTTCCCCATTTAAGTACTGGAAGAAAATGCAGTTGTCTTTTCCTCTTGTTTCAATTCCAGTAACTGGTTCTGGGTATCATTGGTCAGCTTCAGTCTCCATTTTCTCATTTCTCAGTTGCAGACCATGTTATATATACGTGCAACATAACAGAGACTTACGAAGTTTAATACAAAATCTGGGATATATTGACATTCCACACTGATGAAGATCTCTAAGAGAGAAATACCTGAGACTCTTGAACATGTCCAGAGAAGGACAATGAGGCTGGTGAGAGGCCTCGAGCACAATCCCTACGAGGAGAGGCTGAGGGAACTGGGACTGTTTAGCCTGGAGAGGAGGAGGCTCAGGGGAGACCTTATTGCTCTCTACAACTACCTGAAGGGAAGTTGTAGCCAGGAGGGGGTTGGTTGGTCTCTATTCCCAGGCAAGCAGCACCAGAACAAGACGACACAGTCTTAAGCTGCACTATGGGAAGTTTAGGCTGGAGGCAAGGAGAAAGTTCCTCACAGTGAGAGTTGTTAGCTGTTGGAATGTGCTGTCCAGGGAGGTGGTGGACTCACCAGCCCTGGAGGTGTTCAAGAGCGGATTGGACGGTGGCACTTGATGCCATGGCTGAGTAGTCATGAGGTCTTGGGTGACAGGTTGGACTTGATGATCTTTCAGGTCTTTTCCAACCTTATTGATTCTATGATTACTGATGGACTTCTGCCATTGCAGGCACTCTTCTTGGCTTTAATACATTTATAAAGCCATAATTTATTTGTCTGCAGTAACATTCAACACAGCACTAACAAAGTAACAACACCCAAATGCTACCATTGAACAATGTAGAAGCTGGAAGTAGATTTGGTTCCAGTGTTATTCAGCCAACCTTTTAAATTTACTTTCTTAAATTTTAAAAACCCACCCTTCAAAATAACAGGAACAAAAAAAACCAACAAAAGTGGTTTTGTGTGTTCCACAGATGCAAGCTGAACTGCAGAATGGATTCTAGACTGAAATCCCTTAGAGATCTGTCCTATACATGGAATTCAGATGATTTCCCCAGAAGTTTTATACAGTCAGCATTGGAACACCACTCACAATTTTCCACTGCAGATTTAGCCACGTTATTTTTCAAGAAAGCTAAGTTGAAACATTTTCCTACTCCACACAGGCACTGTCTAGATGGACACTGATATTTAATTGTTCAACATAGTGTAAATTAGCGTGTTGAAATCAATCACTGAACTTAACAGCAAAACAAAAGTCAGTAACAGCAAATTTTTGTCCTGGCCAAGACTTAACCGCCACAACCCAGGCACAGGACCCAATCTGTGCCCTTATTGAAGTTCACAATAATGAAAGGGGCCTTGGAGACTTTGCTGCAACTCAGAAAGGTACTGAGTTAAGTGGAAGTAAGGATTCACACGCAAGGGCACAAGCTCCTTGTTATTTTCCATCTTCCTTGGTCATTTTTGAGTTCTCTCAACTTAAAACTACAGAGGTTTTTACTATAATAAAAGCTGGCTTTTTTGTTTTCAAGAGAAACATCTTCCTGAGGCTCAGGCCACCTTCAATTCCTGTCACTTTTTAAAAGTACATTTTACAACACTATTAAAGAAAAAAATGAAAGAAAAATATGGTTTCAGAGAGCATTTTATACCTTTCAGTCTCACAGTTTCAAGAATTCATCATTAGTAATACTGCTATTAATGCTTGCTTAGGAAGGAATGTAGGAAAATGTAGCCTGGACCTCAGCTAAATCCTCCCTCTGCCCAAGACCCAGACATATCACAGTGTAACCTTCTGTAACCAACAGCCTTCGTTGTCTTCTGAATGATTCCACTACCTAGGCCTATATGTTTGCAGGCCTTTTAATATAAACCACTGACAAAATTAGCTGTACTAGCCCAAATGTCATTTCAAGAGCCACATTTTGTGTGCAGTACTAAATAAAAGTGGAATTAATCTGCGTTGTGGTCAAACTTTGGAGAGCTCTGGTTATAGATCAGGACTCCACCAGGCACATCAATACTGATCCTACCACAAGTCTTCACAATAGAAATAACTTAATAGCAGACTCTTGTTACTTCAAAGTTCACAAAGAAAACCACCATGGATCCTTCAGAGCCAGATATGAAAGGACAAAATCTATGTTAAAGTAACTAAACTTCTGTGGTTTTTGTGGAAAACAATTTAATTGATCAGCATTAAGTACCTTAAACCTGTACATTTTGCTGGCTTTTTGGAAGGAAAAAGCGTACTCCACAAACCCAGCTGTAGTTTTCTTTCTAGTACTTCAGTGCCATTAATTTAAAGGGAGAGCTTACATCACTCTTGAGTTACTTGACAGCTTTTCCTGTGGGTTTCATATTGCTCTCAGGGACAACTTACATAATAATGCAGATGTCACTTTTCAGCTGGTACAGAACATCTTCTATTTTACTGAGATCCATGACAGTAAGGAGTCATCTAGAAGCTCTGAATATCAGCACCTTCAGGAGAACCACGGGCTCCTCCCTCTGCAAAACTAACAGCATTTTTTAAAGCAAAATATCGTCAACCAGAGGTGATCTCTAAGACAACCTATAATTAGTTCATTAGAAAACAAATACATTTTTTAACTTCTCTGCAGGAGACAAGGTAAGGGGGAGAGAATGCACTACTGTCAATAGTGGACTCAGACAAGGAAAACACTCTTTAAAAGTCTGAGTTATGAATCTGAGACCAGAGCTTTTAGATCTAATAAGCCTTACACAGGGATTTTTTTCCGCTGGTTTTGTTTGTTTCACTCTGGACTACTGTAGGACTGGCTTTGGCTTCTGCTACATAGAAGAGGGACCTCGACAGGCTGGAGAGATGGGCAGAATCCAACGGCGTGAGATGTAACATGTCCAAGTGTTCTGCACATTGGCCACAACAACCCCATGCAGTGCTACAGGCTGGGGACAGAGTGGCTGGAGAGCGGCCAGACAGAGAGGGACCTGGGGGTCCTGGTTGATTCTAGGCTGAACATGAGCCTGCAGTGTGCCCAGGCAGCTAAGAAGGCCAATGGCATCCTGGCCTGCATCAGGAAGAGTGTGGCCAGCAGGAGCAGGGAGGTCATTCTGCCCCTGTACACTGCACTGGTTAGGCTGCACCTTGAGTCCTGTGTCCAGTTCTGGGCCACTCAGTTTAGGAAGGATGTTGAC
Source organism: Picus viridis (assembly GCA_033816785.1). Classification (NCBI taxonomy): domain Eukaryota; kingdom Metazoa; phylum Chordata; class Aves; order Piciformes; family Picidae; genus Picus; species Picus viridis. The sequence goes on along the minus strand of CM066578.1, from coordinate 37,789,696 downwards.
TTGCTGGAACGTGTCCAGAGAAGGGAAACAAAGTTGGTGAGGGGTTTGGAACACAAGCCCTATGAGGAAAGGCTGAGGGAGCTGGGGTTGCTTAGCCTGGAGGAGACTCAGGGGTGACCTTATTGCTCTCTACAACTACCTGAAGGGAGGTTGTAGCCAGGCAGAGGTAGGTCTCTTCTCCCAGGCAAGCAGCACCAGAACAAGAGGACACAGTCTCAGGCTGCACCAGGGCAGGTTTAGGCTGGATGTTAGGAAGAAGTTCTATACAGAGAGAGTGGTTGCCCATTGGAATTGGCTACCCGTGGAGGTGGTGGAGTCACCTTCACTGGAGGTGTTCAGGAGGAGACTTGATGGGGTGCTTGGTGCCATGGTTTAGTTGTTTAGGTGAGTTGGATTGGTTGATGGGTTGGACGCGACGATCTTGAAGGTCTCTTCCAACCTGGTGTATTGTATTATTGTAAGAAATAAAGTCACCCTTTCCCAGTGTGGATGGATTCTCACTACTGCAATTGTTTCTATAATTTAAAAATTATTTTCTTTAATTGTTTCTAGTTTTCACTCCCTGCTACTGGTTAACATGTTTCTCCCTGTCAAAAGAAAGAAGAGTTTAGAGCCATTTTTTCCCCTCTTTATGCATTCACAAACAAATCAGATCATTACAAAATTTCTGTTTCTCAAAGAATATAGTATTAAAATCTATAAGTTTAAACAAAATCTCTGTGGTTTTCCACCTGGCTGTACTAGAACTACTCACTTCCTGAACACCTAAGGTACTATGGGATTATCATCATAGCTTTGTGCCATCATTCGCATCTTCATTATTTCTCTCAAGGTAATTTCTGGCTTTAATTATCCAAATTTTATCACTTAGAGCACTACTAAAACCATGAAATATTAGCCTAGAACCAATCTCTATAATCCTAGTAGAAATAATTTTGAGTAATTCTTTTTACCTGCAGGTTTTATCAGTTCTACATCCATTTAACTTAGTGGATAATTTTAACTAAAGAAAAAAACAAACAACCAGACAAAACCCCCAAAACCAAAATCCTCAAACTTCTGACACATCTTCAGCCCAGTACTGGCATAGCTGTCTCCTTAAGATTTGAAGGGTATACTTGGTATGAGTTGAATTTAGCATGTCAGAACAATGAGAATTCCTAGTGAGACTGATCTCTACAAAATAATCTGCTTTGTAACCTAGTTTGTCTTTGGTGGGTTTTGATGTTGTTAGGTCAAAAATAAGGTAAGTGAAATAGAATGTGAGAGATCTAGTGTCATGCATTGTAAACTATTGGTGCTGTTGCTAGAAGAGCATGTTAACAGTTGTCTAAACTAGCAGATTATTTGTTTTTTCTTTAATAAGGAACATATATTGTTGACAAAACCCTTTGAGTCAAACCAAAGTACAACTTCAAACTAGCTATCACAAAATATTGACTTCCATATTACTTTCCCATTCTACATGCTAGTAAGGCAGCTCCAAAGTTAACAAAGTTAAAAACAAGAACATCAAGCTTGACCTTTATTCAGAAACACTTCCTCACAAGCAAGGAAAGGGCATAACAAAACCAGTCTGGCTTATCAAGCCCCAGTAGATGACATTCAAACATCATGTGCAAGTTAAGCAACATAGCTACCAGAAACATCATAATGGAAAAGGAAAACCAAAATCTTAGCCAGGAGAAAAGAACAACCAACCAAGCTGACATGCAAAAATCCAGCAGTATTCTTAAAGACAAAAAAAAAAATCCCTTTCTTCAGTAGCAGAACACATGACCAGCCTCACTGATCCACACTGCACTCTTGGAATTGCTAACCCAGCTACAGCTCTTACCATCACAAAACAAGTCAAATACACACAAGGTGTAAACTACAAGACAATGCATCAACCAATCATAAGGCAACAATAACAAGTGAAGAAACTCTAACTGTACTTTGAATTTTCCCCCTAGATATTCTTTATATCAGCAGCTGTTGCTCAGTGGAAACTCCCTCCCAGCAAATACAGCTGCTGTGTTACAGCGCAATAACTAAAGTAAACCAGAGAAGCAGGAATAATCAATCCAGTTTAGTTCATCTTTCCCCATTAAGTAACATGCAGAAAGGGGAAGCACAGATGGACAAGAAAAGAGATCTTAAACGTACAAGTTCCCCACAGATCAAGGTGACAGGACATGTAAGATACTCCTTATTTATGTATCTAAATATTGCCTATTGTTTCACTTCAACAACTCCACTGCCGTCGACAGCAATGCAGAAGCATTACTGAAGGCTGAGCTTTGTCCAGTCCTGCAGACATGCAACAAAACTCATTCAAGTCACTGCTTATATATGAACAAGCAAAAGACATGTATGCTTACAACAGCAGAGGATAATCTTTCATCTGCAATAAAAACATGAATTTATGCCAGTTTGTCATTTGGACTTTTAATCAGTAAGCAGCAGCCTATTTTCATTTGTACAACATAAAAGTTCCTTGCAGAGATCCCTGCAGGTCTGTGGCAATGCTCAGAGAGCGTACTGCATCAAACAAATTTTCCCCAGCAGCCGTTTCACATGAGGTAGGAGAGGATGTTTCCTCAGGAAAAGACTACTGCCAGGTGAACTGCTTCTCAAACCCACCACAAAATCTTCTGTTTATTCTCCTAGAAAGCAAAGTAACACATATATTCTGTGAATTAAGTAGCCTGGTGTTGACTTTTTACTAATCCAAACACACAGATAGTTCCCCATCACACTAAGCAGTCAGAAGAATGTACCTCTACAATTTTGTGAATACCACTAAAAAGAGGCAACAGAATGGGATTAAGATTTTCACTCTTAAAAAATCTTGCTGACAGAGCAGAGCTGAGACTTGCAACACAGATGTGGCACAACACTGCTCTCTTGTGGTCACACACACACGGTTCAGTGCAGAATGTATCATATCAATTATTTCCATATATTTGAATCTGAGAGAGTTTTTGCCGATCTGAGGCTTACCACAACCAGTGGCAACTCAACCCCTGCACAACGTGCTGCTACCCAAGAAGGGATTGCCCATTGGAATCGGCTACCCGTGGAGGTGGTGGAGTCACCTTCATTGGAGGTGTTCAGGAAGAGACTTGATGGGGTGCTTGGTTGCATGGTTTAGTTGTTTAGGTGGGTTGGATTGGTTGCTGGGTTGGACGCGATGATCTTGAAGATCTCTTTCAACCTGGTGTATTGTATTGTATTGTACCCCTTTGTTACCCTAGAGGAAATTCAGACTCCTGCTTTTGGTTCTCTGAAATTAAGTGTCTAGGCTAGCCTTAAAGAAAAAGAAAAAAGAGGTATGAATGCAATTGTCCCAATAAAAACCCAAACCAGGTTCTGTATGTGAACACTCCTGTTCACATACAGAAAGAATCTGCTTTTAAAATTGCCTTCAGAATTCTAGGCAAATAGCCTAAATGAAAGTGTAAGCAGAAATTAATGAGTAGACTGGAAACATAGCTGGAACAAAAGCATCACTTTTTTTTTTTTTTTCCCTTGCATGTTGAGAGGAAAGCCAGTCTGCAAGACATAACTTTATAAGAATAAAATAGCAAGTCACTTAGGCTCCAGTTTTAGTCAAAAGATAACATTTAACATTAAACCAGAAGCATAGGACTTGCACAGTAGTGATAGAATCGCTAAGCAGACAGACACTGTTTAAATTATTACCACCTATTTCTATCCCTCTCATCCAATAACCATACAAATAATACTCAACAGTACAGGGGAATCCAGCTGCCAGTCTGCAGGGTGAGTGAGCACAGAAATGAAAGACACACAGGATATACAAGTGACTTATTCAACAGACAAACTGATAGGATTTCGGATTTATACACCAGGGTCATTAGACGAGAGATTAAGTGAAGGCAGCTGTTGTAAGCAGTGGATCATAACAGACTTGTAAATAAGAGACAGAAAAAATGTGTCAGGAAAACTGTAATCTCCATTTAAATTAAAATTAGATAATGCAATTTCTTTTTTTAATTGTCTAATATGGTCAGTTATTAAGACAAAAAAATCTGCAACTTCCAATACCACACACACCTATGACAGAAAGAAGTTTTATTTGACAAGCTCTTGTGAACAAAACAGAATACATATGGAGAAGCCAAGGAGGTAGTGAATGTTTATTTATGCAGGGAGTTTACACTATGTGCTCACAGATCTTTCTACAAGGTCTTTTTAAATCTAAGATTACAACTCCCCCATATTATAGGCATTTGACAGCCTACAGTTTAATGACAGTGCATGAGTCTCACAAATATAAAAGTTCATCTACTGACCCAAAATAAATTAGAATACTGTTTGGAAGTAGAACATGGATTTGCACCAGCAAACAGGTGCAACTATACCATTCCAATGCCACAGCAGTCGCTGCCGTTATATACAGTGACTTGTCACAATATAACACACCAACAAAATATTTACTCCTCATCCTTATTTACAGTGGAGTGCAAACAGATCCCACACCTCAGAAAAACATCTGTTGGCATGGCAGCTTGCACTCACACTTTTTTTCCTGCATTTCCCAGGTCTCAAACACTATGCTCCAGAGCAGGAAAGCCTTCTTTCGGTTCTGCGCATCTCATAAAAGCATCAAATCCACAAGCTGGGCTGCCGGGAAACTAAGAAGGAAGAGTCCATTTTACAAACCCTACAACACCCACGTTTCAATAGTATAGGAGAGACATATTCTAGAGCACATTATAGCTCCTTGCAGCAGCTTCCAAGTGGACCCACCACCTGTACACACGATGAAGTTTCCTTAGACACCTCCATGAGTTAAATATAAGCTCTCAATTTCCACGCTGGTAGCTGTTTAACTTCATCAGTTCTTACAGGGCTAGATTTTGCATTTGGCTTCAGACTGCAATGTCCAACCTGGGGAGCAGGGAAAGTGTTAAACTAACTTATACCCAAGACAACTGAATGAGTAGATATTTACAACAAAGACAGTTTGAAAGTATTGCTGCATTTCTCACCATAGGAAGAACAGTGTACATGTGCAATTGCTTTAAGAACATTTATTGTTCAAAACCTCTACAGTAAAGAATTAAGAGGCTTGATTACAAGCTCATGATATTATTCTGCTTTAACCAGAAAGAGCCCATTTTTCTGTATTGACACCTGAATATGCTGGCCCTAAGCAGTCTCTCTCTTCCAGGACTTTATAATTCAGCGGTTAGACCCTGGACCAAGAGCTATCCCACAAACAAGATGTTGCAGGATCTAACTTTGAACTCTACATCTAGAATCAGGTATGTTAACTATGCAACATGATGGTCTGCATCATCCAAAACACAAGCCTAGCTATTTTTAAGAATCTTCTAATTTTTCCTTTGGGGAAAAAAAAACTAAAAACAGACAAAAAAAAAGTCAACAGGGAAATTTCTTAAGACTGCACCTGAGCAGCCAACTCACTACAGTCTGTAAAATACATGCCACATTTTGCTTGCAAAGTCCTTGTGACAGTTGACATTAAAAATATATAAATCATTATAGCCAGAAACACACACCTTAGCTTTCCTTAAGTTTTCAGCCAAGCAGTTAGCCATGCATATATGCAATAGCCTTCAAAGGATGTCTGCATTGTTATTTTCCTCTCACAAAATGTAAAGATAGAATTGCTAAGCAGGGAGACACTGTTTAAATTACTGCCACCTATTTCTATCCATCTCATCTCATCTCAGCTCTTCCAAGGTTTGTGGAAGTCTCTAATAAATAACCAACAGTGCTTTTGGCCTGTGTAAGTTGAAGTAGCTTCCACAGGTAGCTCTCTGTTAACCAGTGCTTCAGAATTACCTCAGCCCAATGACTGTCTATTGAACTTCTCTTGTTCATAGCAAAAACTGTATTTTTCATAGGCCTTGCAGCAGCATTCAGAATCATAGCTCATTCTGGATAAAGATGCAAACTGTGTGGCAATGATGCTACCTCAAACAGAAATATTACATCTAATGTTTTAACTTCTGAAGACACAGCATGTGCTGGTCAGACCTCTCTAGCATCTTTATTTGTTAAAATCATTAATTAACTAGTATTACTACCCAAACAGTTTCTGTACATGGCTACCTTCCAGTTATCAAGCAAATGTCCACAGCTCAATGAACTATGAGCTGAGTTTTAAGTCAGCCTTCCATGTTTTTCCTCTCGGCACATCTAGAAGTGCGTTTACCAGTCTAAATCTACCCAAAATAATTAATCTTTGAGACTGCCTTGATTAGACTTGAAAAAAAGCAACTACCTAGGCTGATGGCTTAAAAACACTGTGGAGAAGTTGTGGACTCTTTAAAAGCCCTGTTAACTATCCATGAAAGCAGCAGTCACTTCAAAACCGGGAAAATGCATTTGCATATAAAAAGCGTACCACTGGGATCTCTGGACTAGAAAACGGGGAGCTATCAAAAGATTGATTTTCTTTGTCCATGGAATCATCTTCATCATCTCTATGTGCAAATTTCTGCTTTAGTGCATGAGTTAGGAGAGCAACTGGATCCCACTCCGAACTTTGCCTCTTTTTGGGTTTCGAAATAGGAGTACCTCCAGGTGACCTACAAAACCAAAACAAAACAATCATCTCCTGCTCCTAATCTTATGCTGAATGGTCCAAAATCCAGAGATATAACTTTTATTCTTTTATATATATCTACACACACACCCCTTATAAATCCCCAATTACACAAATAATGCTGCTAATGCTATTTTACAGCAGGAACAATGCAGGTACACACAACAACTCAATCAGATTTTTAGTTTTGAAGTACAACTTGATGCTGTTGCACAAAGAAAAATTAAAGCAAATCAACAGAAATGATTAAAGTATGGCAAATAAATAATGAGGAAACAAAAGCTTTCTTAGCAGGCCTCATTCATAAGTTATATTGAGGTACATTAGTAGAAAACTCCTGCTAACATATTTCATAACCATTGATTTTGGAGCAGTATGCTTTCCTTTGCTCTCACAAGAAAGAGCAAACTTACAAAACTCCTCAGAGCAACTATTGCTAAATAAAAGAACTGCTTTAAGTCAGGTGACCATAAAGCCCTGTTTATAAACCACACAATTCAAGATTCATTTGAAATATCTATCTATCTATAAAAACCATCATCATATTTGGAACAAAGTCTCCAAAGAGGTCTTCACTCCAAATGAGCACCTGAGAATGCAAATATGAAGATTTTATAGCGCACAGTGAACTGTCAGCAATGAGTTCAAAGTCTGGCAGCTATAGTAGACTAGACTAAACCAGGTTGGAAGAGACCTTCCTGCCACTTTACTCTGCTCTGGTGAGACCTCACCTGGAATACTGTGTGCAGGGCTGAAGCCTTCAATATAGGAAGGACATGGACCTGATGGAGAGGGTCCAGAGAAGGGCCACAAAAATGATCAAGGGGTTGCAGCACCTCTGCTACAAGAACAGGCTGAGGGAGCTGGGAGTGTTCAGCCTGGAGAATAAGAAGCTCCAGGGAAACCTAATAGCAGCCTTCCAGTGCCTGAAGGGGGCTACAAGAAGGATGAAGAGAGACTGTTTATAAAGGCCTGGAGTGACAGGACAAAGGGCAATGCCTTCAAACTAGAGAAGAGCAGATTTAGGTTGGATGTTAGAAACAGGTTCTTTACTATGAGGGTGGTGGAACACTGGAACAGGCTGCCCAGGAAGGTTGTTGGGGTCTCATCCCCGGAGATACTCAAAGTGAGGCTCTACAGGGCTCTGGCAGCCTGATCTAGTTGAGGATGCCCTGCTTACTGCAGAGGAGGTTGGACTAGATGACCTTTGCAGGTCCTCCAACCCAGACCATTCTATGATTCTAAAGATATGCTTCAGAGTTGCATGCAGATATCGTGCTAGTCATTTTCAGGAATAAAGCTCAGAGTTAAGAAAAGCCAAAATAAGAACACATTAAGTTTTGGTAATCTACATTCTTCCCATACTAACAGCTCAAAATATTCATTATAGACTGTTGATCTTACCTACTTTTTCAACTTGTGAAGTTCAAAAAAGACACTTGACAAATTCTATTACACCTAGCACAGAAGACACTGACCTGAAGAGGTACTGCAGGCTTCAGTGTGAGCTGCGCTTACTATCAGAACAGCAGACCATTAAAAATATTTATCATCCCACTGCACTACTGAAATACAGATTTACAACACTTTCAGCAAAAGATAAAAGTATGTGTTTTCTTTAATGATTCAAAGCTAGGACCAGGATACTTTGGAAAACTAGTGGTAATGTACCCAGTGTTGCCCCAAGGATTTGTCCTTTCACAGCGAATCCAAGATGTTTTCAGTTCCCTTTCCCATGACTGTGTGTACAACTTTCTACAAGATCTCCAGATACCAGTACACCCACCTCCCCACACCTACCTGAGATTTTTATACTGAAGCAGCAAACTGCTGCTAAATGCTGTGATATTCAGCATGTTTTAAATGCACTTAAAAGTCACATTGCAAGTGTCTTGCATTCCAAGCTGTGAACTCGGAAGATGCCAACTTCAGTTTGTCAGCAGTAGCTGCTCACTGAATGATGTTTCACATTGGTGTTCTCTGGTGCTTCTCATCTTAGCTTACTCAGAGACACATTCAGTTCTGCCTACCTTTCCACAGCTCGCAGCTGAACTTTGTTTAGGTCTTTCAGAACATCCATCATCCTAGGAACGTTCTTTGTCCCCTGGCGATCAGCATCGTCGGCAGCTGAACCCTGGCTTCTTGCAGCACGACGTTGTTGTACGAGTTCAGTCACCGAATTACTGACATCCACACCAGATGGTACACAAGAAGGAAGCGGAGGAGGTGAGGGAATTGCAAAGTGATTGCGAGAGTTGGGCAGTGGCGTAGAGGTCATGGCTGGCACTGAGTAACATCCACTTGGAATGCTGAATGCATTAAAGGCTTCTGGATGCAGTTATAAAAGAAAAATAGGGATGTTATTCTTAGTGTGTAACATCTAGAATGATTCAGTTTTCCGTCAAGCTATCCCCCTTAAAGCACTTTTGTACACACCTCATATTATATGACAGAACTATATTTAAAACAAAGAACATTCTTTTCTTTCAAAGCCACAGATTTTGAACACATGAAATAATGAATTTGAGGTGCCTTCTGTTGCTCCAATTTTCTCTGTTTTCAATCTAAGCACTAGTAAAATCCAACAGCAAAGCAGCCTGTGACTACACACAGTTCATTCTCACAGTATCACCAAGGTTGGAAGAGACCTCAAAGATCATCAAGTCCAACCTATCACCCAAGACCTTATGACTAGACCATGGCACCAAGTGCCACATCCAATCCCCTCTTGAACACATCCAAGGATGGTGTCTCCACCACCTCCCTGGGTAGCCCATTCCAATGGCGAATGACTCTCTCGGTGAAGAATTTTCTCCTCACCTCGAGCCTAAACTTCCCCTGGTGCAGCTGGAGACTGTGTCCTCTTGTTCTGGTGCTGGTTGCCTGGGAGAAGAGACCAACCCCCTCCTGGCTACAACCACCCTTCAGGTAGTTGTAGAAAGCAATGAGGTCGCCCCTGAGCCTCCTCTTCTCCAGGCTAAACAACCCCAGCTCCCTCAGCCTCTCCTCATAGGGCTTGCGCTCAAGGCCTCTCCCCAGCCTCATTGCCCTTCTCTGGACACGTTCAAGCATCTCAATGTCCTCCTTAAACTGAGGGGCCCAGTACTGGACACAGTACTCAAGGTGTGGCCTAACCAGTACTGAGTACAGGGGGACAATGACTTCCCTGCTCCTGCTGGCCACACTATTCTTGATGCAGGCCAGGATGCCATTGGCCTTCTTGGCCACCTGGGCACACTGCAGGCTCATGTTCTCAATGGTCTGAAGGTTACACTAACTCCCACAAAAGCAAAGATAACCACAAAACATGAAATACAGACTACGGTACTGAGTGCAGTGCAGAAGAGCAAGAATAACAGCCAAAAGAACATCTATCTGAATCACAGTGATGCTTCACAACAGCACTCAAAGGTAACTGCCTCATACAAGTCCAAATATTTCAACTACCACAGTGAGGTTAGCCTGAAAGTAAGACAATCAAGACCTCCAGAGATCTTAAAAAAAAAAAAAAAAAAAAGTGTGGTGGGGGAGAAGAGTCTCAAGACTGCCTTCAGTACAAACCTCTATCTTTGATACTGTAGCAATGCATCTATATGCAGCATTTGCTTTTGTTAAAGCCTGAACCTGACAGAATACTTTTCCTATTCTGTATTATTTTTTGTTTATAACCTCTCAGAAACAGTACAAACCCCAAAAAGGATAGTTCATAGTCTGTAACCTTCATAAACAGTAATTAGCAGCCTATGGAAAGTGCTGCCACTTATTCAGAACACGGACATGCTGCTACTCAAACCAAAACATAGAAATGAGTATAAAATTCAGCTAAGATCAACTGCATTCAAAATTGGTAAAGGATAAAAAAAATTACATATATATATATAAAGGAGGAAGGGCAAGAAGCAGTGGCAAACACTAAAAAAGGAACAAAATGCTGCGTTCTGTACATTGGACCAGATGATCTCTAGAGGTCCCTTCCAACCCCTAACGCCCTGTGATTCTCTATCAATACCAGACACAGCGAGCTATGAAAAGGAGCTCTCATATGAAATAATGAAATTTAAAATGAAATTTAAAAAAGAAGGGGACAAAAAAATTGGTTTTCTTCAAACCCCACCTGGAGTACTGCGTCCAGTTCTGGAGCCCCTATTACAGGAGGGATGTGGACGTGCTGGAGCGTGTCCAGAGAAGGGCCACAAGAATGATCAGAGAGCTGGAGCACCTCTCCTATGAGGACAGACTAAAGGAGTTGGGGCTGTTCAGTCTGGAGAAGGCTCCAAGGTGACCTCATTGTGGCCTTCCAGTATCTGAAGGGGGCCTACAAGAAGGCTGGGGAGGGACTTCTCAGGATCTCAGGTAGTGATAGGACTAGGGGGAATGGAATGAAGCTGGAAATGGGGAGATTCAGGCTAGATGTGAGGAAGAAGGCCTGGAATGGGTTGTCTAGGGAGGTGGTTGAGGCCCCGTTCCTGGAGGTGTTTAAGACCAGGCTGGATGAGGCTCTGGCCAGCCTGATCTAGTGTGAGGTGTCCCTGCCCATGGCAGGGGGTTGGAACTAGATGATCCTTGTGGTCCCTTCCAGCCCTGACTGATACCATGATACTATGAAACTACAAGGGCTTACGTGATGGAATGCTTCCCAATGTCTGTGCTGAAACAATGGCAGCAATCTGAGCACGAAGGAAGGTTAGCTCATCTTCAAGTGCAGAAATTTTCTGGAGTGCTGCTTGATTAATGAGATTGTCTTTTTGTGCACCGCTTTCTGGAACACTTTGTATCGAGTCCATAGATGGAAGTTGGTAACGATGTGCTGTATTTTTGTCTTTTCTCTGTAATTCAATCCTAGAAAGCACCAAAAGACAGTTTCAAAAGGCTCATCCAACAGTGAAAAACGGGAAAACTTCTGTCTGTTTAGGCAAGTTATTGTCATTCAGCAAGGCACAGATTTGCAAACTGTTTAAGAAAATTTTAGCTAATAATTTTAGCTATGAGCACCTTAAAAATATTTTAAGTCTCCCTTTGATCAAGTACAATTCAGACCCTTGAAAAGCCATCATAAAAAACAGTCTAGTAATTTATTCAGGGATAGATTATTGTGTTTCATATTCTAATTGTAAAAACTCTTTCAAGTCTGCAGAAATAACCTTAAGATATAGAATGAGTGCAAACAAATAATGAAGAAATTGATTTTATCTACTCAAGATGCTCTAAGTTTTGATTGACACAAAACCAGACTGTTTCCCTTATTGATCCTATAACTTCAACTCAGACCTGCTGCATTGCTTTCCGATTTGCAAAAACTCCTGCTCTTCACACAGGCTCAGAAGCTGTTGGTATTTATTACAATACTTGTTCTTAAAAAACATCCCACAGAGCCAGGAAAGAAGGAATAAAGAATTAAAACAAGAATGAACTTTCATGGATCTGTGAATCAGACTCACTAAAGAACAGCACAAGCAAGACAAAACAGGCCACAGCTTCTTTTAACAATGTTCTTGCTCTTGCAGTGTATTACAGCTGCTGCAAAAAAAGCCTTCCCTAACTCAACAGCAACATCTGAAGAATCACAAGAGGAGACATAATTCTACCAGAACTTATCAAATAAAGTGTGTTATATCAGCAGTTTCTTGTTGTTTCACTACTAGCAAGCAGCACAAAGATCACAAACGCCTAGCAATATGAAGGAGGCCTACACTGTCCAACACAGATGTAGTACAAATAAAGTGTCCAAATTTTAATCTTGGTTCTGGCTGACTCAGCTTCTAATTGTGAATAGATCCTTTAGAGAAACAGTAAGCTAAATTCCTAGTTCTTCTCCAGTGGGGAGAAAAATCATAAACAAGACTTGTATACTATGTCTCTGGGAATTTCTGGACACTTTATGCAAGTTTTCCTTAAACTCCCTCTCTCACAAAGCACTCTGTAAGCAAAACCAAATTAAAGTATCAGTAATGCATCTGACGTGCTATTAGGCATAGAAAAAAGGGTATTCACTTTCAGAAATATTTCAGACAAGAACCTTTTACAGAGTAAAAATTTCCAGGTAAGCAAGAACTGCCTCCCTAAAAACCCCAAAATTTTCCAGAGCTGGAAGAGCTGCCTTAGCTGCAACCCTGAAAAGGTGAGGGGGTGGGGGGAGGAACCAACCAACCAAACCAAAACAAAACACCAAACAACACAAAACACAACACCTCACACACACAAAAAACCCCCACAACACCAAAAAACCCCACCACCACAAACCAACACAAAATCAATATCAAGGGATAAAAGCACACACTACAAATAAGAGTGACATAAGTTACTTTTATTACTTCTTTCTACGCACATATTCTATTTTTATTTACCTAAGTCTAGTAAACACTTCTTCATCATCATTTGCTACCCACAGGACATCAGCAAGGGATGGAGCTACAGGAGTTGGAGCTGTGCTTTGCCCATCATTACTCAACGGACTTGAGTCTTGAACAAACTAAAACCAAACAAAAAGTATGACGACAAAACAGATTTAGCAAATACTGGAAGTTGTTTCTTTTGCTGAAGCAACTTCAAACAGCACTGTAAGTCAAGTTGAAAACAATGAGCATAAGGGACGCAACATAAGAGGTACACAAGCTAAGAACGTGAAAGCTATCACTACATTAATAAACTCTAAAAGTTAAATAGTTCAAGCATATGTAAAACAACAAATCACCTACTTGAAAATAAGGTCTTGGGTAGGGCTCCAAGGAAAGAATTGTCCCAAGTCTACGGACAACACTGCGACTAGATCCATATTCCTTTTTCTGGCAAAGAGCTATGACCTAAAACTCAAAATAACTTTTAATCTGAGAAACAAAATCAAGGCCCTCCATTCTTACAAAGTTATTTAATAATTCGATGTTATATGCAATTAAATGTAAGGCAGTAATGTTAACCTAACTTCACGATGCTCTTCTCTAGCTGAAAGTCCAAAGAGGAATATGCCAGTATTTACAGACTGTTTTCAAAACACTGCCAAGATACAGCCTATTCAGCATATTTTGGAGTGCCACAAAGGCCAACAAAGAATGCAACATCTACACCACATAGCCAGTAATAGTCAGAAATACTGACAAAAGTGTGTACTTGAGTAACCACATGCATTTATGTCAGTCGGGTGGGGGGTGGGGGTTGGAAATTAGTAAAGAAATTATTTTAATGTACCTTGACTTGATACTTTCTTACAACTGCATATAACCGCTGGAGATACCTTCTTGATGAGGCTGCTGAAGGAATGCATGCTCTGATCGTACGACTGACACTGCTGTTAAGTATGTGGGTTTCCAAAAATACGGCCTGTGAAAAAAACCTCAAGCACTTACTCCCGACACAAACCCAGAAAATACTGCAGGATAGTTCAGTCAGACTAGTACTCCTACAAGGCCTTTAACCGTTTTACATAAACTACGAAATTTCCTCGGAACTACAAGATGCAGCATGGCCTGACTATTGACACCCACCCGCTAAAGAGCTGCCTCTAAACTGCTCCTCTAACGACAGACCCCAACACTGCGTGAACATTGACGGTTTCCCAGGCAATAGCTTTCCCAGGTGTCTGAAAACACGGATTAACCGCTTCCTGGGAACCGCTATACAGCCTTTTATTAAAAACAGCAACGTCTTAGAAGGGTAAACTACTGATATTTTTTCCCCCTGTCCAGAGAAAAAAGAACTTTTGAATCGCCATATCAGAACAGCGACCTCATGTAGTTCCACGCCAGGGCAGCGTGTCTGACCGTACGAGCTATGCTCTCCCATAGCGGCAAGCCCAGCAACACGCTAGAAGCAAAGCGGGCGGCGGCTCCGATGGAACAGCCCTTCATCCCCTCAGCCACGCAGAACGGTCACCCTCGCCCCGAACTAGCAGCGGGTCTGCATGAGGCTCCCAGTAAGACACAGCCCCCGCTCCTCTCCATCTTGGGCTCTCACCTGGTCGGGGGGGCAGCCAAAGTACTCCAGCACCCTCCGGAGAAGAGTCAGCAGCAGCGCCATGGCCGCCGCACCCGCTACAAGGCAAGAGAGGTGGCCGCTCCGCCGCAGGCAGGCAGGCCTCCGCGGCACTCTCCCCTCACCAGGAGCAGCCTAAGCCGCCGGCGGGCAGGGAGAGACCGCAACTCATACCCCTCGCCGCTACCCCAAGCACCCTTCTCCGGCCGAGGGACACAGCGGCAGCACCACAGCCTACCTAAGCTTAGCCTCCCCTGCCGGCAGCACCAATCAGGAGCAGGGACTGGGCAGACAAAAATCACGCCAATAAGCAGCAGACAGTGCTCAGCGCAGAGCCAATGAAGAGGCAGCGCACGCGGGGGTGCCGGGAAGAGGGGTGTTTGAAAGCCGCCGCGATGCCAACCGCTGCACGCCGCTCCCGGAGGCGGCCCTGCCCGCTGCCTGCCCCGGCGGACAGCCAGTACCGTGCAGAGGTTTCCAGCGACTGCTTATAGAGATATGCTGTAGGGCGAGGGGGTAGGTGCAGCACCCAGGCCAATGCGCATGCTAGAATAATAGTTGTTGTACTCGTGAGAAAATGTAACCTCCACCCGTGGCACCAGAAGAAACTTCAGGGCAAGAGGCTGTAATGAACTCGTGTCGAAGTTGTTAAACCGAGAGGAAATGCTTTAGGTCCCCGACTCCTTAATTCTGAGAACCAAAAGACAAGATAGTAGCAGTTCCCCTACACTAAAAAAAAAAAAAAAAAAAAAAAATTAAAAAGTCTCAAACATTACCTACCTGACAGCATCTGACCACACTGAGCTCCCTTGTGTGGCTGTGGATGCCGTACTTGCTCTTCTGTCTTGTCATAACTTCTGCTGTTTCACAGAATATTGGAAACCTCAAGAAAGCCAGGAGTGTAAGGAGACTGCTACTGAGAGAAAAAATGTGGAGATCTTTTCTTCCAGCTACACAATTAGTGTTTTTTGCTCACAACTATGACTTCTTTCAAGGTCCAGCAACACTAATTTCAAAGCTTTCAGGAAATTTAAGATAAATTTGATTATTAGACATTTTATTTATTTGCCCCTACAGGTGTGTCTCAGCAACAGTTCCTAAACAAACAAAATTCTCCAGTTGCAACATACTCGCACTGTACTTGTTACTGCCCTTCGTTGTGGTTGCTATGATCCCTAACTTGTCATGATCATGGCTATTTAAGACCAAACACAAAGAAGGAATAGCACTGGTGACAAACTGTAGTGACAGCACAAACCTGTTTCAGGGGCTTAGGAGGGTTTAAACTTGAGCAGATGAAGGGTAAGGATTTTTAATGGATATTTTGAAAAACAAACAGAATGTGCTTCTCACTCATCCCCCCAAAACCAACTCACTAAGGAAGGGGACATGTCAGCACAATTGGATGGGAACAAGTGTTGCATGCAATTCCGTAACACAGCTAAGAGGTACAGTATCAGCAGGAATGCTGAGGCAGTTCAGTTTGATTGCACCACCACCAATAAAAGGCTGCTTTAGAATTGCAGGTACCAGCTGGGAGCTCCTAGAGAGATCCTACAAAACAGCAAGTGCAACTTTGCACAGCACAAATGAGACCTGCAAGATCTCCTTAACAAAATGATTTTCTGAAAGGCCATCTTTAAGAAATTAGGAAGTGGCATGGGGCTTAAGATTTAATGCTGCAGCTGGGTAACAGCTCTTCTTTTGAAGCACCAGCACAACAGAACTAATGCAGGAAAGGGTTCATCACATGTAGAGGCCCACTGTTGCAGTAATGCCACTGATTGCTCTTATGAAGAGGATGTGATACTTCATTCCAAACCAAGAAACTGGGTAAGTGCACAGAGTCTTGACTAAGAACATAGCTACTGGGGGTTTTGGTGCCTGGTGAAATGGATGTCTGCTTTTCTTTAAACTGCAGGGATAACTTCAAACTTCATATGCACATCATGCAGAGATGAAGCAGACTCAGAAACTGCTCCATTGCTGAAGTCAACAAGTCAGACTGAACTCCTGCACTCAAAGTGTAGTTAGACATTTTATACCAGCAGAATGCGTGGATTCCTTTTCCCCTGAGAATCCACCAATGACGGTCTTCACCTTCCAATGTGAGAGAAACACTAAAGTATTAACTTCCATTCCCAGCAGTCATAACTACTTCAGTACCACCAAGTGAAAACCTCAAACACGTTTTGTCTTACCACAACAGAAAAATTCACTATTGATATCGAAGGACTAATAAATACTGAAGCATTAGTTTGGGATTTCTGAAAAAATAATCACCTCAACTCCCACTTAGTTTGTTTCTTACAGATCTCTGATAGACTGCAACCTGCATGTTCAACCAGATTATTTTAAGACACTTGCTTAACTGAGAGAATTTATGGCTGTCACCACATGTTCCATAATCAACAAATGACATTTTTTAATGAACTGCATGGAAATTAAGGATAACAAAAAAAAAAAAAACCCAAACCACTGATGACCTAATTTACAGGTAAGTCTGTAAAATCAAATGCCATTATCAACGCAATCTCTCATTTCCTTGGTTATTCAACTGAAGCAGAAAACTTAGTTCCTGCATGATGAGGCAAATCTATCTTGCCTTATGACAGATGGATCACAACAATCCACTTTCAACCTGACCTAGATAATACACATTATCTGTTTTAAGGTTATGATAGTTCAAAGTATCTCTAGGTCCTATTTGTTAAACTGATTTTAAATTTTGCCTCATTGGGACAGACTTTAGCACTGCTGCCAAATTTGTTTTGTTCTTTAATTCACACACACAGTCTGTGTGAGCTTTGCTAGTAAGTCCAAGGAATAATCAGTTTTGCGTTTCAAACAAAGACCAAAAAATGGAGATCTTCCAACAATGGTATAGTTTCCCTAAACAACCATATGGCATGAATGAACCTCTACTATCTACTACTGTATTACAAGTATTCTTATTTCCATCTCTACACAGAAGCTGGTAAACTAGTGAATCCAAAATACCGCTTCTTCAACTACAGTTAGGATTAGTGACAGTACTACATTTTTCTGCCTTCCAGAGATTAATTTGGATTGGGCAGATGGTGCACTACTCCCTAGCAGTAAAGCCAGTAAAAGGGCTTTTCCGTATGTATTACATATGTATTTATTACAAACACTTCTACCAAAGCTTTTCTTTCTTGTTATTTTTTTAAAGGCATTATGCCATTCCAAGGGGCAAGCTAAGAATAACCACACTTTTAACTCCATGTAACATCAAGATTTACTGCATTTATAGCGTAAGTAGACTTGTATCGGAATGTCCTTGTTCTGGTAATTCAACTATGTTACTGCTGTCCTTAACATTCTGTAGGTTAAAAGTATACCCACCACTAAACTAAGCATGTGGGCTTGTTTTTGTTGAAAAAATAAAGCAAACAACAAAACCATTGTAGACTAACTTCTGCATGTTGGCTACAATACTACAACTATTTAGACATAAGCATCAAAGAAAGTAAGACTCATTTCTCTTACCTTCTACTGACTTAACTTCCAACATTGAGTTATAACTTCAAATTTACACATTCTATGAAGTGGAGTACTAGAGAAAGGTACTTCCAGGGCATTGTAACAGAATTCACACTTTTATATAAAACATTTAGTATATCTCAAGTATCTTTACTGATTCAGGTTGTAACATACCTTGCTTTTTCAGGCATTTTTGTGGTGGTGTTTTGGTTGTTTTTTCATTCAGTTTAGTTTCATTCTCCTCCTAAACCCCTAGATCCTGCCCCTCCCTCCCTTTTCACTTAAATCTGCAAATGTGATAGAATTCACTTATTCTTGCCAGAGTACACAACTGGAGAGGCAAGTCCACGTAAAGAAAATCAGGAGACAGTTTTAACAAAGCACAATAAAAAAATGCTAATAAAGAAGCTAGATTGATACTGCCATAAATTTCTGAACTAACGTGTTGTGTTGATGATCAAACTACCAACAGGAAGCTGAGACAGTTATCAGTAGTAGTGGTGCTGAAAATGCCACTTCATGGACAGCACACATCTTGCTGTGAGTTTAAACCCTAGGTTTACAAGAACTGAAAAACTTCACCAAGTTATCCTTGATACAAGAAGTATCTTTTAGTGACTAAGCAAATCACTAGGCATCCATAATACATGACTTGCCTGTTTTAGACACAAGTTACAGAAATTAATCTAGTTGCAAGTAGTTCTGCACTAACTACAGAGATGGGGGAGGGAACTTGTGTTCAGAGCTGTTTACAAGTTTCTAACCAACAGCAGTGACTTGGAAATAGGTTTCTAAACCTTACATTCCAGAAGGGAAATAATACACTTGAAACTCACTTCGGTATTCATATACCTATGTATTTCTTAGGCTACTAAAGAGTGACAATTTCACTCTCAAAGACAAATTTCTTGGGTGGAGTAAGAATCAAGGTTTATCACTGACACACTATGTAAATGTGTTTTTCCTGAATGAACATATGTAAATCAGTGTTTTGCACAACTGTTTGTACTTACAGTATGACTAGATAACTATGCTTATAAATAAGTCAACGCGATAGTAATAATCCGGTTCATAAAAAATGCTGCTCCAAGATTTCAGGTGTGCAGAGCTGCAAGTTTACTTCAGAAGAAAACACAGACATAGGGGAGAATCAAAACTTTTAGAGTTGTACTTGACCATATATTTGAACAAAGCAGAATTACGCTGCATATAACAAACAGTAAAATTTCTTAAAAGTTGTTACAAATATTTTACCTTCTACCTGTACGATCATTAACATAGTTTACTATATCAAGATTTTTTTTTCTAAAGGCTTAAAACAAAAACAATCCCTCTAAACTACTTTCCAACAGTAAAATTTAAGTAAAATGCTTACATTCATTTAACAACCAAAAAAAAAAAAAAAAAAAAAAAAACCAAAAACCCAAAAAAAACCCAAAACAAAGATATTAAAAATGTTGTATGGATGGTGCAAGAGCTGCTCTTTCAGCTACAATTTTCTTCCATGGTTATTCCTGTGGAAAGAGAGAAAACAGTCTTGTTTTAAACTGTTAATAACCAAACTCTGAAACCTTCAGAGTGATACCCCCATATACCCACATGATTACCATCTAATTTGCAATTCACTAAACTTCTTACCTTTTCCTCTTTGCGTCTGTCCTTGTCTTCATTATTCTCAATTGTTTCTTCTTCATCTTCCACAATCCCATCCCCTTGATATTTGTCATGTGTCCACTTCGGACTGCTACCAGACTTTTTGAAGTTAAACCGCCCTCTGCCACGCTGGAAAGTACCACGGCCTCTTCCTCGTTTGGCCCAATAATCCACACCATCATCCCTGTCATCATGCTACAATAATACCAGACAAAGAGTAAAGTTAGAACACCTGTTAATTGTACCTCTTAAATGTTAGTACTCTAATTTATACATAGTAAATAACAATTAAGAGTTCAGATCATAATTTATAGAATACATTATGAAATATATCCTTGGAATTCATGATTCTGTAACTACACCTACAACAATTAGATTGTCTTAAGAGCCCTTATTAGCTGTGTGTCTACCCAAATGTTTGTGACTAATAAATTAGTTATGTTGCTTTATCTAGACTAAAGAATTACTCACTGGTTTTAAGGGGGGGAAAAAACCCCACAACTGTACAAGAGGAAGTTCCAGGAATGTGCTAGGATTTTCTTTTGTTTTTATTTTAATGTAGAGATCCAAGCTTTTTACACTTTAAGGAAATGTAATTGAAGGCACTAGTTAGAAATCCTACTTTACCTGCACAGCATAAGGCAAATGAAGTTTAAACTGTTTAAATCTGACACTGACAATCAACAGTCGAGCTTCTCAGGTTAATAAGCTTAGAGTTTGGTACGAATTCTAATAATCATTCCATGCACTGCATGAACACTGCAGACTATTTAATACAGAAAAAGTTTGTATTTAGAAGAGTGAGGTACACTTGCTTCAACATCTGCCTTTTTTTTTTTCCACTTGTGATTTGGAAAGAAATAGGAACTATTAAAATACATACCATACCTATATAGAGCATCTTGCTAACAATTTTAAGAACAGTCAAAGCATGGGACTTTTTTGATTGAAGATTTTATAGATGAGAAAAAAAGTTTAATAGTTACAATTTTTTGTAATATTCTTAACCTGTTATCACCTGTCATTCCTGTTTATAGATCAGAAAATGTTATATATGTGAGGAGACCGAGGAAAACTCCTTGTACAAACATCCAATCTGAGATGCATTATTTCTTAGGATTGCTTGTTAATATATTTGTGACAACCTATAATGCTACAGCAGGTCTAATCTTAACACTTTTCAAGGATGAAACAATATCCTTACAAGTTTGCATTGTTAAGGAAATCAGCTGAAAAAGAGGTTATGCATTCAGTATACCACATTACTTACTGGGTAGTTACATCAACAGTCCTCCCCTTTCATAATCCAAATGGGAAAAAGACTTCAAAACTGAGGTGATTTTATTGTGACTATAACACTAGTCTATTGAGAACAGAAGGACTGCTAATAACAGTCAGCCTATATACATCCACAATTATTGTTGTTTTTTCCTAATCTTTCTCTTAGGCAGACTTTCGGGCAAATCTAAGACAAAGCTCTAATGCCATACAGACAAAATCCAAGAAAACACCGAAGTTTTGCTTGTTCAGAATTTGTTAATAATTTTAGTCTGAGTCTGCCTTCTTCCCCACTCTCACTGATGAAAAGTTTTAGAGATTAATTCTGTGTCAGGCCTCAGTTATAGCATCTGACACAGAAAGATGCAAGAGAAGCAGGACTGTAGCAACCTTGATACTCTCACGGTGACATAACCAAATTCCCGCTCCATTCATGCATGCTACTTCTACACTTGTAGAAAGTCTGAGAAAACAAAAGCATGCATAAGATATCGAGTTCTCCACACCCACCAAGAAGTATTTCTTGCTTTTTGGGGTATATTCAGGATCCCATTCCTCTTCCTTCGGTCTCTTCTGAAAAGTAGTATTTGAGTTGCTGGGACCAGTATTTGTTCCAGCAAAGACTCCTCTGGCTCTTCCTCTGCCCCTAATTCGAAACTGATTAACCAAGATACCATTTAATCCATTTACATAAAACCACAAAGAAGAGTTCAAGATCTCTATTACTAAAAATTCTCTTTCTGTGCTTAATTACAGTAACCGCAAGTGTAAAACCATTTTCAAATTAATGTATAACCTCATGTAATATATTCAAGCATTCACTTTGAAATAATTACTTTATTAAACGAAACACACTTGAATTCTTGGCATAAATTCACCCATAACCACCAAAATAAATTTCTTCTGACTGCTGGTAAACCAGTGTGTTGCAACAAAAGGTCAAAAGACACTTCTGCAGCTGTTCACAGACAAAAAAAAACAGAGAAACTAGACTGAAAGAGGGAGAAAACTGTCAGGGGGAAAAGAAAGGTCAATTATGGAGTCAGTCATAACAGTTGTGAGAATGTGGTTCTAGAATACATAAAAACAATGCAGTTTCCAAATAAGGATATTCAATTTGTGTTACTTCAATATTTTCAGTGAGATTCAGAAGTGTACTTTAGGCCAAATTAAATTTCAAATGGGTAACTTTTTTACTCAAAAATCAACAGCATGTATTGCACAGAGTAGCAATGCTTGAACTAAAAAGGCAAGTGTCTGAAATACTCTTTATAATGAATTAACAGGATTTTAAAGGGTTAGGCTAAAAAGCCTAAGAAAACATTCTTTTTTTTTAATTACTTAGCCCTGAATACCCTAAGAAGTAACAAATACAGTTCCCTCAGTTGGCAAATTATTTTAGCTTGTAGAAAGCATTAAACAAGAGTTTACGCTCCATTCAAGGTAAGACGAAAAGTTAGGTTGGGAAGGTAAAACTGCTACACTTTGCAGTTACTGCAGAATGTGATTTCCATGAACAGCCTAGTTAAAAACATGGAACTGGGTCTTCAGAGTAACTGTATAAAAAAGTGACTGGGAATCCGTTTCCTTTGTTAATTGCTTTATGTCCATCAACATAGACTGAAAAAAACCCCAAAAACAACAACACAATCCCCCCAAAAAACCAACCAAACAAAGCAAAATAACAAAATAAATGTAACTAACTCAAAAGAGATGTATTTATGGTCCAACACTTCCAATGTCAAATTTATGCTGGAGAGTTTTAAAACTAGTCTGAAATCAGACTGAGAAACAATTTGTAGAAGGGTTTTAAGACCTATCCAATACTCTGTGGGCAACAAAAAGAAGAGAGAAAAGAGAAGTGTAGAAATTTTGAACTTCCTATTTTCTAAGTAGCTAGTGTTTCAGCTGGAAGATTCAAACCTTAACTCAGGTGCTGCACACTCCACGTGCATTTCCCATGCCCTCATGCATAGTTCAGAACTTATTTTATAGTACTATAAACAATTTAATGTACATTTATACCAAATAATGCCTTTTAGCATTATTTAGTCTTAATTACAGGCCACATTAAGGAATTACTACGAAAGTATGAAGTTACTTCTACTTTTATGTAAGTCTATTTTTTTCTCCACCTCTCTAAGTTTTCTCCACCCAAACACAGAACTTGCTTTTTTTGTGCTTTGTTTCAAGGATGTTTGGTTTTGTTGTGGTTTGTTTTGTGTTTTGTTTTTTTTCCTGGGGTGGTGGCGTTTGCTGTTTTAAATGAAAGTGTTCCTTATCTTTTCAAGGCCTCCTCTACTGATTCCTAGTCTCTCCTCATGCTTCTACATGTCCCAGTTAAGCAATTACATTAACAGGGAATTTTAAAATTAAGGTTTTTCTGGAAACTATAGTGGTCATGTGTCACTTTCCAAATCACAATACTAAAAACACATCCCAAAGCCCAATTAATGAGCTTTCATGCTCATGTTCATTGTCAATAGTCTAGGCAAAAGAAACACTGAAAAACAACAAGTATACCATCTCCTCTCCTTAATACAGTTGTTTCAAGGTTAATGTTTAGTTTTAATTGCGTGTCATTCCTATTTAACAAGTTGCAGGCATCACACAGGTAAAAGGACAAAACTAAACTGTAAATGACAGGGAAAAACAGAAGCTGCAGGGAAATAAGAAATAACAGATCAAAAAATTAAATCTTTACAGAAATACAAACTTTCAGATCCTGTTAGGAAACAGCATAAATAGAAAAACACTAGGAATAACCAAGAAATCATTTTTCCCCACCCTTATGCTAGGGTCTCGCTGTATTTACACACCAATTAACTGCTTATAGTCAGTGCTGCAGAAAAAAAACAATAGATTTTCAGGTTTGGTGCAGCACATGAAAGAACTCAAAAATCACTGTTATGAAGGAAATCTAACCTAACATTTTATTATACTATTACTGCTAATGAAGCATTCAGAGTTTGGGGGAAGAGTAAGAGAGCAACTCACAAAGGTGCCCCTTGGCCTGCTGATTCCTGCAAAACCAGAGTATTCTTTCTGTTCATGATGGGGTTTGAATTCTTCATCTCTCTCTTTCTTGCAATCCTTTTCTTCTCGAGAACTGGATGAGGAAGAAGATGGGGAAGAAGATGGGGAGGACCGAGCACGGTCTTGATCTCTTTTTTGTTTACTGCAAAATAAAAAGATACACTATGTGCTATTTTAAAAGTATGAGATAGTCTGTAACATGCTATACTAAAAAGGGTCTCTTAATACTTTATCAAAAACTATCCCCTTCTGGTTATAAAGTCACATATATGGTTACGTATTTCAGATGTTAAAGGTGAGGTATATTTCCACTTTCCAGCCTCCTCTTAAACATTTAAATGCACTAAATGTATATTATTGCTAGTGAGTTGGAAAGCAGCAGTCTGCAAACTGCAAACAGTTTTTCCACGTTTTGATGCCATCAAGAGATTGTTACTTTTAAAATCTGCCTTTCTTCTGAGGCAGAGAAAAAACAAACAGAAATTGAAGGGAAGAAACCCTTAAGGCAAAGTTTTGCAGTAACATTACATAGTTCAGTTTGCACACTGTGAGAAGACATGGTGTGGGCTTCCCTATGCAGATGGCTGTATGGAATTAGCCAGTGGAAGATAATGTGGATACCGAAGTCAGAAAGTAAATGGGAAACAGGAAGCATAAGTAAAAATTCATTGGATATACAGTACATAGCGGGAGGGGGGAAATTCTACAGCAAGGCTTTTAGTAATCCCACAGTGGTATTAAATTAACCCAATTTACAAGATGTAAATATTCTATTCAAAGGAAGCTCATACCTGAAGTAACTCTTACCACTGCCACAAAGTATCCACTGATATACTAACATTCTTTTTCTTAAAAACAGCCCACTGGCTTTAAATAAAAATAACAATTCCCCTTCTCACCCATGTTAAAACCTAAGTATCAGTAAGAGTCTCATACTCTGGGTGTTATGAGTTGAAAAAGTGCGGAATCAAGCATAACGAGCCAAAGTTCTTACACAAACTGTTTATAGAAATGTATTGCATTGAAGTCCAACCTCCTGATGTAGCCTGGATAATAGGACAGATTAATTTGTCATTTTTTTTTCAGTGTTAGCTTGCTATTCCAAAGTTTTTGTCCTCATCCACCATAAGCCGTGTAAAAGACAGATAATACATATTTGCTGTAAAACAAATAATTTCAATTGTTTAAAATTTAAATGTTCCATTATACATTGAAAATTGAAAGCAATTAAGCTTACAATTACAAAAGGCTAATTAGAAGCAAAAAACCTATATAGAGACTTTGAGTATTTACCTGTCCTCTTTATAAGATTTGTAATCCTTGTAATCTTTTGGAGTTTTCTCCCGCTTTCTTGACCCACTGGATTCCCTGGAACCCTTTGAGTCACCTCGCTCTTTACTTCGCTCTTTTCTACGTCGGTCAATGTCATGACGAAGATCAGCAGAATCACACTTTAATTTTTTATCTCCCTGTAAACAAATACATATTTTGGACAAGGCTTTCAAATAAAACATCCGGGAGAAAATCTGAATGAAAAGGCAAGCTGTGCATCCATTTTCAAAAAAGCAGAACAGAATTTAGCTATTTTTCAGAACACAAACTGAATGCCCTTTACATGCAATGGCTATGTCTTAAAACCAACCAAACAAAAATTTCTGTTTCTAGAAAGCATTCCCATCAAGGCAATGTGGCAGCCACGTTTGGATGCAGACAAACCCTAATACACAGTTTAGAAGATATCTCAGTTATTTGCTTCTTATGGTGTACTGGTTTTGACAGAGCTTTTTTGCACCTTTGTAGTTCAACCATACTACTCACTATCCATTTCAGTATTCTACCCCCACTCCCTCCTATCCTTTGTCCTCGAGCCCCTAAATGGCACCAAAACTGGTTAAGAAATACCCAAGAACAAAGGAAGGGTGGGAGAACACTTGACTACCAAAATGGCAAAATCGTTCTACATAAACTGGCTTGTTACTAACATGTTTTACTCAAAGGAGAAAAAAAAAAAAAAAGTTACAAACATTCTAAATGTCAGTACTCAGACACAATAATTAATTACTTTTTATTATTTCTATACATAAACACAAAGTTGAAGTTGAGATTTAAGGAGAAACACAATAAATTCAGTTTAGAAATACAGATAGGACATTGACTTAGAACCTACTTTTTGACTTTCTTCTTTAAAGACTCTCTCTTCACCTGCTAAACGGGTATGCTTCCTCAGGGTACTTGGAGAGATGTCAATCCTCCTAAATATAAAATAAAAGCAGTGTGCCATATGTGCATGCAACTGTAAATAGCCTCAGACATTTCTTTCAACATAAAACTGAGAAACAAAACATAAAAAAAACTTTTCCATATAAAGCCCCACCATCAGACCACAGAAGCAGGCTGAAAATTAAAGGACTTGGTTCCGGCCTGTGTGAAATATACTAAAAAAAATGCAAATACAAAAACCAGGCAGTTTCATTTTTCACGTTTAACTGCAGCTTTGTACATATAAACAATAAAAAGGAGATCAGAATATGTAGCCAGTTAAAAATCCACTACGACCTCCCCCCTCCCAAGAAGTCAATAGCACTATGATAGGGTGCTGTAAAGCCAAAAATAACAGTTAAGAAAACTTGTAAAATTGGATACTGAATATGGAGATACTATATCCTCACATGCAACACAAATATAGTATGCTGCATCATAAACCCATAGTACATGATCAGAAACTACATGCCTACCTTCTTACCTTTCAGGCTCTCAGACTTTTCAAAAAACTGCTGTAAATTAACACACACAAACACTAAAGTAGTATGAGATGGAACATTTCACACTGAAGAATAAAGATGCATGTACAGGGTTTCTTTTCATCTTCAAGACATATGCCCCTCAATATTTGAGCACTGCACGTGAGAAAAGTAAATATATCTCAAATGAGATACTGAAGTACAGAAAATACCTGATACAAAACCGCAGATCAAGCCAGACTTGGCTCAGATGAGAGCTCTTTTACTGAAGTGGGTTTTGGTGGGGTTGTTTTTCTATTTTGCATTTACACAGAAATTCAGAAATTACTCTATAAAGATTAGAAAAAATATTTTGGGTTCTCAAATGAAACATTAGCATCTGTTATTTGAAACACAAAGCATTTACATATGCAGTTAACATATACCTATGTATTTCTGGGCTCTTTTGCCGGGTGCAGTGTTCTTCAGTAGCTTTTTGATATGCAGTGAACCTCTCATTTAGGGTCATTCCAGCTGACTTGAAGTATTGCTCTGTTGGTAACAATAGAAAAACACTGTTTCATTAGATCGATTCAACTGACATGTATTTTACTCCTCACAAAGGCAAGTAGCAGGCAAAAAACAGTACTTCCAATAAGGTATCAGGACAAGCAAAAGTGACGTCTTCCCTACATTTGCACGTTCTGTAACCCAAACACAGTAACAGTGCACAGCATTGCTGCAACTCTGCTTTTAAGTATGCTGTGACTGGATTACATCTAATTCAAGCACCAGTTACTGATTGGATTTACTCATTTTCAATGACATTTTCCTCTAGTGAAAGGAGCAGCTTCTTAAAAGTTATTTTACACTTTGCCCATGTGAGAAAATGAAGTTACTTTGAGTAATGAATAGTTGTAATAAATGTATTTTGCTATTCGTGTAATCTTTAACTTAATTCAGTGAAAACGCTTAAGTAAAGTATGCTTCAGTAACTACATGAATGATTTAACAAATAATTTCTTACAGGAATACAGTATCTTGATTTGAAGTTGTGATGATATACGATCCAAGACAATTAACACACCTATCTGTAAATAAATTCATTTAAGCATCTGGCATCTTGGCAAACTTGACAACTTTTCTGACAGTTTTTCTTTCCTTCAGAGACAGTTAAATTAGCAACAGCAAAACTCAGTTTTTAAACCAGCCCAACAAATGTTTAAATGCAATAGAGAAATACATAAAGTCATGAGCTATGAAATGTTACATATGAAGCAAGCTATCCGCTTAACAGGTCAACATACATCTGTATCAACTTACCGCCCGGAATCCAGTATTTGTCTCATAACCAACCATTAAAACTTGAAACGGCCACTACAAGGGTAGTGCCTCAATCATAATTCCATCAAACACAGGAATTTGAGCTAGCAATTCTGTTTTTATGCCATTTTTGCCAGGAAGACAGAAGGTTCAACTTTGCCTGTTTGGCATCTGTATCTTTCAACAGCTATTTTACTTTTGTAACATGGATTTTGCCATTTCAAAACACATTCCAGGACCTAGTTACAATGAAAAAGAAAACATCACTGGGCATTTTCAGCTCTACATTAATAAAGAGCTGTTCAGACTGGTCGCATCACACCAATAATGAACATAATTTCAATTTCTCAAAAGAGTTACAAAAATCTGATCACAGACCACAGTAGATTTGAAACTTAAAGAGAGGTTCTGCTCTCAAAAACAACTATAACTGTACATATTGTCTAATAACTTGACCAGATAGGCTGTTAAGCTGTTACATTTACCAGGTATTAGTTTAACATATGAAAGTTCACTGAAAAGCAGTCTATTCTGTGATCAACATGTGAGAGTTTCAGGAATACTAATTCACCTACAGCTCACATATATACTATATAAGCAAAAATTTACTTATTGAGGAGCTCTCATTAGACTGAGCCTTAAAATCTCTTTACATATCAGTAAATAGATACTTTCACAACAAATCATTATAATCAAACAGGTGTCTCAGTAAGATTATTTTTTTTAATCCAATACATTACAATATCCTATTATTGTTGACTATTACTTTCTTCTTTATAAATAATTTGAAATGCAGGAAAACATTTGGAATTAGTAAACCAGATTTTGCCAATAAAATGAGACCTTTAATACAAATTTATCACATATTTCTACCACACAAATCTTTGCAATTTTAGAAGATAAAGCATCTTAAAATACTATGCTTGCAGGCAGATATGCTGAAACTGGTCACCTAAATAAGCATTTCTACTTTTTCCCCTTTGTATAATGATATGGCAGAATTATTTTCACCAGCAAATACTTCCCTATTATCTCACTACACTGAACAGAAGAACAATACAACAGCCCAGTGAAACAAAGTGAATGGTATGGGGGTGGAAAAAAGCTCCAAACAACAAAAACCCAACAAAAAATTCTCCAAATATCCTCACTGTATTTTAAGGAATTATCTACTTTTCCATCAGAATAATATGACAGGACACAGGACCTAAACAAAATACATGTACTTTGATGGCTTGGTTTTTCGGTGCTTTTTGGGGTTGGATTTTTTAATTGCTATTAATGGTGGTTGGTTGGAGGTTTTCGGGTGTTTATAGTAAGCAACAGTCACTACTGTTAAATTAGAAAACAAACAGCATACAATTAATGTAATGGATGTTTATTTAGCTATTGCCAAGTTCCTGTAAGTGAAATTTATGGCTTCAGCACTACAAAACTGTCAGTAGGAATAAACAGCACAGTGGGTTTACATGCAGTTTAGAACACAATTTTTCTGAAATCTTATTATTTTGACCAGAAAAATCCTAGTAAGAATCTAGAAATGAGCTACAGGGTACTGTATCTGCAGTGAAAAAGACACCTGTCAGCCAACACCGCACCACTTAACATAAAATTTTATGTTAGAGTCATTAAAATAAAACTAAGAAAAGACTGACAAGTGTAGCATGTTTAAAGCTACATCTCAGAATTTCAAACTTCACATGCTACTTAAGCTCAAAAATTTATCCAGAAACACTATAAATGCTGTTATTATACTCTACACTGCTTGAGATTTTCTGTACTAGCTTCTGTGGCTATTAATTTTCAAAGTATTTTTGTGTCTACTCAAAAGACATCAAGTCTGACTAAATTAACATCAAGAGGGCTGAAATCTTCCTGTACTAGAGACAGCAAACAAGCATAAATGAAGTTGCAAGATATGTATTCGGTACAATAAACTGAATACGCACCTTTGACATGATGAACCAACGACACAATGTGCTGAATAAATGACTCTGATGTGCTTTTGCTGGCCTGTGGCAACTTAATGTGGTCAAAGATGGATCGGAACTCTTGCTCCTTCTTGACGGAATGGACAAGTGTGCTAGCAAGCAGCCTGTCTTTAGTCAAGGAGGCAGGTCTAAAAATGCATCAACAACAAAAGAGACACACAAAAAGAAACCGCGAGTTTAAATAAGGATGAATGATACAGCAGGCAGGTAGACAACCATGCTGTAAAGTAGAATAATTTACCTATTGGAATCATCAAGAGGTACTGGTGCCATTTTGAGTTTTACTTCAGGACGATGGGAATCACTGGCTATCATTTTGATCCTAAGTGGGCTCTCCTCTCTGAAGGTGGATTTTTCTCTCGCATCCAGATTCTTGTGTAGAGGGGGACTGTAATCAAAGAGTTCTTTGAGCTTTTCAGACTTTACCTGCTCAGGTGACTGAGTTTCTTTCTTCATCATTAGTCTCTCAGAACTCTTGTCGTCTTCCTTGTGCTTATCTTTTGTTGCACTAGGCCTTTCCACTACATAGCCAGTCTCTTTAAGCTTAAAACTTTTCTCATCTCTGAATCCATCACTCTCTCTATTGCCCTTGATTGATACTTTAGATTTGTATTTGGCTCCTTCCTCCTCAGCATTCCGATGAGATGCAGTAGGAAAATTTTTACCCTGATCTGCCAGGACAGACTTTCTGAACTGTCTGTAATCCTCTGTCTCCTCTGTGTCCTCCCCTTCAGAGTCATTAAACTTTTCTTTCCCAGTCTCTTTATCAACGAAAAAATCTAAGGTTTCCTGCTCCTCCCATTCCCTTTCTCCCTCTGTCCTCCCTTTCTCTGATCCTCTCTCCTTCTGGGCCTCCTTCTCCCTGGTATTACCCCTATCAAGCAGGTATACTCTAGACTCTTCATCTGTGTACCTGTGAATAGCAAAGAAGAGACTGGTAACTCTGGATTGCATTCATTTCAGTTCACTTGCATTCCTCTTTTTGCCAATCCCATACAAAGAAGAAAAATACACTCCCCTGAGGAATTCAACTTTAGCATGCAATGCTTCATACACTATTAACAGTGCACCCAGTCATTCATGTATTATTGGAAGCATCTGAAGAATATAATGCGTTTCCACAAAATACTTAGAAATTATCTGCTTAAGTCTATTAAATAAGCTAATGGCTGGTTTGTTTGTTTGCTCTTTCTTAATCAGTACTCAGTTTCACATTGTCTTACACCAGTCATTATGCCCAAATTCACAGGAAGTTTTATAATGCAGATTGCAATCATTTTTGTACTACTTTTAGTGAAAAAAGTTAGAAAAATACCATTTTAAAAGTTATTAAATTTTGAGATCCTGCACATTTCTAAGACAGTTCCAAAATCTGACTCAGGTTTAATGCATTCACTATATTGGGTACAAACAGGGAACCTTTGGAAGGCAGCTCTCCAAAGCACAAACACAGAATTATTTCAGCCACTGCCTTATCTATACACCATTCTCACATAGGTCCCAACACATTTACCAAGTCAAATACATCTAACTGAGGAGAAGTCACATTTTTGCTATAAGCAGTGTATTTTTACATAATAATTCACTTTCTGGACAAATTCATTCAAAAGCCTACAATAAAGTGCCTATATACCATAGTCACAACTTTGCTCTGTAATTCATTTTATAAGCAATCTGCTGAAGTCACGCTAGAATGAGAGCCTACTGTCTTACTAAGACTTTGTAACTTTTAAAAATTACTATGGTACTAAACATTAAAGAGCAAATGTAAGTATTTTATATTAATTGGAAAACATACATTTAACTTTAAATATGGTGTCTTGCACATCAACAGAATTATGTGCCAAGAATACCAAGACCCACCCTCTCTCATAAATAATGCAAGTCAAAGTTTTTTTCACCACACAATTAGCAATTGATGCTGTTTATACTAACAATCACTGCACATCTGCATTTTCAGACTTCCAGAAGATCTGCATTTCAAACTACATGAAGCATTAAAATTTTAAAATACTTGAACAGAATTCACTATCAAACAGGCAACTCTGATGCACTAGTCCAATTAATATTTTTCTTAATTCTAAAGAGAGTGCAAGAATATATACCATAATGGAAAAAACACACCCCAGTTTTTCCTCAAGGACACATATCCCTGTCTCCACTAGCTAAAGGCCAAGAACTTGAAGCATCTCAAGAGGAACATATATGTTTCAAGCTTGACTGCAATCAGATTATAATTAGCAGTATTTATTCCATAGTATTTCATATTGCATTTTCCAAGGCACAGTGAGGACGTGTTCAAAACTGCCTAAACAGACAGCATTTTAAGAGGCAATGTTAGGCGTATAATTTCATTCTTACCTTTTCATAAACTTTCCACCTTTTGCAGTTTCCTGTTCACCACCCTCTGGATAAAATGACCGCACTCGAGTCTCCTCACGGGGAGCATTCTGTGATGGGATTGTCTTTGCAGGGCTTCTCCTCGAAGGGATATGATGCAATGGGCTATTCTGAGAAGGACTATAACGGCTAGAACCATTTCCAAGAGAACCAGAGCCAGACCTCTCGGGACTATGCTGAATGGAATGGGAATGTTGAGGTGTGTCCTTTGCTGAGTGGGCTGTGCTAAGCAAAGGGGCATCAGAGCAAGATGAACTCTGACTAGGTGGGGTGGCAATAGAAGGACTATGGGGTGACCTTGGACTGTTATCATACGCTGAAAGGCCAGGCCAAATGTCGCCAGAAGCTGCTGCTGATTTGTTAAAATCGTCAAGAGACTCGGATGGGTCATGTTCAAATGTTTCTTTCTGTTCATCCTGTGATTTATTTTTCAGGGGACTTTCTTGTAAAGGAGCCCCTTCAGTTTTCTTTGCCTGCTTTTCCAGAGACGCACGTCTTTTGGAAGAGACAGGTGATTTGCTGTATGGAGATGAAGAACGAGATGAAGAGGACCTTGGTGATCTGGAAGATCTGTAAGATCGACGAGATCTGCTCCGGGACCTCTGGGAAGACACAGACCTTCGTTTTGGACTTCTGGAACGTGAACGGCCACGCCTAGGGCTTCGGGAGTGTCTTCGGTTCCAGACAGGCCTATAGCCTCCACGATGGTATCTACCACCTCCTCCTTGATAATACCCTCTACCTCTTCCTCTGTAGCCATAGGGGCGTCTCATTCCTCTATTATTTCTGTAATCTCTGCGATAATCTCTAGAATAAACACGATCTCTGCTGCGAGATCGTGAATATGTCCTGGATCGAGACCTAGAACTAAAATTAAAAAGCAAATGTTAACATTTGGCAATTGGAGAACTACAAAAAGAAAAAAAGACACTAAATGCTAGATTTCTCAAATGCAATCAAAATGGTAAACAAAGAGGATTAGCAGCCTTAAAGTAACTTCTCCTGTCTTCTTCTTCTATCTATCTATTATTTCAGTCTCAAAGGATTTTAATAAACATGTCCATAGTCAAAAGGACTGTGAAAGTTAGGCTTCAGCATCACATGATGATGAAATTAGCAGTCTCAGTGGCCTATCCTGCCATTTCATTAGCGATATCACCACTCTGAAGCATTGCATTTCAGTTCCTCAGGCACCATGTTTCACAGCCTGTAACAGTAGTTACAAGACTACCAGTTTAATATACCAGCCTGTGGACAGCGGCTGAGACAGCAGTAAACTTTCAAATTCAGCCACTACCTTTATGGGAAATGGTAATGTCCACTAGTAAGCCAGCTAAGTAAAAGGCTGGAGGTAACTGAAAAGACACGATAGAGCAAATCTTATCTGTTGAAGCCTTAAGTTACTCCAGATCTCAAAAGCTGCATGAGAAATACAAAATAATTCAGAGGGAAATAGACTGGACAAAGGAAACATCATGTGAAGGGGGAAAAAGAGCATCAAACAAGCTACAAATCACA
The DNA here is from genome assembly GCA_033816785.1 of Picus viridis. NCBI lineage: Eukaryota > Metazoa > Chordata > Aves > Piciformes > Picidae > Picus > Picus viridis. Next base: position 37,755,722 of record CM066578.1, on the reverse strand, counting down.
AGGAACAACTAGCATTCTGAAATTATCCCAAGATGCAGGAAAAGGTGAAACAGCCAAGTATTTAATAATCGAAGTAACAGAAATTACATTCAAAGCAGAATTTGCCTACCACATTAAAGACTCACTTTTGTCACAGCATCATGCAAACAAAAAAAATAAGGTTAATATACTAAACCAACTTTCCATGCAGTAGGGTATCAATTTACCTGTATCTCTTTTTTCTAGAATGTGATCTTGATCTTGACCTAGAGCTGGACTGAGACCTGGACTTTGATCTTGAAGAATGTGATCGAGAGTTAGATCGACCCATTTTTTCCAGTAGATACACTCCTTCCCAAAAGGAAAACAGTGAGAGAGGAGAGGAAAAAGAAAATACCAATTTAGAGTTCACGCAAATCACGTAAATTAATTGTTATATGCTAAAAATAGGATTAGAAAGAGTTAACAGCATTTCCTGAACAGAACTCTGAAGAAAAAGTTATTATTAAAAGCTCAATTTAAGAATTTAACATAACTACAGAACACAGTTTGTCTAAAATGACAAAAGCATAACAGTAAAAGGTTTTCCAGATTAAAATGCAAACAGATCCTGTAGAAGGAAAGAGAAAGCAACAGAAAAAAAAAACCCAAAACATTCTTGCATTCATTTGCAGCAAATAACATCATCTGAACATTGCACATTTTAACATATTTTAAATAAATTTCTTGTCATTCTTGTGGTTTGCAGTTTCCTTTCATTTTCAATGCACCAATCCTTCTCTACAAGGATTTTACAGTCCTCTGCAATGCACTTTTTACAAAAGCAAAGAAAAAACCCTGAAGTATTCTCAACCAAATTTTTGGTTCCTCTTGACCACATGCACTAAAACTAATCACTCTGATCCAATTTTCCACCAGTCAATACGCCCACCCTGCGTATTTTCAGGTTAACTTCACTTTTTAAACATGTAAAATGCATGGCCAACTTAAAAGATCTTAACATCTAGGTAAGTAATACAAGTTGCAATAGAAATTTGACATATTTTTTAAACTCAGATTAAGCTATGAAAACTACAATTGATTATAAAGCAATGAGTCAAAAAAAAATGTTTATCTAAATTTTAAATATCTAAAATTAATTAGTGCTGAACAGAAAAAAAAATACACACCTTTTCCTTTTCTTTTCAGATCAGTGGCTAAAAATCCCCAATTTAATTAATAAACACTTTCACCCATTACCATTTTCTTTTGAATTTGCCCAGCTTTAAAGAGAACAAAAGGGTCACATTAGACAACCTGAATATAAACTGTGAACAAGTACACATTTTCACGCCTTTGTACACTCAATATTTGTTCAATAATAATTAAAACAAAAATGGAAAAACTCTAACATTTAGCTTTTGTACTGCAAGCAAACACGAAAGCCTAAAATTCTCGTATTGAAAATACAAGACCAACACAGCAAGAACTTTCTGTCACAATGCATTTTGTATAATGTCTTGTTACCTGGCTGATATTTCAATTATGTAAAGGCAAATAAGCAGCATTAGAACTTAAAGTTAATAAAACTTTAGAGATTGTGACACATGTAAGAGAAATCAAAATAAAATAAGCAGATCAACCCTCCTCTTACAAACTGGTCCTTCCTGCCCCAATGAATTTCCCCATGCAGCACAAGAATTTGCATGGCCCCAGAGACAAACTCATCTGAAACTAACACAGAAAAAAAAAAAAAAAATAACCACCTAAGCTAGCTTTCCATGTAACTAAGAAAAAATTATTTACCTTGGTGAAGAAGACGCTGAATTCTATCTTTTATTGGCTTCTTCCATTAAAAAGCAAATTTACCTAACCTATATTCAGAAGCTGGCTTATAATTCACTGTGTTCAAGTAAACTCAAGAGAAAATGGCTTATACTCTGTTAGGCTCATTTACTCACAGGCAACAAATTAAGGGGTTATAAACTGTTGTAAGACATGAAGCATATCAATTTTCCAAGACAGACAGAAAAAAACCTCCTTTCTTGCTATCACAACCAATTTTCAGACCAAACTTCAAATGTACAGTATGTTAGTAATACGACCCAACTTCAACAATAGCTTGCTTGATTTTCCCTTCACTCAACATTTATAGTTTTGCATCCTATGCACAACATGTACATATATACACTGTACAACAGTTAACCTTTATAAGAGACATACTAGTTTCAGAAAGCCTTATGTACTGCCATTTCTCACTGCAAGCATAAATTTTAGAGAAAAACAAAGAAGGAAAAATAAAATCAATTCTCATTTTAAATGCTTGAGTTCAATCAGAGCATTTAAGAACAGAATTAAGTGAATCTTACCTCAAACTGTCAGTTGCCAGTGAAGCAATTATTTCAGAATTCTTTATTTGTGTTCTCCTCAATACTGATCCCTATAGAACAGAAAAAAGAGACAGTCAAAGACACGAACTTTTACAAAAGGTAGCAGCTTTTCCTTAAAACAGTTCAAAGAATCTGTTTATCGTGAAAAGATAACACATAAAAAATGGAGAATTTCTTCTTGAACTCAGGGAAGCTGAATGTTAAGACTGAAGCTGCTCAAGAGCTAGCCACTGCCAACGGAAAAATCCTATTCCCCTTCCAGGTATGGTCACTCCCCTTCATGAAGCCTTGCTTACAGGACTGTATAATGCACTATCCTCACCTTCACAACACTGACACCCTTCAGGTCCTTCAATGAGCAGGCTATTGATACTCAGAAGTCACTTTCATATGGCTAGATTAGCGATCTGGCTTAATGAAGGGCAAAACAAGTGCCAGAGATGAATTACAGGGGAAAGAACAGCAAACAACCAGGAGGAAGGGGGCATAAAGGAAAGTGAAGTGGCAAACTGTTGGACCAGTTTGAACTCTTAACATACAGCTTTGCACTTAACTAGTGCTATCTTTTTTGGAGGGGAGGGGGAAGGACAACAATGAAAGCTTTATCTTTAGGTCTCTTCTGCAGCATTTACACAAGCACTATTGTATTATATTTTCTTGTTTAAAATGCATACACATAGGAGTTTACCTAAATAAGTGACATTTTCTTCTTCAAAAATACACTCGTCTTCAGGTATACAGAAACAAAGCACAACTGTAATAATGAAACCAGACTAAAAAGTACAAACTTTTCACTGGCCTCAGTTTTTAATTACCTCAAAGCCTTAAAACTATGTAAACATTTGTAGACTGATTCAACATTAAGCACTCTCCAGTTCCACTCAACCAACTCAGAATTTGGCCCCAATTCAATACAGACAGGATGAATCTTCCAGAAATTCTGAATCTCAATAATTTAGTTATTAAAGCCAAAGCCATAAGACATCCACTGCTCCTAAAAGTCACTTTCACACTTGTTCACAGATGTTTTCAATGTTTTCTTCATCTATAAGAAGAATACAGCACTTGTGTTCAGAAACACTGCTTTCAAAAGTCCACTTACCATTCACTAGTAGTGACCAAGATATTTCCAATTTCTACAAAATATATGCTTTAACAAGATTATGTTTTTACTTCTCATCATCAGCAAGCATGAGTCTCTGAAGGAGCACAGTAGTGTATCGGACCATTTCAGATCTTGTCTAGACAAAAGGTGAGATGGTATTAGCTAGCAAAGATTAATTAAGGCATTCAGAAGTCTAGTACAGAAAATGTAACATAAACTTCAGCTAAACAGTTGAAGTTCAATCCAAGATCTTAAATCAGTATTTCAATAACCTCTACTTCTGACTTTGAAAACCAGTTTGTTGGTGTTAGCTGAAATCCAAAATCCTAATTTAGACAAGTCTTTAGATCCTGGGGATACAGAGCAACAGAGTTACTTTACCTTTAAGAACTCTAAGCAGAAGGTAGGATCTTAAATTACTATAACTTGAACTTGGGCATTCACTTCATCACAGTTTGGGGAGTTTGATTAAGGTGAGAAGTAGCTACACATGTTTTCCCCCTGTCAAACAGGTATACCACATCCAACTCTGGCAGCTACTCTTCTTCCTAACTTCTTTTGGTTGTCGTTAAGAAGAGCATGGACAAAACATCTTAAAAAGAAAAATGCTTTTAATAGAAAACCTTAATTATTGAAAGTCAAAAGAACAACTTGAACTATTTGCAGCTCTTGTTTTAATTGTAATACATAAAAGGCTGACAAAAAAAATTCCTTTTCCAAACCACTTTTGTTAGGAACAGAAATGAAAAGACTACAGATAAAACTTCATTCAAAAAAGAGCTGTGTAAACATTTTCATAATATGCAAGAATCTAAAATTTTATAAACCTCTATTAAAGTTAATTTAGAGTAGAACAAATACGCTGGAAAATAGGTCCTTCGTAGCAGTGTAAACTACATGCTTCACACTTGAAAGCATCACAACCACAAAATACTGTTTCATGGTCTCAAGTAAAATTACCCATACTCTTCCTGTGCTCTCTGATGGTCTGTAGTGGCTACAAAAGGGCATGAGTAGTAAAGAACAACGCATAAGAAGGGCTAAGCGACATATGTTGCTACAGGACATCATCAATCACTAAAATACTAATTGCCCCTATCACTTCAGTGCACAAAGCTTACTTCTGGACTAGTCTCAGAAAAGACACAGAGCACACCAAAGATGTGTATTAAGAACGTATCACAAGACGTCATCACCAACACTAAGCATTGTTGAGAGGACCATGACCACTAGCATTACAGTCTATGGTTGACATGTCAGGGTCGTAATCCATGAGCTTTTTGCAACTAAAGTTTCTTTTTCCTCTTGGTTTTTGTCCTAAATATGTGAAAGGGGGATGGCTGGCTCTCGGCCATGAAAGTCCCATGTTAGAGAATCTGGATATTACAAAGGAAGGTTCTGTAGCTCCACAGTACTTAAAAACAGAATAAACTAGCACCACTAGTTTAAAGAAACAGTATTATCTGTCCTATCCTTTGTTTCCTCACATTCCTAATGATATTCTCCCTTATGCCCCTGCAACTATTTCTGTAGCCACATAGTGAATTAGATGAAAACATATGAACTACATGGATTAGTTTCAATACAAATAATTTTTCTGATATGGCTCATGAGAGCTCCACAAACATCTGGGCCAAAACAAGGAAGTTACAACAGCAGCCAGGATTGCTTCTTTGCATCAGCAATAATAACAAAAACCCCTTAATGCAGAAACCTAAACACAAACATGAAAATAAAGAAGTCCACTACCTGTCACATTCATGAACAAAGAAAAGTTTAACAACATGACAGCAGGATCTTTGAATGTCTTAAATCAGTCTCAATCAGCAAGTGTAGCCATCAAGAAAAAACAAGATACAACAAAAATCAGTCTTATCCCACTGCAAGCAACACAATAATGAAATAAATGTCACTGCTAATACTTGTTATGTTTGAAAGAAATGGGAAGAACAAAACCCCCAGTTTCCAATTCCTTTGAGACATTATTTCAGAGAAACTTTTCTAAACCACTGATGTTACAGTTTTCTAGGAGTACACAGACTGCAGATACAACACATAATTTAAGAAGTTCCGCACCATGTGGAAGTTCTTTTAAGATGTTCTAGAGCAGCTAACCATCCCCACTTACACTAGCAAAACACTGCTTCCTATTAGCTTTATTATTTTAGCTATCTTTCAGTTACAGTTATTTAGTAGCACACATTTCTCCTGCTTAAGCATTACTTGAAAGCTGTCAGGAAGATTTACATCAAAATCTTGTTAAAGTAATTAAAAAGCTGTTGCCAAAATGCATCTCTATTCAGATTTTTGGGCTTCAAAAGAAATGAAGATTATATAACCAGGACAAAGCAAAACAATAGGACAATCTTCAAGTAACCCCACAGAATTCGTAATGTTCTCTCATAACACATATGCTGAATTAAAAACTGTCTCATTGAGACAGTAGTGTAAGCATCTATTTAGAGCCTGTACACCTGCCAAGTTTTTTTGATCTATTCTTTACCTCCTAGACAGCCTTTTTATTTTTTAAAATGCCCACAAAGTGAACAACACCACATCAAAAGTAAGAATAGAATGCATTTGATTAGTGACTGTAAACCCATATCAATCAGATCATCAATGCCTAAAATCTTACAAATACTAAAATACCACAGGAAATTTGTTCCAACTATCTTGGAATGTACAAGATCAGGAAAGCATTATCCTCCCTCTATTTTATAACCCTGATATATATAACTTAGCCTTTGTAATATCCACAAATACAAAAAAGACCCATGTGAAAATTACAGCATGAAAGTCAGCAGGAACAGTAAAACCTACAAGGCCGTTTTTCCCCCCAATAATTCAATTCTTTATAGAAAACAAAACAAAATATTTGCAAATTAAGTCAACAAACAGCATCCTAGTAACAATAAAATCAGCTCTGCAAAACCATCACGTGATTGGTAGTTGTTCTTCTATGCAATATGACTGGCAAACAAAAGCAGGTTTCTCCTCCAACTAAAAACACAGAAACTGAAGCAACTATTTCTAAGAACTCTGTCGATAAACAAAAAGGAATTAGCATGCATTTGGCTACGTATTTTTGGATAGTCTCTCTCGTTACTTTTTTTGCTTAGCATTTTAAACAATGTGGTTTCATATGCTCTCACATAGGAATTTCTGCAGTATTTTTGCTATGAATATGTTTCTGCAGAAAAGTGTATATTCCCTCCCTCGTTTGTTTCAAGACTGATATTCATACAGGTGAGCTGGAGTAGTGAACTAGTCCAGAAAAAAAATACTCTGGATGAAATGACAAAGTTGACTTTCAGCTTCATCATCTCCAAGATCCCATATACCACAAGGCTGTATGGAGGCCAGTGCCAGCACAATGAACAAGACAGTGATGTACATTTTTAGAACATCTTGGGAGAAACTCTTTGCACAGATAAACTGTATTTGGTTGTAACCCAAAGGTTTACTTTGTTTAGTAGTTCCCTTCACCTATCTTCCCTTCACCTATCACCTATTTTATTGTATTGTATTGATGGGTTGGATGCAATGATCTTGAAGGTCTCTTCCAACCTGGTCTATTCTATTCTATCCTATTCTATCCTATTCTATCCTATTCTATCTCCGCTGCTTCTAAAGAATCCTCAACTGTTCTCTGGCATTCCCCAAACCACTACACCACAATCTCTCCTTGACAGTCAGCCCAAATCTAACACATCCAAATACCTGCACCCTAGCTCCAAACAACAGCTCCCTGCTGACCCTTTCTGAATTTATGCAACCACTCCTTGTTTTCTGCATCACCAATGGCAACAAGCCCTTGCCCATGGTACATGCTCCCTCCTAATTCCTCCAGGAAAGACTCCTTCAGCCACAGTCTTCACCTGATGAACTTGCTCAAGCTACAAAGCCAGTGCTCAGGAGAGAGGCAATCACACCCCCAGGTATTGATATATGTAACACATTAAACCTCTTCTCGCGATTCAGCACAGGCTGTCAGTCAGCATCAAAAGGAACTAGTAGGAGCAAGCAATTCCTATCATCCCTGCCACAAGCTGCATGCGCTTAGAGCACACCAAGAAGCCAGAGTACCTACTTTTTTCTTATTCTGCCCACTATTGTCTAAAGCAATGAGATTATTGGGGGGGGGGGGGAAGAAAGGAGGAGAAAGACAACAGCTAGACAGCATTTTCCTGTAACACTGCACTTCTTAATCCTTCCCACACCAAGCACAACTATTCTTACGTTCTTATACATTTCTAGTAAGCCCACCGTTACTCAAGCAATGACTACTTGAAGTGTCAAGAACACCTTTGTTTTACTTGTCCTCGAGTCTTTCTGTAGCACAATTTAACTGCTACAGTTAAGGTAAAACTTTGATCCCAGATACAAACGGGTGACAGGTTGTACTGACTTGGTGAAGTCACCTTAACACACAAAACAAGAATGTGATTTTCACAACAATTAAAAGCCGGAAGTAGGGGACTTCCAAAGCAAACGAGAAATAAGAGACAAGATCCTGCAAAGGTCCCTGCAATATAACCAACAGCAGCAACATAACAGCCCCTTCATCAAAGCGCATAAAGCCAACCCCAGCCCCTCATCAGCTTTTGAGAGCATTTCTTAACAGGCCAGTGAACGCAGAGGCAAAGAGGAGTATCGAAGGCACAAGCACTTGAACCGCAGTCATGCCCGAAGGGAAGTTCCTCCAACTGGCTAATCCAATACCGGAAAGCATCCTTTCATCCCAGCACCGTTTCCCTCCTTAAAGTCACACCCGCGAGAATAACGGGGAGATTTTCTATTCCTGTACTGGTGCTGCACGGCAATACCCTCGGGCCTACCTCCCACAGGGTGAGCGGAAAGACTACACACCCAGGACGGGCGGGGTGGAGGCCCAGCGGGGCAGGTCGTTCATTCCGCACCCCCCGCCTCCTCCCACGGTGGGCTTCCAGATGCTGCAAACATCCAGACGCAGCTTCACGGCCGCCTCCCGCCCCCAACACCCTTCCCTCTCTACCTTCGCTCCCCGGGGTGCCGACACCGGTTCGGCCCGACTCCCGCAGGAAGCGGCGGCAGCCCTCCTCAGGGCGGTGACGGCGGCGGCCCGGCCCCTCAGGGGAGCGCTTATGCCCGTCGCTTAGGAGCTGGCGCGGACGGCGCGAGAGGGGGGACGCGGAGGATAATGGCTGCGGAGCGCCGAGATCACGCGGCGAGAAGGGCGGGACGGCGCGGCGCGCGGGCACCGCGCGGCCACGGGGAGGGGAAGCGGGAGGTGCGGCCACGCGCGGGGGGGCGCGGGAGGGAGAAAGGAGCGAGGGGGGATAGGCGGCTCCCCCTCAGCCTCCCCCGCCATTTCCAACCTCCCCGGGACTGGCTCGGCCGCGGGTACCACATGCCACTGACCCGCAAATCTTACCCGCGGCCACTTCACCTCCACCACTTCCTCACCTGGCGGACGGAACTACCGGCGGCCCCACTCCCTTATCGCAACCAGGCGGCCATTTCCCGTCTCGCTGGAGGAAGAGACGCGAGGCCCACAGGGAGAAATAATAAAAAAAAAAAAAACCACCATAGAGAGCTAGGGGCGGCCGCCGCCGCGGGGGCGTCACTTCCGCCCTGGGCGGCGAAACACAAGCACCCCTCACCATCTGAGCGCCATCTTGGTTTTGGGTAGTAGTCCGCAATGAAGATGGCGGTCAGCGGTGCTGGTGGCCGTCTGCAGGCCGGCCGAGTCCCTGTGTCCCAGGGGAGCTAATAGCGGCCTTTCCCTACGTCCCCTTATACTGTCCTGCGGCTGGGGGCTCCGTGCCTTACCGCCTGCAGCTCTTGACTCCTTCCGTACTGCTGCGACTGAAAGGTGTTACTTCCCCCCGCCCTCCTAAGAGCGATTCGAAGGGTTAGGGATCCGCGGCCGCTGCCCGGTTACCTGTCGGGCGGGGTGCGCATCCATCCACAATTGCTGCTTGGAAGGGCCTGTCTGTAAAGCGAAGCCAAAGCAGCAGATCACCATCAAGAGGCATTTGCGTCCGATGCCCCGGCGCAGCAGGAAGGAGATCGCGTAGCCGCGGTACTTTACTGCAGCACCTTTTGCAGCAGATGTCTGCGTAGAGCTTGGTTGCAGTACAGCAGCGCAACGTTTGGGGAAAGCGTGCCCGGGGTTTCTGTACCACCCGGAAAGTGCAGTGAAGGGCTGCGAGTGAGCAGTATTCAGTGGTACATAGATGCGAGTCGGCTGAGAAAACTTAAAATTGACGCTACACATCATACACAGCTGACTGATTTTTAAAAGGCTATCGCATATTATTTCTAAGGCAAGAAAAGCGCCTATAAATAAAAAGCGGGAAAGGAAGCATATGGGCAGTTTTAGCTGAGATTTTTAATTCAGGGCACAATGACTGGGGGCAGCCAAAATCAACTGCTAGAGCAAAAAGGCACGGAAGATGAAAAGCAGACATAATGCCCAAATGCTACTCTGCTATTTTCTCTGTAAGGAAAGGAGTGCGCTGCTTAGATGCATTTCTTTCAGCTGTTAGAGCTGTAGAAGCAGCAACCAATGAGTGGCTGGTACTGAAACAAACAGTAAAAGTTTTTAGTTGTGACCAGTTGTGGTTAGCTGATTGAAAGCCTATCTTGGAGAGACAGACAAGTTCCTTTAAGCTTTTTCCTTTATGCAGGTCGCTTACCTGTACCTCCATTGTAACCAACAATAAGACACAAAGTGGAAACTAATAATGGATTTCTGGGAGTAAGCCAGCTTGCTAGGGCTATAAGCCGAAAATTAAATAGAGTAGGGTAATGAAGCAAATAGAGTATAAATAAACAAATATGAAATAGGTCAATGAAACAACTAGAGCACAGTAGAGAAGCCATAATTACTAGTTTGTTAGACCTTGTTTCTTTGAGATGAGGCAGAGCACAGCTGGAAGGAGATCATCTTTGTAGGCCTCAGATAAGGAGATGATGAATTGCAGAAGGAAAGGTAATAAATTGTGAAGTAAGTCTTCTTGAAGATAAGAAAGAACAGAGAGTCTTCTAAACAATTAAGACTATCACTAATGATTCTGCACCTCTCTGAGCATGTGTGAGCCAGCGAACAGTCTGATGAAGAATGTGGGAGCATCAGAGGGGGAGGAATTCAGGGGGATTCTTCTTGAAGACCCTTCAGCAAAATTTGCCAGAGGATGGGAGTGTGCATGTGGGAGAGACATTTGCATATGTTAGCATGAGCTCTGAAAGACTGGTGAATATGTTAAAAGATTTCTCAGAAAAGTGATGAATATGTGTTGATTTTAAATTAAATGCTGTAAGGAGACACCCTTAGCATGTGGAGATTTTGTGGGGAGCCCTTTGTGTTTCAGATCTGCACATCCAGATCTGAAACAAATGCCTTTTTTTTGCTCCCTAAACCTTCAAATCTGTCTTAGAGAGTTTGAATCTGATCTTTTCCATAATAGGACCATTCAGATTTCCAGAACAATTGTGGGATTTGGCTATGCACAACTCTCACACACAGAGACGTATTTCTCAGTGGTTCTGAAGATGTGTGGGATACTCATTTCCTTTCAGTGATGGAGAGCACGCCTCCATTTTTCTAAGGTTCACAGGGTTGGACTTGATGATCTTTGAGGTCTTTTCCAACCTTGTTGATTCTATGATTCTATGATTCTATTTTATGATTCTTCAGTGCAGACCCTTGTTAGCAAAAACATCAGGCTATGCACCTGTGCCTTGAAATACAGCTCACCAGTGGTTTCTTAAGGGTATTGGTGTGAAACATAACCTGAGAGGCCTTCCTTGACCTCTGTCCTGCAAGCTGGTTTACTTAAAATACTTGATGCTCTGCCTTTGAGTAGTAATTTACCGTGTAAAATTTCAGACTTGTTGGGGTTTTTTTATTTTTTGTGTAATAGTTTCTTCAGACTTCTAAGATATGTAGGCACCTCTGACCTACCTTTGTGGCTTTTGATCTAAAAATGTGTGGAAAAAAACTCACAACAACCACGAAACAACCACATGTATATGTTTATTTTCATAGGAGATAGTAGCTCTGGAAATGACACAAAATGCCACTTTCTTTGAAGTTCGAGGCAATGGGAAGATACATGAAGATGAAGCAGCATAATACTGTGTCACCATTGTCCCAAGCCAAACTTGCTGTCTGTTAGCAGATATCCTCACTATTTGGTGAGTCAGCTGAGCACTTGTTCATCTTCTGAGGACTAATGTTGACAGGGGATATGATTAGGAAAGTCTACGGTTAATAGCCAGCAGTGAAATCACATTTCCCCATCAGGGAATGCTGCTCTTAGCTGTTACTAAATGGTGATTTAGACTTGGTTCTAAAGATCTTTTTATGAAAAAGAAACCCAGAGTGAAGCTGGTTCAGTCTCTTCAGAAAACTGGAGCATAGGCTTGCACAAGTCAGTGGTATTTATTGTCTTTGGCCTTTACATGCAGCTGTTACTTTACAATAGAGATTGACACCTAAAGCAGCTTCTCTTCCTGTTAAAACCTTTTATAATTTTACAACCCTCTTGGGTTGATTTTGTCAATCCATGAGTGGGACAGGACTCAAGCGAGCTGTGTAAAAGGGATGCTTCAGTAGATGGCACTGTCCCTCTGAATGAGGATGAGCAAATACCTCAGCCAAGGAATTTGGTTCAGTGAGTGCAATTTTATTTACAGAAGTTGCAAGGAATGCAAACAAAGCTAGCTCTGCCTAGCTAAGCAGTGAAGTAACCCCTGGCAGTTTTTTTCCACAAATCTGGATCTACCAAGTCCTCATACCTGTTTTTCTCACAGTTTAAATGATTATCATCTGTTTCTGTTCAGCCTTAATTCCTCATGAAATCTTGTGAATATATACATATATATATATATACACACAAACACACACATTTGAAAGATACATATGTGTATAAGATATATACCTCTATATATTTGTGTTATATGTGTTATATAACATGTATAGAATAGACTAGACTAGAATTAACAAGGTTGGAAGAGACCTTTGAGATCATCGAGTCCAACCTATCATTCGACACTATCCAATCAACTAAACCATGGCACCAAGCACCCCATCCAGTCTCTTCCTAAACACCTCCAGTGATGGTGACATGTGTGTGTGTATGTACATATACACATTTTAAAGAGTTAACTGGTAATGTAAGTTACACACATCAGGATTTAGAACTGGTTTGCTTCCTCAACCATTTTTTTCTAATTCCTGATTTTATTTTACTGTTCTGTCAATAGCAGATGAACTTAAGCCCTTTTGTTTGTCGATTGGGTTTTGTTGTATTTTGAAGCAATGCAATTGCACTGAATTAACACTAGTGAAGAGGCCTTAACTGCAGGTAAGGGCACAATAAAGATCTGTTAGGCATTAGGGGAGCTATCACCTTTTTCAACCAAATCTGCTGCTAACAAAGCAGTAATGTACAGCCATCATCATACAGCTTTATAAACTGTACAGTGTTTTTCTCACCCCTGAACAGAAGGGTGAGAAAAGAGAGTGAAAGAAACACATGTTAAAGAAAGGGTATAATTAAAAAAAAAAAAAAAAATGGGACAAATTAATAAAATGTGAATTTAGTTCTTTTTTCTTTTTTTAAATTGTGGATTCTTGATAAATATGACTATATTCTTCAATTTACTGCTTTTAAAACATTCCTTTGGGTATCTATTTTCTTCCTTGACTGGCACTCGAGTCAAATTAGACTCCATATGTTCTCAGATCTTGCCTCCCTCCTACACTGCCCCAGAATCCTTTTTCCACTGATTAAAATCACAGTGATAACATAATTTCTAAAATCCAGAACCTGGAGCTATCATTTTCTTCCTGTACGAGGGAAGCATTTGCTACTATAGCTCAGATAAAGATGTTGACCCATTTTTCCAATATTCATGTCACAGCCTAAAGGTTTTTTTGAGACTGTTAGAATGAAGAGCCCTTAGGGTTATATATGAAAGAGGAGTATAAAGAGTATCTGTGTACATATCTTCAGTGCCAGTCAATTTTTAAGCAATCAAAAGCTTTGCATCATGCAAACTAGATAAAGGACTAGGTAAAATAAGCCACAATTACCAAGGAGTGGTTCAAGCAATGGTATACTATACAAGTAAAACAGTGGATTAATTTGGTGATAAATGTTTTTAGATCCTCTCCTCTTAGTTAAAAACTTAACCTACTGAAAGTGTTGAATGCCTATGGGACTGTGCCCAAAGGCAAAGTTTTGTTGTGGAGAAGCAACACAATGCTGGACCACTGGAAGCTCTTTGCTGAAAGCGCTGTTTAGCTGCAGCATCCACCTAGTATTTGGCAAATAGATTTAAACTTCCCAATGTATTATATACAGAATTCAAAGTGGCCTGCATGCAGTAGGGTTACTACCTGGAGGTGTCTTTTGCATGCAACTAAACAGAAATATTTTAAAGATATTTTTTTTTAAGAGTTTACAAAGGAACTTTTGGTTGTTTTTTTATTATCCTTTGGGGGAAAAAATCAGGATATACAGCATGGGGCTTCTACTATTTTGAACATGTTCTTTAGAAGAATAAAATCGAAATAGTTAACACTCTTACATTACTAGTAATTTTCCTCCTATTTCTGCAATCTTGAACTGACATTTTGTTCAGTCAGACAAGGAAACATCTAGGTCATTAAACTAATTTCGTTTATGGCTGCACCTTTCCCTTTACAGCAGCCATCTACTCTATCAAGTAGTCCTTTCAAGTCAAAGAACAATTTGGTGACAGGGTCATCAAAGTAGGCATTAGGTTTTATACCTTCGGGCAAACTAGCCTAGTTTTCAGGTGTGGTGCATTTCTTTAACATCCGTTTATTTCAGGTGGAGTTACATGAGTTCAGCACCTCTGAAACTTGTTTTTAAACCATTTGGGGAATATCTTCCTTACAGATACATTAGAAAGCTGTTTGTACATCTGTAATACTTTTTAAAATGCTTATTAAGAATATGTTACAGATATCCACTCATTGCTTACCAGTGTCCCATTTTTAACTCATCTTAGTGCAGTACAGTTCAAACTACCATATTAAAAATCTCACAAAAATTAAACTCTGCAGTTCTGTAGGCAGGATAGAGCAAGAGTCACAAGGTACATGGGATGGATTCCCAGGGATCTGCCACCTCAGCTGCTTTCAGGATAGAATCTGAAGGGTGGAAGATCAGGAGAAAAGGTGAAAAGCAAGTGGTGGCAGAAGCAGGACTTGATTATGTGTTCTTTATACTTTAGAAGATTCCTACTAACAGGATCCATAAATACACTGAGAGAACAGGAATGTTAGCCTTGCTGTTGATTGCAGAGAGATCAGAAGTGCATGGGCTTGCAGAGCTGGTTATGGAAGTAGCCAGAAATCTTGATTCTTTGTAGCGGATTGTGTTGTGCCAGAGGTCTTACTCCTTTTGGTTTACAGATGTAGACAGGTTTATTTGTGCCACATGATATTTGTGTTTAGGAAAATTAGATCACATGTAAATAAAGAAATGGTGGTAACTTGACAGACCAGTTAGACTTGGATGATGCTATTCATCAGTGTTTGGAGATGTGTGCAGAACAAAGCATTGATTGTCAAACACAATTTATTTAGAAACTTAAGATCTGTCAAAGGACATTGAAGCTAAAACTTAACAATAAATGCATCAAATGGAAGTTAGAATAAATGCATCAAATCCAGAGTTAAAGCAAAGTTAATAAAAGTGAACAACACTTAGCATACCAGTACCTACTGCTTCCCTAATGAGAGTGATATTGAATCAAACCAGATTTTACTGGAAACCTCAAGAATATTACAAGTGTGATTTCATTCTATATTTAATTAGATTGAGGTAATTTGTAGAACTGTTCAGCTAAGGGTGGGCACATGCTCCAGACTGGTGAATTAAGAAACTGTAGTTTGAAACCACTGGATGGTTTTGGTTTGTTTGTTTGTTTTTAATTTTATTTTGTTTTCCTTCACTTTTCTATTCTTGCTGGTTTGCAGTCTCACTTGGTTGAGTAATGAGCTGTTTGCCCAACGGGACTTTTGTTCTGGTCTGTGCTTCAGTGAAAACTGGAAAAACACGTTTGTGTGCTTCTTTTTTTCTTCCTGCTCTTCCTCTCTCATTGGCAGCTGCAGCTTGTACACATGCAAACAAGGTGGTGCCTACCTTTCATGTGGAAAGCTGCCGTACAAAAACTGAGGTTGGCTTTTCCATTATCCCAGAGCTCTTCTAGCCTCATGAAGGCTTTGGTGGATGCTCCCGGAGTTAAACTCTGTTTGTTCGCCACAAAATGTGTTTAGGACATCATTTTATTTTTCTTCAAGCAAAGAGAGGGTGTTTAAATGTGGCTACAGTCAAGCCTTTTAAATAATATTTTTTAGACTCTGGGATATCTGCAGAAACCAACTTGTTGTGCAATGTAGCTTTTTGCATCCAGAAGCTTGTCTGCTTTACAGCAGTGGCACACGGTGTAGCCTTAACACCCTTAAGAGAGGACAAACATTCAGGAGCAAATTAGTGCAGAAGTGGACAAGTTTTCATAGGATCATTGAAGCTGAGAAGAAACTTTTCTTTCCATCTCATTCCTTGTCATCTTGGGTTTGCTTCTGTTGAAACAAGAATGGGTCAACTGTGTGGACGATGCATGCAGCTGCTGCATGACTTCATGGCCTTTGTTCACAGGATGTCCTCCAGCCTGGTGCATGGCATCAAGGAATTCTTAACTCTGATAATAAAATGTTCCTGCTTAAAACAAAGCGGCTTTAAAACCAGACAGCTCTACAAGCCCATCCTGCAGCCTCATGAGAGGGTGACAGTGCAGGAGTTTCTGCAGCATATCGAAACAGGTAAGAGGGCTTTTTTTTTTTTCTTCTTCCCCCTAAAGGGTCCTGAGAAACAAAGGAAATTTATTTTGTGCCTTGAAAACAGATTGGTGATGTCTGAACTGTTGTGGCATGCTACAAAGCATTTTCTTCATGTACAGGGCACGGAGGGCTCAAGTGGTGTCACAATTGGATCTAGGTGGAAATAGTCACTTTCTTGCTCTGCCACCACCATTAATACATAACCAGTGTAAATGTGTTTCATAACGGTGAGTCTTTCTTGTAATTAAAGTTAATTTTTTTAAGTCAATTTCTGAAGGCACAAAGTTGGAAGCAGGCTGTGCCAACACTGGATCCTACTCGAGCGCCAAGCTGTGAGCAGGCAAATCACTGTGTGGTCGTGGCTGAGTTGTGCACATCCACGTTGGCTGGCTGGAGAACACCTCTACTTGCACTGGGAGTGCATTGCACATGGGGATGGCCAAAGTCACTCAAACATCATTGAGTTCCCAGGCTTCCAAGCAACTAGCTTGCCTAAGTGCTTTTGTGCAAACATTTTAGTCACAAGGCTTTAAAACAGTTAAGGGAATTCTGCTTGAATTCAAGTAGATCTGTAACTCTTTGTATATCTCCTCTGCTTTACAGGCTGCCTGACTAGTCCTGGTTTATCTGTGATGTCCTCTCCTGTCCTAGTCACTGTAGTCAGTTGTCCAACCTAAAAACATGTCTTGTCTCAAGCTTAGGCAGGATCCGTAGCTTGTTTGGGTTTGCTTTGTCTCGCAGCTCATACAGTATATTGCTTTAACAACCCTGGGCTAAAGCTACTGCACAAAATTGCATATTCTTCTATTTTTATTTTTGTGAAGGGTGTGGAACACAAACTACTATTTCTGACCTTACCTTTTTGGGGACAAAAAACCATTTTGTAAGGGGGACCTGGAGAGACATTTTTCCTTGGTGTGACACAGTTAATGCTGTTTGAAATGATCTGTCATGGAACAGCCTTTGGAATAATCGCTGTGATGCCAGTTGTTATGAACATCAGTGAATCAACCTCAGCTAGGTTGTCTTGGCAGTATCTCAGCTCAGTTGATGCATCAAGCGCAGCGAAAAGATGGTCTGGAAAAGTGCTGAAGCCAGAACTGCCCTTTGCTGCTGCACTAGTGCTTCCTGAAAAACCTAAGTGTATGTTTCTTCTCTCAGATGAGTCTTCAAAAGGCTGATCTGTCTTGGATCCTCAGGACTTGGGATGCAGCACGAGGGAGTCTAGAGCTTCTGTGACAGCAGTATGCCAGTATGCAGATAGCAATGTGTGCTGTCAGGGCAGACACAATGTCTGTGATAGGACATACACAGCAGCCAAGAAGAACAACCAAGGATAATTGCTTGAGTGGCCAAGTCCTGATGCCAAGATAGCTGGAGGCAGGGAAGCCTCACAAAGAGTACCAAGACACATCCCTCTAACACTCACCTGTGTATTTTATTGCAAGATGGAGCAAGCCCATCCTCAGTTCTGGACGAATTGTAATAAGAAGGAAGCCAACATTTGGACTATTTGGGAGCAAGGAGAGACCTCATGGTTAAATGTCGTACTCAGCTATTAGCTAAGGCAGCAAATGCTTGGTGTTATAAGCAGGTGAAGATTCTGAGTGGCTTCTGCTTTATCATCCTCTGAAACAAGAATGCACAGATTTGTGGGAGATTGAGACAGTCAGTATGTAAGGAACTAAACCTTGCATACACTGGCTAGTCCTTCTCACTGTGTGTATTGTTAATTATTAAACTAAATTGATCTTTCTATGAACTAGTTTTGTGAAGCATACTTATCTGATCCTTGGAGTTGGAGTTTGCTACTCTTGACATGTCAGCCGCTTCTAATAATTACTTGAGATATTGGCTGAGTTTTGCACTGGGGCTTGAGCTCTCACATCCTTTCTATCCCTCATACTTGTTTATCCCGTGGGAAGTAAAGTAGCTAGATTTTGTTCACAAGGTGTTTAAATCCTTCATGCAGTGCTTTAATCTGTTGTCTGAAAGCAGATCTTACAACTGTTGTTCCACTGGTCAATTTATACTGTGTTATCTTTTCAACTGTTTATACTGTTGAGCAGAGGTTCAATCCCCACCCCCATTTTTTTTTCCTCTCTTCTGCTCCATTCCACACATTATGATTACATTATGCAGTGCCTTATAGAAGTCATGCATGGCTGCTATTGCCTGATGGCTATTGCTGAACATCTGGTTTATTCATAATGGAACTATCATACTCAAGAACAGGTAGAATGTTAGACATTTCAGCCTGAGGCAAGCCCATTTGCAATCCATGTTTCTGTTCTCTGAAATCCTTTGTTGTAATACCCAGGACAGGAAACAAAGTAAACTTAAAATGTAGTATATTTTTAAAATATGTACTCTTTCTATAGCTCATAACTATAAACACTATGGGCAGTAGATATATTTTAAGAAAGTTCTTCTGTGATGCAGGAAAAAGATACTTTTAGAGAACAAGAACTCCTGCATTTATATTGGATAGCATAAAAATGTCTCAAGGTTATAATTTGTCTTGCTTCCAACTGCTAGGTTTGTGAGCTTCACAAGAGGCATTGCCAAGGACAGGTTGTTCCAGATTCATCTATTGTTTCTTCACAGAAACATGAATAAGGATACATGGGCTGTATGGAGCTGTTGCAGTGCACAAATCCTTAAGTGTTGGGGTTGGTTTAATTTCTTTTTGTAAACTAACCCATTTCAGGTGTAATTGAGTCTGTGCTCTCATTGTACATCTTCAGGTTTTGAAATGTCACCACTTGGGAAAGACCCTCTGGAAGCTTTGAGGACCTTAGCCTTTTCAGAAAACCCAGGTTTACAGCAGTCTGCTGCCCTCTATTACCTGCATATGAGTCAGCACAGTAAGTTATATCAGTGCATGAGAAAATTTTCACGTAAGTATTCTTTCCAACTGTGAAATTCCCTTTGATCCATTACTCAAAGTCCTCCTTTGATGCTGTGCTGTTTGCTAAGGAAAATGGAAATGCTGTCATTGCCACGTTTTAGTCTGGATTTTTTCTATGAGAAGATGTCTCTCATGAGACTGTCATTTATGTAATTCTAAACTTCTGGGGAAATCTTGGCAGAACCTAAGGTAGTCAATGCTCTCCCAAGAGCAACACAGTCAAAACTGTGGTGGAAGGAAAGGGACGTGGTGATCGTTTAGGGTTTTATTTTATATAATTTTTGGAAGAGAAGACAAAGACATAGGGGCCAGATCACAGTGGAAACTTTATGCAGGAAAGATTCTTCTTGGCTTCTACTATTCTGTGGGAACACATGACTCCTGGGGTAATCAGCAATGCTTAGAAGTCAGCCTAGACAGGCCAAATAAGGTTGCAGTGAGTTTGGGTCCTACAAAAAGGTAGAAATTCAAGTGAAAAGCAGGCTGTGATTTATTTATCTATTTGTTTGGTTTAAAATTACTTCAAGAAGAATATTCTGCCGTTTAGCTTGATAGTTTTATCCCATGTCTTTTTTCTGGCTAAAAAGGGCACATAACCATGTCGTGAGGACCTGCTATGAGGCCGAATGACTTGTTTGGTAGCGAGTCACGTTGCTCCCTCTTTCTCTGATGTTTTTAAGTACTTGATTATTCAAAGCCTTTTCAGGAAACTTGCCCTGGTTTGCTGGTAGCATTGGAATTTAAATGAAGAGGAATACTGCTCAGCCTATGTATGGTAGCACCTGAGGCTTAAGACCATCGGGAGAAAAATGTCGTTGCTGTGAACAATGATTCTCCTGAATTTTTCCTGTTATTCCTGCAGTGAACATCCCCCTGCCTGTGGAGCATCTGGAACCCTTCTATGCTTTGTTACGGTCTGCTGACCTAGAGGTGCAGCAAATGTCTTCTTTGTCCCTTGTCAACTTCTTGCTGGAAGGAAACGGTAAGCAATTAACAACGCATCCCTCTTCAGGAGAATAAGTATCTCTTCAGCTAGACTGAGACAAGGGAGGGCACGTCTAAACATCCAGATCTACACAAATCCAAATTCAGTTTTTTTGTGTTCCTAACAGGAGAGGTGTGAATCATAGATTCTGCTGACACCAGGGTATGTCATTTCCCTGCAGCTAGATTATATTATGTGGCAAGAGAGCTTGGATCTGTGTACAAAGGCTGATAATTATTCCCAGGCTAGTGTGGGAAAAGCTTATACTATTCTCATTCTTGGATCAAGAGCCCACCACTTACCCTTTCAACAACACACAGAGCTGATTATCAGACAGTTCTCATTTTCTTGTTGTTTGTTAACTGGACCTTGCTCTTGCATTGCTTGCAGATTAAAAAAAAATAATTAATTAAAATGCTTAACAGAATTGATTTTCTTCTGTAGCTAACAGAGCAAATGCAATTGAGATAGTATCTGGGAGCTGCAGATGAAAAACTTCCCAATAAAGTTTATATTGATAGACAGGGCAGAAACATCCCATGCCTCATCAACCCAGTCTGTGTTGCATCTACCACTGCATGCTCAGGCACTTGGGCCACAACAGGTATTCCATCTCACTATCCAGTAATAGCAGAAGACAGGGTCAGTCTTCAATGAAGATGGCTTTCTGCCTTTTTCTTTTTCTGTAAGGATCTTACTGCAAAGAAGATCACATCACTATTTGCAAGTGAATAAAAAAAAAATAAATAAAAACTTAAAGGATATTGTTGAAGAGAAAAATGAGAGGGCTGAGTAAATCGTGAACCTATTGGAAAGCTGCAGTTGCACTTTCCAAAATGAACTTTGTGTTTGAAAACAGAATTGCTTGCAGAAATATATGGGACCTTCTGAAGTAGAAGCTCTGGACATCTCTTAGGGTCTTTCATGAGTCTGAAGAGGAATTAAGCACACCAAACTAGGGACTGTGGGTGCCTTTCAGGCTGCTTCCATCTTAGGTCTGTTTTGTATAATGATAATATAGACCCCAAAGCAGTCAAAGGAAGATCACAGAATCACAGAATGTTAGGGGCTGAAAGGGACCTTGAAAGATTGTCTAGTCCAACCCCGCTGCCAGAGCAGGATCGCCTATACCAGATCACTCAGGAACTCATGCAGTGGGTCTTGAATATCTCCAGAGAGGATATATTCTTTGACGAATGCATTCATGTTTACTTTTGTGTTTGTCCAATTTTTCTTGACTTTATGAATAGTTGACAAAGAATTAGTTGTCCAGATGGGTTTACTTGAGCCAATTCTCGATCTGCTTGAGTCAGAGGATCCCACTGTCCAGTGTAATTCCTGTGCCTGCATCATGACTTTGGCTGTTTCAGGTGAGTGTGCTGTTCTTTCTCTTTATCCTCTTGAAATGGGGAGATCAAACCCTAACAGCAAATAACAATAGCCAATAGTGAAAAACATTCTATTCTATTCTGTTCTCCTTACTTCACTCTGCAGTGTATTAACCCAACTCTTACCTCATATTTCAAGGTGAAACAACATACTTGTAATTGGTGTAGGAGTCATAAAATGCAGCAGCAAATTTTGACATTCCCACATTATAAATTTAACCTTTTGGGATTCCAGTTAAGATCTTTTTCTCAGTGTTTCTGACTTTCATTCTTTTCTGATTACAACCCTTTTCCTGATTTCCAACCTAAGTATATTTGTGACCAGCTTATTAGCCTCCACTCTGGCTTTTGCTTCAGTAGTTCTGTCTCTCAGATGTCTATGCCAATGAGGCTCCTTCATTTTACTAAACTGAAATAGCCAGGCTTAATTAAGGCTCCTCTTGTAAGCAAGGCTCTCCATTCATGTTCATAGCCCTTCTGGGTGTGAATTATATGTTCCAGAAATGGAACATAGCAATTTTATCTGCTGTCAGGCATTGTTACAATCCCAAAATGTACACAAATGCTGCAACAATTCCATTTTAAATTAATCTCTTCTGAAGGAGAAATCACCAGAAATGCGCAGTACTTCAGCTGGGGTCTCACCTGTGTCTTTCATTGTGGCATCCAGGGAAATGCATTTCGTGGTACATCTATCACTCCTGGGGTTTGTTTGTCATTGCATCATAGTGATGTTGCCATTCTGCAGCTGACTCAATCACTTAGTCTTTCTCTTCCTCTGTATTTCCAAAAGACACCAACTATTAAAGGGTCTGCAACAAATGTTTCCAAGTGTACATCACTGCATTTTGTACTGTAAGGTTTCATTCTGTTTGTGTTGCTTCAGTCTTCCTAGCTTGTCTGTTACTTGTAAAATACTCCAGTCCTCCACCACATTCACAGTGCTCCACTCACACCTTTGTATTAACTTTCTGGTTTAAAACCAATTACAGACTGGTTCTTGTGGAACTTCACTTGTAGCCTCCTTGCAGATGGTCATTCCCAGTCACAAAACTTGCTGCCAGCTTGCTTTTAGTTAGTTCTTTACCTATTTGTCACTAACTTCTCTTGCATAACTATGCATATTTCACACTATAGATATTTTCTTGGCATCCAGACAGATAAGCTCAACTACAGTCATCCAAAGAAAGGTTAACAGGTTAGTCTGGCTTATTCTACCTTTTGCTTTAGATGTGTTCTTCCACTGTGCAAATTGTGCAAAGCCTGTATAACAGCTATGAATAACATTTATTTCCCTTTCTGTGCTGCTTATTCTACTTGCTTCCCTCTCCAGCATGGGAAGTTGCAATCAGATGTCCCAGAAGGCTGCGAGAAGCATGGTGAAAGTGTTACTTTCTCACTTGAGTATTTATGTAGCAAAGGGAGAGTGGATAAACAGGATTCAACTACATAAAAGTGCTGATTTTAATTGTATTCCACCATTCATTTATTTATTTGCAGATTTAAAAACACCTTTCCCTTTGAAAATTATTTGCATGTTATTACAGCCAGGTTAAGAACTCCATAGCCTACCTTACTTTGAGCAATGTAAGTTGCCTCACTTAAATGTCTAAATTAGGCATGGCATCACTAAAATATTAGGTACCTGGCACTGGAAAGACTTTCTTTGTGTGTGGTTGGTGAAGTTATACCCTGAAGATCTACAGAGAAACATCCCTTCTCCTGTTTTAAGCAGCCCATGGAGAAAGCAACTTCATTGAGCACCTAAGGATGTTTCTCAGACTTGAAGGCCCTCTGGCCCTTTTAGATGTGTCTGGCTTTAGCCCAGAGTATAGGGAACCTGCAGCCACTCCTGATCTAACCCACCTTCATTCCCTGTTTGGGGTGGTCACCTAGTGCCTTTGCGCACTCCCTTAAGTGCCAGTGTACTTCTGAGCATAAATAGTTCAAATTAAGCACTCAAGATGTTTTCAGTCTGGATAGGAAGGCATCTGCTGGACACAGAGGTAGGTTGCTGCCTGGGTTTTGATCAGTGTTGAGGATCTCTGTCCCAGTTTCACTAGGATTCAGATGGACTGAATCCATAAATTTCTTTTTCAGAGTATATTTAGCTACTACAGCAATGAGACTAAAGCAAGAGCCAGTTCTCTAGAGTTTAGTTTATTTTTAGCTCACAGATTCTTGTTATTTAAAGGGTCTGCTTGGGAAAAATACTCTGTTCAGTTGTGTCCTTTAAGCAAGCCACTCATGCTTTAGAGTGATTTTAAAAGATAAATATGGAAGCACAACCAATTAGGAAGATCCTTAGATATGTTTAAGGTGACTGAAATTCTAAATCCCAGAATGGTAATGTGTCTTAATTCTGCTGCAATAAGCATGCAAGCCTGGGTACTAAGTGAAGCTATTCAGCAGTATGACTGCAAGTTACACATAAGCTGTGTGGCATTTACCAGCTGCAATATGTAGCCAAAAAAAACAACCCCAAACAACCCCCAAACCACCAACCAAAAACCAAAACAAACAAAAACACCCCAAAAACATTTAAGCAGCAAACAAACCCATTCATTTGAAAAGAATTTGAAGGTCAATTTGTTCCACTATCAGCATTTGGGCACACAGCAAAAGGACATTTGCAGTTATCTGCAGCTTTTCAATCTGTGAGTGAAAGCAATCAGTTCTGGGAGAAGAACTCTTCTCAGAGTACATAGGAACAGAAGCAAACATTCATACCAAGGGTTTCAGCAGGCCTTAACATCTGGAATGTGTCCAGAGAAGGGCAACAAAGTTGGTGAGGGGTTTGGAACACAAGCCCTATGAAGAGAGGCTGAGGGAGCTGGGGTTGCTTAGCCTGGAGAAGAGGAGACTCAGGGGTGACCTTCTTGCTCTCTACAACTACCTGAAGGGAGGTTGTAGCCAGGCAGAGGTTGGTCTCTTCTCCCAGG
This sequence comes from Picus viridis, assembly GCA_033816785.1. Taxonomy (NCBI): domain Eukaryota; kingdom Metazoa; phylum Chordata; class Aves; order Piciformes; family Picidae; genus Picus; species Picus viridis. The sequence continues at coordinate 37,731,178 of CM066578.1, read as the reverse complement.
CAGCCAGCACCAGAACAAGAGGACTCAGTCTCAAACTGTGCCAGGGCAGGTTTAGACTGGAAATTAGGAGGAAGTTCTATACAGAGAGAGTGATTCCCCATTGGGCTACCTGGGGAGGTGGTGGGGTCACCGTCATTGGAGATGTTCAGGAGGAGACTTGATGGGGTGCTTGGTGACATGATCTAGTTGTTTGATGGGTTGGACGCGATGATCTTGAAGGTCTCTTCCAACCTGGTTTATTGTATTGTATTGTATTGTATTGTATCTGCATTAAGCTAAACAAGAAGGATGCATTGAGTGTAGAGCACATTTATAGTTGTACTAACAGGAGAACTTTCAAGCAAACAAATGGCAAAGGGTAGAAAGAATTTCTCCACGCAGGTTTCAAGGTTTCCCCATTTTAGAGAAGCATCTGAATACTAAAAGCACTCTAATGGACATCAGCGGTTACAGTGGAGTCAGTGGAGGAGCTGCATTACTTAGATAAACAGGTGGGCCAGAAGAGAAAAGTAATCTAGCCTGTCACATCTCATATGGAGATAATAATACAGTTATACATCTGGGTGAGATAGATATCCCCAGCCATTCTGTCGATAAGTTGATGCCACAGTTTAACCCCAGGTAGCAGCTAAGCACCATGCAGCCACCCGCTCACTCTTCCCCCTCACAAGGGGAGAATTGGTGGGAAAAAAACCCAAACCACAAAACTCATGGGTTAAGAAAAATGTAATACCTAAAATAAAATATAGTATGTAGAAAATCAGTATAGTAAAAAAAAAAAAAAAGAGAAATGAAACCCAAGAAGAGACAAGTGATGCAATCCAGGCAGGAATGGGTGTCCATGTGCCACCTCCCTCTGAAGCAGGCTGTAAGAGCTCATCTGGGCACTGTAGGCTTCCACTGTTGATGACCACCTGTGGGCCCTCAGGCAGAAAAAATTTTCAAGCTGTCATGGTTGTGAAACCTTGCCAAATTATACCAATTATGTTTCTTCATGGAAGAAAACACTTAAAGCATCCAGTGGCTCATACTCTGTCATGGCCAGTTCTTCCTCCAGAAGACCTTCAGACTGGAAGTCTGAAATTCTGAGAGGATCTAGGATAATTTTACAAGAGGATATAGGAGTACAATTCCCAGCCCTAGAAGGGAAAGTGGAAGAAAATTTACCCAAGTTTTGTCCTAGTGTTTGTAATCCTTTTGCCCAAATGTGATATTCCCTTCCACATTCACAAATGCTTATGGAGTGTGAAAGAATGAAGGAAGCAGCAATATCTGAATTCTCAATCGTTTTATCTCTTTTCTTTACTCAACTAATGAGAGTTTACATCATACCAGATTGGTTTTCAGCAGCTGGAACCACACAAAAGAATTTCTACTTCCACTGAGGGGGGAAAAAAAAAACAAACCAACAAACCAATATTTAGGGTTGTCTACAAAATTGATCAGAATATTTCACAAGAATAGTAGCTTCCCACACGGGAAAGCTTTTAAAATACATAACTCTTTCCAGAACAATTTTCCCAACAATTGAGTATTTTTTTCCCAAATAAAATATCCTCTTGAGTAAAATATTCATAGGAAGGCAGAAAGGGACTGATCCTTGCATACTAAACTGATATTGGCTGACCTATACTTGAATAAATATCCTGGGTTACCTGTGTGTGGCAGTTCCCCAGTATAGATAGACTCCATGTAGAGAAATAACAACTTTCTAACGTAGTTTGCACCTGAAGAGTTGATATCATCCAACTATTTCTTGCCTTCTGCTTTATGTTTCTCTTGGCAATCTTTCAGAGACTGCCCATTGGTTAAACTGTCTAGAAAGGTATGTAAATGAAGCAAGACTCCACCAAAACTCCTGTGGTCTTCAGTGGCAGTTTGGCTCATACAAACATGGACTTTGCTTTTTCCTTTTATGAAATCATCTACTGAATGCTATAATATTAAGAGATTTCTTCACTAGTCTAATCACTATTTAAAGGTAATCAAAGAACACCACTGCCAAAACCTTATTTTTTTTTCCCAAATGATGCCATTTAAAATATACATAAGGTACAATGCAGATAATGAAAAGGGAGAAGACCTCACATGTCTCAGTGTGACAGCAGGTCATTTGTTGCAGATGTTTTGATGGCCTCATGGTCAGGTGGAGGGGGAAGAGCATAAGTGAGGCTACCTTCAGTAGGTTCAAAACAAAAGGAGTAGGGAAAAAAGCAGATTTCTTTTTTTAAAACACTGTTACATTTCATAGCATAACTTTGATATGTATTATCATAAATATACACAGTATATAAATGTTATATAGTATTTTATAGTCTCTGGTTAATTTCATGGCATTAAGTATTGCAGTTTTCCCCCCAGTTTTCAATCTAACAGTCTCAAAGTGCTCTGCAGATAATTTCTGAATACTCCTTGTACTCCAGGGTGTTGAATACAACTAGTTGTAAAACTTAATATGCTGCCATGCAAGGTGTGCAGTCAAATTCTGCTTCTAGAAACCTCTGCATTGTTTCCTGCTGTTAAAGGAGTGACACAGGCATATTTAAAGAGAGAAACTGGCCCTGAATATATCCTGCTAAATTAATTCAGTCTTACCTGCAGTTAGTTGTGTAGTTTTTGTCTGGCACACTGTGAATATCTTAATCAGACGTACCAGGGGGTACAAGGCAAGTATGACATCTGGCTAACTAGTGTCAGGAGACTTACAGTCCTTCTATTTTCATCATCCCAGTCACAAAACAAAAGCATTGAACAAGCTGTGATCTATGGCTAATCCAAAACTCATGAATTAGTTTCTTTCCTTTTGAGCTCTTGGAATTTTTAAACAGATTCCTTTGAGTATGTAGGAAAAAATTATATATACTGAAGAATTACAGAAGTGAACACCAAAGACATTTGCCCTGTTAATTTTCCTGCTCCTGGCTCACAGAACATGGCAATATCTTATTTTTTCTTTCCCTGCTTCTTTTCTCCAGAGTCCAACCGAGAGGCTATTGGTGCTGCTCGAGGAGTTACACCCCTACTGTCTCTTGCCAATTCCTACGATCCTAGAGTCCAACAGAATGCAGTTGGTGCTATTCTCAACCTCACACAATCAGGTACCTTCTGACCAATGGTTTGTCTCAAAACGCTGAATGAAAAGTTCTCAAATGGTTTCCTTTACCATATGGCATTCATGTTGAAACCATAGGCTTAGGATTTGTTCAGACCCTCTGTAGCTAACACAGACCCTTTTTTTGTGTTGAATACTGATATAGAAAGGCTTCATTTTCAAGCCTAAGGAGCTAATAGACAAGTACTTAAATCATCAAAGAAATATTTTTTTAAAGAAGTGAAAGAAATAACTTGGCCTAAAAGGTTACCAGCACATTCAGTGATACTTTGAAGCAATCTCTGAAGGTTATGCAACAAGGTCAAGCTCTTGGAACATTTTGGCTTGCATCCCTAACTTGATGTTAGGAGATGCAAAATGTAACTATTATGGGCCAAGCATTAATGGCTCCTGGGATGTCTGCCAACAGCTTGAGAAAAAAAAGCAGTAAAATCAGTCTTCCAATACATGCACTACCACACATTAACTCTGAACTTCCCCCAGCATTAAATCTTACCTATCTAGATGACACCATTATCCCAGTCAGCATAACTGCTGTAGTGCACAAGCTCGAAGTTACCTACTCTCCAGTCACACTGATTGACATATATTTGGACAACATCACCACTCTCTAGAATCTAGTGATGTGCATATCCCTTTTGAATGGTGCCTCCTGAGGAGGAGGAGGGAAGGGGAAAGATACACTAACAATACTCCTTCCCCTTCCCCGTCCCCTTCCCCTTTCCCTTTCTTTTCCATGGCAGAGAAAATCCAACATGTCCTATGCAAAGAAGGAGCCCTGCCAGTTCTTGCCTTGCTGCTGGACTCTCCTGACTCAGAAGTGCAGGTATGGCTCAAACAAGTCAGATTTTTAAACAGTAATAGTGTGACTGTAAGGAAAGCAGAAACACAGCATGTGGAAATGAAGAAATGGAGAGGAGGGAGGGTTTCTCTAGAGAAGTGGGAAAACATGTGAAAGCACCTTGGTGAAACTCAGCTCAGTCAGATAATGCACATACAAAACAGTTTGCCTAGCTCCACAGGAGAAAGTGTATGATGCAGAAGTGCACCTGCCAGCACACACAAGATCACACCCTCCCCATTGTTAGACTGTTACCTTCTTGTGTCTTTCAGCTCATCAGACAAGATGCAGATAGGCCTCTTCCTCTGGTGCTTTTTTAATCCTAGCTTTGATCTTCCACTCCAAGCAATTTTACTGAGTGCTCTGAGAGGGCATAACTTCAAAGATTATTTTTTTCTTCTTGCAAACGTCTGGGAAATCTTCCTATTTTATGCCTACCACAGACACCTCTTTGTGATTCTGCATACTTAATGGAGAGCTGGTCCTGATTCAAAAGTATGCTGATGAAAAGCTATGAATCAGAATTGTAAACCTTAAAATCCACTAGTTCATTCACTGAGTCCTTTGAGTAGCACAGGATTGTTTCCTCCAGTGGTTTTGTTATCTCTGTTGAGATTTCTTTTAAATGTCTGAAGTGATAGAGCCTCTGGAATTGCTTTCTCCAAACTGTTTCAGCATCATCAGCCTTCTCTGAGATTCATCTTGAAGCTTCCTTCTCTGTAGCTCAACCTGTTTCTTCTAATTATACCTCCCTAGTAATACATGCTCTTATATGTATAATCCTCCTTAGCATTGATGTTTAAATCCTTTGAAAATGTTCTCTTGGTGTACTAGGGTAATGACTACTTTCAGCTTGAGTAAATACATGTAAACATATAATAGAGTGGACAGAGATGACCTAGCTGTGGTGCCAGCAGCAGTGCTGCTGCAGGAGCACAGTACATTCCCAAATACCCAGAGTCCTAGTGGATTTGTACAACATACAGTGACACAGCACAACCACTGTTGCAGCTCTAGCAGATTGCATCACTTTTCCTAGAGGAAGCCAGCTTAGGCTCTTATCACATCTACCTAAGAAAACACCTTTAATATGAAACAGCACTTTATTGTCATCAGCTCCAAATCTGACCAGTTCTCCAATTAATTTTTATTCTCTTCAACATGTCACCACTGTGACCTCCTCCTTCTGCTTTTCTCTTTGTTCTCTGCAGTATTACAGCTGTGTTGCACTAAGCAATGTGGCAGCAAATGTTCAGCACCACGAAGCCATGCTGAGACCCAGCAACAGATTCCTGCTGCATACACTCATCTCTCTCCTGTCTTCTTCTGTGGATAAGGTAATGCTGTAGCTTTCTCTTTGTGTAAAGGCTTAGCACCAGAGCAGAGCTATAACTTGGGCTTCCAGTTTCAGTCTTACATAGTTCTGCTCATCTACTGTATATGTCCCTATTCAACATCTTTCCTATGAGAAAAGGCAGATGCATTAGTAGATACATAGGTTCTACAAAGTTAATGTATGGGCAAAGAGAGGTGACATCATCACAGTTATTCCACAGCTCTGGACACTTCCTTTAAACTACAATGACCTGTATTTTTCACACTTGAAACTACATGTGTGAAATGCTTTGTCCAGGCTCTCAGCTATCTGTGATCATTGCATCTGCAACAGAAGGTATCTGGAGCATCTATTATGCTACCTTTTTTTTTTTCCCTTCCCCTTTTTGGTATCCTTAACTGTGACTATCTGTCTTCAAAGAATAACATCTTGAAAATTTGGCTTTGTTGGGAGCCACACCAAAGAAACTTCAATAAACCACAGTTCAGGGTTTAAAGGGTGGAACCTTACATTGACTGAAGTGACAAAAAGGTAAAGTAAATGACATGAATTAATTCCTTTCACTTTCCTATAGCTTACCTGATGTTTTAGAATTAATTAACATCTGAAGCCATTGGCTCTTCCTCATCAGCTACAGGATGACTGATACTAGCAGAGGCTCAAAAAAAAATCAAAAACTTTGAAAAAAACAGTCATGGCCCAAAATTTGTTCTCTGAAGATAATATGATAGCTTGATAGCATTGTTTATATTGTATGCAATAGGCAAGAACATGCACTACTGAAACAGCTCTTTCTCCCCATCTCTTTTGTTCTTCCCACCCCCACTGTTTTGGATAAGCAGGTTTCAAGCCAGGCATGTGTTTGTCTAAGAAATTTGGCTACAAGTGGTAAGCAATATCTTGATAATAAACAAAGCACACTGTTTCTTCTTCTTTCTGCCTTTCAGAGTGAGCACAGTGGGCTGGGAACCCTTCGTAGTAAAAGCAAAGAGATACCTTCTTTTCTGCATTTTAATTGGGAAAAGAGGGGTGTAGCACAGACACTACGTAAATCTGCCTTGGAGCTCCCAGGTAGCAAGAGATGCATCTGGGCACAGTGAGAGAGACATCAGAGGTCTTCATATGCACAGAGCCTTTGCACTTAATAGATTATTAAGATTTTCTCCTTTACATGTATCCTAAGCATTAAAACAGATTAGGATAGAATGTCTCCTGAAATTTCTGCTGAAGTGGGGATCTGCTTTCTCCCAGGGCATGAATCTAGCTATCATTAAATATCATTTTCTCCAAAGCATTTTTCATGCTCATGAAAAAATCTATCCTATTAAATGCCCATGATCTGTTTCTACAGCATACTTGGGGGATGAAAGCGAGGACTGGCACGCTCAGCACTAGAGCCTGAGGGTCCAGGGTAGAGAAGTTCGTCTAAAAAATGTAGAAGTGCTTAATTTTCAGGCAATCACAATTATAGTGGAGCTAGGGGTGAAGGAATTACCGTGCTGCTCGCTGGCATAGCTGAAAAGCGCCGGCCTGCTTGGCGTTTTGAGACTGCTGCTCCATCTGCTGGCTGCTCTGGAATTTTCTTTCAGCACCCAAAAGCACTCATGGGGCCGCAAGGACGAGTAGGACTTTAAGGATTCAGCCAGGTTGCCTGATCTCTCTTCCTTAGCTAACTATACCTCTGCGAGATAGGTGCTGCTTGAGGAGCTCCTTCCGTCTGTGCAGTAGAAGCTACCACCTTCTTACCTGGGCCTTATGCCAATGAAGGACTCAAAACTCCCCTCATTTCTTCTTGCTGAAGTTCAGGCACAAACTGAAGGGTGCCCCCAACCTACATTCTCCTCTCAAGCCTACTTTAATCCTTTGGCAAAAGAACATAAAGCAAATTAAAGCTTATTTTTATACCCAAACATCCGGTGTTGTCCCACCCCACAGAGATGGGGAGGTACCTTCTAATTTCATCAGTGAGGAACAAGCAAATGTTTCAGTTGAGGCCTGAATTCCTCTTCATGGTGCCCTGAAGCGTTTTGACCTTGGTCATTTTCCCAAATCAGCAGACATCCAGGCTGAGATGGTTGCTGAGGATGTCCTGCCCAAGCTGCGCTCCCTCCTGGCATCTAGCAGTGAGGATGTGCGTCATGCATCCGTTGCTCTGCTCTGGATACTGTCCCAGCACCCACACAACCAGGTAGGGGAGGTCATTTCCCAAGCCCAGAGAGGTAAGAGTAGTTCTGGCTACCACCTAGGGTAATGCTCTGTAATGGCAAAACTGTGTAAGAAATACATTTTGAGAGTGACCGATGGGCTCTGTGAGACTTCCCAACCCTTCTGCTTTCCACCCAAGATGGCAAGGTCTGGGCTACTGCATCTATGCTGTCACTAACTACTGGAGTCTATCTGTTATGGTGAGTGGGATCCAAATGATCCCAAGAATCCCACAGATAACAAGATTGCCTGTAAGAGGACCATGGGGAGGGTAGAGGGGAAGATGGGTGTCAGATACCTTGGATGTACAGACACTGCTCTGCACTCCTTACAGTCCCCTCAATCTGCAGATTGTAGGTCCCCAGGTGGGGGAGTACAAGGGCAGGACACAGGGCGAAGCATGAGGAGAGACTGTAACCATGAGGGCAGCTGAGGAACCACTTCCTCAGCTACACATTTCCCTGCACACCGAAAAACAGAGAAACTAATTTAGAGTGAATTAAAGTGCGTCGGTGCAAAGTGAAATGCAAAAATACTTTGCTACCCTGTGTGGACAGCTGTTCAAAAGTACATTTGCATAAATGTGACACCTTTTGATTTAGGATCAAGAGAGCAAGGGGGGCTAATACAATTTAAAATACTTATCTATTTTCAGCTAATTCACTGGAACTTTCCTGTGTCCCCTCATGTCCTTAGTCACAGAACAGTTCTTTTGCCCACATTCAGGGTAATGTCTCAAACTGCGCCAGGGGAGGTTTAGGCTGGATGTTAGGAAGAAGTTCTTCATAGAAAGAGTGATTGGCCGTTGGAATGTGCTGCCCAGGAATGTGGTGGAGTCACCATGGTGGTGGAGACTTGATGGGGTGCTTGGTGCCATGGTTTAGTTGATTAGATAGTGTTGGATGATAGGTTGGACTCGATGATCTCAAAGGTCTCTTCCAACCTGGTTTATTCTATGCTATTCTATGCTATTCTGAACACCAACACTAGTAGTGCAACAGTGGGCAAATACATGAAGAAGTCTAACTAGAAATAAACTACAGTAAATAAACAAAACAGACACTCCTGCTGTATTTTCATCCTCCTCCAAACTACTAAGTAGCAAATGAGAAATTATGATTTTGAAATGTGCTTTTCCACTACAGGAATTAAAGGGCCATCATTAGGAACATGGATATGACAGGTTTCAGATAGGTGTCTTAAGCTAACAATAACCTTTTAAGTGAGATGGAGTTCAAGTAGATGAAGCAAAATATTGTGAGAACTTTTCCTGTCACATTGCTTTAAGCACTAGTGACAGACAGTCTGAGTAACCACATCTGGGCTTAGGTGTTTCTCATGGGTCAAATACCCTCAAGTCTAGTTTGAAATTTCCTCTGGGTATTGGAAGCCCAGTGCCTTGCATTTCAGTTGCACATACAGAGCACAGTATGAACCAAATTGCACCTCTTCTAAGTCTGGGACATGATGGAAAATTGAATAAGCTCAATGCTTGGGAAGCAGCAACTAGAGCACAGAGCTTTTCAAAGGCACTGTGGCTTCCTAGGTTTTGTGCTGGCTGCATTTAGTACCAAGTGTCCTCATTGCTTGTCAAACTGCCTCGTGTAATCAAAACACAATTTACTCTCAACAGGCTTACAACTTGAAATACACTAATTTAGCTGGAAGCTATTTGCACATAAAAATGTTACTCGGTATGAGGCACTGTCCTGGAACATTGTCCTCGCTTGCATTTGGTTTTCTTGCCCTCAGACACCATTTGTTCTTTTTCTTCTCTGAGCACAACTCCTTTTCTCCCTGATCCTGAAACATTCACCAGTGCCCAGCTACAAAGGGCACAGTGCGGCATCAGTGGGAACAAAGGCACTAAGAGCTCAGCCTTGTTACACCAGCAGTGAAACAGTCCATCCTTCATGGGGGGAAAAGGGTGAGCAGCAGGAGGCTGGAAAGCAAAGCATCACCTTTAGGGGTTTATTCTTCAGTAAGAAGTATCTACACCACAAACTTTGTTCTAGTGAGCAAACATGGCTGTCCCTGGCTACTGAGTGCAGCTACTTTGTGCGAGCAAGCCCTGGGCACTCTGAGAAGAGTTTGACCTCTCCTTACTCATATGCTGCCTCCCACCTGCATGCCTTTTCTGGCCTGTTTTCCAAAGCTTTTCTTTCTCTAACTTGGGCTGAATTCTCTATGAGTGAAAGAAGGTCTTCTCCATGGGAACAGCTGTTGGAAAACAAACCATTGAACAAAGCTAACCTTTACAACCAAGTCAAGTGATGCTTGAATTATTACAAATACTACCCGGGATACAATAGGACAGAATTCATCTGCCCTTTCGTTACCATGAAGCAACCCCCCAGGAATGCTTCACAGGAGCTCCTCTCCCTGCTTAAACCCCTTTTTTTGCCATCCCTTGGCCAGGCTTTTGACAGCAACTCCCAGCAAGTGCTGGAAGACTCCCCCTTTTGCAGGGAGAATTTTATTCAGTTGTCCCAAGGACAGCCCAGTCCTGAAACACCAAGGAAAACATAAGGCTTTGTGAGAAAACAGCATTTTAGATAACATTCTTTTGAGCAAAGACCTAAAAGTCAAGGTGGGCAGGGGCCTCTCTATCCCACATGATGCCACTGACTTTCACCTCCAGGTACAAAAGAATTTTGCCTTCCCACATTTCTTCTTCTGATATGGGGTAATATCTATCTTGGCAAGAAATCCCCTGGGTAGGGGGATTGCAGCACTGCAATTGTAAGAACAGTTGCTTCTGGAATGATTTGCCCTGCCTTTTTTTGTGTTTTTTTTTTTTTTTTTTTTTAAATACTTACAATCTTGGGAGAAGTTAGATCAATACATATCTCAATGACCCAATCCATTTTTACTCTGAGGTTTCTTATGATTCTCTCACGCTGTGCAGAGCTGAGCCAGGAAAAAAATAACATAAAAAATGAAAAATTGGGATCCCAGCCATATGCCAGCCAAGGCAAAGCAGTTCAGCAAAATCTGAAGTACTGTCACTTGCTAATGTAGCTCCTAAATAAACAGAAGAGCTTGGCAGGGAAGTTATTGTATATTAGGAAGTTCATTTATAGTCTATAGGAAACTTCCTCCTGTCAGGCTGTAGCAAATCAGAGTACCATAGGATTACATAGAAATGAGGACACCTGGTCCAAAAGCAGTCACCAATGGTAATTTGATTGCATTATCTAAAATCATACTGTTTCTGCCTTTGAGGAGAAAGAAAAGTAAAACTAGAGAAAATTTATATATATATAGGAGTCAGTAAATGCCTGGAGTTTAGGCATATCACTGCCCCTTCACTGGAGGTGTTTAGGAAAAGACTTGATGGGGCGCTTGGTGCCATGGTTTAGTTGATTAGATGGTGGTGGGTGATAGGTTGGACTCGATGATCTCGAAGGTCTTTTCCAACCTATTCTATTCTATTCTAGTCTAGTCTAGTCTAGTCTATCCTAGTCTAATCTATTATATCCTAGTCTAGTCTAGTCTAGTCTAATTTTTCCTTAAAGCATTGCTGGTTTTGACAGTGCTTTGAATACAAGTGAAGATGTCAGCTGATATTAAAACAAGACACACTTTTAAAGTTTAACTTAAGTAAGAGAAAGATGCAAGTTAAACTAATTTCTAAAGGCATGTGCCTTTCAGGGCTGCTTCAGTGCAATTTTCCTCTGCTGTATACAGGACTGATGATTTGTTTTACACTGAATACTATTGCTAATGTATTACTAACATGTAATGTATACATCCTTAATGCATAATATATAGCTAATGTTGTGGAGCCTCTCTCTCTGTAGACTTTCAGAATCTGCCTGGATGCATTTCTGTGCAACCTGATCTGTGCTAACCTGCTTTAGAAGGGGTGTTGATGATCTCCAGAGGCCCCTTTCAACCCCCAGTATCACAGTACATTAGGGGTTGGAAGGGACCTCCAGAGATCATCGGGTCCAACCCTCCTGCCAAAGCAGGATCACTTGGGGTAGTCTGCACAGGAATGCATCCAGGTGGGTTTTGAAAGCCTCCAGAGAAGGAGACTCCACAACCTCCCCGGGTAGCCTGTTCCAATGCTCCATTACCCTCACTGAAAAGAAGTTTCTCCTCATGTTGAGGTGAAATCTTCTATGTTCAAGTTTGAACCTGCTGTTCCTTGTCTTATTACTGTGTGCCACCAAAAAGAGCTTGGCCCACTCCACTTGACACCCATTCTGTGATCTCAATTTCTAGGTAGCACAAATAATACAGCTCATTGGTAATGAACATAAAAACTGCATAATGAACTGGAGTATTGTGTCCAGTTCTGGAGCCCCTACTACAGGAAGGATCTGGATGTGCTGGAACATGTCCAGAGAAGGGCCACAAAGATGATCAGAAGGATGGAGCACCTCTCCTATAAGGACAGACTGAGAGAGTTGGGGCTATTCAGTCTGGAGAAGAGAAGGTTCCGAGGAGACCTTATTATGACCTTCCAGTATCTTAAGGGGGCCTACAAGAAAAGTGGGGAGGGACTTTTTAGGGTGTCAGGTAATGATAGGACTAGGGGGAATGTTAAAAAAAAAAACCCTAGAAATGGGTAGATTCAGATTGGATGTTAGGAAGAAGCTCTTCACCATGAGGGTGGTGAGACACTGGAACAGATTGCCCAGGGAGGTGGTGGAAGCCTCATCCCTGGAGGTTTTTAAGGCCAAGCTGGATGTGGCTCAGAGCAACCTGATCTAGTGTGAGGTGTCCCTGCCCGTGGCAGGGGGTTGGAACTCGATGATCCTTGAGGTCCCTTCCCAAGCCTGACAATTCTATGATTCTATCAAATGCTTTCTGTCCTTTTGCCGTAGGCAGCTCATGGCTCAAACCAAGATGGAATTTATAAGGGAAAGGGACTGAAAGAAAACACACTCCCAGGAGGAAATCTTTTGTTTAAAACCTAACCCAGAGCCTGTTGAAATCAGGTTTTTCTCTGTAAAAAGTGGTGGCCCCTTAATCCATATTGTTGTTGAGAAAGCTACCTGGGCGGTAATCTAAACTCACAAGATCTGATGCAATTAGTAATGGTGGTAAATGGAGGAAGACTGCATTGAAGAAGGAGTAAGACTCAGTAAGGTCCCCCTAAAGTAGCCACCAGACACAGAGGGAAATGTACAGATAATTTCAGAATATGCTGTTCAGAACCCCTTACTAGAGTGGTGCTTAATCACAAACTGATCTAAGCACACAGTCCATTACTGTAGGTAATCAGTTGCTGTGGTAACCAAGGGCACACTGCTGCTGCTGCTACTTCACCACGTACTTTTGCCTTTCACACACCTAAGCTGACCAATTCAAGATCCCCTGTCCTTCCCCTGACTACTAGCGACTTCTGGGAAGTATTTGATGCAGGCAAAAATAAACTACCAAACCTTAAAGACTCCAGATTTCCATAGCAAGTGCACTGCAGATCAGTGTCAGTCAGTAGATCATATTTTGAGAGAACAAGCACAGGACCCAGCTGCTACACCACTGGTTTCAATGAGCTAAGCAATGCTCTTCTTGCAGAGCTAAGATCAATCTATCTACAGTTTGCTGCAAAGCTGCAGTGTGCTGTCCCTACTGGATGTAACTGTGATACTGGTTGCTCTTCTCAGGACACTCTGGCATGTGCTGAGCTACTGCAGAACCTGGGGATGCTACTGTCAGCACATAAAACAGACCCTGTGATTGTTGGCCATACTGCTTGTATCATCAAAAACCTGAGTCTTTCTAAAAACAGACAGGTAGGTGCCCAAAATCCACCACTGAACTACTTATCCTGGGAGGGTGGAGATATGTTTATACTTTATGGTCTTGAAGGTCTTTTCCAACCTGGTTACTCTACTCTATTTTATATCAAATCAGCATTACTTATAGAAAGAGTTAAATTTTTTTTAAATGAAACCAGAAAATTGTGTCTGTGAATAAAAGGACCTGAAATGAAAGAAGGGTTTTTTCATATTTTTCCACTACAACACAAAAACACTAAGAGAGGTAAGAAATACTTAAATTCTCCTATGAGGGATGGTGTTCCCTCATTCAAATGGCATTACATAGGTATGAAATGTACTAGCAAGGATATTTCATGCTAATTAAAGGAGCTACCTAGGAAAATCTGAGGTTTGTTATAAACTGAATCTTCATTTCCTAACTCTCGCTCTTCAGCTTTGTTGCCCAGTTATCACATCCAACACTGATCTAATTTCACTCCCAGATTGTTAAATATAACCCAAGCTACTGATGCACATTTTGTTTGTTTGGCAAGATACCAGTTACACCCAGATGCTATGAAGATCTCTGTAGCTGACTTTGCTTATAATGAAATCCATATCCACAGATGCACTTCCTTTCTCCTCGCATTTTGATTCAAACAGTGCGAGTATAACAACCAATACTGGGGAAAAAACCCTACCCAAATCCTTGTCTCTGCTTTGCCCCACTTTCTAGCACACACTTTTTCAGACTCAGTCTCCTTATTTCTTCCTTTTTTTTCCAAGATCCAGTTACTGCTAGTTACAGAGAAGGACCACAGTAAGACTTAAAAATGGATCCTTTTCAAAGTTTGCTTTAAAAAATCACCATGTTGGACACTTAAATTCTGTGCCTTTATTCTGTTATCAGCAGGGAGCTGGTTCACCTTTGTAAAGATCTAAAATGAGGAGAGTGTTTAAGCTCTCACTGCACAAGTGAGTGGTGGGTTGGAATTTTCCCCTCCACATTAAATTTGCCAGACCAGCTCAGCTGGAAGCAAATGAAAGCTGTATTTACAAGCAAAACTACAATCTACAATGAAATGCAATGAAGATGTACAAAATATACAGTATTTACAATATTTACAGGTATTTACAATTAATAAACAGCACAAGGACCCCCTGGCCAAAGACCTTGCCCCCTTACCTCCCTATACAAAAGGGACAAGAGAAAGAGCAGAGAGACATTAGACTTAACCAAAACAACGCAGCCAAGGTCAACCAGAAGCCAGTTAGTATCTCCCAGCCCAAGGAAGTGAGAAGAAAGAGAGATTGTTGTGGTAAAACTAGTTTAAGTCCCTTGTGTCTTCCAAAGGGATTGTTTAGAACTATAATTATTTTCCTTTCTACACCCAATAGTGAGTTATTTACATTTTACTACTTTCTGTTCAAGGTCTGTGAAACTTTTTTTAAAGGCATAGCCTGAAACTACCACACAGTGAGAATGCCAGATTCTCAGGGTCAGTTCTAAGGAACCATCTCTCAAACACTTTAGAGTCCTTGGAACAAGAAGAAAAATATGTTCTTATGTCAACAGGACATGAACAGAGTGTGGGAGCTTGAAAGGCAACAGTCTGGAATTCAACTTTGGCTTCTAAGCAGCAAGTTGAAACCCTGCAACATAGGATGAGCACACATAAAAAGCTATTCAGTACTTTGGAGGTGTGAGCAGTTTCCTTTGTTAGGACCTCCCAGGTGACTCATTCAGGATTCATTCCTTGGCCTTGGTCAGCACAGGCTAGGTCTCCTAATTGTTTTCAACTCAGTCTCCCCAATATATATTCCAGTACAGCTGTCCAACACCACTCTCAGAATAGCAGATTCAACCCAAAAGATAAGGGATACGCACAGAAATGTCTAATTCATAACATTTCTCTTCAGAAACAGAACTTGCCTTTGCTAGGTGAGAGGTCTCATATTTCTGCAGATCAGAGCATTTCAACACCAGAAAGTTTTCAAAGCCCTGGAGGCAAAAAAAGAAAAACTGAAAAAATTCCCCAGTGCTTTGCCCCGGAGCACTCAGCTTATTCACCTCTGCAGCAAGACTTGAGCAACTGACAGCTTAATGCTAACACACAGTCCTGGTACAGCAGCAGGTCAGGAATTCTTTGAGCTCTGAGTGATCTGTGATCATGAGAAGAGACAGAGCAAGCCCAGGGAAATGCCTAAAATTAGGTGATCTCTGAATAAGCCAAGGTGTTTCTTACCTTGCTGTGGTAGGTCTGTGAGGAGACATTTGCATTATTGCTATTGTATCCTTCAGTATTGCTAAGAGTTATTCAGTACCTCTGAATTCCTCAGGCACCAGTAAAACATGACAGAAGTGCTAACCATGAATCACTTTCTTGTTGCAGAGAATCCTTGAGAGCCCATGTGTTGAAGCGCTCCTCCAGACTATGCTTTCTACTGACACTCAAGAAGACTCTCTTCATTATGTGACATCTTGCCTTGCTGAACTAGCAAAGCAAGGTAGGGAAGCAACCCCACCACACCTGGCCTCATCTGAGAAGTGTATGTGTCCTTTGTTAATGCTAACAGGAGGAGCATCACAGGTGGATGTTCAGCTCAAGCCCTTTAAATTCACTGGGAGTTTTGCTGTAAGTTCCAAAAAGCACCAAGTCTGATTCCCTGGCAGGACACAGGGGCTTGGTTGCTTGCACACTTTTTTGTTGAACTGCTTAAAACTTTTAATTCAAAATGCTGAACTTCAGTACTGTACATGGCCTGTCTACTTTTGTTGTAACACCACCCAGTTTCTCATGCTGAATTCATTTCACAATGGCAGAAACTAAGATAAAAAAAGGAAAAGACTAGAACACAAAGCAGCTCTTTTTTTTGTATGTATAAAAGACCCCAGATTAGCACCCACAGAAGGTAGAGCACTCCTCGTGGCAGAAAGGATCAGGGTACATTTTCCTAGCTTGCCCCAGCTTTGGAATTTGCCAGTGAAATGTTTCATCTCTTGTACCTGGTGTGACCACCACGCAGCTGGCAACACGTCACATTTCATTTTGCCCAGCAGCTGCTGGACGTGGGGAGGTTGGTGTAGATGAGCTCTGAGGTCCCTCCGAATCTAGACCATTCTATGACAGACTGAGCCTGCTAGACAAGAGTGGATCCCATACATGAAGTGATTCATCCTTTCAGAACACAAACCCAACAAAATAAAACTCCACTGATTTTTCTATGAATCGAAGCCATGGGCCTATCTTCCTGAGAGTGTAACCTCAGGTCCTGGCATTTTTCCTACCACCTAAGCATACTTACTGCACAAGTTCAGCTCTCATTTTGCTTCTCCAGCTGCAAGGATGATTTCCTGTTTAGGCAGTATAGGCATACCTCTCACCTTCATTTCTTTGACACTGGAGCTTCTGTTTACAGACTACTCTCTTACCTTTCTGTCTTCCAGAAGGAGCCACATTATGCATGGTCCAGTGGATGGATGAACCCTTGACAAAGTGCTTGGTGAGACTGGCTGGCCAACTGGAACATACTGAGCCATCCTTTCATGCTGCCTCCATCATCCAGCACATGATAGGTCACGGTAACTCTCACACAGCATTAACTTGCACTTTCAAAGAGATTTATGGCTGTCTGGAGTGGAATGAGTCTTTTCCCAAAAGAGTTAACTGTCAGGCACTGAACAAACCCTAGCAATCCTTTAGCATCCTCTATCTGGTCTCTACACTTCTATTAGCATAAAAGCAACTACAATCACTCTTTAAATACATATAAAAGAATGCTTGAGGGATGAAAATGGACTGTGGATATGACTCCTGTTTCTTGTCTTATTCAAGCACTATCATGCTGCACAGCTAGTCTGTAGGCACTTCTGAGGGCCTCAAAACCAACTGAAGTAGAAAGGTGGGAGAGCACAGAATACTCCTTAACAAAGGAAAGATGAGCAGATGTTTGAGACAGGAGTTTGACCCTCCTTTTCAGTACATACAGTGTGATGGCATTCCTCAGATAGGAGCAGAGATTAGTAGAGACAATTACAACAGGATGCTTGTGTTGCAAAATTTTAGATCAGCTCTACTTCCTGACCAGCCAGAGGAAAGCATCTTACAGAACCAACCATTGCCACTGCAGTTCTAGACTAGATTAGCAGAGCAGTGGAGTGGCTTTTAAGAATATATATTTTCATAAGTTCCGGAGAGAATGAAAAGAGTATTATTTTTTTCCTGCAGAAGACAGCTTTATGCTTAATATAGTTGTCCCATGCAGCTAAGAGCCTTTAAGACCTGCAAGACAAGAGGTGTTCAGATGATTCTTGCCACATTCTCTAAAAAAGCCAGGTTAGATTTTAATCCTTAGGTGTGAGAGAAACTGAAGGTAGTCGTGAGTCTCCATTAATGGAAAATGCAAACCAGTTTCAATTCTACCATCGAGGATTTGCAACAGAGCAGACTCTCAAGTAGTGAACAGAATCCAGCAGCATAACTGCTTCACAGATGGGTTAGCATGAGAGCTTCATCAGCCCATGGCCGGCACATGCCTCACACAAGGAGCAGCTTCCTAGCACAGCAGCCCTTTATTTGTCTGTCAGCAATGCCATTAGAGGCTGCAGTGCATGGAAGTCCTTTACCCTTCTCTGCAGTAGCATTGGTTGTAGATGAAGGTAGTTGAGTCATTAACAACCTGAAACATTACAAAAGTTGTTTTCCAAGTGTTTTAAAGGCTCCCATTGATCTCCTGTGGTTCTCCCATTTACGCAGGAAAAATGATGCTGCTGTTGAAGCAGCGCATGGGAGAGATTCAGGCCTACCTCAGGAATTTCCTTACCCACCAAGAGCTCCGCTTTCAGCAGCTGGGCATCTCTACATTCTGCAGACTAAGAGAAGGTAACCTCCTCCCTGCTGGGCTGGGCATCCAGGCCCTGTCAGATGCTGCCTGCTCCTATCAGCTGCAAATGGGCACTGCTTGATAACAGAAGTGACAGTGCTGGGAAACTTCCTCGGGCAAGTAGCTTAACTCACTTAAGTGAGCAGAATCATCTCAAGGGTAGCTGTTACCTGGTTTTAAGTAACTAGGAGTATCTCTTGATAAAGACGTGTGTGTGTGTTTGATTGGCTTATTTGCTTTAAAGGCTTTTTGATCAGCAGAGAAACAGGCCTTCAAGTAGATATGCTTTTATCCAATACAGAAATGTTTGGCACCAGACGCAGCCTAAAAGCTTTGCAAGTATGAGCTTAGTTTCTTTATTTGATAAAGCAAGCAAAGAAGCCAGCTGTATGATTAGCTGCTATTAAAGCTGGGAAGTGCCACATATTTTTCATACTTTAAATTTTGCTCCTTGATTTTATTTTCTATTTTTGATTTTTTTTTTTTTTTTTTTTTTGGGGGGGGGGGGGAAGGATTAGGTGGAAGATGAGTACAGATGAGAGTTATAAAAGGGTAATAAATGTATACAGCATGTAAAGCCAGAGCCAGGACCCTGCTACATCTTGATATGCACCTGTTGCATAAGGCTGAATTTGGCAACTGAGCTTGAGACATCTGGATCTGGAGAATTTAGCAGCAATCTTGAGTGGTCATAGGGACTACAACTAAATTAAAATCTGCTTTGTGTGGTCTAGGTGAAGCTGCTCTGACAAGCAGGTTGGACTAGGTGACCTCCAGAGGTCACTTCCAACCCCTGCCGTTCTATGGTTCTAAGAACCATCAATTGCAGCTAACCTGAAATACAAGCTAAGCATCTGCATTAAAATACAAGCTGCCTAACACTTGTTTTTCCTCTTCAGATCCAGAATTTTCATTAGCATTCAGAAAAAGCCAAATGGCCAAACTCCTTGAGCAAGTCCGTCAGCAGACAGAAGAAACTCAAGAGCTCCTTAGGGTAGCTATTTGCCGTGAAGAAATCTAATATTTAAGCCACGTGGCTTATGAAACCTTACCAGATCCGAGAGCCTGATCTTTCAGAGAAGACAATTCATTTCATTGGCACCTGCAGTTAAAATTTTTCTGCTACATACAGTTTCATCTCACAACATGGTAATTTCAATAGCAAGAACCAGAGCAGATCAAAAGACAATCCCTTGAACGCTTTGGCTGCCTGCTTAAGCGTTCTTGAGGACTACAGCTACATTCCTTCCAACTGTTTGGAGAACACCCGTTATGCTTAGGTAATCTTTCATCATTTGTTTTGGGTTTCCTCACACCCCCACCCCCCTTCAAGAACACAGTGCTGTGCTCATAAGGTTTTATGCACATAACAGGCTGATTAAGCTGAACAGGCCATATCTCAAGTACTTAGGTTCCTCTGCATTCATCTTTATTTCTGTTCCATGTCCCTTATTTCAGAGCACCTTCTAGGGCTTTTAGAGAATAACTGAATTACACATAGTACAAAGGTAGCAAGCTACTAACTGGTCACTCCAGTAAGTAACTGCTGAGGGATAACTCCAGAAAACTGCAAAAAATTTGTAAGAAACAAGAACAGGGGAAGCCTTAAGGCTGATCCTTGCCTATGCTGTAGGCACAACTCTCCAGCAGAAGAGCAAAGAGGCACAGATGCAGCTAAATGTGGAACAGAGCATGTTCAGAATAGAGCAGCTGCCACAAAAGATTTGGGTGCTGTGTGCTCTGATACAGAAATCTTGTTCCACAAGTGATAAATTATCTCCAAAGGTACTTGCAACAGGGAAAAAGTGATCAAATCTGTCAGGACTAGGGAATGATCTTATATTTTCATGTATTGCATTTGAAAATGAGTTTAAAAAGGGTAGTAGTATTTTTAACCTTGACTAGTTTTCTGACATGTATCCAGGATACTGAAGCCTTCCCTTCAGAGGGAGAGTGTCTCACAGACCTTTCAGCCAATCAAAACATCATTTTTCAGGGAACAAAGTGTAGCACAGAGCCTTGAAATTATGGGGCACTGTCTTTTTAATGTAAGTTTTCATGTGTAAGGGAATAGTGACCTAATCAACAGCAATAGTAATCATCATCCATAGGTAATCCAAGTCCACCTTTGATCAGTACACTTGTTTTTAAATACAAGAATCCTGCTGGAGCTTCACGTTGACCTGGAATCCTGGAATTTTGGAACTACTCCTGTGGCAAACATCTAGTCCCAGGTAGCACAGTTCCTTCTGAAACAATTTCAGAAGAGTTTCCTGTCATTTGAGGTGCTTCTGACCATGGTGTAACTCTTACATGCATGTAGAGCTTTGGAGTTGTTACTGGCTACAAACATGGAATAAAAATAATAATTTACAAACCAATTTTCAACATAAATTGTGTTACAACAAGGAGCTCAGCATTGCATTTCACTGTGGCCCAAGTCCCTAAGCTTAGTTTGGCTGCTTGGGAGATGCGCTTCTGTTAATGATAAACCAACCCAAAAACATACTCAACAGCCTCTCTGCAGTGCAGTAAAAAGGCCTATTAGAGACCAGGGCAGCTTCAGGTAAAGCAGTGCAGCATTTGCAATACTCATGTGGGACAGGAATTTTCTTTGGAAATCTCATGTGAAAGATATGCTAAGTTGTGGGCAGTTTGGCTTAGTAGAACAGAAGACTACAAAGAGCAGAGCTAGGCAAACTTCGGGCCACCTCCTTTGGTGACTCTAGATAACTTTCTAAAAATAAAACCCATGCAGTATCAAGTAGTGGCATTTAGAACTCTCTGTTTGCCTGAGCTATTTCATTGCAAAATAAACATCGAGGTCCTAGCAGGAAGACAAACAACGAAGCGCTCTTCAGCAGGAATGAGATGAGAGAGATGAAACAAGCTAATGGTGAACAGCCCAGCAGCGGTGATATGCTGAGCTGAACTCACTGAATGGCACTCGCCTAAGCACTTCAGTTGTGCTGTTAAGAGAAAAGCAAGGAGCTGAGTCTTTCCAAAGGACATGGTGTAGCTGCTGTGAAAGGTCACTACTCCCTATCTTCAGACTAGCTCTCTGGCTTCTACAAATGCTAGTTCTAAGTCAGTGAGTGGTTACACACAACAAAAACCAGTTGCAATAGCTGGGAAAAGAGCTGACCTTCATTTGATACTGTATTTCATTGTCAAGAACGGCATTCAGTAACAGAAACTATTTCCCCCTGCACTTAAAAAAAGGGGTTAAACCAAGACTTAACATTTCAGTCAGCTTTCTTTTTTCTATTCTTTGGATTTTTACATCTTACTAATTCTATTTCCAATTCTCTAGCTTTTAATTTGTCAAGTCCTTGGAAAGGAGGAGATTTTATCATTTGAAGCAAACCTGGAAGTAATACAAACAGTTTTTACTGCTGTCCTGTTAAAAAAAAAAGACAAAACACCATATGTAAAAAATTCATCAGGCTCTTTATCCCTGTGCCTATCACAGAGCCTAAATAGACCAAGATCAACATAATTTAAACCTGAGCCTGAATGATTCATAGAATGGTCTGGGTTGGAAGGGAACTCTGAAGGTCATCGAGTCCAACCCCTCAAACTTAAAGTGTAATCTAAATCTTACTGCCTCTTTCTTTGCTCTGTTTCTACCTGTAAGGTGATCTCGTACTGATTTTGTAGTAAAGAGATGAAAGGAAACCTGAAGAAAATTTGTTAGCAGACCAGGAGTAGCCAGAAGAGTTTTCCATCGCAGAGTGACTTCTGTTTCAACTGTGCAAGAAAATGAAAATATAAATAGAAGTAAATATTTCAAACAAGTTTTATTAGATACTTACATGCTATATATAGATTTAAGGAAAAACTACATATTTTGGACACTTCAAAATATTGTGGCTATGTACATGAAAAGTTAAAGAAAGCAAGAAAAGAACCCAATTAATTTTACTGTGTCACAAGCTACTATTGGAAGCATTCTGACTGAATGGCTGTTTTTTCCCTTCCATATATATTCTGGTAGGTGAAGTCTCTTTTGCATTGCATTTCCATTGCTTTTATCCCATCTGCTGTATAAGATGAACACTTGGCAGCAGCACAAAGCAATTTCTTCAAGAGTTCTTCAGCTTTTGTCTTAGAGGATTTCTTCAGCTAGCACAGACTTTCTGCACAGCTTCCTAGAGGCCTAGCTCAGCGCTCACTAAAAGCAAGTGCAGGAATCTGCTCTCTAGTACATTCTCTGGTAGCATGAACTCAAACCCCATCAACCTCCATTTCCACTACCCAAGGACCTGCTCACTGACTTCAGTGAGCAGTGCATCAAGCCCTGGTTGGTGCTTCCTAGAGTGAGCTTTCCCTTGTAACAGCACTGTTTATCAAAGCACAAAAAGGTGCGCATTTTTACAGTTCTGCCCAACAGCAACCAAAAGTGAGGGATGAAAAAAACCACAGTAGAAATCAGCATCAAACTGAAGAGAGAGCAACCTCCATTGCTCCTCTTCCCACTCGAGCCGTGCGGCTTGATGAACATCAGGCGCCACATGAAAAGCACAAGCGACGACCGTCTGCCACTTGCTCTGAAACGAGCAAAGCCGAAAAAAGAAAAAGGAAAGAAAACACCCAAACAAAACCTCAAAAACACCTGCTTCATCACCCCAAAATCATATATTTCAGGTTTCACACAGTCTTCACTAGTCTGATAAGGCAAAATCTTCCATCATTTGGAACAGCAGCAATTTACAGGACCCAGAACAAGGTGTGGCCTCGCAGGCGTGCGTGCCGAGGCAGACACATCTTTTGTAGCATTGTGAACGTGGATGGAACTTAAAAAAAACAATGCAGTTTGCAGTAGCATTTTTACCACATTTTGCTAATTTATTCATTTAAAGAATTGATTTCTGTACTGAACAAAATTCATAAATACATCATCTAGGAGAACAGTAGGTTTTCCTCTTGTCCATGAAAAAATAACGCTTTCAAATTTTCACATTTCAAAACCTGCCCTGGGCTGTGTTTGTAGAGAAAACGAGAGAAGATCATAGTGACATCTCAATTTACAGAATGTCCCTGTAGGAATTACATTTACAAGAACCTAATACAGAAGCCTATACTTTGCCCCCGTAATTAGAGTTCTCTGCAATAATATTTAAACCACCAGGTTTAAATGAAACACCCCGGTAGCTCTACTTGTAGAGCAATGAGGTATTTGTGTTTCAAGTATTAGAACCACGAAGTGTAAAAGATTCTTTGCCAATTTTGCAATTATGCCTCTTCAACCAACACCCACCTTTAAAAAAACCAACTAATAAATCAGTCCCACCACCCAAATCAGCACATTGCTTTCAGATTCCAGTGTCTCGTGTCTTAAGGAATGCAGAAATATCCATTTACTAACAGAAAAAAGCTTGTTGGAAAAAGCCATATTACGTAATGCACGTGAAGCATGATTTCTCTAGTGATGAAAGCTATTAGAAACGTGATCCAAGTCTATTCCCATCATTTCTTCTGCTGGTTTTACTAAAGTTCTTCCAAAAAAGATACTCAAGAAATCTTTAGAAAACTGGAGAGAAAAAAATAAAACTCCTTCATAGCATGGAAGAAATTCCACTGACTGCAGAGATGCTCACATCACCTTTGGTTCTTCAGAAGAAACAATCAGATCACTTCTACAACAGAAGGTATCAAAAATGGCAGGTCAGCAAAGAGAGACAAGGCTTACTTACAGAAATCTGTGCATTTGTACAACTACTTTATTGTAAGGTGATTTTCCTTACATTTCTCTAGCCATTGGGGTGGGGGGAAGCCCAATTTAATTTACAAAATTAGGATTTGTTTACACAGCAACTTCTGAAATTTGTGGTGTGATTCAGACAAATGCAGCGTGCTGCAGACCATCCCTCGGTATTGATGTCAACAACAGCTTCGGGAGGGAAGTCTATGCAGAACTTTACATAGGAGGGAGGTACCAACTACCTTCTGCATGCACATAGCAGATATTACACTTGCAGAACTGGAACATGATTGCTGATCACAAGCTAGCAACAGCAGCTGTCGCTTACAATTTCTGTCTGAAAGCACAGGGCAAATATTTTCAAGCAACTTCAAATGAGGGGAAGTCCAGTGTAACCGATAAAGCCCCCTCAAAAAATCATCTCTATGTACTTGGCATACGTAGCTTTACAAAGAGATGAGTGGGTTAAAAATGCTCAAATTAATCAATTGATATCAATTAAAAGCTCTAGGGCCGCTGTCAATTACAACACAAGTGTTAATGAACCAAGGCAAACTTACCTGCTGTTTGATGTGTTTGAACAGTATCTACCTGAGGCAAAAGAGTCCCCTTCTCTTCAAAGGCTAGAATTGGATTCAAAGGAATCTCAGAACTATTGCTTCCATCATTGTTCATGGCATCTACCCGGGATGGTTTAGAACCAACAGGCAGGTTTATGATCTCTTCAAAGCTATCATTCTGCATAGACATTCCATTTTCATTCGCATTTTTCTCTGGATTGAGATTGCTGAAAGAGAAATGTAGGTGTTTCCTCACACACTTCATCTAGAACAGAAATGTACTGCTCCTCAAAGCAGCACCACGAATGAAGGAAAGCCTACATTAATCCTGAGATTCTCTTATCCAGTGCAAAGGCTCAAACACACAGGATGGGTTGTTATATTTGGCTACGCAATACCCAGAAACACAGAGAGGTTTGTGGGCACTGCAGTTCTGAGAAGTTACTGCAAAGGAAAGCAGTTAAGAAAATCCCTGCAGCACCATCACTGCTAACTTGAGCCACCCTCCTAATGTGACCTGCTGCCTCTAATATGTTTTCCAGCTCTCACACCCCTTGCCATACCCTTCCTCTTATTGCAAATTAAATGTAATGGGCCTTAGAGAACATCACTGTCATTTTTGTTATTTCTTGGATCACTTCCTGCCTCTGGTTTTGAGGAGCCTCTTTTACCTGCCACCCAGCAAGAGAAAAAACTCCCTTACCAATGCAGTTCTCCCTTCAATTCCTCCTCCCCTACAAGTTCTTAGGGCTTATTTTCAAGGCACTACCCAACTGCATTCATCCTGTTGATCAAGCCCAAGTCAAAACAAACACCTCCCAGTATCCCTCTTGTCAGTCTGCACTTTTTCCACCTCCCACTTGACAGATGCCTTATGAGCCAGCTCTTGTACATCTTCGCAGTGAGGAGCAATACAGGCACAGATGCACTCTCCCAATACACATACCCTCCTGAGAAGATATGTGGTCATATCTCACAGTCATGTCCCTCACTCCCAAACCTGTTATTAGGTGCTGCACTGTTGAATCCTGCCATCTTTGCAGGTGGACTGCATTATCTTGCCAGAGGAGGGAACAAATCGAGGTGCTATGTTAGTGAACAGGATAACAGAAATGGGGCCATAGGCACTTTAAAAAAGAGCAAGTATTTAAATGACACTCAAACCCCATGTGATCTTCACAGGTGCTCCTTAAGGCCCTCAACACCTAGATCCTGACAATCTTGGTACCTGTTCCCTACTCAGATCACGTCGCAACTGTTGGAGGTTGTTTGGAAACGCTTCAGCCACACAGGCCCAGGCACAATTTTCCCAGACTGAAACTAGGCTGTCAGTTTCCTCAGGCCATTTCTGAGCAGGTGCCTTGGTTTCTCCTGATGGTACATTTACTCATTGTAAAATAAAACCCTGCTTGTAACCGGCTCATGGTTTCACTTGCTGGTTTCTTAGGTGTGTAACTCTTCACAAGCAATTAGAGAAAACAGAAATCGTTTTACAGTGCTTCCCAAGAGACAGAAAGTAATTCTTGCTCTTTTGAAGGTGGCAATGCTGTACCTAAACACTAGATTTCCTGTGAGAGCGACACCCTAGCTCTCACATCAAGCCCTTCCTAGTTTTTCAAACCATCACCAGTTCCTATTCAGAAAGGCACTCTCTTTATCTGTGGATATACTGAGCAAATTTCAAAGTGAAAAATATGTTTCAGTGCACTGAGTTTGAGAAAGGACATAGAAACCCTACTGCCTGCTTGGTAGAGGTCACAAGTCACTTCACCCTTTCATGCCAGAGATCCATAGCTGTAAGATGAGGAGCAGAATCCGTGAAATGCCTTATGACTAATAAAATCTGAACCACGATGTACATTTATTAGGTTATAATTCACTATAGGGTATCCTATTATTTATTTCATCCCTATCTACTGCCAATTATCTCATCTGAGTTGGGATTACATGTCAGGTTTGATGGATGGGTTAGGAAAGAGGTGGAAAGAGAGCAACCACTCATTTGTACCAATTAAATAGCATAGTACATCCACAAGTATTGGAATAACAAGGAAGCCTCTTGCTTCTGCAAACTTACTATTGTTTTCTGTCCACCTCATCAACTGACTTCACAGATAAATAGTTCTTCATATTTATTTTCCACCACACAAGGAAGCAGCATTACATACTGAGTTACACCAGAATTCACCCATTTGGATGATGTCTTTTGAGGCAGAGAAGACTATACAACCACAAAGATGGTACAGAAGAAGAAACCGTAATTACAAACCTTCTAAATGTTATGCTATAAAATCTTTTATATTTTATTATTAGTAGGGGGACAAATGTAGAAGAAACAAAGGGAAAAATGGAACTGTGGAATTAAGTTCCACTGGAGGTTTTAGAGGCCATAAACTCAAAAGGAGATTAGGTAAATTCCTAGGAGATTGGTCTGCCCTCCAGCTTCTGGTAATTAGCAGCTTATAGAGTACTTGAGCCTATGGTTGCCTATGGAACACAATGCTTAACCCTTCACTGACCAGATGATCTCCTGGTACTTGCCCTTTTTACCTTTACACTCTCCCCTAAGCGACTGGTACAGGCCATTAAAACAAAGAACACAACAAAGTAATGGAGTTTAGACCTGCTACAGCTTATGTAATGTTATCTTAGCCTCAGTGTCCAAGGCAGCACTGGAGAATATCCTTTTCAGGCACACAGAACTGCATGATTTTGGCAATCTAACATATTCTGTAAGTACACTTGTAGCAAGACACCTACATAGTTAAAAAAAATTGCCTGGGCTGTTCAGACTGCATTTCCAAAGACAGCAGTCTTGTAAGCCCCTGAAGGACAGCTTCAGGGCAGCTAAAAAGCATCTGGGCTGCTTTGCATTTGATCTGGACACATTAACAAGACTGACCAGAAGCTAGGAGATGAACTGCTAATGTAATTAAAGGAACTGGAACAACCAAGAAGTTAAAAGCTACTGAAAAATACATCTGATGTAAATAATTTTAGCTAAAGCTCTGTGTACACATAATCTGTAAGGAATTTGAGGGTAGTGAAGAAGAAAGCAAGCAAGCAAGCCAGAATTTCCTGTGTTTGTTTCTGATCACCCATTGGAATTAACAGAATCACAGAATTGTTTTGGTTGGAAAAGACCTCTAAGATCACTGAGTTCAGTCATTGACCTAACACCACCATGGCCACTGAAACATGTCCTCAAGTGCCATGTCCACACATTTCTTGAACACCATCTTGGGCAGCCTGCTCCAATCTAATCTCTAATCTCCAATCTAAACCTCCCACGGTGCAATTTCAGGCCATTTCCTCTCATTCTATCACCTGATAATGTGGAGAAGAGACCAACTCCCATCTGGCTCCAACCTCTTTCCAGGGAGCCAAAGACCAATCAACACCAACTAAGAAAAAAACAACAACCACAAACCAATCTTCTAAGCCTTTGTGCCAGAATGTCCCCACAGCTGCTATTCCTGATCTGAAAGACAATGCCAGTTACTTAATTTATTGACATGATTTTAGCAGAGGTATCACAGATAGATACTAACAACAAAACCAACCCCAATCCTTGGGATGATTTAAATAAAGCAGTATCTATTTTAAACCCACTGAGATCACAGCACTGAAACCAGCTGGCAACAAAGGAGCTGGAAGCTTGGAGAAGGGCAGGTTGTGCTAAAGCAAATTTCATGTGGGCTGTCCCATAGACTGAGCAAGGAACACTTACATAAGAATTTGAACCCAGGAATAGAATAGAATAGAATAGAATGGAATAGAATAGAATAGAATAGAATAGGCCAGGCCAGACCAGGTTGGAAGAGACCTTTGAGATCATCATGTCCAACCCATCATCCAACACCATCTAATCAACTAAACCATGGCACCAAGCACCCCATCCAGTCTCTTCCTAAACACCTCCAGTCACGGTGACTCCACCACCTCCCTGGGTACTTCTACAAACTGGTTATCTCATCTATCTCATCTACCCAGCTAACCACCTCCCTTTGTACAAGATGGAAGCATACAGATGAAGTGATCTGCTCTCACTGAGGCCCATTGAAGGCATTTATGGAATGCAGCAGAAAAAAATTAAACAAACAAAGGAAATACAGGAGAAGTAGCATAAGGAAAATATTGTCAGCATAAACCATTGTGCTGAAACAACTTTCTGAGAATAGCACACAGGATCTCACTTGGGCAGAGAATTAGGAAGCGGAGAACATGCAAAAATCTGCAAGTGGGAGATGGATTAAGCAGCTGTACTTGTTATCCAGCTCCAGCTCCTGTGCTTCTTCCAGAATTCTGCTGTTCAGTACATACACACAGACACACACAGAATGTCAGGGGTTGGAAGGGACCTCAAAAGATCATCGAGTCCAACGTCCCTGCCAGAGCAGGATCACACAGTGTTGCAGTGTTAGGGCTGTGCTTAATTGTAAATAAGGTTTTCCAGAGGAAAAAAGTCCAGAGGCTGGGCAGAATAATGAAAGATAGGTTTATCTCATCCAATTGGTCTGCAGCATTTCTTATACTTTGAAGCACAAGCTTGGAAAGATAATGGACTTTAACTAGTTGTGCGAAACAATCTTTCTCTATTTGTTTCTTCACTCTGGGAAAGGCTAACTTGCTTCTGCTTGACCTTGGCTGCGTTGTTTTGGCTAAGTCTAACAAAATACCTTTCTACTCCTTTCTCTTGTCCCTTTTGTGTACGAGGGGGCAAGGGGGAGTAGGGAGGGACAAGCTATTAGCTTCCCCTGGTCTTTGGCCGGGGATCTCCTTGTGCTGTTTATTAATTGTAAATACCTGTAAACATTGTAAATACTGAATATTTTGTACATATTCACTGCATTCCAATGTAGATTGTAGTTTTGCTTGTAAATACAGCTTTCATTTGCTTCCAGCTGAGCTGGTCTGGCAAATTCAATGTTGGGGGGCAAAATTTCACCACACACCCTTATCTGTGGATTCACTTGTGCAGCAAGAGCTTAAGCACTCTCCTCATTTTAGAGCTTCAAAAGGTGAACCAGCTCCCTGCTGATAACAGAATAAAGTCACAGAATTTAAGTGTCCAACATGGTGACTTTTTAAAGCAAACTCTGAAAAGGATCCATTTTTAAAGTCACAGTAAGTCTTACTGTGGTCCTTCTCTGCAACTGGTGGTAACTGGATCTCAGAAAAAAAGGAAGAAATAAAGGGACTGAGTCTCAAAAAGTGTGTACTAGAAAGTGGGGCAAAGCAGAGACAAGGATTTGGGTAGGGTTCATTTTTCCATTTGTTGGGAAAAAGCCCAAAACATCCCAACCCAGAAGTTAGCATGCCATGAAGAATACTGTCACATCCATGACCTACCAGTTTCCTTGGCATTTTTAGATACTTCACTACAGAAATGGAAAAGTCCATTTTAAAATATACTTAATGTTGTTCTCTGTATTGTGCCACACCTGGATGAGAAATCTTCATTGAAGTTCAATTGTGAGCCTTCTTACCACAAACTTACATGTCAGATGTAAAGCCATTCCCTGCCTCTCCTCTCCCTCATAATAATTCAAAGCTTTTCATTACCATTCAAGCATTAAATTGTTTAACTGAATGTATCTGTGGAGAAGACAGTCAGAGGTAGGTGGCAAAATGAGAATCTTTGCAGCACCACTTAAAATTATGTACCACAAAAATCATTATCATGTTCAGATACATAATTTTAAGTCAACTGTGAAATAGAAATGGTTTCTCTGAACTAAGAATTCATATAAGATCTGTTTGAAAACCTTCACTGCCAACATGGTAAACCACCTCAATTCACAAGCAAATTTATCTGGGTTTCTTTTCTCTTTCATGATGCAAAGTGAAGAAGCTTGAAGCCCAAGGAAAATCAAGTAATGCTCATTTGTTTAAAACACAGGAGCAGGAACACCAATAGAAATTTGGACAAACTATTAATTGGGAGAGATGATGGTGCCAATCTATCCTCTGCAATAAATGTTTATTAGTAAAACTAACAATTGTTGACAGTAGATATATAGGAAATAATGCAGCAGATCACAGCATTTTCCTTAGGGTTTATGAAGGTCAATTGCCTGGAAAAGCTAATCCAGTTCCAGTCCAAGACCTGCACTGCTGATCAAAAGCAGCAGCAGAGAACGGTGTAGTGGTGGTATCAGCTGCCTTCATTCTGCCAGGACTCTTGTTTTTCTCAGTTGTATCTGAAGCTCAGTCACAGAGCTGACACATGACATGATGGGGAGGAACTGGGATGAAGGTTTAGCACAGTAAGCAGTCAGGCAACTTCCTATCACAGAACCACAGAATCGTTTTGGTTGGAAAAGACCTTTAAAATCAAGTTCAACCATTACTTAACCCTACCAGGTCTGGTGCTAAACCATGTCTCTTATCACCACATCTAGGCATCTTTTAAACACCCCCTGAGATGGTGTTCAACCACTTCCCTGGGCAGCCTATGCCAGTGTTTGATGACCCTTTCTAATATCCAATCTAAGCCTCCCCCTGGTGACATTTGAGGACATTTCCTCTCATCCTCTCATCCCATTCCTCTCATGGCACTCAAGATGATCTGCTCCATAGCTTTCCCTGGCAATGAGGTCTGTAGTTCCCCAAATCCTCCTTCTAGCCCTTCCTGTAGATATAGACTTTCCAATCTCCAGTTGATGTGGACATAGCCCTGGTTAGCCAGGACTGCTGGCAAATGATAGAAAATGGCTTGGTGAGCACTTCTCAGCACCTTCAGGTGGAGGCTGTCTGACCCCATAGACCTGTGTATGTCTAAGTGGTGCAGCAGGTCACTAACCATCTCCTCTTGGATTATGAGGGCTTCCTCCTGCTCTCTGTCCCTATTTTTCACTTCAGGTGACTGGGTAGCCAGTGAACACCTGCTTCTACTACTAAAGACTCAGTCAAAAAAGGTATTGAGTACCTCAGCCTTTTCCTTATCCTTGACCACTTTATGTGCCCTGCATCTAATAAAGGATGGAGATTCTTAGTCCCCCTTTTGCTGCTAATATATTTGTTGCCTTTAATAGCACAAGACTGATTAACTTCCACTTGGGCTTTGGTCTTCAACCTTCTAATTTTCTCACAGCTTTGTAGTCCTCCTGAGCTGCCTGTCCCTTCGTCCAAAGACCATAAACTCTCCATTTTTTCCTGAGCTGCAACCAAATCTCTCTTCAGCCAGGCCAGCCTTCTTCCCTGCCAACCCATCTTTCAGCCCATGGAGATGGCCTCCTTCTATGCCTTTCAGACTTTCTTCTTGAAGAATGTCCTGCCTGCTCCAGAACATAGAATCATAGAATCAGTCAGGGTTGGAAGGGACCGCAAAGATCATCTAGTTCCAACCCCGCTGCCATGGGCAGGGACACCTTACACTAGATCAGGCTGGCCAGAGCCTTGTCCAGCCTGGTCTTAAACATAACTCCTTATCTTCATGGAAATTTCTAGTAGCCTTTCAAATCACCCTCCTCCAACACTACTAGTGCAAGACACAGAGCACCTGCATTGTCTGGGGAGTGGCCCCCAACTACAGGTATTCTGACCCCAAACACAGGTATTCTAGGTATGGTCACTGAACACCAACCACCAGTTCGGTTCAAAGACAGACATTCAGGCTAGACCCCAGTGCTCCATAAAATAGACCCAGTGACACTTTAACTGTCTTACACCCCATGAAACTTTCCACACTTCCTACAACTCTAATTGTTGTTCTAGGACTGACAAAGATTCTTCTCCTTCACTCCCTGCTTTAGCCATACGAGCACATGATACAAGGCACACAGGCAAAGCTACCTTGCCTTTAAAATATGCTCAAGTCTTCTCCAGACAAAAGTCAAATCTTTCTGGGAGCTGGAGTGAGACCATTTCCACCTGCTGTTGTGTGTATTACAGTATCAGGTATACATTGATGCCAGACAACTGCAGCACATGGGATGCAACAGCAGTGGTGTTGGCATCTGTGGCTTTACCCGGGTGTAAGATCTATGCTGCCACATACTCCATACAATGGTTTTGCAACCTGCCCGGGCTAAGCTTTACACAGTGATGCTAACAAGCACTTCAGCCTTTGCCTTCCTAGCCCGTGTCAATACACCTCTAAAGCAGAGTCCCTCCACATCCCACCGTGGATGTTCTTTAGTATTATTTATTCATTCTTCAGTTTGTCCATTCTGAGGTTTCCTCCACACAGATTACAATGCTACAGGACAGTGGCACATTTTAGATTACTAATATCAAGGTGCACATAAGGCTGGGAACGATAAACACTTAATAGCTGCCCAAGACAATTATGAGGCAGCTCTGTGCAGCTCACCCAATGCAGTTCAGTGCTCAGTGTCACTGACAGTATTTCTCTCAACAGCAGCACATGTGTCAGTTCGGTAGGAGGCTAAGATCCCCCCAGGCATACGAAGGGGCCAAGAGAGGGCAAATTCCTCCTTCAATTAGTGCCAGTCACACCCTGAAGCGTATTGCCCATTACAGACTGTGTGATGCCTTCACACATTCAAGTTTTCCCATGCATATTCTGGTACCACCTGCATAAAACATGAAAAGACTAAGGCACTCTTTGGCTTTCTGCATTACTAAAAATGAAATAACTGACAGCTCATGCTTATGTAACAGATTCCTCTCGGTTCAGCATCAAGATCTCAAGCATTTCAACAATTTCTCAAAGTCTGAGTGGCTTGCTTTATGGCTACAGAGAGATTCCAGTATTAAATATCTGCCTCCCCAAATTCTCCTTACAGAGGACAAGAGGT
Organism: Picus viridis; assembly: GCA_033816785.1. NCBI lineage: Eukaryota > Metazoa > Chordata > Aves > Piciformes > Picidae > Picus > Picus viridis. The sequence continues at coordinate 37,698,054 of CM066578.1, read as the reverse complement.
CAAAGCGAGTAGCTTGGTATCTCATGTGAGGGACTTCTGGTTAGTAAGTACAACATGATAATATTTCCTGCTGTTCAGAAACCAAAACATCTAGGTTGAAAGCACAGTGCTCATTATCCCAATCACAAACTAGCAGTGCAGATCCAGAGTGGGGTTTATGAAGCTTATTTTATGGAAAAGAGCAGGGGGAAAAAGCCCTTTCCATTATGTTTCAGTTTATGTAACAAACAACACATTGCTCCAAACACTGCAATGAATATACTGTACTGCTACAAAATTCTTCCCAATCAGTTGGCCAAGATGGGTTACTGCTAAGTGAAAAATGATAAAGTTCTTTTCTGAACACAGGAAACATTAAAATAAGCAGGAAACAATGCAGATGGAACAGCTGTCTCTGAAAATAATTACTCTAGTCACCCTTCTCCTCTAAACATCACCCAGCACCTAGCAGTGCTCTTACCTGTCCATGCTTAGAGGGGCTTGGTGTGAAACAATCACATGTGAGCAGGTGATGGGCTGCCCATTGTGCGGAGACTGCGTTTCGTGCTGAAGCTGAGATCCTCCTGCAGGTTCCAAGGGAGATGCAGGACTGGTTATCACTACAGAGAGAAAACAGATTTTCACCAAAGCAAGTGACATCATCTGCCTGCAGATTAGGATAAAACATTTCCTACGAAAACCAGCACAGTCACGGTAAGCCACAGTTCAAAAAATAACCTTCCCGCACCCTTCCCTCCCACAGCCCACTGCTTTTGTCCAGTTTTGGGGCACATAAGCAATGTTTCAGGTCAGAAGTAGAGGCTACAGATTTCAAAACTATTGCTTTATGGACAATGGACATTTTACAATGATATCCACAATTCCAATACATAAATCAGTGGTCAGAGCAGGCTGCTATCTGACAGAACATCATGCTGGCACTTTTCATGTAGCAAAAGAGAAAGGACTAGATCACTGGGAAATCATCAGTTTAATACACTAGTATTTCCTGGTTGCCATGTTGATCACTGACTGTAACCCAAAAGATATTCAAGAGGTCAAAAGTGTCCATGGAAAGAATACTCCTTTCAACAAGTGCCAAATCACTACTATAAAATCCTGCAGAGTGTGACACAAAATTAGAGCATGCTTGTGCTTCATCCAAGCACCGCATGATAGATGTTACTGGCCTGCCTCAGGATGTTCCTTTAAAGTACAACTACAGTCTTCTGTTTTGTGTCTACAGCCACACTAATTCATATACAGCTTGGTAAAGGAAGCAATTGCACAGGAGGCAATTGCACACCACCCATACCAGCATCTGCTATGATAATCATGAAGACATACTTCTCGGTTACCCAAAACCTCATCTGAGAAGACTCTCCTTCAGCTGCTTTTGTTTTGCTAAGCTCTAAATGCTTGGCCTGAAGTCTATTATACCAAATGTCTTCATTTGATATTTGGCAAGTTTTCGCATGAAAAATATTAGCAGTACAGGTTTCAGTGTTTCTACAAGTGGAACAAGAGAAAAACACATTTGCTTTAACATTTAAGAGAGAAAGGCATAAGAAAGTGTTGCTCTGGAAAGGCAGACTGTGTCCTATTTGGAAGCAGAGGCCAAATAAATGCCAAAAACTAATGGATTTTGTTTCACTGGGCTCTTCCTACAAAGGCCTCAGATTTTGCCAAACAGTAGGACTGAAAGGAATAAAGATCACCATTTATGTGTGGTCAGAAGTCTGTTAAAACATAATACATGAAGTTAGAGTTGACTGAAACACACCCATTAATTCATACCTTTAACTCAACAGCATATCTAGCTAAAGCAAAGCTGCCCTGAGGGTTTTCTCCTTCACTTGGGGCAACGGAGGTCAAATTTTCTTGTATGCCTTAGGAAACTGACTACTACTCTAGTCTTCTACTGCTTTTTACCTCATTCAGAAAAGCACTGGTCACAGGTTATAGAGTCTTTTATAGTTTCAATAATTATTCAAGTGGTTTGTAGCACCATCAGCACTGGCAGCAAAAGACGGCATCCTGGATGCATTCTGTATTACCAGCTCCCAAACTTCCCCCTTCCCTATCTCTAAGATAATAATCAGCTTCCAAACACTTGTAATAGTATCTGTGTCAAAAGGTTTGCTGGCAGTGCTAATTTAAAAATAAAAAAGGCTATGCAGCCACTCCTCCATGTTGAAATGAAGATCAGCACCAGTTAATCTGTTATGCTACAATAGGATAAAGGCATTTGATAGCTTGACTTCAGTATTTTTAAATACTGCCAATTCGTACTCGGTGACTCTTGAATATGAGTTACATTTTATTTTGCTTCCTTCATTGTAAGTATTAAACTCTTACATAAAACTCAAAATAGGCAGGAAAAAAAAAAAAAAAAAGATAGGAGAAACAGAAGGGAAGACTGCAAGTGTGCATGTGACAGGGAAGCTCTAAACTTCTGTAGCAGATGAGTTTTAAAGGAAACAGCAAGGCAGCAGGCATAGAAGAGAGAACTCACAGGGAGATGTCTGGATAATGAACGGTTTGTTTTGGTGACCGAGATGAGACAGTGGAATCTGCCACAACCGCATCTGTAATACTATGCAAAGGAAACTTCTACAATCAGAATCGGGAAGGGATTTGTTTCTTTTCACTTCATACATAAACTTAGCAAGCCACTGCATTAAACACTCTTGTGACTAAGCTGCTAAACCAGCTGACTCCTTTAGCAATGGCTTCCTACCTATACAGAAAGGCTAAATATATAACATCTGCTAAGATTTCAGTTGTACTCCCCTCACGATTTGCTTTACTGCAATGAGTGTGCCACGTTTCAGACCTGTATCTCAGACCAATGTGCTTAGTGGGCATTGATTCACCTATTTTGGGCATTGATTCACCTATTTTGCTCAGAGCACAGTTAAACACAGTACCTGCTTCCCCAGTGCTATTTGCCTTGGATATATGTCCATTTTGCTGGTCACTGGTTTTCTACAAAGGAAGCACAGTTTTGTAAATTTAAAACAGCACTAAGGAAGTGAAACATGTTCAAATATTTATGCTTGCAAAGTAGAAGCACTGACCTTATCTACAGCTTCTACACGCCTAGTTCTCTTCATGATCTCCTCAAGCCTCTACAATGAAAAGCAAAAGGGTAAAGAGTGTGTTCTGGCATTAACTTAAAAACATCTCCTGACCCACAACCACTTGCCATTTATCAGTTGCATCAGCTTATTGCAAGAATGATGATGATATTTAATTACTGTCGACAACTTTCCTTTCACCTTCACATCAGGCAGATGACGACTGCAGCTCTTCTGAGGGCATATTTATGCCATGGATAACTTTCTACAACTGAGGTGCAAACCAACTGCTATAGCAAAATGAATTGCAGTTTCTCTGCATGCACTGAGTTACCTTCTTCCTTTCCAAGCGCTCTTGCTCTTCTCTTTGGAAATGCTTCTCACGCTCTAATCGAATGCGCTCTGCCTCTTCCCGTTGGCGAGCCTCCTCTTCTTTCTGAGTTGATGGTAAACAAAAAAGATCTGGGAAATAATTTACTACTTAAGGGTAAATTTAGAATAGAATAGAATAAACCAGGTTGGAAGAGACCTTCAAGATCATCGTGTGCAACCCATCATCCAACACTATCTGATCAACTAAACCATGGCACCAAGCACCCCACCAAGTCTCCTCCTAAACACCTCCAGTGTGGTGACTCCACCACCTCCCTGGGCAGACCATTCCAATGGGCAATCACTCTCTCTATGAAGAATTTCTTCTTAACATCCAGCCTAAAGCTTCCCTGGTGCAGCTTGAGACTGTGTCCTCTTGTTCTGGTGCTGCTTGCCTGGGAGAAAAGACCAGCCCCTACCTGTCTACAACCTCCCTTCAGGTAGTTGTAGAGAGTAATAAGGTCTCCCCTGAGCCTCCTCTTCTCCAGGCTAAGCAACCCCAGCTCCCTCAGCCTCTCCTCATAGGGCTTGTGCTCCAAACCCCTCACCAGCTTTGTTGCCCTTCTCTGGACACGTTCCAGCAAGTCAACATCCTTCCTAAACTGACGGGCCCAGAACTGGACACAGGACTCAAGGTGTGGCCTAACCAGTGCTGAGTACAGGGGAGAATGACCTCCCTGCTCCTGCTGGCCACACTGTTCCTGATCCAGGCCAGGATGCCATTGGCCTTCTTGGCCACCTGGGCACACTGCAGGCTCATGTTCAGCCTACAATCAACCAGTACCCCCAGGTCCCTTTCTGCCTGGCCGCTCTCCACTGATATCCACACTGATATCTGCTCTCCACACTGATATCTGCTTAACTATGCATATCTATAAGACCCTGAAGAGAAACTTTCAGGGTTTACAAGTCACCAACAACCTTCTTCAGATTGAATTGCACATTTCTTGCTTATTCTTCATGTTTTGTGTGTCATTAAGAGTCGTATAGCTACACAATGGACATCATATTTGGTTCCGTGCTTGTTCTGGGGCACATGCATGGAGACACACCAGATGAAAAACAAGGAATAGATTTCCAAACCTTCACCATTAAAACAGCAGCTAGGAAAGTATTAAAGAGATTCACATTTTGAGTGGTGGATGGTTTTGAGAATCAAACAAAAGCAATTGAATTTTGGAGGGAAGTGCATATAAGTAAGAGGATGCATGAGAAGATAAGAACCCTCGCCAAAGTGCTTACTGCAGTCTCTCCTGAAGTTAGTAAAGGAACAGCATGCCCATCCAATATGAGAACACCTGACAAACAGTACTGTGATTTATTTACTCTTAGGTCTTTTGAGTAGCTGCTCTGATACCAGGACTGTACTTCTTGACTTGATGAAAGTGATTAAAACCCATTCCTCTTACTTGTTCCACACAAAAGCAATGTTGGGCAATGTCTCCAACACTCTGAATAGTTAGTTACCTTGGCACCTAGACTTTTTATAACTGTGGGGATAAAACATTCTGTGGTATAACACCATTCATTAAAACCCTCCAATACAACTCTACTGCCTGTTCCATCACGATCTATCAGGAACGGGAAAGGATTTTTCTCTAAGTAAATAAACTATGCAGGGAAAAAAACCAAACCCAAAACTCATCTCCCTACCACGTGTTTTTGTCAAGAAAAAATATCTTTACTTCTTGAACCACTCTATGGAATGAACTCTGCCCCAACTCTATTCCCTTTATATGCTGCACTTAAATTTTAGAGATGCCTCTAATCTAAGAGATGCTGCTTCATCCACTTCACCGCCCTCCAGACTGGCATGGGAATTGCAAGAGGGGAGCACACCTGTTTTTGAATGCGCTCCATCTCTTCTTTCTCCTTCTGTTCTCTCTCTTCTGCCTGTCGGCGCAGACGTTCTTCCTTTTCCCGCTCCTCCTCTGCATCCTTTCTTTTTTTGCTCTGCTTCCTGTCTGCGAGCTTCTTCCTCTTCTCTCCTTGCTCTTTCTTCAGCTATCCTCTGTGATAGCTCCTCCTTCTTTTGCCTGCAATCGTGACACAAGCATAAGAAAAGTAAGGAAAAGAAAAAGAAAGGGAACAAAATAAAAACCAAACCAGCAGACTCCTGATCTAAGACACCAGCACTGCAGAGCAGCTGGATAGAGGTTGCACTGCTGTCTCATTCATAAATTGTCTGTTCTGCTTCCAGCAGGGGCCAAAGGAGATTTATGGAACATAAAAAACTTTGCAAGACAACAACAATGCCTCTCCAGCTTGTGCCTGGTTTCACCAATAAATGTCTTGCATACCTCTGACTCAGAAACAGTATCAATGACTTCAACACATCTTGCAAAGCACCTTCTGCAATTTCACTTTGTCATATTTTCAAATAGTCTACATTTTTGGAACCAAACTTATCTTGATATTTGAATGTTACCACCTAACCTCACCTACTGCTTCCTCTGTCCTTGTGTTATGGGTGTGAATAACTTTTCCCCTTCATCTTTGATATTAATATAATTATTTAGGACTTTGTAGCTTATCAAATCCCCACTCAGAATCAGAGGACAGATGGTCTTCCTAGATTAAGAATCATCATCTATTTAGTAGATTTTCATATGGGAGGTGTTCTATACAGGTGATATTCCTTGATGTTTGTCTGCAATCACTTTCCTAGTTTTACTATCTCAAAAAAACTCAACGTTAAAGACGTGAATACACTTTGGGTAGTTCAGGATGATGTTTTCATTTCATTCTACTTGTCATGGTAGGGCCAAATAGGCCCAGCACAAACCCAGACAGGCCCAATGTGTCTAGATATGGTTCCCCTCTCCCTCCTGCTTCCTGCAGAGAGTCAGGGTAACACAGGAAAAGGAACAAAGGGACAGAACCATGCATGTGTGGTAAACAAGTTTCCTTCTGGAGTAAGAGCACATGTACTGGCCACCGCTTCTCCCTGACCAGGCCTATGTTTCTGCCTGCTATGGCCACAGCTTGGCAGAATCCCTTTTATTGGGTAACTATTTGCTGGCTTCAGTTGCCCTGTTGGCCCAATTGAATCTTGGGCAAGATATATAAGCAGACTGATTTCTAGTCACCTTTGCCTCGCTTGAAGCCTTGTCTCAAGTTGCTCTACCTTGAGTTGCCTGGTCCAGAGCCTGGCATAAAAGCCACAAGCCTACTCACTGCAAGCTAGAGAAGCCACAGGCCTTAGGAGCTGGAGACAAGCCTTGGTTCCCCCTGTAACTAGAATTTTGTCGTGCCTCAATTTACCCAGGAAAGCCAAGAGCCTGTCACAGTAATAGCACTGTAAACAGTCCATGTCCTGCTGAAGCCAGACCTGCCCTGGGACTGCCTGGCATCCCTGCCAGAACCAGCTGTGCCAACACCGCACGAGAGCACCTCAAAGTCTCAACAGCTAATACACAGCAGCAGCACTCCCTACTTGGGCGGAACCAGCTGTGAGTAATTAACTCATTGCCTCTTTGGCTTAACGGTTCTTGTCGAGTCTCCCCTGTGTGGTGGAGCACCATTTTTTGCCTGGGGATTCCATCTTTCTGTTATTCTTCCTGGTTTGCACAAAATTGTTAAAATTGTTATATTGCCTAAACGTTGTACTTTCCCACTGTAAATATATATTCTAACTGTACATCAAACCTAGTTAAAAATTATGGCAATTTCCCACATTAATAAAAAGTCATTAATATTTTTATTGATAATAGTTGCCATATCTCAATTATAAATTCATAAATTCATTACACTACTTTTTCATTAACTTGTAACAGTTCACTTATTTTGTTGTCCATGACTCACGTGGTACTTCATATACTCAACTTCAAAGAAGATCGCTTCCCTTAGACACAAATTGCCCAGAGAATGCCACCACCATGTAAGTCAGGATCATTTCCATACCTGCATTCCTTTATGCTTAGCAGTACTGCAATTCAGCTTCTATTTGGTGTCTCAGCAACATAAGACACATCTGAATCTCTTCACAACTTCTTTAGCTCACTGAACACAGCTTTATCTGACAGGCCACAACTTCTTTCAGGTCCATTTATGAAGGCACTGCACAGAGACTGAAATCTCCCTTTACTGTCTCAGTACTTAATCACCATGCTACTCTTATGTCACTATGGCTTTCTTCTTTAAAATTTTTTAGAGGGACCATGCTGTGAGTGAAGCTCTTTTAAGTGGTCTTGCCTTGTTCCTACATTAAGCAGTGTTGTTAAAGAACTCAAACAAGTTCCAGAGGCATGGCAGTCCTTTAAAAGGGTGCTCAACTAGTGTTATAGCCACAGTAATAAGTATTCAGATGGCTATTCATTTGCTAGTAGTAAACGAGACACAGCACTAATCACCCTCCAAGACTGCTGGGAGTCTTGATTTTGAATGAGAAGGCAAAGAGGTTTAAGTCACAGCTGCTGACACTTAAATACTATCTGTGGTAGAGGTCTTACAATTCAAAGTAAGAGACATTGTGCCAGTCACAGAGCTTGAAAACAGCTGTGCAGTGATCTCTAGCTTCAAAGTATAGTTTTGTTAATCTCTGAGGAAACAATGAACCACTGCAACAAGGATCTGTTCTCTCCTCCTGTCCTATTTTAAAGGACTACGTGGGGTAAGTTTCAACCTTACAGATCTGCTTATGTGTACATTGTGCCTATGAAATACCTCAAGGGTAGAATTAGTCTTTGGCAGCAACTCACAGCTCCTGAATTTCAGTATTGTGCTTCATATATCACAATATAACAGAATATACCCAAGGTGCTAGGAAGCTGCTAAAAACATATCTTCTCCACTGAAGAAGTCTAGAATCACCTTTCAAGTTCTTCTCTCTCCCTCCTTTCTTGCTCCTCCCGTTCCCGCTGCTCACGGGCAAGGCGCCTCTTTTCAGACAACAGCCTTGTTGCTTCTTCAGGGTCAGTTGTACCTGCAGAGGTCTTTGTGGGGACTGGTGGTGGAGAAAGAACCGGTGGAGCAGGAGGTAGGGATGGGCTAGCTGCTGAAACAGATGGGAAGGAAAACTTGTTTGTACAGACACAGTAGATATTTTGAACTGTCAGTGGAATCAGATTCCGATCTTGGGGAGATACATGTAAAGTAAGTCATCAGGAACTGCCAGGAGATGATTTTAAATGTACATTTCTAACCACCCTCTGAGATGTTAAAGCATTTTCCTCACCCCATTAACAGCTTCCTCCCTGATTCCCCTCTCCTACACCTCATCATGTATACAAACACAAATTCAGCTCCTCGCTCTCTGCTGAATGCTCATGTGCTCACTGCTGTGCAGGTCTTTCTATAACTGCTTTAGGGCTTTCACCTTGTATTCAAATGATACCTGTACACCAGTGAATTAAAGAGTGTCAGGGCCTGTTCACTAGCCCTGAGGTGAGTCAGCACAGTTTAGCCTCAGCCAGAGCATTGTTCTCTCATTACCAAACAGGTATTCAGCCCACCCCGAGGGAACAGTCCAGGCTTAGGCTAACATCCAAGATGTTAGCTGGGAACTCAAAAATTCTGGGATGGTCAGATATAAAGAGGTTAAGTAATCTGATCACCTTAAAGCTTGAGAACCCCTTTATAGCTATACTCTTTGTAGTCCAGGAGACAGAAGGTAAGAAAATGTGGGACTACAATTGCAATCTGGATCAGAAACATGCTGGAGAGCCTTTTTAATAGTTAAACAGTATAATAACAGAGCTCCTGTGCATCAGCCCCTTTTAATTTACTAATATTGACAAAGGCAGGGCTGTCACTCTCCAAAGGAGAACAGCTTTGTACTACTTGGGGATCACTTCTTGCCTCAGGTGCTGAAGCTGGCAGCATAACAACTGGTTTGTTTAATGCACACCTGCCCTGCTGTCAGAAAAAAATGTGGCAACAGCTTGCACAGGCACACCCAAAATGCCTTTAAAACTTCACTGGTATTAGTGAAGTCATGTGAGATCTGCCTGCAACACCTTAAAGAGCTCCATCAGTGATGACTACCTGCTGACCTGGCTCCTGTAACCACAACAGCTGGCAGGTAGCTGAGTCAGACATGATAAAGGCCAATGCAGTGGACTGAAGAAATCAGCTAATTTTGCCTGCAACACAGACCTAGGAAAAGCAGCAATGTCCCTCTAGCCCCAAATGCTACACTTGCCCCTCTCTCTAGATTCTTGCAAGTTTTGGGAGTTTGAGCCTTTATGTGCAGTACAAATCCTGCCCTCTAATCTCACATGTATCACAGTATAACCAAGGTTGGAAGAGACCCCAAGGATCATCAAGTCCAACCTGTCCCAACAGACCTCACAACTAGACCATGGCACCAAGTGCCATGTCCAATCTCCCCTTGAACACCTCCAGGGACAGCGACTCCACCACCTCCCTGGGCAGCTCATTCCAATGACAAATGACTCGCTCAGTGAAGAACTTTTCCTCACCTCGAGTCTAAACCTCCCCTGGCACAGCTTGAGACTGTGTCCCCTTGTTCTGGTGCTGGTTGCCTGGGAGAAGAGACCAACCCCTTCCTGTCTACAACCACCTTTCAGGTAGTTGTAGAGGGCAATGAGGTCACCCCTGATCCTTCTCTTCTCCAGGCTAAACAATCCCAGCATATGAAATGCTTAGCCTGAGGTCACGGATGTTTGGTCTCAACCATCACTTCCTCTGGCATTGGTGAAAGACACCCAGTTTGAAGTGCCGCTCACCACTCCTCCTCTTCTGCCTCTCTCCACCAGTTTCTTTGATCTGAATACAAACTACTTCACTTCTCAGTATCTTTAGCATACATACCATGTTTCCTTACTAAGTATCCTTTCAAACTCAAATATTGCATGACTCTGCAAAGAAGCTGAGCCTCTCTTCCTTCAGAACTAACCCAAACAAGCATTGCCATGTTTCACTTGCACTGGGGAACTACGACTTGTAAACATTTGCAAAGAGATTTTTGCAAATCCCTGAAATCCTTCAAAAGGAAGCTTTCTCCTAAAAAGGACACAAGCAAAAAGGTTATCAGAAGAGCAGTGAAAACTCATGCTAACAGGGCAATTAATTACCTCATCACTTCTTTACATGCCCATGGCCAACAGATGCATCTGTTATGGTAAAACGCTAGTTTTCTAGCAGGGTTGCGCCCTGTGTGATAGGACCTGTGTATCCCCATCCAAAAGGAAAAGAAAAGGATGTGAAGGCACAATGTGTGAGGTAGGCCTGCATGTTGTTTCAACTGTTACAAGCAAGAGGGCTGCAACCTGCTTACACTTTCCTCATCATGACATACATGTGCAGGAGTGTTCTGAAGAATTCAGATTAATGTTTGATAGAAAAGTACTGAAAGCGATGTTGTTGCAGAGAAAGAATAGAAGAGATTCTCAGACATTTCTTAATCTAAAGGAGGGTCTCTCCTTACCTTGAGTGAGCTCTGCCTGGATAGTGAGATCTTCCCTTGCAGATTCTCCTTTACTCTCTTCTGTCCTCTCCTCACTGGCTTTTTCAACTTCCTTTTCTGGTCTTTTCTTCTCAGTCTCTGGTTTGACCTCCTTTTTGACTGGCCGGATGTTACCAGGAGAAGGAGGACGTGCCTGAGTAGAGGAAACTTTGGAGCAACCAGGTGGGGAAGTTATCTGCTTGGGTGTGCCAGGCAAAAAAGGCAAAGACTTTGATGCATGCCTGTGTAACCAAAGAGTGCCAACCATTAACAGACATGCTCTGCTGGACATCACCTACATATCACTTCTACAACTACAACAGCTAAAAATAAAACAACCTCTCTATTTCCCTGCTATCAAGCAGGACTGCTCGAGCAACTGATTAGCTTTCAGGCAAAATACTTCTCTTGACAGCTCCCCAGATATGTGAGCGCTAAGACCAGCCAAGAGGATAAAAAACACCACCAGGTATCTTCTCCTTCCTTCTCCTTCCTCAAAGCAGTAGCAATATTTTTCTAAAAGCAAGACTGTCTTTCCTTTGTTGCAGAGAGAAAACCCTTAAATTACCAAATAAGTTTGCAATGTTTCACATTTAATTAATAGAACAACCAGAGCTGCCTATAGCTCAACCCCTAGCTAGGCATGTACTTGTCTTACCAAACTGGAGAGGGAGCTGGTGATCTAGCTTTGGGGTTGGAAGAAAAGTGACCTCCTTTAAAGCTGGCTGAGAAGCTGGATGACAAATGGTCTCTCTCTTTTTCTTTTTTGTCAGTCTATAGTTCATCAAACAAAAAGACAAAGTCAAGCCAGAGTTCACATGGCTAAAGAAAGCAAAGCAAGCTCAGTTAAGGATGTGGGGTCGGGGAGCTGGGAAAAAGCAGTGCTGAGTCAATAGTTTCTACAGCCTGTTTAACAAGTTCATTAATATAGACCCTGTAATGTGACACCACCTTTGTCAGTAAATATGCATTTCACTACAAGAATTCTTCATCATGTTCTCTACTATCCTAAGACATGTAATGGGCTTTGCAGAGGCTGATTTTTACATATGCAAAAGATTACCTTTTAAGGTTTGATCCTTCCTGATTGCCACAGAGTACCTTCCAATACTCCCCATAAACCCAGGATTTCTTCTGAAGAAAGGGCAAAACATTACCTGCCCCCTGCCCAGGCTCACACCTAGCCACAGTCCCCACAGAGCATGAGATTTTTGCTTCTATGCCTACATGTGAACATCACAGATGCCCCCAAAGCCTTCAAATGTGGTACAACAATTATCCCTTTTACTTTTTTTTTATGATTTCACAGCACATACCTTTTTTTGGCCATTGATTCTTATACATGGTAGCAATTTCCTCATTATTTCTTTTTCAACTCAGATTTTAGTTTTTTAAATATTTCTGTTACAGCTCTGTTTTTTGTCAACAGAACTACTGGTTTAAAGATACATATTGGAATTTTGGTATCTGTATACTTCCTCTATTTAACTATAGATGGAAAACTACAGGCTTTTGGAACAATGAGCTCAGACTTCACTCTTCTCACATTCTAAACAAACTCACCCTGTAGGTACAAAATGTAACTGCTCACATTAAGCAAACAATATCTGAACTGGAGCTGACTGCATGCCATTGGCTTGGAGCAGACTCAACATGAATTTGCCTGCATCACACTGTTCTGATCTTCCCCAAAAGCTCAGCTCAGTCACAGTACTGCTACCGAATAATTCAGAACAAACAGCTGATCTGTGGCAAACCTCATTTACAAAACATGTATCTAAACTACCCTCTTCCTTCTAAATGAGAAAAAGTTTACGATCTTGGCCTCCTAAGAAAGTAAAGCTGAAGTGACAGTGGTCTCAGAGGATATGAAATTCTACTGGTTGCTGGGAAAAACACAGATTCCCCACTGAGGGAAAAGCTGCATCACCAGCTTGGGCCATACAAGACAGAAAAGAATCCACACGGTGAGTGACCCATGAGAGGATCAGGTATCCACTCTGCAAACATGGGTGCTTGGCAAACATGGATGTTTGTCCACATTGATTCTTCAGTACATAATCAGCCCATGTTACCACAGAATGTAGTATATTGCAGTTAAAAAGCAGTGATCTACAAAAGACATCGGAGAGGGTGGGAAGGGGAGAATCAGACTTAGGCAAGTACCCTTAAAACTCTTCCTGCCCCAACAAGCAATGCGATCAGGAGCTGAAGGCATGAAATGCTAGCTTACATACAACCGGCATGCTTACCCCCGCCAGATGTGTTGTTCTCCTACGTCCAACAGCATCAGTAGAGGCATAAAGTTTTGCTCGTTCTGAATTCCTACAGCTCATGGTCTTGTAGGACAGAGGACTGAGGGGGCTGCAAGATGCTGAACGGGGACAAATGGGGATAACTACGGTGTTTGTTGGGTTTGTTAGTTACACATTTCAGTTAGAGAGCAGCGTTGGAGAATTGACAGAGGAAAGCCAGCAGGAACAGAAATAACCGAGAAAGACAGAAAAGAAAGAAGGTATTAATATACAGAAGAATAGCTAATTATCAAGTCAGAATCCTCATTTGATACACTAGCTTAGACACACAGAGTAGGGATGCAATTTCAATAGGCATTCATTTGTAAACTACTACATTTTCCATTCGTAAACTACTAATTTCTTTTAAATAAGTTAAGAAGTATGCCCCAACTGGGTAGCAGAAGGTAACAATGTCTTTCTGTTGAGTTTTCATACAGCTGGTGGTTGTGTAAAAGCAGTGGACACAATAGTTGATCTGACTGGCTAGCTTGCATATGCATTAAGATGAGTTTCAATTACATTCAGAATAGAAACCGATCAAACTAAAATCAGAATGCCTATTAATTGGTCTTGGAAGTGAAGGAACATTTCAGGAGATACAAACAAAGACCAAAACACATTAACAATATGGCAGCTTTAATGCAAAGGAATGCCACTGTCAGAAGAGCAGATATAAAGCCTTCTATTCTGAAAGTATTCTTAAAATGGAAAATCACCAATGTAAACGATGGAGACACTAGTCTGTGCTTTGTAAAATGTAATTTAAATGGAGATATATCTAAAGTCTCTATGGTTCACCTCACCACAGCTTCAGAACAGTATCAGGATCAAGGAGTATGTAGTTACTGAGGGTCTAATACTTCCAAGGAGGCAGAAATGTGTGCACAGGGAAAAAATATGGGAGTTTCCTAATCTGCACCATGAGTACTCTCTCAATGCCTTGAAGTCTGTGCTCAAGATGCACCAGGGGAGGTTAGACTGGATGTTAAGAAGAAATTCTTCACAGAAAGAGTGATTTGCCATTGGAATGGGCTGTCCAGGGTGCTGGTGGAGTCACTGTGGAAGTGTATAAATAGGACTGGTTGGGGCACTTGGTGCCATGGTTTAGTTGATCAGACGGTGTTGGGTGACAGGTTGGACTCAATGATCTTGAAGGTCTTTTCCAACCTGGTTAATTCTGCATGTGATTCTGTGTGTGTCATCTAGGAAATCAATGAAATTGCTACCTACAGTTTCCAGCAAGCAGTGTGTTTTTAAAAAGCCCTCTTTTAGGAATAGCTAAAGCCCACTGACAGGAAGAGCTCACAGACTTAACAGTACTAACACTGAGAATATTCCTGCATTGAGAGATTAACATTATGAATAAAGACAGCCTCATGTGTCACAGCAACAGCACTTATGCTTGCTTATCATTTACAGGGATTTATGTTCAATGAGGTATTGTAAGATGATGGACTTTAAAAAAAATCATAAAAATCAAACCCCAAGAAAATGGGGATTTTTGCTCGTGTGGGTTTTTTGTTCAGTGTATCCAGAACAGATAGGAGACAGGGGCACAACATAGAATCATAGAATCAACAAGGTTGGAAAAGGCCTCAAAGAGCATCAAGTCCAACCTGTAACCCAAGACCTCATGACTACTAGACCATGGCACCAAATGCCACATCCAATCCCCTTTTGAACACTTCCAGGGATGGCGACTCCACCACCTCCCTGGGCAGCCCATTCCAATGGCGAATGACTCTCTCAGTGAAGAACTTTCTCCTCAACTCCAGCCTAAACTTCCCCTGGTGCAGCTTGAGACTGTGTCCTCTTGTTCTGGTGCTGGTTGCCTGGGAGAAAAGACCAACCCCCTCCTGGCTACAACCTCCCTTCAGGTAGTTGTAAAGAGCAATAAGGTCTCCCCTGAGCTTCCTCTTCTCCAGGCTAAACAATTCCAGCTCCCTCAGCCTCTCCTCGTAGGGCTTGTGCTCGAGGCCTCTCACCAGCCTCGTTGCCCTTCTCTGGACATATTCAAGAGTCTCAATGTCCTTCTTAAATTGAGGGCTCCAGAACTGGACACAGTACTCAAGGTTTTAAACATATGTTTAAAACAGCTTATAACTTGTGTCATTCTTGCTCTAAAAGTATCAATTCTCTTGCTGCAGGTTGGTTATCCGAGGGTACCACCAAGGATGACAGCATAAGCATTAAAAGACAAGCAGCTCATTTTCATTTGCAGTGTTGCCAAACAATGCTTTAGGCAGCATTCCCAGTGAATCCTGTACATACAGGATTACACCTATTCAGAGGAGCTTTTGATGTTATTGTAAAAAAAAAAAAAAAACATTTTGGTTTTGATGGGTTATTCTTTAAAAGATCCAGATGTACTCTTATGCTGGATGTGCCTAATAGCTCACTTAAAATATAAGGACATGAATCTGTATTTAATTTGATTTTGGGGGTTTTTTTTTGTATTGTGATTTATCCTTACAGCCAAAGGGCAGGGTAATTTTCTGGGGAATAATGACAGGCTGGGATGCACTGAGTGCTCAGAGCACAGCTGTCAGCCATTACCACCACCTGATCATTAATCTCCAGGAAGTGTCCTGCATGAAGGAACTGCAGTTATTGCTCCTAGAGAATAATACCTGAAAACAACTGGCAAATGGATTATTCTTCTCGGTGGTACAGCTCCAGTTAGCACAGGGAAGAGAATTAGCTCAGGCTGATGACTGACAAGGCAGTCATTCCTGCTATTTGCAATTTTCTCAATATTCCACTCAGTTTAGACTAGCTTATTGTGCAGTATAAACAACAGCAGTCACACACACACACAAAATCTTCGTGCTTGCTCCAGTAAAGTAGCCACTTTCAAAACTCAGACACTGCTTTCTCAATTATTCCCTACTGAAGAGCAGAGCTTCTGATATCCTGTTTGGCAGGTGACATTAAGTTTACAAGCTGTTGCTTGTGAAAAGCGAAAAGGATTTCTTTCCTTGTCGGTTTCACTGTCTGTAGAATATCATCCATGGTTTTGCTCCTACAGTGCTACCCCTGTTGACGTGTACTGCAGCCTAATGAGTTAAAAGAGTTCTTAAGTGAAAGTTTCTTTAAAAGTAATCTTAGCAGAACTCTACTCCTTCTCACTTTCTGTGTCCTCTAATTAAAATGAAAGTCCTGTTCACCTCAGAAAGAAAGGCCCTGTCTTGAGTTAAACATCCAGCATACACTATTGTGATGGTAGTCTCCAGTGCATGATCACGAAACATCCTATGATAAAAGAAGCAGCTGTCACCTGCCTAAAACACATGATAAATAGATATGTCCTAGCTGTCACTGGAATACAGTTTTCCCTGGCCTTTAAGTTATGATCTGTTTTTTCATTTTTGCATGTTAATTTTCCCTTCAAGAAGTACATTAGAGAGCTGCTCTGGGGTTGGCAGAGGACTTGACAATTACTACAACCTCACTAAACCTGCACATTTAGCTTCACATGTCTTAAATCCACTGGAACCAGGCCCTATCTTTCTTCAAGACTAACTTGTTCCACGTGAGAAGTGTCCTGGTAGAGTGAAACTACTCTTCACAGCAAGCAGTACACGGCTTTAGCAGTAGGGGTACTGAACCAGCTCTTTCCGACATTGGGACATTTCCTTAAACAGTCATGTACAGTGTGACATTGCTGCCTTGCATGTGTTGCATTCATTTATTGTGTTGATAAAGGGGCAAAAGAAATTAAGAAAGAGGTGATGAGAGAAAGAGGAATTGCAAACTGCACAAACAAGCTTTCATGCAATGTAATCATGGACATTCCAGCTCATTTTAGGATGCAACCATGCACTCATGATTAGAGCACCAGCTTTACAACATCCCACAGGGAACCTGGAAAAAGACGTGGTTGAGAGATGAAGCCTCTGTTTTTAGAAGTTTACCTGCATCTCCAGACAATGCAGCAGTGCTTTTACTTCTGGCCAGGAATGAGTGAGTGGGCGTCAGGAGCCTGCTAACGATGCTGCTCTCCCACGGACTGAGCTGTAGACGGCGAGCTGAACATGCACCATACAAGCAAGATGTTAGTTCAGACACTGCACAAATAACTGCATGCTGCAGAACTATTATGTCCTTACTGCTGCCTACCACAAAACCCTTGTATTATCCTTCAGGGATGAAAAGCATACAATCATTTAGTGTTTTGATTCTACTTTTACTCCATTTCAGTAGAGGAATTCCTATAGGAACACATATATCTAAACATTTAATTTGTGTTACTTTCTCTGGCATTATGGAGAAATTTTATCACATTAATATCGATAGTTTGCACATATGCCAAGTTCCTTGTTAGGAGTGATAGAGTAATTTTGTATTAAGAAAGCAGTTGCCACTGCTAAATACAGACTTTGACAGAGATGTTTGTGTCCCATACTCTTTCTACACATGAGGTACAGAGTCTTCTAGTTATAAAAAAGATCAGTTTCTAAAGCACCTTCCAAAGTCTGTCAGCCTAGCTAGATAAAAGCAAAGAAGGCTGCTTACTACTAGAACTGTGTCAAAGACAGAGGTTTTATCAACTGCAGGTACCCAGCTCTACAGCTACAGTTGTCTCAGTAATAAATGAAGCCACAAAAGGCAGTAAATATATTTGATCATTCATTCTCTGTCAAAAAATCCTACTAATGATAATTTTCAATTTAGAACTGTAGCATGAGCCTGGTTTTTGAATACAATGCAATACAATACAATACACCAGGTTGGAAGAGACCTTCAAGATCATCGTGTCCAACCCATCAACCAATCCAACCCACCTAAACAACTAAACCATGCAGCCAAGCACCCCATCAAGTCTCCTCCTGAACACCTCCAATGAAGGTGACTCCACCACCTCCACGGGTAGCCAATTCCAATGGGCAACCACTCTCTCTGTATAGAACTTCTTCCTAACATCCAGCCTAAACCTGCCCTGGCGCAGCCTGAGACTGTGTCCTCTTGTTCTGGTACTGGCTGCCTGGGAGAAGAGACCAACCTCTGCCTGGCTACAACCTCCCTTCAGGTAGTTGTAGAGAGCAAGAAGGTCACCCCTCAGTCTCCTCTTCTCCAGGCTAAGCAACCCCAGCTCCCTCAGCCTTTCCTCATAGGGCTTGTGTTCCAAACCCTCACCAACTTTGTTGCCCTTCTCTGGACACGTTCCAGCAAGACAACATCCTTCCTAAACTGAGGGACCCAGAACTGGACACAGTACTCAAGGTGCGGCCTAACCAGTGCAGTGTACAGGGGCAGAATGACCTCCCTGCTCCTGCTGGCCACACTGTTCCTGATCCAGGCCAGGATGCCATTGGCCTTCTTGGCCGCCTGGGCACACTGCAGGCTCATGTTCAGCCTACAATCAACCAGTACCCCCAGGTCTCTCTCTGCCTGGCCACTCTCCAGCCACTCTGACCCCAGCCTGTAGCACTGCATGGGGTTTCTGTGGCCAATGTGCAGCACCCGGCACTTGGATGTGTTAAATCTCATGCCGTTGGATAATGGAATCATTATGTCTGTTTTGAAAACATACTACACACTGACCTGCTGTAATTACTCCCTTACCTTCCTTTCCCCAGTCTTGCCTAATGCAAATTTAACTTGGCAATCAATATATTCCTTTTAGGTTTTAAAACTGCTTTACTTGAAAAAAAAAGTCCTATTTAAACATTGAAATAGTAACTGAAAGAGCCCTCCAAGTTGGGTTTTTTGTGTTGAACTAGAAGTTCCTTTGATGCAACAAGTTTATTGCAATGAGCATCACCAAATAAAACATTCAACTAATTCCCATAGTAGTTCATTATGATAATTTTACATCATAGCAGTGATCTGGGTGTCGCATGTGAAATCAGGTTTTCTTACATCTCATCGTTCATTGGCTTTAGATTGGTGTTTATGGCAACAAAACTGAAGCTTGAATTTATGAGATTGTCTCTAAAAACTTTCATTGAAATGATTTGCTGTAATAAATCTGAGATTAATTTGCATTTTAAAAGGTAGAGATCCATCACCTTTAACAGCCATAAGCCCTGACTCTGTCTTTAACCTACTCCATGCTGAGCCCCATGAAAAGAGGGGCTGATCTCAACCTCATCCTATGAAAATATAACTGCCAAAGCTGTCCTCAGTACTGTTTTTCACTTCTCAAATTGCTTCCCTAAAGTCTTCTATCTCAATAAGGGGCAGTACTACATGACTCTCAAACACAGCAGGCCCTCTGGATGAATGCCCTTACAAAACATACTACTGCCAGAGCTTTTTGTGATTAATGGTTCCATTTTACATCGGGACAGGTTATACAGAGAAACAAAATACCCTGTAGAGACCACCATTACACCACACACGTATTCATTGAAGTTATAATTTAATAATGATGAAAAAAAAAAATCACAGAACTACCATTAAACAGGATGCAATAGTAGCACAATATTGGCTTCCCTTCTCTCCAGGCACCATGCTCAGAATGATCACTGTTTAAAGCTACAATTGCAAGACAACAGATTCTGTTTTGTGCTCTCAGGCTTTCCTAGGTGAGGCTCAGAGGCATGAGTATGGATGAACCTAGAGAAAAATCTTCTACTGTAGTTTAACACAAAATTCATACAACTTCAGAAAGCACCCTCTGAAATTTTAGGCCAATAAATCAATCCTATGTATATTGTCAATTTCTTGGAGTTCATCTGTACAGCTATAAACAGCTGGTAAGTAAATGTCACAATGTAATATGGCCCTGTTGGTCAGCCACAGACCTTACATATGAGGTCACATAGATGAAACAGTCTCAAGAGAACACAGTTAAGAGACTCACAACTTAGAACACTAACCTGCCTTTTCTCACCTATCCCATGTCACTTGTCCTAAAGGTGAGCATGGTTTCACTTTCTTTGCCTCAACACAGGGGAGCTTATATCAACATTACGTGCTGGAAGCAATTCTGTGCCTACAGCATCCAACTAAGAGCACTGAAGCAGTGTTTAGAAGTGAACTAGCTGATAGGCAACAAGAGTGAGCTAAGAGAGACCAAGAAAAACTCTCTTCTCCATATAAGCAGTAGTCTGGATTCAGAGGTTTCAAAATAGTTTTAGCCAGGAGCTTGGAGTGCTGTCTCCCAAAATCCCTGAAATAGGTTTAGACTGGAGTTAATTTTAAATACACCTTGGCTTTGTAGATGAGGCTTCTAAATTGAGGCTTCTAAACACACAGCTGCCTGAAAGCATCATATCTGACACTTTAAGTACATATTCTAAACAGTCATTAGCATCACCATTAACTGCCAATAGCCAAATAAACTTTTGCCCAGTCTTCCAGGTACAAGTGTATTAACACTTCAAATCACAGAATCATAGAATGGTTTAGGTTGGAAGGGACCTTAAAGATCATCTAGTTCCAAGCTCCTTGCCCACGGTCAGGGACACTTCCTACTAGACCAGTTTGCTCAAAGCCCCGTTCAACCTGCCTTTGAACATTTCCAGAGCTGAAGCCTCCTCAGCTTCTCTGGACAATCTGTGCCAATGCCTTACTAGCCTCACAGGGAAGAATTTCTTCCCAATGTCTAATCTAAACCTAGCTTCTTCCAATTTGAATCTGTTTTTCTTTGTCACATGTCTTTGCAAAAAGTCCCTCTCCAGCTGTCCTTTAAGTCCCCTTCAAGTACTGGAAGGCTGCTGTAAGGTCTCCCCAGAGCCTTCTCTTCTCCCGACTGAAAAAGCCCAGCTCTCTCAGCTTGTCTTGATAGGAGAGGTGCTCAGCCCTCTGATCATCTTCATGTCTTTTCTCTGGACTCACTCTAACAGTTCCATGCCCTTTTGTGTTGGGGACTCCAGAGGTGGACACAGTGCTCCAGGTAGTGTCTCATGAGAGCAGAGCAGAAGTGGAGAATAGCTTCCCTTGGCCACAATTCTTTTGATGGAGCCCAGGATTCAGGTGGCTTTCTGGACTGCAAGAGCACATCGCCAGCTCTCATCAACCAGCAAGTCCTTCCCAGGACTGCTTTCTATTCATTCTTCACCTGCCCCTGTATTTGTGCTTGGTATTGCCCCAACCCAGGTGTAGGACCTTGCATTTGGCTTTTTTGAACTTCATGAGACTGGCATTGGCCCACCTCTCAAGCCTGTCAAGGTCCCTCTTGATCCCGTGTGCTGCATGCACCACATAGCTTGGTGTCGTTGGCAATTTGCTGAGGGTGCACTCAATCCCACTGTCCATGTCACCAACAATGATGTTTAACAACACTGGTCCCAGTACTGACCTCTGAGGAGCACCACTCACCACTTGTCTCCACTCAAGCACTGAGCCATTCATTATTACTGAGTGTGATCATCAAGCCGATTCCTTATCCACTCAATGGTTCACCTGTCATACCCATGTCTTTCCAGTTCAGAGACCAGGATGTTGTGGAGGACAGTGTCCAAAGCTTTGCATGAGTCCAGGAAGCTAACATCAGTTGCTCTTCCCATGTCCATCAATGCTGCTACCCTGTCATAGAAGGGCCACTAAATTTGTCAGGAATAATTTGCCATTGGTGAAGCCATGTTGGCTGCCCCCAAACACCCCCTCATTTTTCATGTGCCTCAGGCAAGTTGCCAAGGGGATCTGCTCCATGATCTTGCTGAGCACAGAGGTGAGACTGCCTCAGGTCCCATGGACTCATGCACCTTCAGATTCTTTAAGTGGTCTTGAACCTGATCTTCACTTACAGTGGGTGGCTTTTCATTTCCCCGGTTCTTGCCTTGTACCTTCTGTAACATGGGTGACACGGTTAGAAACGCATTGAACAACTGAGCTTTGGTGTCCAGTGCACACTGAAGAAAACTGAATATAAACCAAAGAACATCCCAAAACAACAAGATCAACTTCAAGACAATGAGGTCAGGGTTTGTTTTGGGGTTTGTTGTTGTTGTTGTTTTGTGTGTGTTTTTTTGGTTTTGTTTTATTTTGTGGTTTTTTTTTTCCCCTTGGTTTTTTTTTGTTCTGGTTTTAATGCCTTAGGGTGATGTTTTCAGGATTTAGTTCTTCAAATCATTTGACAGACAATGATATTTGGAAATGATCAATGATTGACAGGAAATTATATTTTTAACTTGCATGCTGTGTTAGACTACCACTGTTAAGGCTCTTTGCTCCTTGTTTCCACACAATAAGTATGCTCCTTGTTTCCACACATAAGCTGGGGTAAGCAAGTACCCCTACCCCCAGCTACAAGCAAGTTAGTTTAAATATCTTTCTAGCCTAACTTGTAAATGATAAGTCCCAGGGGGCAGCAGCAGTGAACTGATACAATAATCTGTATTTGTTTTCAGGATATGTAAACTGAACACTAAAAAGTTGTTTAGCAGCAGAATAAATTGCAAGTAAGCAAACAGAAGTATCTGACTAGTTCTAGGAACAGATGGGAGGCAGGGATTTAACAGGCTTCCTGATGAGCACCACAAAGGAGATTCACTGATAACAGTGGTGTTTGCTCATATAGAGCCACAAACATGGTGAGGAGTAGATGGGGAGAATATTGCTCTATGCTTGGATTCCCTTTCAACGGGAAACAATACTGGAATCCCTGAATTTCTTTGGTAAAGGTGGCAGACAGAGGTGGTGCAGTGATTGAGACCATTGCCTGTTCAAAAGAAGAGCACTGCAGAGAGGAGGAGGAACACAACTATGGTGCAAGCTTTGCTTTTCAAAAATAAGCAAGTGTGTAACTCACACATTATCTAAAGTATTACCCACTTGCTAAGCTTTCCTTAAAGAAGACAATTATCAAAATCTATTGGTCAACAGGAGCTTTCTCCACTTGAATACCTGTTCATGTTTCTCAGTTTCAACTACTCACACCTGTACCAGTAATATAAAAGTATGATGAGAAGCTTGGTTTAGCTACCTGATTGTAAAACTATGATAAAGAGCTATATAGCAACATTATACTTGAAAAGGAATTGACCAGGCCATTAAGCAATTAGATAATGAAAACTTTTGCCTTTTGCTGGGCCAAAACAAATAGGGAAAAAATTAAATCCTGTCCTTCAAATGGTAAAAAAGTGCTGTTTAACAAAAGACTTGTTCTGGATGATAGTTATAAGCCACTTAGTGTAAGCTTATCATCCTTATCTCCAGATTGCTGTTTTGCAGCTAAGAGTATGCATTACAAGGTGTGATTGGGTGCCCTCTGGAAGGTGAAATGGGGAGCAGGCAGAACATCTCTTAAGACTTTGAGGCCAATGGAGAGATCAGTGGTATTTCACCAGGCACATGCTCAACTAGAGTTGAAGTATATGATTTTGCACAAGAAATGGAGCATCTCTAGTATTTGGTTTGCCTTCTGCCTTGGAGTTTGCAAAAGACACAAGAAACTTTTGAAGATTTCTGTGCTGTTTTCATGAAAATGCCATGCAAAGAATGCCTCAAAATTTAAAGTTTTTGACATATGACCATTGTGTTCATATTCCTTCCATTTCTCTACTGCTAGACTATCCACTATTTGGTCTTCCTTCTCCTGAATTTGAAATGGGTGGCAGGAATTAGAACACAGTAAGTTATAGTCTATAAGAGACTATTCCTATTTAATGTCTGCTGCTCTCATCCCCTCCAACCACTGACAAGATCCTTGAAAAGGAGCATCCTCTGGCAAAGAACAGCAACTACCTGAATCTATCTATCGATCTATCTATCTATCTATCGATCTATCTATCTATTTATCTACACCTATAAAGCTAATAGAAATACAACTAACTGGAATCCAATATTTGGAGAAAAAAAAAATGGAGTACTGGAATAAATTATTTCCTAGTATAATGCTGAATTTTTTTTCAAGTTACCAGACTCTACAACAAAGTTCGCCCACTAGGATTAACATGGCTCATCAAATCAACCAGACACACACATACATGCATATAAAACATGGCACTTAGTTATGACACACAAATAATGATGCCTACCCATCAGTTTTACAACACAACCAAAATTCCATTCCAAACATTGTTTTTTGAAAACATGCATTTATCTGGATTGAAGTGGGACAAAACCTCTCGTTCTCAGTAGAGGACAAAAAATCCCTACCAAGTTCTTTTCTGTAAAGCTCTTTGCAAAAGTTATACAAGAGACATTCTTTTATAAAACTCCTTTAAGCTCAATGCTTCAACCTCATAAATCCTCAGAACAGAGGCAGCAATTCAGCTAAGCTAATTTTTTTATGAGCTTGATGGTTTATCAGTTGTGCAGAGTTGTAAACATCAAAAACAGACACTGAAACAAAGCAATCTTTGAAAAGTAACTGGACACAAAAAGTCAATAAACAGACCATATAAAACGCTCTCATACCTCTTCAATAAAAGTAAGAAGAAATGGTAATAAAATAACTGCGTGAAAGCTTCATGCAATATGTTCTTAAATATTCAGTAACTACTACCAAAGACAAAACCAAAACAAAACAATGACAAAATGGCCTAATGCAAATAAAAGGTCACATGTGACTGCATGCACTGTGGAGCGATGTATTCTTTCAATAGTTGTACCTCATTTACTAAAAACCTGACAGAAGCACTGCTTTTATCATGTGCTAAAGTAAAATTGTTTAGGTAAGTTCTCTTGTTTTTAAAGAAACAAGAAGTATATATTTCTTCTCACAGGAAAAAATGTTCAACCATTTACTTTTCACATTTGAAGTCTTTTCACTCCCACTTAGATAAGTACAGAAAACGACTTCAGAAGCGTGTTTTATGTGCAAAGTAATACATCAGTATAGAACATTCTTTCTTGCCTTTTTATCTTTTTTTTTTTTTTTTTTTTTTTTTTTTTACTCTCTTTTGTTCATTTGAAACTGTACCTCTGTCTGGAGAATTTAGTAATGTTGCAGATGAGGAGGAGAGCCGCTTGTTAATGACTGGATCAACATGTTTCGAAAGGTTCATTGTTGAAACAGATCGCCTGTCTGGATCTAAAACAAATGGAGATAATGCTAATTGACAGCCCACATGCAAAAGTGCAAGTTCCTAGCTCACTAATGGGAGGAGGAAAACATGACTAGGTCACTCCTGATCTACCACAAGAACTTTCAAAACAGAATAGACTTCTCAGTAGGTGTTGTACAGGTGACTCAAAGACTGGGCACAAAAACATTCCGGTTTCAAATATTTGCTTATTGGTTTTCATACAACCAGGTTGCAACTGAAGACTTTACAGGAGGATCTAAGCCAGATGATAGTAGACAAAATGATACTTTCTCATTCCATTCAATATTCTCACAAAAATCTTGCTTGTGACTCAAAATAGAAAGCTTCTGGGAAGGACAAACATGCTTGGAAACATTAAATGTTAAATAAAACCCCAAAACACAGAAACCCTTAGCACTTGAAAGAAAGGCCACATTTGACCAGCACTGTCACTAAGCTGAAGGTCAATATGACAACAATACAGGGCTGAAAGATTAAGAGAAGACTAACTCACAAGGGAAGCAAGGGTAAGCACAAAAGGAATTAAAAGATTTAGTTAAGAATCCCTAACTTAGTAGTTATCTGTAAGTCCTGAACTTCCACCCACAGGGTAGTTTTCTACCTGCTGTGCATGAAGTAGCAGTCAATCAATCCAAACCAGCACACATCTTAGGAGGTAAGGAAAATGAGTTTCTGTGGAAGGCTAGACTGCTTGTAATGTTGTGTTTGATGTGTGATACTAAAGGGGTTTATTTTTCCTTTAAGTTCTGTACATTTTAGAGCAGTGTGACATCATTTCCCTGTGCCCTTCTGAGGGAGGGATGGCTGTTTCAAGAATACATATTGCACACACATAGTGCATGTGTGTTCCCTCCATGAAACCTGCTATCAATGGCAGAGGAGGACGACTGGGCTGAACAGGCCAGCTATATGCTTGCATTCTCTCAAAAATACAGAGCTACATGCATCAATGACATGTCCTCCATTTCAAATTTCCACTTGTAAATCCAACATTCACAAGACACTTGGAAAGTCAGCTCTGCTTTTGCTTACGTTTTAGCACGTACTAAGGCTCAGCACTGCTCAGCAAAGCACTCAACCATGCTGAAATTCAGTGAGGCTTGAGCATATGCCTAGATGCTCTGCTGATTCATATTCTTTGTGTGCAAAAATATACCTGCGTACTGTTTTGGAAGCTGATACAAACTCAGGACACTGACAACAAGAAGGAGGACACTGCGGGATTGTTTCTTTATGACAAATCAACATTGTATTTATTTGTCCTGATCTAGTGGATCAAAAAAATTTCATAGAAATGTGTAAAAAAAATAAATCATAGAAATACAGTTCATGAACAAAGGTCTTTACTTTCCTCAGACCTATGAACTATACAGGATTCACTGTAACTGGCTGGGGTGAAGAAAGGTTATTTGCTGACTGTGTAAAGTTAGAATGACTCAGGGAGGGCACAGAATCAGGAAAAAGGGTATTGGAAGGGGGATAAAACTCAGAAAAGGGTTTTAAAAGGAGAAATCTAAGTGGTATAGCAAGAACAAGACTTCTCCAGGCTGGCAAGATTATGTCTGTTAATCTGTGGGGCATATTGATGAGTGCTGTGTGACATTCAGTAGTGGAGACAGGGTACTCAGGCTTGATGTGCCACAGATGATCTTTGTTAGAACAGTATTTGTGGGAATAGGGGAGGGTTTCTGGTCTCTTACACCTAATGTATAGCTGAGAAAATCCATAGCATATCAGTACAGCAGTTTCTACATTTGCCATAAAGGATGTACTGCATGTAACAGCTTTCTGAAGACAACAAATGACAACATGCAAAGTCACCTCTTGTGTTTAGCACACCAACACTTGCCTCACATCTACGAACATTATTTGATAAATGAGTGAAATTCAGCATGAGGATTTGTGTGTAAGTGCTGTCAATATGAATCCTATAAAGAAGATTCATAGAATAGTCCAAATGCAATCCATTGTCTAGAGGATTGCTGATGTCTTTGTTTAAAAAGCAATCAATAAATAAATAAGCAAATAAACCAAAACCAAACCAACAAACCACACCAACAATTAAAACATCCACGAGCAACACATTAGCCAGTGAAGCTGGTTACATGTCTGTGCTCATGTGGAAAAAAAACTGGCAATCCTGTGTATAAGCAGTTGCCAAAAAGGGGTTTAGAAAAGACAGCAACATTTGAAATGAGTCACCTTGAATTCCAGTAGGCAGAATACTATGCTTCATTTCAGTGAATTGTGCCAAATCTTTAGAGTCAGCCAGTAGTAATTCTCCATAGCAAAAATAGGTAACAACGAAAAAATCTGTTACTAACTACAGTTCTACTCTATCAGCATGATGTTAAGCATGCATTGCAACTACATGAGGGTGGTTTAGTTACTGATGATCTCCTCTCCTGAGGACTAGCTATGGGTGAAGGAATCAACAAACCACAGCAATTATGTACCAGGTTTTCTAGCACCACCCAGAGATCTGAAATGGTGCTCCAGGCCTGCTAAATCGAGAAAGGTGAATGATGATTCAAAAAAATAACCTAGGGACAGAACGCAAGAAAATGATTTTTCACAGTAAAGAAAATAAAAATCAAATAAGTTATACAGAGTTAAGCAAAAAATAACTGTTTGTGGAACTTAAATAGGACAAAGATTTCAGAGCATTCTTTTCTCAACTGTTTTTTTCTTTTCTTCTTGATGAAACATTGAAATGTACACAGAGTAGAAAGAGAAGAATTCTAAGTACCACTTTCTGGTGAAAGAAATGAAGGGCAAATTCTCTTTTTTTGAGTTTGAGTCATATTTAACAGGGCATTTACACATTAATGATTGGCAGATTAAGTTAGAGAAGATGATTGGGGGAAACTCATATAGTTAAAATTCACTTAATTTGTCCTTCTTTAAGTTTTTCTAAGTTAAAAAATAGACTTTCTTCCTCGTGTCTGTTTTAATCTCATTAATTGGTAACATCCACTGGACCTTTTCTGAGCCATGATATTTAGCATTTGCAGAGAGCAGCTCATATCACAGGACTGACACAGCACAAGCACACCACAAACACAAAGGACAGCAAAGCAGCAGAAGCGAGAAGCTGTAGCAAGGTAAGAGTTGCAGTCAACTCCTGAAACAGATTTTGACTTTTGTTCAGATTTCTCCTTGTTCTTTTTGCTACACAAGGATGTCAGAAACATGCCATTGCTAGCAACAATAAAATCAAGAGCAAAGAATTTAAACCAGCATACACTGAATCACCCTTCCTCTTAACAGATGCAAAGTAAATTCCAGTTATTTGTCAGGACAGGGAAACTGGCTGGCAAACCAAACCTCCCTCTTTACCTGTGTTGTTAATGCGGCTGTGCAGTGCTCCTCCCCAGGACCACCTGTTTTGCTTTTGTTTTGGCTTCTGGCTTCTTTCAATTGTGCGACGTACAACAGCCTCATGTCGTTCCTTAAGTACAACAGGATAATACATTTGGACACCACTGGGTTAGGTTTGTTCTCATCACAATCTGCTACCCTCCACGCACTTAGAAGGCATCTTGCAGTTGCATTCAAGCTTAGGTGCTGCCTTCTAAGACACATGCTGGTAACAGGATTAAGCAGCAATTAAGTGGTAAATAAGTAAAAATATTAACTGTAATTTTGAAAATGTAAGATCTGTTTGAGACCTGCAGAACTGTAGAGAGAAAACAGTTGCCCTACCATGGCAGCCACCACACAAACTTACCCTAGGACTACTTCCCATCTTGTATCTCCCACCTATGAAATATTAGAACAGTGAGAGATTGGAAACAAATATCCACAAGGATGAGCCATCTTACACAGGATTTATACTATATGGAGTTCTCATCTTAACTGAAACAAATCAGCCAAGAACACATTTCATTGCACACTTTCTTAAAGGTTTTCTTAGGGCAACTATTGTTTAGCTACCCTTATACTAAAAGTCTAATTTTTTACTTTTCTGCATGAGTTTGTGCACAGCCATACACTGTAACCCTGACATGCTCAGCTTAGCTGCACTTGACTGCTAAAGGACACTTTAAGAATCAGTATCGTAAGGTTTTAAATCCTCTTTTGCAAGCTCTTTCATTCTGACCATGGCTTATGTTGCATTTTGTCACTCAACTCGTAAAGAAAAAGTTTGATAATACTGTATCTTATTGTAAAATCAAGCTGGAAAGGGCTTTCCTGGCATTTATTCTTACCTTATCTTCTTCTAGCCTCTGCCTTCGCTTTTCCTCTACGGCAGCTCGTCTTCTCTCTTCCTTTAATCTCTGTTCTTCTAGCTTCTTTCTGCGTTCCTCCAGGTGTCTTTCATAATGTTGCCGGGCTCTCTCTTCTCTTTCTAACCAGATGGATTCTCTTGCAGCTGTGAGAAAAATATGAAATAAATATATAAATATGCCACATGTGTTTAAACCTTTAATACAACTTGAATAACCAAGCTGTGTGGAAAAGAATCCTGACCTCATTTTCTTAGGCAGACATACATAATAACCCTAGTCTCTTCATCTACTAACATGTTGTGTACCCTGGTCACACATACATTTCATTTAATCTCTATTTATTTACTATGAATTACCACCAAAAATAGGTAAAATTATTGGAACAGATAATTTCTATGTGGAAGAAGGAGATTTTTAGTTTAAAATAAAGTCAGATCTATGTGACCACAATTCTATTGTACAAACCATGATCATTTTCTGTAATAAGAGAAAAAAATTGAAGAAAACTGTCAATATAGATGTCTTACAATAGAAATGGTTGGGATGACAATTCCAGCACCTAGACTGCTAGCCATACCAGCAAGCGACCAGAAGGAAATAAGTTATCCACAAAGATGTTAGACTAAATGTGAACTTTAATCTGACATAAAACTCCACTGCTGCACAGCTCTGAACAATGCTTCAGAAGTGTTAATTGAGACAAATTAAGAAGTACTACGAGATAAAGTTTGCTGCCTGTCAGAGTTTGACTTTTCATTAAGGTATTATAAAATCATAGAATCAATAAGGTTGGAAAAGATCTCAAAGAGCATCAAGTCCAACCTGTCACCCAAGACTACATGACTACTAAACCATGGCACCAAGTGCCACATCCAATCCCCTCTTGAACACCTCCAGGGATGGTGACTCCACCACCTCCCTGGGCAGCACATTTCCACAGCTAACAACTCTCTCTGTGAAGAACTTTCTCCTCACCTCGAGCCTAAACTTCCCCTGGTGCAGCTTGAGACTGTGTCCTCTTGTTCTGATGTTGATTGCCTGGGAGAAGAGACCAACCCCTTCCTGGCTACAACCACCCTTCAGGTAGTTGTAGACAGCAATAGGGTCTCCCCTGAGCCTCCTCGTCTCCAGGCTGAACAATCCCAGCTCCCTCAGCCTCTCCTCTTAGGGCTTATGCTCAAGGCCTCTCACCAGCCTTGTTGCCCTTCTCTGGACATGTTCAAGTGTCTCAATGTCCTTCTTAAATTGAGGGGACCAGAACTGGACACAGTACTCAAGGTGTGGCCTAACCAGTGTTTAGTATAGGGGCACAATGACTTCCCTGTTCCTGCTGGCCACACTATTCTTGATGCAGGCCAGGATGCCATTGGCCACCTGGGCACACTGCTGGCTCATGTTCAGTCAGCTGTCAATCAGTACCCCAGGTCCCTTTCTGTTTGGCTGCTCTCCAGCCCCTCCAACCCCAGCCTGTAGCTCTGCATGGGGTTGTTGTGGCCAAAGTGCAGCACCCAGCACTTGGACTTTTTGAATGACATCGTGTTGGACTCTGCCCATCTGTCCAGCTGGCCAAGATCCCTCTGCAGAGCCCTTCCACTCTCTAACAGATCAACACCTGCTCTCAATTTGGTGTCATCTGCTGGAACACAAGCTCAAACTGTAGTACAAATGAAATCATTTACGTGTGAAACCCTGGACCTCTCCTTATTGCTGTTTTGAAAGCTTCAAGGCCTAGAAATTTTTGTGTTCTGAAACACCCTTTACTTGCTTTTCCAAATTCTCAGACATTTAATAGCTCTGGAATTTATTAACTGACAGATGGGAGTGCAAGAATAGATGTACCTGATGGTCACAAGACAAACATCACTGAGAACCTCATTAGAAAAACATATCCAGAAAACTACGACTTTCCAAGGCCAGCAATGTAAGCAAGTTCTCCACCTACATGAAACAGTATTTTTAAAATGCAATCTGGGGCAAAAAGGGGAAAAAAGGAAAAAAAAGAAAAGAGCCTATTGCTATAATCCTGTACTCTAGAATTGTGACTCCAGCCTTTAATTAGCAGAGAGACCCTGTGTGGTTTGGCACAACCACATACCAAACCCAAAAAATCCAAATGCTTCTAGGCATTCAAAGGAGACCCTGCAATCACTTCTTCTAACACTAGAATTCATCTTCACCAAAATGCTCTTCTGCACTTTTCTGCCTACTCAAACAAATCCCACTCCACCAAATTAACAACTTAGAATACACTCTAAACCTGCTCAGTTGTTATGCCAGAGAGACAGGATGTCATCCAGAGGGACCTGAACAAGCTGGAGAGGTGAGGTCAGGTGAACCTCATGAGGTTCAACAAGAGCAAGGGCAAGGTCCTGTACCTGGGGCAGAGCAATCCTTACTATCAATATGGACTCAGGGATGAGCTGATAGAAAGCAGCCCTGTGGTAAAGGACTTGGAAGTGCTGATGGACAAGAAGCTGGACATGAGCAGAGCAGTGTGAGCTTGCAGCCCAGAAGGCAAATCACATCCTGGGCTGCATCAAAACACGTCTTGCCAGCAGATCCAGAGAGGTGAGTGTGCCACTTTTTTTCTGGTGAGACCTCACCTGGAGTACTGTGCACAGGTCTGGAGCTGTCAATACAGGAAGGGCAAGACCTGATGGAGAGGGTCCAGAGGAGGGCCACAAAAATGATCCAGGGTTTGGAGCACCTCTGCTACGAGGACAGGCTAAGGGAGCAGGGAGTGTTCAGCCTGGAGAAGAGGAGGCTCTGGGGACACCATATAGCAGCCTTCCAGTACCTGAAAGGGGCCGACAAGAAGGATGGAGCAAGACTGTTTACAAAGGCCTTTGGTGATAGGACAAGGAGCAATGGCTTCAAATTAGAAAAGAGCAGATTTAGATTAGATGTTAGGAACAGGTTGTTTACTATGAGGGTGGTGGAACACTGGAACAGGTTGCCCAGGGAGGTTGTTGGGGTCCCATCCCTGGAGATATGTGAGTGAGGCTCGACAGGGCTCTGGGTGGCCTGATCTAGTTGAGGATGCCCCTGCTTACTGCAGAGGGGGTTGGGCAAGATGACCTTTGCAGGTCCCTTCCAGCCTGGACCATTCTGTGACTCTACTTGCTGACAAAATCTCATGAGAAATCTCTAACCTGAGTAAACCAGTTCATAGGTAGAGTATCTCCCGTAAGAAAACAACTTTCTACCAGTTCAGACATGAAATATTTTGCTGGGAAAAGCAGAAAGCATGTATGGTTTTCCCGTGGGATACAAACTAACAGAGAGAATTTGCATCAGCGGCTACAAGCAACCCTTAAGGCTCCCCTTTGGCAAGATGGATGAACGTTTGGCAACATGTTTGCAGGAAATAGAACAATCATAGCTAGAGTAATTACAGCAACAGGGAATAGTAGAGTTGCTTAGAAAATTGCTAACAACAATTGACACCTACAAATATAAAACACCAATGCAAGAGCCAGGGGAGATTTCCAGAAATACTTTTCTAGATATGTAAACTGCAGACTAAGGCAGAAAAAAGGGGAGAATATGGCAGAAAAAGGAGCTTCCAGGCCAAATGAAATCTGCAAGGCTCCTTCTTCTATATAAAAGTCTTACAACATCGTAAGATTGGTGCTCCAAATGCAAGACTGATTAGTAAACCAGAAACATTCATCTGCTGCCATTTCTTGAGCCAATAGCTGACCAAGAGAACAGGTGGACAGAGAGATGCCTCTCACTATAGCATACCCTTTTCCTGGAACCACATGACCCTTCACCATGCTGACTTTCAATTGTCTAGGTCCAGAAAAGACTGACTCCATCTTTCCCAACTGTTTGGATCAGTATCACATTCCTGTTTCTCCTGCATGACATGTCATACACCTATCTTAGGATATGTTTTATCAAAAAATTCTTTCTGCCCCATCAGCAGAACAAATTATTCTATACTGGCCACCCATCTAAAGACAGCAGTTTCACAAAAGGCACATGGAGGCTGGGAAATCATGTCTGTTGCTCACGAGGACACAAAAGGAAGCAAAGAGACACTCAGAGCTCAGCTTTACAGGCTTGAATAGCTAAAACATTTTACTTCATCAGACCAGATGTGAGGAGAACTTAACTAATAATGCACTGTGGACAACACAAGATTTAAAATATTTTTTTCCCCCTTTCAACACTAGGTTTTGTCTTTCTCTTTTTCCTCAAGTAATTATTCATTAGCGTTAGAATGCAATAATGTTAAATAAGTGTTAAATACCATTCCTGGAGGCTATGATATTACTCTCTCCTACTCTCTTACTGCTCTTTTTTTGCTAGCTTTCATCATCCAAATTTTTTCTGTTTGAATCTACTGCTACATTTAATTTCTGACACAGAAAGGTTTATTGCAGTTCTGCAGACAGCATTAGAAGATACATATAGACAGAAAGCATGTAATACTTAAAAGATTTTATGGACCTACGCAAACTATAACAACTAGTGTTAATTTCCAGTTTTTATCATTTGTTTATCTGTAGAAATCATGGAAATGGCTCTTCAGGAAAAATAAGAATCACTCCCTGTTCTCCTCTTCTAAAGAAATCTGGATCCAACTTCATTTATTGCGTACAAAATGTGCACAATTTGACACTTTTCTAAGCTTCAGCTTCCCTAGCTAACAATTCAAGAGTTGAACTAGATTGTTCCCTTGTGCAACATCATAAGCTTTGCAATCTAAGTTAGACCCCCTTTGCACAGAGGATGCTCTAGAGTCTTATAGCATGCCATCACCATGGCGCTGTACAGATTAATTAAAACCCGAAACAAAACAAAGCAAAACCAACAAGCCACTGCTGCCAGCATGAAAGACTCCCCCAGATCCTGAGATCAACTGGATCTCTTGTGCTTGGAATCTGCTTGCAACAGCAACCCAGCACAAAAAGGCTCTTCTGTTCTCTGCTGAAAATAAAGCACTTCCTAAAGGATATGAGAAGTTAACAAAAGCAAAGAATAAAAACCCAACAAATTTCTTAACTCATGCCCCTAGTTTATTAATTTGCCTATATGTGGAGGGTTGAAATTCCCCCCCCCCCCCCCCCCCAAATCTGAGAGAATTACCCCCCAAAATAAAATTGCCAGATTATCTCAGATGGAAGCAAATGAGGCTGTATTTACAAGCAAAACTACATGTGAAGAAATGTGAAATGCAATAAATATGTACAAAATATACAATATTTACATATATTTACAATTTATAAACAACACAAGAACCCCTTTGGACAAAGCCAGGGGGCTCCCAATAGCTTCCCTCTCCTTCCCACACCCTCACACCCCTTCCCCGTATGAGGGAAAAGAGAAAGAGGAGGAAAAGTAGAGAGTAACTTGTTAGTACTTAGCCACAAGAAGAATGCAGCCAAGGTCAGCAACAGCCAAGCAAAAACACCAGCTAGTATCAGCTAGAGTGAAGAAGCTGGAAAGCGAAGCTGGAAACTTTATGCTAGTTATCAGACCAATCGGACCTTATCCCTTTACATCCAGTTGTAATTTATTTACATTCTACCACTTTCAACTCAATCTGTGGAGAAATTTCCTGAGCATCTGCCTAAAACTACCATGCCATAAATGATGGATATTGTTCTTTCTCTCACTAACATAAATAGCTAGACTTTCCCTAGGCATTTTTGTGGGGATTTCCATTGGCTTCAGTCCTTCATGTCATTTAAAAAAGCAATGAACATAGTACACTCGAACTTTCAAGACTAAATCTGGGAAGAAGAAGGCTGAAGGTATTTTTATGTTTTAGTATTTAAGAGGGTTAACTTTCACATAAACACTTACTGCTGGGAAGACAATCAGAATGCTAAACCTCTGGACAGAACACTAGTTTTTAGCTTTCTGCTCCTCTGAGAAGGGTATGATCATACTTTTGTGATAAGGAAAGACATTTCAATAACAGAAGCACACATCAGTGATTGCATAATGAAGGTAAAAGGAAGTGTTAGGCTGGACTAAATAACAACAACAGAAATGGAAGAAGTTCTATACAGAGAGAGTGATTGCCCATTGGAATCAGCTGCCTGTGGAGGTGGTGGAGTCACCTTCATTGGAGGTGTTCAGGAGGAGACTTGATGGGGTGCTTGGTACACTGGTTTAGTTGTTTAGGTGGGTTGGATTGGTTGATGGGTCGGACGTGATAATCTTGAAGGTCTCTCCAACCTGGCTTATTCTATTGTATTCTATTCTATTCTAAATGGATCTGATTTTGAACAAATCTAAAAGCTACCTCTTTCCATAATCTTTAAGTTACAGGCAAAAGGCAGCATAAAATATACACCCATTTGTTAACATGAAGAAGCTTCTAATCTTATGCTTGGACCAAGTATTTAACTAGTATATAAAAGCATGATTTATGATATATCTGTTTGCTGAGAAAAAGTGTAATATCTATTTTAATTTCCCCCCCCTACAGATAGGGAAATGATCTTTCCTGCTTTTAAGTTATTTTAAGTATTAATTCCTACTTTTTTTCTTATTAGAAAATCAAAGGGGAGTATCCTCTTTGTTTTCACTTTGTTTTTTCCTGTGTTGCTACAGACAGAATTTATTTATTTTGAAATTACTGAATTGCATTCCAGGGTAAAAATTGAAGTTTACTCAAGGGACAAAAAAGCCTCCTCTGAGGTAAAAATTAGGAGGATTAGGCCCTGTTCTGAATACATAGGTGCACTTCTAGATGCACAGGGAGCCGTATTTCATAGAGACACATATATCACCTTGCTGGTAGCAGATTGATGGATATGGTCCAGCAAAAATGCTTTCTCCTGGGGTTGAGCCTTAACAACTTCATGCACTTCTCACCCTTGTAATAACACATATTGCCTGACAGCATGCAATAATCAAAGAAAGCATGGTCACCATTCAAATAGTAGTTGTGTGTTGAAAGCTTAAATGACATAGGAACATTTATAATTAAGCCGGAAATGCAAAGAAAAGTCACATCCTGACCTTGTTCTGTCTCATTATTTAGTAGAAACTACAAATTTGAATACAGTCAGGTGGTGGAAGAACACAAAATTAGAGCATGAAAAGAAGGTTTAGAAATTGAGCCCTGAACATGCCGTCAATACCTTCTTCTTGTTTGCAAACTAGTAATGCCGGATTAGGTTAAAAGCAAGATAATTAATGCTGTATTTCTGGAGTGAATAACAGAGCAAAAGGAAACAAGAAAGAAACATTCCAATATGAAGAGACATGTAAGACCTGAAACCAATCAATTTTACACTAGAATTAACTGATGTAATGTGGGAGATGTTAACTTCCAATCATGCACATTTCTTTTGTGGAAATCATTTTGTATTTTCTTTCACCAGTCACGCACACAGCCAGCAAGCCCTTCTTTGCAGGGGTTTTAGGCTGTGAGGGAAGGGGAAGCATGCATTAAGTGTCAAAGCCTCTACTTGATCCATGTGAAGTAAGAGATGTCCCTCCAGCTCCTCTTTTACTATCCTTTCTGCTGTCTCCACTTTAGTACTTTTCCTTCTGGTTTACTGCCTACGTAAAAGCAGATCATTCCAGCAACACACTTTCTCAGACTGCCTTTTGCATCCACTTTGGATGGACAGATTACCTGAGTAAAGATCTTATAGTCTTTGTCAATCTTTCCAGCCTTTATCTTTCCTGACTTTACAGCATTGACCTCAGCTTTCTCCTCTGACCGCTGTTTCACCTTTCCTCACTGCCAGCTCTGCATTGTCTGAGACTGTGATTGCCTCCTTGCTACATTAGCAGAAAAAATGGATCAGTGATGCTTTAACCATACCTAAAAATGGGGACATTCCACAGAAATGGCTGACTGAAAGAATTAGAAGGTGAACTTCAGAGCTGCAATTAAAGCTGAAGTTAACATTAGATTCTCTAAGCCAACCTTTCCCCAATAACCATGCTTGGAGGGATATTCAGCACAGAAACCTTTAAACTAACCTTCCTTAAAAATTGTCTTCTTGTCTTATGAGCACTTCTGACACTCAAGTCCTCTGAGGACATCCCCAAATTATTCATATGTTAAAGTCACTGAGTGTAGGTTTCTGTGGGGCTTCTGACTGGAAATATTTGATAAAGTTCTGTCACCAAATGCTAGAAAAGAGAATAAACCAGGGGGAATTCACTGACAGGAAAGAAAAATTGTAATTTTTATTAATGTGCTATTTTGCTAATGCTCACTTACAAATGGCAGAGGAATGCATGTCTTAATGTGATCTTTAAAATATTATCTTGATGCATTGTACATATTAAAAGAGTTTAATGTATTTCACCAACCTGAAATTCAGGCATATTCTAAAAACTGAGGTTAATAACGCATTTCCTTATGAGGAGTTAACTAAGATGGCAGGGTTACCATCTCTTGCTCCCAGTGCCAAAAAGTAAATGAGCCATGTGTATTTGACAGGATCATAATAGTGATAAAAAAGGTCAGTGTTTAAGCAGGATTAGCATAGATAAAACATGCGCAAATGCAAGACTCAAATGTTTTTCTGATGAATCAGGGACTGCAAAGCAAACCCAAGAAATCTCCCAACTTTTCCTCTTTGCTAGGCCACTACCTAAGCCTATCAGAATGAAACTCATTTTAAAATCCCAGCAACTTTCCCTGTTGAAAAACACATTTTTCTTTTTCTTTCAAGTTATGGAGAACCAGGTCTATGCTAATAAATGGAAAGTGCACAGAGCCTAACTGGCATGGACCAACTTCTACCTGCACTACTAAACTTCCACCTGCAAAATGGTGCCAGTAGTCAATCAACACATGGGGGAAGCCCATAGGGCTCCCCTGACAATCCCCAAACCTTGTCTGGGAATGAGTGGGGAGACTACTAGTTGGCTGGAACTGAAATCCTGCCAGGATCCATCATAAGAGTTTAATAGTAAGAACAACTGAGTTTCAGCACCAGGAAATGCTCTTCAGTACTGTTTAATTTGCCAGTTCAGATTTGATCAATATGGCAGAGATAAGAGTGAAGCCTCCCTACTGAAAAAAAGCAGTAGCTTTTAGTAAACTTTCCCAGTTTGACCAGGCCATCAACAATGTTTGCATTCACAAATAACTCAGTTCTGACATGTGTCTCACATAGCCTCCAGTGCCAAACACAGCCAGTCAGCATGACACATGCAAAGGAGCCTATGACACAAGCTGGAGCCAGAAGTGTGACAGTTGCTTTCACTCAGTGCTCTAAGAAGAGCCAGGTTTGACAGCTATCATCTTCACCTACCACCACCCCTCTTGGGATTTCCATCTTGAACAAGCCAAGAGGGTTAGTCTCACAGAGAGAGATCTGATAGTTGTATTTTAAAGGACAGATGTTAACTTCATATATAGGCACTGTGGGAAAGAGTGCTGACAAAGACAGGACAAAATTAAAACACAATCACTAAAGACCAAGTGACACACTGGAAACATTATTTATAGAATCAAGTAAAGATTACCCTAATAACCTTTTAAAAGCCTGAATGTACACATCATCAAGCAATATAAACATTACCACACGGTCAAGGAATAAAAAAACTTAAACATGACTGCTGAGCACTTCCTTTATTGCTGCTCATGTGAAATGGCAAGCCTAAGAATAAAGCTAAACCCCCCAAAAATTAATACACCTTATTAATCATGGAAAACATAAGTTGCACAGAGAAAAGCAAAAGAAATTTTAATCCTTCATGTGTTAGCATGGCCTTTTAAAAGCAATGCCTTTCCTGCAGTAGAGGAACTAAAATTCCTTCCCTCTTGATGGAGTGATTAGCCAAAATAGCATGTGTCCCTGTGTGCCTTCTATGTTTTCTGAAGTTCTAAAACTAGACCAGAACATACTACAGTGAAAGAGGCATTTTTGTAGAAGCCTTTTTGTTCTTTCCAATTAGGTAGCATAAGGTGATCCTCAAAACCAGCAGATACTCACAGCCTCACTACACATATGCTACATGTATGCAGACAACAAAAATGACAGCACTTACTTTTCCTACTCTCTAAACTCTCATTAAAAAGAGGTAGACACCCAAGCGTGGTAAGTGATAAAATGTGACAAAATACCACTGCCTGGTGCAAGCAAACCCTCAAGAGTGCAGAGTGCACAGTGATCACAGTGAAAGCCACATCTACCACAGCACAGTAGAACTACTTGAACAAAATAAAAGGTTGAGAGTAAACAAAAAGGGGGAAACATCAGAATATTGCCCAATAAATAAACATAATCATTATTAACCTGGTGCTCTACAAAAACTTAACAGAAGGGTCAAACAACTTGATTTTCATGAAAAGATGGATAATGTGAGCTCCTGTTGTTCGAGTTGCTGGAACTATAAACGGTAATTGTTAAGATTACTACAGCTCTACGCTGACACAACTGGATGCTGTCTATTCTCTTTCGGAAGAGCAGAGGATAATTTTGATTGAGGTATGACTGAAACGCTCAACTTCCTCTTGAAAAGTAGGCTTTGCTAAACTTGACAGACCCCCTGAATCAAAGGAAAGGAATTAAGTTTAAATCCAACTTAATTCTATAAACAATAATTCCTTCAGTCGCTTTACTGCTGTGTGGCTGATGTCCCAGTATTAACAAAATCCCACTCTAATTTTCAGCAAGACTCATTTATGTAACAACATTATACAACTTGATGTTTAAGACAAACAGCTTAGGCATTTCTTTGCTGCGGTTCACATGACATGAGTGACTGATTATCTAGATTCTGCACTAAAAAAAATTTAAAAAAAAAAAAAAAAAAGAAACAGAAAAAAGAGAAAAAGCAGCAGCTCGCATGCTGTTGAGCCCAGGACTTCTGGGCTGCAGTGCGCTATGACAAGTGGGTGTCCGTGCTAAGGCTGGCATCAATATGGTGAGCCCTAGGGAGCTGGGGCACACCAGGTTGACTAAGGAGGGGTATTATTTCTTTTTTTTGAGGGGAGGTTGTAGCCACGTGGGGGCTGATCTCTTCTCCCAGGTAACCAGCACCAGAACAAGAGGACACAGTCTCAAGTTGTGCCAGGGGAGGTTTAGGCTAGATGTTAGGAAGAGGTTCTTCATAGAAAGAGGGATTGCCCATTGGAATGGGCTGCCCAGGGAGGTGGTGGAGTCACCATCACTGGAGGTGTTTAGGAAGAGACTGGATGGGGTGCTTGGTGCCATGCTTTAGTTGATTAGATAGTGTTGGATGTCAGGATGGACTCGATGATCTCAAAGGTCTCTTCCAACCTGGTTTATTCTATTCTATTCTGAAAAAGTCATTGGTTTGCTTTACTGGAACACAAGTCTAAAGAGACAGTTCCTAAATCATAATGTTAGCAGACAAATATACAGATCAAAGTACAATGCAACTTTCAGTTTTCTTGTTAGTTCAACTACTTCTGTAGGCAAGAACACACAATATGTTTATGCATCATGGCAACGTGCAGAACTCTCCCATTTGAAAATGATGGGTTCCACATCAACTTATAAAAACCCTACAGTTTGATGTTTATTTTTAAGATATGGCACACAAAATTACGTGTTTCCCAAGAGAAGTCTTGTCCTTCCAATAACAGGTGAATACATTTATCAATAAATGTACTTATTTGATAAATATATTTATCAGTAAATGAATACATTCACTGATAGCTAGAAAGATCAGAGTTCAGGAGAACCTAACAAAGGTATCTCTCTGCACTTTAATAAAGCATTTTTACTACACAAGGATCAAACCTCCCATAAAAATAACTAAATTCAAGACATGGAAGTGTCATCTATGACAAATTAGTTAAAATGGGCCATTAACCTTCATTTACTCTGGAACCTGAAGAAACTAAGACTGTGTACACCACTAACCTCAGCTTCAGGAGCAGCTTTTTGGGGACTGGCAAACATCTTGTCATGTTATCCACTTGAGCAAGCCAAAACCAAAGCTTTACTTTTCTCCTCCAAAACAACCCTAGTGATTCATGTATGGCTAGCACAGTGTTATAGGATGCTGTAAAGAAGGAAGCATATTAATACTATTAAGACCCAGGTGGCAATAAATTAGGGCTTTCTGGGTTATGATATAGTTCTATAAACATACATAAGCTAAAAAAAATTAGAAATAATGAACTTCTGTTTCTCAAGCCACAAGTACGACGCAGCATCCAAAGAAATCAGGGTGAACATGCAAAAGAAATAAGAGGAAATATCTGCACTTCTCAACCTCCTAATTGTCACAGAATGTTGTGGCAGCTAAATATGTAAATAGTTGTCAGAGAGCCGCCTAAACATGAGCCAGCAGTGTGCCCAGGTGGCCAAGAGGACCAACGGCATCCTGGCCTGCATTAGGAATAGTGTGGCCAGCAGGAGCAGGGAGGTCATTGTGCCCCTGTACTCTGCTTTGGTTAGGCCACACCTTGAGTACTGTGTCCAGTTCTGGGCCCCTCAGTTTAAGAAGGACATCGAGACACTTGAACGTGTCCAGAAAAGGGCAACAAGGCTGGTGAGAGGCCTCGAGCACAAGCCCTGTGAGGAGAGGCTGAAGGAGCTGGGATTGTTTAGCCTGGAGAAGAGGAGGCTCAGGGGAGACCTCATTGCTCTCTACAACTACCTGAAGGGTGGCTGTAGCCAGGAAGGGGTTGGCCTCTTCTCTCTAGCAACCAGCACCAGAACAAGGGGACACAGTCTCAAGCTGTGCCAGGGGAAGTTTAGGCTCGAGGTGAGGAGAAAGTTCTTCACTGAGAGAGTGGTTCGTCATTGGAATGGGCTGCCCAGGGAGGTGGTGGAGTCACCGTCCCTGGAGGTGTTCAAGAGGGATTGGACGTGGCACTTGGTGCCATGGTCTAGTCATGAGGTCTGTGGTTGCAGGTTGGACTCGATGATCTTCGAGGTCTCTTCTAACCTTAGTGATCCTGTGATACTGTGATCAATGTGATTTCACCTAATTCTGTAAATTTCTTACCACCACAACTCAGCATACTGCCATTGCCAGTCGCTTGGTAAGTAATCTTCACCACTGTTCACTTTAATGGTGTAGGTGTGTAGACATGCGCATGCACAGTTGATATTTTGTAAGATATTGAGCACATCTACTTGATGCCCACTAAAGGTATTACCTGGAAAAACCCAGGTTTGCATAGGAAAATTCAAACCATGCACTGGCAACATTTTCTGCAATTCTAATTCAACGTTAAGCAGTCTAATATTAATTGCTAAAATATTCTGAAACGTAGACATTCCATTTACAACACTGAAGTTTCTTACACGAGTTAAGAAATCAAACAATTTTTCATTCTGATTCACAGGAGTAACAGTTATGTGAAAGGCATAGCATTGGCAAATCCCAAGATGTGCATTAATTAAAAGATCTACTTTAAAGACATAATCACGTATCTAAAAAAAAGGGCATTATTGCATATCTAGCACAATCAGCCTTCTGGATGCACGTTGACAGATAATAGTACAGTCAAAGAAAGCAATTTAGAGCAGGCCTTACCTAGCTGCTTTTCTCGTTCTTCTCTCCGTTCTCTAGCAAGCCGTTGCCTGTCATCAACCTTAAGTATTGTTGGATGATCTACAAATGGAGGGAGGAAGAAAATATTAGATATATAGCATAAAATCAAACAGTACCATAAACCAGCATTTA
This sequence comes from Picus viridis, assembly GCA_033816785.1. Lineage (NCBI taxonomy): Eukaryota > Metazoa > Chordata > Aves > Piciformes > Picidae > Picus > Picus viridis. Next base: position 37,655,139 of record CM066578.1, on the reverse strand, counting down.
GGTTAAACATCTCTAGTTATTTTGCTTTGAAAACAGATCACATTCTCAGCAATCTTATGGAAAAAAAAAAAAGACGAAACTATTAAAAAAAAAGTATTAATACATTCTAATTATCGAGTTTTGAAGTGCTCCCAAAGAATGGACTAAGTTGTAATTCTGAATCACAGGCAAGAGAGCTGCCTGTGAAAACACAGGAAGAAGTTTTGGGTTTTTTTCCAAACCTATGGCAAAATGCCTGCTTGAGAGCATTCTGACAGAATACTGTTATTCCATAACCTCTCTCCAAACTGCATCCACAGGAAATTGTATTATAATGCAGCACCCTCTTTCCACCAGTATTGTCTTGATAAAAAACCCAATAAGCTCCATTTCATGAGACTGAAGAAGCTCAGTATCCAAGCAGAATGAGCTGGATCAAAACTCCATCAGTTCTGGTTGAGCTTCTGCAGAGAGCATGATACTGATCCCCACAGATGTTTGTGTAGCAAACAGCACATCACATGTATGAATGGGTATAAAACCAGTAAAGTAAGATGATAGTTTCGTCAACTGTCCTTGAAGACTTAAAGTTAGCTGTACAATTTATTTTAGAATGTCTGCAACTGGCCACTTGAATCACAGTAATAAGACTGAAAATAATGTGACAAATCTGCTGGAGCCCAGCCTTGTAGAAGAATTCAGGCTTGGTTGGAAAAATATTTACTTGTACAGTGAATTCACTAGAAGACAACAAAATGCTCAACAGCGAGTATCCTACTTCCAGCCTCAGCAGTGGAGCTATTCCAGACAAAAAGGGAACAATATCCAAGTTACCAATTAATCTCAGCATGCTGCCAAAACTAATTTCCTATGCATTCTTAACCTGTTCTGTTAAACCTGGAAAGCTGTTAATATTATACTTTTTTCACTAGCAATGAAAAAGGCTGCTTTGACTGAAAACATACGTTAAAAAAACACAAACCCACCACCACCGACAACAAAAAAACCAAACACACAGGAAAGGTAAGAAGATTTCTGGGTATAAAGAAATCATGCAATTTATTTTAGTATTGAGGGGAACTCAGTTTTTAAATATTTCAAGATAAAGAACTACTTACAATACTGTCACCATGGAAGTGCACATAAAAACAAGGCAACAGATCCTTTTTGTTCTTCAGTGGGAATACACAAGTAAGCACTATGTAAAGATGTGTAAAGGCAGCCGAGTTGTGTATAGACTGCATCTCTATGAAAACTTAGCAGCAAAAGAATACAAAGGGTCATTAAAATGAGGATAAAGATACTTGCAAAAATAAATCCCTGGAGTAAGGATGTGCTTGACAGATTTTGAATAGCTATTTGAATGAGATGACAAAATCAGTATTGTGCCTTTCACACTGTAACAGAAGTTTCTGCATCAGGATGACAGGATTTCTTGGATGAATGAGGTCACTGATGACTAGCTTCAGTTAAATTACTCTAGAACTCTCATCAGTGAAAAACTATAATCCCAACAATAGTCAGAGACTGCAGTCCAAATTAATGATGTTCACAGCAATGCAAAGGAATAGTTGCAAGGAGAAAACCCATTGCATAATTTGTAGGAAGAATGGTCAAACATGACAGCCCCAGTGAAAAGTGCAACAAGTGAATGTCACTAAGCAAACACAAAGGTAATCCACCACCCAGGTGCAGATCAAATCGTTAATGTTGGTTGTACAGCACAAGGTGCTGCCATTTATGAAACAAAGCCTATCTGCATCAGTGCAGATTTGTCCCATGTATGCTGCAGGTTAACGTTTGCCTGCTGTTCGGAAGTGTGCCGACTCGAATGCAGTCTCTTCAGCATGCAGACGTGGGTCAAAAGGGTAATTATATTCCTTCTCTCTCATGGCTGGCACACAAGATTCACAAAACACGAATTTCTGTAGCATGAGTAATTAGTGCTAGTGGAATGATGCACATTCAATATGAATTCCCCTGGAAAATAAGCATTCCCTGCAAGGGCTGTCAGCAAAGTCAATGTAACATCAAGTTGACAGAGAATGATGAGACACTGGGGAATAACATAAAACCCTGCTTCTTTTACAACGTACTATTCTCCTGCAGGTTTTTTTCTCCTTTCTTGAGAGGGGAGATTTCCCTGTCAGGGAGAAGCAGCAATTCTTCAAAGAGGCAGGAGGGTTACGTGGACAATCAAACTGAAAAGGTCTCCCTTAAGACTTCCTAATTATAAGCAATGGAAGGAATAAAATAAATTTTTAAAGCTGTCCTCTGCCATTCTGTTTGAAGACACCCAATTATTTTTTCAGCATCACACACCTGATAGTATTCACACGTGCACACACACACAGCCTCTCTTCCAACACCCCTGTACGTTACAACAGTTCTAAAGAACTCACATGAAGTTGCAGGATATGCAGAGCTTAAGTAACTTCAAGCTGTTTTGCATACCTTTGGGATCACGAAGAGGTAAATCAATATTGGCACAAAGATGTGCATAACACCTTTGTAGCAGACTAGCACTGCCTTTGCTCTACTAGAAGCCAATGCACACATTACTGGTGCAAATCTACACTGCTAATAAAAATCACTCATTTAAGACTTGAGAATGATCCTTCATAGTTTGGCTAAAAGCTCAACCTCCAACAATTGCATTCTGAATCCAATTAATTTGCTGACACCCCCAGCACATAGCTTCAAATTGTGGCAAAACAATAAAGTTCACTGACCTGCTCCTCATTTAATTTCTCATGTCTCTGCTCGTTAACAACCTGTCAGGCAAATACTGGCATTTCCTCTTACTCAGTAGGAACACCGGGACAAACACACAAGGTACTTTGTACTTTCCTCTACTTGTGTTTGGCATGGGGCAACAGCTTTGAGTTGCCGCACAAGGAGATGGGAAACATTGTAACGGGGCACACCCAAAGCACGGCAGAGAACACTGCAGGAAGACCCACGTGCTGCTGTAGGAGCTGCAGTCCGGTGATGATGAAACAAGTGTGAACTCATGCTCAGCAACCCATTTCACTACACTTACATAGCATACAAATGCTTAATATTATACCCGAGAGGAATATCTTGAGATTAAACATGCCACAGCTCTATAAAGGAGAAATTACTATTGCACCTACTGATGGAAATTAAGGCTCTAAACTACATATGAAACCTGTATTTTTCCATAAACTCACAACAATTACTAGGAGTATTTTAAAGAATCTACAAGTTCTTTTAAGAGAGATTAGAAGCCATCCATGAATAGTGTTTGGTAGAAACTCAGCATTTTTGGTCCCTAATTATATTAACAAAAGAAAAATGCAGGATTTTCAAATCTTCTAATAATTACTGAAATCTTAAGCATAGAAATTAGGTTTTAATTTTGATAAATTAGTAACTGTCATCTGCACTTATTACAGATAGCCAGTTTCTGTGACTCAGTGTGACTTCAATAGTCACACTATTTTTCTTCATTTCCACCTATAATCCTCTGAATATCTTCTCACAAACATCTGCTTCCCTTCTGCCCTTGACTTCAAGGGTGCTAACTTATACTAAAGAAACTAAACCAGATGTAGTCAGTTTGTGTTAGTTCACAGGGTGCTGTGGGGAGAAAGACATGTAAGCTACAGTGTCATTTGAAAAGGTGTATTGCTTGGATTTCAGACTCTCTTCCCTTTGTCTTGCTGTCTTCATACTGCCATGCAGACATTCAGAGTTACATTGGACTCCAAATAGCTGTTCAGCCTGTAGACACCTTCCAGACAATAATGACATTGTTTATAGTGACAGCTGTCACTCCTGCTGCAAGCTCTTTTGTTTTTTAACCAAAACAGTTTGACACAAAATTCATATGCAGTCTAAAGAACAACCAACCACCACAACAAAACTAAAACGAACAAAAACCAAACACTGAGCATTCAGGTTCTCAGAAATTCTCTCTTCAATATGGACTTTCACCATCTGGGTGTAAAACTAGATCCTCCCCTCTCCAGGCCCTGGAATTTTGCTTTCCTTTCTACACACCAGCACAGATGAAGGGAACATAGGAGCAGCTAGACACCCTCTTGAGAAATTAAAACTGGGATTAAACTACTGCAGGATAATGTGGATATTGAAGGCTGTTCATTGCCAAGAACTCTGCTTTTGCTCTGGAAGTGGGTAATATTACCTCCATTCTCTCCTCTTTTTCCCACTACTTTTCTGACTGAGAGGCACCATGAATGCTGCACTTTGTGCAGAGCCCTGTGCTGCCTGGCAGAGTATGCAGGGTGTGATATGAACACAGACAGAACTAGGATTGCTTCCCTCTGGGCACACAGGCCAAAGGTACCAGTTTGGGGACAGAGAAGAATCTGTCAGTACAAAATAGCCACTGTGCTGCCAAGCTGTCAAGGAGCTGAATAGGGGGTGCTGAGAGTATGCTTAGTCCTCAGCAACACAAGTACCTGTCTTTTCTCAGGCATCTAAACAAGCTCATTACCAAGTGCATATTTGAAGCCCGAGTACAGGCAGAATTTAGACATTTAAGTGCTCTTCTGGCCCAAGCACACAAGTGGAACAGACTGACAGCATCAAGAACTACATTACAGACTTTCAACTGTGTAAGTGAAACAATTAATTAAATCCACACAATGTACCAGTTGGGTATGGTGAAGTAATGGCAAACTTCTGCCCACTGCACAGAGTATATTACAGAATATGCCATGCTTTGTGATAACTGAAGAAATGTCTGAACAGAAGCACATTTATATAAAGCTGCACATCTCTACCTACAGCAGACAGTTCTCATGCAAGCACAGATGCAAGTACAGTGGCTTCTATTGCCCTGTCTCACTTCCCAAGTCTCATTCCTAAGCTAAAATAAGATTTCGCCCTCCCCCAGTTTTGTTTCTTTGCAAACAATCAGAGATTCCAGCCTGACTAAACAGGAACAGTCATTGACACCAGTTTTGAGTGAAATATTAAGAAAGGTGCAAGAGCTTCAAACACTTTAATACTTCCTTAGAAGACAGATGTTTTTCACATGCCATTACAGCAAACAGCTTTATAACATGAAGCATGCTGAATAGCATACCTGGCTTAGTTCCAGTGTTGCTTTGTCCTGAATTAACTTTCTTGTCTTGTATTTTAGAACCTTCCGTTGCTAAAATAGGGAAGAAAAAGAAAGAGGTTAATTACCATCTAACTAAGCAAGAGCTCAACCACTCTATTATAATACAACTTATACACTGGCAAATTTCTTTTACAAGATGGTTCTGAAACACCACTTTAATACCATTCTGCACCGTTTTGCATAGGGAAAATCCTTAAGGTCACACAGAAAACACTGAGGCCCCAATGAAAGTTGCACATTCAAGCTGAGGAAAGAGCCACAGGAGGGTTCCATTTTAACTATGTTGGTTTTCATAAGTAGTATTTATTCCCCCCATTCTACGCTAATGTTATAAACGCAGGTAATTTTTCCTCTTGCTTCTCAGTAATGCTTTGGAAACCACTACTTCCAAAGAATAGCAGCCTTTAATTTTTAATTAAAAATAATTAAATTAATTTCCCTTAGAGGAAGCTCAATTAATCACACCGATAAACACCACACTGCGGAGTGACTTTGAAGAAGCAAACCATTCAAAGATGTTGCAATGTTTGGATGCAACGAGGAAACTGTGTTGCTAAAGATAGTTTGCAGATTGTAGGCTTCTAAAAGTATAGTACATGACAAAAGCAAGAACCTCATAGACTCTTTACTAATTATTAACACATCCATTATGCAGAACTGAAGAGAGGACAGTTTATGACCTGAAGTGAAATCAAACAGAGGAGAGAGACCCATTATTTTCATTAGACTTCTGATAAGGCTCTTTCACTCTAGAAAGGGGTAATTCTGGGGCTCTGAATGCACCAGACATCAACATCCCTTTGTAAATAAACCCCAAAAGATTCACTATTATAATTCAAATCACAACTATATTCTTGGCTCGGCATCTATTTAGAATTAAAAGCCAAGTCAGGAAATTAGATGTCATGATTTTCTCAGCTTACACCACCTTCAAGTCTAGCAGCTCCACTATAAGAGTGTTTGAATCCAAAGCAAGCCATTTGGGAAGACAGACTGTAAGAATTCTAAGAACCACAGACAGCTTGAAATTATTTGCAAGCAAGGACACAAAGATAGTTAAATCAATAAAACACGGGGGGGGGGGGGAACACCCCAAACAATTAATGTCAATTAAAATATCACTAGAAATAAAAGTTGAAAAAAATTGATTACTCAATCTTTAGAAGCTAAATGTGCACTACTGTGATAAAGCCACTCTGGAAAACAGAAGTAATATTTTTTCCAGAAGGGTCCAAGCAATTTCCTGTGCTCATCAGCTTTAACAACACTAAGGTCCCTTAGTACTTCAGTGAGTTCATTCCCTACATGGCCTGACAAAACTCTTTGCTTTCCCTTTACCTCTTATAAGCAGGTTTCTGGAAGAGCACATAGGATAAAAGGTAGCAGGAAGAACTTATGTGACACTTAGTATACCCTTTTTTGCAGAAGGGAGGCAGATGATTGAAACAGGAGAACAGTGTCAGTGGAATGTTCAGGGCTCAAGAGCAATGTTTTGCTAGAAAAGAGTTCAGAACCCCCATCATGTCATCCACAACACAATCCCCCTACCAAAACAAACCAAAACCAAAACCTACAACAAATCATGTGTGAAGATTTAAATCAATGTTAAAAAAAAAAAAAAAAAAAAAAAAAAAAAAAGACACTCCCCCAACAACTGTAGTTAGTCTTTGTGGTCAATATAAGTAACTACTATTTAACACATATTGATTCTAAATCATAATAAGAACTCTCACACCTCAAAGGCAGCCCAACAAAAGATTTCAGTATTTTGCCATTTTTAAAGGCTTCATATAAAGGATTAGTTTGACCTGTTGTCCTGGTTTGAGGCCAGGTAGATCCTCTGTTGCCCTTGACAGGGGCAAAAGAATGACACTCACACAAATGGATTGCAGACGTGATGGAGAGTTTAAATGGAAAAGCAATTTGTGTTTTACAGAAAGCTACAAGCATAGTGACAAAAGAAATCCACAGCATACGGAGTCCCCTACAGCATACCCAAAAGCCTCCCAACTCTTCCCTTTTCCCCACCTGAGGGTATATCCAAAATCCCCAGGGCTCTTTCTTCCCCCCACACTGTTAGGCTAGTCTCAGCTGGCCAGGTCTGAGATAGCCCCTCCCTCTTCTCCCCCTGGCATTAGGCCTTGCCAGGCCTAAGAGGCCTTGAGGCACTCCTCCACCATTACCCGATAGGGAGCATCTCCCATGGGAGCAGAGAGGGAGGAAAGAGGATGAGAAAGACTTTGCAGATAGATTTACAGGGCAGAAGATACTAGGGGTATGAAATGCACTATTTCCTGTGTCCACCTCCTGGGCTGGACCCTCGGGACACAGGAGGTGTAGCTTGTGTGGCAGGAACGCCAGCCTAAACTGCCATGCCTGTAGGTAGATGGACAGATTTTTGGCAAGAAAATCTGAGCAACACTGAATATTTACGCCTCCAAACTTTGTAAGATCTACCACTATCAAAATCTGTAATTTTTTCCCTGTGTTCCAAATTGGTGGTATTAAGCCTGAAAATAAGTGTCTTATTCAGCAAAGTGATTTTAAACTCTTTATACCTTACTACTACCTTAGCCTGGGGAGCCATTTAGAAGATTCTCAGAGAAGGCCCCACTGTAATATGTGAGGATCCTACACTGTGATTCCCATCAGCCTGGCCTGAGGCATCATATGAAAGAGGAAACTCTTACAAAAGAATAAAAATATTGTTTCTGAGTATTAGTGAGAATGCTGGTGTTCCAAGGGCTTCAGCACAAGTTTCTTTGCATCTCAGTGCAGGTGCATCATTTTCTTCCAGTGCTGTACCATGGAATTTTGTAATACTCTCCATTAACTTCCATACAACGCTGTAATGGCATCTACATAATGCACTTGTAACAGCACCTAGGTACACAGGCCCTTCCAGATTTGCTCTTGTCTGACATTTCCTTGGACTATTTTGTGGCACAGTTTGAGTATACATTCATATGACTGCTCATATGACAAGTGATGAAGAACAGATGGCACAACCAGGAATTTTAATGCTGCTGGATATCAAATAAGAATTGGCACAAGTATTTAGTAACTAGCGTAGGTGTGCTCCCACATAAAATACCACTTGCTCTAACGTACAAACAAATTAATCAGGCAATTAAACATCTTAAATCTAAATATTGAAAAAAATTATTCCAGCAAGATTTAACCTAACACATGCCAGGTAGACATATTACAACTACCTAATACTTGCTTTGTCCCTTATTTTGAACCACTACTTTTACATGAAGGGGAAAATATCCTCTTAGAGATAAGAGGGTATTTTTCTGTGTAGCTTCTGGAAACTCAAAGACTGAAGAGAGCCTGGGTAATAGTGCAGATATAATGGGAAAGACAATCACAGAACCCAAGCTGTTGAAGCTAGATGGGATCTCTGGAGATCACCCTTGTCTATTCCCCTCTGCTAAAGTAGAGTGGCTTTGAGAAGGCTATGCCCAGTTGGGTTTTGAATACCTCTAAGGATGGAGACTCCATCAGTGCAATTCCAATTGGCCATAACGTGAGATTTGACTCTCAGGTGCATTTGCTAAAGACAAGTTTTCACAAGGGCCACTTCTCAGTAACAACTCTGAAACTACTCCTCAAGAAGAACTGGAGGAGAAGCAGCCTGGCAATGTGTTCTGGTAGAGCTGGAGACAATGTTTTCTGGTATTGCTGCATTGTACTGGAAGTTGGACTGACCTTGGACAAACCAACTTCTTATACATTGCTATTTCTTCCAGCTGTGCCTGCACTGAACACTGAGTCAAGGCTACTCCTAGCTTTCATTTATTCATTGTGCAAGCACACCTATGAAGCCCTAATCTTGTTCAGGACCTCATGTGCTTTGTCCTAAGATTATTCTAAACCACTGCTTTCAGTGCAGAACATTCATACCGCAGCCAGCACTACCTTTGCTTTTGTAAGCTCTCATGCACACATAGGTAACAGCAAAGCAGAAGACCTTCAAAACAAGATAGCAAGTAAATTCATACTTTCAGCTAACACATGCTATACAACCCTGCTGAGAAGCATGGAGATGGATCAAGCAGAGAAATCCAAACACAAAAGCTTGAACACAAAACCAGTCTCCTCCTCTCATTACTGAAATCCATTTGTACATACTGATGATAATAGCTGTATCTGGGATCATTATGCTGACATCTGAAGGGTGTAGAAACACTAGAAAAGTCTGCTCTCAGTCACTATGGACAAAGAGCTTCCCAGTGTCTTCAGGAAGGCTCAGAGACTGGTTCAGCTGGGAGGCTTAGAGCAGTGCTGGAGGTGAGCTTGGAAATAAAGACTTTTTAAAGCACAATGAGATGGGAAAGCAATGAAAGCCAATCACATCCTGGGCTGCATCAAAAGATGTGTTGCCAGCAGATCCAGAGAGGTGATTCTACCACTTTTCCCTGGTGAGACCTCACCTGGAGTACTTTGTACAGGTCTGGAGCCCTCAATATAGGAAGGACATGGACCTGATGGAGAGGGTCCAGAAGAGGGCCACAAAAATAATCAGGGGGTTGGAGCACCTCTACGACAAGAACAGGCTGAAGGGAACTGGGGTTACTCAGCCTGGAGAAGAGGAAGCTTCAGGGAGACCTGCTAGCAGCCTTCCAGTACTTGAAAGGGGTCTACAAGAAGGATGAAGAGAGACTGTTTACAAAGGTCTGCAGGGACAGGATGAGGGGCAATGGCTTCAAACTAGAAAAGGGCAGATTTAGATTGGATATCAGGAAGAAGTTCTTTACTGTAAAGGTGGTGGAACACTGGAACAGGTTGCCCAGGGAGGTGGTTGAGGCCTCTTCCCTGGAGATATTCAAGGTAAGGCTCAATGAGGCCCCGGGCAACCTGATCTAGTTGGGGATGTCCCTGCTGACTGTGAGGAGATCAGACAAGATGACCTCTGTAAGCTCAGCCAGTTCAACATCCACCTCACTACCTGATCATCCAGGCCACACTTCCTCAGTTTAGCTGCAAGGATGCTGTTGGGGACAGTGTCAAATGCTTTACCAAAATCAAGATAAACCACATCTACCATCATCTATCCACCTGGTTATGTCCTCATAAAAGGCTATCAGGTTGCTTAAATATGACTTCCCCTTGGTAAAACCATGTTGATTACTCCCAATAACCTTCCTATCCTTGATCTGCCTAGAGACAGCACCAAGGATAGGTTTCTCCATCACCTTTCTGGGGATGGAGATAAGGCTGGCCAGTCTAGACTTACCTGGGTCCTCCTTCTTGCCCTTTTTGAAGGCTGGGGTGACATTTGCTTTCCTCCTGTCCTCAGGCACCTCTCCTGTTCCCCATAACTTACCAAAGGGGATAGAGAGAGGCCTAGCAATGACTTCTGCCAGCTTCCTCAGCACCCACAGGTGAATCCCATCAGGACCCATGGATTTATGGATGTCCAGATTGCTTGACCGATCCAACCCAGTCCTCATCAACCAAGGCAAACTCCGCCTTTATCCTGACTTACTCTGGGGCCTCAGAGGCCCCATTAAAGCTTCAGTCAAAACCCTTTTGTAACAAAATGTTCTAATCAGCAACACTGATAAAAATACTCTAAAATATTTACAAGGTTCTGCCCATTACTACAGCAGTGATGCAGCAAGCACTGCAGTGTGCGTGAATTCTCTAAAAGGCTTAGATCTAACGCACTCCAGTGATTTAGAACTAGGATCCAGACTTCCCTTTATTCTTTCAAAATGAATGCGTCTAGTTTTGGTTAGAAGTCAACACTTAGGTCCTCTTGTTAAGGCAACGAGGTCAAAAAGAACTGCTGAGGAAACTAGAGTGAAGAAAAGAGTATTTGTGATGTATAATGACTAGTTCATTATTTTAGTGCAGGTAAGCTGAGTCTTTCATAGGTCAAGTTTTTGAAATTGTCATTATTATCTAAAAAAAGTCTAAGTAGCAGTGCTTACAGAGTACATTGGCACGTCAGGAGTTTGAGTCAGAGAAGTGGACAAGAGCAATGGGCGAAAGCTGGCGCATAGGAGGTTCCACATGAACACAAGGGAAAAACTTTTTCACTGTGAGGGTAACAAAACACTGGAACAGGCTGCCCAGAGGGGTTGTGGAGTCTCCTTCTCCGGAGACACTCAAAACCTGCCTGGATGCATTCCTGTGTGACCTACTCTAGCTAATCCTGCTCTGTCAGGGGGTTAGATTAGATGATCTTTCAAGGTCCCTTCCAACCCCTAATGTTTTGTGATTCTGTGAGTGACAAAATAGCTGTTTCATTTGTACCCACTGAAACAGTAAAGCAAAGCAAAGTTTGTGCCTTATTTAATCACACCTCTGTATTAGTTTTACATTAACATATTTTCAATTCTTAAATACATCTTTTCATACTTCCAACACCGTGGAATTTAAGTGCCTGGTTTGCAAATACAAACTATTCCAGTATTATTACACACAAATAAAAGACATCAGCCGCAGTGATGATCCCAATTTCATTTTGTTCTGGCACTTATCATAGAAGTCTACCATCAGAGCTGTCACATGAAGCACTGTTACAAATGTTCTTCATTGCTGGCGTCCTTGCTGAGCTAAGCACAAAGGAAAATTCATCAGCATTAAGTGTAAGAATTTCCATTGTTTTCATTGTACTATAGACTAGGAAGATAAACAGATGGTTTTAGATTGTCACAGCTAATTCAGCATTAAACTGTAACACACTAAAACCAGGAGCATATACAAAATTCTTTGGAAACAATCCAGACATAAAACTGGATGATGCAAGTAACTACAGGGACACAGGTTGGAGGGTTTTTTTAGATTAAAATTGCATAACTGCTCTGTTGATCTTTATAAAAGATTGCTTTTGGCTGACTATGTTTAAAAAGCATTGCATCCTAAAATATTAAATAACACAGAAGAACATACCAAACTGAGTGCCTTTGTAGGGAGAGCCCTTATGGTACTTAGTCTCTTACAGGTGATAAACAAAAAAAATAACTATCACAGCATTTACAAAATGCTGACACTCACATTATCTCCTCCAGATAATTATATTGCATCATCTTACTGCAATATAAACCAACATAAAAAGGACCGCTGGAAAAAAGGTCCCTCTTTTCTGCTGAAAAAGTCTGTGCCGTGAAGATAGCTCTGCAGCTGACCAGGAGGCTGGCAAGCTCACCCAGACACAGAGAGGACATGCAAATTGAAGCTTTTTAATTACACAGCACCAAAACAAAAGCTGAAATACCATTACCTGAGGGCATGCAGGGCAACTTTAGTTCCAGACACCCATCATTTTGTGCTCTGTAGCCTGTTTTAGGCCATGTGCTCTTCAAGCACCACCGAGATTGGGGAATATACAACCAGTAGCAATTATTTTGTGACTACCTTGCTCAAGGGTAAAACTCTCTACACGGAGAGAGTGATTGCCCATTGGAATCGGCTGCCCATGGAGGTGGTGGAGTCACCTTCACTGGAGGTGTTCAGGAGAAGACTTGATGGGGTGCTTGGCTGTATGGTCTAGTTGTTGGGTGGGTTGGATTGTTTGATGGGTTGGACGCGATGATCTTGAAGGTCTCTTCCAACCTGGTGTATTGTATTGTATTATTATTATTATTTTCAAGCCAAGGTGCAAGAGTACCAGCTGCCTGTCCTCCTCAGATTTCTGTCTGATGCAGGTACCATTTAATACCACAATGTCAGCAGATCCTCACATTCAGTGTGTGTCAGTGTACTGTTGTAGCAGTTGTACATGGAAGGTCACCTCAGAGATCATGAAATGGAGCATCTGTACATTTTTCTAGATGAAAAACTTCTGGATTTCAACTAGAGAGCTTGCTCCAAGCTGTGAAGTAATTCTTCTGAATATTTCCATTTCACAATGAGGCTTATACCTGTCACTGAGAACTGGAGAACTAGGCACAGACTAGCCTGCTTTCAATATCACACTGATCCCAAGGTCAGATTGCTCAAGCTGAGGAGAGCAACTTGAGTATTCATTATTCAATATCCTTGCTCAGAGGGCACAATGATCAAAGCAGACTGCAGCCTTTGAGTTCTGCAAAAACACAGATAGCAGCTGCAATACAGTGAAGTCAATGTGGGGATGGAAAGAAGGAGAAAATGGATACTTGGCTATACATTGCTGTATCAAGTAATTTGATCTTGGGATCCAAACATTTTTTAAAACAATGCAATCTCTTTGGTCTCAGTTTTGCAACAAGAGAAGTTTATGATTTCTCCCCCCAAAGGTAAGAAGTAAAATAAAACATTGTTTTCAGGCAATATGTATTTTTAACTGAAAAGAAAGTCCCCAAATGAACAGTATCCACTGATTAATTTAGGAGACTCACATAGCTTTCAGACCAGCACAGTGCTTTCTTCTTGCCAGTCCACTGACATACACAAGCCATCACACCCCTTCTGAGTGCTATGCCCATCCATGCTTTACTTTAAACTCTCAACTCTTCCCAGATTTGCTCAGGCTACATGAGTCTAACAGGATTTAATGCCATGTGCACCGAGGTTCCCAGCTACCATCCCAGTGACTTCACATTTAAGATAGAGAGCAGGCCTGGAATGGTGGCACTCCTGCCATGGCAACACAGTGATCATTCAAAAGCAAGGCAAAACTGGTTTTATGTCTCAGAGTGATTAATCCCTTTCTACAGTAACAGAGTGAGTCTGTTGCCATATGGGACCATCCACACACGCATCCACACACCACACTCAGGTGCAGGCTCAGTATGCCATGTGTAAGAATAAACACTTGTTATCTTTGTTGACATATCAGTCTGCTGAGTTTTGCTCTTAGCAGGTAAACTTTACTTCATGAAAGCAAGGTGAGGTTCTGGAACTGCTTTTTTTTCTACAAGGAGTAAAATCAGATAGGTACTGGCTTTGGGGGCATTATACAGAAAAGTAGCTTATTTTTCTGCTTTAATGATCTTCCTCTTCTGTGTAACTGCAGGTGCACTCTAAATACTGGGGTGCTTCCAGCATTTCCCTATGCAAGAAGGCTGCCAAGTGGTTCAGGAAAGCATAAAACGCTGAACAAATGAAGCAATACAAAATTTATAAGCAGAAGAAAGTTATCTCAAAAATAAGCCTATTCCCTTTCAAAGTCTTTCTAGTTGGGTTACTCTGCATTGTCACCTTATGCAACTATGCAAGTGACACCTCCAGCACCACAGCTCTCCCAGTGCATTACTTTTAGAACACGTTCAACCAGCTCCCTGACCTTCTGGGTACCTCCAACCACTTTCTTTCCACAGAGCTTCTACTAGCAGTACAGCAGCTCTCACTGGATTCCAAATTATTAGCCTGCCATATGAAGGACAATTCCCTCACTCCCTATTAAAAGACATCTACAATAAGGCTTAAGAGATTTCCATCACCTAAGATTTTTCCTCCTCTGCTTTCAATGACTTTAAATTCAGACTCACTGTTATCTGCTGAACTAAGTGGACTCCTGGTCATTATCCCATAACTACTTTAAACCATCTTCAGTCTCACCCTTTTATGAAGAAAACTGGGTTGCAGGAGAAACTCTGCTGAATTATCTCATTTGAGAAAGAATAAATGGGGGCCTATTACAAGGAGAGAAACAGCCTCTAGATTTAGTGGCTATTTCATTTTACAGTCACCAATAACAGAAACACATTTACAAAAACAAATCAGTCACTTGAAAGTGTTCTGTCCCAAAGAAACTGTTCTGCACAAGCTCTGACAACTGCTTTTACTGCACTCTTATCAAATCTTTTATGAAAGAATCAGTTAAAATAAGGATTATCAAAACACAAAAAGGGAGAATACAAGGGAGGGAAAAGAAGTAGAAGTATTAAGGCTTACAGTGATCCATGCAATGGACCATAGGGTAAAATTTGCTATAATTTGCTATAGAAGTGGAGATTTCTTCATGACGCAGTACCATGACCTTGTTTGCTAAGAAAAAGTTCACTGCCATGTGGGTTTCATCTCCTGACTCAGCACCTTGAGGTATCACAGGCACTCAAAGTAGGAGAGCCTTGTCAACACCAGAATCCAACATAGCAGCTCTTCTTAGCTGAAGAGCCAAGATGAACATTGCACCACACAGATTTATGTCTGGGACATCTGCTGGGATTCCTCTTCCCTTGAGAGGTGAATTCTAGACCACCTACAAGATAGTGGGACCAATAGAAGTAACAGAGGTAACATTTCTCTGCTGCAGTTTCCTGGGCAAAGCTCTGCAGCTTATAAATTTTGCAGAGACACTCAGAGTCCTCCTTCCAGCCTTAGAAAAATAATACATTAATAATGCTTGCCAGCCACTACAGTAACAACAACTTCCCAACTAAAAGCTGCAAAAAGATTCACAGAAGCCTGGCTTTGTTTACATAGCTTGCTCTGTGCAGACAATTATTTCTCAGTTAGAACCACAAAGGCTGAATGCTGTTATTCAGCAGTTAAGTTCCTGGATGCACACATTTGAGCTATTACTCTAATCAAATGTACACTCACCTGAGGAAACCCAGGCCCCTACTTCAGTAGAAGGGGTGCTGTAACTACTTAGAGCAAGAGAAACACTCCATTTTCTAATTCTTCTACTGTTCATTATATATAAGATATATCCTATTACTGTAAGGTAAATAAAACAAGCATTTAATGTGGTACAAAATGCATATATTCAGAAAGAGCAAAGCAAAAGAGGACTATTTCCTACCATTTCTGGGCAGGGAACAAAGCTGACACACTGACTTCAGAAAATGTATTTCTGTTGCATGACTTACCCTTAATCACTTAAGTCATTGTCAAAAATAAAAATCATGCCAGGGCTACACTGTCATATTTAAGGAGGCATAAGACAAATACAACTACTACCAGCCAAAAGCTCAATTAAATTCTCAAGACATTATTTACTGGAAAAGTTTTCTTCCAAAGCAAGTATCACAGGAAGCTGAAAGACTTTATTTTCAGTTTAGGGACCAGTTCCTTACTGATACGCAGCTGCCAGGAAACAGGACTTCCTGAGGGGTAAGATATTGCTTGGCATAAGGGTAGCAGACTCTAATAGGTAATTACAACGCTGCATGTGCAGAACAGAGGCCACACAAACAAGCTTAATTACTTCTGAGCTCCATGCCTGTGGAAATGCTATATAAATTAAGTTATATTAAGTTATATGTTTGAACATGAAGGTACTCACATGCAATCTTTAAATACCACTAACATTTACTTTTATTATCCTTTTATTATGAACTCATCAAATGGTTACTAGAGCTCATTGGCTTTTGTGTTATAAGAATAATTCATCACTCCAGGTGTGCCAGCAAAGCCAAAGCATATTTTTCCCCGAGGATCTTATGCTGAGTGTCAGACTTGCCTTTCTATGCTCCCTCACCCCTTCCCACCCCCAGCTGCCTCCCCCATCCCACTGTGCATAAGTTTTTTTAAAAACCAAAACTTATCCATAGAATTTCCATGGACAGTTAATTTCTCTTAAGACACCGTCACAGACTACTACTGACAGGGCAATGCCTGCCCTAAGTGCAGTATTATGATAGCTCTTTACATGTCATAAAAGCACAAATCACTCCAATTCCATGCAGGTTTTCATTTAGTTCCATAAGCATTGGTGTCATTGGCTTTCCAGGTACCTGCTTGTTAGCTGTCTTGGTGATTGCATTGCCTGTCTGCCATAATCTGCAGCTCTTGGCCTTCAGAGATGTAACTTTCACTTTATTCCCTCTCCAGTCTTTTGTCTCTGACTGAATAGCTTTTATTTTAAGCACATTTCATGATTTCAAAAACCAGTCTGAAGGATGCAGCAGTGTAATAGCTTTAGTGCTCCCCCCAAGCCCTTTCCACTCCCACCTCCTCCCTCCCCTCTTACCAAGAGATAAGACAGGGAGGAAAAAAAGGGGCAGGGATTTTTTCCCAGTTGACTTACACAGAATATTTACTCCTCCACTACAAAAGTATCAGGTTACATCAGAGTATATATGAAACAGAAAGAATGGGAAAGGGAAAATAACACCCAGAAATCCTGAAAACAAGAGAAAGACACCCACACACTTGGGACTTGGAAAGTAAGAGAGGGACCCAGAATCCCCTGTCCAGGATGGTAATGCCCTACAGTCATAAAATGCCAAATTAATGATTTCTGGTAGTGGGGAATATCAGTCTTTTCAAACCACCACAAGTAGTATTCTTGACAATTTAGTCTTCTAGAGAAATAACAGGTAAGAGGTCAACAATAGGTTGCTACAGAAAATAAATGAAAATAAAACAAAAAACCCCAACACTTGTGAATCTACTTTCCTAACAGAAGCAACAAAACTCTTACCTTACCTCATCCCACTGCTTTTAGTCTGGTATACATGAGCAGTCTGTCTACCAGGATCAAAGCAGGTGTTAAAGCATTATTGTCACTGGATTTGGGGCCTTAGTTGCATGGGAAAAACCCACCACTGTGCTCCTTGGACTGTGTCTAACAAATAGAACAAAGTCTTAGGGTAAGCGTTAAACTTGTCCCTTTGTTCTGCAGACCTAATTTTTAATTGTTTTATAAGGATGACAGGATACAATAGGTAGTGTAAAACATCTGACTAAGCACCGCATCATGCAGTACTGAAGTCTATTTAACACCGTGTTTCAAGTACTCAGGAAGAAAACAAAACAAAACCAACAAACACCCAAACCAACAAACTCCTAAGTTATTTTAAACCAAAACTCTCAAGTGTCCAGTATTATGCACTAATTTCACTCACTCCTGATATTCAGACTTGTACAAATCTCTGTATTTGGACTAATGTTTCCGGTAACTAAACTACAAACTGTTTCAAATCCGGGAAAGTTTTTAGACACCGACCTAGAAAAAAAAATTTGCAGTGAAGTTTCCACTAAGCTGCGTCTTACTGCTGAGATAGATCAAAGCCTAACTCCATACACAATGGTTTAGCCTTGCTGATGAAGCTATTAACTTCCAAGAGCATAACTACTCATTAATTATTTGATTGCATGTACATGGGTAGGTTATATCGGACCAAGTGGCATGAACAAATTTCACTTCAAAATTTCCTAACTTTTCAGTGATTGAATTTCAAACCTTAAAGGTTAACACAGAGCTTGCATTATTTACTGACATACATTGGTCACCTAAAATTAAAAACATAGCAGCATAAAAAAAAACCCAACAAACAAACAGGTAAATTTACACACCACCACTCTCTACCCCGCCCAAAATCAAAACAGGTCAGGAAATCTCAATGCTTTATTTTCTGGGATAACAGAAATTCATTTGGCAGATTTACCACCCTGCCACTAGATGGGGAGAACAACATGTTTTGCAACTGTTTTCCACTCCTCTCCATTAGCTGTACTGCTGCCCTGTCCCTTTTAAACCATATCCTTTGCTCCTTTCCTGATCTTGCATCCCCATACCTCTCAGGTACTGCCTCAGTCTCCTTCTCTTATTCCTGATCCTGCTACCCTACAATTCTCTTCTTCTGCCTTTATATGTTTGCAGTTTGCAGTTTTTTGTCTGGCACTATTCCCACCCAAACACAAGATCACCTTTCCTGCACACCCAGCAGCAGTTACCTGGGCATCAGCAAACCTCTGTGCTCAGTGTTGGTGAGCTTGGTGCCAGAGCAGTCTGCAGAGACAGGAATCGGCCAGGGAAAGAAAGTCCCAGTCAGCCCTGGGAGCTCCGGGGAGGAGCGTGCTCGCTCATTCCATGGGGATGGTGAATCATGCGAACACTGATGAGCCCAAAGCATTTCAGAGGAAAGGCTGCTGCCTCAGTTCAGGGGGAAAAAAGCCAAAAACCAACAAAGCCACCCAAAACAGGAAAAAAAGGAGAAAAAAAAAAAAAAAAAAAAAAAAAAGAGAGAGAGAAGAGAGAAATATAGCATTCAAGTGCTGAATGCAACCCTATGAGGCATGGACTAACTGTGACTTTTTATGTGGCTAATTTGGATGGCTTTTCACAGGGACAGAAGGCAGTGCAGCGCTATATCCAATTTCATATTGTTCCTGGTTTCAAATAATTCCTTTGAAGCATGGTGGCCTTAAGCTATCCCTATGAGACTGATACTAAGATTTTCTAAAGAAGCAGAAGGCCCCATTGCTTTCCCATGTCTAATTCTTCAGAAATTGGTCCATTTGCTGAAGATGAACAAAAAAAAAAAAAAAAAAAAAAAAAAAAAAAAAAAAAAAGAAAAAGGCAAAAGAGAAACAGAGGCCAAACCATTTAAATCTAGCAAAGTTATAAAGAGATTGAAACAAACCTCTTTTAATGGGAAATATTATGCAACCTTAATTATTTGCCATCTGCCTTGTAAAATTCAAATCAAGCATAAGAAGGATAAAATGCTCACTTGGGGTTATTTTATTATGTAAAACATCTTGGTTTTACAACAACATCACTGAAATGTTTCATGGAATTGGAGCTCTCTAATTCATAGTAGCTTCCTCTTTGTTGTGGATAGAGGGGGAAAAAAATTTAGACCTCTAAGCCATACACTTTGCAGCAGCCTAGACATGGCAAACTGGTACCAACAACAATGAAAGAAATACCACTCTTTGTGACAGCAGAACTAAATGTTTAATTTCATAAAAGTTGTTTGAATTTGCCCCCAGAAACAATGAGAACATGTTAACAATATTGTACACAGTAGCTGAGTCCCTGCCTTTAAAGATTACGAGAATTGTTTTACAATTGTTTGCCATACCATGTGCAACTCTGGAACTTCTAAAAGAACACGTTCTTGCTGCCAATTCTTTTGTTTGGTGGACCAAAACAACTGGCAAATAAGGGTGTTTAGAATTAGAATAGAATAGAATAGAATAGAATAGAATAGAATAGAATAGAATAGACCAGGTTGGAAGAGACCTTCATGATCACCGCATCCAACCTATCAACACCATGTAATCAGCTAAACCATGGCACCAAGCACCCCATCAAGTCTCCTTCTAAACACATCCAATGACAGTGACCCCACCACCTCCCGGGCAGCACATTCCAATGGGCAATCACTCCCTCTATGAAGAATTTCTTCCTAATGTCCAGCCTAAACCTCCCTTGGCACAGCTTGAGACTGTGTCCTCTTGTTCTGGTGCTGGCTGCCTGGGAGAAGAGACCAACCTCTGCCTGTTAACAATCTCCCTTCAGGTAGTTGCAGAGAGCAATAAGGTCTCCCTTGAGCCTCTTCTCCAGGCTAAATCATAGGGCTTGTGCTCCAGACCCCTCACCAACTTTGTTGCCCTTCTCTGGACATGTTCCAGCAAGTCAACATCTTTCCTAAACTGAGGGGTGCAGAACTGGACAAAGGACTCAAGGTGCGGCCTAGCCGGTGCTGAGTACAGGGGCAGAATGACCTCCCTGCTCCTGCTGGCCACACTGCTCCTGATGCAGGCCAGGATGCGGTTGGCCTTCTTGGCTGCCTGGGCACACTGCAGGCTCATGTTCAGCCTCCCATCAACCAGCACCTCCAGGTCCCTCTCTGCCTGGCCGCTCTCCAGCCACTCTGACCCCAGCCTGTAGCACTGCATGGGGTTGCTGCGGCCAATGTGCAGAACCCGGCACCTGGATGTGTTAAATCTCGTGCCGTTGGATTCTGCCCATCTGTCCAGCCTGTCAAGGTCCCTCTGCAGAACTCTCCTACCCTCTAACAGATCAACTCCAGCCCCCAGCTTGCTGTTGTCTGCAAATTTACTGATGATGGATTCAATGCCCTCATCCAGATCATCAATAAAGATATTGAAGAGCATGGGGCCGAGTACTGATCCTTGGGGGACACCACTAGTGACTGGCTGCCAGCTGGATGTGGCACCATTCACCATCACTCTTTGGGCTCAGCCCTCCAGCTAGTTCCTAACCCAATGAAGAGTGCTCCTCTCCAAGCCACGGGCTGACAGCTTGTTTGTTGCAAGTGACTTCACTATATCACCATGATACTTCAAAATCCAATCTATTACTCTGTAATGTGAATTTAGTATTCCAATTCAGCACACAAAAAAGAAGCCTCATATAAAAACATACACATTACATATGTGGTGCAGAAAAGAGAAAAGAGATGAGTAACACAATGCTGAATTCATACCATCTGACTCCACACGGCAATGCATTGTTCACCATGTTTGTGTCATATTTCTGAAAGCTCAGGCAGCCTGCACCAACATCTGCTAGCCACTGCTAACACGTGCAATAACTTCAGACAGGGTAACCAGGCTTCCTCTCTTTGCCATGAGTAGGGGGGATGGGGGTGGAGAAGTGCTTCACCTTTATGCAAGTCACTTAAGCACTGTCCTCCAGCTCCTCCCTTTGCTCATGGAGACAGAGGTTGCTAGGCTGGTTGCCAGAGCCATTAAGTTTTCTTGTGTGCAATCCCTGAACACAATTGGCTGCATGCCAACAATGCAATGGTTCTCACAATTTCCTGGCTTGACTAAATACCATAAAGTTTTTGCTCATATGCAAGACATACACCAGGTTTGGTTACACAGAACTCGGGGTGCTACAAATCAGTCCCTGCTGGCATCAGGCCAAGCACCAACTGCTTCCCAGGCTCCCTGTATTGCACTGGTGGAAATTGCTTGTGAGGATGGAAGTGGCTTTACCAGCCTACTCTTCGAGCCTTGCTCTTTTGATTGCCATTCCATAGGGAGACAAAGACTCATCAAGCCTGCTTTAATACTTCATAAAAATATTTTTCATTACACAGAACTACAATACAGAGACAAAATGACTTAACTTCATAAGATTAAAAACTAGCAAACTCCTACTTAAATTAAGACAAGGCTTTGGTAATGAAGACGTCTCACCAATTGCAAATAGCTCCAGAGCAGGGTTCATAGAATATCTCCAGTTGCAAGGAACCCATAAGGATCAAGTCCAGCTCTCAAATCCAGTCCCATAGAGATTGTATCCTGAATTTCAAAGATAAGCACACTTTTTCTCCTTTTCAAAAACCATCCAGATACTAACAATGCTTTCCATCATTCTGCCAGTCTTCCACAATGAACCAAAGCTACAATAATTTGCTATGCTGAGTATCATCCTGAGAGCAGAGCATTAGTTTCTTACAACCATGCTCCATAAATCTACTTGGAGAGTTCCCATCTTCCTGTTGATCCAGATTGCAGTTGCTCATGTCTGCACCTGCCTATCCTTCAGTCAAACCCCTATTTCTGTGTTCATCACTGTTACACTATCTAACCAGACTTGGCTACTTGTGCCACAAGTGAAAAATTACTCCTTCCAGAGCAGACATCGTATGTTGCCATTCTGTCAGGACAACCCTTCTTGGTAAACTCTCATCTCACCCATTTCATCTATGCAAGTGCAGTATTTTCCACAGGTCTGGCCACTCAGTAGCTCACCACTACTGAGGTTCCAGGCTACAGAAAGATTAAAACTCTGTGGACCATGACTAAAATAACCTGTGTCCACCTTAATGGTTTATCTTTATTCACACAGTTGACATTTCAAAGTTGATGGATCGTTTTGAAACAGTCACACAGGGTACCGCTGTGTAAGCGATCACCTTGCTCCACCACTCCTTAAACAGTATAGCCAGACAACTCCAGAACATCACTGTCCAATGCTCTGAACAATTAGGATTCATATCACAGCTATAAAAAGATGACATAATAACAAGATGCACTCTGGTTTTGTCCAAGATGCTTTAAAATATTCATTCCAAAGTGATTAGTTGCAAAACCAGGAGTGCCAGCTACCTTACTTTCATTAGTGCTTACCTACTGCTGTGCCAGTTTTGTAATTAAAAAACTCCAAAACAAACTTTTCAGCACTTTTTATTTCTAATAAGCATTTTCCTTGCTTTTAATAGAATATCAATGCCAGAAGCTGATGCAGCTAGAGACAAACACTCTCCAAAACCTAAGTTTGCAAGACAACAGTTTAAATATGCCCTCAACCTTTACATCATCCACCAGCTCTTGTTTGTGAGTAACAGATCCAGCAGAACACATCCACCAGTCAGTTCATGGATCACCTGCATCTAGAATTGTTCTGAAATGTACTGAACTCATCTCCTGATTTCTAGCACTCTGCTGCATTGCCCTTCCAGAAAAGTGGTTAAGAAACTCCCAGGCAGTGGTGACTGCTTGACTGTGAATCTATCTCCAGCTGTCTAAAGGCAGCAGCATAACATCCTGCTTCTCAGTCACATCTGCAACAGACATTGACTCCAGCTTCATCTGTGCCCCTTATACACAAGATCTCTCCTGGCATGTTACCTGTCCACAGCAAACCTCCAATCATTCAAGTCATTCTTTTACATAGAGAATAAGCCCTCCTCTTTACTTGTCTACCATATCTTTTCCCACAGTGAATTTAATGCCTCTGAAGGTTCTTCAGTTGCCAAGCCCAGGGATGAATTCCTTCACATGGTGCATATTCACTGTGCTGCCCACAATCAGGTTCACAAGACTAGAGAATGACAGCTGAGTGGGAAAATGGGTATAATTCCTTTTAAATAGCTTTGGTTTGGAGTAGGTTAGGAAGGGATTTGGAACAGTTTTATTTCAGGGACTAGAAAGCAGAAAAATAGCAATAACTTAATCTGAGATTGTCACCCAATATAAAAATGTCATTTTGTCTGCATTTGATTTTACTTTGATGATACTAATAGTCCCACGAAACAGTGAGATTTGATCTTGAGTTGGGGGTTAATTTTGAGACCTTTTTTTCTTGAAGAAACAAAGTAGTCTCCCTGATTGCTGTTGATAAAAAACATGAAACAAAATGAATGAAAGCAGCCCAGCTTTTTTTTCCTGACTTACCAGAAATTAATAACATTCTTTTAATTCTGGTATTAGACTAGACCTGTGCAATTAGATTTTGGCTAAACTTATTTCCACTTGCAGGATGTGCATCACTTCAGACTTCTCCCCATAGCTGTGCTCAGTGTATACTGGAGTAAATTAATCTATTTTTAAGAGCAAAACAATATCATACCACCTCAAAAGAACGGTGGAGAGGGCAGAGCACTTGAGAGTGCCCTATTTGGCATAAATTCAGGTAGTATGCTGAGTTACACACACCAGCGAGTATGATTATTTGAGAAGATTACTCTATTAATATTGTGAAAACAAAAAAGACATTCTAAGGGTTTGGGTGATCTTCTCCTTGGAAGATTTAGTCTTATAGTTACATGACATGAATTTATCTGTGATGCTCTCAGACCTGTGCTTGAACAATAATCTTCTATGGATGTTCCAAGGAAATCTCTTAACGACACGCTAGTGAGTCATTTGCTTAGGAGCTAATGAACACTGTGACTGGCTTTGGAAATGGTTCTTCTTCCTGAACATCTAATCTGGGATTAGATATTGTAATGATTAAGAGACTGTAAGCAACCTGGGAGGACACTGTACCCCAATTAGTCCACACATCACACAGTGCTGCTGTGCGTCAGACTATGCAACACGTTCAGTAGGAAGATAAATAGCTTATATACTTGCATAAATTCAAATCTTCTCTACATAGTAGCAGCAATCAAAGGTCCTATCCTGCCAGCACTTCCTCTTACACATGAACTTAGATTTGTGGCACAAACTACAGCACATTCACAGAGTCTTACCAGAGTTAGATCTGAGTTGACTAAGGAATCTGTAACTGCTACAGAGCAGACTTGTTTGTCTGTCTGACAAAACAGGATGATAAGCTAAGTCTCAGAGACACACAGAACAGATAACAGCTATAGCCTCCTTGAACAGAAACAAAACACCTCTTTAATAATATCAGAAAGTCCTAAATTTCCTAGTGTCTACATGCTACTAAAGAACCAGTTACCACTTTCCCCCAGGGAAACTTTTAAAGTAAGTCTTGTGAGAGCTTAGCTTTCTAAGCACATAAAACACTGGACAAATAATTGGCTGTAGTGTAACACGTACATGTTTTATATTTCTCCATAAAGCTGCTTTCAAAAATATCTTGTATTGTTTGCACAGATACTTTGCATGCCTGCTGAGATCTGAAGCACACTGCCTCCCATGGATCATTACCTATTAACAATTCCTACCACAAAACATCCTAAATACAAAGAAGTGCTCAGGATATTCCATCCCACCCCCTGTCTCAGGATGCCCCTAATTCTGTCATGATGATATGACAGTCCTTTCCCTACAGCTGCAGCAGCCATAGGCAGCTCTGACTGTTCTTGCTAAGAGGTGGCCACCCAGCCAACTGCATTCAAATTAACACCACCAAAAGGCAACACACTACCAAAATTCATTGTAACACAGCAGGCAGCCCAGGTTATCATGCTCCCTCCTACCCTTAAAAGCAAATGGTTCAAAATATTTGCATTTATATTCCTCTCCCTCCTTTTATGTAAGCCATGGAAGTGACCTGAAGTAATGAGCATGGGCTGATTAATTGCTGTATGTGTTCCCTTCTGCAGAGCTGAAAGGTCAGTTGGGGTAAAAGCAAAGGGTGACATGACAAACAATACTCAACACTCCTGTTTTCAAACAGCCACCTTGTTCAATGAACCATACACAAATCAAGAAAGAGGACAAATTTCTTTTCAATACATGTGCTCAGGCTTAAATGTACCAGCTGAGAAACAGTTGCTGAACTACTACACCCCAAAGATGGAGAAAAAAACCTTATGTAGGCCTCCTTCCCTGAGGCTAAGTGCCTAATGGCATATTAAACATGTAGACATCTTAGCACAGATTTCTTAGGATTTCTCTACATTTACATAACAGTTGGCAGCTCTCTCGTCTGTAGTTGGGGTTTTTGTTTCGTTGACTTTTTTCCTGGTCTCCAGAAAGCCATCTGCAATGATGTACTTGCCTTTACAGTTTTGTTTGTGGAGATGTCCAACTGCACCTCCTCTAACTAACGGCCACAGCCACAGATGTTATTAGTACACTGCTGGGTATGAGGCCAGGGATGTAACAAACAGCACCATCATCCCAGAGTGGTTTAATCTGAGATGACATTTCAGAAATATGATTTCAATGTTTTCTATTAAATGATTTTGTTTTGTTATTGCTGTATTTATTTGGTAGGGAAATGTTGTCAGACCTGCAATGTATGTTTTCCAGAAAAACTGTCATGTCGTGCTGATTGTGGACTGGCTGAAGATGAAGCTCAGTGAATTCCTAATACAGCAACACTGAGTTAAATAAGACAATTAAACATTTTCAACCAACATTTCATTCTCCTACTTTCTTCTTTCCACAAGGTAGAGGAAATTTACTGTGAAGAGGTTTCAACTCCAGCAATCTAACAGAATTCCTGAAGTCCCAAAAGCTAGCACCGCATCCATTCCTAGTTTTGTAATGAATAATATCATAGTCTGTCATTCCACAAAGCTAATTAAGAGCTTTGAATAAAGCAAGGTTATCCAAATCAGTTTTTCGAGGTGTATCATTATCGAATTCTTAAATCACTTCTTTCAGAGGCTGTAACAAGAGAAGGCATGTAGGCATGCACAGCTGTGTAGATTAAGCAATGTAAATATTAATTAAGGGAGCTGGAGAAGGGAAAGGAAATCATGCAATCCCTCTGCACAAGGCACTGCATGGTGAGAGGAAGCCTTTCTAAGGCAAAAACAAGTAGAAAGCAGAGGTCATGCTTGGGAAGGGGAAAAGAAAGGGTCCAAATTCTTTGTGCTGTTTCCTGTTCTCACCCTTTCCAGATCCTTCTCCATGCCCAGTAGACAGAAGCAGCAGTTTTTTACCAAAAAGTGGTTGGAAGCTAATGCTAATACACACTCTACACTACACCAGCCCTAAGAGGAATAGTGGTCATTGTATCAGCCAGCTGCAAGGCTGAAGCAGTGAGAACATAACCTCTATTTCCCTGACTTGCTTTTAATTTATAGATGCTTCTGCTGTTGTAAATACACAAATTTCACTATGACGAGACAGAACAGGTAATCTTTGGTTTTTTTGTAAGTCATGTGTGCACCACCTACTTCAGGCTGACAAACTGAATGAGGTCACACTAGCACACAGAAGGCTCTATAGCGTGCACAAATTTGCAAGCCCCTGGGAGTCTGGGGGCACAGCTTTGCTGAGCAAAAAGAACTTGTAACACCAGCTGCAAGGGTTGGGGGACCAGGCCTCCCTTGGCCACTATGTGAAAGCTGCAGGAAATACAGAAAAAGCTTAAGACCTATTGTTCACTTGGAGCTTCAAACCTCATTTACAGGTAATGCTTAGAGCTACCATTTTGATCTGGTGTAGTCCTATGGCATATTACCTTTGCTTCCATGTATGCATTCAGGCTATTAAAATCTGCAGGATTAAGAGCTACATTTGCATTTTGTACAGCTGAGGGAAAACTTGGTTATGATTTAAGTGAACAAAGTTGCTGGAATGCCCCCTCCAAATCTGCCCTCACAAAACTACCAGTACTCATTTGTGTAAGCACACCTTAAAGCCATGGCACAAAGCAATAGTACACTTCATCATAAATACACTGTATTTTCCTCAGCTAAAACCACACAAGTAATCCATGACTGCAACAGAATCAAGTTATTTCAAGATAGCCTAGTGTCTAAACTATTCATCTGGCAGGCCCAGCAGCAATACTTCTTGTTCAGGACACTCCTAATGGATGTAACACATTCAAACCTTCTACTCCCTGTCCCAGTATCCTCTTAAAGTGCTCTTAGCTTGCTTTGCAGTTCAATGAAGTAGTCTATCTGAAGCAACATTAAGAAATTGAGAATAGAGGCACATTACCAAGTTGAAAAGCTCTCTCAGTAAAGTGAGTAGAGTGGGATGAAAAATCTGACTGCACCACATCACCAGCTTTTTAAAGATTAAATCTAGCTGGTGTCAACATGCCTAACAGCAACCTGTCACTGAAGTCCAGAGAAACTCAGCTTTTCAACTGACTGCGTCTACCAGATCAGCTCTCACCTCCTAGATGCCCTCTTAAGAATTTCCCAGATTTAACCTAAATTGCATTAAGAAGCAGAAATGCTCAAAGAAAAGTCTAAGAGATATTTTCACATGTGTATGATCTTGTAAAGACACCACAGTTTAATGTATCATCAATGAGCTAGTTATTTATATGCTTGCTCTTTTCCCAGTGCTATTTGCAGGTATTAGAGCAGTAAACTAAGAACACTAAAGTAGGCTTTGCAGTAAGAGCCTTAGAAATATCAAATACTGTGAGCTACCAGCCTGAAGGACTTCTTCAGCTTTCAGTAAAGAATCTCCCTGACATCTCTCAAAAGTGTTTTAAGTTCTAGTATACATTTTGTCTTTCAATTTGCTAGGAAAGACCTACACTGCATTATGACAACTAGGGAGCATAAGGAAGTTTGGAATGCATCTCAAGATACCACATTAATTTTTTATGTCCAAAAAGACAGGCTTCACCACTCCATAGTTCAGGTCCTTTTTTAAGCCTGCCATTACACTACTTAAAATTTCCCTGTTACATAATTTCAGCCCCTTGAGTGCTGCATTTGGCAACAAAAATGAGTAAGAAGGCAGGTGCAAATGCTGGAGTACTCCTATGGTGAACCGATGCAGAGGACAACAGGGGCACGCAGGCATCCTCAGAGCAGCTGGGTAGTACCCATTGAGGCTATACCTGGGCTGTACTTGTCTTGTCACTGCCAAACACAATCTATTCTGTGAAATGTATGTATTTCATAGAGAGATAGAAGAAGAGTTAGAATAGGGGTTTGTATTTGCTAAGTTTAAATGCATTTGGTGCAACAGAGATGTTAATCTGAGGAAAGACTGCTGCTTCTGCATCTAGCAGGCTCAAAATAATCTCTGTTAGCTGCTGGAGTGCACCAGGGTTAAATTTTAGCTACAAAGTGACTTAACTGTAAAAACCGAAAGGTGCGTAAACACTTTAACCTTCCACTCCTTTGCCTCCTGTTATGATCAACAACACACAGGAAGCAAGCACACTGAAACAGCCTGCCTTTCTTCCATTAATCAGCAGCTATATTAAATTATTTCCCATTATCTGCACAAGAACACCAATGCTTTATCGCCACCTCTAGAGACACCAGTTTTATGTATAAAAGAACCATTTGTCAAAAAACCCCAAACAAAAAAATGGCACAAAAGCAAGCATGCTTTAGCCCTAGGTAAGACTAATGCCAATGTCTTCCTCCTCGCCCCAGCCCCATCCCCCAGAGTGTTCCTGGGTTATCCTTATGTACAGCTAAACCAAAAACTTCAGTTTG
This sequence comes from Picus viridis, assembly GCA_033816785.1. NCBI lineage: Eukaryota > Metazoa > Chordata > Aves > Piciformes > Picidae > Picus > Picus viridis. Next base: position 37,625,877 of record CM066578.1, on the reverse strand, counting down.
AATTGTGCCTTTAGTTAGGCAGCTCAAGTATTTACAGATTTGAAGTTAAAGAATTTAGTTTCCTATCTTTCCTCCCTCACAGCAGTTAGGGAACAGTTAGTTAAAACCAACTGACACATTTCCATTTAGCCTGGAAAAAGACATGATACAATACATAAACTAAAACTACCAGACAACTCAATATCCAGAAGTTCATTGTAGCTACTTTATTACTTTTTTAAAATCAAAACAAAACCAAACAAAACCAAACAAGAAACCACAGCTTTGTAATAGTTTTCACCTTCAAATTCAGTGATGTATCCCTGTGTCATGACATTGGTTTCAGCACCACATAATAGCCCAAATCCTAGCATGGGATTTTAACTGTAGCCATCTGTTTCCAGAGGATTATATGGATTTTTTTTTTTTAAAGTGCTAGACATTAAAAATAGCAGAGAGCCATTTCACAGGCTTTTTCAGCTATCTTGTGTTGAAAATATCACTTAAGCTTGACGCCGAAGCCACATGACCCTGTAAATTTGCTGTGCCTATTGATGTCCTCAGACAACTGAAGAAACTACTACTGTAGAAGTACAAGTAGCAGCCACTTACTAACCTATCCACATTTGTTTTTTTCATGACTAAAGGAAGTGTGTCTAGTCACTAGCTAATTCTCAGTTGTCCCCAGGCTTCCACAGAATCACAGAATGTTAGGGGTCAGAAGGAATCATCTAGTCCAACTTCCCTGACGGAGCAGGTGACACAGGAACACATCCAGGTGGGTTTTGAATCTGTCTAGAGAAGGAATCTCCACAACCTCTCTGGACAGCCTGTTCCAGTGTTCTGTCACCCTCACAGTGAAAAGTTTTTCCTTACATTATTTTTTATTGCATCATTATCATTTTCAAATGGTATGACTCATAACTTAACAATGTACTGAGCTTTTTTTGACAACTTCATGTTGAAGTTTTCAAAATAACATTTGTTACTAAACCAGAAAGTCTCACTTTCATCATTTGTATTTGATCAGATAGGATGGTCTTCTTATCCCTAAGGACAAGCAGGAATGACACAAGCCAAGTTACACTTCATTACATGACCTCAGGTTCTGAAAAGTCAGGCATGCTGGTTTTATCTGAGGTAAATGTTCTTTGTAGCAGCTGGTATGGGGCTGTGTTTGGATTTGTGTGGGAAATGGTGTTGGTAATTCAGGGATGACTTAGCTATTGCTGAGTAGTACTTACATACAGTCTGTTCCTGTTGCTTACACCCTTCTGCTCCTCACACCACCTCACCAGTAATGAGGCTGGAGGAGCACAACAAGTTGGGTGAGAACAGCTGACCCCAACTGACCATGTGACAACATGCTCAGCATATAAAACTGAGGGAAAAAGACAGAAGGGGCACATTCAAAGTGATGGTGTTTGTCCTCCCAAGTAACTGTTATGCATGATGGAGAGCTGCCACCCTGGAGATGTCTGAACAGCTGCCTGCCAATGGGAAGTGCTGAAGGAATTCCTTGTTTTCTTTTCCTCATGCACACAGACTTGCTTTACCTATTAAACTATCTCAGCTCATGAGTTTTCTTACCTTTACTCTTCCTATTCAATCCCATATCCCACTGAGGGGAAGTGAGCAAGTGGCTGGGTGGTGCTTAGTAGCTGGTTGTGGTTGAATCACAACATCACGACAAACAGACAAATCTTCAGTTTCATTAGAATAGAATAGAATAGAATAGAATAGAATAGAATAGAATAGAATAGAATAGACCAGACCAGAATGGAAGAGACCTTCATGATCATCGCATCCAACCTATCATCCAACACCATCTAATCAGCTAAACCATGGCACCAAGCACCCCATCAAGTCTCCTCCTGAACACCTCCCATGATGGTGACTCCACCACCTCCCCAGGCAGCCCATTCCAATGGGCACTCTCTCTGTATAGAACTTCTTCCTAACATCCAGCCTAAACCTTCCCTGGCACAGCCTGAGACTGTCCTCTTAATGGCACCTTCAGTTGCCCCTATTCAATGCCATCTTTCTTTTAATAGAGATCTGCTTTACAACTAAGCCAGAGGCTGCGGAAAGACAAGTACTTAGAAGATGCATGTAGAAAGGTGCCTGTAAACATAAAAGCTACTCCAAGTCTCCTCCCCATGCATTATTTTACATGGCCTTGGCCTCTGCTTTTGTAGTCCATTTACAAATGCTGGCCACTGTACATATGTTTGAAAAATTTCAGCAGCTTTGATTTTGTAACACTTCTTACAAGTACATGACAGCACTGGATAACAGCAAGAGAAATCTAAAACCCTCACTTTTCAGTACTTACAACGAGAAAATACTGCAGAGTTAGACACCAGCTGTGTATTTTCCTTCTGTACTAAAATAGCCCCAAAATATAGGAACTTCCTGTTTATTTTGGCAATTTTATCACTGTCCATTTTTTAAAATAACTGATTAAAGAAATTATACCAACATTAAGTCTTAGCAGCCTAAAGGTTTGCCTTGTTTTCTATAAATTAACTCAATCAAAGCCTTATAATGAAATTCTGCCCCTGTTCATTTCCTTCAATTACGTTTTTCTTATTGTATTATACTTCCATTTCTACTTGGCAATATTACCTGATAACGGCAAAATTCCACCACTTTGCAACCAATATCAGTATTTCATATGAATTGAATTTGCAAAGATTTTTTAACAATACAACAGATCGTTTTGTCAGCATCGGAAGTTCCCAGTTATGTCTGAAATTAAGGTGAGGTAGATAGCCTCATCCTACTTCCAGTGCTTGATCCCCTCACTATTATTCCACAGCTCAGCATCTCCTTCCTTCTCCTCCCTAAATCCTCCACTCCCAAGAGAAAAAGCTTGCAATCTAAGCTCAAGAATGAAAGAAGGGAGAAATTCTTGTAACCATCAGGAAAAGAGTTAAGTGCGCCTGTACCGTAGTAAACGATCAGGTAGTGCCAGCAGTACTTTGTTTCCAGAACACTATATTTGGCTTGTCTCACTTAACTAATACATTCAAAAACCCCAGGATAATTCCCTGTTATAATTTCACCACATGATTTGGAGATTAAAGAACCTTTCACTCAATTCACTTTCAGAACAATCCCAGTATGAGAACCACAGTTTTAAAGAATGAAAGTTGCAGACATCAAATCAAGCACCATTCACTAGGACCTCTGATTGTGCAATGAGTATGCATGCACATGCAGCCTCTGCTCTCTGGAATTGGACCACATGATGGGCAAGCACTTATCAATCACTGCTCTGTGCCAGGGCAGGCATTACAACAGAAGTCAACATCTGGAGGTGCTGACTTGTCAGATTGCAGGACCAATTGCAGGATGTATGTTAGCTTCCACTCCTCCACATTAGCTCTAGAGCCAAACATAACAGACACCAATTGTCAAAAAAACCTACAACCAAACAAATAAACCAAACAAAACCCCAAACTTCTGCAGCTGGCACCTGGGATACAGAAGATGAAGAAAAGCCACATCTCTGTTCAGAGACTGTGAGCTGTCAACACAATAAGGGGGAAAACGAACATGTCAATTGAAGCATCAAGCTGCTATTCAGCGGATGCAAACTACAGCACAGGTAGTTCCACCTCAACATGAGGAAGAACTTCTTTACTGTAAGGGTCACAGAGCACTGGAACAGGCTTTCCAGAGAGGTTGTGGAGTCTCCTTCTCTGAAGACTTTCAACACCCATTTGGATGTGTTCCTGTGTGACCTGCACTAGATTCTATGGTCCTGCTCTGGCAGGGGGATTCGACTTCAAGATCTCCAGAGATCACTTCCAGCCCCTAACATTCTGTAATCAAGCTACTTTGAGATATGTTAAGTAGCACTCACAGCAAAAAACCCCAAATCATTACTTCAGATATAGTTCACAGCAAACAAAAAAGACACCCATATGGCATAACCCAAAGTTCACAGAGTAAATAGAGCAGGCAGTGACTAAAAGAGGGGCATATTGATTGACAAAATGGGACAGCAGACAAGTATATTCTGTTGTCTATTTTTTACTATTTTAAAATAAATCTTGCTGAATTGAGTCATCAGAAAATAAACTAAGTCAAGGCAGGAGGGAAAATGCAAAACAATACTCATTTTCATGCTCTGCATGTACAAATGAATAACTGAAGAGTTTAAGAGTTACAAAAGGCTCTGATAATTCCCCATTCAGGAAATAACTCCTCATGCATAAGTTCTACACCACAGAACATCTTTCTCTAGTTGTATGGGCTGGGGTGGATGTAGTAAAGGTAATATTCTGATACCAAAGTTGCTGCTTTGCTTGGAATTGAGATGCTGCATTACTGATTTAGCAACTGCAGTCCCTAATTTATGAAAAGATTTGATTATAAACAGTCCGCTTCCTGTTCTGCGTATTATCATCCTCAGTTTCCATCAGTCTTGCAAACTTGAAGTTAAAACAAATTAGACTGAATGACGTAGTGAGCAAGTAGGCAACTACACTATATATATCAAGAATATGGCTACTTACAACCAAGAAGTCAACTTGCATAAGAAATTTGTGGCTTTGTAATACAATTGGCAGTGAATTACTTAGTTACTAACTGCAAACACTAAAGAAAGATAAACTCTTATATCTGATAATGTGTCATTAAAAAATTAAAATCCAAATATCAGTGTATGCACAGATCACTCTTTTGCAAATTACTTGGACCCTGCTACACTACTTACAATTAATTAAAAAGTGAAAGTACAAAGGAAAAACACTCATGCATCCCATGAGTAGAGATGCTAGTGCTTTCCATCTACAAATCGTAATTGGAAAGCCATTTAAAAGGATTGCTTCTGGAAATACAAAGAACAAGGCACTTACCTATTTCGTCCATTATATTCAGTACTGTACATTCGTTTGCACCTCAGAGGTCTACTGTGAATCCATAGCATGATCCGTACTACTCCATATGAATTACATTTAAAAACATCTAAGCCAGCAGTTATGCAAACCCAGAGTAGAAAGGAGAAGGTATCACAGAAGAAAAAGCTGTAGCTTCAGAAACTGTCAAAACTGCATACCATCAGAATATCCTTTTGAGGTCAAATGTGACCCACTCTCACCATTTCTGGACCAACACTGATCAAAATGGAGTTTGTCACATCCACAGCATCATGAGATTATATGCAAGGATACGGAGGGGGGAGAAGTCTGCCGAGCACTTCCCCATGCTCTGCGTCAATAGATTTGGGCTTAACCTCCGTTAAGCAGCTCAAGCCACCGGTTATTGGTGCTGGCAGCTGTCTACCACACTGCCCCACTTCCTATTTCAAAACACACTGCCTGGGAGGAAGGCCTTGGTCAGTCAGCTCCAACCTGCCTCCAAATAAAACGAAGAAATAGGACAGCAGAGCCTCTACACTTGCCCTGGATAGTCCTTCAATAGTTTCAAATATCCACCCTGTTTTCAAACACCTCAGTGCACAGATCAGTTGCAGCAATGCTAAAAAAATACAACACACATTTCAAATTAAAAATCCCCTAAACTTGGATGGGACCTTGTTTATCGTGAAGGATTTTTACACATGTACACAAGGAGGTACAGGTATTGCCAAGATTTGAATGCACTGGGTACACTTTTCAGCATTTCTTGGACAGCAAGTAATTCTTGATGCGTTTCTGTTGGCAGATAACAAATGAGACTCCAGCGAGCAGAGTGCAATCACTAATGTCAGCACTTCACCCAATATTATGGCAAATCAGTCAATAGCACCTTAACAGCAACTGCTATAGTACTTCCCCCATCCTCAAAAGACTGCTAATAGCACATTGAATCCTTATTTCCTGAAATATCCGTGCTACATTATCACATTTTCTATGTCATGTTTTACTTTGCACTGTAAGATATAAAACACTTCTATGCAATACAATCAAACAGTTCTCTTAAATTCATCACTATAAATTTTGTCACAAAATAAATTATATTATATTTGTCACATCAACAAGATCGTGCCATCATTAGACTCTCACTTCAATGCCAATAGCTTATAAGCACTCTAGTTCAACAACAATTTGCGAAGCCATAACAACTACTATACTCTTGTGTGACACATGAGCATCTCCCACCCACTCTGCATGGCAAATCCACAAGCTTAGAAAAGTCCACAGAAGTCAAAGCTCTGTCCCGACAACACAGCCAAGCCTGGGCTGCAACATAAAAAGCAGCCTTGTGGCCAGGGAGCCTTTGAGAGCAGGACTGAACCTCTGGTCCTGCCAGAGCTTTCCCATATAACCATAGCAATGATATGCCCAGGAGCATTAGCACCTCTTAGCCATAACACCTTGGATCTGTATCTTTACATGAAAATGTTTCTATTTTCTGCTGTTTTTAGCACTTCATTTGTTCAAATTGGCTCCCATGCATTCTTCTTCAATCCCATAACGGGGCCCAAATTTTTGCTGGGGTCCTAAGTACCCTGTGGTAGAAACAATAGCTAAGGCTCTAGAACTCTTTCTGTAAAAATGTGAGCCTGAAGCAACTAGGTTTTATGGAATATTAGGGAGGTAGATTGCTAATCACTGTGTGGTTTGAGTGAAAGCATTAATTACCTTTGATTACGAACCCTAAAGATTAATTAATTTCATCATCCTGATCAGATGATGAGCAGGTACCTTGCTCTACAAGTGGTCCCCTTGAGGCACTGCAAATAAAGTATGGAAAACAAACACACAAAACCAGAACCAAGCTCATTCAGAGCACATCCAAACCCACCCCATTGATGCTGACTGTGAAGCAAAATTAAAAATCTAGGGAGAGAAGAGGTTAAACTAACCCCACCCTACAACGGTTCTAACAATAGGAAGTAGTGCTTGTGTATTCTGATGCATTCACATTGCAGTTCAGATCGTGTGGCCTGAGGAGGCAAAAGCTATTCTATCACCATGTAGGGTAAATTAACTTGCTAATTCACTTTCCAATGCATTGTCCATTGAGCACACAATTACATAAAAAAGGAAATTAAAACTAATGCAGTCAAGCATATTAAATTTGTATGGGTTGTAATATTATATGGAGATGTTGGGTTTTTTTTTAATACTGATAAATACAGATGCCTTTTTTTTAAACTCTAAATCACATCATTCACCCTTAAATCAGTCACATGCACAGCACTGAGCATATGCCATCCTTCTCCAGCACTGTCAGACAAAAGCTACATTGCCAAAAATAGCTGCACAGTGTGCTAGAGCTGCTGCAGAATGCCCTAGATACATTTAGGCCATGAAGACTGAGCAGCTCTGCTGCAAGGAAGGGTTAGGCACTAAAACTTCATGATAGGCCAGGGCTGAAAATAGGGAGGAAAATTAATTTTCATCCTTGAAGTTAATTCTTAATAAACATTATTTAGCTGAGTTTTAAAGGGAGAGTCATCTGAAAGCTATCTCCATGCAGAGCTGGAATGCATGTGTATAACACAACACATATGAGAAAGGCTGTATTAAAATACTTGGTGCAGTATGAAAAGGTCATGTAAAGAAAAAGGTGGTATTTGCAAAAGAAAACAAACCACAACCATGAAATATTATAGAAAGTTGACTTTACAGGAGTACAAACACAAACTTTGATAGATGTTTCCCCTATGCCATTTCTCAATTGTTTTCTAAATGAAGTTTCTTCCTACTCTTCTCTTTCTGCAGAGATTAGGAAAAGCTAACAGCTGATGTTTTTTCTAGATCAGGTAAAATACATAACCTGGAAGAGCTAAACAAGTAAAGATCAGAGGGATCAAAGACTGATCACAGCATGCCAGACAGCATGCCCTTAAATCCCTTGTCACATTTCAGGCTAATTCACAATTTACCTTTCTCCACCATCCCACACTCCATGTTAAAAGGCAGCATCTTGAACCAAAAGAGATGAATGTTACAGCACTGCAGTAACAAACATTAACCATGCTTATCCATGATACTGTAGGTACCAGAAGGTAATTAAGGTGTTTAAATGAATTAACAAACTAGTGACATCCCAGAGCCATCTTCCTAAACTTCAGCCATTTCCATTCAATAGATCTTTGATGCACTGGGACAATGAAAAGTGTTTCTCATTAAAATACTGAGAGACACATTTTAATCTCTGCAGTGCAGAGGACAGTGGCCTCTCTTTCTCATGTCATCCTCCAAGTTATCTCTGAGGAATAAAGCTCAGTCTGAGTGAAGATATCCTTACCTGTATCAACTGACCGAGACAAAACGGATTTCCCCAGATTAGCAGAGGATCGCCCTACACTGGCAGGCAAGGCTTTACCTTTAGCCATGTGAGCAGCAGTAAAACAAGAACAATCTCCACCCTGCATCCCTACCTGGCTTGACTCTGAGACTGGGCCTTCTTAAACTGCCTGTGAAGCACCCAACACTTAAAACATGAAAATGATACATACTACCTACTTATCACTCCAGACTACATCCATCCTTTCTTCCCTGACATCAATGCAATGCAGAACAGAAGGTATGGAGACTTCTCTTTAGCTAGCCCCTCAAGGTAAAGTTCAGTCATCAGCCACACAAGTGTGAACAGTAGCCTACATCATCACAGTCCTTGTAAAATGAGTAATATGATAGCTGCACAGTATTCTGTGAGGAAGCTACTGTTACAGCTTGTTGCTTAACTTTCTAGACACGTCTCCAAGAAAGGTCAGTACAGAAAGCATTGAACAAAAAAGAAAATGGAAATTATATGAGTATCAGACAAGACTTGGTGCTCCTTCTGTGTTTCTGACAAGGCTATTGCATGCCTAGGGGATCACATGCAAAAGTCATAGGCTGGCTCTGTTCTAACCTGTATTCATAAAGAGGGAGAGGACTTGGAGTAAAATCTAAGTGCCAGAAATCTAAAGAAAACCTGAAAGATTCAAAGATATACTCTGATGCCTATCCTAATGAGGAAAACTGAAGCAGGCTGGCATTTAATATTGAAACTGCCCAAATGCAGTCAGTGTTGTCAAATAACAGCAGAGAAACACTGGCAGGGGCAGGGGTGTGAGTGTGTATTTCATCATCAGTTATATTCCCTTGAATACCTCTGCTTCACTGTGACTTTCATTACATTGACCACTGTCAGGAAATATGACCCTAAATTTAAATATTAAAAGACAAATCTACTGGTACAACAGGTTTTCAAAGTCTTAACAAAGGCTTTAACTCTACCTCCTTTTAAAGAGGTATAAAAGGATCTTCAAGTAGTTTATTAAAAGAATTTCACAATGTTGGAAACTGTCCATGGGAAGTTTTCTTCATAACTCAATCAGAAGACACTGATATATACATACATATAGCTACTATACACAGCTTGGTATTTAGAAACTTGGTCCCCCTGCACTGAGTCTATAATGCTTACACTTTTGAGAACTGTATAATCCTGTGCAATTAACTGCAAATAGAAGAGTCATTCTTTCCTTTGTGTCTATAAATGACTCCATACTAAATCACCACATCAGTTATTTATCATGCATATACAGATTTATTAATTCCCTCCCTTCTTTAAGTGTCAAAACATAAATGAGTATTTTTCATTTCTTCCTTGCAGGTAACCAGGAGGCAATCACATTTATAGGCCTGAAAACTCTCCTCACAAGACACTTGCTTCCACTGTAGATTCGATGTCCTCATGGAATTCTTTTAATACACTAACAGAAAAACATATTGAAAATCTGAACAAGTAGTTACTTCCTTTTTGCCCCTGAATCATAGCAGCAATAACACAGTTTAACTTTTATATATATATATATATAAAGGTCAATATTCACAGTGGCATGAAAATAAGCAGAAGTCAGGGCTCCTTGTCTGTGCTGTTGTCTTTGCTTGCCTGGCTCACTGTGTGAGCTCTGTCCTTCCTTTATCCTACCCTCTTTAAAAATGTTTATCTTTCATTTCTTAACAAAACAAAAGCTTTGTGAATCTTAGTAGTTTGTAAGAGTTTTTTTCAATGTTTTGGTAGAAGTCTGTTTTCTCTGTACCACGCAGCCCTGCATAGGGTGATGTATGTAAACACAAAAGAGAATAATTAAGTAGCAGCATTGGTGCTCCAAGAGCAGATCTCTCATGTGGAAAACATTTCCCAAGCTCCATAGAGCACTTACTGAAAACAGCAGAGTGTGATAGCTCAAAACCAAGAAGAACAATGTAGAGATGCCTTCTGCCCTTTCTGAAAATTTAATCACTTCCACGGCTATCCTGGAACGAGCTGCATAAGGCAAAGCACAGCCAGAAGAGAGAAGCAGAGAAATTGGCTGGCAGCTGATGGATACCAGAAGTGCTCTGCAGTTCCTATTCCAGGAAGAAGAACAAACAATACATCTTTCTTTGAGCCCTCATGAGCCATTTGCCAGGAACAAGGGCTGTACATGACCTAGGTAGTCTGAGAAGCTTCACCAGATGCTGAAGGCAGGCCTCTGTGTCCAGCGTGATTCAAATGTGTAAAAAACTTTCCCCCTCCCCCACAGTTGCTACAGTTTTAGTCATGGAACTTTCTTAGGACAGCATTTTGGCTTCAAACATTTCTACAGTAAAGTTCATATAATTATACACATTTGGATTTCAGTTAGGCTGGAGAAAAGAAGGCTCTGGCACTTGGATGTGTTCAATCTCATGCCATTGGAGACCTTATAGCAGCCTTCCAATATCTGAGGGGGCCTACAGCCCCTGGGAAAGCGCCTATAATTCCCTGGATTCAAATGACCTCTCCAGTGAGCCAGGACTGCTGAAAAAATGGAGAGCGGCCTTTCCCAGCTCCCTCAGCACCCCCCATCCGGTCCCAGTTGAGAAGATCTCTAACTCTCCCATCCTGGAACAGGAAGGGACGTTTGATATGAGCTTGTAGTGATAGGATGAGAGGAAATAGATTGAAGCTTGAAGATAGCTTATATTGGATATTAGAAAGAAATTCTGTCCAATAATGCACTTCAGCTGGGCTGCTGGGGGTAAGACACTGAAACAAGTTGCCCAGGGACATCATGGAGGTACTCCATCCCCCTCCCTGGAGGTGTTCAAGGCCGGGCTAGATGAGGCCTTGAGCAGTCTGGTCTATGGTGGAGGGTATCCCTGCCCATGTTGGGGCAGTTGGGGACATCATGGAGGCCCCCTCCTGGATTGGATGATCATGTTGGGGCGGGGGCGGGATTGGATGATCTTTCAGATCCCCAACCCAAACCATTCTACAAATCTATGAATCTATATCCATATAATCAACATTCAAACAAACAAACAAAAAAAAAAACCCACAAACAAACCAACAGCTATTTTATGAGGCAATTCACTTGAGTCTGAGATTTGCTTCACTCCTACCCACTACAGAATCATAGAATCAATATGGTTGGAAAAGACCTCAGAGATCATCAAGTCCAACCTGTCACCCAACAACTTATGACTAACTAAACCATGGCACCAAGTGCCATGTCCAATCCCCTTTTGAACATCTCCAGGGACGGTGACTCCACCACCTCCCTGGGCAGCACATTCCAATGACCAATTACTCTTTCTATGAAGAACTTTTTTTGGTGCAGCTTGAGACTGTGTCCCCTTGTTCTGGTGCTGGTTGCTAGGGAGAAGAGGCCAACCCCCACCTGGCTACAACCTCCTTTCAGGTAGTTGCAGAGAGCAATAAGGTCTCCCCTGAGCCTCCTCTTCTTCAGGCTAAACAATCCCAGCTCCCTCAGCCTCTCCTCACAGGGCTTGTGCTCGAAATAAGTGAACTTAGGGAGTTATTCCACACATTTATGTAAACAATTATGTCTGGTACACTCTTCAGTAGAAGAACAAATGCAGGCAACAGCAGCTAAAGTTGCTTTCACTTGGGTGTTATTACTGCAAACACATTGGAACTTCAGCAAACAGTTCAAGGTAGGCCTTTCCTTAGGAAATGCACACATATTGATGAACTGCACACACACTGATGAAGCATTCTATAGGCAGCTTAAGGCTGTCTCAAGATCGCCTAACCTTGTTCTCGTGGGAGACTTCAACCTGCCTGATATCTGCTGGGATCACAACATAGCAGAGAGGAGGCAGTCTAGGAGGTTCTTAGAGTGCATGGAGGACAGCTTCTTATCCCAGGTGCTGCGTGAGCCTACCAGGGGTAAGGCTATGCTTGACCTCCTCTTCACCAACAGGGAAGGGCTGGTGGGTGATGTGGTGGTCAGAGGGTGTTTAGGCACCAGTGACCACGAGATAATTGAGTTTTCAGTATTCAGCCAAGCCAAGAGGGGGAGCAAGAAGACCTCCACTCTGGACTTCCGGAGGGCGGACTTCAGGCTACTCAAGGAACTAACTCAGAAGGTTCCTTGGGAAACAGCCCTTAAAAACAAAGGGGTTCAGGAGAGCTGGACCTACTTCAAGAAAGAACTCTTGAAGGCGCAGGAACAGGCTGTGCCGGTGTGCCGGAAGATGAGCCGCCGGGGCAGACGGCCAGCCTGGTTGGGTAATGAACTTCTAAAGGAACTAAGGGAAAAAAAGAGGGTGTATTATCTTTGGAAAAAAGGGGAGGCAACCCATGGAATGTTTAGGGATGTTGCTAGGTCTTGTAGGAAGAAAATTAGGGAGGCAAAAGCACATTTGGAGCTCAGACTGGCCTCTGCTGTGAAGGACAACAAAAGTCCTTCTATAAATACATCAATAGCAAGAGGAAGGGCAAGGAGAAGCTCCACTCCTTGGTGGGCATGGAGGGGAATATTGTAACAAAGGATGAGGAAAAGGCAGAGGTGCTTAACACCTTCTTTACCTCAATTTTTACTAGCAGGACAGAACGGCTTCCAGACAGCTGGCCTGCAGAGCTGGCAGAAGGAGCCAGGGAGCAGCATAGTTTTCCCCTGTTCCAGGATGGGATAGTTAGAGATCTTCTCAGCCGCTTGGACTCCCACAAGTCCATGGGACCGGATGGGATCCATCCTAGGGTGCTGAGGGAGCTGGCGGATGAGCTGTCCAGGCCGCTCTCCATCATTTTTCAGCAGTCCTGGCTCACTGGAGAGGTCCCAGAAGACTGGAAGCTGGCCAACGTGGTGCCCATCCATAAGAAGGGCCAGTTGGAAGAGCCGGGGAATTATAGGCCTGTCAGCCTGACCTCAGTGCCAGGCAAGATTATGGAACGGGTCATCTCGAGTGCGATCACACAGCACTTACAGGATGGCCAGGGGCTCAGGCCTAGCCAGCATGGATTTAGGAGGGGCAGGTCCTGCCTGACCAACCTGATCTCCTTCTATGATCAGGTGACCCGCCTGGTGGATGCGGGAGGCCTGTGGATGTGGTCTACCTGGACCTCAGCAAGGCCTTTGACACCGTCCCCCACAGCAAACTCCTGGCCAAGCTGGCAGCCCATGGCTTGGACAGGAGCACACTGCGTTGGGTTAGGAACTGGCTGGAGGGCCGAGCCCAGAGAGTGGTGGTGAATGGTGCCACATCCAGCTGGCGGCCTGTCACTAGTGGTGTGCCCCAGGGATCAGTGCTGGGCCCCATGCTTTTCAACATCTTTATTGATGATCTGGATGAGGGCATTGAGTCCATCATCAGTAAATTTGCAGATGACACCAAGCTGGGGGCAGGAGTTGACCTGCTGGAGGGCAGAGAGGCTTTGCAGAGAGACCTCGACAGGCTGGACAGATGGGCAGAGTCCAATGGCATGAGATTTAACACATCCAAGTGCCGGGTTCTGCACATTGGCCACAACAACCCCAGGCAGCGCTACAGGCTGGGGTCAGAGTGGCTGGAGAGCGGCCAGGCTGAGAGGGACCTGGGGGTGCTGGTTGATGGGAAGCTGAACATGAGCCAGCAGTGTGCCCAGGCAGCCAAGAGGGCCAACCGCATCCTGGCCTGCATTAGGAATAGTATGGCCAGCAGGAGCAGGGAGGTCATTGTGCCCCTGTACTCTGCTTTGGTTAGGCCGCACCTTGAGTACTGTGTCCAGTTCTGGGCCCCTCAGTTTAAGAAGGACATTGAGACACTTGAACGTGTCCAGAGAAGGGCAACAAGGCTGGTGAGAGGCCTTGAGCACAAGACCTATGAGGAGAGGCTGAGGGAGCTGGGGCTGTTTAGCCTGGAGAAGAGGAGGCTCAGGGGTGACCTCATTGCTCTCTACAACTACCTGAAGGGTGGTTGTAGCCAGGAAGGGGTTGGCCTCTTCTCCCTAGCAACCAGCACCAGAACAAGGGGTCCATCCCTGGAGGCGTTCAGGAGGGGACTGGATGTGGCACTTGGTGCCATGGTCTAGTTGTGAGGTTGTGGTTACAGGTTGAACTTGATGATCTTCAAGGTCTCTTCCAACCTTGGTAATTCTATTCTATTCATATTCCAAAGTAATGTTTTAGTGTAGTGTCACAAAGTGTTACATGTGTACCTACCATCCAGTACCTATGGTATTCATGTCTCCTTGTGAAACACCACCAGTTCACTCTTGTTATAAGCACATCTGTATGTGACTACACACCTGCACATCTTCTCTGCATGTGCTGTCAGGAAATCCACCTTATGTACCGGTGCACCTTTCCTCCACACTGCTCCACTTTCTCCTAGTAAACAAAATGCTGTGGAAAGAACAGCCTCTTCTGCATTTAGCTAAGCTGTCTGTTTGGCAGCTCTTTGAGGAAACAGCTCTGAACTGAGGAATTTGGTGAATAGATTTAAAAACAGAGCTACACTATCAAACATGGCAATTACTGAACAGTGATTAAAGCCTGAACAATCATGCAGCAGTTAAGCATTTCATTCAGTAGTGAGAGTAGGTAGCCTCATTACTTCCCAAAGTGTTATTTTAGGCAGTTCATAATCTGCAGCCAAAGCCTGGTCTTAAAGCAGTGGCCTCATTAGCACAAGTTAAAGTACTTGCACGGAACAAAAGAAAGAAAACACAAAAACCCAACCAAAAACCCTGAAAAAGCCTCCAGAGCTAGCCAATAACTTCTAGGACCCATTCACTATTAAATAATGCAGACTTCAGAGACTACACATGAAAGAATTGAGTGTACCACCTAACTTTTTTGTGACAGGATCTCTAAGGCACAGATCAACTGCATCAGTAGTGGCTTACAGCTTTTGTGTTGGAAAGTGCTGACTTTATATACACTGGATGACATTCACAACCCATCAATTTAACACTAGTTTCACTCGACTCGTGATGCAGCAGAGTTGAACCCAGCACCAGGTCCCCACAGATTTAAGCAGTGCGGCAAATTTACAGTATGGCTGCAAAACTCACTAGACATTTACTGCCAGTTTTGTAAGAACAAACCCAAGGAATCTGGACCCAGTCCAGCACCATGTCTGCCCAGTTGTTGTAAATGCAGCTTTGATCTTTGGGAAACTGAAGCACATGGAAGTCTGAAGAGCTAGTGGTACACAAATACATGCTACTCCAAGTAAACAGTGCAATTTTCTGGGAAAAGCAGGTAAGTAACCATTTCAAGAAAGCAGCCATTTCAACAAAGAAACATGAATCATGAAAAAGCAAGATTTCAGGAATAAAAAATACAATTAAACCAGTATTGGAATAATCCTTTGTAATATCCTTCTTCCCTATGCCAGACACTCTTATTTTCCCATTAAATTCTATGGAGCCCTGCTCTCTGACAAGTAGCAGGCTGAGTACTTCAGGACCGAAGCCTTTTGTTTTTACATACAAGCAATAGCAGGCTGTGCTGGAGCAGCACTGCCTGCAGTCCTGCCAGCTTGCCTCAACCCTGACTGAGGGGAGGGGTGATTCAGAGCGTTTTACAGCTGCTCTGCTCCAAACTCCCTTTCTGGAAGTTGCCTAATAATATAACAATTCCCTACTTTTCAAGAAAGGATTTTATTTTTTTTTAGCTACTCCAGTGCAAAATTAGAAACTTCTTTGTACTTTTACTATTTTGAGATATGACTGAATGCGACAGCAGGATATGCAGACCCATCAGTAACTCAGAAGATAAACAGATCTGGGATTCAAAGGCTGATGAGAAACTTGCACCTGTTTCTTCAAGGCAGCTTTTGGGAATGCAGCTTAAATCTCTCCTTGGAAGCTTTCTCTTTCTTTGAAATGGATACAGAATCACAGAATACATCCAGTTGGAAGAGACCTCAAAGATCACCCAGTCCAACCCTCGACCCAGCCCTGAAGGGTCAACACTAAAATATGTACCTAAGCATCAGGTCCACGTGCTGCTTAACCTCCAGGGATGGTGACTGCATCACTGCCCTGGGCAGACCATTCCAACACTTGACAACCCCTTCCGTGCAGAAGTGTTTTCTAACATCCAGTCTGAACCTCCCCTGGTGCAGCTTCAAACCATTTCCTCTAGTCCTGTCACTACTGTACGGTTACTTCTTTCAAGCCAGAATTAGACTGCTAATTGTTTACTTGCAAAATGCACTTCAGTTCAGAAAGATAGACAGAACAGGGCAATAAGTGCTTTCAGTCCATTACCAAAAGAAAAAGTGCTCTAAGCCTGAAAAAGGAGGTCAGATTCACTACTTTTTCAATTTATTTCACTTCAGAAGAATTATAACAGAAACAAAGTTGGCCCAGCCTCTTTAATGGTTTTTGCACAAGTCTTATCATGCATCTTCTTGCCAAACACCTCCTTTACATTTCCCACACACACAACCTCTTCTTGTAGGCTTTGTACTACAGAACTTACAACTACATAGGACAGGATTACAGCCCTGCAAAACACCTGAAGCTCTGAAAAGTACAAACCATTCAGTTGCAACTGTCCTGTGCAATACTCTAAATACTTCAAGGTCAGGAAACCTTGTTTTTCCCTTGCATACTTTTCCAATTTCCAGTTTCAACTTCTATTCAGAAAGGGCTTTATTACAAGACCTCTGGAAGACATTTAGACCTTTAAGATCCAAGAGAAGGAGGCACATGTGAAGTTTAACCTTTTAGTGCTCATAAAATAAATTACTTCAGTCCTTTAACAGCTGGGCTCAAACTGATGCCATGGGACAGCATTCCAGTTGTGACAGAAGACTACAATTCAATGTTTGTAGAGTTATCTATGGCTGGCAACTGCCAACTGCTGGGCCACCAACACCTCAGCACACATAACTTTTGCCTCTACTGGCACATTAAAGGTATTGCTCAGTGAAACACAATATGTTACAGAAGCAGCCCATTTAAAAAGCCCTACTCTGCAGGCATCAGTACCTGAGCTGCTCTAACCAGCTACAACCCATGGTAGCCCTGCCCAGACAGGTCACAGAGTACAGCATGTGGGAAGCAGCATAAAAGGCCCCACTGCTGATTATCATAAGTGTCTATGCTCCACTCAGCAGTGAGTTGTATCCAACACAAATTAATGTCTCGCTTGGCAGAAAGTTGCAATAAACTTTCTTACTCTCCTATGTTTTTCCCCCCTCCTCAAAAAGCACAGCATCAAACACAATTCAGCACCACACTACTTCAGAGCAGCACAAAATAAAGATATTTGGAAGGTGGCTTCAGCATTTTCAATTGCACAGCAATGTGTTATGTAAGAGGAAAGACAGATCTCATTGGATTTTCCCAACTGAAGACCCAAAAGCACAAGAGAGAGTGAAAGTTTAAGCATATGCAGACAATGATTTCACAACATCTTTTAATACCTGCAAGTAGCAAAGCCTTCTCAAAAGATTTACAGGCAAAGTACACTGTTGTCATTTTGTAAAAAGGAAAAATAATTTTGTGATATATCTATATCTCTAGATAGATACAGATATATGTCACAAACATATATATGATATATTACATAGGAAACATTTTTGGAGTATATAATTGATGCTTTTTTAATTTAATGAGCATTCAAGCAAAAGGTTAATCAAACCAGTTGTGACAAAGAAAGAGAGAAAACACTGTGCAAAGAATGAGAAGTAGGTCCACTGTTGCTCAGTCACAAGTAATTAGAGTCTCACTGGCTGGCAGTTCTTCCAGAGAATAATATTCAATAATCCCTGCAGCCTGAAATACTTGAGTCAAATGGGAAGACTTTTATTATAATCACTATTGTTGGGATGTCCTGCCAAAACCAAGTTTCTCCTCCCCAGAGAATGAAACAGAGATGGTTGCTGTAAAGGTTACTAGACATGATATTTATCACTGGTTATTTTCTAAGTCACAAGAATTTTCATGTGCAAAGGCAATCTTTGAAACACAGGCCTCAGAAGGAGCGTTAATCAGTAACTAGTTTTCCAATAACCAGCCTCAGAAGACAGTTGCTTCAAAACTCAAAAAAACCCCAAGCCCTCTTCAAGTGAAGAACATGACTCTGTATTTATATTGTTACATCTTCTCTTGACTTCATGAGTCTTGCACACCGTTAAGCCTATCTTGGTGTACCTTCACATTACTTCAGTCCACCAAAATGAGCAGATCAGATTAGATAGTCTGTAGCAGAGAATTAGTTGAGAATGAGGAAGAACAAAGGCTTTAAAAATAAATCAATGGCCCCACACAGATGCACTCATTACAAAGGGTTTGTAACCAAGAGAAAAATTCAAAGTCTTACTTGGAATTACAGCTATTGGATCCTGCTTACTCCACAGAACATCCCGTTTTTCAGTACGCAACAACTCTACCAATTTCCTTTAACTATTCTACAACTTCATTATAAGAACTACCTTGGCTCTCTTTAAGGACTGACAAAACAGAAATAGAAAAGTAAACCTTCTCACCAGGTTGCTGCCTACATTGTTTCTTTCTGAAGCTATTTTAGCTTTTCTGGTTTCAAGAGCAGGTGCCTGTTTAAATGACTCACTGGTCGCAGTGTGTCAAAGCACACTCCTAGGAGTCAGGACAAGGGCAAGCCAGAGTGAATGGTAACAGATGAGAGCAAACTCTCACTAACACAGGATGCCGTCTTAAAGCTTTTGGTAATTTACCAGGTCAAGCTTACAAGGCCATATTGTTGTTTCCCCTACTTAATAACCAAAAAGCAACAAGGAAAAATAAAAACCCAACCAAAACCAATCAACCAAACAACCCACACAAAAACCCCCACACCAAACCCAAACCAAACCAACAACACAAACTACAATCAAAAGAGGTCAAAGATGTCTTTGACATATATGCCTCTGCCAGAGAACTGCACTGAAAATTGCTCTGCAGACTTCCATATTTCATCAGCAGATTTTTGGGCCTAGATTTATAGCCAAAAAAGCTAGAACTTCACCATCTGGGACTAGGTTAGTGATAAGAGCTTGCACCGGGCAACTATCTTTTTGAAAAAGAATCCTAGGACAAGTTTAAGAAAACTCCATAATCAAAGCCTGGAATATATAGAGAAAGACCAGAGAACAGCACTTGCTCACTGGCATTCAACAAGTCCAAGTGCCGGGTGCTGCACTTTGGCCACAACAACCCCATGCAGAGCTAGGCTGGGGTCGGAGTGGCTGGAGAGCAGCCAAACAGAGAGGGACCTGGGGGTGCTGATCGACAGCCGCCTGAACATGAGCCAGCATTGTGCCCAGGTGGCCAAGAAGGCCAACCGCATCCTGGCCTGCATTAGGAATGGTGTGGCCAGCAGGAGCAGGGAGGTCATTGTGCCCCTGTACTCTGCTTTGGTTAGGCCACACCTTGAGTACTATGTCCAGTTCTGGGCCCCTCAGTTTAAGAAGGACATTGAGACACTTGAACGTGTCCAGAGAAGGGCAACAAGGCTGGTGAGAGGCCTCGAGCACAAGACCTATGAGGAAAGGCTGAGGGAGCTGGGGTTGTTTAGCCTGGAGAAGAGGAGGCTCAGGGGCAACCTCATTGCTCTCTACAACTACCTGAAAGGTGGTTGTAGCCAGGAAGGGGTTGGCCTCTTCTCTCTAGCAACCAGCACCAGAACAAGGGGACACAGTCTCCAGCTGCGCCAGGGGAAGTTTAGGCTCGAGGTGAGGAGAAAGTTCTTCACCGAGAGAGTCATTCACCATTGGAATGGGCTGTCCGGGGAGGTGGTGGAGTCGCTGTCCCTGGAGGTGTTCAGGAGGGGACTGGATGTGGCACTTGGTGCCATGGTCTAGTCATGAGGTCTGTGGTTACAGGTTGGACTCAATCATCTTCGAGGTCTCTTCCAACCTTGGTCATACTGTGATACTGCTCAATATTTAAGCTGAGCATTAAAGGGAACTGCTAACAGCAGTAAAACACACTGAACTCCTGTTTACAGCCAGGCAATAGCAAGGCCTGTTTGCAGAGTTAGGATGAACATAAATCACTTCTACAAACCCTGGGGTCAGGAGCCTATTCAGAACTACACGGTAATGTCCCCATTCCTCAGGAGAAGATCAAACCATCATACTGTCACCTTAAATATTTCAGCTCTGGAATGCTGCTCACCATGCAGATGGCACAAACAAGTGAAATCTGTAAGGATGATCATTAAACAAAAGTCTAACAGAAAAAAAAAAAAAAAAGAGGCATCCATTAGCATCAGCATGGTGTGAGCATCACAGTCTTCATTATACTGCTTTCCTATGCTCTGCATTTGTAACTGACTCCAAAGATTTATGTTGAACATATCGCAGTGAAAAACAAAGCTACTCTGCAGACAGCCTTTAGTGAGACTGCACATCTGAGACATTTGCAGCAGCAATCCAGGCAACTCACAGGGGCAACGAGGCTCACAGAAACTTCCTGAACACAAAGTACTTGACAGCTGTGTTTCTTAAAGTTGAGAATAACTTGGTGAAAAAAAACCAAACACTTCCTGGGACAAAAGTAAATAAATACATTATGGAATATTTCAGAAAAGACAGATTGTAAGTGTAAAAGCATACCAAAATGCTGATAACCTAGGCACAACAACAAACACAAGCTGCTTGGTCTATAGCCTGGTTTTATTGCCAATATCTCACTCGGCAGCTGGTTACTGTTGTCCTTTTCTCGTTTACAGATGGCTACTGCCATCTGCCTTTACTTTACCCCTTTACCCTCTTTGCAGCAATTTTTTTAAACACAAATTGTTATTTTCTTCCTTTGCTGTAGGGAATAAATGGACGATGTAAACAGGTTTTGGGTTTTCCGATGAAAGGGAATGCGCACATAACGTTAAAGTAGCATTGCCTGGAGTTTGTGCAGAGTCCGTGTCCATGATGGGGTGCCCTTTCCTCAATGAAGTAACTGTGACAACAAAGAGGGAGTGACAGGCAAGAAGGTTCAGCAGTTTGTTTTCCACCCTACTGCCACTGCTGCACTCAAGTCTAAACAAGCGCAAACACCACTGACATGACACTTCTATCTTCCAAATGAGCTCAGAAAGGTTTGATGTGTCTTAGTATACTAGCCAAAATTTAGTCTTGTAAAGTTCATCAGAGCATTAGTCAGCATGCAGGCAATGAGGAAACCAATTTTGCAAAAGAAAAAAAAACACCACCACTAGAACTGGCTGCATAAAAGGATGACTTCTCATCTCAAGGGCGGGTAACTGGATAAACCTGCATTTCCAAAACAGCTTTCCAAAAAGCTCTCTGAAGCAGAATTGAGAAACAAGATAGCTTTGTACACCAGCGTGAATCAAGTTCTGTCAGCACTTCTATAATAAACCTTGCCAATGCAGGAGTTTAAAATGAAGCAGAAAAAGATCTGCAATTCAAGAATGGGAAAACCAAACTTCTTCAGCACATTTAAGAGTATGCTTTAGGATGTTACAAGATTTTAGGTCCAAGATCTTTCACTGGGCTGTCAACCAGTCTGACTGTCACTGCCCAGGAATCATCACTATGATCATATTCACAGAACTGTTAGGGTTGGAAAGGACCTCAAAGATCACCTAGTTCCAACCCCGCTGCCATGGGCAGGGACACCTCACAGCCATATCCAGCTTGGCCTTAAAAAATTCCAGGGATGGGGCTTCCACCATCTCCCTGGACAACCTGTTCCAGCAGCTCACCATACTCATGGTGAAATTTTTCCTAACATCAAATCTGAATCTACCCACTTCTAGTTTTGGCCCATTCCCCCTAGTCCTATCACTATCTGACATCCTCAACCGTCCCTCCCCAGCCTTCCTCTAGGCCCCCTTCAGATACTGGAAAGCCACAATAAGGTCTCTTTGGAGTCTTCTCTCAACTGAATAACCCCAACTCTCTCTGTCTCCATAGGAGAGGTGCTCCAGCCCTCTGATCATCCTTGTGGACCTTCTCTGGACACCTTCCAGCACCTCCATATCCCTCTTGTAATAGGGGCTCCAGAACTGGACACAGTATTCAAGGTGGGGTCTCACCAGAGTGGAGTAGAGGGGGAGAATCACCTCCCTTGACCTGCTGGCCACACTTCTCTTGATGCAGCCCAGGATTATGATTGGCTTTCCCATCAATTAGATTAAGATTCAGGCATTTATGCAGAAATGTTATTTTTGGAAGTGTATGATACTTCTTCACTCCTTTTCCTCGTTGTCTCCCAGCACGAAGATAATTCTTCTTAATGTTTTCCATGTCATCCACTACCCTCAGATCCTTTAGGAGGCATCCATGACCCTCATAAGGATAGAACACATTTCTAGCACAGTATACTATGCAATAGGATGTGTCTATGGTACTGGCTGCAGCAAGGCTCTTCTGAAGACAAAACTACACCAACTGGAGTACTTCCTGGCTGCAATGGTGTGCAGTGGCACCAGCCTCATTTGACAAGCCTCCAAGGCCAAACAAAAAAAAGTCAGTGGCAGATCACAGACAAGATCTGTGAGAAGTTGTACTTGGCATGTCAGATTGCAGGAAGGCAGTTGTTCCTACATGAGCTGCAGATGCAAGAGGAAGATCCAGAAGAAAGTTGACTGTGAAAAAAATAATTATATATAGACAAGTAAAATAAAATCAACCTCCATACAAAGGACTAGGCCAATTGCTAGGCTCGAGTGGAGGTTCAGACATCAGTTCAGAGTATTAAACAAGAGAAATAAAGACTGGAGAACAGGTGGCCAACAACCAAACTACAAATTCAGTCTGCAGGAACATCAAGCGCCTTCTGGGACTTCAGTAGCAGGAGTATTTCTTCTGGGTTCTTAAGGTTTTGGGTAACTCTCAGCTCCTAAGCGAAGTGACTCTGCCTCTTCCTCCAAGACAAGTGTTAAGCTTGACCTCTAACACACACTACTGAGAACCACTTACTGAGGTTAATAATCCACAACTCTGACTTCTAACAGGAAAGTCTTGCTTTCCCTGAAGCTAGCACCAGAAAAGGAGTGCTTCAGCTGGCTGAATTTTTATTTCTAAGTGAAGGGCATCAACTGGAAGATTTCTGTGATATGGAATCACTGCTGTTTTCCATATTTTGCTTCTCACCAGTCTCAGAAGATAACTTTGCTTTATTTGCTCAATTCCAGATTCCAAATCCAGTTCATCTTGTTGACATCTGCACAGATAAACTGTATAAATTAGATGTGGACTCAAATCTACAGAAGCATAGCTAATCCCCAAGGGAAAAAAAAAAAAATGTGTGGTCTCTACAGAGCAAAACTAAACTTCAACAAATCTGAAACAATTAGAAGACAACCTGTTTGCCCAGCATTAATAAAAAGGAACACAAATTCCAATGAACTTTTAATCTGGCAAACAGTTTAACAGAGAGAATCCTGTACCATCATCTTACTGAAGGTACAGAAGGTATTATTCCAGCTCAAAACAACAGTTCCCCAGTGCAAACACACAGAACAATTCATCTTTCTCTGGAATAGCTTGACACAAACCTGTTGTCTCCCCTTCCAATATGGGGCACGGGGGGTGGGGAGGGAAATCTACTTTCTGGAGAAACCTTCATTCAGTTTAAGCTGCAGTGACAGGTGGGGGTTGGTCTCTTCTCCCAGGCAACCAGCACCAGAACAAGAGGACACAGTCCCAAGCTGCACTAGGGGAAGTTTAGGCTTGAGATGAAGTACTTCATGGAAAGAGTTACTGACCATTGGAATGTGCTGCCCAGGGAGGTGGTGGAGTCACTGTCCCTGGAGGTGTTCACGAGGGGATTGGACGTGGCACTTGAATCCATGGTTTAGTTAGTCACGAGGTGTTGGGTGATAGGTTGGACTTGATGACCTCTGACGTCTTTTCCAACCTTATTGATTCTATGATTCTACAACTTGCCTACTGGAGTTTTGGTTATTCTTGCCATTATCAGCAAGTTAATCATTTAAAGGAGAAAGTGAAGTTAATATTCAAGTGCCTCTCTGAAACTGCTAGTATAAAATGTAAACAACTTGCATGCTATCCCTAGTCATTTCCACCTAAAGCCTGACTAAGCAGTTACAGTACATCTATACATACAGTTCACTAAGGTGTGTTTGGGACAATTCAGCAACTCAGTGGCTGACATAGTTGAACCTATAAATCAATGAGATTAATTTGGTAAATGTGACTCCATTTCTCTGAAAGAGAAAAATATTTTATTTCACAGCAATGATATGTGAAAGCTCAAGCACTCCACAATTTGATTCCTGATGTTTCATCTGCATTTTTATTTGTTTTTTAAACATTGCCTGTTGCCTCCCTCACCTTCATTATACACACCTGAGCCACAGATATGTGCATCTACTCATGCCATGCTTCAACTCAATGCAAGTGAAACTTGTATGTAGGAGTTTCAAGTAGTGATTGGCTGCAAAACCAGTGCACTACAAGATGCAACTTCAGTGAGTGAAGGTAGTTCATTACCATACAGCAAACTGCATCCATCATTATGGCATTTTGCTCTCCTGGCACAATATGATGTGGCCTAACTTTGGGCACACTGGGTTAAATAATTCCTTAACATGGCTTTAAAAAAGCACAGGTCATTTCTGAAGACACTTCTGATAATAATACAAAAATCTTTTGAGATGGTTTTCACTTAGAACTCTAAATTATCAAATACCAGAAAAACAAGTTCTTCAGTTGTAAAGTGCAGACTGAACTTGAAGAAGCAGGAGGGGGGGGGAAAGGCACAAAAGTACTCTGTGGGTAACTGAGTAAGCGAAGAATGCGTGAGTTTGTGCAGGAAGAAAAGTGATGTACTCCTACTGTTTCAGTTGAGCCCAGTAATGAGTAGAGTTCCATCATCACTTGCTTATAGCCAGAAGCAACACTCTAGGCCAGTGCTCATTAATCTCTCTGGAGTTCAGTGTGACAAGTAAAAGACTTCCTCTTAAAAATAAAGCCAGACTTCTATATACCTGGATACAAAGGCAATTTTGAAGGAGTGAATTCGCGCAGTGGTTTCTGAGAACACTTACAAACAGCTGCAAGAGTGCCAAGACTCTTGACACCACCACAATCACAAAAACAACAGGGAATTTAAATGCAACACTTTTAAAAATACATGCTCAGCTGTTGTCCCATTTTCCCACTGCAAAATAATGTGTAATGTGGTACAGATATGGCACTATTCATTCTTGCTGTCATCTTATTCCAATGGCATGTTAATGTGTAAGTCCCTTGAAAGAGTACTATTTGCATATTTTCAAGGAAAAAATACAACATGACCTCAGAGACTTTCAAGATCCTTGGTCAGATCCACCACTTTCCAAGTTTCTCTCTCATAAGAAATGACCATAAACCTGCTTTCCTTTTTCATGCATTATCCCCACAGTTGGAATCATATTCCAAGTTCAAGGCTTTTAAGGCTGACACTTTTACAGTAGCAACAGTAAGGAAGAAACTTCACTGCTTGCTATCGATCCTTCATGAGTGGTGTTTCTTACTACAATATATAAAGCTTTCTTGAGAGTTGTCCCAATTAAACTGAACTCTAATCTTTTCACAACTTCAACAAGCGTTCTGTACAGCAAGCACAGTAACCAAATACAGCACCCTGTTCTCCCATGGACAGCTCTGATGTTATAATTTGTATCTTGGTTGAAATAACTCAGTTAATTGCAAAAGTTACTTAGCAAAATTCAGTCTTTCCCTGGTTAGATTATCCTCAATTCACATGCCAAGCTAACCTGAATTAATTTTAACAAATATCTTAAACTCTAAAGATCATCAGTCCTGGAATTTTGCTGTCTACATACTCAATTATCAAGTATGCTTCCTGGGCACATGAACAGCTCACAGGCTGTTTCCTCCAACAAAAACAGTGACAAAAGATATGAACACAACCCTCTAGATCCAGCAGTGGAAGCCTCTTCTCATGGAGCTGAGCTAGAAGTGTAAGATGATTCTTACTCAGCACAGATAAACTTTCAGTAATCCCAGCACACACTTTGATGAACAGGCTGTGTTACAAGTCAAGGCCTCAGACCAGAGACTTCCAGTCTGAAAGCCAGAGGGACTGAACAAATCAGATTTGCACCACTGGTTTGCAGATATATATTCTCCTATCCCCAAGACTTCCAGCACAGTCTCTTTGCTTTATTGCATATAATAGGATCTCTTTGTCTTCATTATTAGTAAGTTGTTTTACGTTACTCAGCACCTACAGCTATGAACAATGAAATGCTACAAATGAGAAGACAGCTATGTAGTAGCTTCCTGGAAAAAATAACTTCCTTCTGCACCCCACAGCTTCACATTTAAATAATCAGTACAAGCTGTTTCTTTCAAAGCATGCATACCCCAGATACTTTGAGAGGCATTAAAAAAAAATCTAGAAGAAAAAAAAAGTCTAGAAAAAAATATCACAGCTACTTTGGGATCTCTCTCTGGCCTTGGCTAGCAAAAAGAGGAAGTATAGAGAAACATTAGCAGAACTCACTGGAAGGTGCAGAACGACAAACCACATTGTGCAGGTTCTCAGCCCTACCCTTTTATACAACTAGTATTGTAATGAGAACTGGTACCTTTCCTTCCTTCCACCCACTCTTTCCCCTAACCTTGCCTCAGATACAGATGGGCAAGATAAGCCTACCAACTGCCATGAAAACCTCCAATGCTAGATTTTGGTGATTCAGTTCACCAAACTAACAGCTGCTCACTGTTCTGCCCAAAACAAACTGGAGGTTCAGGCTACTGACCAGCGTCAAGAGGCCCCACTGGGAGAACCACCATCTCAGGCAGTTTTGCTGGTTTAAACCATGGTGAAAGCCAGAGACCAAGCTGTCATTCTAGATCCAGCCTGAGGCACAGACTCCACAGTGTGGGATAAGATTACACTTCCACACCCCATGCAGTACCTGTTTTGTAGCTATACAGTTTCAGTTTCCAGGACTATCAGTTTAATGCCCTTGAAGAAGCCAAATCCCCTTTACTTTCAGGTGTCTTAAGTTTGTGTTTGGGGATAGCCATATAGCAACAAAATAACAATGGAATTACAATCTAGCCAATCCAAGTTTAATGAGGAATATACACTTCTCCAATACATGCAGAATCCTGAGAGTAAACACACCAACAGTCACATTGAAAGAAATCTCCCTCATTTGTCTGGATGAATAAAGCTTACATCGGAAATGAGCATCACACAAAAACATCACCATCCATGCAACAGCAGCAAGATCTGTTGTTAATCACAGACATCTCTGCCACACGCCACAGAACAGGAAAAAACCCTTCTCTTGTTTCTAAGAGGGCAGAGAATCAGTGTTACTGCTCAGAGACACAAAGCATTTATGTCTAGCTTTGTATAAGCAGCAACACTCCACAGATTAGAGGTATGCTTCCTGAGAGAGTCATTCGCCATTGGAATGGGCTGCCCAGGGAGGTGGTGGAGTCACCGTCCCTGGAGGTGTTCAGGAGGGGACTGAACGTGGCACTTGGTGCCATGGTTTAGTCACGAGGTCTGTGGTGATAGGTTGGACTTGACGATCTTTGAGGTCTCTTCCAACCTTGGCGATTCTGTGAAATAAACCTGAAGGTGAAGGATTCCATTGCTGGGTTAGTTGAGACTTTTCTTCTGCCATAAATCTCATGAGGTAGCTATTTCAGTTACAAATTATTCGGATTTGTAATTTCAAAACATAACCATTACTTTTCTGTGCTCTTTAAATGACAATTTTAGAAACACATTATTAATAGTGTGAAAAGGTATTCCTCCTCCCCTTCAAGTGGAGGGAGAGTAGGCACCACTAAAAATTTCATAAAATTCACAGACTCATGGAATTGTCAGGGTTGGAAGGGACCTCAAAGATTATCCTCCTGCCTGGCCCTCCTGCCATGGACAGGGACACCTCACACTAGATCGGGTTGCTCTGAGCCACATCCAGCCTGGCCTTAAAAAATTCCAGGGATGGGGCTTCCACCATCTCCTTGGACAGCCTGTTCCAGTATCTTACCATCACCATGGTGAAGAACTTTTTCCTAACATCCAATCTGAATCTACCCACTTCTAGTTTGCTCCATTCCCCCTAGTCCTATCACTACCTGACATCCTAAAAAGTCCCTCAGCAGCTTTCTTGTAGGCCCCCTTCAGATACTGGAAGGCCACAATTAGGTCTCCTCAGAGCCTTCTCTTCGCCAGACTGAACTCTGTCAGTCTGTCTCCATAGGAGAGGTGCTCCAGCCTTCTAATCATCCTAGGGGTCCTTCTCTGGACACATTCCAGCACCTCCAGATGCTTCCTGTAACAGGGGCTCCAGAACTGGACACAGTACTCCAGGTGGGGTCTCACCAGAGAGGAATAGAAGGGGAAGAATCACTTCCCTCCACCTGCTGGCCACACTTCTCTTGATGCAGCCCAGGATATGATTGGATTTCCCATCAATTAGATTAAGATTCAGGCATTCATGCAGAAATGTTATTTTTTGGAAGTGTATGATACTTCACTCCTTTTCCTCATTGTCCTCATTGGCTGAGGCCAAAGTTCACCTGCACAAAATAGCTTTAATTAAGCACTAATACATCTGGATGTATCTTTGCAATTTATATAGAGAGCTGTATTCACAGGCCATCTTCAGTCACAAACAATATCTGGTTTACAACACAAGCTTTAAGGGAACACTGAAGCTGTTAAGGGTGATTCTGTGCCTGCTTCGTCTGGTTTCTTTGTGGATATAGTCACAGAACTCTTGGAAAGCTGGTGACTAAAACCCAAACCAATTCAAGTGCAAAGTAAGTTTGTGTAAACCCATACAAAATGTATTGGAAGAGTGCACTTGTTAGCAAAATTCTTTTATGTTGGAATGGGAGAGTAGAATAGAGGATATTAGTAAAAGTAAAAAAGGCAATTCAAAGTAACTTTTATCTGCATTATTCTACTATGCAACAGCACCTCAAGACCCTACAGTAGTGGGTAGTATACAGACACAGATCAACAATGCAGGCCTTGTCCCAAAGACAAGAGGAGGAAAGGAAATTAAAATACTTGGGGGAAAAGCAGTGGGTACAATTCCTATCACAGGAAAGGAAGAATCAGGAGCATGTAGTTGCAAAGATCACTGCAGGTTTTTAATATATCCAAATTAAAAAAAAAGTCAAATACAATTTCATTATTTGTTTACAGGAGAAAACTCACTGCCTACCAGACTTCTCATAATACAATATAGGCAGCCAAAGACAAGAAAAGAAATGGCTGGTATCAAAATTAATTCACAGAAAATCTCACAGATATTAGTCACTTCATGATCCACATAAATATTTGTTTCTCAGATGACAAAAAAAAGCACTCTCATACAAACTCTAACTAAGTCTTAGTATTCTGGGAAGATCAGAACTACAAAATTATGATTGTCTTAAAACTTGTGATGGGATTAATGGAGGAAAGAGATAGCTTTGGAGTATTAGATCCATTGCTTTGGAGTATTAGATTCATTGAAGGTCTCTTGGATTTTGAGTCACTGAATAGTGTTCAGCACGATTATAGAAACTGCTGAAGAAGAAGATATATAGCCCAGCTCCTATGAAGATGACACTAACTTAACACATGATAGAAGAGGAAAAAGATAAAAACAAACCTCTCAGCAGCTGCAGGTGCTCGCTGAGCAAAGAGGACAGGTAAAAAACTAAGACAAAGCAGCACTGTAAAGTAGCAACAGAGCAACAGACTAAAAACTCAAGGAAGCCTTACAGAGGTCCATCACATATCTTATGCTTCCTCTCAGAGCTGGACTGGAGTCACCTTGCTTGGTACTGGCAAGCAGGAACACCACCCTGCCCTCTCCATGACCAGGCATTCCAGCTCTAACCTACCTAACCACTGATAACACATTCAAATGTACAATAGGGTAAATAATGACATGCATCAGTGTGCAAATGGCATTCTAGAAACATTAGGAGCCATTTTAAGTATTTAGTACAACAAAAACAAACGAGTATACTTCCAAAACATTTTGTGCAGCCTCCTATGGTATTTCTCACAGGGAGCATTTAAGGTAAGTCACCAATTTTTTATCTTACTGAAATCCCATGCACTTGTTTAAGTTGCTGTCTGTGCTCCTGTATACATTTCTCTACTTACATTTCACAGCAAAAAGATTTTCAAAAAGGAATAATCAAAAATGGAATCTCAGCTATAACAGGAGGGGTTTCACCCTGAGAAACTATCAGTGACATAGAACAAAACTACTCTAATTACTGATTCTTAGCTTTGTGGACTATTGACACTGGAAGTCATCCAGTAAGTGATAAAGGAAAGTAATATGCTTCTTAAAACATTGAAAATTCAATAACCTCACACTAGGGTTTGTATTTCCATTTCATATAGGCAGTTGCAAATACACAGAAGTGGTAGTAACTATGTACACAAGACCATAGCACATGAGACTTTAACAATGACTAGCAGTATCTATTTTTATCATGATGCCTAAATCTGTCAGGTTTACTATTCTGAGGGAAAAAAAATACAATCTGAGAACTCAAGGAAACCTTGAGTTCTAGATTTGTTTGTAAGAGCTACCAAGCTACCTTTTTCCTTCATGAAAAAGAAAATAACCTGTTAGCTGTAAATGATTCAGCTCTAATAAATATACATACTATGAATTTGCTATTTAAATGCTTGCTGGCCTCTGCTGTTACGTGGTAAAATGGTAATATCTGAAATTTGAAACAGTCTTGAGGCTACAAACTAGCATCTGTTTTGTAAACAAACTAAATCTGGTACGATTTCCACACACATCCCCCCTAGAAGACCACAAAAAGGAGTGCTCATACAAATGGAATCACTTGATCACAAAAAAAAAAAAAAAAAAAAGGAAAAGCAATTGTAAAAATTAGACTTAAAATTCTAGCCACAATTGCAAAGGTGCAGGATCCTTGCCAGACCAACAGAATCTAAACACTAGGATCCAGGTGGAAAACATTAATTACATGATACAAGATAGAGAGTGGCTACACAGGCATGACAGACCTCTGTTGTAAATCAGTGGCCATCAGCACCCCTTCACCACAGCACCCCTTCACCACCACCCCCACCTACCTCAAACACCATAGATCTTTTTCTTTAGTAGTTACAGTTTGTTGGGGTTTTGGTTGGGTTTGGGGGTTTTTTGGTCAGACTTCCCAAAATCAGTATAATTTAACAATGTGTTATATTTTTTTATACCCTGCCAAAGGCACGCTGCCCCTTATGCACACAAATGGAAGTATTGCTGATTTTACATTGTCTTTGGCAAAGCTGTCATCTGGAACGAGCTGGTGTTGTGTTCTGTATTCTCCAAGCCTATGATCACCTTTTTAATAGGTATTTATCCAAAATGTGCACAGAAATCAAAGAAAACACAGAAATTCTCTAAGTTTATGACAGAGGACTCTTACTCCTACTGGAAAAAACGGGGTTAATAAAAGTATTTTTTAATTCATATCCTAAGTAGATTATTGCTTAACAATCCAGGGGATTTAAGTACAGACACCTATAACGCACAGTGTATTTGTGGGTGCCAATATGCATTGCCAAACTGCACCAGTCACTTACAGACTCTCTACGGCAGACAGAAAAGCCAATAAAATGTTGTGCCCCCCGTGCAGCATACTCCCCCCACAGCCCTTGTCGCGCTGCAGAGCCGCGGCGTACCTTTCGGTCTTTTGGAATTCCCGTTCTTTTGCTGCTCATCCTCTTCGTTAATGGTGAATAAACCCGGGGGATTTGGCCTGGCACTTTTCTTCAGCCTCTCTTGTCGGAGAGCAGCAATCGAACCAGTCATGTTGCTGCTGCCTCTTGCTTATCAAAAAAAAACCCCAACAACAACTAGGAAACTGCAGCCCCTGGTTAAGCTGCTAGCTGCAGCACTGTCTGTTCATTTGAGCACTTGTAATAGATCCCCTATGGATAAGCAGTATGCAAACAGCTGACAAATGCCACTATCCAGTCGGCAGCAAAAGGCTTGAAGTCTTTCCCCACCTTCAGGAAAAGCCCCAGTTAAAGGCACATTGGTTTGGATGCTGCTCGTCGCTGTCTTAACCTGTTCAGTCAGATCGTAGCCCACAGCTCCAGGTTCCCTGCTGCAGCACCTTTCTCTCTGCAACTCTCTTCCAGCTACAGCACACTACAATATTCAGCACGCAGCACAAGGACAAAATATGATACGCCACTGTTAACAGTTGCCCTGACAACACTGACACATCCTAATCAAAGAGGGTCTGAATCCTGTCTCCTCAGCTGCAGCGAGCCGGCCCCAGGAACGCTGTCTCCCTCCCGCACGCTTGCGGGGAGCTGGAAGCACCTCGGCGGCAGGGGCTGTTCCTTCCTCCTCGCAGGGCGGTGGGAGGATGAAGCTGTGCTTGCACAAGCTGATGAGCACTGAGTGAGAAGAAGCCTTGAAGGCTCCAGGCATGAACCTGCGTTTTGCCAGCTGCTCTGTTTATTCATATTTAGCAACTGTAGCCTAATCTAAACTAAAACAATAAGGATGAGTCTTCTTCCATATATGCATGTGTTGGGTGCTCCCCCGTGCCCCATCCCTTAACTTAATCACCTTCCCATGCAGTGCATACCTTTTGCATTAGGAATGTATACACCCACAACTAAAGGCAGGTGTTGGAACATTCTTTTCCACGTGTGAAAACTCAAAAAAATCGGGATTTCTAATTTGTACAGACAACATAGGGCAACAAAAGGACTTTTGGAGTGAATACTCTGTACCGCACCATTAGTTTTACAGCACCAACCATTAGCCTTCACTTTGCAAAATGAACAAAATGCATTTAATTAGTTGGGTTTCCTTCACACGCTGGCATTCTGGATTTTCTTTATCTGTTTGTGACAGAGCACTTGTTCACAAGTTTTGCAATCTTCCATGTCTCCAAATGATACTATGCAACATGCTGGATGTTTTTCCTTTGAGATCTTGATTTGATGCACTTCCACCTCTCTAGCTCAATGTGTGCTCACCATTTGAAAATGCTGATGAAGAAAAACTGCAAGCTAGAACATCTCTGTAATGTTCAAATTATAGGATTTTTCCTCCCACTTCAGATTTTTTTTCTATAAAAGAAACGAATTCTGATGCAATGTGATCAGCCACCACAAGATGGCACATACAAGTTGACGAGCCTGCAGGTGGCTTCTATTGAAAATACAAGATACACGGATGCACATGACCAACTCATTGACAAGCCTAACAATATTGAGGAAGAAGGGTCAGAGTTTATGGTGGTCACGTGATGAGTATCTGAGTATTACAGATCATGCTCAGTCGGCAGGACAGCTCTGTTCTTACACACCTCAGGCTCATCATCCAGAAAACTAGTGGATGGTGAACACAGCAACACCTGAAGACTCAGGTAGACCATTCTTCCTTCTCTCAAGCACAGGCACTAAATATCCAATCAAAACAGAAGTATTCTGCAAGAGGGCACCAGTTCTGAACTAAGCCCACAGTGCATTTCTGGTACATACTTCCTCCTGGCCACATCTTGCTGCTTGGCTGCACCTTGGACTCTCTGGGCATACACGGAAGCTGGACAGCATGACATTTGTCTACAGTTAAAGACACTTTACATTAAAGGGTGTGAACAAAAAAAAATAAACAAACAAAAGAAAAAGGTGTAAGAAAAGTTCTAACACAAGCTCTTCTCAAGCTTAGCAATTTGCCTTCTGGGGTTTATATGGGCTGCTACTTTGTTCTGTAAGAAAAACAGTTCAATTTCTCAAATCCCATCCACTTAACGCCTGCCACAAGTACTACACACCAGCACATACACAGCCACAAGAAAAGGATGGTGGTTAGCACTGTGAAAGCTTTTCATATGTGCCCAAGACTGCTGCCAACAGAACAAAAGTAACAGAAAACATTTACATTGCATCTTAAATCAGTTCACTCAGTTTCACTATTTTAAGTCACTAAGGAAGCATTTCTATCCCTTTAAACACTATGTTCAACCAAACACCTCTAATTGCCATACTACTTAAACGGCCATTTGAAAACATATTAGAAGTATCAAACACACAAAAATGCACCTGACTGGAGGGGCTTCTAAAGCAGCTTTCAAGCTTACAGGTATGATAACTGTTTCAGTGTTTCCATTTCTCCATTACCTGAGGAGCCACAGAGAACAGTTACAAGACTGAGAATGCCGTTCTTGGTTCTTGCGAGATCCCCTGCACCCACAAGAGTGGCTTATGCTGAGTGCAGAATACAATGATGACTAAGTTTGATACTTCAGGGGCTGATGAAGATGGATTTGGGCTATGACACGCAGGCAACCAAGGCGTTGGTGCCTATTTCTTTATGTTGACTATTTCTTTATGTTGACTAATGCAGGGATTAATTCTGACAGGAGAAAAGAATCAGCAACACATTCAGCTTATGCAGCAGGATTTTTAAACCACAGGGGCCTTGAAATAAAGTGTTTCTAAATCTCTAATAAAATGGCATCCTAGCCACATAGAAGACACCATAAAACTTCAGGTACTTTGGGGAGTTTCTTAAAAAAACCTTAATAACACTATTAAACATGCATTAAAAGGTACCAAAAAACCCAGCCTGTACTGGCAAATCCCCTCCCTCCATTCGTTTGGTTTAGTGCAGAATAAGAAATTATTGAGGTATTGCTAACAAGAAAGCTTTGCTTATTTCAACTTTGTCTCAGCTCTGTGGGAGCATCTATATGAAAACTGAAATGAAAGAAAGATTTGCTGAAGGGAACAAAGTGGTGGATAATTTTACTAGTTAGGCTGTTAAAGTCTTTTAAAAAAAAAGTAATAATAACAAACAACAACAACAAAAAAACCCACAATAAAACATTTGCTTACACTGCCCCTAGTGATTTCTCCCCCCACCTCTAACCATTAGTCATACTGTGAATACAATCACAGCTGAGCTCTTGCTGACAGAATGAGACTCTCAAGAGACAGAATGAGGGCAACTGTGTATCTGGAGGGCATTGGAGATAATTTTTTGGTTTTCCTTTTCACAACACTTTCAAATGCACTATCAGTTAAACCACTGCACTTAAACACACCCACTTTTATCCACTGGATTCTACAGGTGTAATTACCTGCACAATACATTATCTGATAGACAACAGCCTTAAACAGCAGTCTGAATAAAGGCTATTATGATAATTATATTGTGATCTGAGAAGTGTAAATGTTTATAGCAATGTGCTAATTGATGTGTCTGCTTTAACATATTAAGGTGGATTGGGGTTCCACAGCAAGCTTTTGCTAATGGGGAGTGACAGGGGTGTGACTGAAGTTTATCTTGGGAAGAAGGGAGGAGTGAGGGAAAGGCGTTTTTTAACATTTGGGTTATTTCTTATTATTCTACTACAATTTGACTGGCAATATATTATTATTATTATTATTATTATTATTATTATTATTATTATTATTATTATTATTATTATTATTATTATTATTATTTCCCCATTCAATTCCAGTTTGCTTGTGACAGCAATTGAAGAGTGATTTCTCCCTGTCCTCATCTTGGCCTTTCGTTCTATTCCCTCTCCTCTGTCCAGCTGAGGAGGGGAGTGATAGAGCAGCTTTGGTGGGCACCTGGTGTCCAGCCAGGGACAACCCACCACATAAGGCTTAACAACTCCACCCATGAAATGAAAATCAAGTTGAAGCCAGTCACCAGAACAGACACCATGCAGTCTGCTATGAGTAATCTGACACTTTTCAATGGCTGAACTCTAGATTTGCTATCTTCTTTCACCCACAGGGTTGTTTCAGTCCCGTATACTATGCAGACACTACATGAAGCTCATTACTGTGATTTAGAGTATAATGAGTTGCACCTAAGTTCATGTCCTACAGCCACTGCCCTGTGAAGCACTCAGTCAGTCTGAACTTACTCAAGTGAACCTTTTTGCTTTTTCATAGTGGGGTGGGAAGACAAAAGGCCACATTGAACACAAGTTAACTAACTCACAGAAAGGAAAACCCGTGTGAAGAGAAGACAATTTTTATCTTTCATAAGGTTGGCATGCTGTGAAAACCAGGACTGGGCATATTTTCAAGAGAAAAAACACTTGACAGAACACCAACCAGAAGCCATCTTGTATCACTGGGCGTGCCAGGTTACCTTACAGAAAATCAAACCACCTGAATGCAGGATCATGCACTATTGCAAAAGAAAAAGAAGTTACAAACAAATTGCCTATGAGAAGCCCTGCAAACAGAAGCACTCCTAAGACACTGCTGAATGACAGTATATAGATTGTTCCCCCTGCTGCATGAGATATCCATTGTATGTTCAACAACCTACATTTTATAGGAATTTAATGTTTTCCTTATGCTATTTTCTTAATGTAACAGCATTTAAAATACTGTTTAAGAAGAATACCACATACAAAGAGCAAGTAACTAAGAAGTTGGGGTTTTGATGGAATGGAATAGACTCAAATGGAATAGAATCGAATCTATTTAGACTAGACTAGACTAGACTAGACTAGACTAGACTAGACTAGAATTAACCAGGTTGGAAAAGACCTTCCCATGCAA
Organism: Picus viridis; assembly: GCA_033816785.1. NCBI lineage: Eukaryota > Metazoa > Chordata > Aves > Piciformes > Picidae > Picus > Picus viridis. The sequence goes on along the minus strand of CM066578.1, from coordinate 37,589,208 downwards.
AACAAAACCAAAATACAAACAAACAAAAAAAGCAAACACCAACCCACCAACTCTTCCAGATCAAAAAACCCTAATGTCTGCCATTATTGTGAAACCCAGATATGACCACCCATTGATTACAATATCCAGTCTTAAAGCTCCCCTTCTTCCTCACCGACAGCCAAAGGGATTAACAAAACCAAAACCAACCAAGCAACAGTAACAAGAACAGCAAAAGTTTGAGGTATGGATGTACCATGTACCCAGTCAGGGAGCCTGTTTGCCACTGTTGTTCTTTCTGACACTTAAGCTCTGCAAAGCTTGCGGTAAGTCATAACCTCTATCCTCATTTTCTCAGTTATGGAATGGAATAAAACCTTCAAAACAATTCTTCCAAAAGAACCCATTGATTCTTATAAAATACTTCTTTCTTTTAGAATATTTTGTATGACCTTCCTGTTATAAGAGCTACTCATAAACTATTCAACTATTGAAATAATTAAGAGAAAATGTTTGGACTGTGAAAACTACAAGCTGAACAAGAGAAGTCACACATATTGCTTCAGTGCCTTTAGAGCATTGTCCACAATCCTTTTCTTCGTATGTTCTTCTGTTTTACCTGAAACTGCTAACAGCTGGACATTATCAAAACCACCCAATCTCACCAGCCAAAAAACCCTCCAAACACCACTAACCTATCACAAGTCTGGGTCACAGAATTTGTAAAGCCAAGTAGACACTGTTCTACTTCTGCTCTTGGATAGTGATTTAAGGCCTTTTAACATAAAAGGAAAGCTTCCCCTCAAGTTAAGTGCATTTAACATTAATAATTAGATCAAATAAAGATATTATTTCAACATATGCTCCTTCCCATACAATCTCATACAACAGCAGATATGGCATTTGCATTTATAGTCATGTTTTCCTAGCATGAAACAATAAGAAACTGGTTTCTAAATGTTTCTTTCTTAGAAAGACCAAGAAAACCAGGGTACAGTTAACAGCTCCCATCCTGTTCTGCAAAAAGAGTACATCAAAAAATGTCAACTACCTACTCATCAAAACACACAATCATATTTTGTATGGACATTTTCTACACTAATCATCTATGGTAAAAGGGTTTTTTTAGGAACTTGTTTAAAATACATAATATGGACACTGCTAGGTCGTACAATTGTAGAATAACTTGGATGGGCCCCATAAGGATTCTCAGCTCCCTACTCCTCACAGGACAGTGTTGAAATACATGGACACCAACAAAACTCCAAACTTACTCTCCCTCTGCTTTCCTTCAGAAGGCTCACCTCTTCACATTTACATTCTGCTTCACTAGGTTTTAAATCAGGCCAAAAGAACTGAGAAAGTAGAGCCTTTATTCCCCCACCCTTGTGTGAGAAAACAGCTATTTACTCAGCATCAAAGGACTGGAGATCTCCTTTTCAATGCCATGTAAATCTAGGACAGAGCAAAACAGCCTCAAAAAGACAGGCAGAGTTGTTCCTCTCTTCATTTATTTTTTTAAAACAACAATAACAAAACAGTAACAAAACAAAAAAAAAAAAGGTTAAGTTGGGAATAGCAAAAATAGCCACAGTATCAGCAAAAATACTTGCTTCCATCCCTCAAACATCATGCACACCACATTTTTTCACTGCTATTCTTATACTCTTCTTCCTTCTACCTCTTACTGTCAAAAAAGGACAGAGAATAGCCTTGTCTATTACAGAGTTGCTAAGGCTCTCTTCTAAGATACATCTAAGGCCTCACTTTTATGTACATGAAAATAAAGGACTGGAAAATTACTTTTACAGCACTACATTAATTTTTTTAAACTTCAGTGTTTAAACATCTGATACAGTTGTTGATTTCTTCCTTCCACCTTCTTGGAAGAAAAGAAAAAGCCCCTGGCATTAATCAGTAAACCATCTTTTTGACTAGGAATCCTGATGACAAGAGTACAGAGACATTCTGAATAGCTTTAAATAAGCAATGAGTAAACTCACTTTAGAAAGTCAAGGCTATAAAACCATGGTAACTTCATGAACTTGAACTTTTTCTTTCTTCATCTGTTGAATTAGGTGCTTCAAATCAAGAAAGAGGAGAACTGTTCAGCCTTTCTAAGCAAACACTCATAGATGTAGTAGGGAAAGAGAGGAGAGCAATGGAGTATTAAGACTCTTCAAAAAGTTAACTTCAAAAGGCAGGTTTAGCTCTTTCCACCTTGCTCTCCTGGAGTTTGAACAAACATATCTTTATTCTCATTTATATCTCAGTATCAGAGTATCACAGTATATCAGAGGTTGGAAGGGACCTCCAGGGATCACCAGGTCCAACCGCCCTTGCCAAAGCAGGATCGCTTAAGGGTAGGCTGCACAGGAATGCATCCAGGTAGGTTTTGAAAGTCTCCAGAGAAGGAGACTCCACAACCTCCCTGGGCAGCCTGTTCCAGTGCTCCATCACCCTTTCTGTAAAGAAGTTTCTCCTCATGTTGAGGTGAAATCTTCTATGTTCAAGTTTGAACCCATTGTTCCTTGTCTTATTACTGAGCACCATCGAAAAGAGCTTGGCCCTTTCCACTTGACACCCACCCCTCAGATATTTATACATATTGATGAGATCCCTTCTCAGTCTTCTCAAGACTAAATAGCCCCGGGGATCTCAGTCTCTCTTCATAGGAAGGGAGATGCCCAAGTCCCCTGATCATCCTCATGGCTCTCCGTTGGACTCTCTTCAGCAGGTCTCTGTCTGTCTTGAACTGGGAAGCCCAAAACTGGATGCAGTATTCCAGATGTAGTCTCAGTGGGGCAGAGTAGAGAGGTAGAAGAGCTTCCCCAGACCTGCAGGACACACTCTTCTTGATGCACCCCAGGATCCCATTGGCTTGCTTCGCCACAAGGGCACATTGTTGTTCCATGGAGAACTTGCTATTCACCAGGACTCCAAGGTCTTTCTCCATGGAGCTGCTTTCCAGCAGGGCAACCTCTAACCTGCACTGGTACATGTTGTTATTCCTCCCCAGATGCAAGACCCTACACTTGTCCTTATTAAACTTCACCAGGTTTGCCTGCACCCAGCTCTCCAGTATCTCCCTTTCCAATAAATTGAATTCTGAATTATTGTACATATCTGCCTAAGAGATGACAATTTTTAAGTATCATAGGCCTGGAAACAAAAAGCAGACACCAGGTCTTTATTTTCCTATCAAGTATCCTGACCACTTTGGCTCCTGTGGTTTTCCTATCTGTTTATGGATCCCAACACATGCACTACAAAGATGTAGCAAAGATGTGATGTCTGCACATTCTAGATACTACTTTGATCAAAACAGTAGGATGACATAATTTTTGGCTGCAGAACTATAGGTTCATAAAAGCAACCATGGCAAATCCTTCAGGTGATGTGAGAGACTTGTTTCTCCAGTCCCCACCTCATCACTACCCACTGTGGTTCTGGTGAATCACAGGCAGGCAGCTGTGCTAGCAGCCACAATACAATACAATACAATACAATACACCAGGTTGGAAGAGACCTTCAAGATCATCGCGTCCAACCCATCAAACAATCCAACCCACCCAACAACTAGACCATACAGCCAAGCACCCCATCAAGTCTTCTCCTGAACACCTCCTGTGAAGGTGACTCCACCACCTCCACGGGTAGCCGATTCCAATGGGCAATCACTCTCTCCGTGTAGAACTTCTTCCTAACATCCAGCCTAAACCTGCCCTGGCGCAGCCTGAGACTGTGTCCTCTTGTTCTGGTGCTGGATGCCTGGGAGAAGAGGCCAACCTCTGCCTGGCTACAACCTCCCTTCAGGTAGTTGTAGAGAGCAATAAGGTCACCCCTCAGTCTCCTCTTCTCCAGGCTAAGCAACCCCAGCTCCCTCAGCCTTTCCTCATAGGGCTTGTGTTCCAAACCCCTCACCAGCTTTGTTGCCCTTCTCTGGACACGTTCCAGCAAGTCAACATCCTTCCTAAACTGAGGGGCCCAGAACTGGACACAGTACTCAAGGTGCGGCCTAACCAGTGCAGTGTACAGGGGCACAATGACCTCCCTGCTCCTGCTGGCCACACTGTTCCTGATGCAAGCCAGGATGCCATTAGCCTTCTTGGCTGCCTGGGCACACTGCAGGCTCATGTTCAGCCTACAATCAACCAGTACCCCCAGGTCCCTCTCTGCCTGGCCACTCTCCAGCCACTCTGACCCCAGCCTGTAGCACTGCCTGGGGTTGTTGTGGCCAATGTGCAGAATCCGGCACTTGGATGTGTTAAATCTCATGCCATTGGACTCTGCCCATCTGTCCAGCCTGTCGAGGTCCCTCTGCAAAGCCTCTCTGCCCTCCAGCAAATCAACTGCTGCCCCCAGCTTGGTGTCATCTGCAAATTTACTGATGATGGACTCAATGCCCTCATCCAGATCATCAATAAAGATGTTGAAGAGCATGGGGCCCAGTACTGATCCCTGGGGCACACCACTAGTGACAGGCCGCCAGCTGGATGTGGTGCCATTCACCATTACTCTCTGGGCTCGGCCCTCCAGCCAGTTCCTAACCGAACACAGTGTGCTCCTGTCCAAGCCACGGGCTGCCAGCTTGGCCAGGAGTTTGCTGTGGGGAACGGTGTCAAAGGCCTTGCTGAGGTCCAGGTAGACCACATCCACAGGCCTCCCCACATCCACCAGGCGGGTCACCTGATCATAGAAGGAGATCAGGTTGGTCAGGCAGGACCTGCCCCTCCTAAATCCATGCTGGCTAGGCCTGAGCCCCTGGTCATCCTGTAAGTGCTGTGTGATCGCACTCGAGATGACCCATTCCATAATCTTGCCTGGCACTGAGGTCAGGCTGACAGGCCTATAATTCCCTGGCTCATCCAACCGGCACTTCTTGTGGATGGGCACCACGTTAGCCAGCTTCCAGTCTTCTGGGACCTCTCCAGTGAGCCAGGACTGCTGAAAAATGATGGAAAGTGGCTTGGACAGCTCATCTGTCAGCAATCTCAGCACCCTAGGATGGATCCCATCCGGTCCCATGGCCTTGTGGGGGTCCAAGCGGCTCAGTAGATCTCTAACTTCCTCTTGGAGCAGTGGGAAACGATGCAGCTCTCTGGCTCCTTCTGCCAGCTCTGCAGGCCAGCTGTCTGGAAGACGTTCTGCCCTGCTAGTGAAGACTGAGGCAAAGAAGGTGTTAAGTACCTCTGCCTTTTCCTCATTCTTTGTTACAACGTTCCCCTCCGTGTCAACCAAGGAGTGGAGGTTGTCCTTGCCCTTCTTCTTGCTATTGATGTATTTATAGAAGGACTTTTTGTTATCCTTCACAGCAGAGGCCAGTCTAAGTTCTAAATGGGCTTTTGCCTCCCTAATTTTCTTCCTGCACAACCTAGCAACATCCCTAAACATTCTGTAGGTTGCCTCCCCTTTCTTCCAAAGATGATACACCCTCTTTTTTTCCCTAAGTTCTATTAAAAGTTCATTGCCCATCCAGGCTGGCCGTCTGCCCCGGCGGCTCATCTTCCGGCACACCGGCACAGCCTGTTCTTGCACCTTCAATAGTTCTTCCTTGAAGTAGGTCCAGCTCTCCTGGACCCCTTTGTTTTTAAGGGCTGATTCCCAAGGAACCTTCTGAATTAGTTCCTTGAGCAGCCTGAAGTCTGCCCTCCGGAAGTCCAGAGTGGAGGTCTTCTTGCTGCCCCTCTTGGCTTGGCTGCATACTGAAAACTCTATTATGTCGTGGTCACTGGTGCCTAAACACCCTCCGACCACCACATCACCCACCAGCCCTTCCCTGTTGGTGAAGAGGAGGTCAAGCATAGCCTTACCCCTGGTAGGCTCACGCAGCACCTGGGATAAGAAGCTGTCCTCCATGCACTCTAAGAACCTCCTAGACTGCCTCCTCTCTGCTGTGTTGAGATCCCAACAGATATCAGGCAGGTTGAAGTCACCCATGAGAACGAGGTCAGGTGATCTTGAGACAGCCTTAAGCTGCCTATAGAATGCCTCATCGACATCCTCCTCCTGGTTGGGTGGTCTATAACAGACGCCAACCAGGATGTCTGCCCTGTTGGTCTTCCCTCTAATTCTCACCCACAAGCACTCAACCCTATCATCCCTGATCTCCATCTCAACAGCATCCACTGCCTACAAGTCCCTGCAGCAGGAAACAGCTCCACCAGGGAACATGCCCTTCACACACATGCTCAGACACAGAAGGCTTCTTTCAGAGGTGACCTCTTCCCAGCTTCAGCTGTCCCTCTGACATGCACAGTGCCACACGCTGGACCAAGGGATCTTAAGAGCTCCTCAAAATTGACTAGAAGGTAAGCATTACCTTTTTTCCCTTCTGCCAGTTAAAACTGAATCCATGTGCATATTATTGCATAGGAAAATCAAGGAGAAGGCTGGGAGCCCTGCCCTGTTCTGACTCAAACTCACTCATCAGAGCCAAACCCACATGAATATGGAAGCAAGAGTGTCATCATCCAAACCCACTTTGAACACATGCACACAAATAAAACAACCAAGATGTACATTAGTAAGCCTTGTTACATTTTTCTAATTAAATGGATTTGCATTGTCTGACTACTAAAAATTGCACAATGCGTACCATGATGATGAAGACAGAGTAGATCATTCTTAGCCAACACCTTTTATTTATATACAACAGAATAACCACAGAATCACAGAATGGTTTGGTCAGAGCAGACTTTTAAAAGTCATCTAGTCCAAACCCCTGCAGTGAGCAGGGACATCTTCCAGCAGATAGGTTGATCAGAGCCCTGTCCAACCTGATCCTGAGTGCTTATAGGGATGGGGCATTTGCCACCTCTCTGGGCAACATCTTCCAGTGTTTCACCACACTCATTGTAAAAATTTTTTCCTTATGTTTAGTCTAAATCTACCCTCAGTCAAACTGCACCACTCAACTGGGTGTCAGATCCTATAGTAAAACATACCATGCAACTTAGAATCACAGAATTGTCAGGGTTGGAAGGGACCTCAAAGATCATCTAGTTCCAACCCCCCTGCCATGGGCAGGGACACCTCACACTAGAGGTTGCTCAGAGCCACAGCCAGCCTGGCCTTAAGAACCTCCAGGGAAGGGGCTTCCACCACCTCCCTGGACAACCTGTTCCAATGTCTCACCACCTTCATGGCGGAGAACTTCTTCCTAACATCCAATCTGAATCTACTAATTTCTATTTTTGTTCCATTCCCCTAGTCCTATCATTATCTGACACCCTAAAGCTTCAGCCATGCTCAGTTAAATCAGGGGAAAGGCAGCAAGCAACGGGGACTTCAGAGCGCAGCAGGAAGGAGGAATTCAGTATAAGACAGAAGACATCAACGCTAATTACCCTAACAGTGTTGTCATTGCTTCTGCTTGTAAAAAGAGCTTAGTTTTTAAATACCTAGTTCCTACAGCTGTCAGAAGAACCAAGTACTTGTAAAACACTGCAAATTGAGAGCACTTATGTACGTGCTAAGTTTTTTCACAGAAACATTAACATACGTCAAAGAAAAGGCCCTAAGCTTTTTCACACAAACATGAACATACTTGAATGAAAAGGCAGCATGCCAAGACCAATTAAAATTTTCTTTATTGCTGTATTACTGACAGTGTCCAATGGATGGAATCCTGTGAACTGCTTCATGCAGTGATAATTTTCAGCACTCTCCTAACATCTTAGTTCCCAACACCTTTCTTACAGATTCACAGATTGTATCAAGTTGGAAGAGACCCTTAAAGGTCATCTTGCCCAACCCACTGCAGTCGCTCCAACCAGATTAGGCTGCCTAGAGTCACATCAAGTCTGACCTTGAATGTCTCTAGGAACTGGGCTTCAACCACATTCCCGGGCAACCTGCTCCAGTATTTTACTGCTCTCATTGTAAAGAACTTTATATCCAATCTAAATCTACCCTGCTTCAGGTTAAAACCATTGCCACTCATCCTATTGCTACAAGCTGTTTTAAACAATCCTTCCCCAGCCTTCCTTTAAGTCCCTCTCAGATACTGAAATGTAGGTATAGGGTCTTCCCTGCGCCTTCTCTTCTCCAGGCTGAACAGCCCAAATTCTTCCACCCTGTCTTCATAGGAGAGGTGCTTCAGCCCTCTGATCATTTTTGTGGCCCTCTGGACCCATTCCAGCAGGCCTATGTCTCTCTTGTGTTGAGGGCCCCATAGCTGGACAGGGTACTCCGGGTCAGGTCTCACCTGAGTAGAGCAGAGTGATCTGCTCGCCACGCTTCACTTGATGCAGCCCAGTATGTGACTGTCCTCCTGGGCTACAAGTGTGAATTGTTGGCTCATGTTCAGCTTTTTGTCCACCAGTACCACCAAATCATTTTCTGCAGTACTGCTCTCTGTCATCTCCCAGCCTGTACTGATATGGGGGATTGCCCCAACCTAGGTGCAGGACTTTGCACTTTGCCTTACTGAACCTCATGATTCTCCTCAGCTCATCTCTCTAGCCTGTCCAGGTCCCTCTGGATAGCATCCTGTCCTTCAGTATTACAAACCACACCACTCAGCTTGGTAGCATCTGCCAATCTACTGAAGGTGAACTCTTGCTGTTGATATCATTGACGAAGATAGTGAAAAGCACTGGGCCCAAAGCAGACTCTTGAGGGACATCACTATTCAGCCCATCTTAGAAAGTGACCAAGAAGTCTGGATTTTTGGATTCCATGAACTTTGGAGGACAACATGTTAAAATGTCAGACACGGACATGAGAAATACTTGGAGACATTTAATATATTGCATTGTTATTAATACTTGGAGACTTGATTTCATCCCTCCATAATCTAGTCTCACAGGGACTATTAGTCTGGAGCATAAATCATGCCATCACTTACATGTCTGAAGAGCATTAAAGTCAACAGAAATTAAGGTGGCTAACTCCATGTGTTTGCACAGTCAGGCAGTCTATCCCCCTTATATGATTGACCGTAACAGACAGCTCAGCATAGTTTTCCTGGAACTCTGACAGATCTTCTAGGATACATATTGTCAAGATTTTTCTCCAAAGCCACAAAGGATATAAACACACCTTCTACATACGTTAATTAAAGCAAAGATTGATTTTAGTAACAGCAAATAACAGCATGAATCCAGAATCAGTCCTCAGGAACAGACTCGGTTTAACAAATGCAGCACCTTCTCATAGTATCATATGCATGTAGCCTGCTCTGTCACAGTTCCTAGCAGGCCACTGCATTTATTTAACACAAGTCACATGCGGGAGATCAGTGTCCTGTAGGAAAGGTGGGTATGTAACAAGAGTCACCACAGCAACATCAGCAGAAGGCAATGGCTTATATTCTGGGTCTAGACTAATGCATATTTTTTCCAAGTGGAAAAGAAAGTATCTTGGTGTAAGATTATACAGAATCCATATAATTGGGGCAATTATTTAATTACCTTTAATATCACAAATAATTTTCAGTTGTAAACTATTAAAGTTGTTTATCTGTGATAGCAATAAAACAGACATCATACAAATAAAACAGCAGCCATCTGAGATTACCGGAAATGTACTGTTTTTACAGTTTGATACAGTACATACAAAGGAACATCCATTTGCAAAGTGAAGCTCAAGTAAAAGAGCAATGCATACTACTTCACCTTGATCAGTAGAAGCAGCACTTAAGCCAACTGTTCCAGCATCATTCAACTGCCCTGATTTTTTATCAATCCTGGACTATTTTTGCGGCAGTAGTTGGTTTCAGGATTTTTGTTTGGGATTGTTTTGTTTGTTGGTTTTGGTGGGGGGAGGGTTTGGGTTTTTGTGTGCCTGGTATTTTGGGTTTTCTTTTGGGGTTGGTTGGGGGAGAAGGGGTTGGAGAGGTGTGTTTGTTGTGGTCTTCCCCTCATGCCCCTTTTTTTATAGTAGCAGTGCTGGGAGTAGGTGGGTGGAGAAAGACAGCCTGACTCAGGTTAGACAATTTGCATGTAAAAAGACTTGTTCTAACTTTTCCAGTGTATGTAGGCCTTGCACAAACATTACCAGTGAAAGGTATCAAGAGACAGTACTTTCAGTGACTTTCAAAAGCTGAGCGACCCCTTCTCTAAGGATGTTAACCCTCTCATATCCACACTTCCAAATTTAATTGTATCACTTCCATTCTTCAAGCTACTGATAGTTTAGAGCGTCATTGTGTTGAGAGCTACAGCAGTGACTCAGAAAATTACTCACCTAGGAGCAATTAAGCCACGGTAAGACGTGGCACGGAATTTCTAAGTTTGAATAGGTTTTTATCAGAGAGGGGTAGCAATAGAAGAATGACAGATCCTCGTCTTTATCTATTTAAGGCCAGGAACTATTCACAACGAGTCTGAGGTTCAACCACTGCGGACGGCAACTCAGCACTCCAGCACCGCTCACAGTCAGCCTTTGTACGCGCAGGCCAGCAGGGCAAGCGCCGTTACCGTCACGCCGCCCAGCTCACCGAGAGCAAAGAGCAACGGCCGAGGCTGGGCTGACCCTCGCCCCGCACACGCGAAGCGGAGGGCCCGGCAGGGCCGGCTCGACTCCCCGGCCCCGGCGCGGGGCTCACGGGTGCACATCGCGCGGAATCGGGAACGCCGGCGGCTCCCCGCGGGACGGACAGGATCCGCCCGTGCCGGGCTTGGGGAAAAGCCGTGCGTGGAAGTGCCGCACAGCCCCCTCCAGCAGAGCACGCCTGTCACCGCGGGCAGCCGGACACCGCTTTAAGTTCCAACGTAGTGTTTATATACGTCCTCTGTCCCGTTGGGATTGCCTCCCTAATGCAGCCGTTGGTAAAAAGGAAACAAACGAATCCCAAAAACATTGAGCTAAAACTTGATTTATACTCAGCTGGACAAAACACCAGGACAAGCAAGCAATAGATGTAAAGCCTCAGCAGCTGAGTAACACCTCAGTCTGGCTTTACCAAGCTACCCAACACTGACATCATTTAAGGGACTGATTTACTTTGCTGTAAAAAGAACTGAACAGTATTAAACTCACTTAGAGGAGAACATTAACTAGAAGAGTATAAAAATCATAACATTATGAATAGGCAGCCACAGAATAAGGTGCTGGAGAAGATTTTCTTGTTTTGTTTCTCCCACAAGAGGCCACTCTTATCTCAGGAATCACAAAACCAAAGCTTTTCAGTACTACAAGATGCTCGAGTAACTCTGATTTAAAAATTCTAACTGGCGTAAGTTAGTGAACTCCCTTACCACTCTGCTCATTGTGCCATCTACACATTTATGAATGGCAGAGTAAAAGAAAACCTCATCCTGGTAATTAAACCATTCAACTGAAGGAAGTAAAATGCAGCAGACCATCTGCCCAACAATAAAGTGATACACTTCTAGCATCTTTCTGCAAAGTCCTTGAGCTGCTGTTAAAGATTTCCCTAGGATCAGCTGTGATCTAGCCTGAAAGCCCGTCATATAACCACAGGAGAGGAAAAAACAAAACACACACACAAAACTGTTTACTTAGTTTGCTTTGTTTTTAAAACAGGAGTCAACCAGTAGGCAATTTCACCTAACCAGGACAGAAGGTTGACCTCCCCGAGCAGCCGGATCCAAACACGGGCGTTCCGCTTGTGGAGCAGACAACAGCCAAGGCCACCCGCATGGCCCTCCCTGGGCACACACGTCTGCTCACTCGCAGAAGGATCAAACAGCCATGGAGCAGCTCCCTCACAAGCAAAGAGGGTGCTCCTATTTGTGAATGCCTGGAAAGCATCCCCTGTGATAACTCAGAGGCCTATAAGATGCTCAGTGGACAATAAACAGCTTCACTGAAGTTTAATACTGACATTTCACACATGAGGAGGCTTAGAATGAACTTTGACAGCACAAAGCAATTGAAACTCAAAACAATCAACAACTCATGCAAGTAGATCCACCTGCTGCCTACAAATATGTCCTAATGAGTGCAACAGTAACAACAAACAAAACTACAAAGCAAAATCAGAAAAAAATATCTAAGTACCTACTTTTAAAACTATACATATGCAAAACACTTATTGCCTGGCAGCTTGTCTGCAGTTTTCTTAACTTAAAAAACACTAATAATACAGGTTTAGTTTGTTGTGTGTGTTGGTTTTGTCTTTCTTTTGTTTTTTAAATCACATCGACAATGGAAGGTAGAGAACATGGCTTTAAAAATACACTGACAGCCAGTTCTTCCTGTGGAAAAGTGATGCCAATGAAGTTGCTAACTCTGAAACACATAGGATAACTGAAGCACATTCTTTCTGATGCTGAACTTCAGAGTGTTGTCTGGGAGCGATATGTTAAAAGGATTTCTAAGCACAAGCAGGATACTTCTAACTTTAATAGAGAAAGAGCCTTTGAATAAGTCTGCCCACAGTTGTTGTCTGTGACTGCATGCCCAAGTTATATAAAGTATGTATTAAAAATATTATACTGTGGAAACACAATTAACCAACAGCCATATGGCCTATTCATATGTTGTTTTGATGAAAAACCTGACTCTATGATTCAGAGATAAACTTGGATTCATGTTAGAGAAATGAAGGACTGGCAAAGGGCGAGCAGAATTGTACTGTGAAAGGAGGGAGAAAAAATGGGAAAAAGGAGAGGACTTTTGCAGTCTCTGTCAGAGCTATTAAATACCCATCTGGACGTAGTCCTGTTCAACCTGCTTTAGGTGAACTTGCTTTAACAGAGGGAGTTCATCTAGATGATCTCCAGCTGTCCCTTCCAACTGCTACCATTCTGAGATTCTGTGACTGAAAGCTGAAGTAAACTTCACAGTCCAGCAAGCAGCAATCCCAGCGAAATGTGCCAGAAATGCAACCCCTCCATTGCCTGCAAAAGCAAATAGCATCTCCGCCTACAACAGTGATACAGTGGTTGATCTGCTTGCGTAAGCCAAAATCTCCTCCCTGCACCCTCCCCACCCTTGGGACAAAATAAAAGCATTTTTAAATGCTCTTGCAGCGTACATCCCTCTTTAAAGAAGATGTAAAACCACCTACTTCTCTGCGTTTCCTATAGGAAGTATGAGCTTGCAGAAGCCCATCGCTTGCACGCTTTTAAGGCACAGCCAAAGCCCCGGGGCTCTTGCAGAACTCCCTACCATGGGGGCAGGGTGCAGGCCCCAGGCCTCGCTCGCAGGGGCGATCACCACTACCTGGGCACAGTTACCAGGTACCTTAACCCCACCGATCCATCACTTCTCCCTCGCTAGGGCTTACCTTAGCCCCGTTAGAGCGACGCGGCAGTAATTCGCCCTAAGTGCAGGGGCTGGCCGCTACCCACTGTCCCGCACGCCCTGAGCTCCCGCACCGGAGCCTGGCGGCCGCAGCATCCCAAGACCCTAACCCCCGGCCGGTCCGAACCTCCCCTGCGCCTCTCGGCACCCCCGCGTCAGCCCCGTCGCGGTGAAGGCGACCCACGGCGCAGCGAGCCCTAAAAGCGAGGGGTTTCAAAACAACCGGCGGCACCCCAAGCACAACGGCGCGCACCCCTCCGCCGGGCCGGCGGGTGGTCGTGAGGGCTCTCGCCGTTAAGATGGGGCAAAGGCCGGACGCGCCGGCCCCGTTGGCACAGCACGGCTCTATCCGGGCCGGGCCGCAGTCCCCCTGCGTGGGGCCGCTCCTCCGGCTGGCTCCGGGCCGGGTCTGCAGGTGGCGATTCACAGAGAATGACACCTGAGGGAAGGGAGAGAAACCCCCTCACAGCACAGCGACCGTGGGCAGCCGCGGGGCGGCCCCGCACCTGTTGCAGTAGAAGGCCGCCGCCGGGCCCCGCTGCGGTCCCTCTCCTCACAGCTGATCGCAGCCGCCCGGGTACGAAGGACGCCTGCACCCGCCAATCCCTGCCGCTCGCTCCCCTACACCCCAAAAGGTCCGCAGAACCTCACCTGCAGGACGCCGGTGCCCGCCGCTCCTGCCCGCGGCCTCCGCCATGTCTCCTCCTCGCCAAGCGCGGCTGCTCCGCCCCACAGTTCCGCAGCCCCGGGCAGGTGAGAGAGCCACGTCCCCCCTCCCCCGCGGGCGAGCCGCTGCCCGGGAGCAGGTGAGGGCGGGCCCGACACCCGTGGACCCGTAACGGCCGTCCCTGACGGGCACACAACCTCGCCGCCTTCAGCGGCGCTGGTAAAGCGGCAAGGCGGGGGCGGACTGCAGGCAGCGAGCAGTCCGCGCAGCCGGCGCCCGCGGCAGCCCCCGCAGAGTCCCTGTATCGGGGTGTCCTCAGGCGTGCGGTTTTCCCACTGAGGGGCTCCCACCGCATTGGCATTGGTCGTTAGGTGCTGGCACAGAGAGAAACAGAGTTTGGGGTGCCGACCGGTTCACCGCCGGTGTCTCGACGGGAGGGTGGAAGAGTGTTAGCCACCTCACTAGCCCAGGCGCTGTGCCGCGTCGTTTGGGAAAGAACGGTACTGCTGTAGTCTCGTTGTTACGGCACATGCTTTTAAAGAGCCTGAACTGCCTGCAACACTCTCTGTGAAGAGCTGTCAATGTAGCAGTCCTTCCTGTAAAGGCTATGCAAGCTCGAGATGCCCTATATGACAGAGGTTGCCCTCGGCAAAATCCATCACTAAAACATAACGCATCCTTACAACATAATCTGAAATCCCTCATTTTGCAATCCCTGTAAGCACCCACCAGCGTGTCCCAAAATGTTTCTTCACATTCTGCCCAAGGCACAAGCTATAGGAAGGAACCCGAAGTAGGAATATTACATAAGCTTTTGTGCACCACTCCAGCAGAGAGATGGCTAAACTGTGCTGTTCACGGAATCACATTCACACCAGTTTGTGTCTCCCAGTTTGTGGTCTCCCAGCTACTGTTGAACGTACACAGCAGAGTCTGCGCATGCATCAGAATTGATACAATCCAACAGTCGAGAAAAGAGAAGTGATTGCTGAGCAGCTGTGCAGAAGCCATGATGAGTCTGGTGAGGCCAGCAGTGAACTATTGGAATTGATTCCCAGCTGGTCCTAAGCTAGGTCCTGCGGAGACACTGATTCCTCAATCACACTCCCTTCACTTCCACATAGCTGGCATGACTGAGCACCCTGAGTCATAGAGATCAGGCTGCATGCAATGCAATTACATTCTGTTCTATTCATGCTGCATGAAAACAGAGGTTATGAACTGATACAGGATCATGTTACACAAAAGTGGAAGTTTGTTGTTCTAGGGTCACTTTTTCATGGAATTTTTCTTAGCTGCTTCATGTTTTGCAGGTCAGCCTCCACCACTGTTCTTTCCAGTGCTTAAAAGTACCTTGAAATTGTACTGCTTTCTGCTGTAATAGAAATTAGATGTAATTGTTGGGTTTTAGTAATCAGAAGTTACTACATACATGTTAGGACAACATTTATGTTTAGAAAAAAAAGATATTTAATTTTCTTTGCAAATACTTGCTCGGCCTGAAAAATTAAGGGTAGAAGCTCCTCACTGATTACCAAGGCTTATGAAGAACGAAGCAGCTTCTTGTCCAGACAAGTCTCGTAGTGGAATTTTTTTGCAGCTTCCCCATAAGAATCTGATGATACCCGGTGCTGGAATGCTGGACTGATTACAAGAGTGCACAGACAGAGAATATCCACCGTCCTTTTTCATTATGTGTGAGAAAAGACCCAGTGTATAAACAAAAGCAGAAAAAAACAACAGGCCACAATGACTACTCAGTATGTGGAGTCAGGACATCACTTTCTCAAGTCAAGCAGAGCACCCAGAGAAGAACTTTGTTTGGCCCTGGACTGTCAGTATGGGAATCAGACTGAACAGGAAAACAGAGAAAATACTCAGTGCTGTGATGATCGAATTCAAAACACACTAACTTTAGCATGTGTCAGAAAGGTTCCCTTGATACTTGGTATGATTTTTTTCCTCTTTTTTATTCCAATATTTTTCAGTTCTACACTTTCAGTATTTTCAAAGTCCAAAAATATAGGAAAAAGTCAGTCTTAGGTTCTTTTTATTTTCAACTGTGTGTGTCAGAGATAGCTTTAGAACAAGCTAACATTACTGTGGTTCAGGTGTATGCAACTGGTACAGTTCAGTAGTACATAAACAACTCTAAAACAGATGCACCATGGAACTTAAATTACCAAAAATAAACATTAAACTATGTAGGGCAGTAGGTAAGAACAATTACCCTAAGGTCTAGCACACTAAAAGAAAAGTATCTATTACTAAAATTATGAAGTTCTAGTACAGGTTATTGAGATACATTACAAAGAAAAAGAAACTTGAAGTTCCTGTCACATTTTGGTTTTGTTCCAGTGATGTACAGTCACATGAAATCTTACATCATTTGTCATGAAATTAACATCTGGATACTTTTAACGACAATATTTCATGAGTTTATAATGGTTTGGTTTTGTTTTTAATTTTTGAAAAACTTGCATGTAAAAACATTTGAAGTAAAATAACGTTGCAGGTTGTTTACAGATTCCTTACGGATTATAGGAGTAAAAGCAGTCAGGAAGCTGCAGAGTTTTTAGCATTGGTAAACAAATACTGGATTAAAGTGCAACAGTCCTTCTGACAGCACACCTGCTCTGTGCTGAAAGGAAATCTTTTCCTCTCTGCAGAGAAGTGAAGAAAAACTTCAGTGTCAGGTGTGCTTCTCTCGAAAGTCAGTGATGGCCTTCCACAGTGTGCATAGCATTCCTCCTCTGTAAAGAAAAACACAAAGATGCTCAGGCACAAAGATACTCTCCAGCCTGAAAGCATTCTAACTGAGGTGCCTTCTCATTTTCTTGCTATGGTTTTGACCAATGAAATTCAGTGGGATGGCTGATCAAAGGTGAAATTCAACATGCAATACTCAGAGAGCAGAGTCCTTTTCTGGTTACAGTACAGGGCAGTCTTTCCATTTTTCAGATGCCTGCTTTCTGGAATTCAGACTTCGGATCCAAAGGACCTGCATAACTCACAGCAGTTTCCAACATTATGAGGGTGTCGATTATGAAAAATTCTTAATGTCTTCCTTTGTTTTGTTAATTAATTTAGTTATTTGTAAAATGACTGGGCACACACATAGTATTTGATAACTTCTGTTGTTTCTACTTGTTTCTGCAGGGACCCACACACCTGGCATAATTAAGTGAAATGTAGGGTTAGCTGAAGTCCATGAGGAGTATTCCTGAAGCTCCATGATGACGATAAACTACAGAAAGTTTTGCTACCTTAATCTTTATTAAATAAAAGCAAGGCTCTGCTGGGATATCCATCACCTCCATGTATAAGGTTTACCTGAATTTTTTTTTTTACTTTAAAAGCTTTACTTAAAAAAAAAAAAAAAAAAATCCATTTGCTTTCCTTTAACAGAAAAGCACATTTTAAAGTTTAAACAGTATCAGCTGTTTATCAGGAATGCATCAGTACACAAGACACACTGGAATGCATTGCTTGTTTTATATTAATACTGCACAATCCAATACTAGAGACAGTATCAGCTATTTACTCTTGTAACAGAACACAGCTCCTGCTCAGCACAGTTCCTTTAACTGTGAAGCGTTACCTCAGTCGCAGACATTTCAGATCATCTCGTGTAACATAGCAGAGAACATCCATTAATGTATAGTCTTCAGCCAAGAACTACAAAAAGAAGTTTAAATGAACATTGTTAGAAATAAAATCTAACTTTTGAAGCTTTATGTACCATCTGCACTTAAAAATAGATCTTCTAAGTTTAGAAGAAACCTAAATTTGGGCCAAAATGTGTATATGTAACAGAATAATCCACACCGTTTCGAGAAATACAGTGAAGCTACCTGATATTTATACTGCATACATTGGCATACCAGGCACGACTTGAAAGGTGTAATGCTATTACTGCTACTCAAAGCTTCTGTCAAGTGGCATTTCTACTGTTGGCACTGATATCTCAGAGTCACAGACTTCAATGAACACAAACAAGAGCATAAGTAATACTGCATTTCATCCATGAGGAAATTAAAAACAGCAGTCAAGATCTACCTTTTCAAAAGTGACATCTAAATCTCATGTACTTGAATTTTGAAAAAGCTTTGATCTGATCTGTAGGAGTGATAACTATATGCAGGTTTAAGTCAGCTGAAATTCTGAGATGCTTGACACCTCTAAAATTATGTAATTTGCTGCAGAGCAGACTGATCTGCTTCAGGAGATTTCAGCACAGTGAGCTAAAGGGTGAAAATGTACCCCATATCCAGGGTACAGTCGGCAGGAACTGCTACAATGTGTAAAGACACCGAAAAATTTATAAACCAAAGCAATACCATCTATTTACCAGCATACTATTCCCTTATTCCCATTATTCCTAATGTGATATAGGAATTATTAACAATATTGTATTTTTATGAAGGCTTTCATATTCCTGGCTTTATCCGATATTCTGAAATGGAATTATTCTCTCAGAATGTGCTAAAGACATTAAAAAGGTTCGGTATCCTTTTGCAGCAAGTACTGCAGCTGTGCCAAAGTGGACAGAATCATTGATACCTTGTTTATTGTGGCCTTGTCAGCTCCTTGAACATTCAGCCAGTTTATGAGATCAGGGTCTTCGGTCCCTGTGCCAGTGGAATGACGATGACAGACAGACAATCCTGGAATATCTGCAACAAGTATTTTTGAGAATAGGGTTTGTGTTGCCAAAGCAACCTCTTGTGGTTTCTTGACTGCTGAAGCACTTTCTTCAGTGTACTTTCCCTTCAAGCTTAGACTGCCAGTATCCCCATATAGAAAGACGAGTGTGAATTCCCAAAGCATGTATTTACAGTTTATGGACCATTTTACACCTGTTACTTTACTTGGTCAGGGGTACAGTTAAAGTAGTGTGAACACTGATATAGATGGATTTTCTGTCCTCATCAGAAAACGACTTTCCCAGTACAAAGCACATCAATTTCACTGTAGCTGCTTCCACACCAACACTTTTTAATCCACTTAATTAAACTGTTCAGCCTAACTCATACAATTACTAGGCAGGCAATGCCTTAGACTAGGATCAGCTGCTTTTGAAAAGCAGCACTTCATTTAAGCACATTACACTGAAACATCAAACTACATTAGCACTTCCATCTTCTTCAGGGCAGACACAGCTGAAACTCAGCTTTCCTCAGTAAGCTTTGAGTTGTATTTACGTCTTACTAATTAGATCTTCTTGAACTTTCAGTGTAACAATTGGAACAGCCTGTAATTCAAAGAACACATACCTGACTGTACTAGATTATCCTCCTTAGAAATATCTCTTCTGTAGGATATGAACATTGTGCTCTTTCATATAACCACAATCAAACATATTTAAATCATACCATTCCTTGTACAGTGATTAAAAAATTCAGTAATTTGTTTTTACAACATCTATTCATACTTCAAAGTGACCCCTACCAGAAGCTGCACAATAAAGCATCTTTGTTGAGACTGGCTCAATAAAAAGAACAGAAGTTTAGCTGCCACTGTCTTCACCTGTAGCCAGCATAAAACCTCCTTGAAAATTCTTCTCACTGACCTATTGGCTGTGACCTAAGCCGTAGATTTCTAATCTCTTGATCTTTTTCTTCTATAGCCTGATGCAAGAGGACTTGAAATTCTCTCTCCTTTTGAACCAACTCTTCCAATAACCTGTGAAATGACAAGGAAGCACATTTCCTTAAGTAGTTTTCAATTTTCAGGAAAGCAAAGATCATACTACACTTAAGCCTTGACAGAGACAACAACTTCAGCTTTCATAGGAATATGTTCTCACTATAAATTTATTATGACTCAGATCAAGACATAAACATTAACTGGTTTCTAAACCTATAGCTCTTTAAAAAACAAAACAAACAAATAAATAAATAAGGCAAGCAAAAAACTTGAACAAAAGCCCCAAACACACCAGCCTCCAATGTATACACATCCATCCACTAAACAGGTGGGATGGTCCAATATTTCAGTGAAATTCAGCTTTGTTTTAAACAAAACTGTCTAACTGTGAAGAACAAATATCAAAGTGTTTCATAAACCAAGAGTTAAACTTGTGACATTCTTGTAAGGAAAAAATGCCAGTTCTTATCTCTCTAGCAGACATTTTCAAGGGTGGAACTGTGATGAAAAAATGGTGAAAACTTATTTTCCCCCTTTAAGAAATGCAATCATACCCTTTCATGGCCCCATACAAAGGCCACACCTTCCTGACATGCTAGGCACTTTGTGCCTATCCTCTTATGCTATATGAAGAGTGAGAGAAGAGGAGACAAAACACCTTGTACCCTCTCCTAAGAAATTACATTTGAGAGTCTCAAGCAGCAACAAATTACAAGTCATGTTTGACTTCATAACACAAACCCAGAGAGAAACCCAGAAAGATTCAGTGGTCAGCAGCCTTCAAACTGATCAAAGGAAAACAATCAGAATACAGTGGAAAATTAGTAAGTGAAATCCTGCAATTTTTTGTTTCAGAAAAGTATTTTAGTAAGAAGGAGGACTTGTGAACAATATGTATTGAGGATTTGGTTGGAGAAATTGAGAACATACTCAAAAAACTTATCATTGTCTTCTGAGTTTTAGGAAGTTCTGCAGCACCTTCTGCAGCACCTTTGTCAGCCTGAGAACTATGCAATAACTATTTTAGTTAGATTTTAGTTCAGTTGTGTTCATTTGTTTGGTTGGGGGCTTTAGAGTTCTTTTTCTGTTGTTGTTCTGTGGCTTGGTGTTTGTTTTGGTCTGTTGGCTTTAAGATTTTATTTATCAGTTAAGCACTGCAACTTTTATTCTGCAACACTGAAATATAAGGATGTTCTGGACTTCAGCTAGAGAATGTTACCTTACCCATGTTTGCACAGAAGGAAAATACATCCCTTATGATTGCTTTAGAAAACTACCTAGCCCTACTTTTAGCTTGCATGCAGGCCTACCAGCAGCAGAGTTGCATTTGAGTGCTTGCACACTTGAGCTAGCAACTCCAGGCTGCACGTGAACAGAGCTGCTTTGTGCCGCTATGCAGACTCACAGCTTGGTTAATCTTAGTGCAGGCTGATGTTCTGTCCAGACAGATGTGCAGTCGCCTTTCAGTTAATTTATTCTTCCTCTACCCATTCTAGTTGCAAAGGCCTTCAGGGCCTATAAAATAATCATATTTTTTTCTTGATAACTGCTTGCTGCTTATGCCAATAAAGCTTTAATTAATACTTAAACAACTGTTCATACTATTTACCTCAAAATTTCTGCATGAATGACAGAATGCAATTATTTGGCCAAAGGCTTTACATTTGGGAAAATTACAAAAGTGAAGCATAGAAAACAGTACCTCTGCAAACTGATCACTTCTGATACTAATCCTCATCATGAACTTGGGAAGTAAAGTGAGCCACTCAAAATTATTTTTGTATTTAAGTGTATCAATAAAGCAACAAAACTACCACCAGCAAAAGTAGAAATTGTAAAATAAGTACTAAAAAATGCCACTACTTTATTAAAAAATATTGCAGTCTAATAAATTAATTATGGCAAAATTCTTGGACACATTCCAAAGTGATATTTAACATTTTCATTTACATTGGAATAATCACAAAATTTTCTGGCAGCATAACAACTGTCATATTGAAGGCATGTTCTCTATCAGGACCATATTCAAAATTTCCTGAGGTCAGTAGGAAATCCAATGTCATAAATCAGATACTGCAAAAGCTAAAATACCTACTTTAAACAGACTACCTGGTATATTTTAATGATGAGGAAACAAAAAGCTATAGGAGATTATTTGGATTTTAAAAAATGGAGACAGATTTGTCTCTGACACTTCTTAAACAAACAAGGTTCTCAGGTTTAAATTGGAGAATGTGTATTGAAAAAAAAAAAAAACCACAAACAAACAAAACCAACCCAATATCCAGTTTCCTGGGTTATTTCTTCTCTAAACAACACACCCATTTCCCCCATCTTTCTCTGATGAACAAAATTTATATAGTAAAAAAGTAACGTCTGCTAGTAAGCACAGATCCTGCTGTAGTGAATTCTATGCAAAACAAGTCTGAAGCAGTTTTGTTGTAGAGTTCACATGTGGCTGTCCACCAGCTTGAGTTCATTGCCCAAGAGTAAATACAGCAAAGAACAGCAAGTTCTGCTTTAATGGAAATAAAACACAGTATCATTCATCAGCCATAAACAGCATATAAAGGTGAGAAAAAGCAGAAGCCTGGCAGCAAGCTCATTTTTTCATGCCTTCCTTGAAAGGTCACCTAGAATCAAGACTGACCTTAACTTGCATCACTATTCCTATGCAATGAATAAAATGGATGGAAGTGATCAGTCACAGTTAAACAATGAACATCATTTAAATGAACAACTTGCAGTGCTATGGAATGCTGATACTGTCATTAGTGTTCTAGCACATATATTTGAAAAGCAAAACAATACATGCACTATCACGGGCTAGTGTCTCCTCATGTCCAGACTTACCTGTTTGTCTCTAATTTTAGTCTGCCCAGCTGGACACTCAGTGACCTGTGAACAGCCTGGGAGTCATGGGATACTGTAGAGCTGAGTGTGCTTACACCTGAAGTAGCTACTGCGTCTTCCATGACAATACAAGGCTGTTGGATAGTTTGATTCTGAGGCTGTTCATCTTGATCTTCAACTTCTATATCATCTTGATCTGCTGTATCACTTTCAGATGCAAGACTAAAATGTGGCCTCAATTCTATTAGTCACATAAAAATATAAGCAAAACAAAAAAAGCCATTAAAGATGTTATTGTATAGGTGTTATTGTATGCTATTGTCTATGATATTAAGCATTAATTAACATTAAAGCAAAAGCAGACCTATGTGACTGTTTACAGACCATCCTACAGCTTTGGTTAAACCAATCTGGGAAGTCCGGTACCATGGTTTAAAGACCACCAGAACATAACATCACATTAGTTTATGCTGATTATTATTCAGCCTATTGAATAGTCAAAAGCTCTAATAACCAAAAATCTGATGAACAAGACTCCGGATTTGGCGAGCACTTCATGTCAAATTGTGCTGAAGTACTATGCACAGCAGCGGTACTTTCTTCTGCTTAATTCCATTCTCAGTGGTTTGTAGTTTCTCATGTGTCTGACCTGAAATGTTTTATTAAACCAATAACCTTTATTTTCTTTCTTTTTGATTTTCTTTTTTTTTTTCATATCCACCTGTTTGTGTTGTTGCTATTCTGCCATATTTAGCATTCTCTCATAGGAATACTGTGTTTAATAACAACAAAAAATTTGATCCAGATCCATAGAGAGGAAATATTAAAACAGATGCCCCTCATTCAACAATTAAAAAGCACCACATTTCCCTTCTACTTATCAGGGAGAATGCTGCATATTTTGTAATGATGTTCATCTACAAAACTGAGTATACAAAGCCATGTGTACTCTGGTTTCTGTTATTCCCTGTTTAAACTGCCTAACAGATCTTACCAGATCTTAGACTCCTACACAACACATTACTGCAACATCTGTCAATTCTAACCATTTCATACAAATCTCTCTCCTTAAATTCTTGCGTCTTACTGCTGAGCATTCTCTTTAGTCTCTTCACCAAAACATACAAAACCCAAGCGTGATTCAGGGAGAAAAAAAATAAATGTAGTATGTTTGAATAATTTCTGCCGAAGAACTAACAATTACATTTCTTTATGAGAGGGATATTTCATTCCTTCATCTGTTTTGTCTCTTCGTTTCAATGCTACATACATACTTGCAGCCTGGAAAGCAAATCAGATCCTGGGCTGCATCAGGAGAAGTGTGGCCAGCAGGTCAAGGGAGGTGATTCTCCCCCGCTACTCAGGTCTGGTGAGACCCCACCTGGAGTACTGCGTCCAGTTCTGGAGCCCCTATTCCAAGAGGGATCTGGAGGTACTGGAAGGTGTCCAGAGAAGGGATGATCAGAGGGCTGGAGCACCTCTCCTATGAGGACAGACTGAAGGAGTGGGGGCTGTTCAGTCTGGAGAAGAGAAGGCTCAGAGGAGACCTAATTGTGGCCTTCCAGTATCTGAAGGGGGCCTACAGGAAGGCTGGGGAAGGACTTCTCAGGCTATCAGGTAGTGATAGGACTAGGGGGAATGGAATGGAGCTGGAGGTGGGGAGATTCAGACTGGACGTGAGGAAGAAGTTCTTCACCATGAGAGTGGTGAAGCTCTGGAATAGGTTGTCCAGGGAGGTGGTTGAGGTGTTTAAGCCCAGGCTGGATGAGGCTCTGGCCAGCCTGATCTAGTGTGAGGTGTCCCTGCCCATGGCAGGGGGTTGGAACTAGATGATCCTTGTGGTCCCTTCCAACCCTGACTGATACTATGATACATTCTTCAAGGCTGAACACACTTAGAGGTTTGCCTCCTCTAAATCAAAGAATGCAGATCTGTTATATATTAATTGCAAGATCATTTCTAAGCAAATGTTTGAATTTGCTTTAAATTTCTATGTCATGCTAGGAAGAACAGAAGCTTGGTTTGCCTTTGTTCACCAACAGACAGTACCACTGTAAAACATCTGCTTAAAAAAAAAAAAATCCCACACATTTAGAGATAAATTGTTCACAGGAACAGAAAAACAAACAACCAACCCCAAACCAACCAACCAACAAATAAATAAATAAATAATAATAATAAAAACAAGATAGGTAAAGGCAAAGGAAAGCAATCAGAGTAAAGTAAGGCAGTTAGGGAAGAGGCAGACGATCAGTGGCCAAAAGCTGCTAAAGCACAGAGGCTTTTGTTTAAGCTTGACTACATACACTCAATGCTAGTACTGTGCTGTCTGGAGAAAAAGAATCTATTAAGGAGGACTTCTACAGTACTTGTATTATACAGCAATAAAGTACATGCCTGTTAAAGGTGTTCAGCATTCTAACCAAAAGACAAGATTTTCCTTATGACTTGTAAGTAACACAGAAATTCTGTTTAATCTTTGTCCCTTGCTCTGGGGATGCAGAAAATACTACAGAGAACAGAAAGAGCTGTAACTTTTGTTGGAATTTGCAGATGCCCTTGTGATAATTTAAGACTTAACCCACTGCAAAACACCAGGAACATAGGTCTTCAGACTTAAAGCATGAAATCATGTATTTGTAAACAGGGGTAAACAGAAGCTTAAAAATTAGAAGCAGCAGAGAAGCTAAGTCTGGAAATAGGTAGGCCAATAACAGAATGGGCTACAGATTGTTCCATACAGATTCCTTTCTCCAGCTGTGCTGTGCATTCTACTTAACACAACATTCAAAATACAATACTCAAACTGCAGGCACTGCAGATTTCTTTCTCTAGACAGCTTCCAACCAGGAGACAGAGAATTCCAAGTGCTCCACAAGCACATCATTAATCTACACATTGTAAAACACCTCCTAAAACTGCCGTGCACTGGCAAGTGGTCTGTTCTTTGGGTTTCAGAAGGCAGCATTATGCACCTCAAAAAAGGAGTCCCCAGAGCACCCTAGCCTACCACTGCTCATTGTGTTGCAGAATTGTTTAGATTAGACATGCTTTCCAAAATAACTTGGACAACACACTGATTTTGAGTTCCAAACCAGACAGTGAGCAGCATAAAGGCCACTTCTGGTTTCAGAATCTTGAGTGAGGAATTGTGATCACAACTCTTGAGCGCATTTAAAGAAATCAGCTACTAAATATTTGCTGATTATTAAAAAATCACTCACCTGGAACCAGAATAGTAATAGCAGTCTGCACAGCTTTTCTGATTATGCTGTCCAATGCAAACATCCAGTGTGGCTTGATGTTATGGTTTCGGAGAACTTTATTGACCTAGCAGCAGAGAATTAATTGAGCTGTTACAGTTTTAAGTTTTGGTATATTTCATCATTGTATAAAGTGTTGGAACTTACAAATGCTGTATCAAAAGCAGGTGATTAAGACTTATTTCATGTTGTCACTGAATAAAGTAACTAGCAACACAGCCAGCTTCTACCCTTTTATTACAAGTCATGCAATATTCTGTATTTATTGTCAGGTGTTCCTGTGTTAGGTGATTTTTTTGATGACTGTGATACTGAAGTTTATTTAACCTTCATGGGTGTGGAGAGAAACATAAAAAGAATGCTAGAAAGACAAATACCAAGGGCTATATTATGAAAGGATTGTAACTTAAGATAATTAATCTTGGGGGGGTTGGGGGCATAATTTTCACTGCTTGCTCTGAGCATAACTGCAGGAAATATCAAGGAACTAATGTAATGCTGATCCTTCTTGATACAGAAAATAGTTAATATTAGTTTAAATAGTCAGAGGACTTCAACTGCATACTGTGCCTTTCTCTCTCTCCTACTTTTTACTTCATACAATCAGACAGTTTTCTACACTGGGTTTCCCCTAATTGACTATAGGCTTGCTTTCAAACCATTTTTAGCCATATTCCCAGGTGCCTCTATGAATGCTCCATACCACTTGCAGGAATGTCTCTGCCTTGTGGGAATCATTTTTCAAGAAGCAGGTGGGGTGACAGTGCTACAACAAAACATCTAGCCACAGTAGTTTGCAATAGCACACAACAGACTTGGTGGTATTTTCCAGCCATGGAAGCAATCCAAAGCAACAGATTCCATAGAAACAGCACACTCAAGAAGTTGCAGAAAGAAACAAATATAACAAAATGTTTAGAAAATTATGAAATTACTCAAAGACATTAAAAAAAAAAAGTAGCAACTACTGCTTACTAAAAAAAAATGTAGCAAGACAGTATTTCACTCTTAGGTCTTCCTACAAAAAAGAGAGTAGGTTAATTCTCTCCTCTCTGTAAAAGATAACTGACAGCACAAAAAGGATGCCCTCAGAAGGCATTATTAATCGTACCGCCCCAAAGCGACGCAGGAATGCAGCAATAGGTTTAGCTGGGATGGAGTTAATTTTCTTCACAGCAGTTCACATGGTGTTGCTATGTTTCAGGCTGGTGACTAAACCAGCTTTGATAACACACTGATGTTTTAGCTATTGCTGAGCAGAATGTACACAGTGTCAAGGCCTCCTCTGTTTCTTATGTTGTCCCACTGGTGAGTAGGCTGAGGGTAGACTAAATGCTGGAAGGGAACATTGCTCACACAGGTGACTCAAGCTGACCTGAGAGATATTCCCTTCCATATATCATATTCAACAATAAAACTGGGGGGTAGCTTTTCTAAAGGAGTTGTTGCTCAGGGACTGCCTGGGCATTAGTCTGCTAATAGTGAATTATTCCATTTGTATCACTTCTCAGGTCTGGGGTGGTTTGTCCTTCTTCATGTACTAAGCAGTCTTTATCTTGACCTACAAGTTTTCTTACGTTTCACCCTTCTGATTCTTGGCTTCATCCTGCTAGCAGTGAGCAAGCAACTACCAGCCAGCCGGGGTCAATTCATCGCACTACCTACATCTTCTCAATTCTACAGCCGATGGCCACAAGATGGCACTTGGGCACTGTGCTTGGACTTGGGGAGCTGTCAGTAGTGCCGGGGTAGCCTGCCCTTTGCTCAACGTTTGGACAGCAGCTAAGTGCTCCAAAGGCTCGCCCACGACCCTCTGAGGCAGCACAACTTCTGCTGGCAGGCACTCTGCACTTTCCCCTACTGACTCCTGACAAGACAGTGACAACGTGCTCAGCTACGTGCAGCCTATTTACCAAAGAAGCAGGATGTACCTTTGTCAAGCACACAACCCACACTAATGTGACTGAACTATTTACATTACAGCACAAAACTACTTTTTCTTCATTGCTTCAATGAGGATATTGTGATTATGAAACCCTGTTACCTGAGGTTACCTTATTGAGTCCTGGTAATGGGAACAACTTTACTTTTAGCAATATCCCAGCCTCTGTAATACCTAAGGTCTTGATACTCATCTGGATTTCAGTGCTCTACTATATACCTGATGTATGTCCAAAAGACTGAAAACTAAGCATATATAAAGGAAAGCTTTTCTTTAAACTTTCTGTGGGTTATCTTAGTTAAATAACAGATAGGAATGAAAGAGACATTTATTAGTTAAAAAGCAAGCAACTTACAGTGATGAAGTTAACAGAACAGGGTAAAATTTTTATTGACCATAACACGATTCAGGCAATTACTGCTGAACAACTGATGCCCAGTAACATCTCTAACAGGTGTTTGCACTTTTCTCCTTTCAATTTTTTTCTTAATCTTTTACATTTGTTGTCTGTTTTGCTTTGTTCTGCTTTGTTTTCTTTTCTTCTAAGTATCAAAATAGTATTTATATGAGACTAAATAGAACAGAGGGCTGAAGTAAAGACTCAAAAGAGACAACTTCAACTACTGGAAATTTCTTTTTTAAAGAGAAATTTCATTTCACACATGAAGATTATGATTTTTTTTTCATAAACAG
The DNA here is from genome assembly GCA_033816785.1 of Picus viridis. Taxonomy (NCBI): domain Eukaryota; kingdom Metazoa; phylum Chordata; class Aves; order Piciformes; family Picidae; genus Picus; species Picus viridis. The sequence goes on along the minus strand of CM066578.1, from coordinate 37,560,944 downwards.
CACCTAAATCTTGTCCATGTAGTCTACACAACAAATAGTTTGCATGCTATGCAATCCTTCCTGACATCTCTGTTACTCATCAGGCTGTCCCAGATTTAAATGCTAACAGAATCATCCACCTCAAATGCCTATCCAGATTGTCATTTCATTTTTGCTGCCTGACTTCATTTTGGACAAATGATGCCCAGCACAGATGCACCCTCCCATGTTGATTATTCGTCTTAATCATTAAGCCTAATTGCTTCTGATCTAACATTTACACAGCTTAAGAAGAGAAAACATTTGCTTTCAGTTAGCTAGCTATTTAAAGGATATCAGTGTGTGCATGTGGTTTCTCACTGTAGGAAATAGTAATTTTTGTATTAACTACTGACAGAAAGTAAGCTTTTTTCCCTTCCTTCTTATCCTGTGTATTATAAGTTGAAATTCAAATGCATAGTGTGACAGAAATTTTCTGCTAACAAAAAATACTAGATTAAGAACTCAATACAATATTACAAGTTAGACAGACTACTGTTGGGGACATAGTGTGATTTAATGTATTAGTGTGTAGGAGAAATTGGGTTCAAGCTATATGCATTTTTGTAGGATAAGCCTGATGTTTAGTATTGGTCTTAGTTACCAGAAAATACCCCAAAATGAGATTTAAAAACACCACCAAACCTTTCCTGCTTTAGTATTATGACATAATGTATACGCAACTATCCTGAACCTTCTAGAACTTTAATTGGCAAAATCTTGACAACTACATTTAGGGTTTGCATGCTGCCAAAGGATCACATGGAAAACAAAACAAGTCATATCTGTGGACTGGGATTTATTATTACGGGTTCAAAGCCTTCAAATAGTGTTTCAGTAGCTCTGGGTGGAAGTTAATGAAGTTTTGTTTGCTTATGGCTTCTAGATTCTTGGGGAGTGTCAGTTTTGGTGCATGAATCCAACCTGGTCTATTCTATTCTATTCTATTCTATTCTATTCTATTCTATTCTATTCTATTCTATTCTATTCTATTCTATTCTATTCTATTCTCAGTAAAAATGACAACTTACAGCATCTTGAAAACCAAACAGCACGAGCTGCACTTGACTGATACCATGGCTGTCAAAGTCTAACTCCAGTTTCAGTTTCGAAAGAGTGGTTGCGATGATTTTGCGATCTGTGGACCGTACAAATTCTCTGAGGCTGGAAACAAGCGTTGTGATATGTTCCCATTTCAGCTTGGGTTCTTCAGCTCCCTGGTAGAAGAGAGAGGAAAAGAAATAGTTTTAATAGCCATCTTCTGAAATATACACTCTGAGGGACTTTAGCCAATAATGTCAGTTGTCAAGACAGATTTTCAGAAACTATTGCTATGGTTAATGGAAAGGTGCAGCTGCAGGTCAGATAGTGGCAGCAGCATAACTACAGCAGCACAGAGCTCTAGCACTGAGCTCCCTGGTAATGTAGGTCGCTAGACAAGCAAGTAGCTGATTTTGCTTTATACCAGTTGTTGAATGTGTGCACACTACAGTCTGCATGTCTCACTGCACAGGAGTAAAAATATATGAATAAATAAACTGGGCACTGAATACTATAAATTACTCCCAATTGCAAACAAATCTACTTCATACAGCCTCTAATTTCAGAGTGCCTCAGAGAGACAACATGCAAAGTCCCACAGTAGCATTTAAAGGAAGGGATTAATCAAACTATGCAGAAGGCTTGGAGCTGTTCTTTCCTACATAAATTCCCTTGATATGGAACTTCTACACTTACCTATTCTTAGAGCAGGTCTACAAATCTCTCATCTTTCTATTATAAATATTCATATGCCTATTTTTAAAAGCTTTTCTGCTTTCACAGAGGCTACCAAAGTGGCAAAAACCCCAAAAGCATTCACACAATAACCAGCATAAGTAACTAGTAACCTGAACACAAATTTCAATTCCAAATATTAAGCCAGAGATAGAACACTGTACTAATTATTAAACATCAAGTAACTTCCTTCAGAATAAGCATTTGATAAGTGATTATTTTTAAGGACTAAAGATACCTAACACTGAGTTCCATAACAGGAGGACACACAGCATTTGGCTCTGTTGCATTTGCCAGCTCTGTTCCATGACTGTTACAACTGCCCAGATATCAATAACGTTGAGGTTTTCAGTTAATTAATTCTGATCAGGATGAAACAAAAATAATTTGAGAGAAACTGAAAAAAAGAAGACTGTCTTGAGCAGACAAACATTCCACTGACTAAAGCACCCATCGCTGAGATAAAAGATCCTAGCCTCTAATTCTGATATGATTTGGAGGACTGACCCAGTGATTTGCTACATTGCACTGGATGGTTCATCTCCTCTTTGTGTAAATAATTAAAAAGCCATTAGGGCAGATAGCTGAACACAACACGTTGTAGCCTCGGACTACAGGACCTAAGTCCATCAAGGCATGTTGGCAACAGGGCAACCAGTATGGCTCCCTAATGTAAAACAGAGATCTACTTTGGGGTGGTCAGTCCCCTCCCCTGACTCTATGACTTCGTTAAGATTGTTCTTAGGAAAAGGTTTTGTGTAGGAAAAAGTGCTAGCAAAGCATAAATCCTGGTAAGGCCTAACAAGGAACTTTTGGCATTTGAGTTCTTGTTAAACTGCAGTTACTACCACTTTCTGGGGGTTGCGTAAGTTTCCTACTCTTTGACCAGGGTCCTTTCCTCAAGGGAAAAAACAGCATTCATGAGTCTGTGCTTTGCATCCTCCTGAAGGCCTCACATGCTTTGAATTCTTCTGCTCCAGAACTCCATGTCTGTCTGCTCCTCTCTTGAACTGCTCCAGCCCCAGCTGAGGAAGGTATGAAACACCAAGCACCCCCTCTGGATTTTGTGATTGAGTTTCAGCCTCACACAATCACTGATTATTCCTTTTATACATCTGCTAACAACTGTCTCTGTTATAGCAACACTAGCAAAGCAGAGAGCACGAGCACCTCTCTTATGGTCTCCTATTTTAACAAGTTCTGTAGTTACCAGGGCAACTGTGGGTTCCATCCTCTCCCTCTTCCACCAAGAGTCAGAAGCCCTTTTTTATTGGTATACCAGCCATTTCCAATTACGTAAACTGTAGTTCATGCATTAGAATCACACTGCTTTGCATCAGTTTCTAAACAGTACTATCTTTGGAAGGTGAGTTCTCACATTTTACACAAATACTTAACCTTGAGAATGGAGTGAGTCAATTAACTAACACAAACATTACAAATAAGAACAAAAAACCGTATCGTCCAATTAAGCTGTTGCAACATTCAGCAGCATAGTCATGACCTGTAATTTATTCAGTGTCATCCTTAACTGCGATCATTCCCTGAAAGGAGGGCCAAAAGGTCGTTCTGCAATTATTTTGTTGTTTGCTGTTGCTCCCACTGTTACTCCACCTTCCCTCCCCTCCATGTGTATACCCCACTGCTGCGAGGAATAGCTGAAATGTCTTTTCCTCCCTAGCCTACTCACTCTTCTTTTACGGCTGTTGGGTAGAAAGCAATGGTATACCAGCCAGCCCACCTCTCTGGGTGAAACCCATCAGCCAAAATTAGAACTCCAAAAGGGGGCAAGGTAAGAGCCTCCTGGGGATGACCTATCTTAGATGTACTGACATGACAGCCTCATCAGTCCCATTTGAAAATTATTGTCAAAATACATTAACATCAAACCAAGATTTTAATTGTCTGGCAAGCACTAACATCCAGGTATACATTATAGTATTTGCAAACAAAAGGCATACATGATGTAGCATAAACAATTTTAATACCCCAAGTAAAACAGTAAACCATGAAAACTTTATTTTTTTAAATTGCTTTACTACATCTAATTTCAAAAGTTTCAAGTAACTGCAGATAAGTCTACAAACTCCATAACATTTTGGCTGCCTTCTGGAATTACTTTACCTGAGCCAAAGCTTCCATCAAGTTTCGCACCACCTCTTCTTGGTCCTCACTTAATATCCTGTGAAGAGTGGCTCTCCTTTCACTGTCCTTCTTCAGCATGAAAAACCCAGAATCCTTCTCTTCTGGTGAAGGAGGTGCACTGTGATCCTCAAAATGTTCATCTGGGATGCTGAATGGAAGACACTCAGTGAAAGGAAACTTTATAAAAGCAACACACACATTCCTAATCTACTGTATAACATAAATGCCAGAGAGTTCTTTACCTCAGGAAAAGGGACCGGATTCCCTTCCCATCTTTTTCTCCACAGGATTTGGCTCTTGTTTTGAACGAGAATGGATCAATTTTTAACTCTGTATCAGGTGAGACAGAGCCATATTCACTGCTGCTACTTGTATCTTCCACCAGAACAGGAACAGGCAAGGAAATACTCCGAAGATACTCTATTCATATGGAAACATTCAGGAATTAGAATGTATTAGGGACATCGCAGTTCCAGAGCAAAAAGCTTATTCCTTCAGAGGGAACAGAAAGACTTCACTCTTCCCCCACACCAATATAAAATATTAAAACAAAAATGACAAAAAAAAACCCCAAACCTTCTAAAACATATTCTCCTGGAACAGAGTTATCTTTCAGTTATGTTTTTATTCAAGAGCTTCCTGAGATATGGAAGTGTTGGGCTTTCTTGCAAGTTCACTTACATAACATCACCACTGGAGTGAACGTGCATCTTAGAGCATCAGTGCACACTTCCAGCAGTAGCAAAATGTTTCCACTGGGTAAGTCATCCAAGCACCTTGCCAAATCTTAATCTTATGTGTATACAGAAATAAATATAGTTATGTATACACCATACATGCAAGTATACAAAACACATAAGATACATTTTATCAGATTATTTCTGTGCAAGTTTAATTAGTTCATAATCACACATGTTAAGTCACAACTTGTGTTTTTAAATCCAGAGCACACATTATTGCTGCAAGAAACTACTCATACCTATTTTACATGTGCATATGTCAGTATGTACTTTTATAGCAAGTCACCATGGAGGTAACTATGTCTTTGTTCAGTTTCACTCTTGCACCCTCCAATCCAATCAATTTTCTGAAAGAGTTAATTACCCTCTAGCCAGGCCTGACAAGGTGCATCAAATGCATTCTGGTTTTTTTTTTTTTTAATTATAGAATAAATAAAAATATAAATTACCTTTCTTCACAAACCTTGACTCTATTGCTACTAAAACCCAAGCATTTGGTTTCCTGTTCAAATTTCCACTAACTGGTCCTATAACAGCAATGCAGCTCTTCAAGCTTGTATTACCACCAGCCTAGACAATTAAGCCATAGTCTGGAAGGATTACACAGGATACGCACCATGAATTAGACTGTTTCTCACAGAGAGAAGTCACTTATTTTCATACTCTTGCCTGCTCCTCTTTGCAACACTTCAGTGTGACAAATTATACCAGAATAAGTGATAACCATAGTATCTACACAGTTCTGTTTTGAGAGAGAAGTATATTAAAACTCACCATTTGTGTTAGCTGGAAGAACTGTGGGAGAAAAGCAAAATAAATAGAAAGTTAAGTGTGTTGAAGTTAACTGAGAAAATAAGCACAGTCTAAAGGACAACTCTCTTCCCATTTTTCTGGACTATCTGCACTCTCTTGTCTGCAGTCTCTGAAAAGCATAATTTATTGTGATTTCAAGTTAATTTTAATATGGAGGGATGAAAATCACACTAAAATTGATGTTCCAATTCCCTCTCCTTTACCTGGTATTTTTATTTCTTTGAGGTATCATGCTAAAAATATACAGAAGGTATTTTCATGTATATATGCACACACGACATGTCATTCACAGTCTCAAAAGCCCTGTTACAACCCATAACAGAGAAAACTACAGGAAACCAGTATATGAAAAAAAAAAAATTAATGCTGCGTATGTAAATTTATTATGAGGCAGATATTAATTTGCTCACTTTGAGGCACAACAGGAAGTTCTAACCCCACCCAAAATGCACCTTGTGCAATCATTCTCCAAATGAAAAAATAGGCAAATTTAAAAAAATCCAAACAAATAAAACCACAAGACACAAAAGCTGAACATGAAAAGACTTCTAGAAACCTCATTAGAAATATTTAGATGAAACACCTTTGTGACAACATAATAGAATTCTGCTACAAGAGTGTTTCTGAAGCAAGCTGCTGGGAAAGGTTAGAACTGAATGTCTACCTGGCATAGAGATCTGCTGTGTTCATCTTAAACACTAAAGCAGCAGTTTCAAGAAACAGTATTACTGGCAAGTCCAGATTGAGTTTAACACCACTTACCTGAGAGCTTTGATGGGGACTTCCTTTTTTTGCTTGAAACCTTCAGGAACTCATCTATAAGTAGCTCATGAGCAAAAGCTCGTTTGTCGGGATCCGGTTCAAAGCAGCGCAGTATGAAAGCCTTGGCTTCTGCAGACATGGATTCAGGAATCTCTGGGTGTATTTTAAACATTCCAACCTGAGAAAAAGAGAGGGAGAAACAATGGCCTACACTGTTCATTTCCCAAATGCTAAATTAGCACCAAAAAAGGTGTTTGTATCATAAAAGTGGTATATTGTTCTCAACCTTCATAGAATCAATAAGGTTGGAAAAGACCTCAAAGATCATCAAGTCCAACTAATTGATTAATGTTGAGAAGAAAACCAAACAACACTATTTCAAACTGGGTATGCAATCACATTAATAACCCCCTGCAGCTGCAAGTAGCAGCTCTCACAAAGCAAAACCAAATAGCTGAGTATCTGATATTGCTCCATTATGTTCTTGAAAACCACACACCCACTCAGTTGAATCACCTCATTCTTCTCAACATCCTCACTAACCAAGCATTTTGTTTATCTTCTTTCCCTGCAATCTTTAATTCTAGCTTCTCCAGAACAGTCAGAAGACTTCCTGTGTTTACAAATACTGGTCAGAGGTGTGCAAGAAAGATGTCTGACCTTAAACATAGCTGCCTGTGGCTCTCCCAGTTCATAAAACGGGGGCTTTCCTGTAGCCATCTCGATGATTGTGCATCCTAAAGACCAGATGTCTGCAGCCTTCCCATAGCCACGTGGCCCTTTGTCTATGATTTCTGGTGCCATATACTGAAGGGTACCTGTTTAAAACACAGTTGTTTGGGGTTTTTTGTTTTCCTCCTTAGGCACACTAATGATCCAAGTAACCAAAGGACAAGAAGGACAAAATCACTGAGGAGTTAGCAGTATCAGGAGAGGTGATTAGTATTTTCTTTTTCAGTTTCAACATCTTCCATATGCATGCTACATAAACCAAAATTCCATTCAAAATACTACTTGTGCTAGAAGTAACTGGTATCATGTACTCATCTGATGATACCACTTTTTGAGGTTAATTACAACTCTTAGGAAGTTTCAATGAGCTTTGAATCACAGAGAATTTTCATTTACTCTATTTAAGATTAACATAAGGAAGACCACTCTGAATTGCATCCAGAGACAAAAGGAACTGAAATCTGAAATTTCAACCTAAACCAGCAGGTGACATGAACCCTTTCTCTAAGTAAGAGAATCAACCTTACACCTCATTCTGCATTCTGATCTACTTAAGAGCAAAAATAGAATAGCAGAGGACAGAATTAAAATAACAGTCACTTATCATTTCACATAATTATTTAATGAAATGCCACTGCATGATCTAAATCAAATTATCAAATAGAACGTGGATCAAGGTAATTACAGGCTCTTCAGATAAGCAGCTCTGGAGATGATGCCAGGATGCCCAAGCCAGTTGTAGGAAAAGGAAAAAAAAAAAGTAGCTAGTTAGCCTTTGACCAGCAAGATAAAAAAAGCCATGCACACAGAAGAGGCAGACTCATACAACACAGGAAAAAGACAGCTCTTCTGTTTTACAGGACTTTTATGTTCAAGTGGAACTTCCAAACCAGCATTCTCTTTGAACAGTGCATAAAGTATGGTTTACAGTTTAAAATTAAAGCTACATAAAAAGTTATACTAGCAGCAGCTTTTTGTATTGATTTGAATGAAAGTTCAGCAGCTGTGAGATTCTGACCCTACATGCACAGTTTATGTGAGAAAAGAGTCCCCTCTGAGAACATACCAGTGAAAGTTTCAGTACATGGGTTGATTCCTGCAAGTCTCTTTGAAGTTCCAAAGTCTGAAATCTTTAACACTCCACTATACGTATTGATAAGCACGTTATCACCCTGAGGAACAGAACATTCAGAGCAGTTATTTTCCTCTGCTGACTTTTTATCTAATACTTTTTGCACAGCCTGTATCTACAATGCTCTCTTTAGTAAGTAATCATTACCTTGAGGCCTTTAAGAGGGGAAGTGAAAGAAGAATCAATAGTGGCCTGCCTTATGTAATCCCACTACCAGAAACTTCACTTCAAAGTAAACTTCCCATACTACAGGGCCACACAGGAATTCAGTCAAAGAATACTAAGAGAGGAGGCGAAAGACTGTCTTTTTCTTTTTTCATTATTATTTTTACTTCTAAAGAGGGAACATCTTAATCTGCAGTCTCCTTGGAAAAGAACTTGCTAATATCCCTTCCACAATCTTCTCCACCTCTAATAAGCTTTAATGAAAGATGGAAGATGTCACTGAAAACAGATATCAGATCTTAAGTGACTATCTACAAGTGCTTCTAAAATTAATAAACACCTCCGTATTTTGTTGGTGCAAATTCAAATCAACAATGGTTAACTTACCTAACCCAAAGTTCCTAATAACAGAGAGGGTACGTGACAACAAAGAAATTTCAGATGAAAAGGTTCTAAATTAGAGGACAAAGAAATGGTTTTGCAGTTACATAACACTATCAGGCTCAGTCCTCTGCAAATTCTTACCTTTATATCTCGATGCACTATTTGGTTGTCATGGAGGTATTTTAATCCTTCAAGAATCTGCTTGGTGTAGAATCCAATTGTCTGCTCATTATTTTTTAATGGTCCCCATTTTGATCGTAGAAGAGCAGAAAGGCTGCCTATTGTTTTGGAGAGGGGGGAAAAAAAGAAAGTGAGACTAAAAATCTAATTAACTTAAGTTCTGCTCTCTCCCCAAAGGAAAAACATAAACTAATAATAAACATCAATCTCAAGCCAAGTGCAGGCACCTCTTCTGTAAGCAAAGGCATCTCCAGGTGAATGCTAACTTGCATCATTACCAGTGTGAGTAAATAAAAAGAGAGCCTCAGTATCTCCACTGGACTCAACTGCAGCAGAGAAGCACATGCTTCCTCAAGCAGGCAGATCAGAACCTACTTAATCAATGTGCTCACCTCTCTCCTCTGCCTGGATAGGGTGCCCCAGAAGAATGGTGCAAAAAGTGAGGAAGTGTGGATGTGCTTTGCATGTCTTTGTGCATACATCAACTACAGTTTCTCAAAAAGCTAAACTCAAGAAGTGGGATTTCTATTGTTCCCAGCTGCCATGAGTTCTTTGGTCTCAAAGAGAAGCCACATTACATTCCATGAAATACCTTGTTGCAGTACTATAGGTTTTTATACTTTTAAAATGCTAAAACACAAGGAAACCAAACTACCACCAAACCACCCTTCCCAACAACTTACCACCTGGCACCTGTTCCATGAATATCTTTATGAAGCCATTCTCACTAAGAGAACCTAAATACTGGACAATGTTCTTATGTTTAAGATGCTTATGCAAAGCTATTTCTTCATGCAGAGGTTGGGAATATCTGGGAAAAAAAGAAGCCGTTTATTCAATATGGACCTTTGGAAGAAAGTGCTGTAGCAGTACTACCACTGGTGCAGTAGCTGAAGCCCTATTTCAGGTCTATTTCAATTTTCACCAAAAATGACTGTGTTAGACCACCACATACTAAAAAGTTCATGCAACAATATATAAAAACACATAACATATATAAAATAGATATAGTACTGTGTATACGTACCCACACAAAATGTTATAAATGTACATAGACTAAGCAAAACAGAATTCGTGGAAAATTAACTTCGCTCCAGCCTAACTTGAGCATAAACAGTTGGACAAGGGCTTGGATTCAGACTGGTGTCAAAGTGAACTACCAAATCATAAAGTTAGTATATAATTAATCTCACTAATTAAAACTAAATAAATAAATCACTATTTAACTTGTAAGTAATTAAAGTAGAAGTCTTATCTGAAAGCAAGAGTGAATAGAATAGAATAGAATAGAATAGAATAGAATAGAATAGAATAGAATAGAATAGAATAGAATAGAATAGAATTACCAAGGTTGGAAGAGACCTTGAAGATCATTGAGTCCAACCTGTAACCATAACCTCACAACTAGACCATGGCACCAAGTGCCACATCCAGTCCCCTCCTGAACGCCTCCAGGGACGGAGACTCAACCACCTCCCGGGCAGCCCATTCCAATGACGAATCACTCTCTCGGTGAAGAACTTTCTCCTCACCTCCAGCCTAAACTTCCCCTGGTGCAGCTTGAGACTGTGTCCCCTTGTTCTGGTGCTGGTTGCTAGGGAGAAGAGGCCAACCCCTTCCTGGCTACAACCACCCTTCAGGTAGTTGTAGAGAGCAATGAGGTCGCCCCTCAGTCTCCTCTTCTCCAGGCTAAACAGCCCCAGCTCCCTCAGCCTCTCCTCATAGGGCTTGTGCTCAAGGCCTCTCACCAGCCTTGTTGCCCTCCTCTGGACACGTTCAAGTGTCTCAATGTCCTTCTTAAACTGAGGGGCCCAGAACTGGACACAGTACTCAAGGTGTAGCCTAACCAAAGCAGAGTACAGGGGCACAATGACCTCCCTGCTCCTGCTGGCCATACTATTCCTAATGCAGGCCAGGATGCGGTTGGCCCTCTTGGATGCCTGGGCACACTGCTGGCTCATGTTCAGCTTCCCATCAACCAGCACCCCCAGGTCCCTCTCTGCCTGGCCGCTCTCCAGCCACTCTGACCCCAGCCTGTAGCACTGCCTGGGGTTGTTATGGCCAATGTGCAGAACCCGGCACTTGGATGTGTTAAATCTCATGCCATTGGACTCTGCCCATCTGTCCAGCCTGTCGAGGTCTCTCTGCAAAGCCTCTCTGCCCTCCAGCAGATCAACTCCTGCCCCCAGCTTGGTGTCATCTGCAAATTTACTGATGATGGACTCAATGCCCTCATCCAGATCATCAATAAAGATGTTGAAAAGCATGGGGCCCAGCACTGATCCTTGGGGCACACCACTAGTGACAGGCCGCCAGCTGGATGTGGCACCATTCACCACCACTCTCTGGGCTCGGCCCTCCAGCCAGTTCCTAACCCAACACAGTGTGCTCCTGTCCAAGCCATGGGCTGCCAGCTTGGCAAGGAGTTTGCTGTGGGGGACTGTGTCAAAGGCCTTGCTGAGGTCCAGGCAGACCACATCCACAGGCCTCCCCAATAGTGGATAACTATTAGAATAGAAAACAGGAATCATTTCATGCGAAAATATTCAGAAGAACTGATCAAAAAAATTTCATCCAATGTCATTTAGTCCAAGGTAAAATAGTTTTCAGATGTCAGTTTTTCAGCAGTCTCCGCAACAAGGTTTCTAGAGTTCAGTTCCTTCTCAGGTATGGTGCATCAGAGTTCAGCACCTGATGTGTCCCCTGGGCCAGCCCTTAACACTACTACTCTTCCAACTGTGGGTGAACTGGAAGCAGGCCAGCTACCAGATTCTGTGTGATAAAACAGACAATATACTGAGGGTCTGGTGGCTATATTCACTAAAGCACTAACATCTTCAGTCAGACTTTCAGGATACGAAGCCAGACGAAAGACATGGACCTCCTGTGTGAGAAGGAGCTGTAGACCCTTGAGCAAGCGGAAGACATATTCAGATGCTTATAGTGAGAGAATAGTAAGCAGCAAATTCAACTTGGCACCAAAAGGAATAGTTTTACTCCCTCCTCCACCACATTGCTCTCAGTGTAGACTTCGTGCCAGCACTGGTGCATTCTTGTCCCCTAAGGATCTGACCATAAAATTTTATTTATTCAATGGGAGGAGGGGTAGTTTCCTGCTGCCACGAGTCCAGGAGCTAGCTCTCCCTGGATTCAGTGGAATGCCAGTGCCAGAAATGCAATCAAAGCTCTAATGCATCTGAAGTTCAGGGGAAAAGTGTCTATAACTTCCACTCCCTTTTGGAGCAGTCTAACAGCAGCATCAAGCTACAAGTGGAGGCTCAATTCAAAAAAGCAGAGGGAAGAGCTAAAAAATACCTAGTATCCATCTGAACATCCCTCTGTTTTGCAAAACACAGGAAGTATATGGTTAATGATTATGCAACTCCAGTTCCATTTACTGAAAACTCATCTGAGTTTTGGCTTGCCTCCTCACCCACGACTATGAGGATTCTCACTACACTCTTAGCCATTCAGAAATGCAAAAGAGAAAGAAATTGTATTCCTGAGTTCTAACAGGATATTCATTTGGATATTCATCATAATTCTTCCCCATGCACTTTTAAACTGTGCAGAGGTAACTGAGTCTTGAGCAACTGAAATAATTCAGCAAATAAAATAAAGCCATAAGAAAATTCTACAGTTAGAGGAAACATTTATTATTTTAGAACTTGGTAATCAGAAGACTTTAAATGTTATGAGGAAAGGCAAATCATAGCAAGACCTAGCTTTCTAGGATTATCTGACTAACGTGATTTTAGTTTAACCTGAGAAACTGATACGGCCACTAGAACTATTTTGTAGTGTTGGAAATGCATTTGAAGGAAACAGCACTGCAGGAATGATTCCTTTTGTTTCAGAATATGTCTCTGTAGTCTAACAGTTCCTGACAAAGAAGTAACCAACCAGTAGCTGATTTTTAACGTACAGCAGTGTCCAAGACTTGTTTTTTGTACAGGAATCACTGCGTTTCTGGCATGATCTGACTCAGAACTTAATTATTCCTTATGACTTCAGAAGATGGTTAATCCTTCTCTTTCTATAGATTTCTTCCAAAATGCTAAAACATCAGGTTATAATTAATATATAGAAAGCATACAAGCACTAAGGGCATCAAGTGTCTGTTCTTTACATGGCCACCTTTACAAATGAGAGGACAACAAGTACACAAAGAGACTGCGTTAGAAAGTGGGCAAAAAGATCACTCTACATGAATTATTCTGATGTTAAGAGGCTTCATTATAAATGATGCAAAAATAAGAAATGAAAACATCTTTATCATTTGCTCAGGCTCAGAATGTTACAGGATGCCACAAATGATGAATACAAATAGTTCTTTTACATGGACATGCCTGAGCATGTCTAAGCAGATACGGCTTTATGGGTAGGTGTATGAGTGACAATCTGCACTTCAGCAAGTGGAAAGAAAAAGTATTATAAACTAGTAGCACCAAAACCAGTAAACATTCATTTTTTTTTTGGTTGTGAACATAATCTATTCCATAACTTGGAAACATCTAGTTACAAAGAGAGGGAATACCACTACATACTACACACGGAGGTACTTTATTGGCTGCTTTGTAGAAGTGCTTCTTGATCAGCAAACCTGTTGATCATGTTACTGACTAAATTATGCCCTGCACAAAATTTGGAATCAGCCACAGTTACCATACCTGCTGTCTCTCTCTGGTATTTCTTTAATAGCAATTCTGACTTGATTGCTCAAATCCCGTCCTGCATACACAATGCCGTAAGTTCCTTTCCCCAGAATGACTCGCTCACCATTTTCATCATATTCATAATCATACTGCAAAGCAAACAACAACGTGAAATCAAGCAGAGGAATAAGAGTAATTCCACCTGACCTTGTGCTCATAACTAAGGCATCTACAACGCTACTTGCTTTCTGCAGACCATGGAGAGAAAAAAAAAAAAAAAACAAAAAACAAAAAACCCACAACAAAACACAAGACAAACAAAATGCAGATATTGTGCCTGTTTCCCTCCACTGACTGTACAGGAAACACTGGCTTCTAAGCTATGCATAAAACTAAGCCAGCCTTTACCTGTTCTGTGTAGTTACATTTGCATGTTTTACTCAACGGGCATCCGCAATCCTGCTGGCAGGGTACTGTTATAACAACAGAAGACGACAGAGGGCCCTCTGCGCCAAGCTGAAAACTTCAGCTCCCACACAGACACCGAAAGCAAGGCGGGATACCCTCAATTTCTTCCACATACTCTCCTGACCTGACCACATCTTCCAACCTTAATTTTGCCAGTGTTGGGTCAGCCAGCAGAATGTGCCAATGGAGGTTAGTCACGATTGCGGTGCAGTAAACCCCTTTTTGGCTGAATTTGAACATCAAAGACGCTAAGGGCAGTCCAGAAATGGTCAGTAGTTATCTGATCTGTCCTCTTGTGTAACACAGACATGTAATTTCACAGACTTGCTCTCATGCTAAACCCAGTATCTTATGCCTGGATAATGGGTGTATTTTTCTCCAAAGAAAGACTGCAATCTTTTAAATAAGAGAATCCACTACTGCTTTTAGTACTTTGTTTCAACAATTACTCTCATGAATTCATGCCTCTAAATTCAAATTTCTTTGGTGTCACTATTTCATTATGTTTATCTTCAACAGATTAAAGAGACCATTAGCACATCACAATTCTCCCTGTAAAAATACTTATCCACTGTAATTAAGTCACCCACTGCTTTTCTTTTTGCAAAAATCAACAAGTTAGGCACCCTACTGTTTTCATTACAGGGTATTTTTCTATCCTACAAATTACCCTAGTGGTTTCAGATGTATATTACCCTCCAATTTCAGATGTATTATAAAAATGCCAGTATCAAAACTGGGATGGTGGGCTGTCTGTATTCATTACACAGAGCTGACTCTGAGATAGTTCTGGATGACTCTAGAGCTTCAGAACACCAGATTTCTGTGTAATAGGACATGGGATTAGAGATATTCTATCCTGTTCCCTGCTATCTAAAGAAAGCCTAAGTACTGCATTGCACTCAGGGGCCCTGTACTCAATTTTCAATTACATGTATATTCAGACAGAAACAATTACATATATGTTCAGACAGAAACCCAAGGAAAGAATACAACATGTAACAGAGTACCCATGCAAGCTATAACTTAGCTGACAGGGGAGGCAGTTTCAGTGTGAGCTCATGGGCTAGGGGTATAAACAACTTCCTGAGAGACCTGGGCCTTTTTAGTCTGGAGAGGAGAAGACTAAAAGGGGATTTAATAAATGTTTATCTGAGCGCTGGGGGTCAAGAGGGAGGGGACAGGCTGACTTGCACCCTGTGATAGGACAAGGCACAATGGATATAAACTACAGTACAGGAGGTTCCACCTCACCATGAGAAGGAACTTCTTCACGGTGAGAGTCACAGAGCACTGGAACAGGCTCCCCAGAGAGGCTGTGGAGTCTCCTTCCCTGGAAACTTCCAAGACCCATCTGGGTGTGTTCCTATGTGACCTGTGCACAGGTTGAACTCGATCTCCGGAGGTCCCTTCCAACTCCTAACATCCCATGATCCTTACTTTTTGTGCAGATAACCTCCCAATAATGTAAGTGCACACAATTCCAGTGATGCATGAAACAGCCAACAAACAATCTTTAAAATTTAAAGAGATGCTAATGCTGCTTGACCACATTCTGGAGCAACTGTTGCAACAGTCACTCTGATAAACACGACTGGAGAATTCCAGAGCTGAGTACATTCTCAAGCGTGTGTGCCAACAGAGATATGAGAGATTTAGCTATGCTGGTAATAAAAACTACATAAGGACCATTAAAAAGAATAATTAATTTATAAACAGTAGAGGATAAAATTTTCTAAACAGTAACTTGTCTAACCTCTTCCAGAGAAGGGATAAGTTATTCCCTGCAGTGAAGGGACACTAAAAGCCCCCAATTCTTAGTATGTCGGGAGGGGAGGAAAAAAACCAAAGAAGTAAAAATACCTCTAAGGAGTCTCCATCACATTCCCCTTCCTCTGTAGTCTTCCCTATTTCTTCAGTGATACCATTCACCATATCAAAAAACCTGTTAAAAGGAAAAATAAAGAGAAAGGAATAGCAAATACATATTTAAGACAATATAAGGGAAAAAAATAACACTTTTTCTACAGCAATGAATGAGAATAAAGAGGACTTCAGTAGAGTAAGTATAAACTCAGTTTGTCAGTAAAAAAAGAAAAATGGTTTACATAGAGAATTAAGAGAAAATTTGCAGTTTTCCTATTCATAAAAGAATAGGAATATAAAAATTCTTCTTTTATATGTGCAAGATATCCAATGATCTCTGAAATTGTTGATGGAATTAATATCAGACAAATCTCTCCTCTTACACCCCCATTTTTTTATGTCCAATAAAAGCACTGAAGCACCATGAAAGTGCCCAGAAGTCTTGCCTACATTTGGAGGAGATTCTGTAGTGCAGGAAGGCTAGCTTCAAGTTCTGGCTTGAATGAAACTGGAGTCTATTTTACAACTTTCCATTAAAAAAACCCAAACAAAACCATCACAAATGACTTTTACCCCTTTGAAAGACTGCAAGTACAAATTCCCATGTCATGCTATGGTATGGCTTAAATGCCTTAATTTCGTGCAACAAGCCCTTGTCTCGTTTTCCTGTAGGGATACTGGTACAATCTCACCCATGTAAACATGATGCTAATGTATAGAAAATTAAGCATGCCTCCTCATAATCATATATAAACTTTTAATTGCAGTAAAGAACAAATCTTGACCAGACCTTTTTGTTACCTCAGGTGTTCCTATTTCAGAAAGACCATTTTTAGTTCAGGATGCTTTGTTGGACTGAAGACAATGAACACTTGTAGTATTAGAAAAAGTATTCTAAGCATTAGAAAAAATGAAAAATAATCCCCCAAAGTGTGTTCAAAAAAAATTAAATTTGTAATCACATTTATTTCCAACATTTGTTTGAGTTTACACTTTTCCCCTCAAACTCTCTTACATCTCTAGAGTACTGTAGTATGAATGAAAAGATCACTGAAGATGCTAAGGTCAGCTTTCACCACAGTTCTGAAACAGCGTCTGCTGTGCATGCAAACACCAACTACCTCAGCAAAAGCCATGTTTTTTCCTGAAGTAACAGTGACACACCTTCTGCAATGAAGTTCTGTGCAGAAATAGATTTGAAAGTCATCTGAGTTGTGCAGCACATACAGGAAACAGCATCGTTCTTCGAATTTCGAAATGCTGAAAGAACAGCCAAGTAAATAACGTTATTGGACAGATGCATTTGCATTCCCACCTGCTGTATCAAACCAGACAGATCAACCCATTCAATACAGGAAAGCACCAGGTGAAACCTAAATTACATTCTCGTATCCTCCAACATTCACATTCGACTGTTTGCTGTCGCTCAGCTTGCTCCCCTAGTACGCATTGGTTGAGAAAGAGTAGGAGAAAAGTTAATAGGATTATTTCCATTGACCTGACTCATTTTTTTCCTTTGGAGCATTTAGGTAACACCCTTAATTTCTACCCCTGCAGCCAGGATGAAATATGCTTTCAGATTCACATCAGGAAGCTGGACTTTGAACTCAACTTATGAGTTCTTCCTGCTTTAGAGATCAGCCGCAGCTCAACCTTGAACAAAAATTTCTGATCAGTTCCTTGTGAATTGTTAATATTTTCCCAAAAGGCTATCGGTGTAAGTCAGCATAAAAAGATTAGATGCATGACGTCACCACCCTTGCCCTCCATACTTTTCTTCAGTTTTATTTTTTATCTGCCATAACAGGAGAAAAAAAAAAAAAGAAGTATTATGTATGTCATTTTCTTATGGAAGCACAGACGTCCCAAGAGAAGAGGTGCAGATTCTGGTACTCTTATCAGTTTCCTACCCCAAGTAGGCTGCAGCTCTTGCAAAGATTCAGCAGAACTGTTTCATATGCATGTCACTTCTGTGCTCCTCATAGAAAACATTAAATACTATTTCAAACAGCTCTTTCTGTAACTTTGTCACATGTTGCCAGGTGTCAAGCTGATGTAGCATACATGATTGTTACTATATCAGGAAAGGAAAAAACATATGGCTAGCGGTATTGCAAAGGAATATAATGCAGTATTTGAGAAGCCAAGACAAATTAAGTCCCCTTGCTAACATTAAGATACTGGAGAAAATCCACAGTCCTAGTGAAATCACTCACACAAGTTTTAGCTGGATCAATATAACCATCATGTTTTTAGGATTGTATTCTATGCTGTACCAAAGGATTGATGATTTGATTAACATTACAGTTTTTCTTTACATATCAGGAAACACTTGCAATTTTCAACTTTTAATAGGCGTCTAAGGTTGTCTGATCCTTGCTTCCTTTTAGAATACCTCTGTTTGTAGAGGTCTGTAACTTTTGGTAAACAAATGGCAGGTCAGACTCATTGTGGGGCCTGCCTTTCATGAAGATATCTAGGCAAAGAGTGAGCTGTACTGTAAGAATATCTTTCTTTCAGTGTGCTGACTCGTTTATTTTTATGTCAGGAAAAATTCATAACTGCTAAGTAATGTACACATCTGGGAAGACAGCCACTGTTTCCAGTTTATAAGTTAACATTTCATAGAATCATAGAATCAACAAGGTTGGAAAAGACCTGAAGGACCATCAAGTCCAACCTATTACCCAAGACCTCATGGCTACTAAACCATGGCACCAAGTGCCATGCCCAATCCACTCTTGAACACCTCCAGGGATGGTGACTCCACCACCTCCCTGGGCAGCCCATTCCAATGGCTAAAAACTCTCTCAGTGAAGAACTTTCTCCTCACCTCGAGCCTGGCACAGTTTGAGACTCTGTCCTCTTGTTCTGGTGCTGATTGCCTGGGAGAAGAGACCAAACCCCTCCTGGCTACAACCTCCCTTCAGGTAGTTGTAGACAGCAATAAGGTCTCCCCTGAGCTTCCTCTTCCCCAATTTTTTAAGCATATAGGTAAACCCTCCAGATATGGAGCCACTGATATTACCAGAGTTACTCATTCAAGTTCCATGTAAATTGAAATATTTTACTGAATAAATTATCAGTTTAAACCTGACATGCAGAAAAGCCACTTACACAGCAGTGAACAAAAGGGTAAGCAAAAGGACAGGCACGTTCATAAATATTTAAGGCCTTGAAGTGAACATTTACATTCCTTATATGTTACTTTCCTCCTTGGAAGGAAAAAAAAAAAAAAAAAAAGCTGTTGAAGTGAAAAAAGGAAGACTGAAAAATACCATGTTATAAAAAGAGAAAGGATAATTTGCTTAGTAAATCTCTCATTCTGACAGTTCCCAAGTTCACATAATACCAAACTGACTTTGACAGCAGAATTTGGGTTGAATTTGTGAAACTCTGAAGACAGAGAAGTACAATGGATCATGGCCTCATGCCCAGCTTGTGTGAATCCAGAACTCCCCTTAGCCATGAGAAGTACTGCAAATGCTCTAACTACTGCTTACTAATACTTCCAGATGAAGCAGCAGATAAAACAGTTGAGTATTGGCAGCAACAACAGAAATGCAGCTCTGTGAAACTTCTGTTTGTTTTCAGAAGTGTAACAGTATAGACACTTCCCACTGTCATAATTAAGTAGTCTGGTGAGATTCCAAGCTCCAAGGACTTGGGATGGAGGACAAATATCCTTGTTGCCAATTCTTAAGCTACAAAGAAAACTGGATGCAGATCCGAACCCAACATTTTCACCATTTCTAACACTACATTCATCAGCATGACCTCTGAGACACTCTCCCATGGAAACATCACAAGTAGCAGTTGTTTCATAATACAGTGCTTGTCCCAAACAATGAGAAAAAGCCAACTTGTAGTCTAGCAACCTCAGTTTGCTACTTTATTTTTAAATTGGAAAAATAAAGATGATATACCTTCTTGCTCATATGATGTCAGCTCTGGAGAACACCAGAGACTTTTCTGGATCACCTAAGATGCAAAGCACCTTGGGGTAGCAGTCATGTTCTTGAAGGCTCTTATAAAGCCTTTAAGATTAACAGTACTTTTTGGTCTGGTTCAATAATAAATATTTACATTTAAGAGGTCAAGAAGCCATGTGACAAAAGCAGGATTATTTACAGCAGCACACAAACTGCAAATCAGTAAGTTGAAGCTAACCTAGTAACTATGACTCCCTGAATACTGGATGTGGTTTAGCACTGCACTGTTCAGAGTTCTGTATACTTTCCAAATCCCTTTGCAGTTCATGAGAGTGGAACTCTATTACTCATGAAATAAGATGCTGATTACACTGGCTGATACATAGCACAAAGTGGTGACCTCTCAGTCATTTCCTTGAACAATTGACAAAACCCATTAGCCATTTCAATGCTAGATGTCTCCTCAGACCTGCCTTCTCCTTATGTAATGCAGCAAATATTTATGGAGGCCTTTGTTGAAAAAGCCTCCAAGACCATGTACAAAGACCTGCCTTGTACATTAAGGCTGCACTTCTAAAGCTGGCACTTAATAGTCTAGAAAGGCTGAGAATCCTCACAGAGCTGGGAACTCCCCCTTCTTAAACTGCATTAAGTCTAGGAGATTCAAAGCAGGCAAAAATAGTCTTGATACAAAAATAGATTGGAAGCAAGCTTGGTTCTCAAGGCTGTCCCACTCTAAAGAATATCTGCTTTCATAAAACTAGGGGGAGAAAAAACCCACTGAAAAAATAAGTGATCAGAAACTTGCATATATTTGGAAGAAGAAGAAGAAGAAAAAAAAAATCCAGCCAAAAACCCAAGGCTTACTCAGTTTTGTACTTGCATAAGATAAAGATTTCCCCCTGCAGCTCCTCATGGAAGCAGCCTGTTTTCTACGAATTCACAGTGACTCTTGCTGCACTATAAAGTCTCCCAAGTTGTTGTGTGCATCTGTCCAATTTGAAATTTAATTGAAAAATTAAATTACAAGTAACAGTTTCTATAACAAATACAGGAGGAAACACCAGAAACCGAACTGACCACAGCTTGGTTTAGTAAGGGGGAAGGGAAGGAAAAAAAAAAAAAAAGTCAAAAATAAATACATACTTTTTTCTTTTTTAGCTGTGTGTGTTTGCTTTTAGAAGCACACAAAAATATACTGTAACCAAAACCCAAACCAGACTGGACTAAGCATATCATTGCCATTTATGCCTAAAATAAGCTGAATCTTGTAGGATTGGATTTCTGTGTCTATTGATAGTTTAAGTTACTTTTGGGAACAAAAAAAAAAAAAAAATCATCCATCTGCACAAAAATGTCCTGCAGACATAGCAACAGCTTTGTGTGTATGGAACAGTTATTATTAGAACAGAGAAATGGCTTTTTTTTTTTTAAATGTAAGATTTCTGGACTTTAAAATTATATTAAAAGCAACCACAAAAGTGGAAAGCTGCAG
Organism: Picus viridis; assembly: GCA_033816785.1. NCBI lineage: Eukaryota > Metazoa > Chordata > Aves > Piciformes > Picidae > Picus > Picus viridis. Next base: position 37,539,681 of record CM066578.1, on the reverse strand, counting down.
GGTGCCAAAGTACAGATCAATCCTAGTTAAAAAAACCAAAACACTAAGGCAAAGAATTTATCTGAATATAACCACAGCAGTGGTAGAGCACCAGAAACAAACTGCAAGGCTGGACTTGCCAAACAGAATGCACGCTACGTTGAACCTGGGCTAGCAGAGCAGACCCACTAGCCCGGATTCAGCTGTCCTCTACTGACAGTATCACACACAAACCAGCAAAGAATTCTCCCTTCTGCTTAGTAGACAGAAAACATTCTGCTGCAACCAAACAAATAAATGGCAACGTTTGCTCCTTTGTCATTATCTCATTAACACTGTCCTGAAGAGGGAAGTGTGCTGATGAAAACTGGCCTTGAACATACAACATCGTTCCCTTCTAATCTAGTCAAGGCAGTCTTGCACGTGTCATTCCTGATCTTAAAATTTACTAATCCTACTCCATGTGACTCTTTGCAATGTGAGGGGTTGTTTTCTCTCACTGCCTTTTCTGTTTTCTCAAACAATCTTCACATTTTCACTCTGTGGTCTAACTACTGACAGGCTTCTCCCCTTACGGGCCTCCTCTGAAACAGTTTTACTGCCACATCCAAAACCAGACACAGAAAAAAACAAAAAAACCCCTGAAACTTAAACACTCACAGCAAATCCCAGCAAGGGGTAAGCAGTTAAGGTGTGGCAAGACATCCTAATCTTGCCGGTTCCTCAGACCCTCCTGCTCTGCATCCACACGTAACTTCATTACTTAGTGTTCTGTGCTCCAGGCAGCTATTTAAATTAGCATAAAGAATGTGACTACCAACTTTTAGCAAGTATTTTTTCTTTAATTCAGTGGGCTCTGACTGCTGAATTTTACATAATGAACTCTGCAAGTGGTCATTTTTGAATGACTCTTGAGGTTTCACTTACAGCAGGGCACCTGTGAAGTACCTGCAATACACTGCCCTGATTCAGTGTCTGCTACTCCAAACAAAGTCCACAGCTTAATACAATACAATATTGATCAGACACTCTTTTTATTTCAAAGCTTGAAAGGGAAACAGCTTACCTCACTCCTCTGATAGAAGCAGCACTGAAGTTCCACTCATGGATACCTTTCTGTAACATGCAGGAGAAAATACATAAATAAATAAATTCCTTTTTATGAATGAAGCACCAGTAGGCACATCTTCTAGACTGAAAGTAAGGAGGTGCAAAGAGAATCACTCTAATTACAACAGCCTATTACCTTTTAACATTCATTTCCCAGGGATTTTATTTTCTTCCCACCCAAACCCAAAGCACCAGAAGTTACAGATGGAAGGCTTGGGTTGTTTCTTAACTGTTTACTCTGCAAACAATATACTATTTCAGAAAATATGCAAAACAGCAGATCAGAACAGCTGCCAGTATAGCCTGGTCTGGGTGATGAACTTGGGATCAGCACAACACTTTGGAAAGTGGGGGGAGGGGGAAATTCTATTGCAAAAAACAAGAGCCTGGTCTGTGTGCCTAACGCCCTCATGTGTGGGAAAAGCAGGTGAAGAGAGCTACAAGTGAGAAGTCTGATGCTGTAAAGCAAGAAGTTCTTGAGAAGGAGGAAGAATTGCCCAGGCAATGAGGAAATCTGAAGGCCAGGCATCCAGAAACACAGAAAGGCAACTACTTCCCTAGGAATCCAGAAGAGAGCAGTAAGAATGCACCAAAACTCCTAAGAGCTTTGGGAGTAATGTATGTGGCTGGAAGAAAGAAGCCACCCTATGAAAACAGCCTCATTTACTTTCACATCTTTTAAATTTACATGTCACTTTCAGCAGAACTGAGTCCTCTCTGTAGACAGTCATATTGCTCATATTTATGGCCTAATAAAATTTCACTGCAGGAAACAGAAGCCTTTTGTATATTCTAATAAAAACATTCTCCTTTCAGGAAAAGGTGGAACTACACTACCTCAAAGTCCTGGCACCCTTGGGGTGCCACCACAATGAGCAACATATTTAAAGAATCTCTGCTTTCTAGAGCTGAATTTTATTTGGTATTTCATTTACACCTGAGCAATTAAAAGGCACAGAGACATTTCTTGCTGAGGAGTAATTTATAGGGTAAGGACATAGTGTCAAACAAACATAATCAAATGTACTCCAAAAGAAGACTTAAAAATTTGTAGCTTATAAAACAGTTCATGAACAGAAGTCAGAACAGATCAGCTGACTCAAGAGTTGCACAATGTGCAGGAAACAGAAGAAATTATTCTCCAACTGTAACAGCTTTCTATAAGGCTTGATGCACCAATTTTCTCCTCCTCTGTAATTGCTTCCTTCCTTCCTTCCTCTTCAAATTGTGTTAAAGGCTGAGATGCTAGCATAAACTGCTTAATGCAATGTACCAAAAATAAAAGCACAAATATTTCTTGAAGCCCACGCTTCACACTATTATAAGGTACAAAGGGATAAACTCCAGTGCCACTTCAACATCAAATGGGGGAAAGAGTTTCTCCAGTGGCACACAGGAACGAGAGAATAGCCTGACTGTAAGAAAAGTTGGGCTTGAACCTTGACATAGAGGCACTAGCTGCTGCTAGTATGAAGTGTTTGCAAAACTAATATTCAAGTTACCTGGTTCTCCTGCACGAAGACAGACAACCAACTCAATTCCTCTGCTAATAAGGAGGGTGAATCTGCACGGTCTTTTACTCCTCCCTCCCCAGACAAACTCTGACACTTTCCAATTTTCCATGCTTGGAAATGCTCTTTGGATCTTAGCTATTGGTCTTTATCCAATTCCCACTTCTGGGCACAATCTAAATATCTAAATAAGTTAAAAAGATACATCCTGACAGGCAGAAATGCTGAAGAAGCATAAGAAGCATAAGTATTGTGAATTTTACCTGTCATCTGTGTGCACCTAATCTCTCATACATTCACATAGCTTTTATTTACCACACAAAGCTCTCAGGCAATTAAATATTATAAAAGCTACATCCCTCATGATCTGGCCAAGTTTTGACTACATCAGAGTAAACATATCAGGCATGCTATCCAAACTCAGCATCTGTTCTTTGGTTAGGGAAGAAAAAAAAAAAAACCAAACAAACAACCAACAAAAAACCCCCTACAATCATCCAAAACAAAACTCAAAATGGATTCAGAATCCAATGCAAAACAGAGACAGGCCGCTCTGCTTCAAACTTGCAAACAACACTACTGCATTCCCCCTGCAGAAAGAGCTGCTAAAATGAGAGAACTGCAAGGCAAAGGTAATGTGCATTCTACAAAATGAAATACTGATTTATATGAACATTTGTTCAGGTTAAACTTGAAGTACAAAATGCATAAATATTAAGATACACTACTCAAAACTAAGCCACAGAAGAGGCCATATTATTTATCTTGGCATTGGCTGTCATAGGCCTATTTATTACAAAACTGCCAGCTGCAGGCTCCACTGAGTTCCAGTTTGGATTTGAAATGGAAATTCAGTTTCTTTGTGCATGAAAGGAAGTTCATACACTCTGCAACTCAACAATTCTTATTCTTAGAGCACTGACTACATTTAAGGAAATAAGTAGAATCACAGCTTGTGAGCCAAATTAAACTGAAATCTGAAGCGTGAGCTGGTAAAACTCTGACAGACCTATGGCAAAAGAATAAATGAGTATAAAATGGCAACAAACAAACTCATACTGAAAGCTAGAAGACTTAAGTCTTCTACTCAGCAGCAATATTCCACTCTAGGCTCTTACAGGGATGCAATAGCATTCTCAAAATACTTTCCAGCACCAACAGTGACCTGCGAAACCTACACTAATATTCAAACACTATATGCCAAGAGCGTCTGCAAGCGGTGAGGATGAGGCCTTGAGCAGCTGAATCTAGTTGAGAGGCATTCCTGCCCATGGTGGGGAGGCTGGAGTAGATGATCTCTAAGGTCCCTTCCAACCAAAGCCATTCTATGATGACGCTGTATCCCAGAAAATTCCTTCTAGTCATATGTTCTTTCTTATGCTATAGATCAGCCACATAAAAGAATGGAGAATATTGTTTGGAGGTGAACGCCATGCAAATGCAAAAAAGCCTAGCCTAAAAGAAAAACCAAACAAACCCCACCAAAAAATGGATGTTCAAGTAGTTTCTAAAGAGACTACACCGAACACAGAAATAGTACTACTGACAAACTGTTATTTACTATGTGGTAAATTTTGGTTTTGTGCAAGAAGCTTTTTTATAGTGTTTTCAGAGGCTGAGTCTACTTGAAAAAACATCAGTCAGAATAAACCACAAAAACAGAAATTCACTGGTCTAGACCAGCATTTCAGTTTGTGCTCTATGTATGCTATTTCAGCCACTGTCTATTTACACCTCCTCATGAACTCCGAACAAATTCTGAACAGCTCACCTTCACATACTCTACACACAAAAATGTTTCTCCTTTCAGGGATTAGAAGTACAAAAGTTGACAGATGGATTATCTGAAAAGCAGGTCTTCACTGTCCTATCCTGCAGGCAAATAAAATGCTTCCACAGAGTTAACTGCTAGTTCTTACAAATCATACTGCCAAGTACATATCAAGATGTGCCTCCAGCTGACTTGGCCTCCACTCACTCCTCATACACTCCCCTCATTTGTGTGCTCCTGTTCTTCTCTGATGTCTCCCTGTCTTCAACTCTTACTAAGATTTTGCTTCTTAATCATTCCTGAATGCAACAATCAGTCTAGGTTTTCCTCTCCACTGGCGTGTATGGATTTTCTAAGCTCCTTTCCAAATACATTTGGCTATGTCACATCTTGACTTAAGGACTTCCCAGCATTTTCCATTTCCAGGCCTTTGGAGCATCTGTCCATCTATCCATCCTCGTGCAAGACAGTTCTTTGGCTTTTCACTGATTCTGCTTTAAGACACTAGCCTCTATTGCTTTCATAACAAAGGACATATGTACCACAGCTGACAAGGAATACTGCAAGCACAAGAAGACAGTTCTGTTTGTATACTTAATTTTATGCTAACCTTAGTTGTGTGACAGTATATTGGAAATCACTTAGATATTAAGCAACAGACTTGTATATTATACACTGGTGTAAAACAACTTGAAAGATGAGGCAAGTCATTTTTAGAAACTAGAGATAAAAGATCCATTGAACAAGAGGACAAACTTAAAGAAAAAAAATTAAGAATGTCATATTAAAAAAAATTTATTTAAAACATGCATGGCAGGTTATACAATAGAACACAATAGAATAAACCAGGTTGGAAGAGACCTTCAAGACCATTGTGTCCAACCCATCAACCAATCCAAGCCACCTAATCAACGGCACCAAGCACCCCATCAAGTCTCCTCCTGAACACCTCCAATGATGGTGACTCCACCACCTCCACGGGCAGCCCATTCCAATGGCCAATCACTCTCTCTGTATAGAACTTCTTCCTAACATCCAGCCTAAACCTGCCCTGGCGCAGCCTGAGACTGTGTCCTCTTGTTCTGGTGCTGGCTGCCTGGGAGAAGAGACCAACCTCTGCCTGGCTACAACCTCCCTTCAGGGAGTTGTAGAGAGCAATAAGGTCACCCCTCAGTCTCCTCTTCTCCAGGCTAAGCAACCCCAGCTCCCTCAGCCTCTCCTCACAGGGCTTGTGTTCCCAACCCCTCACCAACCTTGTTGCCCTTCTCTGGACACGTTCCAGCAAGTCAACATCCTTCCTAAACTGAGGGGCCCAGAACTGGACACAGTACTCGAGGTGCGGCCTAACCAGTGCAGTGTACAGGGGCATATGATCACAGCATCTTCCTGTCTGTACTAAATAACTTCTCTCCTTTGCAGGATCCATCATTAGATGCTATAGTTGATATATTATGCCTCTTACGTACCATGGATACTTTAATTTTGAAAGTAGCTATGACTAGAGACAACATGAGGGTATACCTTGTCATCAGGCAGTACATGCCAGATAGACACAGTCTTCTCCTCAGCTTCACTGTTGATGGAGAGATACGAGGGTTGATAGATTTTTGTTGGTTCTAATATTAAAACCTTGTAGAAAACCAAAATAATTTGTAAGAGTTAGCACAAAATACATCGAACTTGGCATGATCAGTTTCAGTTTGTCTCAGTATTAAAAAAAATCCAAACCATTTGACTTTGACAGTTTTATGGGTCAGAACTTACTTTAACTATCCAAATGCACCATTCCATCATCAAAGCAGCACACAGCCTTGTCTTTTCCAAATACCAGAGGATTCAAAAATTTTTTTTTGCATCCCTGCAAATCTTTACACCAATTCTCCTTAGAGAACAAGAATCAGACTCCCTGGAGAGTCTCATGCTGGTTCTGCTTTACTGCCTTAAGCTGTTGCTGTTCAACACAACTGTCTTCCTTATGCTTTATTATCCCATCTATACACATGTCAAAAGAACTGTATAATACTGTGTGTATCTGGGAGGCAACAGTAACTGCTATTTAAAACAAAAAGCTGTATTTGCTAATGCATAACTAAAAAAGGAACACCCCAGACATTATTTCCCATCTGTATATAGTTAATATGAACAGGAATAAAGATCTTTCAGAAGTGTATTTTCAGGACCGTGTGCAATACCAGGGTGTCTAATAAAACATTTCAGCAAAGTGTTTGTGAAGGAAATCAGAAAAGTACATACACATACATATATATTCATAATGCAATGGTTTTGAAATATACTGTCTAGCAGCTGGAAGAAGAGATTTCTAATTGCTTGGGCTGACATTTAACCTCTAATAGATTAACTGGTAGCAGGTTATGTAAAGCCTGCTGAGCTAAAAAGAGATTGAAATTAAATAGCTTTTCTTCAAAGCACGATACAATTAACATAGCATAACCAAGGATGTACTGCAAAGTTTTGCTTCAGAAGTATACCCACTTCTAGCAAACACTAACCAACAAAATTGTATCTTGACTTTTTTCCTCATCACTTTTGTGTGGAACACACTGTGCAATCCTTTTGTAGCTGTGTGATACATGCAATCAATTCAAGGCAATCTAATGTGCGGGCCAAATATATTTCATCTGGACAAGTAGTTTATTGTTTGGCAACCTAATAATCAGCAGTGTTTTGTGTTCATTTCCTTCATGTCACAATTTCTGAAAAAAGACCAAAACCAACAATAAAACAACCACTTACTGGAAATCGAACTACAGACACATCTGTCTTTGTGGCTTCAACAAGGAAGTCCATCCAGAAGTCCACTAGTTCCTGTTTGGCTGTATGTTGCTCTGTAGTCAGTTTCTTAAAATGTTGATGTATCAAAATAGTCTCTACAATAGACTTCAGGTACCTGTGATCATCCAAGCATATGGAGTCAGCACATTTAAGGCAGTCTGTAAATAGTAATGTCTCTACCTTTCATCACAACTGAAACATTGACCATTGCAACACCAAGGCAGTAAGTAAGACGTTGGCTCACTAGGATTGCTTTAAATTACAGCAATTACCATTTAGAAATCAAAATACAGCTGCTGTATTAGTAACCTGAAATCTAAGTGAGTTCTGGGATGCTCCTTCCTGCTTAAATTCCTGATCCCCTACTCTGGCGTATCCTAAACCATGAAAGCTTCAAGTGACAGTTAAATCTTTCACCTACAGACCAAGCTGAGCCCATGTCAAACTTGTTTCGGTATTGACCAACATCAAATGAAAACCTCAAGTGAGAAATCCACTAGTTTAACTTGTTACACTGTTCTGTCTTTTGTATTGTACCAGCACTGGCAGTTGCTTAACAGAGATTTCTAAAACATGACACTTCTGGAACTGACTATCTGATAAAGATGACTAGAGCTATGCTAAGCAGCCTTTTGGCATTGCTAAGAAAGGAAAACAGCAGTGCTGAATGCTTCTCCTAAATACAGCTCATGCCTTTCTCTGCTGTTCAGCTTTCTGGGGCTGATTTATGGAAATCTTTGTAACATTTTTTTTTCTCCCCAGAAATACAAAGAGAAAGCAAAGTTGTAAACATCATTTTACACATTTTTTATGAATACAACAGCAAATGAGATACACATGCTTAGAGAGGATTTATCACAGCTATTACCTTATCACAATTAGACTATTCATGGAAAATTTGTTTCCAGGTTTATAACAAGAAAGTATTATGTAAACTCAAGAGGGCCTTTAGCTCTGTATTTTCAAGTCATCCTTCTTAGGGCATAAGGATATCTGGCAAAATGGATCCACTCCCCTTTGCCACGGGTGGGCCCTGATGAACAGCAGGAATCAGACTGGGAAGGAATTGCTCACAGGAGAAATCCTTCCTGAAGCACAAATGACTGTGTATTTTCAGAGTTTAATCTACTGATTTAAATCCCATGGGAACTGGTACATAAAATCCTGACAATCAGGAATTCATAAACTGCAGAAAACTCTGAACAGGAAACTTGGAGAGAGTGCTATCCAGCTTCTCAGTAAAACATGCACATATTAAAAATGGAAAAGCATGAAGATAAATACTCTGTAGACAGCATTTATAGAGTACTTGGTCAGTAATTTAGAGTTCTTAATCTTGACAGTTTCCCATATTAGGTTGATAAAGAATTTTGGAATGCCCATATTTTAGCACACATACATACATCCCTGGAAGTGTTCAAAGCCAGACTGGATGAAGCATTGAGCAATCTCATCTAGCAGAAAATGTTCCTGCCCACAGCAAGGGATCAGAACTAGGTGATCTTTAAGGTCCCTTCCAACCCAAACCATTCTATAATTTCCTTCTGACCAGCTTTTGGAGACATTTTCTAGTCTTTATAAAAAGTCAAAAATACATGGGCTGCAACATACACACTCTTTCAATTGGCAGTGACAACTTTTTGAGTCAGAAAGTCTTGGTTCTGCCCATCTAAGAGGATATCAGACCTTAATTAGTGACCGGTCCTTACTTTCTGCCCACATCCAAAGCAAAACAGGTGTGGAAGCTTCCTTTCAGAAGCACAAATCTTCTGGCTTTTGCAGAACATATATTGAGTCCACAGGGCTATCTTTAGCTCTAGATTGCTAACCTTTCTGCTGACCTTTCTGAACACCTTTCTGAACTTCAATCTGCATTTTTCTCAAGCATGAAATGCAACTTGCCCCACACATCACATTCCTATTCAAGTTGCTAAAATAACTGGTACGTGCAATAACCACCACAGTATTCCAAGGTATATCCATGCCTCCCTATCCAAGTCGTCTGCATTCCCAAAACCTTCAGGCACTTATGACTAAACTTGTAAATCAATACCACTTCTCTTCAGCAACATAACCATATGGTAACATATGGTCCTTACAAGTAACTCTTCCTTCCCCCTTGCCCTCAGAAAAGTCAGGAGCCAACAGTGAATTTGCCCTTCTCAAACACTGAATTAAAGATCCATGTTAAGCTTGTCCCTGAATAAGGACAAAAGGGGAAGAGAGTTCCTTGTCTGGGTGAAAGTGCAGTGAAACAATACACAGACAGCAAAATCTGTTTAATAAAAAAACAAAACCAAAACAATCTTCTGTCAGCTAAATATGATACAGAATGTGAAAGCTGTTTTATCACAGTCACGTACATCATCTTGTTTATCACCTTACCATGCTGGTGCCTTTAGCTTAAACAGCTTTTCTGAAGCCTGGATCACTCTAAGATGGTCATTAGCCAACATACTGGCCCCCAGGAAAGATCCCACTTCCCAATAGCTTTGCAGTTTCTCCAGGCTCCCCTTTTTACCAAGCAGGCTGCTGATCTTTACTCCTGCAGTAAAAACAGAACAAAACAAAAATACCCAGGAATGTATCCATACAGTTAAAAAAAAAAAAAAACACAAGCATTTTCCTGATTTGAAACCTATTAATTGCTTAAATTACTGTAGCCTCTCTATTTCAGTGAAGCAAAATAGAAATCATACTTACCAGTTAATGTTATATGCCTTCCAAACACCCTAGGCTGTAGAAATTTTTTTTCCCCTCCCCATCTTCCTAAAGTCTTCTCAAGAAAGGAAACTTAAGGCATCACTGTCAGGACAAGGCCATAGTCAGATTACCTATGTTCTTGCATGGACCTCATCTGTAAAGGTAAATTGGGGCCTTAGGCTACACAACATAGCTGGTAAAAACTTAACAGATGCTGAATAAGGCACCTATTATGTTTTTTTCTGCTTTGTGTTTTTTTTTAACTCATGAGCCCCAAGCCCCAAACTTACCTTTATAGACAAGGCCCCATGCAGAAGGAACTGATGATCCACTGGGCTTCTTCCAGCAGTGATGTTCTTTAAATTGCCGCAAGTCCTACCCCAATGAAAGACATCTATTAATATTCCAAAGACCCTCAGCAACTCAAGACTATGGAGAGCCTCAGGTTTTATTTTGACTTGTTAAGTTTTCTGAGAACTACAAGTTTCCTGTGGCCTTCAGGATGATTTTTAGTTAGTATTAGCTGCTACATATTTATAGGCTAAATGAGAGACGCTACACTACCCCCTGCATGCAGCTTGCAAGCCAGTCCTCTTCACCACTGTAGTCTTTTATTCACTTTCTCCACGCTACTCCACCATGACAGTTTCCCTCCCACATCACCTTTCACTGTCCTTGAGATTAAAGCTGAGTATTCACAAGAAATTTCAGTCTCACTGTTGATCTTTATTTTTTTCCTTAAGTAGGTAGCAGACAAAACTTCACGCTGGAACCAGCAACAAATCTTACCTAAAAGGCTATCATTACATTAGGTATATTTCAGCCCACAAAATACATCTTGCTTTCTTATGTTCACATTTCTGCTATCAGCATCAGATAATAAATGCTTTTGAAGTGTGAAATTGTAGCCAAGTGGTCTACAGCCTATTTCAGATCTATATTTCACAGTATGTGCTCTCTTCCTAGCAAGATGTTGTCAAGCTTGAGTAACACACACAACAAAGTAATACTTAAATCATACTAACATTATTTGTTCACTTCTTAGGAAAGAATTTTGTTTGTTTATTCCTGAAGAGAAAAATATGCAGTAGATTTTACAAAATATCTCAGCTCTACCTGAGACATGATGCAGTGTACATCACCTCCATTAACTCCACAACACACAGCAGTAATCATCTCTCTGGATAGCAGATCTGTAAGGCTTCAAGCCAGGCTGCTATATACATGCACATCATCAAGAAACTGCTTGAGGACATACACCTACACTTGCCAGTGCAGGACGGGAAGGGGGAATTTGTGTTAAATGTTTTCAACTTCATTTGGGTTCTAGAAACCAAAACCTACAAGCTTCCTACACAACACAGTAAACAGAAAACAAAAACTAATCTCCCCCAGGACCCTAGAGTAACACTACTCAGCAAGGTCCTCAATGGCTGAAGGCCTCTGCTAGAGTGTCTAAAACATTTGCATGCATGTGGACAACAACATACAAAGGCGGATGGACTTCTGTTAATTTCCACAGGCTTTGGATATGACTTCATCACAAGGAAAGTAAGGAGCTGGTATCACAGGGACACACGAATCATTTCATATGGGAAGATGGGATAAAGGAGCAGTTCAGCTGTGTGGAGGGCTGAACACTGGGCTATGGCACCGACAGGTTGCAGTGACAGCTAACAAGCTATCACAAGCTATTTGTCACAGCAAGCAGCATCACTGGTCTCCAGTTCACAGGACACATATTCTGTCATCCTTCATTGCACCTGCAGGAATTCATCCATCAGAACCCTCCAGTGCTCCAGCCATGAGAATTGATTCAAAGCAAGGTACAAATGGAATATGTGGGTTTGATGAGAAGTACAGCTGGGATTAATGGCATGGCAGGGAAAAAGTGTTTGTTAGGAGGGTAAGACTGGCAGTTTAATGAGTCTCAGCTCACAGAATAAGGGAGAGCTACAGGAAGGTAGTGGGAGAATGGAGGGATGTGTGGCAGAGATGATACCCGAGGACACCAAGTTTGGGAATCATTACTGTTATGTATCCTAGGTGAACTGAAAGTTGTACTCAAGTATCCTGTGAAGTGTATCCTAGGTGAATTGAAAGTTTTGCTCAAGTAACCTGTCAAGTGGATTCTATGACCTTAGAGAAGACATCAGCAGCGTCTCAGATACTTCTGAGACAGGTGAGGTACTCGGTGCTAAAACTCACTCAAGTTTGCTGACCTTCCTCTACAATGATCATCTGAAAAAACCAACACCTTACTTATACTTAAAAAGCAATCTGGAAAAATACAACTGCAAAAAATGTGGAGGCATTAGCAATAGGTTCAAAAGACCACCACTCTAATTTAGAGGTGGTGTTTTTTTTTAGCTTTGCTTTGTTTTCCAATGGGTTTGGTCTTTTTGAGCGGTTGGGGGGGGAATATAACTTTTCCATGCAAAGCTAACATCTTCATGAATTTCACCCTGAGTTTGTGGTTTCCTTGTATAATTTCTCTAGTTTATTTTGATTTCACCATCTTGAAAAGTTTTTTGAGAGCATAAAGAAATCCAGGCAAAGTCAGGACATTCCCTCCTTCCATCACAAACTTTGCATTCATGAAGGGAGGGAAAAAAGCAGCAGTTGAATTCCAGTACGTTTTATAAACAATATTTGGTCTTAAGAATAAATGAGCAAAAACAGAGGAACCATTAATGCCAGACAAGCCATTGTTTTTATAGCTCTGAGAATATATCCACAGTTTGTAAAGAATATAAGACACAGTAAGTAGATATTGCCAGTTAAACATTACTATGAAGGCTTTATAAATAAACTGCTTTCCTTGCTCAAACATTGACAGAACAATTTGCATTACTGGATTCTTCATGTGTCAAAGTCACACAGCCAGCAGAGATCATTACTGTCAGCGCAAAGCTTTGCATTTCCGTTTTGCTCTCGAAGTTCTGCAGCTTTGTACAGTTAAGAAAGCAATGCTATCCAGAAAATTGAAGGAAGATTTTCACTAATGCTTCACATAATCATTTAGTGTTAAGCTATTATCTGACAAGTAGCGGTAGGAACACTAGAAAGCAAATTTTCTGATCTCTTGGAGACTGGTAGAATGTCTGTTGGATTCTTAGTTCTACTGGAATTATCACAATACTGCCAATGTAATCAGATATGCATCTTACAGTTACACTCTCATGCATACTCTCATGTGCACTCTGAAGTGCTGTTAGGCACAATATCCTTCCTTAGCCATTCCCAACCTACTAGTACCATTGCCATACAACCTGGACTGTACTTCAACCAGCTTGCTCTTGTCTCTCCCACCAGAAGACTGACTTCCTCTAATTTCTATGTGCTACAGATAGTACTGCAGGTGGACACCAAACTCTAAGTGCTGCCAGGCAAATCTACTGCTACCGAATGGTCTTGTACACATAGAGACCTAAGAGAGAAGTTACATCAAAAGAATGACATACATGCAAAAGATTCTTGGGACAGGAAAGAAAAAAAAAATCCCCACACAACCCCTGTAAGTTTGCCTTTTTTCTTTTTTTTGCTGCTGTTGTTCAAAACATTACAGTTCACCCAAGACAAATTTTGCCCGTGATGTTGTACAACTCAAACCAGCTGACAAACATCATTGTACTAAGGCACCTAGGAAAACATAATGCAGGAGTGCAGGACAGGTTGGGATGCACTTGGCTGAGGAGCAGCTCTGTGGAAAGGGACTTGGGAGTCCTAGTGGACAGCAAGCTCAATATGAACAAACAGCACACTGCAGCAGCAGGATGAGGGTTGCATCAACGAGGGTAGCACCAAGCAGAGATAAAGGAGTCATGACCCCACTCTATTCAGCCCACACCTAGAATACTGTGTTCGGTTTTGGTACACAGTGCAGATGTGGACAGACTGGAGAAGGTCCACAGAAGTGCTACAAAGGGCTAGGAAGCTGCCATATGAGGAAGGCCTAGCTAGAACTGATTTTGCTTAGCCTTGAGACAAATAAGCTTAGAGGAGACCTTATCATCATGCTCCAGTATTCAAATGGTGGTTAATGAGAAGATGCAGTCACATGAGAAAAGACCAGGCATAATGAGTACAAGTTATTCCTGGGGATATTCTAATCTAACATCAGAGCACAATTTTTCACAAGAACAATCAGCCATTGGAACTATTTCCCCAGGGAAGTGGGGGAATTCTCAACATTGGACACTTCTAAAATTCAGCTGGACAGGGTGCTTGGCTATCTTGCACAGACAGTGCTTTTGCCATGGAAGCTAGGATCAGATGATCCTTGAGATCCCTTCCAACTTGGTATTCTACCATTCTATAAAGAGCGATCACGGTGTTAACAAGAAACCAATGACACACACAGGGTCTATATTAGATACGTGTTTGAAAATTTGTTTCCAAATAGTTATGTCAGTCTGAGGCTTAAAATATTTTGACAATATGTCCCATAACAAAGTAAGAAAGATAGACAGTAGCAGGTAACAGTAGGGGTTGGTGAAATTAAGGGGTTTCATCAGACACCAAGTACAAGTTTACACAAGGGAAGCAGACACACACGCACACAAAACCCCCAAACAAACAAACGACCCCGCAACACCAGAACAAACAAAACCCACCAAAACAACCTTCCACCAATGAGCTACCAGATATTTCTCCACCAAACCATTAATGAGTCACAGATAAAACCTTAGAGTAATAAGGAGCCTTAATTTAAGTAAAATTCTTCATACAAACAATAGGGAAAACAATAGTGGACAAACTCACAGGCAGATGATACCAAACCTAATCCCTACAAAGAACACCCACATTTCATCAGTACAATTAATTTGTCCAAACCCAGTTGGCTGCAGTCTGTATTCAGTTGAGAAGGCTCTTCAAAGTGGAAGGGTTCAAATTAAACAACAAAATAAACAAAGCCCAGCTTCAGTTAAATATCTCATTTAGAATCATAGAATCAGTAAGACCTCAGAGATCATAAAGTCCAACCTATCACCCAACACCTCATGACTAATTAAACCAATCCTTTTTTGAACACCTCCAGGGACAGTGACTCCACCACCTCCCTGGGCAGCACATTCCAATGGCCAATTACTCTTTCTGTGAAGAACTTCCTCCTCACCTCCAGCCTAAACTTCCCTTGGTGCAGCTTGAGACTGTGTCCTCTTGTTCTGGTGCTGGTTGCCTGGGAGAAGAGACCAACCTCCATCTGGTTACTACCTCCTTTCAGGTAGCTGCAGAGAGCAAGAAGGTCTCCCCTGAGCCTCCTCTTCTCCAGGCTAAGCAACCCCAGCTCCCTCAGCCTCTCCTCACAGGGCTTGCTGAGTGAGTATTTGCTGATGCTATGTAGAAAACAAAACATATTTTTGCCTCCCACACTGGCACAAGAATTCAGATTTCAATGTAGGAGATGAAAGTATTCTAACCAACCCAAACCGCAAATTGTCACCCACTCACAGAAGGACAAACACAGTAATTGAAGCAAATCTACACAGCCCATTGCATCCATGTGAGTCCCTTCATTCACATCAGAGAATTTGAATTTCATTTCCATTATTTAGATGAAAGTAACCATCTCACTCTGACCTTCACACTCAAGAAAACCACTAAGAAATTACTTTCAGAGATACAGTGCACACCTACCTACTAACCTAGAGCAGTGACTGATCACAGATACGTGTTTTGGAGTGAAGGACGTTGTTTCTTTCTCACTTGACAACCTCCTCAGGAGATAGAAGGATTGAAAAAAGACTTTACAGAAAGTCAAGAATTATACAAATTTGTGGAGAAGAGTGTCAGTTTCAAAGAACTTATTACTACATATTACAACATTAAGGGAAGGTATGGGAGAAAGTACTGAAAGTATTACTGAGTAATCTTAACTTTGCACTCTCCCCAAACAGAAAAAAGATAAAAAGTCACAAACAAAATACTTTAATTCCTCCTTAAGGAAGACTTTTTTTTTTAATAATGACGATGGTGAGACATTGGACCAGGCTGCCCAGAGAAGTTGTGAATGCTCCATTTGGAAGTGTTAAAAGTCAGGGTGAGCAACCTGTGAGAGCTCTAGTCACTCTCCAGAGTCACTAGTGGTGTGCCCCAAGGATCAGTGCTGGGCCCCATGCTCTTCAACATCTTTATTGATGATGGATGAGGGCATTGAGTCCATCATCAGTAAATTTGCAGATGACACCAAGCTGGGGGCAGGAGTTGATCTGCTGGAGGGTAGAGAGGCTTTGCAGAGGGACCTCGACAGGCTGGACAGATGGGCAGAATCTAACAGCATGAGATTTAACACATCCAAGTGCCGGGTTCTGCACATTGGCCACAACAACCCCAGGCAGTGCTACAGGCTGGGGTCAGAGTGGCTGGAGAGTGGCCAGGCAGAGAGGGACCTGGGGGTGCTGGTTGATGGTAGGCTGAACATGAGCCTGCAGTGTGCCCAGGCAGCCAAGAGGGCCAATGGCATCCTGGCCTGCATCAGGAACAGTGTGGCCAGCAGGAGCAGGGAGGTCATTCTGCCCCTGTACGCTGCACTGGTTAGGCCACACCTTGAGTCCTGTGTCCAGTTCTGGGCCCCTCAGTTTAGGAAGGATGTTGACTTGCTGGAACGTGTCCAGAGAAGGGCAACAAAAAGCTGGTGAGGGGTTTGGAACACAAGCCCTGTGAGGAGAGGCTGAGGAAGCTGGGGTTGCTTAGCCTGGAGAAGAGGAGGCTCAGGGAAGACCTGATTGCTCTCTACAACTACCTGAAGGGAGGTTGTGGACAGGCGGAAGTTGGTCTCTTCTCCCAGGCAATCAGCACCAGAACAAGAGGACACAGTCCCAGGCTGCGCCAGGGCAGGTTTAGGCTGGAGGTTAGGAAGAAATTCTACAGAGAGAGAGAGTGATTGCCCATTGAAATGGGCTGACTGGGGAGGTGGTGGAGTAACCATCATTGGAGGTGTTTAGGAGGAGACTTGATAGGGTGCTTGGTTGCATGGTTTAGTTGATTAGGTGGGTTGGATAATAGGTTGGACGCGATGATCTTGAAGGTCTCTTCCAACTTGGTCTATTCTATTCTATTCTATTCTATTCTATTCTATTCTATTCTATTCTATTCTATTCTATTCTATTCTATTCTATACCTGCTCACAGCAGAGGGCTTGGACTAAATGGTCTCTAAAGGGTTCCTTCCAACACAAACCATTCTATGATTCTATGAATACAGGCATTCAGAAAACCTCAAAGAAAACCCCAGAAGAAAAATATCCTTGTCTCAGTCCATCCCAAGATCAAGTCAAGAGCATTTTTCCCACTCTTAGGATTGACTTTTTGTCTATATTCTTTACAGTTATACAGGGAGTTTTGTTTGTTTTCAAGAATGTGGACTAGAATTGCATTCCCCATTCAGGCATTCCTCTTTCACTGAGCTCCAGTAACCAATTAAGGCTTTGAAACTGGGACCAAGCCCTTCATGACAGCCCTTACCCATAGCCATGTAGGATCAGTAGTGGAGAGGAAGACCAAGTAAAATATTCAGATTCTCACTGTCAAAGCACTTGTGTACAACCATCAGGTTTCTCCCATGCCAGTGGGAGGTATCATACTTCCACTAGAATGTGATTTCACTGTGAATCTGCAAACTGCAATTACCAACTTTCCGCAGCTCAAAAGAAGTATCGAAGCAATGTCCAGCTGCCAGTAGGAGTACTGCATAATTGATTCCTGACTGCAATGTGGGCTCAGACTCAAATGCCTTCTTGAACCTAGAAAAAAACCAAACATACAAGTTTACTCTCTAAATAACATGATCTAATAGGGACATAATGATACTTTTAGGTATTTCAAGTGCTTATCTTCTGTTTACACAGCGGGAATCCATGGAAACCTGCTTTACTGCTTTCTACACATGCTTTGTGGTTATTTTTAGGAGTCAGTTATTTATATATCCTCCTCCCATTTCCGTTCCCCCCACACAACAAGCACAGACCCTAGTCATCAATCCCAATAGAATTACAGTATCTGACTAGATTTCCCATTCTCTTTGAGATTGAAGAAAAAAACCTAACTCATGCTAATAGCTTGTAAGAGACCTGTCTCACAGTTATATTTATTAAGGTCATTAATTTACTCTCAAATATATTAATTTTCACTGACTTGAAACTTCATCTTCTATTGTGGAGCTGCTACAGTGACATACAAGTATATCAAAATGCACAAGCACAAAAGCAAGCGTGACAAGAACATATTGTATTTAGCTACAATTTCAGCTGCTCCAAACTTTATTCTTCACTGACACTGTCCTTACAAGTCTGTTCACATAAAATGGACTACACCAGGTTTTTTTTTTTTTCTCCTCAAGGAAGTGAACAAGCAAGATGAATGGCAGTAACATTCAAATAGCCTAAAAGAAGTTGAGAGGCTTCACACACACACCACACAATATCTTCAGGCTGGCAATGCAAGGTACAGTGACAACAGTGACAACAGTGACAGCAGTTCTACAGTGCTTTAAACTTTTTTTACAGAGTAAGAACATGTTTAGTTGCATATATGTAGGTACATATATATATATCTCTACATACACACACACACGCGCGCTTTAGGAGCTAGCAAACAAGATTATCATATGTGAGTTAAGGACCACAAGACATTCGGTCAGCCTAACTCTGCTACATAATAGCAATGGAGCTTAAAATCATATATAAGAAGAAAAATCAGATTGTGAGATTAATACCTAACAAAGGAAAGAAAAATAATCAATGCCAAATCTAAGGATTTGGCTCCCAGACAATACTTGAACCTGCATTTTGATGCTAGCAGGCTAAAAATATAGCTAGTTTTGTTTGTTGGTTTTCCTGCCCTAGTGATTCAGGACTCTGCTTCCCAAAAGTGTAAGACAGACTTCTCTTCAGTCTGCTACATATATAGTCTTCTGTACTTCAACTGCTTACCACCAAACAATCACTAGACAAGAGTCTAGTCCTGTAAAAAATACAGGCAGTATGAGCAAAGATGACTTTGACCTGCCTTTGAGTTACAACAAAACCAGGAATAAAATACATACAAAAGATTTTCACTCACTTAAACAGACCAACAAAACAAAAAAACCTACAAAACCAACCAACCAACAACAAAAAACCCCCAACAAAACAAAATCCCAACAAACCAACCAAACTACTCAAAAAACCCAAACAAAACCAACCACCATCAAAACCCACACCCCCTCTCTAAACTAACAGGATGACACTCTCATTGATTCTAAGTATATATAGCTAGAAGAGATCCTTTGGCTGGTATAATCACTTTGAAGACACAACAACATTGACAACTGGACTCCTTTTTTTTTATCCTAGGGATCTTTCATGATGTAATCCTTGTGCAATACCAGGAAAAGGAGAGAGGACAGGAGGAGACAAAAACCTTGAAAATAAGTATTTTTGTTCCAGTACAGGACACTGTGTACTTTAACTTTGTTTTGCCCCAAAATTTCTCATTTCTGGCATGACTATCAAAATTTTTCTAGTTCTTGGACAGATATACACAAACTCTCAAAATTTAAAAGAGGCATCTCTCATGTGTATCAACATTTGTGCTGTAAACAGCATTAATCATGTAGGCAAAGGAGAAGGAGATGAGCGTTAAGTTTGCCAAATAGTTACTGCTTGCAGAAGTATTGGTGAAGCAGACTGAGAAAAAAAAAACCTTTCCTGAATATTTACCACAGAGGCACCACCAGCCTTGCTGATGAACTCAGTTTTGACCACTCATGAGTCCATGACAGATGGCTGGGAATTATCTCTTGTCAGAGGCCACTCTCACAATCCCCTTCTGCCAGGAGCTTGTGATCTAACCCCAGCTGCAGAAGGGACATCCTGAGAATTTTTGGTCCTGGGTTCACCTTTTCCTTCCAAACCCTACCAAATCTCCCATCCCAGCAACAAAACTCCATTTTTCTATTCATCTTTACATGCTACTCAAACCAGCAAATACTCTTATCTTGGACCTGTGCCATCACAGTTACTACCAAAAAAAGGAGAAATTTAATATTTTGTGCAATCCTGTGCTAACATTCCTAAACCTACCTTGTATCCATACAGTCCAGACAGCAAAAGTTTACAAACATCAAAAATAAAAAAACCCACAAAACTATAACAATTAATTTTGAAAATACGATAATATTGTTTCCCAAACACCTCACAAGTCACCTCTGTTGACTGAATTGATTTAAATGCAACTGCTGCAATTTCTGTACATTGTCAGGCCCCAGATACCACTAGAGTGGCCAACACAGTATTGTAGAAAGGCACTAAGGTTCAAAAGTCTGTCTATGAAGTAAAAGCTGGTTTGGCTGGTGCAATTGTAAATGCCATCAAGAAACTGAAAGCTGGCATTTGGGAAAATACTGCAGTGCAGACACTGAATTTGGGAGGTAGCAGTGAAAAGATTCAAACGAAGACACGATAGCTTTGGGAAGTCTGATTTACACTGTCAGTATGCAACAAGAAAGTGATAGTAAAGAATTAATCTTTCATCTCTTTTCTCATATTTATATGAAATATGTCTTTTATTCTGCTTTTTAATGGCCAGGAAAGCACACTGACCTCCTTTTAGATTTGATCTTAGAGAGAAGTTCTTCACAGAAAGAGTGATCACTTCTTGGAATGGGCTGCCCAGAGATGTAGTGGAGTCAACATCCCTGGAGGTGGTCAAGAAGCGACTGGATGAGGCACTTAGTGCCATGGTCTACTTGATTAGTTAAGCTTAGGTGATTGGTTGGACTCGATAATCTTGGAGGTCTCTTCCAACCTGGCTGATTCTGTGATTCTTTCTTTTTGTGGTTGTTTCTTTTGTTTGGGTGTTTGTTTGGGGTTTGGGGTTTTTTTTGGTGTTTTTGGTGTTTTTTTTTTTTCATAGACCAAAGTACCCTGACATCACCAGTTCTTGCAAAATCAACGCTTCTATTTCCAAATCCTCATTATCTTATCATTATACTTCTCCTACATTCTAATTTCTCCAAGACAGAGAAGATAATTTCCATCTCAACATAAAGTAACGCTATCATGGAGGCATTGTTCCTGCACACACCTTCCCTCACTGTGGCCTGCTGTAGCACCACAGTAGGTCTGCTCCTTCCTAAGAGACTTTCCACTGAGTCAGCTCTTCAGTCACATCAAGCCTGCTGTAAGACTAGAGTTCACATCAATACCCATCAGAAAATGCAAAGCCAAAGCAACTGGCCTGTTTGGTACAGCTTCTGGCCAAACTTCAGCTTGACTCAACAGAGATCACCTTGTTCAATGTCAGCAGGTTCCCTGAGTATTGAGTCTGTATTGGGGTTTACTTGCCAGAGACTTCAGGGATTATTTAAGAGGCTGGCCTGGTCAACATCCTAGCTTGCTGCAGGAGCTGCTAGTCTATTGTCCTCTCCCAAACCTGCCTGACTGCAATCACTCCACCTCATCAAATGTGTGAATCTCCTGATTGCTAAGACACATCTAATTAAAACTCTTACAATGGCTACATGAAATATCTTAGAAGTAATTACTGCTAATATAATCATTCTTAGTTCAATTAGATTTGAAAATCTTTATCCATTCCTAAGGCACTATAATGAGGAGAAAGCAAGACGTACAACAGCAAAAGTAATTTTAGTTTACTGCATTTAGCCTGTGATAAGAAGCCCAATGCCATTCTGGGCTGTATTAGAAGGGCTGTGCTTTGTAGGTTGAGAGAGGGTCTCCTTCTCCTCTACTCTGCCCTGGTGAGGCTTCATCTGGAACACTTGTGTCCAGTTCTGGGCCACTCAGTTCAAGAAGGACAGGGAACTGCTCGAAAGAGTCCAGTGCAGACCCACAAAAATTATTAAGGGAGTGGAACATCTTCCTTATGAGGAGAGACTGAGGGAGCTGGGGCTCTTTAGCTTGGAGAAGAGGAGACTGAGGGGTGACCTCATTAATGCTTATAAAGATGTAAAGATTAAGTGCCAGGAGGATGGAGCCCGGCTCTTCTTGGTGATACCCAGTGACAGGAAAAGGTGCAATGGGTGGAGGCATAGGAAGGTTCATGTAAACATGAGGAAAGATTTTTCACTGTGAGGGTGACGGAACACTGGAACAGGCTGCCCAGAGGGGTTGCAGAGTCTCCTCTGGAGATATTGAAAACCCACCTGGATGAGTTCCTGTGTGATCTGCTATAGCTGATCCTGCTCTGACAGGGGGGTTTGGACTAGATCTTTCAAGGTCCCTTCCAGCCCCTAACATTCTGTGATTCTGTGACAATGCCTAATATTTGTCTATAGGTCTATATTTTTCACTTTTTATTCATTATATTAGTAAAGTATTGTTTTAAAAAATACAGAATCTTGGAAGTTTGTTATGAGCTCTGCATTAGAGGAAATAATTTTTTTCTGTAACTCAAAATTACAGAGAGGGATGACGATAGTATGCTGCATCCCTGGTGTTTCAACATCTTTTATAAAATCCAGTAAGCATTGCAAAACCTTAAAGCATGATCAGCAATTATAAACAGTACTTGTATTCTGAGGCCATAAATGGTAAGCAATTCTATCTTATCTTTTACCAGAGACAGTTCTAATCTGAAATTGACTGAAAATACGTGATAAATGAATGAGAAGAATGTTTCCATTCTAGGAACTTACTTCAACAGGCAGCTGATGAGCACAAGACCAGAACTAGGATCTGATGTGCAGGACACAAGAGCAAATTGTTTCCTCCTCTGAGCCATAATACAGAAAAGCCATCCTCACAATCTAGGATAGCATCCAATGTCTCCAGTTTAAAATTTATTCTACATAGCTTTTTTGTGCATTTAAAAAGTAATAAAAACAATGATACCTCTAAATTAAGAGCTTGTCTAGCCTACTGTGTGTTGCTTTGACTATCCATGGTACTGTAGTCCACTGCAATATGCACATACTATATGGCGATGATGGGGATAAAACTTTTACCTGCATGAGTTTGGAACAGTCGTATCACTTGCAAGCATGGAAACCCCAAAAGACAAAATGGTACATTCTAAGTATCCATGCAGAGTTAAACCTCAGCACCTTTAAACCCAGTTAGCTAATATAGAATCAGAGAATCAACAAGGTTAGAAAAGATCTCAAGTATCATCAAGTCCAACCTACCACCCAAGACCTCGTGCCTACTAGACCATGTCACCAAGTGCCACATCCAATCCCCTCTTGAACACCTTCAGGGACGGTGATTCCACCACCTCCCTGGGGAGCCCATTCCAATGGTGAACGACTCTCTCTGTGAAGAACTTTCTCTTCACCTCAAGCCTAAACTTCCCCTGATGCAGCTTGAGACCATGCCTTCTTGCTCTGGTGCTGGCTGCCTGGGAGAAGAGACCAACCCCCTCCTGGCTCAACCACTCTTCAGGTAGTTGTAGACAACTATAAGGTCTCCCTGAGCCTCCTCTTCTCCAGGCTAAACAACCCCAGCTCCCTCAGCCTCTCCTCATAGGGCTTGTGCTTGAGGCCTCTCACCAGCCTTGTTGCCCTTCTCTGGACACGTTCAAGTGTCTCAATATCCTTCTTAAATTGAGGGGCCCAGAAGTGGACACAGTACTCAAGGTGTGGCCTATCTATCAGGCTGCAGATATGCTAGCTGACTCACAGCTGAATATTGTCTGGCCCAGATTCCCAAGAGTAGTACAATAAACAGAGAATTCATACTTGATGGAGAAGAGGAAAATACACTGATAAGAGCCACCTAAACTACCAGCCTCTGATGCATTTGAAGAACTTTGCAGAACCAGATTTGTGAACAAGATAAATCTCCTGTTCTTAAAAATATAAGTGAAGTTTAGAAGATTTAGTGTACCCCTTAAGAGTGCCAAATATTTGGAATGAAAAAGCAGTTGAAATACATGCTTGTTTAAGGAATATTTTCCCAAGGCTAACAAAAGGACATAGACCAGGAAAACAGTACTCACCAGAATGTCCCTTTGTCCCTGCTTTCTGTATCTATAAACCCAGATTCCAAAAACATGTCCTTGTAAATTCGACCAACCAGGCAGTACATATCTGAAGCTACTTGGTCTTCCTGTTCTACCAGAGGAATCATAATTTCTAGAGCTTTCTGTCTGTCTCCAGGCAGGTTTCGCCTATTAAAAAAAAATTCCAATAAAATTACAAGAAATAATTTTTTATGACCATGTAAAATATGCTTCTAGACACAATGGACTATATTATATATACATGCTTCTTTTCCACCTCCTCCTCTTTTTTGTTTCCTGTTCTTAACATAATGGGACACCTTAATAAAAGCCCCCAAACATGTTTTTGCCTCATGCAGTATCAGATAGAGCAAAGAACTGACAAGAACCTCAAAAGCAGTTCTCAAAAAGATTATGTGTTACTTTCTTTAAAAACAGAAAGATATGAGCCTTGGTTTCATATCTCTCTCACAGTAATTCAAAACTTAAAGGAAAAGAAAAAGATTCCACCTTATGTTTGTGATTTATTTTTTATATATGCACTTTTAATGTGAAGCAAAAGAAATTAACCAAGCAAACAAACAAAAAGAAACACGACCCAAAACCACAAACCAGACTAAATCTTCATGACAGGCAAGGTTAGGAAGTGAAGCCAGTAAGACAATATTTACAGTATCACTTCAGACAAATATACCACTTAATTGCAAGCATTAGACACTTCCTGGTGACTCACAGTTTGGATACATACATCACTCATGATCAAGCGTTTAAAATTCTGTACAAATTTGTGTACCAAAGAAAATGACTCCTTTCTCAGCAAAAGCTCCAAGCTGTGCTTTGGAGGTTTGGGGACAGCATTATATTCTTTTGGAGAAATTGCTTGCAATATTTGACAGGCTAGAATTTGAATTGAGAAAAATACGTAATTTTGTATCTGTCTTGCAAGCTTTGCACTGAAGCAGCTTTCAAGAGTGGGCCACCTCAGAAGAAAACAACTACAACAAAAAAAACCACACACGTCAAAAGCCAAAACTATCTTAAAGCATATACTACTCAATTAGAGGTTCAGTAAGGGTTTTTTTTCTTCTCCCTCTCCAACTGATACCCGAGCTCATGAGCTCTGAAGCTCCAGAAGCAAGTGATGTAGAAGAAAGAGAAATCAAGTGCTCCTACCTGAGCAAGCAACAGTCCCCTTTAGGTCTGTGTTATTTTACGTCCCCTGAGAACTGATCACTGAGATTTGAAGGCTTGCTTCCTTTTGTTTTCTCATAGTGACCGCTGAAGTAAAGCAACATGGGCAAGTCTGCAGTTTCTTTGTTTTTCAGCTGACTTTCATTACAGAAAGGCAATTTTCAGGACGTAGTTTTAGGTGGGTAACTCTTCCACATCTTGTATCAACTACCACTAATCCAGACCAAACCAATAGCTATCTGAACTTAATGACAACAAAACCTGTAGTGCACAACAGTGTTTGGTCTCCAAACAGAGAGGTCTCTATTTTTCCCCTGCTTATTCTTCCCTCATACACTTTCTTGATCTAGGTCAGACTAATCCTGACTAATTGAGCTGCTCCATCCTTCCATACTAGTGACCTGGATTAGAAGCAAGAGGGACAGCTTCTTCCACAGCAAACAGATGTGCAGACTATTCCAGACTTGACTCAGATCAAGAAATATCCTCCCTATTCCAAATAAAAAGCAAGCTACACTTAGCCAAAGTAATTTCTTCATGGCATACCAAAACATTTTCATGACTGACATGGATTTCAGCTAACTGTACAATCTGGAAAAGGGAGGGAGAAGAAAATCTCATCTGATCTCCTTTAGAGGTGCTAGGTAGACCTCTTGTCTGACAGGTAACTCAAAGGCTACATCTTACAGTCACATCTGTGAAAACAGACCTTTCAGTCTGCAAGTCCCAACAGAACCAATGAAGTACAAAGATCCGCCTGAAAAGATGGAGCTGCAGTTTTATAGGGTTGGTTTTTTTGTGCCCCAGAGAACCTGTTTTCAATGGTTGTTTTAGAAAATGGTGACCCTAAGGTCTAAATAACTTAAGACTCCAAGATACACCTCGGATCCTTTGTGGAGGTTTATACAGAAGTGGCATCATATGCTAGATTATTTAATCTGCAAAGACGCACATATTTATGGCAAAGCAGGAACAAAAAGAGGCCCAATATTTATATCTTCATGTATAGAATAGAATAGAATAGAATAGAACAGAACAGAACAGAACAGACCAGAACAGACAAGACCAGACCAGACCAGGTTGGAAGAGACCTTCAAGATCATCGCGTCCAACCTGTCAACCAATCCAACCCACCTAAACAACTAAACCATGGCACCAAGCACCCCATCAAGTCTCCTCCTGAACACCTCCAATGATGGTGACTCCACCACCTCCACGGGCAGCCCATTCCAATGGCCAATCACTCTCTCTGTATAGAACTTCTTCCTAACATCCAGCCTAAACCTCCCCTGGCACAGCCTGAGACTGTATCCTCTTGTTCTGGTGCTGGCTGCCTGGGATGTATGTGGAATAAAGGAACAAGAAAGTATCTGGACATTTTATTTGGACAAAACAATGCTATATACCTGGGGGGGGGGGGGGGGGGGGGAGTTGGAAATACTTTTGGTTAGTTTGTTGGGGTTTTAATTGTTTGCTATTTTTAAAAATTTCCTGGGGCTGTGGGAGGTGTGATGTTGTTTGGGGTTCGATACTTTTTTTTTCCCCCAGTTTATTTGAAAAACTAATTTATATTATTTTTTCAGCTAAATACTTGTGACATATTTTGACATCGCCTTTTGAGCCTCCTCAGTGAACCTGACTTACAGTATTCAAACCTGTGAGAAACAGAAAAATCTGTTGACATTTTCTGTATTGGAGAATTTCAATGCCTCCTGACACCTGGTCTACTCCTTTAAATGTCAATAGCAAAATATTCCATGTGATAGCAGCAAGGGAGCAGAAAACCTCTACAGTTATCACTGAAAAGCCCCCTCTCAGTGCTTTGCCCAACTGTCAGTGTCCTAGAAAAAAAATCTAGACCTGCTGTCAGGTTACCCAGGAAAACTTTGCACACTGCTGCATGTGGCACATTTTGTGCATGTTATCAGGTAACACAAAAATTAGTTTATTGTTATCATAATATAATTAAACCTTCTGATGGACATTTGATGACAGTTCTCTTCCTGTCTCCCGATGCTACCAGAACTCAGACTCAAATGACATGATGTCTCATCAGCACTACCACTTGTACAGCAGTGTTAAAAAGCACATTTAACAGAGGTGAACTACTGTGAGTTATCTATTTGATCCAATTTAGGTACTGAAAAGAAAAAGAAAAGAAAAATTATGCAGACCTATGGAAAAACACTTCAAACACACTAAAGGAAAAGTAATGGGATTTGACAGTATGAGAGAAAAGAAAAGCTTAGATTGATCGCAAAGCTCAGTGGCACTCGGTGCCATGGTCTAGTCATGAGGTCTGTGGTGACAGGTTGGACTTGATGATCTTTGAGGTTTCTTCCAACCTTGGTGATACTGTGATACTGTGAGTCTCCAAAGCTACTACAGTGAAAACATTAGACCTTGACATGTAGATTCCGGCAGGAAACTTCAGTTAGGATCACAACCCTGCGTTTCCAGTTTCCAGTTCAGATCTACTGTTCAACAGTGAAAGGAAGGGTAGATTCTTACCTGTTCAGCGCAAAGGCATAATGAAACCTCACGTGGTGGTGAGAAGCCAAGTCAAAAGTAGGCAGTTTTTCTAAAGTTTTCACCAGTTTCACAATGGAATCATAGTCCTTCCAAAAGAAGAGAATAATGATATTTTAGCTGCCTCTACTGAGGTATGCCTATATAAACTCCTCTTTGAACTATGCACTTCTTCATTCATACTAACGATTCTTTTAAAGATCTGTGGAAATTTTAGTGCATCTACAACACGAGTAGTTTTAGGGACAGAACACGTACCAGATTTCATACTGGGCAGACATTACAACGCTAACTGCATCTGAATTGAGGCATCACAAAACTCTTGAAGCAGGCATGAGCCACAAAAAACCCCCAAACAAACACAAAACAAAACCAACACCACCACCACCCCCCCCGCAACAACCCCAAAACACACACCAACCTTTCAATACCACAGCTTTTAAAGTAACTTATTCACTGTGGGAGGTTTGTTTGGTTTGTTTGTTTTTTGTTTTTTTTTTTTTTTTTTTTTTAATAAACAACAAACAAAACCAAAGCACTTCAAGATAATTGAGGAGCAGCAGTTGAAATTATGTGTAACAAAGTAAGCAATTATTAGCACCATTCCAGAAGCTGAAATACATAGGAACATTTTATGTCACAAGCATGGTGACAAAGAATACATATACGTATCAACAGACACTATGGCAGCATTCTGCTAAGTAGGACATGCTACGGGCTGTTCATCACATAGTGACATTGAGATGAAGAGTTGTGTAATGTAACTCTACAACATGTTGTGTAATAGGTGCTGTTATAATGTAACAACACTTTTCTGCTATGTAAAGGCACACCATAAAGAGTGTAATTACAAAATAAGGTAAAAAACATCAGGGGACATGCTGTAAAACATTTTTACCGGTGTGCATTATTCATATAGCTTATTAGCAACTCTGTGGAAGAATACCCTGAATATTTGACTGAGGAGGCAATTTAATTTACTATATTTTAGGTGATCTTAGAGCAGAGGATTCATACCTGGATGTCTCTGTAAGACAGCAGTAAATTTATGACAATGTCAGCAGACAAGACTTCGACACTATCCACTCGCTGTCGAATCCTTGCCAGCTCTGCTGCAAGCTCTTTGCCCGTGTAGAGGGTACGAGCCTTCCTGATGTCATTCAGAATGGATTCCCGGAAATACTGGCTGGAAATGAACGATTTCATGTCAGCAGTTTGGGACAGGTCCCTTGCATTTGTATGAGGGATTTTTTTTGGTCTTCCACAATATATATGTGGAAAACTTGTTGATCATAGAATCATAGAATTGTTAGGGTTGGAAGGGACGTCGAGGATCATCTAGTTCCAACTCCCCTGCCATGGGCAGGGACACCTCACACTAGATCAGGTTGCTCAGAGCCACACCCAGCCTGGCCTTAAAAACCTCCAGGGATGGGGCTTCCACCACCTCCCTGGGCAACCTGTTCCAGTGTCTCACCACCCCTATGGGGAAGAACTTCTTCCTAACATCCAATCTGAATCTACCCATTTCTGGTTTTGTTCCATTCCCCCTAGTCCTATCATTACCTGACATCCTAATATGTCCCTCACCAGCTTCTTGTAAGCCCCCTTAAGATACTGCAAGGCCACAATAAGGTCTCCTTGGAGCCTTCTCTTCTCCAGACTTATCTGTCCTCATAGAAGAGGTGCTCCAGCCCTCTGATCATCCTTGTGGCCCTTCTCTGGGCATGCTCCAGTATACTCAGATCCTTCCTGTAACAGGGGTGCCAGAACTGGATGCAGTACTGATAGTCAAGTGTCAACAGAGAGATTTGGCCAAGCTAAATTATTCATTATCCATTTGTCTCAACAGAAGGCAGAACATCAAATCACCCTGAAGAAAGTGTCCAACATTTGTATTGCCAGCAGAATATGTGAGTTTTACACAGGGGAACGAAAAAGCAACTCACCTCGAACTGGCCTGTGCCACCTTCAAGAGCTGAATAAATCGATCCACCAGGGGTAAGCATATAGGCCCAAGCAGCGACTCAAAACTGGGCTGCATCAGCTCTGTTAGACCCTTCATAAAACTGGTATCACAGCAGTACACCTTGTTATGTGGAGTTATCATATAAGGAACAAATATGTAGTTACCAGTGCACATCTGTAGGGAAACAAAGTGCAATAATTGGAGCAGTTGTAATTTGCAAGTGCAAGCATAAAACAACTGCATATACTACTGGCCAAATTCCACCTGCTTAAGTCAAAAGGAGATCCTGCTGCTTATTTCAGCAAGACCAAAATTTTATTTATGAAGTCTAGTATTACATAACTTCATTTTTCATCTCTAATATGATATATACCACAAATGCATTCTTTCAGATTTCTGAACTGCTTCCTGCAGGATGAGTCTTTTTAGACACATCACACTGACCTTAAAATAGTCAATGTCTCAACAGCAAAACAGTTCTGAGGGCACACCCTAGTCATGTCTAAGCGGCACACACACTCAAAGGAAGCTGACATACACACTTCTCAATGTGACTGATGTTCAGAAGACAGCAAGCACACTCAAGTTAAGTATAGTTAAGCTCATAGATGTTGAAAACAATAACACGAGCCAGTTGCTTTACAACAGGAAAACTGTCGAGAAAACTAATCCTTATATGAACTGCAAAATGGCTGAAATGGTTTAGCATAACAAAACCAAATTAAATTCCTTGCTACATAGCAAACCTTCGTGGCCAGTAGGACTTAAAACTATACACATTTCAGAATAACCACACTGCTAAAATGTACTGCTTTCCATGTATCAATGCACTGCAGAGATTTCTTTCAAATATTTTCTAATAAAAAATAATTATTTACATTCCAGGAAAGAGAGAAGTAAGGTGTCTGTAGTATGAGTACAGATTTATGTATATAGAAAGCTTGCTGAATATTTGTGGTTCTGAAGGCTCTTAACCATGAGACAGAACACCATCAAAATCAGGAGGAGTTTTGTCACTTGGATCTCCACTACCATAGCGGCCAGAAGTCCAGCATGAAAAGCCTTAAAGAGGCAATTCTTGAGACCAATAATTTTGGTACTCCAAAATTACTTTCAAGGTTAATTACCTTCTGGTCAGATTGTTCTGCCTTTCCAGAAGTCAACACAACACTGGGGATAATACTTCAGAGACTCTTCTGGTAAACTGAGATCCATGCCTTGAGAGAGCAATGACTGAATAGTTTTCCTTGTATGTTCTTAAAATATGCATTTTAAGATGCATTACTAGATTTGAAAAACATGGAAGGACTGAGGTACTTTCATCTGTATAAACGTGTATCTACAGATACATCAGTAAATACGTCTGTGTACAGATCAGAGATTGGCTATGATGGGTGAAGGGATGGGGTTTTGTTTGTTTGTGGGGTTTTACTATTGTTGTTGGTTGGGTTGGTTTTGGGGTTTTGTTTGTTTGTTGTTGAGTTTTTGTTTTGTTTTGTTTTGTTTTGTTATACCCTGGTATGTTATTAAACTATGAGAACTCATTATAAAGGCAATCATTCCCTCACTTCTGAGGGATATAGACTAATCCTGTACAATGTATAAGTAATCAATACAGGCACTTATATGAAGCCCTCTGAGCTCAACCAACCCAGAACCTGGCTGGAGAATATTGCATACACAGACTTCAACAAAGATGAGTTCAGTCCTTTTCTTTCAACAACTGCAAACTGTTACAGTTGAGTAACTAGCACACATTTTTCTGTGCATGAGTGCAGCAATTCCAAAGGAAACTTAAGAACTGGAAAGTGTATGACAGTACTTTGAACCAGCAATTAAGGAGTGTGATGTTAGAGCCCAAACTGTTCATCTTTACACAAAGAACTGAATGGACACTTGTGTTCAAGAATATGGTACATACAAGGCAAACAAACGTATGCAAGAGTGAATGGATCAACCTTTGACCCTGATGTAATCTGTTAGCCCCACAGTCAAAAGCAGAGAGGAAATGATGGCTAGTTTCAGCAACTACAGGGCAAGGATATACAGTGACTGGCACTATGAAGCATAGGCAGATGATTCTCCAACTTTCCTTTTTTTAAATAAAGATGGAAAAGTTTGGGAAGTCAGAACCAAGAGAAAGGATGAAGTAGCCACAGATATCCTGTGGCAAGTAGTTTACTCCCTAACATTTATTCAATGTGCTAAAAATAAATTCAAGACTACTTGCAGGAAGGCTGCCTCAGACCTCTGGCACACTGATTCCAAAGCTCAGGTCTTAATTAAAAATCACCTCTGAAAAAAGTTATTTCCAGCTTTTGAAATCCACTGAATCAAAAGTTTATCCTGGCATAATGGTCAGGCCACCTGAAGAGACAGTACCTAAATAACCCTACAAGCAGGAAAAATACTCTTTCTGCAGAGGCTGAATGCCTGAGTCCATTACTGAGCAAGAGCTCTTATCAGCTGATGCCGAGTGCAGCTTCTGGAGCAAGTAAGTATCTATTTCAGTGGAACAAGAGAGCCAACAGAAATTAGTTTACATGCTCGTCGTGATATAGAGCCTACTATAGAAGATGCACAGACGCAATAGCCTCCAGAAGCAAGGGACGAGGAAGAACTTAACAGTAAAGAGAGAAGAAAACACTATGCAGAAAGAAAAGAGAAGAAAATCAATTTACAGTTGTGCAGAGGGCCCCTCTGGTTCTCTGAGCTTGATCCTTGGAGCAAGTTGTGTGGGAACACAGTGGCCTTTCCCTTAGCCAGGGCATTAATGTGGTTGGTAACTTAACCTACTTTTTGTGGGCAGCTCTGTATCTCTGAAACTGCTCAGATTTGGTTGAAACTCATCAGACAAAAAGACAGATACAGAAAGAAGGTAGAAAGGGGGGTGTGTGAAGTAACCTACACATTTCCTTAGAAAACAAACTTAAAGGGAAAAAAAAGAGAACAGATGCAGTAAAGTTAATAAAAGAAATATTCACTTCAAATTATCTTTGCTAACTAAAGAGTACATTAGATATTTGACAGCTGAACCTGACAAAAGCAGACATGCAGTAACTCTGATGACAAAAGGGAGAAAAAACACCCCAGAAGTTATGCATTATTTACTAAAGGTGGCGGAGGAAGGAAGGTAAGATAACAGTGACGACAAGACTACTCTTGTATAATAAAGTCCATGGTCTCCCACTCTGAAGAAACATATTTTGTCACCATCACATATTCTAACTACAAATTGCCCTGCCCTGACTGTATTTTGGCAATGACTGAGATGAAAGCCTAAGAGACCAGACTGTGAGGGCAGCAGCTGAGGAGCTGCTCCAATATCACACAGCTCTAAACCTTTTTCCCTGAAGCAGAAATCATGACTTGCTTTTTCCCTCATTCCCAGGCTATGCAACCTCTATTTCAGCCACTTTTACTTGATCTCTCATCTTTGTCAAAATATAAGCTATGCTAACCTAAGTCAGGAATCATCAGGTCGTCTTTGACACATACTTCCTATCTGCTCACACATTTCTTGACATTTTCACCTATCGCACCTTATTCCACTTGGAAGTTTAAATACAGAGAGTGTTACTGCTCTGTAACACTCCATCCCACTCTAATCTTATAAACTCTGATATTCTTTCCCAACCCTAATTAACTTTGCTCCAAGTTTGCATAGCATCCAAGAAAAAAATTGTTGTTTCCCTTTGATCATTTCTGCTGACTTGCCAAACCAGGTATAATGAAAGTAACAGAATCAAGCCATTTAACAAAAATGGACAGTTTGGAAGGATTAATACCTTAAATCCAATTGCAATATTCTCAGTTACATCAACACCCTTTAAAAAACCAAGAATTGCATAAAGGGCTCTCAAAAGTGGGTGGGAATAGACCCTTCCCAAACAACAAGTGATAGAAGTTTCATTTTCCATTCTTTATAAATCCCTCGTTATTTAGAGGTTAAAGAGGTCAAATTATGCTAACAAAAGTCACAAAACCATTGCAGGTCACAAGACCTGTAAGCTGAAAAGCACTATAAAAACATCAGGGCTTGTGACAGGCCATGAGTGTGCATACAGATCGTTAACATGGTTCAGCCTGATGCACAGGAACTCAGGATGTTAGATAAGGTAAACTTTGCCTGAGCTCTCAGATCAGCTGAACTAGTTATGTCTAGGAGATAAGAAAAAACTTATCTTTGAAGGCTTTGGACTAGCACACTTGGTACTTGGCAACACCAGGCAACCTTCTATAAGACTATGTCACGGACCATTTCATCAAATCAATCAGACTAATTAGAAGGCAGAGTTGCAGTCAGCTACACACGCATAAATGCTTTCCACAAACTGACAAAACCTGTAATTCCTTTTTGCAAGTGTTATAATTGTATTTTTGTAATGTCCCTTCCTCACTGTTCCAGAGTCTGT